>CM055116.1:236416684-237861684 GCA_029206835.1 Rana muscosa | reverse complement strand
CACATTTTCAAGCTATGTAACATTAGAGGGCTCAGTGCAGATGGGTGTAATTTACGTGGGTGCCAAAGTCAGGCATTTATGAGAATTGATTCATAGTTCATAAGTTCCAAAAGTACCCATAATGGAATATCAGAGGTTGCGTGTAGCATAGACAGCTGTGAGATTTGGGCTGCTTGATAATGTTTTGCCACATTGGGGTCCCACAACCCACCCTGTAATTTGTGAGTGTAGAGAGTGGAAAGGGGGATCGCTTATAGGCCCAAATGAAAAGAAGTATCCTGTTTTGAAGGATGTAAATCAAAGTAAGGGCCCCGTCTAGGGAGGGTTCGAAAATAGTAGAAGGCCTTGGACAGTATCATCATTTTAATAGCATTAATGCGACCTATCTATGAGAGAGAAGGGTATTGCCATGATTGAATAAAGGAAGTTAAAGAGCGTAAAAGAGGGTAATAATTGAGCTCAAATAGGGACGAGTAGGTTGGAGTTAACTTAATCCCTAAATAATCCAGGGATGAGGTTGCCCAGTGATAGGGAAAATGTTATTGAAGCTGAGAGACGAAATCGGCCGAGAGGGAATTGTTTAAGGCAATAATTTTGGAGGGGTTAACTTGAAGACACAATATATTGGAAAACTTTTGCTGATGCTTTGTAAATTTGGAATATAGTAATAGTAAGTTGGTTGGTAAGGACTAAAAGAGTGTTGTCTGTGTATAAATTCACCTTATAATGAGTTCTGGCATACTGGATGTGACAAGGGGGTCACTTTGGACACAGGGTGAATGGAAAAACCCCAATATGGTCTATGATAGCCATATTCAATGCTGTACATACATTTTATCTAGATTGGGTCTGTAATATTGATCCACCATATTCCTCAGGATATCTACAAAGAACTATTTACTGGTTGATTATGACCTCAACAGGGTAATTGAAAAGTGACGCCTTTATGATGTTGGGACACATACTGTTAGATGCTAATGTCATCACCCCCAGCCCCCGCCTTTGTGTAATCATTGCTGGGAGGAATTAAGGTGATTTGCATTCTATTGTTCATTATGACTTGGGAAGGTCTGGTGTGAATAGAGATAATTAACCCTATGCCTGTGTGTATGGTATCCGGCAGACAGACTGGCTGCCAACACTTTGTGATAAGATGTGTATTGGGGATCGTTATATTCTATTGTGTGGGATCTTTTGAAGCCTAACAGACGTCAGGATGATGTGTTGAGTCTTGTGATGTGTGGGTGGAGCTGGGCCATTGTTCATGTTAAACTAATGCAGTATTGGATGTATATAAAAGTTACAATGTTTCTCAATAAAGGCATTCGATCTAGGAAGATACAGAGTGCGTCTCGTTCTTCAGAAGGATTAATTCCTATGGGAAGGGGTCGTTTGGCTGTGGAAGACTGGTAGCGAGTGGATATGTGTCCAGGAGAGGGGACAGAGGAAACGGCGTTAACCCCCTTCGTATTTGGGGTGCCGTTACATTGGGGGCAGCAGTGGGATTTTCCCTCCAGTTCCTGGGACACTCCAAACCACCACAGTGAATGACCAGCTATGCAGCCTGCAGGAAAGTCACGCTGAAAGACCTACTTGAGAGCCGAGATGGACCAGAAGAGGGTTGGTGATGCAGGACCCCGGTCAGTTGAAGACCTGTTTCAGCAACGTGTTCAACAGCGGTTGGCATTATATGGTGCTAACCCATCAGAGACCGCCATACAGGAAGCCATTAAAGGCATCCAGCTGCAGGATGCCCGACAAGAGAGAGAACGAGAGCGACAAGAGAGAGAACTAGCGCGACAAAAGCGAGAACGAGAGCGTCAAGAGAGAGAGAATGAGAGCGACAAGAGAAAGAACTAGAGCGACAAAAGAGAGAACTAGAGCGGCAACATGAGCGGAGAATGGCGGAAATATGGCAATCGGAGACAACGCCTTAAGAACCAGCCGCCATGGAAGAGGAATTCGGAAGGAGGTTGCGAGAGATGCAGATACAGCATAGAGGACCAGTATCAGAGGAGGTCCTGCTGGGATGGTCTGATTCAATCCGCTGCGAACTCTGGAAGAAAGCGCTAGCTCTCGAGCAGCAACACCAGGGAAAAGTTCTCCCCTCCATCCATGTAAGGTACTGGTCGCAGTATGAAGTACGAATGCTGTTATTGGGGGAACAACCGAAGCAGGAGTGGACAGCTGAGTTAAGCAGGCTGATCCGGGCAGAGATGCGGTTGGACGAGAGCTACAGAGCCCTCCGGTGGTATGTAGCCCAAGAGTGCCCATGGTCAGCGGATGACAGCCCCACAGAAGGCTTTGACTATGATGGCCTGGGATTGTTGTATTGGAGGCTGTCCAGTGACCCTGACTTTGGGAGTGATCAGGAGTGGCGTTTGGAGGAAATAATGGAGCACAGAGAGCGAAAACTGAATGTCTCGGAAGGGCACTGGGCAGAGGAAGATTTGGAGTTTCTGGCCATTCAGGAATGGGAGCTGGAGATCGCCTACAGACAGCTGCTAGAATCTGCTCAGCAGCAGGGTGGTGCTACCTTTGCCTGGGACTATCAGGAAATACCAGTTGACAACTCTGAAATCCTGGCTGAAGAATCGGCAGTGGAAAAGCTGAAGATTGCCCTCCCTAAAGCTGAAGTGGATGATATGGAGTTCCAGGGAGCTAGGGCAGTTGGCTCATCTCCCCAGCCACAGATTACAGAAGGTATGGACTTAAAGGACTGTTCAGAGGAGGTTATGGATTATGCATCGCCCGCTCAAGTACTGACAGCAGGACAAAGTACTGCAGACCCTTGCTCTACACCCGTGGCAGTTTTGGAGGCCCGAGTTGAGAAGGTGATGGTTCCTCTTTCCGAGTGGATTTCAGAGATGCAGGGAGGAGAAGCAGGCCACCCCCCCCCAACAGTTAACCAGAGCAGATGGTGTGGAGTCCCCAGCAGAAGCGCTGGCAACAGGGCAGAGTGATGGCAACCTCTGCCAAGCACCGGAAACAACTGTGGAGTTTCAGGGAGCCGGGGCAGTTGGCCCCTCTCTCCAGCAACAAGCTGGGGTGGTAAAGCTTTTACCCCCAGCTGAATCACTGGCAGCAGGGCAGAATGCTACTGGCCGCTGCATGCAACTGCCACTTGAGCGGATATCGGTGGATGGGACTGCGGTCTCCACTCACAGCAACCCAGCACAAGAGCTGGCAACAGAGCAGAGCGCCGCGGGCCTCTGCTCCCAACTAACAGAAGAGGGGGTTCCTGTGGTAGTGGATGGGACTTCGGTCTTCACTGACACAACCCCAGAAAATGGTGTGACACTGAGACAGGAGGATGTCAACCTTGCTTTGCAAGCACTAGGGGATTTTCACCTACCACAAGGGGATGGGAATTCAGTCTCCACTTGTATACCCCAGGAATGCTGGGCAGTTGGCCCAGATCCCAAACAGCATGACGGACTGAGCCCAGTCACCCTGTCTTCTCTCCAGCGGCTGAAGGGACTCCAGGGAGAAGGGCCAGTCCAGGCCTCCCCCGGGCGGCGGGTATGTTCTCTGAGAGAGGCAGAGGTTGGCTGGGTGAGTAGTGCTCTGTTTGGAGCAATTCCTTTGGGGTACTGTGTGGATACCGGCCTTAGAGAAATGGACCTATGGACTAACTTCGGAGTCAACCCGTCTGGGGTCGCCTCCTCTGTTAGTCTCCTGCCGAAAGGGGAGATGTGTGACAAGGGGGTCACTTTGGACACAGGGTGAATGGAAAAACCCCAATATGGTCTATGATAGCCATATTCAATGCTGTACATACATTTTATCTAGATTGGGTCTGTAATATTGATCCACCATATTCCTCAGGATATCTACAAAGAACTATTTACTGGTTGATTATGACCTCAACAGGGTAATTGAAAAGTGACGCCTTCATGATGTTGGGACACATACTGTTAGATGCTGATGTCATCAGCCCCAGCCCCCGCCTTTGTGTAATCATTGCTGGGAGGAATTAAGGTGATTTGCATTCTATTGTTCATTATGACTTGGGAAGGTCTGGTGTGAATAGAGATAATTAACCCTATGCCTGTGTGTATGGTATCCGGCAGACAGACTGGCTGCCAACACTTTGTGATAAGATGTGTATTGGGGATCGTTATATTCTATTGTGTGGGATCTTTTGAAGCCTAACAGACGTCAGGATGATGTGTTGAGTCTTGTGATGTGTGGGTGGAGCTGGGCCATTGTTCATGTTAAACTAATGCAGTATTGGATGTATATAAAAGTTACAATGTTTCTCAATAAAGGCATTCGATCTAGGAAGATACAGAGTGCGTCTCGTTCTTCAGAAGGATTAATTCCTATGGGAAGGGGTCGTTTGGCTGTGGAAGATTGGTAGCGAGTGGATGTGTGTCCAGGAGAGGGGACAGAGGAAACGGCGTTAACCCCCTTCGTATTTGGGGTGCCGTTACACTGGACTCCAGTAATTAGGGTTATCCCAGAGCACCAAGGCTAGAGGCTCCAGAGCCAAGATAAAGAGGGCCAGGGAGAGGGGGCATCCCTGACTTGTTCCTCTAATAAATCGGGAAAGGAGTTCAAAAGTAATTAGCATACATAGCTGAGGCCAAAGGGGAGGAATATAGAGCCTTGCTCCAAGCCAAAATAGCACCTCCAAAGCCTGTTAATTTCTGTACATATTGTAAATAGTCCCACAAGAGGGAGTCGAAAGCTTTGTAAATATCCAATGAGAGGGGGACGCCAGGTATTTTCCAATGCTTCAGGATATGGATTAAATGAATAACCTTATGGATGTTGTCTCTGGCCTGTCGTCCTGAAACGAACCCCACCTGGTCCCTGTGAATGAGGGAATGCAGATATCAGTTAATCCAATCACTCAGAACTTTCCCCAGAATCTTCAGGCCTACATACAAAAGAGCAATTGGTCTGCTCTAGGGCCAAATGTCTCATCTGTCTTCTTAGGCATCATAGTAATGTGAGCTTTGGGTGAGTCTGGGGATGGTATAGTGCCTTTTTTGATAGCATTGAACGTTTTGGTCAAGTGGGGGGCGAGGAGGGACCAAAGTTTCTTATAGTACTGGCCAGAGATCTCATCCAGACCTGGGGCCTTGGAGAGTTTCAAGTATTTGATGGCTTGAATAATTGTTTTCTCTCCTTTCCTCTGCATTTCAAATATTGCTGGCTGCTTCAGAAAGTGGTGGGAGACAAAACTTTTGGAAAAAAAGATCAACTCAGTGAGCTGGTAATTTTTCTTTGTTCTTTTTTTTCACATCCATCACCCTTCCATGTGCTCCTTGCTGCAAAGGCCAGTTATAGGTTGGGGTGGTTACCATTTGTTTGTACCGTTTGTGAATTGGTGAGGGGACACAATGGATACCTTCACTGCCATTGTGCTCTTGCTGGGTGTCCAGTGTGCTCCTATACTTTTAAAGAGTGGTGGGCTTCCTCCAGGCATACCCGGCCTTAACCTATCCATTATTATATATATACTCCAATTTTGGAGGCCCTCAAAATAGGACTGCTGTACACTAGGATGCCAAAAAGTGTCCCTGCAGCCATTTCCGGCCCTACCATTGGTCCTGCTGGGTCCATTAAATCCAGGCAGCACTTTGAGAGGGGCAGCAGAGGTGGCTCTTTAATTAGGCCTTGCACTCACATGGTCCTTGCGGCCGCCTAATTAAACAGCTGCCTCTGGGGGCTTTAGTCTCGGAATCCGCGCCCGTGTACTCGACCCCCCCTGAGTTGCTGCATCCATTCCTCCTGCACAAACAACGTTTAAGCACACAGGTGCTGCAGTGCAGTAGCCCTATGGGAGCCAGAGGACCACGCAGGCTTGTCTGCCAAGCCAGCCCCCCCCCTCCTACCCGTCATACACAGATCTCCCTCGGAGTCTGAGATATGCTGACCGCCCTGTCCGTGCTGCTGCTGGAGGGAACCCAGGTGACCATGGATGAGTGCCCTGCAGCTTGGACATGGTGAGTGAGATGACCCCATATCCCCCACACACCATCCCATACCCCACTCTATTTATACAGTTAATTTTTATCTCTTGAATTATTTTTTCTATTACGGGTGTGAGTGGGGCCTCAAGTCTAAGTTAGTCCTAATGCCGCGTACACACGATCATTATTCACGGCGGTTAAAAAAACCGCCGTGAATAATGACAGGAAAAACGAGGGAACCGCTTGGTTCCCTACACACGGTCGTTTTTCCCGTCATTTTTTCTCTTGACGAGAAAAACGATCGTCTGTGGGCTCCGCGGCAGTGTCTCCCTATGGGAAAACTGCCGCGGAAAAAAATGCTGGAAAAAACGATGAGAAAATTTAGAACATGTTCTAATTTTTCTCGTCGTTTTTTATGCCGTTTTTCTCAACGAGAAAAACGACATAAAGCCCACAGACGATCGTTTTTCTCGGCGAAAAAAAAAATGCATTTTTCTCGTCGAGAAAAGCGGTCGTGTGTACGCGGCATCAGGCCTCACAAGGCCTAGAGCCACCTCTGAGGGGCAATTTTTCCCCCCAGCAGTTATGTGGGTCATCAGTTTGCAGTGTGTTGCATTTTTTTTTGGAGGGGGGGGTGTGAGGGGGCAGCAATTGATTATTGGACCCAGGCAGCACAATGTTTTGGGCCCTCCCTGCCCGCAGCTTACGCATATATTTCCAAATTTGGTTTTACTGTGAACTGTTAGACAGGACAATTTGGTTTGTTGCAGGCTGGTTGGTGAGTGAGTGAGCTGGGAATGTTTTTTGACTTGGGTTGATTTACTAATACTGGAGAGTGCAAAACCTGATGCAGCTGTGCAACTTTGAAAAATTAAGATTTGACTATGCAGAGCTGCACAAGATTTTGCCTCTCCAGTTTTAGTAAATCAACCCTACAGTGTTATTGTCGTAGTATGTCTGAATACAACATCAGGTTGTAGATTTTTGTAGCACACCACAGTCTATTCATCACAGAAAGATCATGTTTCGATAACAAGAGCCATTACCTTTCTTTACATTGTGTCTTGTTACCTGCCTGCAAAGTACATGTCAATCCAGCAATATCCAATTCACCAAACAAGAACAATCAGCTTCCGTATTTTTCATAGTCGCATTTCCAGTACCCTGTGCTAAAGCATTTAATTAATTATTACTTAATTTATTATTAAACTGTATGTTTAAACGTCACTGAAACCAATTTCTTACATATCAAATAAGCTAAACATAATGGCAATCACCCCAATTTATAACTAGCCTTTAAAGCAACTACAGTATTTTCAAATGTTGTACAACTGAAACCTATTTTTTTTACCGCAAATTGTTAGACAGTGTAGTTTTTTTTTTATTTTGCAAGGAAAAACTCATGTTTTGTGACATATTAAAAAAGACTCCAGTTGTTTATAAAAAAAACAAAAAAAATCAGTAAACTTATTGATATGACATTTGTACAAAAATCTGGTTTCTTTGCACTTTATAAATGGCTCATAACATTCCACAGTTAAACTTTTTGAAACTATCTATTGTGTTTTACATTATACAACCTTTAGTAAAGTCCAGGAATGTGACTCACTGTTGTGTGTTCCTATGGTAACTCACTGAAATCTTCTGGCAACATGAAGAGTATGATGGCAATCTGTCCATTGTTTTATGAACATGGGTGCAATTTTGGCCAGAAATTGATTATGATGTATCGGATTTAGTTTTGATAGTCATGAAATCTAGGGGGCTGTAAACAGAAGGAATCAGTTTTTTGAAAATAGAATACAGGAGTTACAATATCAGTGGTTGTCCGATGGAACAACAAGGGGGAGCGTGGAGGAGGTCACGTTAGAGGGTACATGTGCCAGGATGTGCAAGTATTCAGTGCAGTGGATTTGTTTCTTTTTTAAAACGGAGTTCCAACGACATTTAACAATTAAAAAAAAATAAATAAAAAAACATTCCTGAAGTTAATACATTGCCAAATAATACTCAAGTTTTTGCCGCAATTCGTCCCCCGATGTCGCGTTTAATACCCAAAATAAATTTATATTATTTATTGCTGGCCGTTGTCATTTTGCTTGTGGGCATGTGAAGCCCACAAGCATTTATTTCCGGGATACGGTGCAGCTGAGCGACCAGCATGCACCGCCCGTTCTTGCTCATGCGCAGTAATGTGCCGTAGCGACGCTGTAAAGAATACAGGTTGCCATAACAACGGGCGTCGTCGTCGGAAGTGCCCACCCCGTTGTTATGGCAACCTAGCCCTCAGCGCTGCCCACTGACTCCTAGGAAATGATGACACACATTTCCCAGGAGCAGCGGACCTAGCGGAGGTGCCCAGGGAAGTGATGTAAGGAGCCTAGGTGATGACGAAGGAAGATTTTAAGGGACCACACAGCAACAGGCATAAAAAGGTAAGTAAAAAAATACATTTTCTCCCAAAAAAAATCTTTGTATTATTTCATGCACATTAATATCATTTTTTTTTTGGGTGGAACTCCACTTTAAAGAAAACCAGTCAGAAGAGAAATACAGTAGCTGCCATCGTGACATATTGGCTTCAATACCTCTGCTTCGTTGACTGAGAACAATTACAGAAATTGTTCATTTACATGTTTCATATTGTTGTATGCTTGTTCGAGGTCTGTAAGTCAGATGTGGTTATGCTAGAGTCTAGACAACTATCAGTTTCAGAAGGTGGCCAGCAATGTCAGGCTTTTTTATCTGTCATTGGAGATGTACCTTGAATTTGTTAACAGTTAATAAGTAACTGCGTTCTCTGAAGAGTTTGGTGATGTTTTCGCAGTTGTTGATCGTCATTTTAAGTTTGCATACATATGAATACAAAGCATCCTCTGATTGGCTGAGGAGGAGAGGCAGGCAGATAACGGCGCGATCTTCACCTCTGCCAGTAAGAGGAAGCTTTGTAATAATTCACAGAATACAAAGCTTCCTGTGAATGCCTGAGCAGCACTCAGCTTAAGTCAATTTTGTTTTGGGAGTGGGACAGGAAGTTCCCATCCCACTGCTGGAAAGCAGTTATGTATGCTGTATTTAGCTGAGGCTACATACAATGCATACTGCATGGCAAGCAAGCAAACCTGTTAGTGCAGTAAATAGTTTGTTTGGGTCAGCTTGGTCCAAACATACTATTTAAAGGCACATTAAATGTAGAGTTAAGCTTTAATTAGGCTGTGGAAACTTCACACATGATCTCATGTAACTTGGATTCTGGGTCTCTCCAATCTTCCTCCAGACTCTGGGACCTTGATTTCCAAATTAAATGCAAAATTTTCCACAGACTGTGATGATTTGGATAGCCATGTCATCTGCTGGTGTTGGTCCACTGTGTTTTATCAAGTCCAAAGTCAGCTCAGCCCTCTACCAGGAATTTCTAGAGCACTTCATGCTTCCCTCTGCTGACCAGCTTTATGGAGATGCTAAATTTCATTCTCCAGCAGGACCTGACACCTGCCCAAAATCCCAAAAGTACCAATACCTGAGTTAATGATCATGGTATCACTGTGCTTGATTGGCTAGCAAACTTGCCTGACCTAAACCCCACAAAGAATCTGGGGGGTATTGTCAAGAGGAAGATGAGAGACCCCAGACCCCAAAAATACAGACAAACTGAAGGCGGCTATCAAAGCAACCTGGGCTTCCAGAACACCTCAGCAGTGCCACAGGCTGATCGCCTCATAGGGGTCCGCTCCATAGGGCAAGGGGGGGCGATTGCCCACCCTGGAATTGAGAACTGCGGTGGGTGTCAGGCTGGCACCCCCCACGAGTGAAGCGGGGGGGCGGGGGGGCTCAGGCAGTGCAGAGGAGCGGGGACAGGGCAGCCAGGAGAGCCAATCTGTGAGTGTGCGGGGGTGCCCGGGCCGGGTGTGGAACCTACAACTACCCGGAGTGACATCCAGAGCCTCCAGAGCCAGCCGAGCGGTGCGGAAGAAAGAAGACACTCTCTCTCCTCCAATACCGCAGGAGGAGAGAGGGACCTGAGCAGCTCTGAACAGAGGAAGGCACTGATGGAGTTAACCAGCGGGTGATAGGTTGCTAGGTGGTCTTAGCAACCAAATCTTATCTTTGGTAATATGAAAAATAACTCCAGCAGTTCCCACGCTGCTGTGGTTCTCCCTCTGGCTGCATGATTAAGGTAGGAAGGGGGAGGGGGCTGTCACAGTCTTTGTAACATGCAGGGGGTGCAGAATGCTGTGTAAAGGATTCCAGAGGTGCACAGTGCTGTGTGAAGGGATCCAGAGGTGCAGAGTGCTGTGTAAAGGGATCCAGAGGTGCAGGATGCTGTGCGAAGGAGCCCAGAGGTGCAGGGTGCTGTGTGAAGGGATCCAGGGGTGCAGGGTGCTGTGTGAAGGGGTCCAGAGGTGCAGGGTGCTGTGTGAAGGGGTCCAGAGGTGCAGGGTGCTGTGTGAAGGGGTCCAGAGGTGCAGGGTGCTGTGTGAAGGGGTCCAGAGGTGCAGCGGGCTATGTAATGTAAAGGGGTCTAGTGGTGCAGGGTGCTGTGTAATGTAAAGGGGTCCAGAACTGTGGGGTGCTGTGTAATGTAAAGGGGTCCAGAGCTGTGGGGTGCTGTGTAATGTAAAGGGGTCCAGAGGTGCAGTTGTGGAGAGGGGGTACACAGTAGTGACAAAGAGATATTGAAAGATGCAGGGGGCACAGTGGGGTATTTTTACATTTTGACGTAGGGGTGGTCGCTTTTAACCCCCGCTATCGGTTGAAGAAAGGGTAAAATGTGACTGTGTATCGCCGCTGCCGAAGCGGACGCCCATGTCCATACCATGCCACATTGGTGCAGTAATTTATGCAAATGGAGCTCCGAACAAGTATTGAGTGCATACTATACTGTACATGTACATACTTTTCAGTAAGCCAACATTTCTGTATTAACATTTTTATCGTAATATTAACATTTTCTTAGATACTGAATTTTGAGTTTTCACTAGCTATAAGCCATAATCATCAAAAAAATTTAAAGACAGAAATACTTGAAATATATCACTCTGTGTGTAACACATCTATATAAAATATATGAGTTTCACTTTTTGAATTGAATTACTGAATTAAATTAACTTTTTGATGATATTCAATTTTTTGTGATGCACCTGTACTGCAAAATCTTGGCAGTGAGCTGCCTACCTAATCATGGTGATCTTTTTTTAATATAAGTGTTGATCATCTTTTACATCTTTTGTCTCTATGGAGCAATCAAAACATTAATTCATTGAAAAAAAACCTACACAACAAAAATTATTACTGTGGATTCTTAAATCTTACTGTGGATGAGCTCCACCATTTATTTGAATATTTTCAAGAAACTTTAATGGGTATAAATAATCTACAAAGAGTCAATGCCATTCCAAGCATAGTTTCCATCCTATTAGATTTATTTGGCACCCTGAGATAAGGAAAGGAATGTGCTCTACAGCTCTTGTGTTGAAGTTAATTTTACCTCCTATATCAATAAACATTTGCTTTGTAAGACATTACACTAAAGATATCACCCTGGCAAGAATGAGATCATTGTTCTAGTTAGGCTATTAAAAGGTATCATCTAATCCTGCGATGCTATTACTAAGTTGCTAACCTTGGTCAAGCCAGTCAGATAGTGTAGAAAGCACAACAGAAGAATTCAACTTGTGTCTTTGTCTTATGTCTTTAAGATGTACCTGTCATCCATACATACTGAATGTACAAGAGCTGGTCTGTGAGATAAACAAATATTCAAGCATTCAGTTCAGTGGAGACTAGCAACATAACTAGTCTCAAATCTATAGTTTTAATTAATTCAGAAGCTGTATTCACTAAAATGTTATTCTTGCCTCTAAACAGGTTGTTTTGGCATATAAAGATGGCAATTGAACAAGTCATATACTTCTATTATAATGCTGATCTCTTAAAGGGGAAAACATCAACGATTACTCAACAAAAGGGGTAACCAATGGTCGGACTTTAAAGGCAAGGAAACAATAGAAACAGAAAAAATATATTTATTACAAAAAATAGATATAGATTAGTACAGTGTTTGAGAATTAAAACCATACAAGATATTGCAACGTATAGATTAGGTCCCTTGTGCGTAGCAAGCCCACCCAGACTGAAAAAAGTGCGGCTGGGGGACAAAGACGTCCCTGGGTGCGTAAGCCTACCAAGCAAGCTCCCAAGTCCACCACCGCATGAAGTCTTGCCCCTGCCCGACTCTGGGATGGGGGGACGTCTTCGCAAGTTCTCGGAGCGTCGGACCTCCCGGATCCCCGACCGGTGGGTGTGCGAGGTGGTCACCTCGGGATACAGGATAGAGTTCCGCTCGGGGCCCCCAAACAGGTTTTTTCCTTCGAACCTCCCTCTCCTTCCGGCCCGCCGGGCGGCCCTCTTGGGGGCCGTACAGGATTTGCTCGGGCGCGGAGTAATTGTGCCGGTTCCGTCACAAGAGAGGTTTCAGGGGTTTTACTCAAACCTGTTTGTTGTCCCGAAAAAGGACGGGGTTCGGCCAATCCTGGACCTCAAGGCCCTGAATGCCTATGTGGGGGTACAAAAATTCAGGATGGAATCCATTCGCACGGTGATCGTGACCCTCCAACAGGGGGATTTTTTGGCGTCCTTGGATATCAAGGACGCTTACTTGCACATCCCAATCTGCGCAGGCCACCAGAAGTTTCTGCGCTTTGCCATAAGCGAAGTCCACTATCAGTTCGTGGCCCTTCCCTTCGGCCTGGCATCAGCACCACGGGTTTTCACCAAGGTGCTGGCCCCGGTTCTAGCTTTGCTGAGACAGCGAGGAATTGTTATTGTGGGCTATCTAGACGATCTCCTTCTCAGAGCAGAAAATGGCTCAGAATTGGAGGAAAATGTGACGATAGTCATTCAGACCCTCCGGGACTTCGGATGGGTTCTGAACACGCAGAAGTCGGCTATAGCCCCGACTCAGCGCTTGGAGTATCTGGGTCTGATCCTGGACACTTCGGCAGCAAAGGTGTTTCTACCCTCAGAGAAGTTACTGACACTTCGGTCAGCAGTACAGGTTTTGTCGTCCCGAAAGTGGTCGTCAATTCGCTTCTGCATGAGAGTCCTGGGACTGATGGTGGCCTCCTTCGAGGCGGTTCCGTATGCCCAATCACACACTCGGGCATTACAGAAGGGAATTATGTCGGTTTGGGACAAGTCCCCATTGTCTTTGGATCTTCAGATCCAGGTGAGTCACTCTGTCAAGGCGTCCCTGACATGGTGGCTGAGGTCCCCAGCTCTTCAGGCCGGGAAGTCGTTCCTCCCCATCCACTGGACGGTGATCACAACGGACGCCAGCCTGACGGGCTGGGGAGTCCTGTCAGCTAAGGGGCTCTGGACTCCAGCCGAATCTTATCTCCCAATCAACGTCCTGGAATTGCGGGCGATCAGACTGTGTCTCTCCGCTTGGTCAAAGAGGCTACAGGGCCACTCGGTCAGGATCCAGTCGGACAACGCCACGGCCGTGGCGTATGTCAACCATCAGGGGGCACTCGGAGCCCGGCTGCGGCATCCGAGGTCGCCCACATCCTAAGATGGGCGGAAAGAAGCATGCCGGCGCTGTCGGCCGTTTACATTCCGGGCGTAGAAAACTGGCAGGCGGACTATCTGAGCGGCCAGTCCCTGGACCAGGGGGAGTGGTCCTTGCATCCGGAAGTGTTTCACCTCCTTTGTCAACGATGGGGCACTCCGGATGTGGACCTGATGGCGTCTCGACTCAATCACAAGGTGTCTAGGTTTGTGGCCCGGTCCAAGGACCCCTGGGCGGATGCCTCGGACGCGTTAGTGACCCCGTGGGGTCGGTATCGCCTGATATATGTCTACCCTCCACTGCAGTTGATTCCTCGTCTGCTGCGCAGGGTAGCGGCCGAGGGTATTCCGGTGATCCTCATTGCCCCGGACTGGCCTCGGCGTCATTGGTACGCCGATCTGGTTCATCTCATCGCGGACATCCCTTGGCGCCTGCCCTTGAGGGAGGACCTTCTATCTCAAGGTCCTATCTTTCATCCTGCTTTACAGTCTCTGGCTTTAACGGCATGGCTATTGAGAGCCAGGTGCTGAAAGACCGAGGTCTGTCTGATTTGGTAATTTCAACCATGATTAGGGCACGGAAGTCTTCTTCTAGGAAGATTTATCACCGTACCTGGAGAGCTTACATCGCTATGTGCGAGGAACTGGACTGGCGTCCACGGACGTACTCCGTTCCCAGAATCCTGAGGTTCTTGCAGCGTGGGGTTGCTCAAAGGCTGGCTTTGAGCACCATTAAGGGTCAGATTTCGGCTTTGGACGTTTTCTTTCAAAGACCCCTAGCTGGTCATTCCTTGGTTAGCACTTTTGTGCAGGGAGTACGCCATGTGGTTCCACCCGCCAAGCCCCCGCTCCCTCCTTGGGATCTGAACTTGGTGCTTTCGGTTCTTCAGGAATCTCCTTTTGAGAATATAAGAGATATTCCTCTTTCAACTTTGTCCCAGAAGGTGGCTTTTTTAGTGGCCATCACTTCTGTTAGACGGGTGTCTGAGTTGGCGGCTGTCATGTAAGTCGCCTTACCTGGTCCTTCATAAGGACAAGGCGGTATTGCGACCGCGACCGTCTTTTCTTCCTAAGGTGGTTTCGGCTTTTCACCTTAACGAGGACATTGTCCTTCCGTCCTTGTGCCCTCAACTATCGCATCCTAGGGAGGTTGCACTTCACAATTTGGATGTAGTGCGTGCCTTACGGGTATACCTGGCGGCTACCGCTCCTATTCAGAAGTCTGACTCGCTGTTTGTGTCTGTCTCTGGTCCAAAACAGGGCCAAGCAGTGTCGTCTGCCACCATTTCTAGGTGGATCAGACAGATTGTTATACAGGCCTATGCCATTAGGGGACGGGCTCCTCCCTTTCCGGTCACGGCGGATTCCACCAGGGCAATCGGTGCTTCCTGGGCTTTCCGACATCAAGCGTCAGTTGCACAAGTGTGCAAGGCGGCGACCTGGTCGTCCGTTCATACCTTTTCAAAGTTCTACAAGGTTGATGTGGCTGCATCTTTGGATGCTTCCTTCGGCCGCAAAGTGTTGCAGGCCGCTGTCTAATGTTGCAACTCCTCCGTTGAGGGGCTCTGCTGGTTTGGAGTGAAGTTTTGGTTGTTCCTTACTTTTTTTGCTCCCACCCCTTTCTTATACTGCTTTGGGACGTTCCACATGTAATCAGTATGAGAGCTGCGTCGGTCCATGGACGATAAGAGAAAATAGGATTTTTGTACTCACCGTAAAATCCGTTTCTCTGACGTCCATGGACCGACGCAGCACCCACCCTTCCTTTTAAGTTTGTACTGCTTTGTTACAAACTGAGGCTGTTAGCTGCAGGTGGGAGGGTAATGTCCGGAGGGACCGCCCCCCTGGGCGGGGCTGTTCAGCTCGGGCTTGTTCTAGAATGTTTTAACCTCTAACATTCTGCCTAGGTCTTCTCCTGCGAGCAGGGACATATACCCACATATAATCAGTATGAGAGCTGCGTCAGTCCATGGACGTCAGAGAAACGGATTTTACGGTGAGTACAAAAATCCTATTTTTCCCCTTAAATATACGGATGTGGCATTGTGAGTGCTTTTTCCCCCTTTTTCCTTATTATTGCTGATCTCTTAAACAAACCTTTTTTTTAGTTTTGGGTAGATTGGGATAGGTCAACTCTTATGTTAGAGTTTATTGCTGTCTACGTCCTTATTTTAGAGATCTACACTCCCTCTTATGCCCCATACACACGATCGTTTTTCATGCCGTTAAAAATGGCATTAAAAAAAATGGCCATTAAAAATGATCGTGTGAAGGCTCCAGAGCATTTTTAACGACGTGAAAAACGGCCATTAAAAATTTCGAACATGCTCTCTTTTTTCACGTCGTTTTTCATGTCGTTTTTTTTAACGACGTGAAAAAAGATAGTGTGTATGCTTTAACGACGTGAAAAAAAACGCGCATGCTCAGAAACAAGTATGAGACAGGAGCGCTCGTTCTGGTAAAACTAGTGTTTGTAATGGAGATAGCACATTCGTCACGCAGTCACGGAATGAAAAGCACAAGACTGAAAAGAGCGAATCGTCGCTCAACAAACTTTACTAACATGAAGGGTGGCGCCATTCGAACTGAACTTCCCCTTTATAGTGCCGTCGTACGTGTTGTACGTCACTGCGCTTTGCTTGATCGTTTTTTAAAATGATCGTGTGTACGCAAGACAGGCTTGAGAGGAAACATGAAAAAAAACGACGTGAAAAACGGCAAGAAAAAAAATGGCAAGAAAAACGATCGTGTGTATGGGGCATTACACTGAGACAGAAAGGAAGAAGAAATCCAATATTTTTAAGAGTATTCCCTAGAACAGGAATAGGGAGGACACCTGTTTCCAGAAGTGGGACCTCCCTTCAGAGGTTTTACTAGGATCTCTAGCTTTATTGTATTTGCTGTTGTTTGAGGGCGTTGAAAAATTGTATTTGAGTAAAGGAAAGCGCATTCATTTAAGTCTAAAGCTCCCCAGACCCCTAGGCGTCTTTGATGACCGCTGAATGTGTTTAGATGGCAAATCTTGTAGACTTATGCCCCATACACACGATCATTTTTCATGCCATTTTTTAAACCGAGGTTTTTCTTGTCGTTTTTTTCATGTTTCCTCTCAAGCCTGTCTTGCGTACACACGATCATTAAAAAAAACGCTCGAGCAAAGCGCAGTGACGTACAGCACGTACGACGGCACTATAAAGGGGAAGTTCCGTTCGAATGGCGCCACCCTTCATGTTAGTAAAGTTTGTTGAGCGACGATTCGCGCTTTTCAGCCTCGTGCTTTTCAGTTCGTTACTGTGTGATGAATGTGCTATCTCCATTACGAACGCTAGTTTTACCAGAACAAGCGCTCCCGTCTCATACTTGATTCTGAGCATGCGCGTTTTTTTCACGTCGTTAAAGCATACACACTATCGTTTTTCACGTCGTTAAAAAAAACGACATGAAAAACGACGTGAAAAAATAGAGCATGTTCGAAATTTTTAATGGCCGGTTTTCACGTCGTTAAAAATGCTCTGGAGCATACACACAATCGGTTTTAATGCCCATTTTTTAAAATGGCATTTTTAACGGCATGAAAAATGATCGTGTGTATGGGGCATTAAACATTGCAAACGTCAATGTCTTATTCTTTAAATTCATTGTCTTTTTTATATATCTAAAGCCATTTTTTTTAATTTGGGATAGGGTAGGGTTAAACGCATTGTTGTGTTATATAAATCGATATATACACAGGTATATATCAGAGTTTACTATCACTCTTTAAAGGCAAATAGGCCAGAAATAAAGGCAAAGCCAAATAGGCTGTTTAATTTGCAGGGGAATTGTCCACAGAGATAAGTGAATGAGGTGAAACTGCTGACTTCTATCATCCAGTCATGTGCAAGTAAAATGCTGTTTTTTATTTTTTCCTTGTATGTGTTTGAGTACTCTTTGCAAATTGAGATGTCACCTCATTCACTACGCTCTTGGGCAAATATCCCTTACATAATATGTGTAACGGAACCTCACTCTCCCCCTTGCCTATTGTGACTGGCTTGTGTCTAGGGGTACCTGGGAGAGGAGAGTGCAGGAACACTACGCCAAGCTCTCCCCTCGTGTGTATAAGAGGGTTGAGCAAAGTTATTTGATTTACCTACCGGGTCTGTCCACTGCATACGAGGCCTTGTTGTTCCATGGAAACCTGTCTGCCAATAATAGAGCCCCACACCAATCGAAAGTCCAACACTCCTTTATTTCTCGTACAATACGGTGGACACAATCAGTTGAACTTCCAATAACAGACGAACATGGGGGTGTGGGAACAAGTAGGCCCAGGCACAACTTAACTCTCCTTTTTTTCTAGCGAATAGGCCTGGCGCACGGTCTCTGCTACCGACCATGAGTTTTGGTTGCTGGATGAACTGTTGAGGCCCCTGCCACAGGCCTATAAGCAGGTCTCTGCCACTGACCTGATTGGAATAGCTGGACCGCTGCCACCGGTCATTGAACATGGACTGAACTTCCTCTTTGAACTTGGCCCCTGTTCGGGAAAGATATCCCTCCGGGCGGTCACCAGAGGTTCACCCGGCACTGGCAATCTGCTGCACCAGATCTTCGGGTGAGTCCCTCCTCCGGTCCCTTACGCCTCTGGATTCGAGTGCCCCACTCCCGGGGCCCCCTAGGATGATCCCTCTCTCGCGGGACCCAGCGGAAGGTACTGGGCCCCAGGCCTCCGGCCGAGTACCTCACCCCAGACTGAAGGTGTCTGGGATGGAACACGAACTCCAAATGTCCAGGCCTAGGACGCCTGGACACCGACCGCGGACAGCAGCCCTCAGGCTGAAGGTGCCTGGGACTCGAACCTCGTGGCGAAGATGTCCACCCCCTTTATACCCCCTCCCAGCAAGCACGGTGGGTTCTCCACCCGGCCGCACAACCGCTGCGAGAGGTCACAAAGGGTACGGCACTGCAGCGATGGTTCAACCCCGGCCCAAAGTGACAGCGCCACCTGCTGGGCCGCAGGGAACCATGCATCACTGGCGTCCTCACCAGTTTAAAAAGTACATACCCGCTACATATGCAAAATGCAACTTCTCTTGCAAAGTGAACAGCCTATTTGCTTTTAGTAAATTAACCCCATTGTGTTTTTAGATCTGTATCTCTTAAGCCTCGTACACGCGATCGGATATCCTATGGATTCTAATCCGATGTTTTTTTCCATCGGAAATCCGATGAAGCTAACTTCCATCATTCTTGCCTACACACCATCAGTCAAAAAAACGACCGTTCCAAACGCGGTGATGTAAAACACTCCGATGAGCCGAGAAAAATTAAGTTTAATGCTTCTGAGCATGCGTCGGCTTGATTCTGAGCATGCGTGGGTATTTTATCAGATGGACTTGCCCATAGACGATCGGAATTTGCAATCGGTTTTTGATCCATCTGAAAAATTGAAAACATGTTCTATTTTTTAAAACCGATGGAAAAAAGACTGATGGGTCACATACACGATCGGTTTGTCCAATGAAAACAGTCCATCGGACTGTTTTCATCTGTAAAACCAATCGTGTGTACAGGGCTTAACAGTTATTCATATGTAGAATAATTTTCAAGCTTGGCCATTCATATTCCTTATTATGTCATGTTTGTGAGTAGTGGTGGCAGGTACAAGCACAACATCTCTCCCTCAGATCTGCACCCACTTATCCAGCAATGCATCCTTTGTCCACCTTTGCTTGTTTATATTTCCTAATTTGGTGTTGTCGCCGGGCCATCTTCATTGGCTGGCCCCTGTGCATACCAAAGGCATGCTGAGAATGTACACTTAAAGGAGTTGTAAAGGTACATTTTTTATTTTCTAAATGGGTTCCTTTAAGCTAGTGCATTGTTGGTTCACTTACCTTTTCCTTTGATTTACCTTCTAAAGGTTTGTTTTCTTTGTCAGAATTTCTCACTTCCTGTTTCTCCTCACTGAACTCCACACCATCATCCGAGTGGTGTGGAGTCATCCAGAACAGCTTACTGAACAGCTTACTGAGGAGGAACAGGAAGTGAGAAATTCAGACAAAGAAAACAAAGGAAAAAAATATTTAGAAGGGAAATCTAAGGAAAAGGTAAGTGAAGCAACAATGCACTAGCTTAAAGGAACCTATTTAGAAAATAAAAAATGTACCTTTACAACTCCTTTAATGGGGCATGCACATGCTCAGCTTAGAGTTCATTCTGAAGAAACCCTTTAGGAAACAGATACTGTAGGTGGCTATTATAGCAGAAGGGCATATAGGGGTAGATTGTCTAAAGACAAGTGGATTGTGCACTTTTGAAGTACGGTTTAACAAATTTTCCCCAGAGAAGAGTAAATGTGGTGAAGCTTCACTTTGTAAAGAACACCTATTTAGGTGCAAAGAAAAACCAAAAAAAATAAATACAAAAAATTTGGTTGGATAATGGAATTCAGCAGAGCTTTATCACATTCACTAAGCTCTGAGGAAAATAAATGCAACTGCATTTACAGAGTGTGACTGCACTTTTAAACTTGCACAGTGTATTTTCTTTTAGTACCTACTAGCATTTCTAAAAAAAAAACACTATAGTTCTGAATTAAAACAGATTTCTGTCTTCCCACAGTTAAACAGTTAATTTCTTTGGACGTACTATGTACGTCCAAAGAGTGAACGTTTGATCACAGGCTGATGGCTGCAAACCGGCTTCAAAGTGAAAGTGATGTGATGCGGTAGCTCCATAGCTACTGACCACTTTCACAGAGCCGGCGGCACGGTTCCCCCCCTCCCGCCAGCGGCCCGCCCTTCTTCCGTGGTTCCCAGGCTGTCCAGTGCTTACCAACACCCGGGAACAAATCCACCGGCTGGGACAGAGAGACTGCAGTGAGACCAAGGCAAATCCATGCCTCGATCTCACCTGCAAACAATGAAACCGGAAGTGGTGTCACTTCCGGTTTCATATGCACACTTTGCTGGCCAGTACAGCCAGGGGATACCTCTAACCAAGCCGATCTGTGCTTGGTTAGATGGTGTGAAGGGCAGGGGAGACATTGGGGTCTATTGGCCCCCTAATTTCTGCAAAAAAGAGTATCTCTCAGCTGCCCAATGCTATCACATAGGAGTTTATAAACCCCTTGTGATAGCAATCACGTAAAAAAATAAAAAATTAAAATAAAGGAAAATGATAATAAAATATATTAAAATTTTTAAACAAATTCCCAAAACCCCCATTGCCCCGCACACCTGCGCAAACGTAAATGCAAGCCCAGGGTGCGTACGTAAATGTAAACCTCGGTCGCACCACACATGTAACAAATCGCCAGGAACGTCAGAGTAAGGACAATAACTCTAGCACAAGAGCTCCTAGTTAACTCTAAATTAATGAGCTATAATGGCTTTTAAAGCGTCACCTTTGGTTATGTTTGGGCACCATAGTTTTTGGCGATTTTCACGGGCGCATGCAATTTTTAAACATGAAATGTTAAGTATCTATTTACTCCATGCAACCTCATCTTTTACATTTTAACCAACAATGGGTATTATATGGTGTGATTTTGTACTAAAGTTAATATTATTATTATTTTTCCGGAAAATTCGTGTTTAAAAAAAACAGTTGCTCAAATATCACGTGAAACAAAAATTTTCAACTATCACCTTTTTATTCTGCAGGGCCTACACAGTTAGAAAGCACTCCCTAGGCATACATTTACCCCTTTGATCGCCCCTGATGTTAACCCCTTTCCAGCCAGTGTCATTAGTACAGTGACAGTGCATATTTTCTAGCACTGATCACTGTATTGGTGTCACTGCTCCCCAAAAGTGTCACTTAGTGTCCGATTTGTCCAACACAATGTCGCAGTCCTGTTATAAGTAGGGTTGAGCGAACCCGAACTGTAAAGTTCGGGTTCGTACCGGACTTTTGGGTTTTTGGTACCCGGACCTGAACAATTTACTGTATGTTCGGGTTCGAGTTCGGTGTTCGGCAATGTAATAGTAAATTTTAAAAAGCTGCAGGGCAGCCAGTCAACATTTGTTTAACTCGTGTGCCCTTAGAAGCCATCACAGACATGCCTACTAATGGCATGGCTGTGATTGGCCAGTGCAGCATGTGACCCAGCCTCTATATAAGTTAGAGGCACATAGCACAGCACGTCACTCTGCTTTAGATAATGTAGGGAAAGGTTGCTGCTGCTGCTGCTTTGAGGGAGAGAATTAGATAGAAGTCCTGATTCAGAAATCAAATTACTCAGCGATCTACCTTGATTTTGTTGTGTGGGTGCAGTGCACAATCTTTTTACCCTGCCCTGAGCCCAGTGCCAGAGAAAAGATAACTTTTATCCGTCTGTTAATTAGGTTGGCGTCGGCGGGCATTTAATGCAAGCTCAGTGCACCAGCACTGCATATGTTACTGTGAGATACACCCTTTAGATACTGTTGGTCTATTCTGCTATTCTAAAAACACCCATTTAGGGCAAAAAAATGATATTTTGCTGCGTTTCCTGCATATCTGTATTTAGTGAGATACACACTTTAGATACTGTTGTTTTATTCTGCTATTCCAAAAAAAAAAAAAATTAGGACAAAAAAAATGTTTTCCTAACGTTTTCTGCATATCTGTACGTGTGAGATACACACTTTAGATACTGTTCTTCTATTCTGCTATTAAAAAAAAAAAAATTTAGAGCAAAAAAAAATATTTTTGGTGCATATCTGTGCATGTGAGATACACCCTTTAGATACTGTTGCTCTATTCTGCTATTCTAAAAACACCCATTTAGGGCAAAAAAAAGTATTTTGCAGTGTTTTCTGTATATCTGTACGTGTGAGATACACACTTTAGATACTGTTGTTTTATTCTGCTATTCAAAAAAAAAAAGTTATTTAGAGCAAAAAAATTGTTTTTGGTGCGTTTTCTGCATATCTGTACCTGTGAGATACACCCTTTAGATACTGTTGCTCTATTCTGCTATTTAAAAAAATCACATTTAGTGGAAAAATCTTAAATTGCGGCCTAGTCTGTATCTGTACGTGTGAGGTACACCCTTTAGATACTGTTGCTCTATTCTGGTATTCAAAAAAAAACACATTTAGGGCAAAAAAAACCCATTTTGCAGTGTTTCCTGCATATCTGTACGTGTGAGATACACACTTTAGATACTGTTGTTTTATTCTGCTATTCAAAAAAAATGCAGTGGCGGCTGGGCCTGAGGCGGATAGCAGTTTGGCGCATGTCCTTCCACCACAGAGGATTGCAGGGCGCTTCAGTTTGCTTCCTGTTGCTAACTCCTCCTACTCTGCTTCCTCATCCTCTACCGCCTCCTCATCCGGTCAGCGTAACACCTTCACCACCAACTTCAGCACAGCCAGGGGTAAACGACAGCAGGCAGTTTTAAAACGTTCCTGTTAGGGGGAAAAACCCCACACCGCGCAGGAGTTGTGGAGGGACATGGAACAACAGACCGATGAGTGGTTGCTGTCAGTGAGCCTCAAGCCCGGCCTGGTGGTGTGGGATAATGGGCAAAATCTCGTAGCAGCTCTGGGCCTAGCCGGTTTGACGCACATCCCTTGCCTGGCACATGTGCTGAATTTGGTGGTGCAGAGGTTCCTTAAAAATTACCCCGATATGCCAGAGCTGCTGCAGAAAGTGCGGGCCGTCTGTGCGCACTTTCACCCTGCTGCTGCTCGCCTGTCAGCGCTGCAGCGTAACTTCGGCCTTCCCGCTCACCGCCTCATATGTGACGTGCCCACAAGGTGGAACGCCACCTTGCACATGCTGGCCAGACTGTGCGAGCAGCAGCAGGCGATAGTGGAGTTTCAGCTGCAGCACACACGCGTGAGTCGCTCTGCGGAACAGCACCACTTCACCACCAATAACTGGGCCTCCATGCGAGACCTGTGTGCCTTGTTTCGCTGTTTTGAGTACTCCACCAACATGGTCAGTGCCGATGACGCAGTTCTCCGCGTTACTATCCCAGTTCTATGTCTCCTTGAAAAAACACTTCGGGCGATGATGGAAGAGGATGTGGCACAGGAGGAGGAGGAGGAGGAGGAGGAACCGGGATCATTTCCAAGGCTTTCGGGGCAGTCATTCACAAGTGGCTACGAGGGTGGGTTCCTGCACCAACAAACGCCAGGTACACAATTGTCCAGCAAGGGCACAGTTCTGGAGGATGACGAGGTGCAGGATGAGGAGGAGGAGATGGAGGAGGAGGAACCATGTTCAAAGCAGGGTGCCACCCAGACCAGCTCATGGCCATCACTGGTGCATGGCTGTGGGGATACAGAGGACACAGACGATACACCTCCCACAGAGGACAGCTTTTCGTTGCCTCTGGGCAGCCTGGCACACATGAGCGATTACATGCTGCAGTGTTTCTGCAACGACCGCCGAGTTGCCCAAATTCTAACTGGTGCTGATTACTGGGTGGCCACACTGCTGGATCCCCGTTACAAGGACAACGTACCGTCCTTAATTGCCTCACTGGAGCGTGATCGTAAGATGCACGAGTACAAGCGCATGCTGGTAGACGCGCTGCTGGTGGCATTCTCACCTGACAGCGGGGGCACAGTGGAAGCACAAGGCGAAGACAGAGGAGGAGGAAGAGGTCGCCAATGCAGCCGGGGCACCGCAAGCACCTCAGAAGGCAGGGTTAGCATGGCCGAAATGTGGAAAAAACCGTTGTCAGCACGCCACAACAACCAGCACCACCAGCTGATATGGAACGTCTTAGCAGGAGGCAGCATTTCACCAACATGGTGGAGCAGTATGTGTGCACACGTACTGAATGACGGGTCTGCCCCCTTCAACTTCTGGGTCTCCAAATTGGGCACATGGCCTGAGCTTGCCCTTTACGCCTTGGAGGTGCTGGCCTGCCCTGCAGCCAGTGTATTATCTGAACGTGTATTTAGCACGGCAGGGGGCGTTATCACAGACAAGCGCAGCCGCCTGTCCAGAGCCAATGTAGACAAGCTCACGTTCATTAAAATGAACCAGGCATGGATCCCACAGGATTTGTCCGTAACTTGTGCAGAATAGACATGTATACCGGCCTTACCCAGCCATTGTTGTATTTTTGATCTTTCTCACTCTTTTGGGGTGTACCCTAATTTAAAAAAAAAAAATTAAAACGGAGGTGCAGGAAAAAAAAAAAAAAAGTCAGCAGCTACTAACAGTGTAGCTGCTGACTTTTAATAAGAACACTTACCTGTCCTACTCGCCTGCAATGTCGGTCCTGCTACGGCAATCGATCGCTGCTGGCAGGTCCCGGCTCCTCCATCCTGAGTAGGGGAAACAGGCAGTGAAGCCGTAAGGCTTCACTGCCCGTTTCCTACTGCGCATGCGCCACTCGCACGGCACTTTGTGAATGGGCGGCTTGCCTCCTGGGATACACACAGTTCCCAGAAGGCAGCGCGGCCCATTCACAAGAAGAGAAAGCGGAAGGAGACCCACCGCGGATGGAGAAGAGGAACATTAGAGGCAGATTAGGGGACTTCCGCATAGCAACAGGCTTTTAGGGTGAGTAAAAATTTTTTTTTTTTCTATTAATTTTTTTTTGGGGGGATTTTTAGTGTAAAGATTTTTTCAGGGTGGACCTCCGCTTTAAAAACAAAAACCAGTGTTGGCTACCTCGTCCTCCTCCACCGCCGCTTCCACCTACACCGCCACATCCACCGCCACCTCAACCTCCTACTCCATATGGACCTCGTTCTCCTAGGTCAAGATTATTATTATTAGTTTTGTATGTATTTTATGTTATTTTAAGTTATTTCCCTATCCACATTTGTTTGCAGAGCACTTGCCATGCTCTTAACAACATTTTGCTGCCATTTGCAGCCCTCTAACCCTTTCCATTACTTTTTAGAGCCATTTTAGTCCTAAAAAGTTCGGGTCCCCATTGACTTCAATGGGTTTCGGGTTCGGGGTCAAGTTCAGGTAAAATTCGGGTCCCGAACTCAATTTTTTTTGCGAAGTTCGGCCGAACCTGTCGAACTCGAACATCCAGGTGTCCGCTCAACTCTAGTTATAAGTAGTTGATTGCCGCCATTAATAGTAAAGAAAAAAATAAATAAATAAATAAAAATTCCATAAAAAATATCCTATAGTTTATCCACTTAAAGCGGAGCTCCGCCGGAAAAGAAAATATTAAAAGCCAGCAGCTATAACTACAGCAGCTGCTGGCTTTTAATATTTGGACACTTACCTGTCCTGGAGTCCAGCGACGTCCGCAGCAGAGGACGAGCGACCGCTCGTCGCTCTGCTGCTCCCTCCGCCATCCTCGCTGAGGGAACCAGGAAGTGAAGTCCTGCGGCTTCATGCCCGGTTCCCTACGGCGCATGCGCGAGTCGCGCTGCACCGTTCTGATTCGTCCTCCTGTGTTCTGGGAGCCGAGTGTCTCCCAGAACACTACGGGAAGTCTAGGGGAAGTGACGTCCCGGAAATTCCCGGAGAGAGGACTCCCGGATGTGGGTGAAAATACCTGTCTTAGACAGGTATCTTTACCCCCCTCCCCCCTGAAAGGTGTCAATTGTGACACCGGAGGGGGGGAGGGTTCCGATTACCAAAAGTGAAAATTTAGGGTGGAGCTCCACTTTAAGCCCCGGACCATTTGGCTGGCCAAAGACCAGAGCACTTTTTACGATTCAGCACTGCCTTGCTTTAACTGTACAACGTAATTTTTTTCCCACAAATAGAGCTTTATTTTGGTGGTATTTGATCACCTCTGATCACCTCTGCGGGTTTTTATTTTATGCGCTATAAACAAAAATAGAGCGACAGTTTTGAAAAAAAATGCAATATTTTTAATTTTTTTGCTATAATAAATATCCCCAAAAAATATATAAAAAAACAAATGTTTTCCTCAGTTTAGGCCGATACGTATTCTTCTACATATTTTTGGTAAACAAAATTGCAATAAGCGTTTATTGATTGGTTTGCGCAAAAGTTATAGCGTCTACAAAATAGGGGATAGTTTTATGGCATTTTTATTAATATTTTTTGTTTTACTAGTAATGGCGGCGATCAGCGATTTTTATCGTGACTGCGACATTATGGCGGACACATCGGACACTTTTGACACATTTTTAGGACCATTGTAATTTTTACAGCCATCAGTGCTATAAAAATGCACTGATTACTGTAAAAATTACACTGGCAGTGAAGGGGTTAACCACTAGGGGGCTAGGAAGGGGTTAAGTGTGTCCTAGGGAGTGATTCTAACTGTTAGGGGGCGTAGCTACGAGTGACACGTCACTGATCGCTGCTCCCGATGAGAGGAGCACTAGGTCACTAGGAAGAACGGGGAGATGTTGTGTTTACACTGACATCTCCCCGTTCTTTAGCTCCGTGACACGATCGCAGGACACCGGCGGACATTGAGTCCACGGGTCCCGTGGGCACGGTCACGGAGCTCATGACAGGGACACGGCGGCAAATTAAAGGGGACGTACCTGTACGCCCATCTGCCTGTCCGTGCCATTCTGTCAACGTATAAGTGCGTGCGGCGGTCCTTAAGTGGTTATAGACGCTATAACTTTTGCGCAAACCAATCAATTTATGCTTATTGTTTTTTTTTTACCAAAAAATATGTAGTACAATACATATTGGCTTAAATTAATGAAGAAATTCGATTTTTTACATCTTTTTATTGGATATGTTTTATAGCAGGAAGTAAAAAAAAAAAATTCTAAATTGTTTATAATATATTTATTTTGTTTATAGCGCACAAAAAAACAAAAAACGCAGAGGTGATCAAATACCACCAAAAGAAAGCTATATTTGTGGGAAAAAAAAGGCATAAATTTTATTTGGGTACAGCATTACACTGCCGGGCAATTGTCAGTAAAAGTAACACAGTGCCGTATCGCAAAAAAATGGCTTGGTCATGAATGGGGGTAAACTTTCTGAAGGCCAAATGGTTAAATCAGCTAAATACTGTACATTCCAGGTGCATCAAAATAAAAGGTGTTCAAAGTCTTACAGTTTATTTTATTTAAATAGAAGACACAGTAGGTTTAGTAGAAAACTATATCCCCTGCATGCTGCAGTGCTGAGAAAGAACCTTGCTTTGTGTGTTGAAGAGGCAGGCTCTCTGCAGAGTTCCAAAGTACTTTCTGTTGAGTTAGAGCTGGAGATCTCCATTCAGCACAGCTCACACTCCCTGCTCATTGGAGACCTCTTAGGCAGGAATGGAGCTCATGAACACTTCACATAAAGGCAGGGTCGATGCAAGGATTTTTGTCTACTCAGGTGAAGGTGCCCCCCTCCCCAACCGTTCTCCTGTCATCCCTTCCCCTTCACAATGCAAATCCCCGACCCCCTATATGGCATACACTTTATTTGCGCTCCATTAATTTATAGAGCAGGATTATTTACATCAGATGTCCCCATCAAAGTACCCCTTTACATCAGATGGCCACATCAGAGTGACTCCATAGATCAGGTGTCCACATCACAGTGCCCCCATGGATCAGATGTCCCCATCACAGTACCTCTTACATCAGGTGTCCCTATTAGAGTGCCCTCATAGATCAGGTGTCCTCATCAGAGTACCCCTTACATCAGGTGTGTCTATCGGACTGTCGCCATAAAGCAGGTGTTCTCATCAGTGTACTCATGGAGCAGGTGTCCCCATCAGTGTCCCCATGGAGCAGGTGTCCCCATTAGTTTATCCATGGAGTAGGTATCCCCATCAGTGTCCCCATAAATCAGGTGTCCCATCAGTGTCCCCATGGACCAGGTGTCCCCAACAGTGTCCCCATAGATCAGGTGTCCTTATCAGTGTCCCCATGGATCCGGTGTCCCCATCAGTATCCTTGTGGATCAGGTGTCCCCATCAGTGTCCCCATAGATAAGGTTTCCCCATCAGTGTCCCCATAGATCAGGTGTCCCCATCAGTGTCCCCATGGATCAAGTGTCCCCATCAGTGTCCCCATAGATTATGTGTCACCATCAGTGTCCCAATAAATCAGGTGTCCCCATCAGTTTCCCCATTGATCAGGTGTCCCCATCAGTTTACCTATAGATCAGGTGTCCCCATCAGTGTCCCCATGGATCAGGTGTCCCCATCAGTATCTCCATGGATCCGATGTCCCCATCAGTATCCCCATGGATCAGGTGTCCCATCAGTGTCCTAATAGATCAGGTGTCCCCATAGATCAGGTGTCCCCATTAGTTTCCCCCACGGATCAGGTGTCCCCATCAGTGTCCCCATAGATCAGGTGTCCCCATCAGTGTCCTCATGGATCAGGTGTCTCCATCAGTGTTCCCGTGGATCAGTTGTCCCATCAGTGTCCCCATAGATCAGGTGTCCCCGTCAGTGACCCCATGGATCAGTTGTCCCATCAGTGTCCCAGTGGATCAGGTGTCCCCATGGATCAGGTGCCCCCATCAGTGTCCCCATAGATCAGGTGTCCCCATCAGTGTCCCCATGGATCAGTTGTCCCATCAGTGTCCCCATAGATCAGGTGTCCCCATCAGTGTCCCCATGGATCAGTTGTCCCCATCAGTGTCCCCATAGATCAGGTGTCCCCATAGATCAGGTGTCCCATCAGTGTCACCATAGATCAGGTGTCCCATCAGTGTCCCATCAGTGTCCCCATAGATCAGGTGTCCCCATCAGTATCCCCGTGGATCAGGTGTCCCCATCAGTGTCCCCATAGAAAAGGTTTCCCCATCAGTGTCCCCATAGATCAGGTGTCCCCATCAGTGTCCCCATGGATCAAGTGTCCCCATCAGTGTCCCCATAGATTATGTGTCACCATCAGTGTCCCAATAAATCAGGTGTCCCCATCAGTTTCCCCATTGATCAGTTGTCCCCATCAGTGTCCCTATAGATCAGGTGTCCCCATCAGTGTCCCCATGGATCAGGTGTCCCCATCAGTATCTCCATGGATCCGATGTCCCCATCAGTATCCCCATGGATCAGGGGTCCCATCAGTGTCCTAATGGATCAGGTGTCCCCATAGATCAGGTGTCCCCATTAGTTTCCCCCACGGATCAGGTGTCCCCATCAGTGTCCCCATAGATCAGGTGTCCCCATCAGTGTCCTCATGGATCAGGTGTCCCCATCAGTGTTCCCGTGGATCAGTTGTCCCATCAGTGTCCCCATAGATCAGGTGTCCCCGTCAGTGACCCCATGGATCAGTTGTCCCATCAGTGTCCCAGTGGATCAGGTGTCCCTATGGATCAGGTGTCCCCATCAGTGTCCCCATAGATCAGGTGTCCCCATCAGTGTCCCCATGGATCAGTTGTCCCATCAGTGTCCCCATAGATCAGGTGTCCCCATCAGTGTCCCCATGGATCAGTTGTCCCCATCAGTGTCCCCATAGATCAGGTGTCCCCATAGATCAGGTGTCCCATCAGTGTCACCATAGATCAGGTGTCCCATCAGTGTCCCCAAAGATAAGGTGTCCCATCAGTGTCCCCATAGATCAGGTGTCCCCATCAATGTCCCCATAGATCAGGTGTCCCCATCAGTGTCCATATAGATCAGGTGTTCCCATCAGTATCCTCATGGATGAGGTGTCCCCATAGATCAGGTGTCCCCATCTGTGTCCCCATGAATTAGTTGTCCCATCAGTGTCCCAATAGATTAGGTGTTCCCATGGATCAGGTGTCCCCAATAGTGTCCCCATAGATCAGGTGTCCCCATCAGTGTCCCCATGGATCAGTTGTCTCATCAGTGTCCCCATAGATCAGGTGTCCCCATCAGTGTCCCCATGGATCAGGTGTCCCCCATCAGTGTCATCATGGATCAGGTGCCCTTATGTCCCCTTCTGTCCCCATCTCTAATCTATTCCTCAGGCGCTCATAGTGTACATGCAGCAGACTTTATCATAACCACAGACAGTCAGACATAATACAGCACTCTGTCCAATCTTCCACAGAAGATCCCTGCCATTCCCACTTTTGTGCCTGCTGGTCGATCCCCCTGGTCTCACTCAGCTCCTCCCCCCTTATCCCACATGCCTCCAGTTCAGCTGCGATTTTCTCAGTGCTGGACTGGAGGACTACAGTAATTCTGCTACCGCCCTGGCCCCCCCAACATATTTTTTGCATTTTTGTATTTTGCTCGGGCTGCTCCTGGGGTAACAATCTCTCCTGAGAGGGAGAGCGTCCCCAGTCAGCTCCTGTGGGGGATTCCTCCCCCCTCCCTCTGCTCGCTGACACTGCATAATGAGAGCGCTCACACAACCACAGCCACCCGATCTGCTCCTTCCCCTGCATCCTCATTGGCACGGAGAAGAGCGAGTTGCAGGAAGGACTCCACGAGCACTGTGGGGGGGGGGGGCACAAGCCTTCATCTCAGTTACTGAAAAAACAGACTGATTTCTCCCGTCCTTAGGACAGGAGAACCAGCCTGTAAATTCCGAGAGTGGTGACTGCAAGCTGAGCCGAGTGTCAGTCTATGACACTCTTTCACAGCCCATCGAGTCCAGCCACCCCCCTCACTCTCCTCACATCCGAGCAGGGAGGAATACAGATCCTCCTTCCAGTCCCGCCCACACTATCCCGGCGTGCTGTATCTGAAGAGAGGGGATGTGTGGGAGGGAAATATGAAAATCAGCAGCATTCCTGGCTGTGTGTGACTGATGCCTGAGATTCTAGCCTGGACCGTGGGTAAGTGTGTGTACTGCAGACTGCAGTACACTGTAATCACTGAACTGCATTATCTCCATCCCTTCTCTCCCCCATCTGTCTCCCTCCCCCTCTCCTGTTCTTTCAAGACCTTCACAATTTACTTTCACTTTCAGTTAGGCAGGTAATAAAATACGGTGCAAATTTCTTTCCTGCATCCACAGATTGCAGGAAAGAAACTTGCATAATTCCCCCATCAACACAGACAGTGGTGACAGGGGAATATCTCTCCTGCCCAGCAATTGTATTCTCCCGACAAACAGTGATTATCACTAGTGGCTATAGCAACCACTGGTGATAATCATAAGAGAATCTGCTCATTAATGGTTCAAATCTCAGCCAGTTCCTGCTGAACCAGCTGAGATTTAAACTGTCTATGTCTGGTCTTAGCTCTTAGGCCGGGTTCACACTGGTCCAACAAACGCTCCGACATGAGCTCATGTCGCATGACATGTGAAAATCAATGTTTCCCTATGAGAGTCGTCTTAACTGGTCCGGCACAAGTCGGTCCGACTTTGAAAATGCTCCCTGCACTACTTTGGTCCACCATTGATCCTACTTCAGCCCATTGAATATCATTGAAGTCGGATCAAAGTAGGATACTTGTCCTAACCATCCAACTTTTGACATCCGACATGGTGATTACAGCAGCAGTAAAAGGAATTTATCTCACACTGGGATTGTTTTGATTGGTCAAAGGACAAGTCAGACTAGCATAAAGTCGGATCAAAGTAGTATCCTGTTCATGAAAGTCGGATGGATGTCGGACCAATGTAGGATCAATGTAGGACTGATGTCGCAGAGCAAAGTAGGATGAAAGTTGTATGACTGTCGTGTCGTACCAGTGTGAACCCAGCCTTAGGCAGCCCATACATTGATCCCTTTTTTCATTCAATTATTAGGTTGAATGAAAAAAAAAAAAGAAATGATCCAATTCCCCCATCTACACATTATAGGTGGATGGGGGAATGTTCCCAGTGTGGACCAGTGCTGGAACAACCAGAGTTGCTGTCCTGTCCCGGCTATTCACAGCGCTGGTCTCTGTCTCCATGGTAGCGGCGGCAGCACATTGGAACCCAGTGCTGGTTACTTTATGGGGCTGATGTACAGTAAGGTGACCAGATTTTTAAAATGAAATCCGGGGACATATTTTATTTTTTTATTGGCTAATGGTAAACTATTTTATAAGCATATTTTCCTCAAATGATATATGCAGTGTATGTGGTGTTTATGGAATGATTGTATGATATATACGTTCTTTCCCACATTTCGTCCATGAGATGAAAAAAAAAAAATACTTCTTAGAATTTTTTGGGATATGACTACCAAATGTTATGAAGAGAAGATAGAGAAAAACTTGGGAGGGATGGGGTCCCAAAATGTAAATCCAATCCAGGCAGGGGTGGCTCCAGACAATGTTTTTTTGGGGTGCTATGGTGGTGCTTGAAGTAAAACTGAGGGTGCTAATGCGGTGCGCTACCACACACCTGTGGCAGTGGCCAACAAGTGACGGTTTCATCATGGCGTCCAATGATGATCAGTAGGTCCTGGCCTCTGTATACCAATAAAAAGCCAAAAAATGCAGCACAACCCTACACTTCATTTATACATTTCTACAAATGGACTTATAAGTGAAATGGTAAAACCTATAAATGAATATCCAATGCAAATCAACCAATGTATTGCAATTTAGTAGTGATGATGTCACCTCCTCTGCAAAAATATTTTGAGAATTTGCAGAGCAAATAATGGTGAAACCCCCTACATACAAAAACAATAACAGAGACGCAAATCAACCCATGTATTAAAATATAGTAGTGATGGTGTCACCCTCTCTGCAAAAGGTAAGAAATATTACAGAGCTGCAATGTGCAAATAGTGGTAAAGCCACCTATATATAATCATAATAATGATAATAATAAAATGTACGCTTGATGTATATATTTTACATTTTATTATTATGATTATATATAGGTGGTTTCACCACTATTTGCACATTGCAGCTCTGAAAAATGTCTTACCTCTTGCAGAGAGGGTGACAACATCACTACTACGTTCTAATACATGGTTTGATTTGTGTCTTTGTTATTATTATTATTGTATGTAGGGGGTGTCACCGCTATTTGCACATTAAAGCTCTGCAATTTCTCAAAATATTTTTGCAGAGGGGGTGACACCATCACTACTATATTGCAATACATTGGTTGATTTTCACTGGATATTCATTTATAGGTTTTACTATTGCACTTATAAGTCCATTTGTACAATTTTATAGATGAAGTATAGGGAAGCGCTGCATTTTTTGCTTTTTATTGATTCGCGTTAGATGAGGGAACCAGCTAAAAAGATTCTCTTATTGCTTTTGAGATATTTTTAGTCGCATGGTAATTGATTTACCTGATTTGTTATGTCCTCTGTATACTGGTAACCACTGGCCATGCATATTGGTGGTCAGTGTGCCCCCTGTATGCTGGTGCTACATGCAGAGTGCAGGTGGATGCTGGATGCAGGGCTCAAGAGGATGCTGTGTAGAGAGTGTAAGGTTCAGGAGTGCGTTTTGGAAAGAGTGATGGTCAGAGACTGCAGACATACTACAGGAGATGTTCAGAGACTGCGGATATTATACAGGAAACGGTCAGAGACTGCGGATAAAATACAGGAGACGGTCAGAGACTGCGGATAATATACAGGAGAGAGACTGTGGATATTATACAGGAGAGAGACTGCGGATATAATACAGGGGACGGTCAGAGACTGCGGATATTATACAGGAGAGAGACTGCGGATATTATACAGGAGAGAGACTGCGGATATTATACAGGAGAGAGACTGCGGATATAATACAGGAGACGGTCAGAGACTGCGGATATTATACAGGAGAGAGACTGCGGATATTATACAGGAGAGAGACTGCGGATATTATACAGGAGAGAGACTGCGGATATTATACAGGAGGGCCAGCACAATTTGTTGTTAGAGATGGGCTGGGCATGTTCAAAATTCCACATGCCAGAGCCTGCCAGGAAGCCCACACTACACAGCGCTAATCACAGGCAGTGAGACATTTCCCGGCCCGCAGCTGCACAGATCAGGAAATGTCTCACTGGCTGTGATTAGCACTGTGGAGTGTCGGCCTCCTGGCGGGATCGGGCATGTGGGATTTCAAACACACCGGAGCCCATCTCTATTGGTTGTAGACAGTTGAGCTCCCTGCAGGTTGCTTAGCAGCAGTGGAGCCTTCTCTGACATGCTGATCGTGATGCAATCCAGGTGATGCTCCTAGTCAAATCCTAGTGTTAAATATCAGTGATTTTATTGATCAAAGCCCACACTTTACAGGCATAGAGCCCACATGGCTGCTGAACATACGGTTGATTATATATATGTGGTTGTACTCTTGATGCTAATAAATACTGTGTTTATTAGATCTGACTGGGAGCATCAACAGGATCACATCCCGATCAGCATGTCAACAGAGAAGGTTATACAGCATTACTGCTGCTAGTTGACCAGCTGGGGGCTCAGCTCACTATAACCAATAGTGCCAGCCTTCCCCTGCATGCACCCATAATGTCACCAGCACTAGGTCCTAATAGACTGCCGTCGCTGCTAAGGAGACAGATGCCAGACCAGTGCTGTCAATAGCAGGGACAGGACAGCTGGGGAACCCCACAGTGGCAGAACACCAGGGCCCGGTGGCAAGAAAACCTTTACAACCCTGAGGCCTCATGCCCACGGACGTTTTTACAGCCGCGTTTTTGAGCGTTTTTTACAGCTTAAAAACACCTGTCCATGTTAGTCTATAGCTTCATGCCCACCTAGGCGTTTTTGAGCTGCAAATAGCATAGACGTTTTTAAGCTGTAAAAAAAACCCAGGACCCGTGCGTTCCGCAGCGTTGGCGTTAGGCATAAAAAAATGTGAAGCGTTAAACGGGCAAAAACGCAGCAATTGCGTTTTTAAGCTCCGGCGTTTTTTTGTTTTTTTTTTCAAAAAAATTCGAAAAATGTATACAATAACATGGACAGGCGTTTTTAAGCTGTAAAAAAAACGCTCAAAAACGCGGCTGTAAAAACATCCGTGGGCATGAGGCCTGATAGTTCTCCAACTGCTTTGGACCCTTATATTTTCTTGGTGTGCTGGTGACATATATCTCTTGTTTTCTGCCACCCTGGGTGGCCCCAGTATAGTAGGAAGGGAGCTCACTGCAGAACATGTGAAAGGGCCCGTTGTGGGATCGTAGTAAAGGGCCCAGGATATATATATATATATATATATATATATATATATGTAGCGGGGTGTTCCCCTTTAATCAGAGACAGGAAATTCCAGAGAGAGGGGAGTCGGGGGGAAGGAATATAAGGAGGGGGCGAGGCCTAGCTCTTTCTCTTTGGACACGGGGAGGCAGAGAGAGAGAGACACCTGTGCGGATCTGTGCTGTTCCAGGCCTGAAGCCTGGGGCCTGTGGAGCGAACCAAAGAGCCTTCCACCCCCTTTGCGAGCCTGGGGGCATCCAGACTCATCTCTTCTGAAGTTATCTGGATCGGGGATCCGATCGCAGAGGGCGCTGTGGACGAGGACCGACACAGCCGGTGGGAGTTCCGGACTGAGGGAAGTGTTCCGGAGTGGTGAGCGAGCGAAAGCTCATCTTTAAACTGTTACTTTTATACTTTGTGCCTACTAGACTTCCGAGGCCTAACACCTCTGGTGAGGGAGAATTACCCCCCCCCCATTGGATTACAAATACATGGATTTAAATACTTCAAGTGCACCACCTTTACAGATCCTGTGCCGGTGAAGATTTGTGTTTCTTCTAAGACTGAGTTTCATGGTTAGGGATCAGGCCTGATCCGTTAGATAGTTATAAGTTAGTTATCACACCACAGGGTGTTTAGGTAACGGTCGCCCCACGTGGCGTTCCGTCCCCTTTCCATTGCTGGTACACACGCACACAGTATTGTGATTTATAACTGCAGGGACCTGCTTATGTGTTGTGAACCAAATGTTACATGCATGTTATCCCCTTTTATCTTACCACTAGCAGTAAAGTCAGTTATTATTTACAACATTGTCTATGAGTCTGAGTTATCAATTTCACACACCCACATTTAAAGCATAAGTGATTGTTTATGTGAAATTGCTGTGGGTTAACTGTGCCAGAGCGGGTAGAGCAGATTGCCGGGGGGTTGAGGAAGCTGTACTCAGGGCCCAAAATCAAAACTTGCGGCTCTCTTAAGTTGAGGGTATCGCTACACGTGGGGGCTCGTACATCCGGGATTACTGAGACAGCGGTGAAACCGCCAGAAGCTACCGGCATGGACCCGATAGAGGTGGGACAGTGGTACAAGAGATGGGGCGTAGACCCAGCCAGGACGGCAGTTATAGAACTCCCGGGGATATGGCAGACACAAGCAATGATACAACTCATAATGTCCCTATCACCGATTCACAAACCATGGGTGATAGACGTGAAAACTAGTGGTGGACTTTCACATGTCTTACTGGAATGGCAGGCAGAAATTCCTGAACAGTTTAGAGGCAACAGCATACAAGATGAGGACGATCAGGTCTATCATTTGCTGCATGCGCTGCCGCGCACAAGAGACAGCCCTCAGACAACAATAACACTATCACCGCAGCCATCTTCCCCGTCATCCCCACAGAAGGACACAAAGAGTCCCAGGACAAGCCCAGGCACCCTTAGTGCAGAATTATGCGCTGTTCTGGGGGAGATTGTAGCTCAGTGCAAGAAAGAGCCCACAGATTACCCGATGTCGGGGTACAGGAAACTCCGGATGTTTTCAGGGAGGAAACCAGTACCCTTGGAAGAAGAGGGATTTGAGGAGTGGCTAGACAGCGCAACTCAGGCACTAGAGGAATGGGAAGTTCCGGACCGCAGAAAGAAACAGAGGGTTGTGGAAAGTTTGAAAGGGCCTGCTCTAGAGGCCGTACGCAACCTGAAGATGAGCAAGGCAGATTGTACTGCACAAGAGTGCCTCGATGTGTTACAGAATGTGTTTGGTGGGACAGAGAAAGTCACGGAGCTTGCTTATCAGCTGGAGCATTGCTACCAGAAGGAAGGTGAGAAACTATCAGACTATATGGGACGCCTGGACAAAATACTGCATAGGATGATCCTAAAGAAGGGGATCAGCCCAGGGAAAGTAGATGAGGCCCGTGCTCAACAGGTAGTGAGGGGAGCTCAACCCATGGATCCAATTGCATGGACACTGCGTGCCCGGCAGGATGGGAAGAATCTGGAGTACCCTGACCTCATCCGAATGATTAGAGAGGAAGAGGCTATATTGGAAGAAAAAAAAAAAGAACGCCTGATAGAGCCCGTCAAACAGCCGGTAGCTATAGTTACACCGGCCATGACTCCCGATAGGGGAGCGGAGGTGGACACTTTGAAGTTGCAGATGTCCCAGATGATGGAGATGATGACTGCTATAATGGTGAAAGTTCAAGGTGGAGCAGAGAAACCAAGCCCCAGAAAGGAGTTGTTCCCAGATACGTCAATACCGAGTCCCACTCGGGACCGAGAAGAGATGTTATGCTACAACTGCGGAGGCAGTGGCCACTTTGCCAGTAGGTGTTCCAGTCCTAAGAAGAAGAAAATGGATAATCGCCAGCCGGCGGGAAACGCCAGAGGGCCCCGGTGAGGGAGTCAACCGGGTGCCCATCTCTTTCAGTGAGCTCCAAACTGAATGGAAGGAAGCAAAAGAGAGAGAACAAAACTCCTCAAAAGGAATCTAGGGTCTCTCAACCAAGATACACACCAGAGAGAGGGGACAAGACCCCTCAGAAGAAATTTAGCACTCCCAAGAAGGAATGCCTACAACCAAGAGACAATAACATCCCTCAGCGGGTTTGTACTCCCATTAGGGTGGGGAAGGTCAATGCATACCGGGCTCAAGAGAGAATAAAGTCAAAAACAAACTGGATGAAGACAAGTCCTCAGAAGAAAGTGACCTCAACCCGGCCGTACCCAGAAGAATTGGTCGGCCCGTCCCCCACTGTATCTATCCAGGTAGAAGAAGTATATACGAAGGCCCTCCTGGACACTGGAGCTCAAGTGACTTTGTTGTACAGAGACTTCTACGATAGGCACTTAAGCCATTTGCCTATACAGAAGATAGAAGAGCTGGAGATATGGGGCCTGGGAACGCAGAGGTTCCCCTATGATGGTTATCTGCCCATAAAGCTGACATTCGACCCCTCTGTGGCTGGGAAGACAGAAGTGTTCGACACCCTGGCAGTTGTGTGTCCTAGACCACCCGGGGCCAGCAAGATGTCCCTCATCATAGGCACCAATACGGATCTAGTGAGAAGACTTCTGACGCCCCTGGTGAAGATGAGGAGCCATCAAGATCCAAACATCCATCCCATGCTGAAGACAGCCTACCAACGGTTAGTGTTGGAGCAGAAGACCCCAGGAGAGGGGATAGGGAAGGTGTGGAGACTGGGGAGAGAAGGAGTGGTGCTGCAGCCCGGACAGGTGGCTTGCCTCAAGGCCACTGTGAAGCTCACCTGGGAGCAGCCTGGCCCCTTTGTCATGCTGGAATCCGACCCAAGGGAAGATCACTCAGGCCTGGAAGTGATACCGGAAGTGATTCCAATCAAGGCCTTGAAGAAAGCCAGGGGAAGAGTCCTGGTGAGTGTAAGGAACTCTACAGGAAGGGCCATAGAGGTACCTGCCCGGATGTTGCTGGGACAGGTGAGTCCTGCTGTCCCAGTCAGCTGGTCAGAAGTGAAGCAAGCGGGTGAAGAAGAAGATGTTTGGGAAAAACTTTCCATTGAGAACCCGAACTTGCCTGGGGCCTGGAAGGAGAGAGCCAAGGCCCAGCTGACTAGATGGGAGAAGATTTTCTCAAAAGATGAATTCGATGTGGGGCGTGCGAGGAGTGCTACCCACCGCATCCGCCTGCAAGAAGACAAACCGTTCAGGGAGAGAGTCAGGCGGGTTCCGCTGGCAGATCTGGAGGATCTGAGAGAACAGCTTGCAGAACTGAAAAGGACTGGGGTGATTCGAGAGTCCAGAAGCCCTTATGCCTCTCCAATAGTGGTGGTCAGGAAGAAGAATGGGTCGCTGAGGCTCTGCATTGACTACAGAACTCTCAACAGGAGGACCACCCCTGATCAGTACACCACGCCAAGGATAGAGGACGCCTTACAGAGTTTGTCTGGAGCCAAGTGGTTCAGCGTGATGGACCTCAAGAGCGGGTACTATCAAATCCCCATGCACCCAGAGGATAGAGAAAAGACCGCTTTCATAACTCCTGTGGGATTCTTTGAGTTTAACAGAATGCCTCAGGGCCTATCTGGGGCCCCAGCTACTTTTCAACGTCTCATGGAAAAGACTGTCGGAGATATGAACCTCATAGAAGTCCTCGTGTACCTGGACGATGTCATTGTCTTCGGGAGAACTTTGGAGGAACATGAGGCCCGATTGGAGAAAGTGTTGAGGAGACTTAGTGAAGAGGGGTTGAAGCTTTCCCCCGAGAAGTGTCGGTTCTACCAGTCTTCGGTGAATTATCTGGGACACGTAGTGTCTGAAAAAGGGGTGGCGACTGATCCTGAGAAGTTGGAGGCAGTTACCTCCTGGCCAAGACCCACAACAGTCACCAAACTTAGATCTTTCCTGGGGTTCTGCTCCTATTACAGGAGGTTTGTGGATGGGTTTGCCCGTATTGCCAAGCCCTTAAATGAACTGCTCCGGACTGAAGGGGAAGAGGATGGCTTGGGCCCTAGAAGACCTGGGGAGTCGGTTCAAGATCAGTGGACCCCCAGGTGTGAAGAGGCCTTCAGAACCTTGAAGAGGAGCCTCACCACAGCCCCAGTATTGGCCTATGCTGATCCCACCAGGCCCTACGAGTTACATGTTGATGCTAGTCATGAAGGCCTAGGGGGAGTGCTCTACCAGGAACATGAAGAGCAAATGCGACCAGTGGCTTATGTGAGTCGAAGTCTGACCCCCTCGGAGAAAAACTACCCCACCCATAAGTTGGAGTTCTTGGCCCTCAAATGGGCAGTTGTGGACAAACTAAGAGACTACCTTTATGGAGCAGAGTTTACAGTGAAAACAGATAACAACCCCCTGACCTACCTGTTCACCACTGCCAAGTTGGATGCCACAGGACACAGGTGGCTAGCTGCATTATCTGGGTTCAACTTCAGTCTGAAGTACAGACCAGGGGCTGGAAATAGGGATGCAGATGCCCTGTCCCGAAGATCTCATGCCATGGCTGATGACTGGGAGGACTGGACTCAGATAGCACCGGACGGGGTGCGGGCCCTTTGTCAAGGAGCTGAATTCCAAGCCCGAGGAGGCTCCAGAGCCGAGGAGATAGGAGTTACCACAGTGGGAGTCCCAAAACACTACTGCGGGGTGACTCAACTTGAAGAGGAATGCTTACCGAAGCTGTCTAAAAAGGAACTGAGGTGCGACCAATTGGAAGACCCCATGGGGAGATTGGTCTTTGAAGCATTGGAAAACAAGAGTCCAGAGAAACTTCGACATCACCCCTCCAAGGAGGCTCATCTGCTAAGGAGAGAGCTAGACAAGCTACAGGTCAATCAGGGAGTGGTCTACCGAAGGGGCCCCTCTGATGACTCCGAGGATAAATGGCAGTTGTTTCTCCCAGAGAAGCACCGAGAGACTGTGCTGGTTGCCTTACATGACCAGCATGGTCACCTGGGAGCTGAAAGAACTTTCCAACTTGTCAGAAGCCGGTTCTATTGGCCCTGTATGAGGGCTGAAGTGGAGGAGTATTGCCACTCCTGTGCACGATGCATCCAGAGGAAGACTCTACCCCATCAAGCTGCCCCAATGGGCCACCTACAGAGTCAAGGCCCAATGGATCTGGTATGCATTGACTTTCTCTGCCTCGAACCCGATTTGAGTGGATTGGGAAATGTTCTGGTGGTAACCGATCATTTCACCCGTTATGCACAGGCGTTCCCCACCAGAGACCAGAAGGCTTCCACTGTAGCTAAGGTGCTTGTAGAAAAATACTTCGTCCACTATGGATTACCACAGAGAATCCACTCCGACCAAGGAAGGGACTTTGAGAGTCGCCTGATCCGGAACCTACTGGACTCCCTGGGAGTGGAAAAGACCAGGACTACCCCTTATCATCCACAAGGAGATGCCCAGCCTGAGAGATTTAACCGGACTTTGCTAAACATGCTTGGGACTCTGGAGACAGAGAAGAAGCAGCATTGGAGTCAACACATATCCACTTTGGTGCATGCCTACAATTGCACCACCAGTGATGTGACGGGTTACTCTCCCTACCGCCTCATGTTTGGGAGAGAAGCAAGATTGCCAGTGGATCTGGCCTTTGGCATTTCTCTAGACTATACCTCTGCTACCTCCCACAAAGGATATGTAGACAGACTTAGGTATAATTTGAAAGCGGCCTATGAACAAGCCCAAGCGGCCTCAGACCAGAGAGGGGCCCGAAATAAAAGGAACTATGATTTGAAGGTTCGAGTGCAAGACCTGCAGCCTGGAGACCGTGTTCTGCTACGCAACCTAGGGATCCCAGGGAAGCACAAACTTGCTGATAGGTGGAGGTCTGAGCCTTACGTTATTTGTAGGAAACTCCCTGGACTACCGGTGTACAAGTTAAAGCCAGAGGGGAGAGTGGGACCCTTGAAGACCTGGCACAGAAACCACTTACTCCCGCTTAAAGAAGCAGTCAGGATACCTCCAGTGAGGAACCTACCGGAATCTGTTTCCATCTTGGATACTCCCAGACCCAACACTCGGTCTCAGACCTCTCGATCTAGAGGTGGACAGGCTTCTCAACCAAGTGAAGATGGGAGAGGAGAACTGGAGTGGCTATGGCCCTCCCCAACCCCGGAAAATCCCACCATAGACCTTCCACCCACTGAGGATATGCAGGATGGGACCCTGAACCCAGAAGCTACAGAGTTCATTCCATCCAGTGGCGTGCCTGAATGCTGGGAAGATATTCCGGGCCTGTGCTCAGATGAAGAAGAGACAGAGGCCCCAGAACCAGTGACGATGTCAGAGAGTGTTGCTGAAACAGAGCCTGTGGCACCAGATCCTGAAGTCCCAAGGGAGCAGAGAGCTCGCAGAGTCGTGAGGCCTCCCATGAAGTTAACCTACCCTCAATTGGGAAAGAGCTCAGAGGACTCTGTTACCACCGCTAGAAGAAGTACCGAGTGCTCCAATCCTTCCACTGTTCATTTGGTGGAGGGCAACCCCAGCTCACTCTCTGGCACAGTTAGGCAGGCCACTCATGCCAGTGTGACCTGTGGGACAGGGAATCCCACCTCTGAGTTTTGGTGGCAATTCCCTGTACCAACATCATACTCCGCACTCTCTAAAATGGTTCAGAAATGTTGTTAAAATGTTTATCTTTGGGGACCAAAGAGTTTTAGTGGGGGGAGTGTGTAGCGGGGTGTTCCCCTTTAATCAGAGACAGGAAATTCCAGAGAGAGGGGAGTCGGGGGGAAGGAATATAAGGAGGGGGCGAGGCCTAGCTCTTTCTCTTTGGACACGGGGAGGCAGAGAGAGAGAGACACCTGTGCGGATCTGTGCTGTTCCAGGCCTGAAGCCTGGGGCCTGTGGAGCGAACCAAAGAGCCTTCCACCCCCTTTGCGAGCCTGGGGGCATCCAGACTCATCTCTTCTGAAGTTATCTGGATCGGGGATCCGATCGCAGAGGGCGCTGTGGACGAGGACCGACACAGCCGGTGGGAGTTCCGGACTGAGGGAAGTGTTCCGGAGTGGTGAGCGAGCGAAAGCTCATCTTTAAACTGTTACTTTTATACTTTGTGCCTACTAGACTTCCGAGGCCTAACACCTCTGGTGAGGGAGAATTACCCCCCCCCCTATTGGATTACAAATACATGGATTTAAATACTTCAAGTGCACCACCTTTACAGATCCTGTGCCGGTGAAGATTTGTGTTTCTTCTAAGACTGAGTTTCATGGTTAGGGATCAGGCCTGATCCGTTAGATAGTTATAAGTTAGTTATCACACCACAGGGTGTTTAGGTAACGGTCGCCCCACGTGGCGTTCCGTCCCCTTTCCATTGCTGGTACACACGCACACAGTATTGTGATTTATAACTGCAGGGACCTGCTTATGTGTTGTGAACCAAATGTTACATGCATGTTATCCCCTTTTATCTTACCACTAGCAGTAAAGTCAGTTATTATTTACAACATTGTCTATGAGTCTGAGTTATCAATTTCACACACCCACATTTAAAGCATAAGTGATTGTTTATGTGAAATTGCTGTGGGTTAACTGTGCCAGAGCGGGTAGAGCAGATTGCCGGGGGGTTGAGGAAGCTGTACTCAGGGCCCAAAATCAAAACTTGCGGCTCTCTTAAGTTGAGGGTATCGCTACATATATATATATAAATAATTGCATTTTATAGTTGGCCCCCCTACTTTTGTCTCTGTCTCCCCATGTGCCCCCCCCTAAATATGAAAGCTGGAGACGCCACTGGGCTGGAGGCAGAGAAGAGGGTGTGCTGACAATCACCTGCCCTTGATTTGGGAGAGAGGAGGTGAAGGAGGGGCAAAGGAGAGGAGGAGAAGGAGGGGCAGGAGAGAGGAGGAGCGGGAGAGCAAGTGGACACTAGTGGGGGCTACAGCTGAAATTCACAGCACCCACAGCTGTGTTGCACTGCTGCCTGGCTGTCACTGAGTCTGCTGTGTTGGGCTGAGCTATGTAAATGTGTGAGCAGAGCCGGCACCAGTATAAGCTCTTCTTGAGGGACCCCCAGCATTAGTGCCTCCCCTCTCCTGGCACCCACAGGTAGCCGCCTGGGCTGCCGTATGCTGGCGCTGGCCCTGCAAAAAGGTTTAAAAGTACCTGTAATAGTACATTCAGTGTATGCTCTGTACGTTACAATGGAAATTTTTCTTGTAACTTTGAATGACCTTCAGCCTCTAACACAGTGATTTGTGAAATGTAATCATTTAGATGTAGTGAAACAGAATGTAAGGCTTCAAGTCACAAATCCACTTAAAATTCACAGAAATCTATTCTGCAATTTCTTTCCCTGTTTGTATTGATTTCTTTTAGAGATGCATTGTGAACATCTTTCTGATAAAACTTGAGTACAATAATGTAGCAGCAAACATCATCTAATCTGGACCCAACGTACACTATTATTACTTCTTAACCGCTTTTATTCAGATATGTGTAGCGGAGCCTCCCTCTCCCTCTCTGTGTTTCCTCGTGTGAGGGACTTGAGTCTAGGGGTACCTGGGAGAGGAGAGTGCAGGAACACTACGCCAAGCTCTCCCCTCGTATGTGTATGAGGTTCAAGCAGAGTTAGTTCAATTACCTCCGGGTCTGTTCACTGCATACGAAGCCTTAGTTGTTCTGTGGAGATGTGTCTGCCAATAATAGAGCCCCACACCAATCGAAAGTCCAACACTCCTTTATTTCTCGTACAATGCGGTGAACACAATCAGTTGAACTTCCAATAACAGACGAACAAGGGGGGGTGTGGGTACGAGTAGGCCTAGGCACAACTGAACTCTCCTATTCCTTTGCTAGCGAATGGGCCTGGCGCACGGTCTCTGCCACCGACCGTGAGTTTTGGTCGCTGCCACCGACCGGATGAACTTATGAGGCCCCTGCCACAGGCCTATTAGCAGATCTCTGCCACTGACCTGATTGGAATTCTTGGACCGCTGCCACCGGTCATTGAACATGGACTGAACTTCCTCTCTGAACTTGGCCCCTGTTCGGAAGAGATATCCCTCCGGGCGGTCTCCAGAGGTTCACCCGACACTGGCAATCTGCTGCACCAGGTCTTCGGGTGAGTCCCTCCTCCGGTCCCTTACGCCTCTGGATTCGGGTGCCCCACTCCCGGGGCCCCCTAGGACAATCCCTCCCTCGTGGGACCCAGCGGAAGGCACTGGGCCCCAGGCCTCCGGCTGAGCACCTCACCCCAGACTGAAGGTGTCTGGGGTGGAACACGAACTCCAAGTGTCCAGGCCTAGGCCGCCTGGACACTGACCGAACAGCAGCCCTCAGGCTGAAGGTGCCTGGGACTTCACCTCGTGGCGAAGATGTCCGCCCCCTCTATACCCTCTCCCAGCAAGCATGGCGGGTTCCCCGCCCCGCCGTACAACCGCCGCGAGAGGTCACAAAGGGTACGGCACTGCAGTGATGGTTCAACCCCGGCCCAAAATGACAGCGCCACCTGCTGGGCCGCAGGGAACTATGCATCACTGGTGTCCTCACCAGATTTAAAAGTGCATACCCGCTACACTCTCCCCTCGGTTATTTGACACTGGTCCCCAGTGTCTGGAGCAAACCATGCCCAAAAGGGCCATCATAGCCCGGTCCAGAAACCGACTAACAATTTAAAAAATACAAAGTTTTGAAAACTAACCAAACAGCGGTGCCTGAACCTAACACGAAAGGGAAGGGAAGGAAACAAACAACACATAACCACATTATCAAAATCACATATTCACATCAACATTCCTTCCCACCCATCCTGACTAAGACCCACCCCATTCTCAGTGGTCTTGATAAGATGTTCTCCTGCAGAGGGGAAAAGAAACGTTAAACACACATATCCCTGACACATATGTTCGTGTAAGAATGAAAAAAACCTCTCCGCAGAGAAACCCTTTCCTTCTCTAAGTGTGTGTGTGAACAGTGATTATCGGTGCGCAACACTGCCACCTGGTGACAGTGCCGCGGTGACTGCACTGGTTGAAGATCTTCTTTTTTTTTCTCTTGCGGCTTTAACTACCCCAAAGTCCATAATTACTTTGTGGGATGGAAGAATGAAGAACAAACAACGGCAACTGTCCTTCAATTCCTCCAGAGAGCACAGACACCCATAGCACGGGTACAGTCACTAGGTTTTCCCGGGAAACAACCCCGGAAAGTTCAGTAGCAACAAGGCAAAAGCAAAAACTGAGTCTTTTTTTTCTCCTACAAATAGAACTTTGGGTGCGGCAAGACAAGGGGTTTCAAGTGCTGGTCCATTGTCTCTACATGGTATTCGACATCCTCACCCTCCTTGCGCCGAATTAACACCTTGTCTGCGTGGATGTGCCGACCCAACATCCATTCTGACTTGCAATCCTTGAACCGCTGAGAGGCTTTAGGGGAACATGCAAGGTACCTGCGGGCATGTGGGACCTGAAGGTGCGTCCACACAAATTCGTTGTACCAGCGTTCCCGGCAGACTTCCACTTCATATAGCAGCTCCTTAGGTAAGTACGGGTACTCCCACCCGTACTCAGTAGCAACTTTTTGGCCAAAGAGACGCTGTAGTCTCGCCAGCAGAGGCATAGTGGCCCGGTCTCCCTCACCCGGTAGGACGATGGCGTCTGGGTGACGAGGTGCCTTGACCACCTCCACTCTAGGCATAGGCGGCTGCAACAACAGTCTCTTTTCCCCAGTGCCAGATGCAGGAGGCACCAGAGATAGAAGGGCAGACTGGGGACGGGATCCCTCCTCAGGCGCTGGTGCCTCCACCAAGGGGTGTATTATCCCTTGTAGACATGGGTGGATCCCTGACTCTGCGGGATGAGGAGAGAGGCATCTTGTCCCAGTCCTTCTTTGCAAAAAGTTATTTATGATGACATCGTCTCCCGGATCGGAGAGCGACTCTAGGTCGGAGGTGTCACACTCCTCCGCGGGCAGGTAGCCTGTAGTGGAGGCTCAATTGCTACCCCCCCGTGGGCACACAGGGCCGTGACTCCCCGACACCTCCGCCCCAACACCAAGTCCCTTTGCCTGGCTTACCTCGGCCCAAAGTAGAGAAGGGATGTCCGGGACTCTTCCGACCGGATCCATCCGGGGTGGGCGTAGGCGAGCAGGGTGATCCACCGCAACCGCTGGACGGGGCAACCAAGCCGGTCTTCCTTTTTGGCGGTGGACGCTGGGAAACAGCGGTGACCGAGTCAGCATCCTCGGATTTCTCCCGTATCTCAGTGATTGCGACCTCCCTTGCGGTCACTGCAGTGCGCACAGGGATGGCTGTAAAAGCAGCGATTCCTCCTCCTTGAGTGGTGTGGCCTGTTGCGCGGTTGAGGTGGATGGTTCTGGGCTTTTCAATGGTTGGTTCCACCTCAAATAGGCAGGCCTCGCAGCACCCGAATGGCTTCAGCTGACACACCAGTCCCGAACAGCCGGGACAAATAAAACCCAGGGCCTCAACGTCCATGCATAAGTACAGGGCGAATCGTCCCCGGAGCTTTAGCCGAATCCCCGTATCCGTTATTGGAGCAGCAGTAGTCAGACTCGTGGTAGTGGGATGAATAGGAATCCAGGATGCATTGGTGAACATGGCGACTCTCTGCTGATCCATTGCGCACTGCCTTGTTGGTGCCAAAGTCCCCACGTGTAGTCCTTCACACGATTGGACTCCTCCCCTCTTGCACTCCAGTTCGCGGGCTTTCTCCTTCCCTGGGTCACGCCCACGAACTGAGTAGTGAGGGTGTGCCTGATGGCGCAGTAGCCAATATGGCCGACCTACTCGGAACTCTTTCGGGCAGACACTTTCAAATTCCAACAACTCCAGCTCCATTGTAGCACGAACACATCGCGGACCAGAGCCCCCACGTGTAGCGGAGCCTCACTCTCCCTCTCTGTGTTTCCTCGTGTGGGGGACTTGTGTCTAGGGGTACCTGGGAGAGGAGAGTGCAGGAACACTATGCCAAGCTCTCCCCTCGTATGTGTATGAGGTTCAAGCAAAGTTAGTTCAATTACCTCCGGGTCTGTCCACTGCATACGAAGCCTTAGTTGTTCTGTGGAGATGTGTCTGCCATTAATAGAGCCCCACACCAATCGGAAGTCCAACACTCCTTTATTTCTCGTACAATGCGGTGAACACAATCAGTTGAACTTCCAATAACAGACGAACAAGGGGGGGTGGTGTGGGTACGAGTAGGCCCAGGCACAACTGAACTCTCCTATTCCTTTGCTAGCGAAAAGGCCTGGCGCACGGTCTCTGCCACCGACCGTGAGTTTTGGTTGCTGCCACTGACCGGATGAACTGTTGAGGCACCTGCCACAGGTCTAATAGCAGGTCTCTGCCACTGACCTGATTGGAATCGTTGGACCGCTGCCACCGGTCATTGAACATGGACTGAACTCCGGTCCCTTACGCCTCTGGATTCGGGTGCCCCACTCCCGGGGCCCCCTAGGACAATCCCTCCCTCACGGGACCCAGCGGAAGGCACTGGGCCCCAGGCCTCCGGCTGAGCACCTCACCCCAGACTGAAGGTGTCTGGGGTGGAACACGAACTCCAACTGTTCAGGCCTAGGCCACCTGGACACCGACCGCATAGCAGCCCTCAGGCTGAAGGTGCCTGGGACTTCACCTCGTGGCGAAGATGTCCGCCCCCTCTATACCCTCTCCCAGCAAGCACGGCGTGTTCCTCGCCCCGCCGTACAACCGCCGCGAGAGGTCACAAAGGGTATGGCACTGCAGTGATGGTTCAACCCCGGCCCAAAATGACAGCACCACCTGCTGGGCCGCAGGGAACTATGCATCACTGGTGTCCTCACCAGATTTAAAAGTGCATAAACGCTACATATGTAAAAAAAAAAGATTTTACTAAGGGTGTTAGGTTAGTATATCTAGAGCAGGGGTCTCAAAGTGGCAGACCTTCCAGCTGTTGCAAAACTACTGTACAAGTCCCATGAGGCATTGCAAGGAAGGCTGACAGTTATAAGCATGACTCCTACAGCCAGAGGCATGATGGGACTTGTAGTTTTGCAACAGCTGGAGGGCCGCCAGTTTGAGACCCCTGATCTAGAGCCAACTTTTTTTTTATTTCTAGATTTGGAAAGAATTTAGAAGTATTTAAACCCCTGTCTTGTTTTATTTGCTGTTTGTTTCCTAAAAACGGAGATTTAATTTCTATTAGTCCTGGTGTTCATTATCACCATAACTTAAAGTGGTTGTAAACCCTTACAGACCACTTGGCCCTACAGGTAAGCCTAGAATAATGCACCGTACACACGATCCGAATATCGTACGACAGATCGTACGACTTTTTTCTCTTAATAGTCGCAAGTAGAAATTGAATAGGTTATTAAAGTTACGAAAATTCTCGTACGACAGAAAAAAAAAATCGGAAGTGATGTCATGTGTTGTAATGTATTTGTATTGTATTTTCGTACGACAGCTGTACTGACAAAACTAAAATTGTACGATCTGGTATCGTACGAGGAAAATTTTCGTGCATGTCCGATAAAATAATATCAGATGAACTGTCATGATGGGCTCTCGATGCTCTGTACTAACGATCCGAATAGCGTACGATTCTTCCTCGGATGACATTTTTCGTACGATATTCGGATCGTGTGTACGGGGCTTAAGGCTTACCTGTAGGTGCAAGAAATATCTCCTTAACCTACCCGGTAAGGAGATATTTGCAGAAAAGACTGCACCGATGTCTACGGTGCATGCGCGCCGTAGACAACGGCGCATGCGCGCCGTAGACAATGGCGCAGGCGCAATGAGCGTGCCGTTAATGAATGGGATCGTGCCGTACCTGACGGCTCCCGCACGCATGCGCAGGAGTGACGTCATCGCTGCTCCGGCCAGTCACAGCGCCGGAGTAGCGATACCCGGAAGTCACTCGGGTATTATGGCGGAGGAGAGGAACGAGGGTCGCTATGGGGGCTTCGATCTCAGGTAAGTAATTCATAATGAGCTAGTATGCTATGCACAGTATGCTATGCACGGGGAGACAAAGAGGTGCAGGCACTAGAAAAGAGTAGATGGGTGACAGTCAGTAAGGATAGAGGTGAAAGGGCCAAGGAGGCCGATCCTGGGCTGGAACATCCCAATAAATACGCTCCATTGAGTGACATTGGTAAAACCAGTCAGGGACCAGCACTGCTGGGGCTGGGGGACTCCCCTAGATGCCAGGGGAAGAACTCCTCCAGTGAGAGTGGGGGGGGGGGAAGCAAAGGGAAAAGAAAGACAGATTCTGGTGGTAGGGGACTCAATTCTTAGAAGGACAGAGAGGGCAATCTGTCACAAAGACCTGAAGTGCCGAACTGTATGCTGTCTACTGGGCACTCGGGTTTGTCACATCACGGATCTGGTGCATGTTGGCATCAATGACAAAGTCAGAGGCAGACGGAGTGTCCTAAATAGGGATGAGCTCGGTGTTCGAGTCGAACATACATTCGACTCGAACATCGGCTGTTCGATCGTTCGACGAAGATCGAACGATTTGGGCCGTTCGCGCCTAATTCGAGTGATGCGAACGGCCCACAATGCACTACGCCATCGCAGTGTCATCCAGGCGCTGTGATTGGCCAAGCATGCACTGTGACCCCGCATGCTTGGCCAATCACAGCGCCGGCAGCGAGGAGAGCAATGATTGGCCACAGGCAGGATGCCTGTGGCCAATTATTGCTGAGGGTGTTTAGTACACGCCCCACACTATAAAAGGCCGCCAGCACGGCGGCCTAGTGTAGTGTGTTCCGGAGCAGGGAAAGAGAAGCATAGGCAGGGACAGTGACATTTTTTTTTCTTGCTTAACCTGGATTCCTTTAGTTTAGGGAAAGAGAAGGATAGGTAGGGAGAGTGTCAGTGTGTTTTACTGTGCTAATCCTTGTTTCTAGGGACAGGGAAGGACAGTGAGGGAAATTCTCCTTGTGCTATACTGTGCTAAAGCATTGATCATCAACCATCTTTAAAAAAACATTTTTTCTAGGGACAGAAAACTATAGGTAGGGAGAGTGTCAGTGTGTTTTACTGTGCTAATCCTTGTTTCTAGGGACAGGGAAGGACAGTGAGGGAAATTCTCCTTGTCCTTTAGTGTGCTAAAGCATTGATCATCAACCATCTTTAAAAAAACATTTTTTCTAGGGACAGAAAACTATAGGTAGGGAGAGTGTCAGTGTGTTTTACTGTGCTAATCCTTGTTTCTAGGGACAGGGAAGGACAGTGAGGGAAATTCTCCTTGTGCTATAGTGTGCTAAAGCATTGATCATCAACCATCTTTAAAAAAACATTTTTTCTAGGGACAGAAAACTATAGGTAGGGAGAGTGTCAGTTTCTTTCACTGTGCTAATCCTTGTTTCTAGGGACAGGGAAGGACAGTGAGGGAAATTCTCCTTGTGCTATACTGTGCTAAAGCATTGATCATCAACCATCTTTAAAAAAACATTTTTTCTAGGGACAGAAAACTATAGGTAGGGAGAGTGTCAGTGTGTTTTACTGTGCTAATCCTTGTTTATAGGGACAGGGAAGGACAGTGAGGGAAATTCTCCTTGTGCTATAGTGTGCTAAAGCATTGATCATCAACCATCTTTAAAAAAACATTTTTTCTAGGGACAGAAAACTATAGGTAGGGAGAGTGTCAGTGTGTTTTACTGTGCTAATCCTTGTTTCTAGGGACAGGGAAGGACAGTGAGGGAAATTCTCCTTGTGCTATAGTGTGCTAAAGCATTGATCATCAACCATCTTTAAAAAAACATTTTTTCTAGGGACAGAAAACTATAGGTAGGGAGAGTGTCAGTTTCTTTCACTGTGCTAATCCTTGTTTCTAGGGACAGGGAAGGACAGTGAGGGAAATTCTCCTTGTGCTATACTGTGCTAAAGCATTGATCATCAACCATCTTTAAAAAAACATTTTTTCTAGGGACAGAAAACTATAGGTAGGGAGAGTGTCAGTGTGTTTTACTGTGCTAATCCTTGTTTCTAGGGACAGGGAAGGACAGTGAGGGAAATTCTCCTTGTGCTATAGTGTGCTAAAGCATTGATCATCAACCATCTTTAAAAAAACATTTTTTCTAGGGACAGAAAACTATAGGTAGGGAGAGTGTCAGTGTGTTTTACTGTGCTAATCCTTGTTTCTAGGGACAGGGAAGGACAGTGAGGGAAATTCTCCTTGTGCTATAGTGTGCTAAAGCATTGATCATCAACCATCTTTAAAAAAACATTTTTTCTAGGGACAGAAAACTATAGGTAGGGAGAGTGTCAGTTTCTTTCACTGTGCTAATCCTTGTTTCTAGGGACAGGGAAGGACAGTGAGGGAAATTCTCCTTGTGCTATACTGTGCTAAAGCATTGATCATCAACCATCTTTAAAAAAACATTTTTTCTAGGGACAGAAAACTATAGGTAGGGAGAGTGTCAGTGTGTTTCACTGTGCTAATCCTTGTTTCTAGGGACAGTGAAGGACAGTGAGGGAAATTCTCCTTGTGCTATACTGTGCTAAAGCATTGATCATCAACCATCTTTAAAAAAACATTTTTTCTAGGGACAGAAAACTATAGGTAGGGAGAGTGTCAGTTTCTTTCACTGTGCTAATCCTTGTTTCTAGGGACAGGGAAGGACAGTGAGGGAAATTCTCCTTGTGCTATACTGTGCTAAAGCATTGATCATCAACCATCTTTAAAAAAACATTTTTTCTAGGGACAGAAAACGATAGGTAGGGAGAGTGTCAGTTTCTTTCACTGTGCTAATCCTTGTTTCTAGGGACAGGGAAGGACAGTGAGGGAAATTCTCCTTGTGCTATACTGTGCTAAAGCATTGATCATCAACCATCTTTAAAAAAACATTTTTTCTAGGGACAGAAAACTATAGGTAAGGAGAGTGTCAGTTTCTTTCACTGTGCTAATCCTTGTTTCTAGGGACAGGGAAGGACAGTGAGGGAAATTCTCCTTGTGCTATACTGTGCTAAAGCATTGATCATCAACCATCTTTAAAAAAACATTTTTTCTAGGGACAGAAAACTATAGGTAGGGAGAGTGTCAGTTTCTTTCACTGTGCTAATCCTTGTTTCTAGGGACAGGGAAGGACAGTGAGGGAAATTCTCCTTGTGCTATACTGTGCTAAAGCATTGATCATCAACCATCTTTAAAAAAACATTTTTTCTAGGGACAGAAAACTATAGGTAGGGAGAGTGTCAGTGTGTTTTACTGTGCTAATCCTTGTTTCTAGGGACAGGGAAGGACAGTGAGGGAAATTCTCCTTGTGCTATAGTGTGCTAAAGCATTGATCATCAACCATCTTTAAAAAAACATTTTTTCTAGGGACAGAAAACTATAGGTAGGGAGAGTGTCAGTTTCTTTCACTGTGCTAATCCTTGTTTCTAGGGACAGGGAAGGACAGTGAGGGAAATTCTCCTTGTGCTATACTGTGCTAAAGCATTGATCATCAACCATCTTTAAAAAAACATTTTTTCTAGGGACAGAAAACTATAGGTAGGGAGAGTGTCAGTTTCTTTCACTGTGCTAATCCTTGTTTCTAGGGACAGGGAAGGACAGTGAGGGAAATTCTCCTTGTGCTATACTGTGCTAAAGCATTGATCATCAACCATCTTTAAAAAAACATTTTTTCTAGGGACAGAAAACTATAGGTAGGGAGAGTGTCAGTTTCTTTCACTGTGCTAATCCTTGTTTCTAGGGACAGGGAAGGACAGTGAGGGAAATTCTCCTTGTGCTATACTGTGCTAAAGCATTGATCATCAACCATCTTTAAAAAAACATTTTTTCTAGGGACAGAAAACGATAGGTAGGGAGAGTGTCAGTTTCTTTCACTGTGCTAATCCTTGTTTCTAGGGACAGGGAAGGACAGTGAGGGAAATTCTCCTTGTGCTATACTGTGCTAAAGCATTGATCATCAACCATCTTTAAAAAAACATTTTTTCTAGGGACAGAAAACTATAGGTAGGGAGAGTGTCAGTTTCTTTCACTGTGCTAATCCTTGTTTCTAGGGACAGGGAAGGACAGTGAGGGAAATTCTCCTTGTGCTATACTGTGCTAAAGCATTGATCATCAACCATGTTTAAAAAAACATTTTTTCTAGGGACAGAAAACTATAGGTAGGGAGAGTGTCAGTGTGTTTTACTGTGCTAATCCTTGTTTCTAGGGACAGGGAAGGACAGTGAGGGAAATTCTCCTTGTGCTATAGTGTGCTAAAGCATTGATCATCAACCATCTTTAAAAAAACATTTTTTCTAGGGACAGAAAACTATAGGTAGGGAGAGTGTCAGTTTCTTTCACTGTGCTAATCCTTGTTTCTAGGGACAGGGAAGGACAGTGAGGGAAATTCTCCTTGTGCTATACTGTGCTAAAGCATTGATCATCAACCATCTTTAAAAAAACATTTTTTCTAGGGACAGAAAACTATAGGTAGGGAGAGTGTCAGTTTCTTTCACTGTGCTAATCCTTGTTTCTAGGGACAGGGAAGGACAGTGAGGGAAATTCTCCTTGTGCTATACTGTGCTAAAGCATTGATCATCAACCATCTTTAAAAAAACATTTTTTCTAGGGACAGAAAACTATAGGTAGGGAGAGTGTCAGTGTGTTTTACTGTGCTAATCCTTGTTTCTAGGGACAGGGAAGGACAGTGAGGGAAATTCTCCTTGTCCTTTAGTGTGCTAAAGCATTGATCATCAACCATCTTTAAAAAAACATTTTTTCTAGGGACAGAAAACTATAGGTAGGGAGAGTGTCAGTGTGTTTTACTGTGCTAATCCTTGTTTCTAGGGACAGGGAAGGACAGTGAGGGAAATTCTCCTTGTGCTATAGTGTGCTAAAGCATTGATCATCAACCATCTTTAAAAAAACATTTTTTCTAGGGACAGAAAACTATAGGTAGGGAGAGTGTCAGTTTCTTTCACTGTGCTAATCCTTGTTTCTAGGGACAGGGAAGGACAGTGAGGGAAATTCTCCTTGTGCTATACTGTGCTAAAGCATTGATCATCAACCATCTTTAAAAAAACATTTTTTCTAGGGACAGAAAACTATAGGTAGGGAGAGTGTCAGTGTGTTTTACTGTGCTAATCCTTGTTTCTAGGGACAGGGAAGGACAGTGAGGGAAATTCTCCTTGTGCTATAGTGTGCTAAAGCATTGATCATCAACCATCTTTAAAAAAACATTTTTTCTAGGGACAGAAAACTATAGGTAGGGAGAGTGTCAGTGTGTTTTACTGTGCTAATCCTTGTTTCTAGGGACAGGGAAGGACAGTGAGGGAAATTCTCCTTGTGCTATAGTGTGCTAAAGCATTGATCATCAACCATCTTTAAAAAAACATTTTTTCTAGGGACAGAAAACTATAGGTAGGGAGAGTGTCAGTTTCTTTCACTGTGCTAATCCTTGTTTCTAGGGACAGGGAAGGACAGTGAGGGAAATTCTCCTTGTGCTATACTGTGCTAAAGCATTGATCATCAACCATCTTTAAAAAAACATTTTTTCTAGGGACAGAAAACTATAGGTAGGGAGAGTGTCAGTGTGTTTTACTGTGCTAATCCTTGTTTCTAGGGACAGGGAAGGACAGTGAGGGAAATTCTCCTTGTGCTATAGTGTGCTAAAGCATTGATCATCAACCATCTTTAAAAAAACATTTTTTCTAGGGACAGAAAACTATAGGTAGGGAGAGTGTCAGTGTGTTTTACTGTGCTAATCCTTGTTTCTAGGGACAGGGAAGGACAGTGAGGGAAATTCTCCTTGTGCTATAGTGTGCTAAAGCATTGATCATCAACCATCTTTAAAAAAACATTTTTTCTAGGGACAGAAAACTATAGGTAGGGAGAGTGTCAGTTTCTTTCACTGTGCTAATCCTTGTTTCTAGGGACAGGGAAGGACAGTGAGGGAAATTCTCCTTGTGCTATACTGTGCTAAAGCATTGATCATCAACCATCTTTAAAAAAACATTTTTTCTAGGGACAGAAAACTATAGGTAGGGAGAGTGTCAGTGTGTTTCACTGTGCTAATCCTTGTTTCTAGGGACAGTGAAGGACAGTGAGGGAAATTCTCCTTGTGCTATACTGTGCTAAAGCATTGATCATCAACCATCTTTAAAAAAACTTTTTTTCTAGGGACAGAAAACTATAGGTAGGGAGAGTGTCAGTTTCTTTCACTGTGCTAATCCTTGTTTCTAGGGACAGGGAAGGACAGTGAGGGAAATTCTCCTTGTGCTATACTGTGCTAAAGCATTGATCATCAATCATCTTTAAAAAAACATTTTTTCTAGGGACAGAAAACGATAGGTAGGGAGAGTGTCAGTTTCTTTCACTGTGCTAATCCTTGTTTCTAGGGACAGGGAAGGACAGTGAGGGAAATTCTCCTTGTGCTATACTGTGCTAAAGCATTGATCATCAACCATCTTTAAAAAAACATTTTTTCTAGGGACAGAAAACTATAGGTAAGGAGAGTGTCAGTTTCTTTCACTGTGCTAATCCTTGTTTCTAGGGACAGGGAAGGACAGTGAGGGAAATTCTCCTTGTGCTATACTGTGCTAAAGCATTGATCATCAACCATCTTTAAAAAAACATTTTTTCTAGGGACAGAAAACTATAGGTAGGGAGAGTGTCAGTTTCTTTCACTGTGCTAATCCTTGTTTCTAGGGACAGGGAAGGACAGTGAGGGAAATTCTCCTTGTGCTATACTGTGCTAAAGCATTGATCATCAACCATCTTTAAAAAAACATTTTTTCTAGGGACAGAAAACTATAGGTAGGGAGAGTGTCAGTGTGTTTTACTGTGCTAATCCTTGTTTCTAGGGACAGGGAAGGACAGTGAGGGAAATTCTCCTTGTGCTATAGTGTGCTAAAGCATTGATCATCAACCATCTTTAAAAAAACATTTTTTCTAGGGACAGAAAACTATAGGTAGGGAGAGTGTCAGTTTCTTTCACTGTGCTAATCCTTGTTTCTAGGGACAGGGAAGGACAGTGAGGGAAATTCTCCTTGTGCTATACTGTGCTAAAGCATTGATCATCAACCATCTTTAAAAAAACATTTTTTCTAGGGACAGAAAACTATAGGTAGGGAGAGTGTCAGTTTCTTTCACTGTGCTAATCCTTGTTTCTAGGGACAGGGAAGGACAGTGAGGGAAATTCTCCTTGTGCTATACTGTGCTAAAGCATTGATCATCAACCATCTTTAAAAAAACATTTTTTCTAGGGACAGAAAACTATAGGTAGGGAGAGTGTCAGTTTCTTTCACTGTGCTAATCCTTGTTTCTAGGGACAGGGAAGGACAGTGAGGGAAATTCTCCTTGTGCTATACTGTGCTAAAGCATTGATCATCAACCATCTTTAAAAAAACATTTTTTCTAGGGACAGAAAACGATAGGTAGGGAGAGTGTCAGTTTCTTTCACTGTGCTAATCCTTGTTTCTAGGGACAGGGAAGGACAGTGAGGGAAATTCTCCTTGTGCTATACTGTGCTAAAGCATTGATCATCAACCATCTTTAAAAAAACATTTTTTCTAGGGACAGAAAACTATAGGTAGGGAGAGTGTCAGTTTCTTTCACTGTGCTAATCCTTGTTTCTAGGGACAGGGAAGGACAGTGAGGGAAATTCTCCTTGTGCTATACTGTGCTAAAGCATTGATCATCAACCATCTTTAAAAAAACATTTTTTCTAGGGACAGAAAACTATAGGTAGGGAGAGTGTCAGTGTGTTTTACTGTGCTAATCCTTGTTTCTAGGGACAGGGAAGGACAGTGAGGGAAATTCTCCTTGTGCTATAGTGTGCTAAAGCATTGATCATCAACCATCTTTAAAAAAACATTTTTTCTAGGGACAGAAAACTATAGGTAGGGAGAGTGTCAGTTTCTTTCACTGTGCTAATCCTTGTTTCTAGGGACAGGGAAGGACAGTGAGGGAAATTCTCCTTGTGCTATACTGTGCTAAAGCATTGATCATCAACCATCTTTAAAAAAACATTTTTTCTAGGGACAGAAAACTATAGGTAGGGAGAGTGTCAGTTTCTTTCACTGTGCTAATCCTTGTTTCTAGGGACAGGGAAGGACAGTGAGGGAAATTCTCCTTGTGCTATACTGTGCTAAAGCATTGATCATCAACCATCTTTAAAAAAACATTTTTTCTAGGGACAGAAAACTATAGGTAGGGAGAGTGTCAGTTTCTTTCACTGTGCTAATCCTTGTTTCTAGGGACAGGGAAGGACAGTGAGGGAAATTCTCCTTGTGCTATACTGTGCTAAAGCATTGATCATCAACCATCTTTAAAAAAACATTTTTTCTAGGGACAGAAAACGATAGGTAGGGAGAGTGTCAGTTTCTTTCACTGTGCTAATCCTTGTTTCTAGGGACAGGGAAGGACAGTGAGGGAAATTCTCCTTGTGCTATACTGTGCTAAAGCATTGATCATCAACCATCTTTAAAAAAACATTTTTTCTAGGGACAGAAAACTATAGGTAGGGAGAGTGTCAGTGTGTTTTACTGTGCTAATCCTTGTTTCTAGGGACAGGGAAGGACAGTGAGGTAAATTCTCCTTGTGCTATAGTGTGCTAAAGCATTGATCATCAACCATCTTTAAAAAAACATTTTTTCTAGGGACAGAAAACTATAGGTAGGGAGAGTGTCAGTTTCTTTCACTGTGCTAATCCTTGTTTCTAGGGACAGGGAAGGACAGTGAGGGAAATTCTCCTTGTGCTATACTGTGCTAAAGCATTGATCATCAACCATCTTTAAAAAAACATTTTTTCTAGGGACAGAAAACTATAGGTAGGGAGAGTGTCAGTTTCTTTCACTGTGCTAATCCTTGTTTCTAGGGACAGGGAAGGACAGTGAGGGAAATTCTCCTTGTGCTATACTGTGCTAAAGCATTGATCATCAACCATCTTTAAAAAAACATTTTTTCTAGGGACAGAAAACTATAGGTAGGGAGAGTGTCAGTTTCTTTCACTGTGCTAATCCTTGTTTCTAGGGACAGGGAAGGACAGTGAGGGAAATTCTCCTTGTGCTATACTGTGCTAAAGCATTGATCATCAACCATCTTTAAAAAAACATTTTTTCTAGGGACAGAAAACTATAGGTAGGGAGAGTGTCAGTTTCTTTCACTGTGCTAATCCTTGTTTCTAGGGACAGGGAAGGACAGTGAGGGAAATTCTCCTTGTGCTATACTGTGCTAAAGCATTGATCATCAACCATCTTTAAAAAAACATTTTTTCTAGGGACAGAAAACTATAGGTAGGGAGAGTGTCAGTTTCTTTCACTGTGCTAATCCTTGTTTCTAGGGACAGGGAAGGACAGTGAGGGAAATTCTCCTTGTGCTATACTGTGCTAAAGCATTGATCATCAACCATCTTTAAAAAAACATTTTTTCTAGGGACAGAAAACTATAGGTAGGGAGAGTGTCAGTTTCTTTCACTGTGCTAATCCTTGTTTCTAGGGACAGGGAAGGACAGTGAGGGAAATTCTCCTTGTGCTATACTGTGCTAAAGCATTGATCATCAACCATCTTTAAAAAAACATTTTTTCTAGGGACAGAAAACTATAGGTAGGGAGAGTGTCAGTTTCTTTCACTGTGCTAATCCTTGTTTCTAGGGACAGGGAAGGACAGTGAGGGAAATTCTCCTTGTGCTATACTGTGCTAAAGCATTGATCATTAACCATCTTTAAAAAAACATTTTTTCTAGGGACAGAAAACTATAGGTAGGGAGAGTGTCAGTGTGTTTTACTGTGCTAATCCTTGTTTCTAGGGACAGGGAAGGACAGTGAGGGAAATTCTCCTTGTGCTATAGTGTGCTAAAGCATTGATCATCAACCATCTTTAAAAAAACATTTTTTCTAGGGACAGAAAACTATAGGTAGGGAGAGTGTCAGTGTGTTTTACTGTGCTAATCCTTGTTTCTAGGGACAGGGAAGGACAGTGAGGGAAATTCTCCTTGTGCTATAGTGTGCTAAAGCATTGATCATCAACCATCTTTAAAAAAACATTTTTTCTAGGGACAGAAAACTATAGGTAGGGAGAGTGTCAGTTTCTTTCACTGTGCTAATCCTTGTTTCTAGGGACAGGGAAGGACAGTGAGGGAAATTCTCCTTGTGCTATACTGTGCTAAAGCATTGATCATCAACCATCTTTAAAAAAACATTTTTTCTAGGGACAGAAAACTATAGGTAGGGAGAGTGTCAGTGTGTTTTACTGTGCTAATCCTTGTTTCTAGGGACAGGGAAGGACAGTGAGGGAAATTCTCCTTGTGCTATAGTGTGCTAAAGCATTGATCATCAACCATCTTTAAAAAAACATTTTTTCTAGGGACAGAAAACTATAGGTAGGGAGAGTGTCAGTGTGTTTTACTGTGCTAATCCTTGTTTCTAGGGACAGGGAAGGACAGTGAGGGAACTTCTCCTTGTGATATAGTGTGCTAAAGCATTGATCGTCAACCATCTTTTAAAATTTTTTTTTCTAGGGACAGAAAACTATAGGTAGGGAGAGTGTCAGTTTCTTTCACTGTGCTAATCCTTGTTTCTAGGGACAGGGAAGGACAGTGAGGGAAATTCTCCTTGTGCTATACTGTGCTAAAGCATTGATCATCAACCATCTTTAAAAAAACATTTTTTCTAGGGACAGAAAACGATAGGTAGGGAGAGTGTCAGTTTCTTTCACTGTGCTAATCCTTGTTTCTAGGGACAGGGAAGGACAGTGAGGGAAATTCTCCTTGTGCTATACTGTGCTAAAGCATTGATCATCAACCATCTTTAAAAAAACATTTTTTCTAGGGACAGAAAACTATAGGTAGGGAGAGTGTCAGTTTCTTTCACTGTGCTAATCCTTGTTTCTAGGGACAGGGAAGGACAGTGAGGGAAATTCTCCTTGTGCTATACTGTGCTAAAGCATTGATCATCAACCATCTTTAAAAAAACATTTTTTCTAGGGACAGAAAACTATTGGTAGGGAGAGTGTCAGTGTGTTTTACTGTGCTAATCCTTGTTTCTAGGGACAGGGAAGGACAGTGAGGGAAATTCTCCTTGTGCTATAGTGTGCTAAAGCATTGATCATCAACCATCTTTAAAAAAACATTTTTTCTAGGGACAGAAAACTATAGGTAGGGAGAGTGTCAGTTTCTTTCACTGTGCTAATCCTTGTTTCTAGGGACAGGGAAAGACAGTGAGGGAAATTCTCCTTGTGCTATACTGTGCTAAAGCATTGATCATCAACCATCTTTAAAAAAACATTTTTTCTAGGGACAGAAAACTATAGGTAGGGAGAGTGTCAGTTTCTTTCACTGTGCTAATCCTTGTTTCTAGGGACAGGGAAGGACAGTGAGGGAAATTCTCCTTGTGCTATACTGTGCTAAAGCATTGATCATCAACCATCTTTAAAAAAACATTTTTTCTAGGGACAGAAAACTATAGGTAGGGAGAGTGTCAGTTTCTTTCACTGTGCTAATCCTTGTTTCTAGGGACAGGGAAGGACAGTGAGGGAAATTCTCCTTGTGCTATACTGTGCTAAAGCATTGATCATCAACCATCTTTAAAAAAACATTTTTTCTAGGGACAGAAAACGATAGGTAGGGAGAGTGTCAGTTTCTTTCACTGTGCTAATCCTTGTTTCTAGGGACAGGGAAGGACAGTGAGGGAAATTCTCCTTGTGCTATACTGTGCTAAAGCATTGATCATCAACCATCTTTAAAAAAACATTTTTTCTAGGGACAGAAAACTATAGGTAGGGAGAGTGTCAGTTTCTTTCACTGTGCTAATCCTTGTTTCTAGGGACAGGGAAGGACAGTGAGGGAAATTCTCCTTGTGCTATACTGTGCTAAAGCATTGATCATCAACCATCTTTAAAAAAACATTTTTTCTAGGGACAGAAAACTATAGGTAGGGAGAGTGTCAGTGTGTTTTACTGTGCTAATCCTTGTTTCTAGGGACAGGGAAGGACAGTGAGGGAAATTCTCCTTGTGCTATAGTGTGCTAAAGCATTGATCATCAACCATCTTTAAAAAAACATTTTTTCTAGGGACAGAAAACTATAGGTAGGGAGAGTGTCAGTTTCTTTCACTGTGCTAATCCTTGTTTCTAGGGACAGGGAAGGACAGTGAGGGAAATTCTCCTTGTGCTATACTGTGCTAAAGCATTGATCATCAACCATCTTTAAAAAAACATTTTTTCTAGGGACAGAAAACTATAGGTAGGGAGAGTGTCAGTTTCTTTCACTGTGCTAATCCTTGTTTCTAGGGACAGGGAAGGACAGTGAGGAAAATTCTCCTTGTGCTATACTGTGCTAAAGCATTGATCATCAACCATCTTTAAAAAAACATTTTTTCTAGGGACAGAAAACTATAGGTAGGGAGAGTGTCAGTTTCTTTCACTGTGCTAATCCTTGTTTCTAGGGACAGGGAAGGACAGTGAGGGAAATTCTCCTTGTGCTATACTGTGCTAAAGCATTGATCATCAACCATCTTTAAAAAAACATTTTTTCTAGGGACAGAAAACTATAGGTAGGGAGAGTGTCAGTTTCTTTCACTGTGCTAATCCTTGTTTCTAGGGACAGGGAAGGACAGTGAGGGAAATTCTCCTTGTGCTATACTGTGCTAAAGCATTGATCATCAACCATCTTTAAAAAAACATTTTTTCTAGGGACAGAAAACTATAGGTAGGGAGAGTGTCAGTTTCTTTCACTGTGCTAATCCTTGTTTCTAGGGACAGGGAAGGACAGTGAGGGAAATTCTCCTTGTGCTATACTGTGCTAAAGCATTGATCATCAACCATCTTTAAAAAAACATTTTTTCTAGGGACAGAAAACTATAGGTAGGGAGAGTGTCAGTTTCTTTCACTGTGCTAATCCTTGTTTCTAGGGACAGGGAAGGACAGTGAGGGAAATTCTCCTTGTGCTATACTGTGCTAAAGCATTGATCATCAACCATCTTTAAAAAAACATTTTTTCTAGGGACAGAAAACTATAGGTAGGGAGAGTGTCAGTTTCTTTAACTGTGCTAATCCTTGTTTCTAGGGACAGGGAATGACAGTGAGGGAAATTCTCCTTGTGCTATACTGTGCTAAAGCATTGATCATCAACCATCTTTAAAAAAACATTTTTTCTAGGGACAGAAAACTATAGGTAGGGAGAGTGTCAGTGTGTTTTACTGTGCTAATCCTTGTTTCTAGGGACAGGGAAGGACAGTGAGGGAAATTCTCCTTGTGCTATAGTGTGCTAAAGCATTGATCATCAACCATCTTTAAAAAAACATTTTTTCTAGGGACAGAAAACTATAGGTAGGGAGAGTGTCAGTTTCTTTCACTGTGCTAATCCTTGTTTCTAGGGACAGGGAAGGACAGTGAGGGAAATTCTCCTTGTGCTATACTGTGCTAAAGCATTGATCATCAACCATCTTTAAAAAAACATTTTTTCTAGGGACAGAAAACTATAGGTAGGGAGAGTGTCAGTTTCTTTCACTGTGCTAATCCTTGTTTCTAGGGACAGGGAAGGACAGTGAGGGAAATTCTCCTTGTGCTATACTGTGCTAAAGCATTGATCATCAACCATCTTTAAAAAAACATTTTTTCTAGGGACAGAAAACTATAGGTAGGGAGAGTGTCAGTTTCTTTCACTGTGCTAATCCTTGTTTCTAGGGACAGGGAAGGACAGTGAGGGAAATTCTCCTTGTGCTATACTGTGCTAAAGCATTGATCATCAACCATCTTTAAAAAAACATTTTTTCTAGGGACAGAAAACGATAGGTAGGGAGAGTGTCAGTTTCTTTCACTGTGCTAATCCTTGTTTCTAGGGACAGGGAAGGACAGTGAGGGAAATTCTCCTTGTGCTATACTGTGCTAAAGCATTGATCATCAACCATCTTTAAAAAAACATTTTTTCTAGGGACAGAAAACTATAGGTAGGGAGAGTGTCAGTTTCTTTCACTGTGCTAATCCTTGTTTCTAGGGACAGGGAAGGACAGTGAGGGAAATTCTCCTTGTGCTATACTGTGCTAAAGCATTGATCATCAACCATCTTTAAAAAAACATTTTTTCTAGGGACAGAAAACTATAGGTAGGGAGAGTGTCAGTGTGTTTTACTGTGCTAATCCTTGTTTCTAGGGACAGGGAAGGACAGTGAGGGAAATTCTCCTTGTGCTATAGTGTGCTAAAGCATTGATCATCAACCATCTTTAAAAAAACATTTTTTCTAGGGACAGAAAACTATAGGTAGGGAGAGTGTCAGTTTCTTTCACTGTGCTAATCCTTGTTTCTAGGGACAGGGAAGGACAGTGAGGGAAATTCTCCTTGTGCTATACTGTGCTAAAGCATTGATCATCAACCATCTTTAAAAAAACATTTTTTCTAGGGACAGAAAACTATAGGTAGGGAGAGTGTCAGTTTCTTTCACTGTGCTAATCCTTGTTTCTAGGGACAGGGAAGGACAGTGAGGAAAATTCTCCTTGTGCTATACTGTGCTAAAGCATTGATCATCAACCATCTTTAAAAAAACATTTTTTCTAGGGACAGAAAACTATAGGTAGGGAGAGTGTCAGTTTCTTTCACTGTGCTAATCCTTGTTTCTAGGGACAGGGAAGGACAGTGAGGGAAATTCTCCTTGTGCTATACTGTGCTAAAGCATTGATCATCAACCATCTTTAAAAAAACATTTTTTCTAGGGACAGAAAACTATAGGTAGGGAGAGTGTCAGTTTCTTTCACTGTGCTAATCCTTGTTTCTAGGGACAGGGAAGGACAGTGAGGGAAATTCTCCTTGTGCTATACTGTGCTAAAGCATTGATCATCAACCATCTTTAAAAAAACATTTTTTCTAGGGACAGAAAACTATAGGTAGGGAGAGTGTCAATTTCTTTCACTGTGCTAATCCTTGTTTCTAGGGACAGGGAAGGACAGTGAGGGAAATTCTCCTTGTGCTATACTGTGCTAAAGCATTGATCATCAACCATCTTTAAAAAAACATTTTTTCTAGGGACAGAAAACTATAGGTAGGGAGAGTGTCAGTTTCTTTCACTGTGCTAATCCTTGTTTCTAGGGACAGGGAAGGACAGTGAGGGAAATTCTCCTTGTGCTATACTGTGCTAAAGCATTGATCATCAACCATCTTTAAAAAAACATTTTTTCTAGGGACAGAAAACTATAGGTAGGGAGAGTGTCAGTTTCTTTAACTGTGCTAATCCTTGTTTCTAGGGACAGGGAATGACAGTGAGGGAAATTCTCCTTGTGCTATACTGTGCTAAAGCATTGATCATCAACCATCTTTAAAAAAACATTTTTTCTAGGGACAGAAAACTATAGGTAGGGAGAGTGTCAGTGTGTTTTACTGTGCTAATCCTTGTTTCTAGGGACAGGGAAGGACAGTGAGGGAAATTCTCCTTGTGCTATAGTGTGCTAAAGCATTGATCATCAACCATCTTTAAAAAAACATTTTTTCTAGGGACAGAAAACTATAGGTAGGGAGAGTGTCAGTTTCTTTCACTGTGCTAATCCTTGTTTCTAGGGACAGGGAAGGACAGTGAGGGAAATTCTCCTTGTGCTATACTGTGCTAAAGCATTGATCATCAACCATCTTTAAAAAAACATTTTTTCTAGGGACAGAAAACTATAGGTAGGGAGAGTGTCAGTTTCTTTCACTGTGCTAATCCTTGTTTCTAGGGACAGGGAAGGACAGTGAGGAAAATTCTCCTTGTGCTATACTGTGCTAAAGCATTGATCATCAACCATCTTTAAAAAAACATTTTTTCTAGGGACAGAAAACTATAGGTAGGGAGAGTGTCAGTTTCTTTCACTGTGCTAATCCTTGTTTCTAGGGACAGGGAAGGACAGTGAGGGAAATTCTCCTTGTGCTATACTGTGCTAAAGCATTGATCATCAACCATCTTTAAAAAAACATTTTTTCTAGGGACAGAAAACTATAGGTAGGGAGAGTGTCAGTTTCTTTCACTGTGCTAATCCTTGTTTCTAGGGACAGGGAAGGACAGTGAGGGAAATTCTCCTTGTGCTATACTGATCTAAAGCATTGATCATCAACCATCTTTAAAAAAACATTTTTTCTAGGGACAGAAAACTATAGGTAGGGAGAGTGTCAGTTTCTTTCACTGTGCTAATCCTTGTTTCTAGGGACAGGGAAGGACAGTGAGGGAAATTCTCCTTGTGCTATACTGTGCTAAAGCATTGATCATCAACCATCTTTAAAAAAACATTTTTTCTAGGGACAGAAAACTATAGGTAGGGAGAGTGTCAGTTTCTTTCACTGTGCTAATCCTTGTTTCTAGGGACAGGGAAGGACAGTGAGGGAAATTCTCCTTGTGCTATACTGTGCTAAAGCATTGATCATCAACCATCTTTAAAAAAACATTTTTTCTAGGGACAGAAAACTATAGGTAGGGAGAGTGTCAGTTTCTTTCACTGTGCTAATCCTTGTTTCTAGGGACAGGGAAGGACAGTGAGGGAAATTCTCCTTGTGCTATACTGTGCTAAAGCATTGATCATCAACCATCTTTAAAAAAACATTTTTTCTAGGGACAGAAAACTATAGGTAGGGAGAGTGTCAGTGTGTTTTACTGTGCTAATCCTTGTTTCTAGGGACAGGGAAGGACAGTGAGGGAAATTCTCCTTGTGCTATAGTGTGCTAAAGCATTGATCATCAACCATCTTTAAAAAAACATTTTTTCTAGGGACAGAAAACTATAGGTAGGGAGAGTGTCAGTGTTTTACTGTGCTAATCCTTGTTTCTAGGGACAGGGAAGGACAGTGAGGGAAATTCTCCTTGTGCTATAGTGTGGTAAAGCATTGATCATCAACCATCTTTAAAAAAACATTTTTTCTAGGGACAGAAAACTATAGGTAGGGAGAGTGTCAGTTTCTTTCACTGTGCTAATCCTTGTTTCTAGGGACAGGGAAGGACAGTGAGGGAAATTCTCCTTGTGCTATACTGTGCTAAAGCATTGATCATCAACCATCTTTAAAAAAACATTTTTTCTAGGGACAGAAAACTATAGGTAGGGAGAGTGTCAGTGTGTTTTACTGTGCTAATCCTTGTTTCTAGGGACAGGGAAGGACAGTGAGGGAAATTCTCCTTGTGCTATAGTGTGCTAAAGCATTGATCATCAACCATCTTTAAAAAAACATTTTTTCTAGGGACAGAAAACTATAGGTAGGGAGAGTGTCAGTGTGTTTTACTGTGCTAATCCTTGTTTCTAGGGACAGGGAAGGACAGTGAGGGAAATTCTCCTTGTGCTATAGTGTGCTAAAGCATTGATCATCAACCATCTTTAAAAAAACATTTTTTCTAGGGACAGAAAACTATAGGTAGGGAGAGTGTCAGTTTCTTTCACTGTGCTAATCCTTGTTTCTAGGGACAGGGAAGGACAGTGAGGGAAATTCTCCTTGTGCTATACTGTGCTAAAGCATTGATCATCAACCATCTTTAAAAAAACATTTTTTCTAGGGACAGAAAACGATAGGTAGGGAGAGTGTCAGTTTCTTTCACTGTGCTAATCCTTGTTTCTAGGGACAGGGAAGGACAGTGAGGGAAATTCTCCTTGTGCTATACTGTGCTAAAGCATTGATCATCAACCATCTTTAAAAAAACATTTTTTCTAGGGACAGAAAACTATAGGTAGGGAGAGTGTCAGTTTCTTTCACTGTGCTAATCCTTGTTTCTAGGGACAGGGAAGGACAGTGAGGGAAATTCTCCTTGTGCTATACTGTGCTAAAGCATTGATCATCAACCATCTTTAAAAAAACATTTTTTCTAGGGACAGAAAACTATAGGTAGGGAGAGTGTCAGTTTCTTTCACTGTGCTAATCCTTGTTTCTAGGGACAGGGAAGGACAGTGAGGGAAATTCTCCTTGTGCTATACTGTGCTAAAGCATTGATCATCAACCATCTTTAAAAAAACATTTTTTCTAGGGACAGAAAACTATAGGTAGGGAGAGTGTCAGTTTCTTTCACTGTGCTAATCCTTGTTTCTTGGGACAGGGAAGGACAGTGAGGGAAATTCTCCTTGTGCTATAGTGTGCTAAAGCATTGATCATCAACCATCTTTAAAAAAACATTTTTTCTAGGGACAGAAAACTATAGGTAGGGAGAGTGTCAGTTTCTTTCACTGTGCTAATCCTTGTTTCTAGGGACAGGGAAGGACAGTGAGGGAAATTCTCCTTGTGCTATACTGTGCTAAAGCATTCCTCATCAACCATCTTTGAAATCCTTGTTTTTTGGACAGTCAGGGAAATTGTCGTTGTGCTATTCTGTGCGAAAGCAATCATCCTCAACCATATTTAGAAATCCTTAAGTAAAGGGACAGAGAAGGACACCTGAAGGTAGCCCTTATTGCTTTTTTCCCATCTCCCTGCAGGCCATCTATTAGAATGTCTGGAAGGCAAACAAGGAGAGGCAGACAGTCAGGAGGCAATAAAAGAGGGCAAGCAGGCTCTGTGTCTGGGGGCAACAGTGCTGGTCGTGGACGCGGTGCATTGTCATCAGCACATGGCCATGGGACACGCTTGTCCTTCTTTTCGGCAGCTGGACATGTTGAGCCACATCATGCCGAAGACTTGGTAGAGTGGATGACCAAGCCCTCCTCCTCCTCCTCATCCTCTCTCACCCAGGCTCAGGGTACTGGCAAAGCAGCTGCCAAAGCGTCCTCTTCCCTGGTATCAATGTCAGACTCATCATCAGTCACTCCTTCCCTAGACCCACCATGTCCTCCTCCTGAGGAGTCCCCCGAACTGTTTGAGCACAGTGTTGGGTACATGCTCCAGGAGGATGCCCAGCGTTTCGAAGGGTCTGATGATGAAACCCAGCTACAGGAAGGCAGTAGCGTGAGAGCAGACAGAGGGGATGCTCAAGAAGGACACCAATCTGGCAGTCATGTTCCAGCAGCTGCAGCATACTGCCAGATTGGCTCCAGTGATGAGGAGGGAGGGGATGATGAGGTCACTGACTCCACGTGGGTGCCTAATAGGAGAGAGGAGGAGGAGGAGGATGAGGAGGAGGCACATCTCCAACGAGGCAGGATGCCCTTTGGTGGCCAGCGTAAGGGCAGTACACCGATGGAATCACACCGCAGAGCTCCGCCTGTGCAGGGCGCTGCCTCTGCCCGTCATTCAAAATGTTCTTTGGTGTGGGCCTTTTTTGAGGCTAGTGCATCAGATCGCACAGCTGCTGTTTGCAACATATGTCTCAAGCGTATATCGCGTGGCCAAAACATCAGCCGCTTGGGTACCACATGCCTGACCAGACATATGTTGACCTGCCATGCAGCTCGTTGGCAAGCCTACCTCAAAGTTCCACACCAAAGAACAAAGCGGACCTCTCCTTGCACCGCATCAGCTGGGATCTCCAACCCCACTATAACTTCAGTCCTCTCTGAAACATGCACTGAGAGGAATGAAGGTGTAGAATTAGGTGTGTCACAGCCAAGTACTTGCGGCCACTCTGCTAGCAGTACACCGACGTCCGATTCTAGCAGGCAAATTTCCCTGCCCCAGCTGCTGGACCGTCGAAAGAAGTTCACTCCCAGCCATCCACATGCCCAGCGGTTGAATGCTAGCTTGGCTAAATTGCTAGCGCTTCAACTGCTGCCTTTTCAGTTGGTAGACTCGGCCCCCTTCCGTGAGTTTGTGCAATGTGCGGTTCCTCAGTGGCAGGTTCCCAAACGCCACTTTTTCTCACGGAAGGCTATTCCGGCTCTCTACCGGCATGTGGAAGGCAATGTCTTGGCCTCGCTGGACAGGGCGGTCAGCGGTAAGGTGCATATTACCGCTGACTCATGGTCCAGCAGGCATGGACAGGGACGTTACCTTTCTTTCACGGCCCATTGGGTCACTCTTTTGGCAGCTGGGAAGGATGCAGGACAAGGTGCAGTAGTGTTGGAGGTTGTTCCACCGCCACGCCTCCAAAATGCTACTACTGGTTGTGACACACCTCTCTCCTCCACCCCCTCCTCTTCTTCTTCCTCCATGGCCTCTTCCTGTGCTTTGTCCTCTGAACCAGCGGTGCTCCGTAGCCGTTCAAGGGGCTACGCAAGTACGCAGGCAAAAAGATGCCATGCCGTGCTTGCGCTGGTGTGTTTGGGGGACAGAAGCCACACTGGGGCAGAGGTCCTGTCTGCTCTGCAGGGCCAGGCCGAGAGGTGGTTGACGCCACGCCAGCTTAAGCCAGGAATGGTGGTTTGCGACAATGGCACCAACCTCCTCTCCGCCCTCCGACAGGGACAACTGACCCATGTGCCCTGTGTGGCTCACGTCCTTAACCTGGTGGTGCAGCGGTTCTTGGGCAGGTACCCGGGCTTACAGGATGTCCTGAGGCAGGCCAGGAAAGTCTGTGTGCATTTCCGCAGATCTTATAATGCCAGTGCTCGCCTGGCTGAGCTGCAAAAGGAGTTGAACCTGCCCAAGAACCGCCTTATATGTGACATGCCCACCAGGTGGAACTCAACGTTGGCCATGCTGCAGCGGCTGCACACGCAGCAGAGGGCCATCAATGAGTACCTGTGCGACTACGGCACCAGGACAGGGTCAGGGGAGCTTGGTTTTTTTTCTCCACGCCAGTGGGGCTTGATCAGGGATGCATGCACTGTCCTGGCACCATTTGAGGAGGCCACGAGGATGGTGAGCAGTGACAGTGCATGCATCAGTGACACTGTACCTCTTGTCCACCTGTTGGAGCACACGCTGCGTGGAATAATGGACAGGGCACTTGAGGCAGAACAGAGGCAGGAAGAGGAGGACTTCCTTGCCTCTCAAGGCCCCCTTTACCCAGACAGTGTTCCTTCTGTCCCACCCATCGCACAGGAAGAGGAGGAGGAGGAGGAGGAGGATTGTGTCAGCATGGAGGTGGAGGCTGGCACTCAGCATCATCAGCAGCAGTCTTTTAGGGATGATTTACAGTCCCAAGAAACCAGTGGACTTGTACGTGGCTGGGAGGAGGTGGCTGCGGATCATGTCGTCCTTAGTGACCCAGAGGACTCCGGACCGAATGCCTCAGCAAACGCTGCATGGCCTCCCTGATCCTGCAAAGTCTGCGGAAGGATCCTCGTATTCTTCGGATCAAGGAGAGGGACCATTACTGGCTGGCCACTCTCCTTGATCCACGGTACAAGGGTAAGGTTGCGGACCTTATGTTACCGTCGCAGAGGGAGCAGAGGATGAGACAACTCCGGGAGGCCTTGCAGAAAGGTCTGTGCAACGCGTTCCCAGAGACTGGGAGGTTACAAACTCCTGGTCCTGGACAACGAGTTGCTGAGGCTTCGGCCAGTCAAAGAAGGAGCGGTGGGGAAGGTGGCCGTCTGACCGATGCGTTCAGACAATTCTTTAGTCCGCAGCCCCAAAGTATGATCGGTTCCAGCAACCATCGCCAGCGTCTGATAAACATGGTGCAGGAATATCTAGGGGCAAGGTCAGACTTGGACACCTTCCCCACCGAAAATCCTCTGGCTTACTGGGTCTTGAGGATGGATCACTGGCCAGAGCTTGCACAGTATGCAATTGAGCTACTGGCCTGTCCTGCATCCAGCGTTCTTTCGGAACGCACATTCAGTGCTGCTGGAGGATTTGTCACGGATCACAGGGTGCGCCTGTCCACCGACTCGGTTGATCGACTGACTTTCATCAAGATGAACCAGTCTTGGATCACCACCAGCTACCACACACCTGATGCTGATATAACAGACTAATTGATTTTAACATGTCACATCCCTTCAAGACTGATGCTGATGCTGAGTGCCTGTGCTGTTATGTTGACTGGCTATCCTCCTCCTCCGAGTCCTCAATGATACGATTGATGATGATAGCTTGGAAGATCATTTTTGTTTATGGGTGCCGCCACCAGTGGCTAAGGCCCAATTTTTCAGCCCCTGTTTAACAGGGGCGTGTAATTACAATTTTTGAAGCAATACTTTGCAACAGGGCTCATTGCTGTGCTCCAAGTACAGTATCTGTGAGGGGTTGGAGTGTTGTGCCACCAGTGCCTAAGGCCCAATTTTTCAGCCCCTGTTTAACAGGGGCGTGTCATTACAATTTTTGAAGCAATACTTTGCAACAGGGCTCATTGCTGTGCTCCAAGTACAGTATCTGTGAGGGGTTGGAGTGTTGTGCCACCAGTGCCTAAGGCCCAATTTTTCAGCCCCTGTTTAACAGGGGCGTGTCATTACAATTTTTGAAGCAATACTTTGCAACAGGGCTCATTGCTGTGCTCCAAGTACAGTATCTGTGAGGGGTTGTAGTGTTGTGCCACCAGTGCCTAAGGCCCAATTTTTCAGCCCCTGTTCAACAGGGGCATGTAATTACAATTCTTGATCTAATAATTCACAGCAGGGCCCATTGCTGCACCCACCAAGAGTAACTCTGAGGGCTTACAGTGTTGTGGCAACGCCACCACCACCACCACGAAAGGCCCAATTTTTCAGCCCCTGTTCAAAAGGGGCATGTAATTACAATTCTTGATCTAATAATTCACAGCAGGCCCCATTCCTGCACCCACCAAGAGTAACTCTGAGGGCTTACAGTGTTGTGGCAACACCACCACCACCACCACCACCACGAAAGGCCCAATTTTTCAGCCCCTGTTCAACAGGGGCATGCAATTACAATTCTTGATCTAATAATTCACAGCAGGGCCCATTGCTGCACCCACCAAGAGTAACTGTCAGGGCTTACAGTGTTGTGGCACCAGCACCACCATCAAAGGCCCAATTTTTACTACCACTGTTCAACAATTATATGTAATTACAATTCCTGATATAATAGTTGACAGCAGGGCGTTCCAGCACCAACCAAGAGTAACTGTGAGTGCTTACAGTGTTGTGCCAACACCAACAACTAAGGGGCCTATTTCTGCAGAGTATATACGGCAGGTCCCTACTTTCAAACATCCAACTTACAAACGACTCCTACTTGCAAACGCAAGAAGACAACAGGAAGTGAGAGGAAATCTACCCCTAGGAAGGAAAATTCTCTCCTGTAAGAATTAATATGGGAGAAAGGTGTCTCCTCTGTACTGATGCTTTATCACCAATCCTTGTTTCAAGAAAAACACCACATTTCAAAAACAGTTGTCATTGGGACGGAAAGTGAGGTGAAATGTTCTGAACAGGGGCACAGACAGCAAAACAAATGTTACAGGGGTGATAACCCTTACCTATGTTTTCCAAAAAGTTTAAAAATAGATTTTTGGGCTGGAGCTACACTTAAACAATGTACCTGTTCAAAATTACAAACACATTCTACATAAGAACAAACCTACAGTCCCTGTCTTGTATGCACCGCCTGTATACGGCTGTTCAGAGTATATAGGGCCTTTTTTATTTTGTGTGCGGTGTTCCCCTTAATATCCATACAAGACCCAAAGGGGCTGGTAATGGGCTGGGGTAGGGGGGGGGGGTCATGGGGTAGCTATGCCATTTTTCTTAAAGATTTTCATCCATATTACCGGGACCAGACATTACATTAAAGCCGCAAGCAGTTTTAAATGGCTTTTTTTTCCTTTAGAAGTGTCATTTTGTGCAGGGACAGTTCTAAACACGGGAAACACGTGGCACTTCACAGGCATTCTTTAGACACCCCCCAGGTACGATATTTAAAGGAATATTTGACTTTTTTTTTTTCACTTTATGCATCATTAAAATGACTGCTCCCGAAAAACGACCGTTTTTAAAACTTCTTTTTGCATTGATACATGTCCCCTGGTGCAGAACCCGGGTTCCCAAACCCTTTTTAGGACAATAACATGCATAATAGTCGTTATAATTAGCACTTTAGAATTCGAACGTTTGCATCCATTGTATTTAATAGGGTTCTAATGTTCGTACGAACTTTCGGTCCGTTCGCGGGTTCTGGTGCGAACCGAACCCGGGGGTGTTCGGCTCATCACTAGTCCTAAAGAACGATTTTAGTGACTTAGGAGCTAAATTGAGGAAAAGGACCTCCATGGTAGTATTCTCAGGAATACTACCGGTACCTTGAGCCACATCAGAAAGGCAGAGGGAGATTAGGGAAGTAAAAAAGTGGCTGAGGAACTGGTGTAGTAAGGAGGGGTTTGTGTCCCTGGAGAACTGGACCGACTTCTCAGTCGGTCACCAGTTCTATAGAAGGGACGGACTGCACCTAAATGAGGAGGGTGCAGATCTGATGGGAGTGAATATGACCAAAAAGTTAAAGGGGCTTTTAAACTAGGCGACGGGGGGGGGGGGGGGAGGGTTCAGAGGTGGAGAAAGTAAGCACAGAACATATTCCAGAGGGTAGTATTGGGGGCATTACTGGTAGGTTGACTAAAGAACACAAACCAAAGGTATGTATAGTAACAAGTCCTATTTGTAATCTCGGAAGACCTAATAAGAGCACAGTATGCGACCGGTCTAAACTAAGTGGCATGTTCAGTTCACCAATGCCAGGAGCCTGGCGGACAAGATGGGAGAACTAGAGATACTGTTGTACGAGGAGGATTTAGATTTTGTAGGAATTTCAGAGACTTGGTTCAACAGCTCTCATGATTGGCTGGCAACCATTCAAGGTTATTCCCTTTATAGCAGGGATAGAGAGTATAAAAAAAAGGGGGGAATCCATGATTGTCACCAGGGTTACCAGAACTAATGTACTCATGGGAAGATTTCTGCTCTATTACTGTTTGGGAAAGACCCAAAATATGGTATTTTCTTTTACGTTTTGGTGATTTTGGTACATGACAGAAAAGAGGGCTAATCTGCCTAGAGGAGGCTCAGACAGTAATAAAACCTTAAAGGCATTCTAATCCCTCTCCACTCACTCCAAAACTTTTAAAAACTGCCTTTAGTTAAACTTTAACTATTAACAGCATATATTTAATTTTGCCATAAAAAAAATGCATAAATATTGCAAATACATTTTTTTTTATTATTGAAATTATATTTTTTTCATTAAATTGAAAATTCACTGTAGCGGCCTCCTCTCTCCCCTCTCTTCTATCAGCTCATCTGTCTCTTGTCTAGGGGTACTTTAGAGGAGAGAGAGCGGGTTCACCACGCCAAGCCCTCACCGCAGATGTTTGTGTGGTGGAAGCAAAGTTCTTGTTTTACCTTCGGGTCAGTGTTCTGCACCTGGAACCTCCAATGAGAGTTACCTTGAACAATGTCTGCCAGAAAATGAGCCCCACACCATTAAAGTCCAACACTCCTTTATTCTTCTTTATTCTATGAATGAACACAATCAGTTAGACTCCCTTGGAGAACAGAACAGAAAAGGAGGTGTGGATGCGAGTAGGCCCAGACACAATGAACTCTCCACTTTCCTTCCTGAAAGTGGGTTGCGGTCTCCGAGCGAGGGGGAATTTCCTTCCAGGCGGTCTCCGATGGGAGGCTCACCTGTCACTGGCAATATGCTGCACCGGGTCTTCAAGTAAGTATCTCCCACCGGTCCATTACGCCTTCCGGATTCGGGTACCCACTCCCGGGGTTCCCTAGGACCTCCTTCCCTCGTGGAACTCAGTGGTGGGCACTGAGCTCCAGACCTCCTCCCGAGTACCTCACCCCAGGCTAAAGGTGCCTGGGATGGAACACGACCTCCGAACTTCCTCTAGGCCTAGACCCGCCTAGGGGACCGACACGAACCACCGCCCTCAGGCTGAAGGTGCCCGGGCTCGACTCCCGCCACCAAAAATGGCTGCCCCCTTTATACCCCCTCCCAGCAAGCAAGGCGGGTTCCCCGCAACACCATACAACCGCTGAGAGAGACCAAATGAGGTACGCCACCGCAACGATGGCTCAACCCTGGGCCCAAAGCGACAGTGCCACCTGGTGGGCCCCAGGGAACCATACATCACAGTTTCCCCACCAGATTCAAAAAATAGAAAGCATATACCCGCTACATCACATTAGAATCAATTCAATCAAGACTAGCATTCACAACAGTGCCAACTTAAAAATCAATTTTTATATCAGTTATAGCTCTCAAAAAGTTCCACCACACATCATGCTATTGCAGCGCAGTTCAGTGAATTTTGCATGCCATTGCACTGAAACAGCATGACATGCAATATGTAACTCCTGAGAATAGAAAGCGTAAAGTATTCCTGTCATGGGGGAAATATGAGTGTTGCCATTGTTGTTCTCCTAAACATGTAAGTTGTCTTGTTTTGTCTGTCTCCATTACTAACCTAGAACAAGTCAGTGAAAGATCGAAAAAAGTTAGTGTTGCTTATGTCCATCTAAATCTGGGGCAAGGTCAATTACTCAAGGATTGAAATCCAATGCATCTGAAAGATAGCTGGTCAGTTGGCATCTTTAGAAGAATATGTCAGCAATATCAGTCCATTTATTTCCCAAGGTTAAGATCATTCTAAATCAGTGTTTCTCAACCTAGGGGTTGGGACTCCCTCGGGGGTCAAATGATGATTTGTCAGGGGTCACCGAATCCTGGGCTGTTCCTGAAGCCCGCACCATTCTCCCAGCCTTTTTGCGGCCGCCCAGCAGGGCTGTCCCTGGAGACCGTGGCCGCCCATCTGGGCTGTTCCTGGAGCAAGCGGCCGCCCACTCAGCCTCTTTACAGCCGCCCATTCAGTTCACGGCATTGCTGGGGGGCAGAAACTAGAGGTCAGCTGACTGGTGAGGAATGTGAAGTGGGAGGGGCTGGAGGACTATTTCCTGATTGCGGCAACGGTGTCACTGCTACGAGAAAAAAAACAAGAAATTAGGATAGAGAGATAAAAGGGAAAGAAAGGAGAACAAAGAGAGTGATACATCCTAAAATGTACCATAAGGGGTTTTAATACTGTACGCGTGGAAGGGACTAAGGGAGCGCTAAATGTCCATGGGTTAGGGGCACAAATTACTTGTATTGCCTTGGGTACTGACAACCCATGCTACAAAACTAATTTTACTGTTAGGGGTCCCCACAACTTGGGAAATTTTATCAAGGGTCACGGCACTAGAAAGGTTGAGAGCCACTGTTCTAAATAAAAAGATTCAAAGCTCCAGAAGAAAGGATCCTTATCTACACCAAAAATCGTGCTCATAAGACATTCACATCTAACGGCATGACAAGAACTGCAAAGGATTCAATTCAACCAACTATAAATATACCAAGTCCATGTTTTAAAATCTCTGGTCTTCTAAATAACTAAGGTTACATTTCTAGTTTTAAGCCATCTCAGCCTTAAAAAGTTGTCCAGAATAATTCCTTTGACTTAAGTCTTTTTATTGCTTTCTATCCATCTTTTTCAAGATGTAAATGTGGCTATGTTAATACGAGCTTTGTTTCTTGTACAAGCTGGCTTTAATAATTTATATTGCAGTATATATATATATATATATATATATATATATATATATATATATATAAATAGGGTGCAGTGTTACCATGAGATACCCTTTTTATATGTGCATTATCTGAAATTGTAGAAAAGGTTCCTCTTTAGGATATTTGCATATAGCATGTAGGAGTTGAAACTTCTTTTTTTATACAAATTAACCATGTTTCTATTTTCTATCATGTTACCATGGAATAACAACAAGATTGTGTCACTAGTATCTTCCCTAGGCTTTGTGTATAAAGAATTGCTTACTGATGTGATGTATACACCAGGGACGTGTGGTGAAGTCAGTGGCTGGTGAGGCACTGGCTAGTATCAGAGCCAGATACACACAGGTTACATACGCCACGAACGTTAGAGAGCAATAATTCTAGCACTAGACCTCCTCTGTAACTCTAAACATGTAACCTGTAAAAAAATTTAACGCGTCGCCTATGGAGATTTTTAAGTACTGAAGTTTGGCGCCATTCCATAAGTGTGCGCAAATTTAAAGCTTGACATGTTAGGTATCTATTTATTCGGCATAACATCATCTTTCATAGAATACAAAAAAAATCGGGCTAACTTTAGTGTTTTTTTTTAATTCATGAAACTGTTTACCTCAAAAAAAAAAAACACGTTTGAAAAATTGCTGTGCAAATACAGTGTAACATAAAAAGTTACAACGACCACCATTTTGTTCCCTAAGGTGTCTGCTAAAACAATATACAGTATCTTACAAAAGTGAGTACACCCCTCAAATTTTTGTAAATATTTTATTATGTCTTTTCATGTGACAACACTGAAGAAATTACACTTTGCTACAATGTAAAGTAGTGAGCGCACAACTTGTATAACAGTGTAAATTTGCCGTCCCCTCAGAATAACTCAACACACAGCCATTATAATATGTCTAAACCGCTGGCAACAAAAGTGAGTACACCCCAAAATGTCCAAATGGGCCCAAAGTGTCAACATTTTGTGTGGCCACCATTATTTTCCAGCACTGCCTTAACCCTCTTGGGTATGGAGTTCACCAGAACTTCACAGGTTGCCACTGGAGTCCTCTTCCACTCTTCCATGACAACATCACAGAGCTGGAGGATGCCCCACAGATGCTCAATAGGGTTTAGGTCCGGAGACATGCTTGCCCAGTCCATCACCCTTACCCTCATCTTCTTTAGCAAGGCAGTGGTCGTCTTGGAGGTGTGTTTGGGGTCGTTATCATGTTGCAATACTGTGCTGCGGCCCAGACTCCGAAGGGAGGGGATCATGCTCTGCTTCAGTATGTCACAGTACATGCTGGCATTCATGGTTCCCTCAGTGGTCAGTAGTGATGAGCCGAACACCCCCGGGTTCGGTTCGCACCAGAACCCGCGAACGGACCGAAAGTTCGCACGAACATTAGAACCCTATTAAATACAATGGATGCGAACGTTCGGATTCTAAAGTGCTAATTATAACGACTATTATCCATGTTATTGTCCTAAACAGAGTTTGGGAACCTGGGTTCTGCACCAGGGGACATGTATCAATGCAAAAATAAGTTTTAAAAACTGACGTTTTTCGGGAGCAGTCATTTTAATGATGCATAAAGTGAAAAAAAAAAAGTCAAATATTCCTTTAAATATCGTACCTGGGGGGTGTCTAAAGTATGCCTGCGAAGTGCCACGTGTTTCCCGTGTTTAGAACTGTCCCTGCACAAAATGACATTTCTAAAGGAAAAAAAAGCCATTTAAAACTGCTTGCGGCTTTAATGTAATGTCTGGTCCCGGTAATATGGATGAAAATCTTTAAGAAAAATGGCATAGCTACCCCATCACCCCCCCCCCCCCCTAGCCCAGCCCATTACCAGCCCCTTTGAGTCTTGTTTGGATATTAAGGGGAACCCCGCAACACAAAATAAAAAAGGCCCTATATACTCTGAACAGCAGTATACAGGCGGTGTAAACAAGACCGGTGTAAACAAGACAGGGACTGTAGGTTTGTTCTTAAGTAGAATCTGTTTGTAATTTTGAACACGTACATTGTTTAAGTGTAGCTCCAGCCAAAAAATCTATTTTTAAGCTTTTTGGAAAACATAGGGAAGGGTTATCACCCCTGTAACATTTGTTTTGCTGTCTGTGCCCCTGTTCAGAACATTTCACCTCACTTTGCGTCCCAATGACAACTGTTTTTGAAATGTGGTGTTTTTATTGAAACAAGGATTGGTGATAAAGCATCAGTAGAGAGGAGACACCTTTCTCCCATATTAATTCTTACAGGAGAGAATTTTCCTTCCTAGGGGTAGATTTCCTCTCACTTCCTGTTGTCTTCTTCCGTTTGCAAGTAGGAGTCGTTTGTAAGTTGGATGTTTGAAAGTAGGGACCTGCCGTATATACTCTGCAGAAATTGGCCCCTTAGGTGTTGGTGTTGGCACAACACTGTAAGCACTCACAGTTACTCTTGGTGGGTGCTGGAACGCCCTGCTGTCAACTATTATATCAGGAATTGTAATAACATATAATTGTTGAACAGTGGTAGTAAAAATTGGGCCTTTGATGGTGGTGCTGGTGCCACAACACTGTAAGGCCTGACAGTTACTCTTGGTGGGCGCAGCAATGGGCCCTGCTGTGAATTATTATATCAATAATTATAATTGCATGCCCCTGTTGAACAGGGGCTGAAAAATTGGGCCTTTGGTGGTGGTGGTGGTGGTGTTGACACAACACTGTAAGGCCTGACAGTTACTCTTGGTGGGCGCAGCAATGGGCCCTGCTGTGAATTATTAGATCAATAATTATAATTGCATGCCCCTGTTGAACAGGGGCTGAAAAATTGGGCCTTTGGTGGTGGTGGTGGTGGTGGTGGTGTTGACACAACACTGTAAGGCCTGACAGTTACTCTTGGTGGGCGCAGCAATGGGCCCTGCTGTGAATTATTAGATCAATAATTGTAATTGCATGCCCCTGTTGAACAGGGGCTGAAAAATTGGGCCTGTGGTGGTGGTGGTGGTGGTGGTGGTGTTGACACAACACTGTAAGGCCTGAAAGTTACTCTTGGTGGGCGCAGCAATGGGCCCTGCTGTGAATTATTAGATCAATAATTATAATTGCATGCCCCTGTTGAACAGGGGCTGAAAAATTGGGCCTTAGGCACTGGTGGCACAACACTGCAACCCCTCACAGATACTGTACTTGGAGCACAGCAATGAGCCCTGTTGCAAAGTATTGCATCAAAAATTGTAATTACACGCCCCTGTTAAACAGGGGCTGAAAAATTGGTCCTTAGCCACTGGTGGCACAACACTGCAACCCCTCACAGATACTGTACTTGGAGCACAGCAATAAGTCCTGTTGCAAAGTATTGCATCAAAAATTGTAATTACACGCCCCTGTTAAACAGGGGCTGAAAAATTGGGCCTTAGCCACTGGTGGCAGCACCCATAAACCAAAATGATCTTCCAAGCTATCATCATTAATCGGATCATTGAGGAGGAGGAGGAGGATAGCCAGTCAACATAACAGCACAGGCACTCAGCATCAGCATCAGTCTTGAAGGGATGTGACATTTTAAAATCAATTAGTCTGTTATATCAGCATCAGGTGTGTGGTAGCTGGTGGTGATCCAAGACTGGTTCATCTTGATGAAAGTCAGTCGATCAACCGAGTCGGTGGACAGGCGCACCCTGTGATCCATGACAAATCCTCCAGCAGCACTGAATGTGCGTTCTGAAAGAACGCTGGATGCAGGACAGGCCAGTAGCTCAATTGCATACTGTGCAAGCTCTGGCCAGTGATCCATCCTCAAGACCCAGTAAGCCAGAGGATTTTCGGTGGGGAAGGTGTCCAAGTCTGACCTTGCCCCTAGGTATTCCTGCACCATGTATATCAGACGCTGGCGATGGTTGCTGGAACCGATCATACTTTGGGGCTGCGGACTAAAGAATTGTCTGAACGCATCGGTCAGACGGCCACCTTCCCCACCGCTCCTTCTTTGACTGCCCGAAGCCTCAGCAACTCGTTGTCCAGGACCAGGAGTTTGTAACCTCCCAGTCTCTGGGAACGCGTTGCACAGACCTTTCTGCAAGGCCTCCCGGAGTTGTCTCATCCTCTGCTCCCTCTGCGACGGTAACATAAGCTCCGCAACCTTACCCTTGTACCGTGGATCAAGGAGAGTGGCCAGCCAGTAATGGTCCCTCTCCTTGATCCGAAGAATACGAGGATCCTTCCGCAGACTTTGCAGGATCAGGGAGGCCATGCAGCGTAGGTTAGCTGAGGCATTCAGTCCGGAGTCCTCTGGGTCACTAAGGATGACATGATCCGCAGCCACCTCCTCCCAGCCACGTACAAGTCCACTGGTTTCTTGGGACTGTAAATCATCCCTAAAAGACTGCTGCTGATGATGCTGAGTGCCAGCCTCCACCTCCATGCTGACACAATCCTCCTCCTCCTCCTCCTCCTCTTCCTGTGCGATGGGCGGGACAGAAGGAACACTGTCTGGGTAAAGGGGGCCTTGAGAGGCAAGGAAGTCCTCCTCTTCCTGCCTCTGTTCTGCCTCAAGTGCCCTGTCCATTATTCCACGCAGCGTGTGCTCCAACAGGTGGACAAGAGGTACAGTGTCACTGATGCATGCACTGTCACTGCTCACCATCCTCGTGGCCTCCTCAAATGGTGCCAGGACAGTGCATGCATCCCTGATCAAGCCCCACTGGCGTGGAGAAAAAAAACCAAGCTCCCCTGACCCTGTCCTGGTGCCGTAGTCGCACATGTACTCATTGATGGCCCTCTGCTGCGTGTGCAGCCGCTGCAGCATGGCCAACGTTGAGTTCCACCTGGTGAGCATGTCACATATAAGGCGGTTCTTGGGCAGGTTCAACTCCTTTTGCAGCTCAGCCAGGCGAGCACTGGCATTATAAGATCTGCGGAAATGCACACAGACTTTCCTGGCCTGCCTCAGGACATCCTGTAAGCCCGGGTACCTGCCCAAGAACCGCTGCACCACCAGGTTAAGGACGTGAGCCACACAGGGCACATGGGTCAGTTGTCCCTGTCGGAGGGCGGAGAGGAGGTTGGTGCCATTGTCGCAAACCACCATTCCTGGCTTAAGCTGGCGTGGCGTCAACCACCTCTCGGTCTGCCCCTGCAGAGCAGACAGGACCTCTGCCCCAGTGTGGCTCCTGTCCCCCAAACACACCAGCGCAAGCACGGCATGGCATCTTTTTGCCTGCGTACTTGCGTAGCCCCTTGAACGCCTACGGAGCACCGCTGGTTCCGAGGACAAAGCACAGGAAGAGGCCATGGAGGAAGAAGAAGAGGAGGGGGTGGAGGAGAGAGGTGTGTCACAACCAGTAGTCGCATTTTGGAGGCGTGGCGGTGGAACAACCTCCAACACTACTGCACCTTGTCCTGCATCCTTCCCAGCTGCCAAAAGAGTGACCCAATGGGCCGTGAAAGAAAGGTAACGTCCCTGTCCATGCCTGCTGGACCATGAGTCAGCGGTAATATGCACCTTACCGCTGACCGCCCTGTCCAGCGAGGCCAAGACATTGCCTTCCACATGCCTGTAGAGAGCCGGAATCGCCTTCCGTGAGAAAAAGTGGCGTTTGGGAACCTGCCACTGAGGAACCGCACATTGCACAAACTCACGGAAGGGGGCCGAGTCTACCAACTGAAAAGGCAGCAGTTGAAGCGCTAGCAATTTAGCCAAGCTAGCATTCAACCGCTGGGCATGTGGATGGCTGGGAGTGAACTTCTTTAGACGGTCCAGTAGCTGGGGCAGGGAAATTTGCCTGCTAGAATCGGACGTCGGTGTACTGCTAGCAGAGTGGCCGCAAGTACTTGGCTGTGACACACCTAATTCTACACCTTCATTCCTCTCAGTGCAGGTTTCAGAGAGGACTGAAGGTATAGTGGGGTTGGAGATCCCAGCTGATGCGGTGCAAGGAGAGGTCCGCTTTGTTCTTTGGTGTGGGTCTTTAAGGTAGGCTTGCCAACGAGCTGCATGGCAGGTCAACATATGTCTGATCAAGCATGTGGTGCCCAAGCGTCTGATGTTTTGGCCACGCGATATACGCTTGAGACATATGTTGCAAACAGCAGCTGTGCGATCTGATGCACTCGCCTCAAAAAAGGCCCACACCAAAGAACTTTTTGAATGATGGGCAGAGGCAGCGCCCTGCACAGGCGGAGCTCTGCGGTGTGATTCCGTCGGTGTGCTGCCCATACGCTGGCCACCCAAGGGCATCCTGCCTCGTTGGAGATGTGCCTCCTCCTCATCCTCCTCCTCCTCCTCTCTCCTATTAGGCACCCACGTGGAGTCAGTGACCTCATCATCCCCTCCCTCCTCATCACTGGAGCCAATCTGGCAGTATGCTGCAGCTGCTGGAGCATGACTGCCAGATTGGTGTCCTTCTTGAGCATCCCCTCTCTCTGCTCTCACGCTACTGCCTTCCTCTATCTGGGTATCATCATCAGATCCTTCGAAACGCTGGGCATCCTCCTGGAGCATGTACCCAACACTGTGCTCAAACAGTCCGGGGGACTCCTCAGGAGGAGGACATGGTGGGTCTAGGGAAGGAGTGACTAATGATGACATTGATACCAGAGAAGAGGACGCTTTGGCAGCTGCTTTGCCAGTACCCTGAGCCTGGGTGAGAGAGGATGAGGAGGATGAGGTGGGCTTGGTCATCCACTCTACCAAGTCTTCGGCATGATGTGGCTCAACATGTCCAGCTGCCGAAAAGAAGGACAAGCGTGTCCCATGGCCATGTGCTGATGACAATGCACCGCGTCCACGACCAGCACTGTTGCCCCCAGACACAGAGCCTGCTTGCCCTCTTTTTTTGCCTCCTGACTGTCTGCCTCTCCTTGTTTGCCTTCCAGACATTTTAATGGATGGCCTGCAGGGAGATGGGAAAAACAGCAATAAGGGCTACCTTCAGGTGTATACTGTGCAGGAGGCTTAGCAACAATGACACTGACACTGTCCCCTGCCTATCCTTCTCTGCCCTAAACACAAGGATTTGCAATATGCTTCAGCAAGATTGGTTTAGCACAGAATAGCACACTGACAGTTTCCCTCACTGTCCTTCTCTGTCCCTACAAACAAGGTTTAGCACAGAATAGCACACTGATAGTTTCCCCGAGTGTCCTTCTCTGTCCCTAAACTCAAGGATTTCAAATATGGTTCAGCAAGATTGGTTTAGCACAGAATAGCACACTGACAGTTTCCCCGAGTGTCCTTCTCTGTCCCTAAACTCAAGGATTTCAAATATGGTTCAGCAAGATTGGTTTACCACAGAATAGCACACTGACAGTTTCCCTCACTGTCCTTCTCTGTCCCTACAAACAAGGTTTAGCACAGAATAGCACACTGATAGTTTCCCTCACTGTCCTTCTCTGTCCCTACAAACAAGATTTAGCACAGAATAGCACACTGATAGTTTCCACGAGTGTCCTTCTCTGTCCCTAAACTCAAGGATTTCAAATACGGTTCAGCAAGATTGGTTTAGCACAGAATAGCACACTGATAGTTTCCCCGAGTGTCCTTCTCTGTCCCTAAACTCAAGGATTTCAAATATGGTTCAGCAAGATTGGTTTAGCACAGAATAGCACACTGACACTTTCCCTCACTGTCCTTCTCTGTCCCTACAAACAAGGTTTAGCACAGAATAGCACACTGACAGTTTCCCTGAGTGTCCTTCTCTGTCCCTAAACTCAAGGATTTCAAATATGGTTCAGCAAGATTGGTTTAGCACAGAATAGCACACTGACAGTTTCCCCGAGTGTCCTTCTCTGTCCCTAAACTCAAGGATTTCAAATATGGTTCAGCAAGATTGGTTTAGCACAGAATAGCACACTGACAGTTTCCCTCACTGTCCTTCTCTGTCCCTACAAACAAGGTTTAGCACAGAATAGCACACTGATAGTTTCCCTCACTGTCCTTCTCTGTCCCTACAAACAAGATTTAGCACAGAATAGCACACTGATAGTTTCCACGAGTGTCCTTCTCTGTCCCTAAACTCAAGGATTTCAAATACGGTTCAGCAAGATTGGTTTAGCACAGAATAGCACACTGACAGTTTCCCCGAGTGTCCTTCTCTGTCCCTAAACTCAAGGATTTCAAATATGGTTCAGCAAGATTGGTTTAGCACAGAATAGCACACTGACACTTTCCCTCACTGTCCTTCTCTGTCCCTACAAACAAGGTTTAGCACAGAATAGCACACTGACAGTTTCCCCGAGTGTCCTTCTCTGTCCCTAAACTCAAGGATTTCAAATATGGTTCAGCAAGATTGGTTTAGCACAGAATAGCACACTGACAGTTTCCCTCACTGTCCTTCTCTGTCCCTACAAACAAGGTTTAGCACAGAATAGCACACTGATAGTTTCCCCGAGTGTCCTTCTCTGTCCCTAAACTCAAGGATTTCAAATATGGTTCAGCAAGATTGGTTTAGCACAGAATAGCACACTGACACTTTCCCTCACTGTCCTTCTCTGTCCCTACAAACAAGGTTTAGCACAGAATAGCACACTGACAGTTTCCCCGAGTGTCCTTCTCTGTCCCTAAACTCAAGGATTTCAAATATGGTTCAGCAAGATTGGTTTAGCACAGAATAGCACACTGACAGTTTCCCTCACTGTCCTTCTCTGTCCCTACAAACAAGGTTTAGCACAGAATAGCACACTGATAGTTTCCCAGAGTGTCCTTCTCTGTCCCTAAACTCAAGGATTTCAAATATGGTTCAGCAAGATTGGTTTAGCACAGAATAACACACTGACAGTTTCCCTCACTGTCCTTCTCTGTCCCTACAAACAAGGTTTAGCACAGAATAGCACACTGATAGTTTCCCCGAGTGTCCTTCTCTGTCCCTAAACTCAAGGATTTCAAATACGGTTCAGCAAGATTGGTTTAGCACAGAATAGCACACTGACAGTTTCCCTCACTGTCCTTCTCTGTCCCTACAAACAAGGTTTAGCACAGAATAGCACACTGACACTTTCCCTCACTGTCCTTCTCTGTCCCTACAAACAAGGTTTAGCACAGAATAGCACACTGACAGTTTCCCTCACTGTCCTTCTCTGTCCCTACAAACATGGTTTAGCACAGAATAGCACACTGACACTTTCCCTCACTGTCCTTCTCTGTCCCTACAAACAAGGTTTAGCACAGAATAGCACACTGACAGTTTCCCTCACTGTCCTTCTCTGTCCCTACAAACAAGGTTTAGCACAGAATAGCACACTGACACTTTCCCTCACTGTCCTTCTCTGTCCCTACAAACAAGGTTTAGCACGGAATAGCACACTGACAGTTTCCCTCACTGTCCTTCTCTGTCCCTACAAACAAGGTTTAGCACAGAATAGCACACTGACACTTTCCCTCACTGTCCTTCTCTGTCCCTACAAACAAGGTTTAGCACAGAATAACACACTGACACTCTCCCTACCTATCCTTCTCTGTCCCTAAACACAAGGAATCCAGGATTAGTAAAGGAAAAAAATGACACTGTCCCTGCCTATGCTTCTCTTTCCCTGCTCCGGAACACACTACACAAGGCTGCCGCACTGGCGGCCTTTTATAGTGTGGGGCGTGTACTAAACCCCCTCAGCAATAATTGGCCACAGGCATCCTGCCTGTGGCCAATCATTGCTCTCCTCGCTGCCGGCGCTGTGATTGGCCAAGCATGCGGGGTCACAGTGCATGCTTGGCCAATCACAGCGCCTGGATGACACTGCGATGGCGTAGTGCATTGTGGGCAGTTTGCGTCACTCGAATTTGGCGCGAACGGCCCAAATCGTTCGATCTTCGTCGAACCATCGAACAGCCGATGTTTGAGTCGAACGTATGTTCGACTCGAACACGAAGCTCATCCCTAGTGGTCAGTAGCTCCCCAGTGCCGGCAGCACTCATGCAGCTCCAGACCATGACAATCCCAACACCATGCTTGACTGAAGGCAAGACACACCAGTAACTAGTATGAGAGAGTGAGAGCGATAACACCAAATTTACCACACCTGCTCCCCATTCACACCTGAGACCTTGTAACACTAACGAGCCACATGACACTTGGGGAGGGAAAATGGCTAATTGGGCCCAATTTGGACATTTTCACCTAGGGGTGTACTCACTTTTGTTGCCAGCAGTTTAGACATTAATGTTGAGTTATTTTGAGGGGACAGAAAATGTACACTGTTATACAAGCTGTACACTCACTGTAGCAACGTGGCATTTCTTCAGTGTTGTCACATGAAAAGATATAAAAAAATATTTACAAAAATGTGAGGGGTGTACTCACTTTTGTGAGTACTGAAACTTTTGTTTCTCATGAGTTGGAAGTCATTGCATCTCATCCCATGAATCTGGCCATTTTAATGTTTTTTTAACCACCTCATTACAGTTCAGCTGATACAGTTCATCTGTAGAGTAAGATATTCTCTTTTGTGATAGCACAACTGTCATCTTGGAAGGTCACTTCATTGCCTTGTTTTGTGAGCATCTTCACTGACAAAAGATTTGTTTCAAGAGCAGGGACATAGAGGACATTTTTCGCAGGTATCTATCTTGGTCACTCTGGGAAATAGAACAGTAAAGAAAACTGTCTCCTATTCCTTATGAATCCATTATTTACCATTTAGCTGTGGTGATTTTTTTCTGTTTTACGCTGGTCAAGGTGAATAAAGAAATTTTTGTCTTTGTCATGTGAATCATAGCTCCTGAATCAACACACCATGCATGCAAAGATGAGGTGCTTTTGGATTTGAATTGAAAAACATATTCATCATTATCTGAAGCAAAATCAGTTCTTCCTTCACACTTTTGGCCTTTTGTAGTTTAGTTTGTTTTTTCATTCTAGCTTTCCAAATTTTGCAATCTGCTTTTAAATGACCTTGTTCCTTGCACACAAAACATTAATGTGTTTCTTGTTGCATGTTACTGTTTTTATTCCTATTTTTAATAGGAATATCAACCATTAGATGGCAGTGTTTACAAGTTTGTAGCTGCTCTATGGTTAAACACTATATATTTTCTCTGTATAATAAAGTTCCTGTTTTCCTGTTTGCAGTTAAGCAGCAAAGCCCATGTGGACTGTGCACTGTCTGTCTGTTCTGTAGGGCTATACAGGGGGTCCCCGAGTTACGAACACAATAGGGACTGTAGGTTTGTTCGTAAGTCGAAGTTGTTCGTAAGTCGCAACACTGCATTTGTAAGTGTAACTTCCGGTCGGAACACTGCATTCGTAAGTGTTCGTAAGTGTAACTGCCACCTTTGCATGGATGTGGGATGTTCCGGGCGCTTGTTATGTTATCTGGGGCGTAGTACGGCAGTGTAGAATGTGTCGGAGCTGCTCGAAAGTTATCTTAGAGCACAAGTGGCCGGCATTTGAGGCCGTTCATAAGTAGGAGTCGTTCGTAACTTGGGTGTTCGTAACTCGGGGACCCCCTGTATACAGAATTTCTAACACTGAACCAGAGCAAGCATGTACTTAGTGATACCAGAGGTAAGTCAACTCCTTTAATCTTTGTACTTATTCTGTCTCAAGGACATATAGTTAAACCTTCTTGTCCCCATAAACTTCAGATACCATATTTCTTTGATCTCAGTTTTATTAGAACAAGCCAGGTGAAACTACAAAATAACAGAAATAGACCTCAATAAGTACAATATCTAATACATTACAGCATACATTACAGAAACAATGATATACCATACAAGATGAGATAGTAAAAACATACTTTTTAAGTCCTCTAAGGGGTGATGGCGATAGATTGAGCGGGACATGTCTTGCTTCCTGCAGTGTCTTCTCAAAGAATGGTGGCTGCTTCACTTCCTGAGAAGATTCTACCCAGAATTCCCTGTTTACTAACAACTTCCTTAACTACACATACAGTGAGTCAAATAAACAAAACAACTGCAGCAGTACCAAAAAAGAACGCTAGATAGAGCCTGTACTCCACATATGATTGTCTTCTGTAAATTACAAACCTTATATGTAATTTTAACAACACAGATACAGATAATCAGCATATAAGTTTGGTGGACAGAACAGTACTTGTTCTGGGTCTGTGACTCACAATATATTAAAGTCTTTAGCGCTCTGTAAGCCAGAAACCTATTTTTTTTTCAAAAGGAGAATCAGCCCTGCAACCTACGTAATTTCTACAGGTATCCTTTACAGGTGATGCTGTATGTGGCCATACATGATATCCTGTTCACGTTTTTGATAAGACAAACAGTTCTATAATTTTTAGTCCATTTCTGAATTCATTGGCCACTGTCTGGGTTAGTTCAGAGATTGGTGAAGATCCTATCAAAATGAAATGTCTGTCAATGCGGATTTCAGAAAGCCTATCTATTGGCCCATTTCACCAGTTATGCTAAGGCCTTATTCACACGGGCGTACCTACCCGTACACATGTGCAAAGAGTTATTTTTGTCTGCACAGGATGCACAGGTGTTCTTTGCCTCCAATCAGTCCCATTTATGTCTGTTGCAATGCAGCAGCTGAACAGACACAGCCATTGTTCCCAATCTGATAGCCATGCAGGTGCCTTTTGAATAGATACACTTATGTGAATGAGGCCTTCAGCTGAAATCCAGGTTAGACAAATATTTTCTGAATACAAGAAGCTTGTATATTCTAATGCTGCGTACACATGACCGTTTTTCATGACGAGGAAAATTAAATTTTTTAGATTGGTCGTGTATCGCTCCATAGCATTTTTCGCAACGAGAAAACTGCCCGAAAAAAAGTTAGAGCCTGCTCTATTTTTTCTTGTCGTTTTTCACGTTGTTCTTTTTCACGTTGTGAAAAACGCTCGTGTGTACGCTTTTACGAGGGGAAAAAAAAAGCGCATGCTCAGAATCAAGTATGAGACGGGAGCGCTCGTTCTGGTAAAACTAGCGTTCAGAATGGAGATAGCACATTCGTCACGCTGTAATGGACTGAAGAGCACGAGGCTGAAAAGCGCGAATCGTCTCTCACCAAACTTTACTAACACGAGGATCAGCAAATGCAGCCCAAAGGGTGGCGCCATTCGAATGGAACTTCACCTTTATAGTGCCGTCGTATGTGTTGTACGTCACCGCGCTTTGCTCGAGCGTTTTTTTTCATGAATGTGTGTATGCAAGGCAGGCTTGAGAGGAATCACAACGAGAAAAATGTCGTTTTTTTTGCATGACATGAATAACGGTCGTGTGTACGCGGCATTAATTGAATCTTGACCCCCCTTGTGTATTTCACCCAGATATGTGCAGGAGCTACTGCTGTTTTTTGTCCTAGTGTAGGGTTACTGGTCTTGAATCCATCCTTTGCAGTTTTCTGCAGGCAGGCTGTGTAGTGGGTGGACTTACAGCACCCCTCCCACAGCATTGATCTATGCACAGCACATATCCTCTGACTGCACTGTTGTCAGTTCACTTTACTTTATTCAATAAAATGTTTTTTAACCTTGGATTTGGACTGAAGACTGTTCATCCCTTTGTGCAATTGATATGGTCAGATGGTCCTTTTTTGCAGAACTTCCAGTGCACTGCATTTAACTCTACACATCTTCCATACACTCCACTCCAGTCTTTGTATTTAAACACAGAGATTGTCCATATGTTTACATCCAATTACCACCAATCTGCCATGTTTAGGTCTAAAAAATGGAAAAGGACGCAGATCTTTTTCCTTTTTTTTTTTTGGCAGACCTGAACAAACTTTAAGCTAATTAGATGTAAATGGCGAATGTTTGTTCACATCTGACCACCAATAGTAACATATAGCTACGATCAGGACCACCTTAAAAACTAACAGGCATACCTGATGGGAACACCCGTGTGAAAGAGACCTTTGGACACAAATCACTAAAGCTTATTGCAGGGCTCAAAATTTTTAATCCGGAGCTACTAGCTAGGCCTTAAGGGTTACTCGTCACCAGTTGCCCCAACCGATCCCTACTCTGCACCGTCCCTAATTCCCCCCCCCCCCCCAAGCCCTCATAAATTGTCTCTTGAAATGACGCTTAAATGTTTTAGCAGAATTAAGTTACAAAAATAAATATTAACAACAACTTTATCAGTGCAGCCTCACCAGTGCCCACCATTGCAGCCTCACCTGCGTCCACCATTGCAGCCTCACCTGTGCCCACCATTTCAGCCTCACCAGTGCCCACCATTGCAGCCTCACCTGTGCCCACCATTGCAACCTCACCTGTGCCCGCCATTGCAGCCTCAGCTCACCTGTGCCGCCATTGCAGCCTCAGCTCACTGTACCAACATTGCAGCCTCAGCTCACCTGTGCCCGCCATTGCAGCCTCAGCTTACCTGTGCCCACCATTGCAGCCTCAGCTTATCTGTGCCCACCATTGCAGCCTCAGCTCACTGTGCCACCATTGCAGCCTCAGCTTACCTGTGCCCGCCATTGCAGCCTCAGCTCACCTGTGCCCGCCATTGCAGCCTCATCTAACTGTACCACCATTGCAGCCTCAGCTTACCTGTGCCCGCCATTGCAGCCTCAGCTCACCTGTGCCCGCCATTGCAGCCTCAGCTCACCTGTGCCCGCCATTGCAGCCTCAGATCACCTATGCAGAGGATCATCACAAGGAAGCGAGCATGCAGGAAGAGGAAAGCCGCGGGATTACAGAGCGGATAGCCCACTGTTACAGCAGAGTTTACATTACAAATGCCTCCGCTATGCTCGTGGTTACACACAGCCCCGCCTCCTGACCCCGCGCCTGTGATAGACAGAATGCCAGTTCAATGCTGGGACGTGTTCTGTCTATCACAGGCGTGGGGTCAGGAGGTGGGGCAGTGTGTAACCACGAGCGGAGTGGAGGCATTTGTAATGTAAACTCAGCTGTAACAGCGTGCTAAACCGCTCGGTAATCCCGCGGCTTTCGTCTTCCTGCCTGCTCACTTCCCCTGGGGCGATCGATGGGAGAACGGCTCCCAATCAACCTCGCATGCCGGCTGTACTTGCCCCCCCCTCCGCGCTCCCAGGCAGACCAGCTCCTCGCCCAAAAAATTTTCCACTCGCAAACTGCGAGTAGGCGAGTGGAAAATTTGAGGGCTGGCTTATTGCATGCGTTATGTCGGTCATGTGATCGATTAATGCATGCGATAATGTAAATGTTAATTCACTATCGCTCGTATGCGGTATTTAACAGAAACACCAAAAATGTTCGGTAAATAACGCATAAAAAGGCATTAAAGTCAATTCACTAAAGGAAATAAATAAATAAATGCATGCGGTAATTAAGTACTGCTCCGAGCTTGTGATAACTATGCTGTAACCATGGCAATGTCAGACCTCCCCCAGTGATTGGTTGAAATATAGGTGGGAAAGTGCAAGCTGGAGGTGTGTGGAGTGTAAGAAGAGTGAGCAGTGTTATCTAGAGGCTGTCAGAGGATATCTTTTTGAAATGGAGCCCTTTGCATTCAGTCTCCTGGAATTTACGACAATACAGAAGACAAGAAGGAGGAGAAGATGTCCTTTTGAAGCAAAGAACCTTTAAGGAGCGCACACTTCTGGACCAATTCTCTGAAGCTGAGACTGCAGAAGTTCAGGTTATCCAAGCAACTGATGGAGCTGTATATTCAACTGATCGGGTACCTTGTGCCCTCTACACATAGAAGTCATTCCAAGTTGCTGGCAGCCTTACATTTTTTTGGAAAGGCGTCACACCAGATGGTCGCTGGTGAGATTGAGGGAATTTCCCAGTCCTCTTTTTCCCGTCTCCTCACCCAAGTTCTAATTGGATTCCATGCAATAGCACCAAAATACATATTTTTTACCTGATTCTTGTCAGGAGTGGGATGAAATTAAAAAGGATTTCTACTGGAAAATAGAAGTGAATAATACCCTGCCATACAAGAAATGTATATATATCAACAGGGGCTGCCCCAATAAATATAATAAGATATGGGACTGCTGGCTTCAAGAGTCGGGTACTTGTACATAACAAAACCGTGTCTGTCAGAAATGATAGTTTTTGAATATACAGTGTATTCTTGTAGAGCTTTCTCACATGACAATCATAATGTATCTGTTGCCTTACCTACCTCAAGTATGACTCTCAATGTATCAGTTACCAAGTTTGTATGCAAAATATACTTCACATGTATGCACCCTTTGATCAATAAAAGCCTTTGTTCAACGTTAAAAAAATAAATAAAAAAAGGATTTCTACAGTATTACCAGAATACCCAATGTGCTCGGTGCAATTGACTGTACCCATGCTGCCTTTTTTGCACCATCATTTAAGGAGCACATAAACAGGAACAGAAAAGGTTACCACTCCTTAAACATCCATATGATGCCAATCTGATCATGGTCACAGGATTTCAGGGATGTGTGCATGATGCACACAGCCAATCCCTAATCTATGAGAATTTCAAAGCTCAAAATTAGGGTAGCACCAATACCGATACTAGTATCGGTATCGGTGCTGATACCGAGCATTTGCATGAGTACTTGTACTCGTGCAAATGCTCTGATGCTTAATCAGTTATCTCCAGGAACGAAAAGGCGTCACTCCCGGAAGTCAGTGGGCGGAGAGAAGACAGAGGGAGTCAACAACACGCTGGCAGGTAAGCTATGTTCCCAAGATGAATGCCGGGTGTTCCGTCAGAATCAGCGACCCAACAGATTCAGTAACGGTAGTGACGTTGAGTCAGAACACCGCAACGCCCATCTTGGTACACCCTGCACTCGGCTGCAGTAATTCTGCAGTCAGAAGGGGGCAGCGGACATCTTGTTACACCCAGCCCATATAGTGATATTTCACTATATGGACTGGGTGTAACAAGATGTCTGCTGCCACCTTCTGACTGCAGGCTTACTGCGGCCGTGTGCACGGTGTACCAAGCAGGGCATTGCGGTGTTCTAATGGAAATTCACTTCCGTTACCGAATCTGATGGGTCACTGATTCTGATGGAACACCCAGCATTTTTCTTGCTAGCAAAATTGATGACTGACTTTGACACAAATCCAGTTTGCAAATAAGGTGCAGTAATTAAAGCACTTCTAGACAAGGGCAAACATTCTTCCCATACCTAGTGCGTACATTTAAAACCTCTGAAAGGCCCTTTCATGTGATAAAGAAAAGTTTTTGGACAGTTTTTCAAATAACTAGATGGGCAGACTTGTAGCGCACTCTAATTTTTTTATTAAACAAATATGACAGTTCTTCTGTACATCAACATACATAAAACTGGATGGGTAATCTGGCAATTACATTGCATACTAAAAAAAAAAAATATTGATGGAAATATTATTTTTCATAATATGTTACCATACAACATTTGGTTAGTGTATAGCTGTCTGTAGACCAGCATGCAATAACATTTAAATTTTGTGTGCTCAGATGAGGCATTGTGTATAACTGTGATTACTAGATCTCCCATGTGGATATTGGGTAGGCACTGTGTGGTTCCTTCACTGCTACCTGCACTGGGAAATCCTCTAACACTAGAAAGGCAGGAGACACATGACATTTAAAAAAAGTACAGGTAATCGGTATCAGCAAGTACTCGGTCCTAAAAAAGTGGTATCGGTGCAACCCTACTCAAAATATATCCGGAGGTTGCCTGCTTGTGTTCTTACCCTTTAAAGAAACTAAAGTTTGTCTATCTAGGCGATTCAGGGAACCCATGTTTATCATGGCTTCTCACGCCAGTTTTGAGGCCATCCTCAGCAGCTGAAAGTCTATATAATACTGCTTTCACTAAGACTAGAATACTGATTCAGTGGACATTTGACGCGAAAAGAAGATTCATGTGTATCCATGGGCATCCGCTGAACTTTTTTCAGGGGGGGGGCATCATTCTTGAGGATAATTCTGCTTCACTCCATGCCCATATAAATATAGCCCAGAGAATGTACATCTTTCTATATTGCAATGTATTGCAATACATCTGTTGTGGCCATATTTTGATCTTGATGAAAACAGCCTATACTGTATATTGTAGCCACAACACAGATGTATTGCAATACATTGCAATACAAAAAGATGTACACAGTGGTGTCATGGCACAGGCACTGCTGTTACCTGTAGTTCTTCAGCGATAGGGCAGGCACTGACAGCGTATTCAGTCTCTCGTCTCGGCCACTGCACACACCTGTGGGAGGAGCCGGCGCCGCACTGGCCGGATCGGCATAGGCACATTTACACAGGCAGAGACAGCAGCCAATCATGGAACAGCCAGGTCAGGGTCACGGTGGTGTTAAGCAGAGGCCCGAGCGGCAGAGCCAATCCGATGCTCAGGCGGGGGGTGAGGAGGGAGGGACGGATAGTCGGAAAAGACTGAGAGCAGCCCCAGCCCCCAGGCCAGCAGCAGTCTGCAGACTTAGAAAAAAAAGTCCACGGCTGCCGCGGAGGTGGCCGCGGCGGCCATTGCAACACAGGGGGCAAGTGTCTCTTCACTCTGACTTCCAGGGGGGGGCAATTGACCCCCCTTGCCCTATGGAGCGGACGCCTATGTGTGTATCCATGTCTGAAGGATTTCTATGCTACACTCCAGACAAAAATAGGCGACATGTTTGTGGCCTTCTGTGTGCTGCATAATATGGCTCATCAGGTGGGTCTGCTGTCCAATTCTGACCTGATCTCAGCACTTCCAGAAATCAATTCTGAGGACCGTGGTAATGCGAAGTTTACTTATACCTTTTTTTTGGGAAAGGCATCATAACAGATGGTCTCTGGTGAGATTCTGGGAATACCATTGTGCAGCATGTAATGCTTTTTTCCGACATCATGCTTTAAAAAGGAAAAAAATAATAATTTCTTCTTTCTTTTTAATAGTGATACCACTAGTTAAATAGCACCCAGTATAGAGCAAGTAATGTGTAATTCAGCTTAAAAAAAAAAAAAAAAATTGGACAGCAAGACCAGCATAGGGCAATTGTGAAGCATGCAATGCTTTTGCATGTGAGATGCTTGCGATAACTTTTTTTTAAATCAGAAAAAAGGTTTATTGTGCCAACAAAATTAAATACAAATTTTAGATTACTGATCACATTCAAAAGAACAGTATTTGTTACAGCTGTGAAGCATGAGTAATGCAAACAAAGAAAATAAAGCAGTGGCACCAAAAGCATTATAATGACATACCATGACAGAAAAGGAAAGAAACACTGCGCTGGGAGGGCAAGTGTAACCCCGCCAACCCAACACAACCAAACATAGGGCCAATGGCCCATTTAATAAACAATATCGCACTCAGTCTACCCGCCTACTTGAACCCGCCCCCTCTACACACAGAGGGCGTGTACATAGATTACATTGCCTGCTTAATGAATACCCAAAATAGAGTTTGTCCACCAATCAAATACAAGTGCCTCTTCTAATTGTAGCAACCTAGTTAGAATCAGTCGTGGGGGTGCCAGTCCAGGGGTTCCCAGCCAGGCCTGCCATATGGAGTAAAATTTTCGGGCTGCATTTCTATGCTAATACGTTAGGTGCTCACGTATGAGGATGTAGTTAACCTGATCCACCCACTGTTTTTTGGTCGGGACATGTGGGGACAGCCAAAACCTGGCCACCAGTTTTCTAGCTAAGTACAATAGTCTGATCACCGCTATATTAATGGGGGGGGGTATACTTCTTCATCTACCGCTCCCAAGATGCATATTAGGGGGTCCAAAGGGACCCTGACTTGATAGACTGAGGAAATAACCCCAGTAATATCACCCCAATAGCGGTGCAACCTGGGACAGCGTCACATCAGATGAATGAGCGACCCCTCCTACCCACAATGTTTAGGGCATATGGAGGAGTCTCTCCTTCCCCAGCGATGCAGTTGTATAGGCGTGGGCCCTATGCAATAAAAATAAGTGAGATAATCTATGCGATTGCGATACGGACGTGAGTGGTCCTGCTTGCAAACATATGTCCCAAGTTTCGCCATCTATGTCCCCTAAGTCCTCTGTCCAGCCCCTTCTATGCGGTAAAGTCACTGGGTCTTGTGTGGATGACAGTAAACTAGAGTAAATATGAGAAATTAGGCCCTTTTTCTCCTGACCGAAAAAAACGTCCTTTATTAGGATTTGAATAATAGGGAAAATAGAAAGGTAAGAAAAAAGGAGGAGAAAGAGGGAGAGAAGCTAGAGAGAAGATAGGTATGCAGGAAGGAGGTAGGGGATGGGAAAGAGGTGTGGGAAGTGCAGAGGGGTAATTTCCTCCCCTCCACGGGCCACGCAAGTGTATCAACATCAAGACTCAAAGCTCTTTGATTTGGTTGGGATTATTATTTTTCAAAACTTCTCTCATGGGTGTCTGAAGAGATAGCTGATACTATGCTTCCATTCAAACAGGAATGAACTTCTAAGACCAGCCCAGTACTTTGTAAATCAAACTGTAGACTCGGAGTCTGTGGGCTTTTGGACAGGCCCACCAAATATATTGTACCTTCCTCTCCACAAGCTTGGAAATATAGCGGCAATAAATGGTGTACACATTTAGCAATTCTAGAAGGCGTGATACTATTAGAAAAAATATTTTTTAATTGTGTTGTGTAGAAAAATCTTTGTATGAATTTTCTATAGCTAGTATGTTAAATAAAGTGTTTGCCTTGGCAGACGATATTTCCTCGCAGTCCTCCTTAGGTAGATAAGTTCCTCCTCTCAACAGAGCATGTAATGCATTTATGATGGTACATTTTTGATTGCAACTTCTGCTGCTACAAGATTTTCCTTTATAAATTCTATGTTAACTTCTATACATCCATGTTCAGCACAGCACATGTATACATATAGTTCATGGATTATGATGAAATCATGATTGTGTAATGGGCAGTAATTATGCGATGAAAAGGTCAACATTTTTGAGCAATTGTAACTCAAAGTCACTTCAGAAGTCTTGACAAGTAAAGATATCAGTGATGTCTAATGCTTTGTGTATGGAGTCTGTAGTGCACTACAAAGTTAAAAGAAGACAACATTATGTATTACACTGCCCCTTAAAGTGAACTGCATCCCATACCTGAAAACTGATAAATGTAAAGCATGATTTTTTTAGACCATTTAGACAATTTGTTTAATGCACACTTTATTTTGGAATGATTTTTTACAATTTTCAAATAGAACAGTATGATATTTCCCCAAGCAGAAAACATTGCTCTAAATGTGGTAACTATAATAGAACTCAAACACACAGAAGATTTTCATATTTATGGCACCTTTTGTAGACATTAACCTTCAATATTAACATGCATGTTAGTAGACTGATAACATAAAAAGCCAAAATACCTTTAAAATAATAGTCTTAGAAAAGTCTTATAAGGTCCTTTTATAGATGATACTATACCTGCTCGGTACGCACGATACATCTCATTGTATCCTGAAACATACTTTAGAGCAGGATTTCTCAACCAGGGTTCCATAGAACCCTAGTGTTCCTCCAGTGGTTGCCAGGGGTATATTGAGCAATGAGCAATGATAGACTGATCTCTCTCCTACAAAGACTACCAATGTAAGAGGTTACATAGTTACATAATTATTCAGGTTGAAAAAATACACAATCCTCTGGATATGCCATTTCACATTGCTGCTACGTCCGGACGTCTTGGGACCTCAAGACGCTAGGTTAAGGTACCTGTACCCATCTTTATTTTGGGTAGTCTTGGCTCCACATCTGGCCCCAATGTGTACTTGACATCTGGACATTTCCCCCTTTTTTCAGAGTCCATATGGCCACTACCATTTGGTCCAATTTCTCTGGCATATCATACAAGTCAAAACATCAGGCCCTGTGTTCACTGTTTCCGGGGGAGGTCCTCCATGCCCCCCACCCGTGTGCACTGCACGTTGCCTCAGCTCCCGTGGCAGACTCGTGTGGCCGTGGCCCTACATCCACCACGTCCTCCTGCTCAAAATGTCATGTGAGTACCTTAGGTGGACATTTTCCATCTTCCACATTTTTCTTTTGTTTGATCACTCAACATACTTAACCAGTCCACATTTCTACCTTCATTATAGATATTTCAAGCATCCGCCCCTGAAGAGTGTCCCACCTACACGAAACGCGTCGGGCACTAGGGATGCACCACACGACTTCATATGATCTACTCTACTCAAACAAAACCCCCCTTTCTTTTTGTGTATTACTGGTTTTATACTAATATATATATTTCATTATTTGTCGCCCTTGCTGTTAACAGGACAATTGCACACATGTATGTTCATTTTTATGTATCCATTTAACAGTCCAGATGATTATGTGGCGCTTGGTTATGCACTGTTGTTTCCTCGTTTCCTTAACTGTACATGCACATACTTGTGTGTAAGGCAGAGAGCATGAAATCACATTTATTGCAATGTTTTTCTTGTTGTACATACAATCTGGCTATATGATGTGTCATGCATTTTTATGATCAATAAATGTGTTTTTTACCCGCACCAAGCCTGCAGCCTCATTCAAAGTCCCAATTTCCCTTTTTCTTATACTGAACCCGGGATGGAGGTGCACCACATATGCACCTCATCTAAAGTCCCAAACTCCCCCCCCCTTTTTTTCCTTGTACAGGGATGGAGGCTTGTTAGGCAGGGCTGGTAGTGCTCCCCTACCACCCAGGTGCTGGGTTGCAGTAATCTGGCAAGGCAATGTACCAGGTCCAGATGCGGCACACTCAAGACATGGTTATCCAGTGTCTATGAGATCCCACAGCATACATGCGACATACCATGGTTTTGACCTCTGGCTGTGGTGTCCTGTTTTGTCCATGGCCTTCCTTGCCTGCCACTTTGGGAGCTGCGATGCGCTCTGCGAGCCGCCCCCCCCTCCATCCGTCCCCCCGCCCCCATGTGGGCGGGTGGTCTGTGTGGTGGGTGGGCTTGCTGCACACAGTGCATCGGCATCACGTACCCCGTTCGGCGCGTGACGCCCTTCCTGGCATCACTGCGCCGGACGTGAGTTTCTCCATCTCAGCCGGCGCCATTCGGGTTAGGAGTGCTTCAGTGGGCGGATCCCGCCCACGACGGCGCTCCGCCTGGTGTGTGCCGTGCCCACGTGAGGCTGGTTGCGTGCTCATGCGCACTGGGTCCGGGTCTATATATTGGAGGTTCCCTCCCCTCACACATCTTTTATGCCGGTCCTCTGGATATGCCATTTCACATTGCTGCTACGTCCGGACGTCTTGGGACCTCAAGACGCTAGGTTAAGGTACCTGTACCCATCTTTATTTTGGGTAGTCTTGGCTCCACATCTGGCCCCAATGTGTACTTGACATCTGGACATTTCCCCCTTTTTTCAGAGTCCATATGGCCACTACCATTTGGTCCAATTTCTCTGGCATATCATACAAGTCAATACATCAGGCCCTGTGTTCACTGTTTCCGGGGGAGGTCCTCCATGCCCCCCACCCGTGTGCACTGCACGTTGCCTCAGCTCCCGTGGCAGACTCGTGTGGCCGTGGCCCTACATCCACCACGTCCTCCTGCTCAAAATGTCATGTGAGTACCTTAGGTGGACATTTTCCATCTTCCACATTTTTCTTTTGTTTGATCACTCAACATACTTAACCAGTCCACATTTCTACCTTCATTATAGATATTTCAAGCATCCGCCCCTGAGGAGTGTCCCACCTACACGAAACGCGTCGGGCACTAGGGATGCACCACACGACTTCATATGATCTACTCTACTCAAACAAAACCCCCCTTTCTTTTTGTGTATTACTGGTTTTATACTAATATATATATTTCATTATTTGTCGCCCTTGCTGTTAACAGGACAATTGCACACATGTATGTTCATTTTTATGTATCCATTTAACAGTCCAGATGATTATGTGGCGCTTGGTTATGCACTGTTGTTTCCTCGTTTCCTTAACTGTACATGCACATACTTATGTGTAAGGCAGAGAGCATGAAATCACATTTATTGCAATGTTTTTCTTGTTGTACATACAATCTGGCTATATGATGTGTCATGCATTTTTACGATCAATAAATGTGTTTTTTACCCGCACCAAGCCTGCAGCCTCATTCAAAGTCCCAATTTCCCTTTTTCTTATATGAAAAAATACACAAGTCCATCTAGTTCAACCATAAAAATAAAATAAATAAATAAAATAAAAAATATCATACAATCCCATATACCCAATTCTATACCCACAGTTGATCCAGAGGAAAGCGAAAAACCCCAGCAGAGCATGATCCAATTTGCTACAGCAGGGGAAACAATTCCTTCCTGATCCCCCGAGAGGCAATCAGATTTTCCCTGATTTTACCTATAAATGTTAGTACCCAGTTATATTATGTACATTTAGGAACGAATCCAGGCCTTTCTTAAAGCAATCTACTGCGCTGGCCAGAACCACCTCTGGAGGGAGTTTATTCCACATTTTCACAGCTCTTACTGTGAAGAAAAATTTCCTTATTTGGAGATGAAATCTCTTTTCCTCAAGACGTAAAGAGTACCCCCGTGTCCTCTGTGTTGACCGTAAAGTGAATTAGGCCCCTTTCACACTGGGGCGGGCAGGTGCGCTGACGGTATAGCGGCGCTATTTTTACCGCAAAATTCTGCCGCTAGCGGTGTGGTTTTAACCCCTGCTAGCGCCGAAAAAGGGTTAATACCGCCCGCAAACCGCTGCTACAGCAGCGGTTTGTGGGCGGTAAAGCCGCGGTGTCCCATTGATTTCAATGGGAAGGAGCGGTAAAGGAGCGGTATACAAACCGCTCCTTCACCGCTCCAAAGATGCGGCTTGCAGGAGATTTTTTTCCTCCCGCCAGCGCAACCCCTCAGTGTGAAAGCCCTCTGGCTTTCACATTGAGAATGCTGGGGCAGGATTATTTCAGCCGTTATTTATGCGCTATTTTTAACCCCAAAAAGCCCTGAAATATGCCTCAGTGTAAAGGGGGCATAACTCAACACCAAGTTCACTATATGGACCCCTTATATATTTGAACATGTTGATCATATCCCCCCTTATTCTCCTCTTCTCAAGAGTGAATAAATTCATTTCCTCTAATCTTTCCTCATAGCTGAGCTCCTCCATGCCTCTTATCATTTTGGTTGCCCTTCTCTGCACTTTCTTCAGTTCCCCGATATCCTTTTTGAGAACTGGTGCCCAAAACTGAACTGCATATTCCAGATGAGGTCTTACTAATGATTTGAACAGGGGCAAAATTATATCTCTCTCTCTGGAGTCCATACCTCTCTTAATACAAGAAAGGACTTTGCTCGCTTTGTATTACATGCCATTATTGAGCTTATGATCTACCAAAACCCCCAGATCCTTCTCCACTATGGATTCCCCCAGTTGTTGTCCCCTAGTATGTATGATGCATGCATATTCTTAGCCCCCAAGTGCATAACTTTACATTTATCAACATTAAACTTCATCTGCCACATAGTCGCCCAATTAGACGCATAGTGCATTGAGGTAGGCTTGTAAATTGGAGACATCCTGTAAAGACATTATTCCACTGCATAGCTTAGTGTCATCTGCAAAGACAGACATATTACTTTTGATCCCAGACCCAATATCATTTATAAAGATATTAAAAAGTAAGGGCCCCAGCACTGAGCCTTGGGGTACACCACTGATAACCTTAGACCATTCAGAGTAAGAATAATTAATCACTACTCTCTGAATTCTGTCTTTTAGCCAGTTTTCTATCCATTTACAAACTGATATTTCCAAGCCTGTAGACTTTACCTTACACATAAGCCGTGTGTGGGGAACTGTATCAAACGCTTTTGCAAAATCCAAGTATACCACGTCCACCGCCACCCCTCTGTCCATGATTTTACTCATGTCTTCATAAAAAGAAATCAGGTTTGTCTGACAACTTCTGTCTTTCATAAATCCATGCTGTCTGTTGCTTGAAATGTTTATCTCCAGCAAGAACTCGTCTATGTGGTCTTTTATTAAACTCTCCAGTATCTTCCCAACTATAGAAGTTAAACTAACAGCCCTAGTGGAAGGGGTTTTGATGGGGATGGAAGGAACCCTTTCCTTAAAAGAAGTTCGGGATTAAAAAAACAAACAAAATAAACAAACAGATATTTGTCTGTCACCTTTTTGTCGCTTTGCTCCTCCAGCGCTCACTGGAGCACCAGGCTGTGCAGGGAGTGGCTTAGGCTCTCAGCAGCACACTAAGAGGCTGAGCCTGCTGATGCTCAGGCATCTGTGTTGATCCTGACATGAAAGTGTAATCTCTCCAGAGCCTAGACCAGCTGAGTGACGTCAGATGACAGTGGGCTTTAGAAGCAGGACAGAGGGCAAGGAAGTCAATGTCCTCCTTGCGGTAGAAAGGAGAAACCAGCTTATGTAAAAAAGGAAAGGTTTTGGTCTTAATCACTTTGTCCCTATGCAAAATGCGACAAGAGCTACCAATTCTGAAACATGCCTAATAAGCATAATAGTGACCAGGAAGGCAACCTTTATTTGTAAGGTTTTCCAAATGACTATCTTTAATCAGTTCAAAAGGGGGTCTCTGAAGGACATAGAGCACCAAACTGAGATCCCATGAGGTAAATTGGGGTTTTTTTTTTGAGCAACTCCCTATTAAAAAAATCTTGCTAAGGGATTGCGAGGCTAGAAGAAAAGAGTACTCAGAGTCAAATCTTAGTCAAGACCAGACTGAAGGAAGTCCAAATTTCAAATAAAATAGAATGTTTCCTAAGACTCAGCCATCTGTCTTCAAACCAGGCAAAGTAAACCTTCCATGTGAAATAGTAAATCTTACAGCAGTTGGATTTCCTTGCTCTGAGTAAAGTGGAAATAACCCTATCCTATGAAAAGCAGGATGGAACAGGTAGAGTAGGGCCAGTAAGCCCACTCTGTTTGGAAGAGGCCAAGGCCCCTCTGCCAGAAGTCTGAGTATCCTATGCCACATTATTTTGGGCCAGTTTGGTGCACTGAAGACCAGAATGTGCATATCTGGATTTTCCCCTCCTTTGACAGAGATCTTGAAAGATCTCAGGGTGCTGAGACCATTCCTCCGGTTATAGGTGCTGTCGTCTTAAAAAGTTCACCTATCAATTGCCCACTCCAGGCTTGTGGACTGCAAAAATAGCTATAATGTAATTTTCTGCCAAAGAGAGTATCAGACTTGTTTCTCTTAGGGCAGCTTGACTCCTGGAGCCTTGATAGTTTATGTCGGTCACTACTGTGGCATTATCTGACTCCACCCTGACTGGGGGACCTTGCAGAAGGAAGGTCCAGTGATGTAGAAATAATTTTATGGCTTTCAGCTTCTAAATGTAAATGGGGAGTTTAACTGTTCTGGGGACCTTGTGCACTGGACAGTCAGAGAGGCTAGCATCCATTGTCACCACTTTCCAAGGCGTGCAAAGGAACAATCTTTCCTATTCAAGGAGAGGACTGAAGATCCACTATGTCAGGGGAAAATTTGTCTAGCCAGATAGAAGCATTGGGTGATCCAAAGTTTGATCCAAAGGGGAGTGTCCCTAACTGTGTGTAAAAGTGTATGTTTTGTATTTAATACAGAGTTGATGCTCTGCATGTTTAACCCTCAACACCTGTGTGGCTTGTCTCGTGATTGAGGGGTTAAGGGCTGGTTATGGCGAGTCTGCAGGCTGCGGGTGCGTTTGGAGGACAGGAGACACAGGTCTGACGGATGTGCCCACTTGGGGTATCCGAGATCCGTCACAGTGGTGGCAGCAGTGGGATGTCTCCTGCAGTCCGGGACATCCAAACCACCACCAGGATTCAAGATCCGGGCAGCCGCCGAGGAGCGATAGGGGACCGGCCAGCATGAGAGCAGAGTTCGGGAGAAGGCTGCAAGGCATGCAGAAGCAACATTGGGGACCAGCGACGGAGCACACAATGCTCGGTTGGGGGGATGTGATCCGCCGGCAACTCTGGCAAGAGACGCTAAGCAACGAGCGGCAACATCAGGGGAAGATCCTTCCCTCCTCCACAGAGATGTACTGGACGCAGTACCGTGCGCGAGAGGTGTTCCTGAGGGAACGACCACGAAATAAGTGGAAGACAGAGTTAGGAAGATTGGTCCGGGAGGAGATGAGGCTGGATGCCAGCTACAGAGCCCTCCGGTGGTTTGCGGCTCAACTGTGGCCAGGTACAGCAGATGGCAGCCCGACAGAAGGCGTTGGCTACGGCAGCGTGGGGCTGCTCCTTCAAAAAATGTACGGAGACCCAGACTTTGGGAGCGACGGGGAGTGGCAGCTGGAAGACATCCTGGACTTCCGAGATGAGGTGCTGGACCTCTCCGAAGAGGCGTGTGACCTGGAGGAATTGGAGTTCCTGGTTGAGCAGGAATGGGAGCTTGAGATTGCCTACAAGCGGCTGGCATGGCTCCTGTTGCCTGGGACTATCTGGGAGAAATAGCGGACAGTCTGAAGATGCGGAGCAAATGGGGCCAGGGGTGCCCCTACGTTTTCCCGTCCTAACCGCAATGGAAGAAGCGGCGATGATACAGAGGGCACTGCGAGTGCTAGAATGCCGGAACGCACTGGAGGTTCCCCAGGCAGCGAGACAAGCTAATAGCATAAAGGTCTCAGAAGGGGGAGTTGAGATGGGTGCTGGAAGGCTGGTAAATGGTGATCAGCAGCAAGGCCAGAGTATCGCATCCGGTGCCCCAGCAGAAGCGATGGCTACAGGGCAGAGTGCCGCTGGCCTCTGCCCAGCATCAGAAAAAGAGTTGGATCTGGAGAGTCTGAGAGATGATCTTCATGAGCCGTTTCCCCAACAGCAAATATCCCCACCGGGAGTGGAGGAAGCAATTCTCCCTCCCCAGCAATTGGACACTACCCCAGTGTTTATCCCCCCCAGCAGAAGCGCTGGCTGCGTGGCAGAGTGCTGCTGGCCTCTGCCCACCCTCAGAGTTGGATCCAGGGAGTCCGAGGGATGACCTCAGTGAGCTGTTTCCCCAGCACTTGGACACTACCCCAGTGTTTATCCCCCCAGCAGAAGCACTGGCTATGGGGCAGAGTGCCGCTGGCCTCTGCCCACCCTCAGAGTTAGATCCAGGGATTCCAAGGGATGAACTCAGTGAGCTGGTTGCCCAGCACTTGGACACTACCCCAGTGTTTATCCCCCCAGCAGAAGTGCTGGCTGCATGGCAGAGTGCCGCTGGCCCCTGCCCAGCCCTCAGTATGTTTTTGGAGGGTTTGGGAGACAGCCCCTGTCAGAAGTCGTCTCAGCAGCTGGTCACAGAACCAGGAGGGGAGAAAACCCTTCCCCCTCTCCAGCGGCTGAACTCTACCATTGTATATGTCCCCCTAGCAGAAGCACTGGCTACGGGGCAGAGCGCTGTTGGCCTCTGCCCAGCATCAGAAAAAGAGATGGAGAGTCCGGGAGATAGTCCCTGCAAGATACCTCCTCAGCGGCTGGTAACTACACCAGGAGAAAAGCAAGTACCTTTTCCTCCCCAACTGCATAGCACTACCAGCCTATGTTCCCTACCAGCTGAAGCGCTGGCATCGGGGCAGAGGATTATTCAGCTCCCCCAATATCTGCAACCCAGCCCTGAATCACGGGAGTGCGGAAAGCTGTTCCCACTCTGCAGCGGCTGTTTTTATTCACGGGAGACCGTATGTGTGGTTTTGTCATACTTTTCCTGTTTGCCTGGGGTGGAAGTTTGTGACTAACGCAGGTACAGACCAGTTTAGGGTCAGGAACCTGGTTAGTCTGTTTTTAAAAGGGGAGAAATGAGACAGAACACACTGTCACTGTGTGTTTTGGAAGGGACTGTGGGCTGGCCTCTTACCCACATATTAATTTATGGCCCAGAAGAGACTGAGAGATTGGGGACAAGCTGGCATTGAGATAATGTAATGTAATGCTACATCACTTCTCCCCCACCCCCCTCCCTTTTGTTGCTGTGTTTAATTGTGTTGGTTCATGGCACATAGAGAATGGCCTGGACTGGAGACATCTCTCCGCAGTGGATGTGTATTGAGGGGCTGCCTGCTTACCATAATCCCTTTATGTTTAACTATAGTCTCTGTTTCAATGTTCAGTTCCCATTGGTTCTTCCTTGTCCCCTACCCCCCCCTCTATGACAAGGCTAAGGGGAGTGTCCCTAACTGTGTGTAAAAGTGTATGTTTTGTATTTAATAAAGAGTTGATGCTCTGCATGTTTAACCCTCAACACCTGTGTGGCTTGTCTCGTGATTGAGGGGTTAAGGGCTGGTTATGGCGAGTCTGCAGGCTGCGGGTGCATTTGGAGGACAGGAGACACAGGTCTAGCGGATGTGCCCACCTGTGGTATCCGAGATCCGTCATAGAGTGAAACTGGGCAAATGGATCTGCCTTGAAGGAGTCTACCATTAAACCCAGAACCCTGATGCAGAAAGATACTGAGGGTGCCATTTTGACTTGAGGGTCCACACGTGGGACTGTATGGAAGCACTTTTCTCCTGAGGAAAGAAGATTCTGGTTTGGGCTATATCCAAGATAAGACCCAGGTACACCAGATGGTGTGAGGGCTGAAGAGCAGATTTTGGAAAGTATACTATCCAGCCAAAGGTTTAAAGGGATTGATATTGTCCTTTGGATATTGCCAGACTAGGTTTTTGCTAAGGAGCCCTTCATTAGTAAGTAATCCAGGAAACCTGTGAGCCAGAAGTGGGGTAAGCTCTTTCATGGACACTCTGGGTGCAGAAGATAGCTCGAATGGAAGTACTACAAGTTGAAAGTGTTGTTGTCCCACAGCAAAATGCCTAAAGTGTTGATGTGAGGGGTAATTGGTGATGTGTATGTAGTGCCCCCCCAATGTTTGGGGGTGCTATGCTTGAAATTTAAGGGTGGTCTGAGCCAGTAGTTGGGCTCAGACATGTTGATTGTTCTAAATTTGCTTCTACTCCGAGTGTGATGCTGCCTGGCAGTAATGTTCCCTGTTTGCCTGTAGGTGGCACTGTCACCACCGGCATAGGTTGAACTACAGGGGGTATCACACACCTTGGGTGTCCTTTCTCGGCTGCCGTGCAGTGGGCGTGGTCTACCCGCTGTGCATGCTGGGAGAGGGTACATAAGGGGCAGACGTCATTAATTGGGGTCCGTTCTGGGGGGTTCGTTCTTGGGGGCCGGTCGGGCCTGTCCTGTGTGCACGTCTCGTGGCCCGCATGGCACGGGGTGCGTGTGTGTTCTGGCCCCGGGCACCTTCAGCCCAAGGCTATATCGCTACCTCTTAGGCCCAGCCCTACTGGCTGAGGCCTACACTTCAGGAAAGGATCCCAGGCTACCCACCTGCGGGAAGCCCATGCTTGGGAAAGGAGACCAGGGGAGGATCTGCCCCAGAGGAGACTAGCGACGGTACTGCTGTCTCGGGAGGAGGCCTGGAGCTCACCTAAGGAGGGATCCATCATCATCATTACAAGCCCTGCAATACGCCAATCCGGCATAAAGGTTCTCTCACTATTGCTTGGCTGGGAGGTTCGGGACAGTTTAATAATCCTGTGGCAGAGGATTCCTGATCGTATCCCTAGTTTCTAAAATAAAGATTGTTTCGTGCTTCATCCCGGCTGCTAGGACCACTAAAAAACGGGACTATCCGGGTGAGCAATACCCACTCAGGCTTGAGTGACGACGATTGCAACTTTAGTGCTGCGTACCTGAACCTTCCCCTGTTCTTCTCCCGTATCTTACTTTCCTCCCAAGTTTCCCTCATGAAGTCAATGGGGACCCGAACTTCTGAGGACTAAAAAGGTCCTAAAAAAGTAATGGAAAGGGCTAGAAGGCTACAAATGGCAGCAAATGTTGTTAAGAGCATGGGAAGTGCTCTGCAAACAAATGTGGATAGGGAAATAACTTAAAATAACATTAAAAAAAAATAAAAAATATGCTGGAGGCCCCCTTTTCAGCAGAAGAGGTACAGGAAGTAATTAAGAACCTCAGAAACTCAACAGCACAATGCCACACATATGGTGGGAATGCCCCAGAATACGCCCTTTCTGTAAAAAAAATATTCAATTTAATGGATAAGCTAGTGGGAAAATAAAATACTTTGAAATAAAAATGTAGCGGGGTGCTAAATTTAAGGGAAGTGTTTGAGTGGTAAATAGGCTCAAACACCCTAATTCTGTAGGATTCATGGACCATTTTGTCCTCGGGGGACAGTATTGGTGTGCAGTTCCCTGCGGCCTACAGGTGGCGCTGCCATGGTAGGCTAGGGTTGTACCGCCGATACAGTGCTGTGCCTTTTGTGTCCCCTCTTGGCAGTAGTACAGCGGGGCGGGGAACCTGCTGTGCATGCCGGGAGAGGATATAAAGGGACAGACGCCTCCTGATCGGGGTCCGAGCCCCAGGCACCTTTAGTCTGGGGGCTGATGTCCAGTGGGGTCCGCGCCCAGGTGCCTTCGGCCTGGGTGCACATGTTCCTGTTCCATCTTGGGCACCTTTAGCCCGGGGTGAGGTACTATCCTGGAGTTCCTGCTGCCCTGGGTATGGAGGCCTAGGGACGGGAGTAAAGCCTGGGGTCCAGAGCCTTCGTCTGGAGTCCACTAAGGGTCGAGGAGTCTTTGGGCGCCGCCTCGTGTAGGGGACCCTGTTCCAGGAAAGGGAGGAACCTTCCGATGGCCCGATGCTGGAGGCACGGTGAAGGAAGGGTCTGTTGACTCCCTGGAAAGATGTCTTCCCCTTGATATGGGCTAATTCTTAGAAGGAGAAGCTCAAGGTCATCCTGACTGTATCAGAGGCCTTATTCACCCGGCCCGTGGCAGGGGCCTTATACACCCTGGTCTGTGGCAGAGACCAAAGTTCTCCAGGTCCGTGGCAGGGGCCTTGTACACCCGATTTGTGGCAAACCTCACGGTCTGTGGCAGAGACCGTGCGCCTAAAACTGTTTGAGAAACCTAAGCACACCGACAAGAATATATAAAGATTTGATGGATAGTTTCCAGAAACAAAACTGTAAAATCTCCCAGTCCCAATATAAACTAAGCACACCGACAGTATGTAAACGCTGTATCTCACAGCTACAGAACTGCAGAAAATGCTATTAAAAAAAAATGTTATTTTTTTAGGATAGCACAGTAGAAGAAAAATATATAAATTGTTTATTTCACACACCTCCAGATATGCAGAAAACACTGCAAAATATTTTTTGTGGCCCTAAATGGGTGTTTTTGGAAGAGCACAACACACCCACAGTACGTAAATGCTGTATCTCACAGCTACAGAACTGCAGAAAATGCTATTAAAAAAAAAGTTTTTGCCCTAAAAAAAAAGTTTTGGGGAATAGCACAATACAAGAAAAATATATAAATTGTAAATCTCACACTTGCATATATGCAGAAAACACTGCAAATTTTTTTTTTTTTTGCCCTAAATGGGTCTTTTTGCAAGAGCACAATACACCCACAGTATGTACAGGGTGTATCTCTCAACGTAACATATGCAGTGCTGGTGCACTGAGCTTACAGATAAAAGTTAAAATTTCTCTGACACTGGGCTCATGGCTGTGTAAGAAGACTGTGCACTGCAACACAAACAGGTAAACCTATGCAGATTGCTGAGTTATTAGATCTCTAAATCTGGACTCCTATATAAATCTCTCTCCCTGAAAGCACCAACAGGAACCTTGCCCTAAACTGTCTCTCTATCTTTTCTCTCAGATTGCAGAATCAGGACTAACTCATAGTATTTCAATCTCTCCCTAATAAGCAACAGCAGCCAGGATCCTCTCCCTATCCTGTCTAAAGCAGAGTGACGTGCTGTGCTGTGTGCCTCTAGCTTATATAGAAGCTGGGTCACATGTTGCACTGGCCAATCACAGCCATGCCATTAGTAGGCATGGCTATGATGGCTTCTAAGGGCACACCAGTTAAACAAAAGGTGATTGGCTGCCCCCTGAAGCTTTTCTAAATGCGCCATTACATCGCCGAACACTGGACCCGAACCCGAACATACACGCAATTGTTCGGGTTCGGGTCCGGTACCCAAAAACTCAAATGTTCGGTACAGACCCGAACTTTACAGTTCGGGTTCGCTCAACCCTAGTTAGGAAGCTTCTGCCTCTGGTCCTGAACAGGGTCATGGGGATTAGAGGACATATAGCATTTCTTCCCTCTGGAAACCAAAGGTTCTACATTTGCCAAAAGTTTTCCAAAGAATTCCGACATAGTGGCATAGAAACCTGCTTTTGTCAGACAGGCTGCATGGTGCTAGAGTCAGATGAGGGGAGCGGGCTCCTAAGAGATAAGAGAACCGCTATCCCCCTAACCTGTGTTTTTCCTGCACACTGTCTGCAGAACGCATGCTATTCAACCCTTCTGTCTCACCTCTTTGGTGCCTGTGGTCTATCATTGCTAAGGTAGGGGATCCCCAGTGCAGTGGTCATAGAATAGGGTGTGGAATGGACCATAGTCCTGGGCCTGTATAGCACCTTGTGGCTAACTGCACGTGACATGTTTTGTAGTGCTCAAAGCATACATTATAGGCTGGCCCCACACTGTAGGGTCTGAATACATCCCCCAAGGTGCAATAAACCGTCAGATCTTGTTAGATTCAGAGAAAGAAAATAATGGTTTTAAAAGAAAAAAAACTTCTTCACAGTAGAACTGGTCCATCACCTAAGAATGCTAGCAAGAAACTGGAGCCTCATGCAATGGATGGGGTTATATGAGTGTGCACTAGTGCCCAGGGCAGCCATCAGAAATTTTGGGGGCCCTTACACAGCTTTATGCCTGCCCCCCCCCCCCCAGGCCTGAGCACCAACATTCCCCCGGGCCCACTCACTGGCCATCCCACTGAGTCCTTTAGTGCATCCATTTTTATTTTAACACTCTTACAATTTAACATATGAAAATGAAAAGTGTATTCCAAGTCATCAGTGCTTTCAAGATTTAACATAGTTACATAGTTAGTCAGGTTGAAAAAAGACACAAGTCCATCAAGTTCAACCAAGAAAAAAAATGAAAAAATACAATCCTATATACACAAACCTATACCCACAGTTGATCCAGAGGAAGGCAAAAAACCCAGCAGAGCACGATCCAATTTGCTACAGCAGGGGGAAAAATTCCTTCCTGATCCCCCGAGAGGCAATCGGATATTCCCCGGATCAACTTTACCTATAAATGTCAGTACCCAGTTATATATTAACAGCAAAGAATTATATTATATGAAGCCTGCCACTACAACAAGGTAGACTCTTTCAGCAGGACCATACTGCCCCACCTTTTCAAAGATACAGCCCTGTCCAGGAAATAGACAGCCCCATATATTCAACAAACAGGCATCTCAATTCAGCAAAGAGACAGCCCAATCCAGCAAAGAAATCTATATAGATATACTGTATATATATATATATATATATATATTGTGAGGGGGTTAGCTCGGCAGCGGGTATGTGTGACCCCCGGGATGGGCTCCCCACCCAAAAACAGGCCCAGCAGACGGAGGTTGTGGTTTTCAAAATCAAAAAGGTGCGGTTTATTTTCTATTTACAGTGACAAAAACACAGCAAGGCAAAAAAAACATAAACAAAATAAATCCTGGTCAACTTGACCTCTGACTAAACATACAGGTTTCCTAACTAACAACTGGGATCAGCCTAGTGCTGTCCTAGTCCCTAAGTCCCTGGTTTTAAATGTCCAAGCAAAATATAGCCACACAGGCTTTCTCTCACCGCACAGGGGTTCACTCTCCCTAGACAGTCCACACAGGTCTGGTTCCAGGCATGAGCTAACATCTAATGAATCTGGGAGTTTTTTATAGAGGCCTAAATGAGCTGACAAGCTTCAGCTGGCCTCATCAACTCCCTGTCTGCACGACGCCCAGCCCTCTCCCTAGAGGTATGAGTCATCAATGAGCCCACTAGTCTCAGCTGGGCTTATACAACTCTCCACCTAGCTGTATAAGTCAGCGTAAAGCCTGAATCTGGGCGAAATATATCTACCCCCCTGGATGCAACCAGGTGACTTTACCTTCCTGCTGTCACATACCCCCCCCTCTTGTTTTAACCTCGGGGTTGGAACACCAGCAATCAGGCATTCATGTACTCGAGACAAAGCATCCACATTCCCCATTTGAACGCCAGGGCGATGCTTTACTGTGAAGTTGAATTCCTGGAGGGCCAGGAACCACCTATTCACTCTTCTATTTGTTTCCTTGTTTTGAGCCATCCACTTTAACGGAGCGTGATCCGTAACCATGTCAAAGTGCCTACCTAGCAGGTAGTACCGAAGGGAATCTAGAGCCCACTTCACCGCTAAACACTCCTTTTCAACGGTGGCGTAATTTACCTCATGGGACTTCAACTTCCTGCTGAGGTAAATGACTGGGTGCTCTTCCCCGTTCCAGACCTGGGACAATACTGCTCCTAACCCCACATCTGACGCATCACTTTGTACGACAAAGTCTCTAGAGAAGTCGGGTGAGTACAACACTGGCTGGCTACATAAGGCTTGTTTCAAGAATTGGAATGCTGCCTCAGCCTCGGGGGTCCATTTAATCATGACCGACCCTTTCCCCTTCGTCAGGTTGGTTAGGGGCACAGCCTTAGAAGCAAAGTGGGGAATGAATCGCCGATAATACCCAGCGATTCCCAGAAAGGCTCGTACCTGCTTCTTGCTGTTGGGACGTGGCCAACTCTGGATGGCCTTGACTTTGTTGAGTTGGGGTTTTATTACTCCCCTCCCAATGGTGTACCCAAGATATTTGGCCTCCTCCTGCCCAATGGTACACTTCTTGGGGTTAGCCGTAAACCCTGCTTCCCGAACAGAGTCCAGGACTGCTTGCACTTTTGGCAGATGTGAGGCCCAATCTGTGCTATGGACAATTATGTCATCCAGGTAAGCCGCAGCATACTTCCGATGGGGCCTCAGCATCTGGTCCATTTTCCGCTGGAATGTGGCCGGCGCATTCTGTAACCCGAACGGCATTCTTTTATATTGGAACGCCCCGTCTGGGGTTACAAATGCGGTTTTCTCTTTGGCCGACTTGGCCAGGGGGATTTGCCAATACCCTTTTGTGAGGTCAAGAGTCGTCATGTATCGGGCTGTTCCCAGCCGGTCGATCAACTCATCTATACGTGGCATGGGGTAGGTGTCAAATTTTGTAACTTTGTTCAACTGACGAAAATCGTTACAAAATCGCCAGCTCCCATCCGGTTTAGGCACCAACACAATGGGACTAGACCAATCACTTTGGGACTCCTCTATCACCCCTAAGTTCAGCATTTTCTGTACTTCCTCCCGTATTGCCTCCCGTCGGGCCTCTGGGATCCGATAGGGTTTTAACTTCACCCTTTCACCGGGCGGGGTAATAATGTCATGCTCTACCCCAGATGTTTGTCCCGGCAGCTCAGAGAATACCTCCTTGTTGCGAAGCACAAACTCCTTAACCTCCTGTTGTTGGGGTTGTGACAAGGTGGCTGCGATTCCAACCTCAGGAATCACGCAACCAGTTTGAGCTGGTGACCAAGTGTCTGCGACTAGGGACTCTCTATCCCTCCAGGCTTTCAACAGATTAACGTGATAGATCTGTTCGGGCTTTCGCCTTCCTGGTTGTCTGACCTTGTAATTCACTTCGCTCACTTTTTCCATTATCTCGTAGGGGCCTTGCCATTTGGCAAGGAATTTACTTTCAACCGTAGGGACAAGTACCAATATCCTATCCCCCGGGGAAAAGGTACGGGTCTTGGCTCCACGGTTGTACACTCTCTGCTGTGCCAACTGCGCTTGGGCCAAATGTTCCTTCACGATGGGCATTACCTGTGCAATTCGATCTTGCATCAGGGCGACATGCTCAATCACACTCCTGTGGGGAGAACTCTCACTTTCCCAAGTTTCCTTGGCAATATCCAACAGCCCTCTTGGGTGTCTCCCATACAGTAACTCAAAGGGGGAGAATCCCGTAGAGGATTGGGGCACCTCCCTAATAGCAAACATCAAATAAGGAAGTAGACAGTCCCAATCCCTTCCATCTCTATCCACCACTTTCTTCAACATTTGTTTTAGGGTTTTGTTGAATCTTTCAACCAGCCCATCGGTTTGGGGGTGATACACAGATGTACGCAATTGCGTCACTTTGAACAATTTACACAGCTCTTTCATAACCCGGGACATAAAGGGTGTACCTTGGTCCGTAAGCAGTTCTTTACAAATACCCACCCGGCTAAAAACAAGAGATAGCTCTTTGGCTATGGTTTTGGCCGAGGTATTTCTGAGAGGGATCGCTTCTGGATAACGGGTGGCATAGTCCATTATAACCAATATGTACTGGTGCCCCCTAGCGGACTTGATTATAGGACCTACCAAATCCATTGCGATTCTCTCAAACGGGACCTCAATGATGGGTAGAGGGACCAGCGGGCTACGGAAATGTGGCATCGGGGCCGACCTCTGACACACAGGGCAGGAGGAACAATAATTTTCTATGTCCTTCATCACCCCAGGCCAATAGAATCTCTGTAATACCCTCTCTCGGGTTTTCTCTGTCCCCAGATGACCTCCAAGAATGTGCCCATGGGCCAACTCCAACACCAACTTCCTGTAAGGTTTGGGCACCACAAGCTGCTCAACGGTTTCTTCTGCCCTTTTTGCCACCCGATACAGTAGGTCCTTCTCTACGCTGAAGTATGGGTAAGTGCCGGTATTATCTGGGTTCACTAACTCGCCATCTATTTTCACTACGTTTTCCCGTGCCTTTATTAGGGCGGGGTCTTTCAACTGTTCTGTGGCAAAGTTTTCCCTGTGAACCTCAAGATCAGAAAACTCCACAGACGGTAGGTTTTCGTCTGAGGAGGTGGGCTCCTCTCCAGTTTCTTGAGTCTCCCCTGCCAATACTGACAAGGGAAATTCCGGAGAGTCCTCACCACTCTCAGGGGAGTTCTGGCTATCACATTCCTGGTACATAGGGGCACCAGTGGGGGGCTCAGGATCATCCCACAGTTCCCAGAACTTCGGAAAATCCCTTCCCACAATGGCGTCATGCGGTAACTGAGATACTAAGCCCACTGGATGAGAGAGGGTACCTTTGGGGGTCTCGAAACACACTGTAGTCACTGGATACTCTCGGGTGTCCCCATGCACACAAATAACGGCTACCTTGCTATTCCCAGAGACCTCTGTTTTAACTAACTCAGCCTTTATCAGGGTCACAAGGCTACCTGAATCCAGCAATACCACAACATTTCTACCATTAATACACATTTTGCATAAATGTTTCTCAGTTCCCCGAATGGCAGTGCATGCGACTGTCGCACACAGCGACTGACGTCTGCCCGTCAGAAAGTCACACTGCATGGGTTCCTCCACAACCGGGCAATTTGCTGCAATATGTCCCGCTTGCCGGCAGCGGTAGCAAACGATCCTTCTTGCGGCCTCTTGAGCCGCTGATTTCCCAGGCTGTTCTCGCCAAACTTGGGGTAGAGCTCCCACCCTCTCACTCTCTATAGACAGTCCACACAGGTCTGGTTCCAGGCATGAGCTAACATCTAATGAATCTGGGAGTTTTTTATAGAGGCCTAAATGAGCTGACAAGCTTCAGCTGGCCTCATCAACTCCCTGTCTGCACGACGCCCAGCCCTCTCCCTAGAGGTATGAGTCATCAATGAGCCCACTAGTCTCAGCTGGGCTTATACAACTCTCCACCTAGCTGTATAAGTCAGCGTAAAGCCTGAATCTGGGCGAAATATATCTACCCCCCTGGATGCAACCAGGTGACTTTACCTTCCTGCTGTCACAATATATATATATATATATATATATATTCATTCATTCACTGGACTCCTCATCACTGGACCCCTCACCTGTGGAGGAGCCCTGCAGCTGTACACCAGGGTTATTGAATTAAAAAGTCCCTTCACAGTCCCTCTTCCTTGCACCTCCATCCACTTCACAGCCCTTCCTTCCTTGCACGCCAGTTCCCTTCACAGCATCCATTCTTTGCACCTCTGTCCTCTTCACAGCCCCCCTTCTTTGCACCCCAGCCCCCTCCCTTCACATTACATTTCTCCCTGCCAATCACAGCCTTCCTCTAGGGATAAGGCACAGCATGTCCGCATAGTGGGTGGGAGCTGCCCAACTTTTCATGTTAACAGGCAGATGATTCATCAAATCATCTGCCTCTTAACATGAAAAGTTGGGCAGCTCCCACCCACTGTGCGGACATGCTGTGCCTTCTCAATATTACCTGCTGTGTAAGATTGCATGCAGTGGCCGCAGCGGGGAGGGGGGAAGGAAGAATGATATAACCCAGGCTACTAAGTGGTGCAGCTGCAGTCCAAACAGGACTGTCGTTCACGGACCACGGTCTGCCATTCTGGGCAGCCTGCATAAATGTGTGCCCTTCTAGTGCCAGTGTCCAGTCACCCGAAAGTAACCTACATAAAACCCATGGTCTATACTGTATGATTCAGATATGATATATTAGCACATTTCCAAGAGAAAATACTGTAAATTAAAAATCATACCGAAGTCAGAATTAGACTATAAAGTAACAAAAAGTGTTTAAAGGGCCTGAAGGAGAAGTATGGCCAAAGCTTTGTTGGTCATATTTCTCCTGTGGGTCACAGTAGTACATTTAGTGCTGCACAATCTTCAACCCAAATTCAGCTGACAGTGGGCTAATGTTTGCTGTCAGGTGATGTCACAGAGCCAGTCCAGGCTCTACAGTGATCCCAACAATAATGTCAGGATCTGCCCAGATGCCTGAACGGCAGCTGGCTCAGCCTCTCAGTGCATCGCTGAGAGTATGAGCCAGCCGCTCCCACCCCCTCCACAGTCCAGTGCTCCAGTGAGCGCTGGAGGGGCAGAACAGAGAGCCGTGACTGACAGTCCGTGCTCTCTACTCAAAGTGGACCAGAGAACTGAGCGATCAGCAGTATTTGATTGCTCAGTTCTCGGTGTAGAGCCAGTGGGGGACAGCTGCAGCATCGGATCAATGATGCAGCCATCTAGGTGAGTATGTATGTATTTGTTTTTTAGAATCCTGCACTTCTCTTTAAAATATTTCTGAGTCACTTATCTTGAAAAAATAAAAAAATACTCAACAAGATGACAGTGAAAGCAGAACTTCTTATATAATTACTTTGTCTATGATTCAGAAAGCAATGAAGCAACTGGATATTATGACAGCCAGGACACTAGAAGAGGTCAGCAGTGGTGGCCTCAGGCTTCCTTTAAATCATATGAATATTATATTTCATAACAGACAGCTCTTGCAGCCCTGTTGTGTCTCTCAGGATGATATCATACTCTATGCACTGCCAACACAAGGCATATTTTGTTTTATACTCTGAGAAGAATCCTGTGACAAGAATTGAGCTTGACAGCTCTAAGTGTAGTGGCAGCACCTTGTTAGGAACACACACTAATCTGAGCCCCCACACAATTTGCAGATACTGTACCATGAAAAGCAGATCAAAGCCATGGAAAAATTCTAGGAAAAATACACCTTTCTTTTAATAACAGCAGTGCTAAAACAAAATAGAGGACCATAATAAAGTAATCGTCTCACTCACCACAAGCATTTGAGAATACAGGCATACCCCACTTTTAAGTACACAATGGGGTTTATTTACTAAAGCTGGAAAGTGCAAAATCAGGCTCACTTCTGCATAAAAACCAATGAGCTTCCAGGTTTTATTACCAAGCTTAATTGAACAAGCTGGGGTTAGAAGCTCATTGGTTTCTATGCAGAAGTGAGCCTGATTTTGCGCTTTCCAGCTTTAGTAAATAAACCCCATTATGTACTTAAAAGTGGGGTATGCCTGTATATGCATAATGCAACAGACCAAGACTGAAAAAAATCATGTTAACATAATTAGAACAGATCAAATAAAATGTACCAACTTAAATACCATTAGGAATATCAAGCTATAATAATTTATTGGCCTACCTAAGGTTTTCAGCTGGAGGCCTTACATTCCTGGATCAGGCATCCTTTTTCTGGCTCAGTGACCTCTCTCTAGGTCAGTGGCTCTCAAACTTCTAGTGCCGTGACCCTTGATAAAATTTCCCAAGTTGTAGGGACCCCATACAGTAAAATTTGTTTTGTAGCATGTGTAGCGCTTGCCAAAAATGGTCCACGCTATGTTTAAATTTAGGGGATAGTCTGAGCCAATAGTTGGGCTCAGACTTGCTGATTTCTTTAAATTTTGCTTCTGCTCTGGTTGTGATACTGCCTGGCAGTTATTTTCCCTGTTCGCCCGTAGGTGGCACTGTCACCGCTGGCCCATGTTGGAATACAGGTGTATCACAGCATATTGGGTGTCCTTTCTCGGCAGCCGTACAGTGGTTGGCCTGCTGTGCATGCTGGGGAGGGGTACATAAGGGGCAGACGCCATTGAGAGTTTTGGTTCCTGGTGCGCCTCGTGGCCCTCATGGTACGGGGTGCGTGTGTGTGTTCTAGCCCCGGGCACCTTTAGCCCGAGGCTACATCTCTGCTCGGTAGGCCCGTCTCTGCTGGTTTGGGCCTACATTTCTGAAAAGTATCCCAAGCTGTCCATCCGTGGGAAGGAAGCTCTTGAGGAGGGGAGCCGGGGGAGGACCTGCCCCGGAGGAGACTGGCAAGGCGCCGATGTCTCGGGAGAGGCCTGGCAACCCATTCAAGGAGGGATCCACTATACTAAAGCCCTGTAATACGACAGTCCGGCTTAAAGGCTCTATTATTACTTGGCTGGAGGTTCGGGACTTTTGAAATCCTGTGGCAGAGGATTCCCGGACACATCCTAAAGTTCACCAGGTCTGTGGCAGAGACCCAAGTTCATCAGGTCTGTGGCAGAGACCTTTGTTCATCTTTAGTTTGTGGCAGAAACTGTCTACAATCTGATCACTGCATCATTCCGGTTGCTAGGACCGTGAGAAGGGACTATCCGGGTGAGCAATACCCACTCAGGCTTGAGTGGTGAATATACTGACTGTTTGCATCTATTGTACCGCATGCCTGAACCTTCCCCTACTTCTCTCATTTCACACTTTCTCTCACGTTCTACAGCAAAAGAAAATAAAGCCTTATTGTTGAGGTTTTACATCTGTGTGGACATTGACTTTTCCAAAACTCTTTACCATGACAACGGAAGCCATGGAAGTAGTTTGCATGACTCAAAATTAATCAGCAGCTCCTTCGGGGGTCAGTGCTACACATGGGTGGTCAGTACCCAAGGCAAGACAAGTAATTTGCGCCCCTAACCCATGGACATTTAGCGCTCTCTGAGTCCCTTCCACTCATACAGTATTAAAACCCCTTATGGTACATTTTAGGATGTATCACTCTCTTTGTTCTCCTTTCTTTCCCTTTTATCTCTCTATCCTGATTTCTTGTTTTTTTCTCTCGTAGCAGTGAGACCTATGCTGCAATCAGGAAATAGGGTCTCCTCCTGCCCCTCCCACTTCACATTCCTCACCAGTCAGCTGACCTCTAGTTTCTGCCCCCCAGCCATGCCGTGAACTGAATGGGCGGCTGCAAAGAGGCTGAGAGGGCGGCCGCTGGCTCCAGGAACAGCCCAGCTGGGCGGCCAGAGGCTCCAGGGACAGCCCTGCTGGGCGGCCACAAAAAAGCTAGGAGAGTGGTGCGGGCTTCAGGAACAGCCCAGGATTCGGTGACCCCTGCCAAATCATCATTCGACCCCCGAGGGGGTCCTGACCCCCAGGTTGAGAACCATTGCTCTAGGTGCTATCATGCCACTTGATGCATTAAATAGAAGAAACAGATTGGTGCTTATGTCTGCTGTATCAAGGTCCATTTTTACAATCTGCTCATAGCATCAGCACAGTGTCTGAACTATAATGACTAATCTTGGTGTCTGTGCTTCATTTTATAGCTGTTCTTGTTAGAACATGATTAACTCCAGTCCTTACAGATGCTTATTTAACCTCAAATTGTCTTTCCAGACTTCATGCCTAAGGATAAGCCAAACTGCCCCAGGAAGTTCAGATGGCAAACCCCAACCCCATTTAAATCAAAGGGAGCCAAATCTGTCAAAATAAAAATTACCATTTTCCGAGCTACTAGGCAAATGGGTATCCAAAATAGTGTGGAACATGTACGAATGTAAATAAATAAAAAAAAAAAAATGGCCAGTAGCAGTGAATATTGAAATGCTTTAAGTGAAACATTAAAAATTACCAATTTCTTTAACCACTTACTAACCGAGCAATAGCCGAATGACAGCTACAGTACGGTCATCCAGTTTTGGGCAGGCGTCTATTAACGTCCTCCCAGAACCGAGCCTGGCACGCTCTGTGATCGCTGTGTCCTTAGGACACAGCTGATCACAGATCGGGGTAAAGATCAGGCACATAAAGTGGCTTAAGCCACGATTACCACAGGTATTTGCTCTCTGCCCAAAAAAGTCACAAAAAGCTGTGGCTGCTAACAGCAGCCTGTCATTGCCTTGTACAGGGCTTGGTGGCTTTTTGCACACAGTTGTCAATCCCAGCAGCAGGAATAAGTAGATTCTTGACCTTGGGATTCACAGTGAGGCCAAACTCCCATGCACTTTGTATGCATGTTGTTATGCATTGACATTTATTTTCTACCCCAAGGTGCATACACAGACTAAACAAATTCAACTGCCTCTCATCACACTACAATGCAAAAAAAAACATGTGCCCTCTTTCGCACATGGAAAAAATAGGCAATTTTTAGACTCATGGACAAGCATTAAAGGCCCATTTAAAATAAATAGGCATTACATTGCAATGTGCTGAGAAGCAAAAAAAATATGCATATGTGTAAGTGTAAATGGGCCCTAATGCATTTTTCTATAATTTCCAGTTCAGGTTATAAGCCAATTCAAATACAGTCTTTTGATAACATGTTTTTAAAATGCATGTCATTTCATGTTAATGCATGTGTGCTGGGGTGAATAAGCCCCCTGCTGTGTGATGATTAATTTATAAGGCACATGAATGAATGCACTGTAATAAAAAGATATACTAGACATTTTTAAATGATCTAGGAAAAAATATATAATGGCAATTGTACATTCAAGAGGGAAAAGAACCAAAAGTATTGTCAAAATTATATCTTCTGTCAGCTAACTAAATTTGACCTTCTGAACCACTGAAACCTCGTACACACGGGCGGGAATCTCATCAGGAAAACCGACGTTTTTTTTTCCCCGACGAGATTTCCGCCCGTGTGTACGTGGCTTCAGATTCCCGGCAAGCTTGCCTTGCTCGCCAAGTGTACACACGGCCATTCAAAAGAACCGCCATTCTTTTGAATGGCAAGAACGCGGTGATGTCATCGACTTGCTACACCCTACACTACCCTTGTATGCTACCGCGCATGCGTCATAGTCTTTTCGAGCATGCACGGGTTTACCATGGACAGGTAAGCATACACACTCACGGTTTTCCCATCGGGAAACAGGCCGACGAGAATTCCGACGAGAAAATAGAGAGCAGGATCTCTATTTTTGTCGTCGAGATTCCCGGCAGTTTTCCCGACGAGAAACCATATACACGACCGGTTTTCTCAGGCAAAAAGCTCTCCCTGCAGTTTTCTTGCAGAGAAAAACGGTCGTGTGTACGAGGCTTGAGACTTGACAAGTTTCTGTGCCACCTGCGTTGATTCTATTCACAAGGCTAACACACAAGGAAAAACGTATTTATTTAAAAAAAAGCAAAAGTTGTTTTCAGCTCCAATCTTCAGTACAACGAGAATAGAAAATTACAGTTACATGGCTTAAAGCCTAAAGCTTGGCCATAGATGGATGACCTATCTATGGCAGTTCCTGCTCAACAGAAGTCGATCTAATAAACAAATTCTGTGAAACGGAATGTTAGAAAATATTAAATCGATCAGTGCATGCAGCCAATTGGCTGCAGTGCTGATCCAGTGTTTTCTAACTGAGGTGGAGAGGTCACGGTGACAAGGCGGATATTGTCTGAAAGGGTATGAAAGTAAAGGAAAGATTAAGTTAGGCTTTAAAATGGAGCACCTGAGGCCTCGTACACACGACCGAGTTTCTCGGCAAGAACCAGCAAGAAACTTGCTGGCAGAGATGTCTTGCCGAGAAACTCGTTCGTGTGTATGGTTTCTCGTCGAGAAAACCGACAAGTAACCTCGACGAGAAAATAGAGAACCTGCTCTCTATTTTCTCGTCGAGATTCTCGTCGGCATGTTTCTCGACGAGAAAAGTGAGTGTGTGTACACTTACCTGTCCTCCCGGAAGCCCGTGCATGTTCGAAATGAATTCGACGCATGCGTGGTAGCTTCCTAGGCATACGTAGGGTATACCAAGATGGCGGTGACGGCATCGAATGTGACGAGCGCATGCTTGTCGTAGTCGATGACGTCACCGCGTACGCTCCATTTAAAGAACCGCGGGTTCTTTGAATCGAACGTGTGTACACTCGGCCGGGACAATTTTCTTGTCCAAGAATCTCGTCGAAAAAAACGACATGTTTTTTTCGACGAGAATCTCGGCCGTGTGTACGAGGCCTTAGGCTTGTGCTTTGTGGAGTTAACTTCTTGCTGCCCGCCCACAGTGGTTTTACTGATGACGAGCAGCACAGGCAGGCCAGACACAGTACTGGTATGTTGCTGCCTGTTTTTGTGGTTTGCAGGCGCACATGCTTGTGTCTCCTGCTGACCCGTGCTGTCATTGGATACAGCACAAATTTGTCAGCAGGTCCAATGATTTATGGCTGGGACCTACGGTTGGCTGTAGTCAATCACAGAATGATCCTGTGTCTTGTTTGTAAACATAGACACAGGACGTTCTTGGTTCTTCTCATTCCTGAACCCTTTTCAGTTCAGGAAGATAAGAAAGCAGGATCACAGTGAGTTGAAGCAGCAAATTTACACTTACACTAAGGAGACCAGATTTTGAAAATGAAATCCGGGGACATATTTTTAATTTTTTTTACTAGTATTAGCGGCAATCAGCGACTCTCTGCCCGTCGCCACCGCCGGCCGCCTCACAGCCTGTCAAGTCTTACTCTCCGGGCCCCGGCTACTACTGGGTGGGGAGCGGAGGAAGATCAGGGAAGACAAGGAGATAAGCAGGCAGATGGCTGGCCGGGACTTGAGCCAGGGCAGAAGAACATACGAGTGGAGCTGAATGGGCATGCACCCGAAACTGAAGAAATATTCCCTCCGCTCCGACCAGCACATGATCATCAGAAAGGGGCACAGATAATGGAAAAAAATACACCCCCCTAAGCTAGTAGGAGCGGCGGAGCGGGAGTGTGTAATTCAGAATTTTTTTTGAATTCTGCACTGACTGTCTTTGAAATTGCCCCAGCCCCTGTTCAAATCAAATCTGGGGACAAAACCAGGGACAGACTTGGTCCGGGGACAGTTTCCTCAATCCGGGGACTGTCCCCGGGAATCGGGGATGTCTGGTCACCCTAACTTACACACACTTTTTTAGGCACATTTAACCCCCTGACTGTTCTTCATTAACGCTTTGATCACCCCTGTCACCCAGCCAGTGCCATTAGTACAGCGTCCATGTGTAGCATTTGTCACTGACATAGGCGTGCGCAGCCTGTTGCATTAGGGTGTGCACCCTAAACCAAAACTTAAACACACATGCGTGTGTGTGCGCACATATATATATATATATATATATATATATATGTGTAGCACACGGACCTTTTTCTCACCTGGCTCACTTGTAAGACAAGGCACACCGTGCTATATGCCCATACCCTCCTCTTTGAAGAGGTTAAGCGGTGTTCACAGTTGTTGGGTTCCGCAGTGAGTTACATCCTCTAGGCTGGTTCCTTTCCCTAGAGTATAGGGAAAAGTCTGTTGCTTGTGTATCAATAAGGCCAATGTCCAGACAAGGTTAAACCTCAATGGCTGAAGGTTTATTTTCTTTATGCTTGAAACCGGACAGGAAAGTTGAAGGTGAAGAATAGAATAACAGGAGGTAGGTTCAGGCACTTAATATCACCACTCAATCCCAAGTGGACTCTGCTCACCCGGATAGTCCCCTCTCACGGTCCTAGCAGCCGGAGTGATGCACGAACTTTACTTTACTGTCCTAGGGATACGATCGGAACCCATTTGCCTAGTTCCAAACTTCCCAGCACTTGTAGCATAAGGACCTAGGTGCAAGTTGAAGCACGCTACAATGACTGTGGCGGACTTGTGGAATCCCTCTGTAGGTGACCAGGCCTCATCCGAGGCGGTGACTTCCTTCACCGGTAACCCTGGCTTCCTCTCCAGAACGGGTCACCCTCGAGTGCCCTGGAATTCCTCTTTAGATGGTAGGCCAGCTAAAGGTGCTGGGCCTACATGAAAAGTTGCAGCCCCAGGCTAAAGGTGCCTGAGACTGATCTTCCCCTGCGCACTCCCATGGCCTGGGGGCCACGAGACGCAGGCGGTACTGCTCCTCAGTACCCCTTCTTCTCCCTTCTCCCCCCTTAAGATGGCGTCTGCCCCTTATGTATCCTCTCCCAGCATGCACAGCGGGCCGACCACACCCCCGTACAGCTGCCTGGAGAGGACACCCAAAGGTACAGTAATGTCACTAGCGGTTCAACCCTGACCTGTTATGGCAGCGCCACCCACAGGCCACAGGGAACAGTACACCAGCAACACCACTTGGCAAAAGCAGAAGAACAAAACCTAACAATTGTAGTGATCTGGGTCTGGCTACCAGCCCAGATCAACCCCTAAATTTAGGTACCTAGCTCCCCTGAAAGTAAAGGGGCGCTACATACACCCCCTCTAAAATAGACACTGTCCCCAGTTTCTGAAAAAAACTCGAACCCTCTCAAGCCTGAGCAGGTGAGAATTTATTCCTGAACCTATGTACAAATTTGAAATTCATGCCTGAACCAAAATATTGGGAAGGGACAAGAAGAATAGAGCAGAGGAACGAAGAGTACAACATTTTAGACATCCCATTCTCAATGTCATATTTACAACACAAAAAAAACACATTATCAATTCCACCCCCCTCTAACTGACTACTCCACCCATTCTCCAGCGGTTGCTAGTAGTTTCACCTGCAGAGGGAGACAAAAAAAAACAACATACATATGCAATAAAACATCCTACCTATGCTCTATGTACAAGAAGTGAGTTATCTTCCCTGAAGAAGATAACTTCCTTCACTAAGTATTACACATACTAAGCCTAGTATATGCTATAAGGCTTTTCTTCAAATAAGAGACCCGAAAAGTTCTGCAGATCACTACCATCTGGTGGCAGCGCAAAGTCATTACTACCAATTCTTTTTCCAATAGAAATGCCTGCCAGGTATCAGGCACCTCTCCACTTGGACATGGCGAGTCTCCAACTTTGGCCCTAACTTATCTACCCCAAAGTTCAGTTCTTTGTGGCGCTGTAGATGGAGAGAAACAAACAGCAACCGCTCTCCTTATCCTCAGCTGAGTAGATTAGACCAAATAATGGAGGGCAAAGTTATTTAAAGTTCCGGAGCAATCTTCAGAGTAGGCGACAAAAAGAAAACACAAGTTCCCACTCTAGAGGTAGTAGTGAGGATCCGGCAAGACAAGAAGTTTCCACTTTGCATTAAAAGTTTCAATAGAGTACTAACTTTTTAGAACCATAACGTCCCAAGCCTTTGATTTTAGGGTCTCTCAAAATGTGATAGACAGTTTTCTAAAATCTTTCAACACCCTTCTTATGCAGAATTGTATGCACTAGACTGTGGCGTGCTGTACCCTAGACTAATACTCTGCTAGTGTGTGGTAGCAGCGCCATATTGCGCATAAGGAAAGAAGATAGTTGCATGTGGCGGGAGACAACTCTGTACTATCACTGATGAATATGTTTATCGCTGCAGGGCTCTGCATGTATGCTATGTGATGTGTTTAACCTTGAACCTTTATACCAAAGTAAATCTAGTTATATTTTATTACCTTGGTATCAGTGTTATCCTTGCAGAGAGTGGTTATCTATCAATACTGCCAGATTGTGTATAATCAGGTATAGACCGTTACGAGGTAACATTCCCTAGCCTAGACTAACTGTGCCAGTGTGGGTTGAGTAGATTGCCGGGGGTTGGTGGTGCTGTATACAGGACCCGAAACAAAACCCAGCGGCTCTCTTAACTGGGGGTAGCGCTACATATATATGATTTATTTTTTTAACAGTAATATTAAAACTATTAATATTTTGAGCTCAATTCACAATGCTTTAGAGCTAAACTCAGGGATAAGGAAATATTGTCTAAATATAGGACATTGTATTAATTGAATTGTGTGTGCTTTGTGTATTTCCTTCAGATCTGTGCAGTAATCCAGCGTGAAACTTCTGGTGAAGCCTCTGTGCAAGAGCTTCCTATACTGAGACCAGTCACTGCTGCTTCTCTCTTAATGCGCAAAGTGAGTGGTCTTGTATCTGCCCCTCTCCTGTACTTTTCTACCTGTAGTGGGTGGAGCAGTTGGGCCCCTCCCACAAGCTCTACTCTGTGTGCAACACAGTGATGATGCCACCACTATGTTTACAAGGTGAATAACTGGGTTCACAATATATTCTTATAGATATAAAGGAATATATTTTAAATGGATGTTTTTGTGCATGGAGTTCAGCTTTAACAAAATGGATAAGAAGCTTATTTTTATTCATGCTCAATTTTCAAATATCAATTGGAATAAAAATTGCTTTTTCGAAAATAAGATTCCTTATCTAGGTTAGCTTTCTGAGTTAAGCTTTTATTTTTCTATATATATATATATATATATACCTTGCATAGTAGTATATATCTAGAACCTTGATAGGTAAGAATTTTAGGGCCACTATGCATAAAATGCCTCCCTCTGCATGAATTTGTTTGAATTACAACCTCCACTTTAGCCCAAACAGGAGATTATCTTTCATTTACAGACAGAATGGGACTTTTATTCCCAAAATTCCTTCTAGAGAAAAAAGCACATACAAGATCTTGGACTGAAGAGATAAAATCTGAGCTTAAGCCAATTCCCACCATCTCGTAAATCAGTGAAGGTCCATGTGCCAAATTCTCGTGAAACCCAGAGCAGATTGTTTTTCTCTGCACAGAACACCTTCTGTCCCCAACTCTGTGTAATCTCATTGGTAATGTGGCTTTTTGTCACACAAGCCAAGTCACTCTGCATGTAACTGAAAGCCATCAGAGCACAATGGTGCTGAAAGGCAGGAACAATGTCCAGGATTCCACCAGTATTACTGACCTGGGCAGATCTAGTAACTGAAAATCAGCACACACCTGGCTACAACAGCCCAATGTCTTTCCTAATGCTCAGTTACAATGTTTTAAAAAGACAAGACATGACAATGATAAAAATCACCCAAATATTTAAGCAACTTTGAAAAAAAATTGCAGGTGGTTTTATTGGACTTCCCTGTGCACTTAGATTGTATCTATCAGGGCTTCCTATAAAAGGTGGTCATAATAAATATTAGATGCCAGTTTTACCTGAACTGAGTGACAGTGCCCTGTCTTAGTGTACCTGCAGACTGGGAGATACAATTGAACATGGCAGAAAACCTTGTCTGCCTTATAAACTAAACAGGATAGACTGTCATGGTTTCCAGACAAAGGAGGTGTTCAACAATAGCTGAAATGTAAATGAGCCCAATTGCCCTCCAATTTCCCTGTTTCTGTCTATCTGTATGAACATGCAGAAACAGGAAGAATGACCAAAAGTAAACAATAGGAAAATTTTATCTGAGCTACCAGATACCATTTTTGGAGCAAAGTCCCCAGTGCTTAGAGCTAGTGTGCATAATCTTGCTGACCAGCATGTTAAAAATGAAAGCAGAACTTTACCCATAACAACTTGATAAAAAATAATGTTCTTTAGCAAAGAACATACATTCCACATTAATAATTATCTACTTGAGGCCCGTGCTATAGCCAAATGACGGCTTCAGTGCGGACCTGAAAATCCGGGAGGCCGTCAATAGACAGAAATACCCTTTGCGCGCTCCCCGTGCGCACTGTGATCACTCGAGTCACTGAGACTCGGGTGATCACCGATCCGAGTAAGGGGCCGATCCCGACCCCTTACCACGTGATCAGCTGTCAGCCAATGACAGCTGATCACGTGATGTAAACAAAGAATTGGTAATCGTTTTTTTTTCTCCTCACGCTGACAGCGTGAGGAGGAAAAAAAGTCGATCACCGGGTCTTTCACAAGGGACATCGGTCCCGATGAGGAAGGAGGCAGATGTGCCTCATCAGTGCCAGTAAATTTCTACCTGCCAGTGCCCACAATGCCCACAGTGCCACCTATCAATGCCCACAGTGCCACCTATCAATGCCTGCAAGTGCCGCCAATCAATGCCCACAAGTGCCGCCAATCAGTGCCTCATCAGTGCCACCTAGCAATGCTGCCTATCAGTGTAACCTACCAGTGCCCATTATTGCCACCCATCAGTGCCCATCACTGCCACCTATCAGTGCCCATCACTGCCACCTATCAGTGCCACCTATCAATGCCACCTATTAGTGCCACTTCTCAGTGCCCACCAGTGCCACCTATCAATGCCCTTCAGTGCCACCCATCAGTGCCACCTCAGTGCCGCCTATCAGTGTCCACCAGTGCCGCCTATCAGTGCCCACCAGTGACGCCTTATTGGTGCCCACCAGTGACGCCTTATTGGTGCCCACCAGTGACGCCTTATCAGTGACCACCAGTGACGCCTTATCGGGGCCAACCAGTGACGCCTTATCGGGGCCAACCAGTGACGCCTTATCAGGGCCCACCAGTGACGCCTTATCGGGGCCCACCAGTGCAGCCCATCAGTGCAGCCTCATCAGCATACATCAATGAAGGAGAAAAGTTACCTGTTTACAAAATTTTATAACAAAATATAAAAATATATATATATATATATTTATATTTTTTAAAAATCAGTCTTTTTATTTATTTTTTAACAAAAAATAAAAACTGCAGAGGTTATCAAATACCACCAAAAGAAAGCTCTATTTGTGGGGAAAAAATGATAAAAATTTCATTTGGGTACAGCGTTGTATGACTGCGCAATTGTCATTCAAAGTGCATCAGCGCTGAAAGCTGAAAATTGGTCTGGGCAGGAGGGGGGTTTAAGTGCCCAGTAAGCAAGTGGTTATTCTATCAAATGTATTACTTTATGAATTTATTGTGTGAATTTCCTCCAACATTGCTCCTGTTTCTTCTTGCAGGGGGGGGGGGGGCTTCCATTTTGCTGAAGCACAGAGCCCCTGAGCAGCAATACATCTTTTAGGCTGTCAGTAGATTGGTCTCTAGTGGTTCTGATTTTCAGCACAGTGCTATAAAGTAGAGAGCAACTAAGCATGAGCAGAGCAGGATTTATTACTGTATTTTAAACAGTATGGGCACTTATTTTTAATGTTTTCATAGCTACACTTGCAAAAGGGGCCAGCCTGAAGTGATCTAGCAGGACTTTATTTTCTGACAAAGGTTCCACTTTAACAATCTGATGCCTAAACCAAAGCACCCCCTACCGGACCTTTCAGTAACTTTAAATGTCTGTATGACTGAACCTCTTAGGTCCCATTTTCACCTGCGCATTCAGGGAACATTCGCAGAGATATGTGCCAATAACATGCTACAGACACACGTTGCGCTTGTGGGTGCCATCACCTCTTAAGGGCATCCCAAACATAGCTAGCAGATGTGCATTTTGTCATGCAATAAAATGTTCGACAAGCACTTGGTAAAAAAATGCACCTACATTTTCCTGTACAAGAACAATGCAGGTTACTCTTAGGGCACATAGAAAACAATTGTTTTCTATGTTCCCTGTTCACACTAGAACACAACAAAGCTGTGCGGTAGGCTTGTGCAATTCGTTTCGTAACGAATCAAAATTCGTCCGAATTTAGCAACTTTCGGACATTCGGAAGCATTCGAATTTCCGAACAAAGCAATTACGAATAAAACCGAATCTGAAATAAATTATACCGCAAATAGCGAATGCCCGAATGTCTTCGGCATAATTCGTTATGAAAAAAGTTACGAATGTACGAATCCATTTGAAGCACAATAACACTCACTCTGCTCTGCTCTCTGCTTCTCCCTCACCGTGCTGAACTCCCTCTCAAAATGGTGTACAGGGGCGGAGGCTATAGCCGCATGTAAAAAAAAAAAGTAAAATACGAGATTTCGAATCGTTACAAATAACCGCTATGTATTTAGAAAAGTACAAATTCATTCAAAGCACATTAGGCATAATAGGCAGCGTTGTTGTGAGAGACACACGGAAAATTACGAATCAACGAACCCAAAAAAAGTTACGAAAGTAGGAGCTGTGTCCAGAATCAACGAAAAACAATGTACCCTACCGAAAGTACGAATTATAAATCAACGAAAAATTACGCTTGCGAAAATACGAATTAGTCCGAACACGAAAAATCCCGTCTAGCAAAATTACGAATGATTACGAATCAACAGGATCGAAAAGAAACAAACCAAAACTAAACAAATTTTTCCATTGTGCACAAGAAACGAACCGAAACTAAACCAATTTTTCCGTTGTGCACAAGTCTAATGTGCGGTGTGGAAAATTGTGTGAAACTTAGTTTGTTTTCTTTATAAAACAGTAAGAGCCTAAGTAGAAAAGCCTGTATCATGCCAACATGCTGCAGAGTGGAAACCTTGTATGAGAAAACAGCGATTACTTTGCAGAGTCCAAAACACCCCCTACTGATTCACAGTAAGAGCTCTCCAATCAGTTGGAGGGGGCATGAGATTTTCTGAATAATGAGCTATAGTTTAAGTCAGGGGAGGGCTGGCAGCCTTAGGCCTGGGGGGCAAGACCAGTCAAGTGGCCCATTGAACCAACCATTTGAAGAACTACAAGTACTACAAGTCCCAGCATGAACCCCTGAGATCTAAGGATGCGACCCCCTTAGATCATTAGATCTCACGGTTTCATGCTGTGACCTGTAGTTCTTCACTAGTTGGGTGGGGTATGGGGGTGTGTGACATATCCTGAGTTCTGAGGGGTTCATGCTGGGACCTGTAGTCCTTCACTTTTTGGGGGTCACATCCACTACAAGTCCCAGCATGAACCCCTGAGATCTAAGGATGCGACCCCCTTAGATCATTAGATCTCACGGTTTCATGCTGTGACCTGTAGTTCTTCACTAGTTGGGTGGGGTATGGGGGTGTGTGACATATCCTGAGTTCTGAGGGGTTCATGCTGGGACCTGTAGTCCTTCACTTTGGGGGGGGTCACATCCACTACAAGTCCCAGCATGAATCCCTGAGATCTAAGGATGTGACCCCTCCCAACTAGTGAAGGACTACAAGTCCCAGCATGAACCCCTGATATCTAAGGATGTGACCCCCTTAGATCTCACGGGTTAATGCTGTGACCTGTAGTACTTCACTAGTTGAGGGGGTCACCTGTAGTCCCCTCCAAAAGTAGTAATACCTCGGATTGCGAGTAATGTTCTTAACAAGCGTTTTGCAATACAAGCTATTTTTTAAAACAAATCCTGATTCGGTTTGCGAGTGTTGTCTCGCAAAACAAGCAGGATTCAAGCCTCTGCGGTGTGCAGTCCCGCATTTGGCCAAAGGTACGGGGCCTCTGGTGACACTCGGAGCCGCTTGGATGCACTCGGAAACACTCCGTTCCCAAGTGTTTCCGAACCTTTCTGAAGGTTTCCGAGTGCATCCAAGCGGCTCCAACCGTCTCCGAGCGGTCTCCGAGTATTTCCGAGTCTCTCTGGCGCCCCCCACCTCTGAACACATGCTGTACTGCATACAATAGAAGTCAATGTGGAACAAATTATCTTAGTTTCCATTGACTTCTATGGGGAAACTCGCTTTGATATGCGAGTGCTTAGAATTACAAGCTTTCTCCTGGAACAGATTATGCTCGTAATCCAAGGTTATAGACAGGCTAGGGTAGTATACGGACAGGCTAGGGTAGTATATAGACAGGCTAGGGTAGTATATGAACAGGCTAAGGTAGTATATAAACAGGCTAAGGTAGTATATAAACAGGCTAGGATAGTATACGGACAGATTAGAGTAGTATACGGACAGACTAGGGTAGTATATAGACAGGCTAGGGTAGTATATAGACAGGCTAGGGTAGTGTATGGACAGACTAGGGTAGTATATGGACAGGCTAAGGTAGTATATAGACAGGTTAGGGTAGTATATAGAAAGGCTAGGGTAGTATATAGACAGGATAGAGTAGTATATAGACAGGCTAGGATAGTATATAGACAGGCTAGGGTAGTATATAGACAGACTAAGGTAGTATACGGACAGGCAAGGGTAGTATATAGACAGGCTAGTGTAGTAAGCAGACACTGGTGTTTCTCATATTCTACATATAAAAATAAACACACAGTTCCATGTGGGACTGTCACATCAGACAGTCAGGTGACTTCTTCCACCAATCAGGTCCCCTCAGCCCTATGACCCCCAGTACAGAGCCCAGATACTTCTCCCCTCTGCTTCTATCACCTCCCCTCTAGCCTATTCCCCCAGAAAAGTCCCACTCACTTTCTGTGGAGGAGGCTGCATCCGCTCTGTCTGGCACTGACAGCATAGCCCTGAACTCGGATCACCTCTGCCAGCTCTCCGCTCCATCGCTCACAGCCCTGCCTAACTGGTGAGTCACACCACAAAACCCCCAGGGAGGGACTGGTAGAGTTTTGAAGAGGCAGTTGTTGGGCTTGGAGCTGCATGTCCCAGGAAAGAGTGCAGACAGTCCACACCCAGCAGCCTTTCTGCCTGGGAGGTCAGCAGGCGACTCCCCCGACCGATGTGTGCTCTCTAGGCCGGCGCCTACCTTGCATATAGGTAGCGCTGGCCCTGAATGTGGCAGTAGAGCTGCTGCTGTGGCTGCCTTTTCTGGGGAGAATGAGATCAGTGCGGGAGGAAATTGCCACCCTGCCCCCGGCCCAGTCCCCCACTGGTCTAAGTAAGATGTATGTTGGACCTCTACAAAAACCACTATTTCCACATAGACAGCAAGGGTCTAAATGCTGCTGTCAGGAAACAGGCTGTTCTACTTAGACTTTGGCTGCTTTAGAAAGAAAACAAACTCTAATATAGTGAACACCTTTTGTTTTGATGTACCTGGAATGTATTTTAGTTGACTTAAAGTGTTACTTAACCCACAACAGTAAAATCAGTCTGTATATGAAGAATAGCATGCTTGTTGTACTCACTTTGGAACTTAAGGGGTTAATCCCCTGTATTGTGTAAAAAGGCTCTTTGATCCTGTATGCACAGATCCTCCCCCTCCTGCAGGGTCTCTCTGGGTAGGGCCAGATAAGACAGAGTTAGAGTGGTCCCCCTGCACATGCTCAGTTTGGTCTCTATTGCTGCAGAGAATGTTTCCTTGTTGAGCTAGGCTTTTCAGGTTACATGGTATTGACATCTTACATGAGGGCATGTATACAGATCCTAAATGACAGCCCAGTCCCCCTCCTCCTCCATGACCAGTAACTAAAAAATAACACAGTGGGTGGGATGTCACATCTTGATTGATGGATGATCCGCCTCCCATAACAGCATGAGGACACAGGCTGTAGTAGAAATATCCTCCTATCTGAACACTTAGCACTCAGGCAGACCCTGCAGTTTATCACGTGACCATGGTATACAGATCAGCCAAAAAGGTATATAGTGGCAGTATTTTAATGTAAAAGGAAGATTTATAAGCTATGGGCACTGTGGGGGGTGGGAACTATTTTCATATTACTGGGTTTAGTAACACTTTAAACTAAAAGTTCAGTTGAGTTCAGCCAAACTCAAGGTTTACTTTCACCTCAAATAATTTGCTTGGGCCAAAGTGGCCAAAGTGAACTATTTATTTTACTAATTGATGTGGCTGCTGTCAGCGCTGTCTAAACTGTATGTACTGTAGCATCAACCTGACTTGACTTTGTTGAAAAAACAACAAACAAAAATTCCCAGATTACTTCCCATTGAGCCTGCACCAAACCAAATTGACATTGTCTAACAGTTCAAGCCAAGATATGGGGGAGCCCACCCCTCTTCAAAGGTACAGGGATGCAAATGTGTGCAAACTAAACCTCTGGTTTTGATGTGAACTGTTAGATAAGGTCAATTTAATTTGTTGCAGGCTGGCTGGTAAGTAAGCTAGGAGTTTTTGTTTGTTGTTTTTGACATGCGTCGTGCTTCCATCTTCTCCTTGTTGCAATGGCCAGTTACAGGTTGGAGTGGTTGCCATTTGTTTAGTTTGATTTTGTAACAGTAAAGAAAAAGGCATCCAAGAGGCGACTTGGAAGTCTTACAAAGTAAGAAGAAGTTCTTACAAAGTAGTGATAGGACAAAAACATTTGAAGAGCTCAATGACTCAGGTTAGACTGCTCACTATAAAACGGAAAATTTATTACCAAATACTTACCGTAATTTTCCTTTCCTGATGGACTCCATGGCAGCCTACGTGTGGGTTAACCCCGCCTCCTCTCCAATGCTATAGGACCCCATACCCATAAAAGTAAGCTCACCTCTCAGCACTGTATTCCGTAACTAGCCGACTCTTGGACACCAGGGATGAGCCGAACACCCCCCTGTTCGGTTCGCACCAGAACCTGCGAACAGACAGAATGCTCGTGTGAACTTTAGAACCCTATTAAATACAATGGACTCGAACGTTCGAAATCTAAAGTGCTAATTATAAAGGCTAATATGCAATTTATTGTCCTAAAAAGTGTTTGGGGACCCGAATCCTGCCCCAGGGGACATGTATCAATGCAAAAAAAGGTTAAAAAATAGACGTTTTTACGGGAGCGGTGATTTTAATAATGCTTAAAATGAAAAAATAAAAGTGAAATATTCCTTTAAGTTTCGTACCTGGGGTGTGTTTATGATATGCATGTAAAGTTGCGCATGTTTCCCGTGCTTAGAACTGTCCCTGCACAAAGTGTCATTTTTGAAGGAAAAAAAGTCATTTAAAACTCACTCGCGGCTATTAATGAATTGTCGGCTTTTATCAATACATAGAAAAGTCATTGATAAAAAAAAAAAAAAAAAGCGTGGGGGTTCCCCCAAATTCAATTACCAGGCCCTTTAGGTCTGGAATGGATATTAAGGGGAACCCCGCCACAAATTAAAAAAAAAAATGGTGTGGGGTTCCCCCTAAATATCCATACCAGGCCCTTGAGATCTGGCATGGATTTTAAGGGGAACTCCACCCCAAATTTTTAAAAAAATGGCGTGGAGCCCCCCAAAAAATCCATACCAGACCCTTATCCGAGCACGCAACCTGGCCGGCCGCAGGGGAGGAGGGGGGGACGAGAGAGCGGCCCCCCTCCCTCCTGAACCATACCAGGCCACATGCCCTCAACATGGGGAGGATGTCCCCATGTTGATGGGGACAAGGGCCTCATCCCCACAACCCTTGCCCGGTGGTTGTGGGGGTCTGCGGGCGGGGGGCTTATCGGAATCTGGAAGACCCCTTTAACAAAGGGGACCCCCAGATCCCACCCCCCCATGTGAATTGGTAAGGGGTACATTGTACCCCTACCATTTCACGAAGAAAGTGTCATAAAATGTAAATAAAAACACAAAAACACCTTGAAAAAGTCCTTTATTAACCACTTAACGACCGCTCACTGTATATATACGTCGGCAGAATGGCACCGACAGGCACAATCACGTACAGTGTACGTGATTGCCTTTGTACAGTTGGGGGGTCCGATCGGACCCCCTCCTATACAGTGAGCGGTCGTTATTCGTTGGGGAGCGATCCGACATGAGGGGGCGGGCATTCGATTCTGGCCACCCCCCCGCGATCGCTCCCGGCGAATGGAAATGCTCCCTCTGCTGTGTAATGTTTACACAGGCAGAGGAAGCAGGAGGAAGTGATGTCATCTCTCATGAGGCGCTCACATATACCGAGCGCCGTACAAGAGAAGACACACAGGTCAGTACACTAACACTACACTGACACCAGGACACATAGGCACACAAATCGCCCCCCCAGGCCCCCCCAGATCACCCCCCAGCCACAGTGTCACTGATTGCAGTGACCATTTATTTACTGATCACTGCAATCAGTGACATTTGTGACTGTAAAAGTGTCACTAAAGTTAGTTTTAGGTCCAGTGTAGCCCCTAACCCCCCTAATAAAGGTTTAGCCCCCTGATCACCCCCCAGATAACCCTTTCACCCCCTAGCACCGCCGTCGCTAAGCGATCATTTTTCTGATCGCTGTCTTAGCGTCGGTGATGCAGATCGGTAGCCAGTTATTTTTTTTAGGTTCGCCGCAGGTTCTTATAGCGTCGGGTACCCCCATATTTTACCTAATAAAGGTTTAACCCCCTTAATTGCCCCCCAGGTAACCCTTTCACCCCCTATCACGACTGTCGCGAAGCGATCATTTTTCTGATCGCTGTCTTAGCGTCAGTGATGCAGATCGGTAGCCAGTAATTTTTTTTAGGTTCGCCGCAGGTTTTTATAGCGTCAGGTACCCCCATAAATTATCGAATAAAGGTTTAACCCCTTGATCGCCCCCCAGGTAACCCTTTCACCCCCTATCACCACTGTCGCTAAGCGATCATTTTTCTGATCGCTGTCTTAGCGTCGGTGATGCAGATCGGTAGCCAGTAATTTTTTTTAGGTTCGCCGCAGGTTTTTATAGCGTCAGGTACCCCCATATATTATCTAATAAAGGTTTTAACCCCCTAATTGCCCCTAGTTAACCCTTTCACCAGTGATCACCATATAAGTGTTACGGGTGACGCTGGTTAGTTAGTTTGCTTTTTATGGTGTCAGGGCACCCGCCGTATATATAACCCAATAAAGGTTTAACCCCCTGATCACCCGGCGGGTGATATCAATTAGGTTTTAGCGTCAGAGAGGGTCTGCGTCACACCCCAGGCAGCGTCAGGTTAGTGCCAGTAACGCTAACACCCACGCGTGAAGCATACACCTCCCTTAGTGGTATAGTATCTGATCAGATCAATATCTGATCTGATCAGATCTATACTAGCGTCCCCAGCAGTTTAGGGTTCTCAAAAACGCAGTGTTAGCGGGATCAGCCCAGATACCTGCTAGCACCTGCGTTTTGCCCCTCCGTCCAGCCCAGGCCACCCAAGTGCAGTATCGATCGATCACTGTCACTTACAAAACACAACACACATAACTGCAGCGGTCGCAGAGACAGGCCTGATCCCTGCGACTCCAGTGCTGTAGGAGGTGATTTCACCACCACAGTTAAAAAAAAAAAGCATATATGCCGAAGCATTGGGGCAGCAGGGGCGGAGGAGCAATTTTGCTCCTAATGCCGCGTACATACGGTCGAAATTCCGACGGAGGCTTGCCCGTGGAAAAGTCCGACCATGTGTGTGCGGCATAACTTTTTTGCGGGAGGATGCCCCCATGCTTCGGCATATATAAATGGTGCATGTATGCCCATCATTAGAAGTGGGTGGATGAAGGGCGGTATTCTAATGGTGGGCATACCCACCGATCAATCTCTTTTTTCGTTCAGCCAACTGGCTGCATGAAAAAAAAAGATTACAATACATGTCCAACAAGGACCAGCAACGTACTGGTATGTTGCTGGACTTTGAATGTTTATACCAGAATGATGCCTGCGGGTTTAGGTATCATCTTGGTATCATTCTTTTCAGCCAGCGGCCGAATTTCATGTAAAAGCAATCCTAGTGGCTAATTAGCCTCTGGACTGCTTTTACAAGTAGTGGGAGGGAATGCCCCCCCCGGATATAAAAAGCGCCATTGGGAAATTGGGAAAGCATTTTATCACACCGATCTTGGTGTGGTCAGATGCTTTTGAGGGCAGAGGAAAGATCTAGGGTCTAGAAGACCCCAGTTTTTTCAAAAAAGAGTACCTGTCACTACCTATTGCTATCATAGGGGATATTTACATTCCCTGAGATAACAATAAAAATGATAAAAAAAATAAAAATGGAAGGAAGAATTTAAAAAAAAAAAAAAAAGCAAAATTAATAATAAAAAAAAAAAAAAAAAAAAAAAAAAGCACCCCTGTCCTGCCCTGCTCTTGCCCAATGGCGAACGCAAGCGTCGGTCTGGCGTCATATGTAAACAGCAATTGCACCATGCATGTGAGGTATCACCGCGAAGGTCAGATCGAGGGCAGTAATTTTAGCAGTAGACCTCCTCTGTAAATCTAACGGGGTAACCTGTAAAGGCTTTTAAAGGCTTTTAAAAATGTATGTAGTTTGTCGCCAATGCGCGTTTGTGCGAAATTTTAAAGCATGTCATGTTTGGTATCTATGTACTCGGCCTAAGATCATCTTTTTTATTTCATCAAACATTTGGGCAATATAGTGTGTTTTAGTGCATTAAAATTAAAAAAAGTATATTTTCCCCCCAAAAAATGCGTTTGAAAAATCACTGCGCAAATACTGTGTAGAAAAAAAAAATGCAACACCCACCATTTTAAATCTGTAGGGCCTTTGCTTTAAAAATATATATAATGTTTGGGGGTTCAACATAATTTTCTTGCAAAAAAAAAAAATGTTTTCATGTAAACAAAAAGTGTCAAAAAGGGCTTTGTCTTCAAGTGGTTAGAAGAGTGGATGTAAGCTTCCTAATGTTGTGTATAAAATGCCAGAACAGTTCAAAACCCCCCCAAATGACCCCATTTTGGAAAGTAGACACCCCAAGCTATATACTGAGAGGCATGTCGAGTCCATGGAATATTTTATGTGTTGACACAAGTTGCGGAAAAAAGACAATTTATTTATTTATTTATTTATTTTTGCACAAAGTTGTCACTAAATGATATATTGCTCAAACATGCCATGGGCATATGTGGAATTACACCCCAAAATTCATTCTGCTGCTTCTCCTGAGTACGGGGATACCACATGTGTGAGACTTTTTGGGAGCCTAGCCGCGTACGGGACCCCAAAAACCAAGCACCGCCTTCAGGCTTTCTAAGGGTGTAAATTTTTGATTTCACTTCTCACTGCCTATCACAGTTTCGGAGGCCATGGAATGCCCAGATGGCACAAAACCCCCCCCCCCCAAATGACCCCATTTTGGAAAGTAGACACCCCAAGCTATTTGCTGAGAGGTATTGTGAGTATTTTGCAGATCTCGCTTTTTGTCACAAAGTTTTGAAAATTGAAAAAAAGAAAAAAATATATATATTTTCTTTCTTCATTTTCAAAAACAAATGAGAGCTGTAAAATACTCACCATGCCTCTCAGCAAATAGCTTGGGGTGTCTACTTTCCTAAATGGGGTCATTTTGGGGGGTTTTGTGCTATTTTGGCATTTTATGGCCTTCGAAACTGTGATAGGTAGTGAGGAGTGAAATCAAAAATTTGTGCCTAGAAATCCTGAAGGCGGTGCTTGGTTTTCGGGGTCCCGTACGCGGCTAGGCTCCTAAAAAGTCCCACACATGTGGTATCCCCGTACTCAGGAGAAGCAGCAAAATGTATTTTGGGGGGGGGGGGGGATTCCACATATAACCATGGCATGTGTGAGCAATATATCATTTAGTGACAACTTTTTGTAATTTTTATTTTTTTTTGTCATTATTCAATCACTTGGGACAAAAAAAAAATATTCAATGGGCTCAACAGGCCTCTCAGCAATTTCCTTGGGGTGATTACTTTCTAAAATGGGGTCATTTGGGGGGGTTTTGTGCTATTTTGGCATTTTATGGCCTTCAAAACTATGATAGGTAGTGAGGAGTGAAATCAAAAATTTGCGCCCTTAGAAATCCTGAAGGCGGTGCTTGGTTTCCGGGGGCCCGTACGCGGCTAAGCTCCCAAAAAGTCCCACACATGTGGTATCCCCGTACTCAGGAGAAGCAGCAAAATGTATTTTGGGGTGCAATTCCACATATAACCATGGCATGTGTGAGCAATATATCATTTAGTGACAACTTTTTGTAATTTTTTATTTTTTTTTAGTCATTATTCAATCACTTGAGACAAAAAAAATAAATATTCAATGGGCTCAACATGCCTCTCAGCAATTTCCTTGGGATGTCTACTTTCCAAAATGGGGTCATTTGGGGGGGTTTTGTACTGCCCTGCCATTTTAGCACCTCAAGAAATGAGATAGACAGTCATAAACTAAAAGCTGTGTAAATTCCAGAAAATTTACCCTAGTTTGTAGACGCTATAACTTTTGCGCAAACCAATAAATATACGCTTATTGACATTTTTTTTACTAAAGACATGTGGCTGAATACATTTTGGCCTAAATGTATGACTAAAATTGAGTTTATTCAATTTTTCTTATAACAAAAAGTAGAAAATATCATTTTTTTTCAAAATTTTCGGTCTATTTTCGTTTATATCGCAAAAAATAAAAATCGCAGAGGCAATCAAATACCATTAAAAGAAAGCTCTATTTCTGGGAAGAAAAGGACGCAAATTTCGTTTGGGTACAACTTTGCATGTCCGCACAATTTACAGTTAAAGCAGCGCAGTGCAAAATTCTGAAATCACCTCTGGTCCTTTAGCTACAAAATGGTCCGGGGCTTAAGTGGTTAAAAAATAAAAAAATAATAATAATAAAAAAACATTCCAGCGATGAAATCCAGTGTCCCGCGGCGAACCCGATGTCCAGCGCTGTCCGTCATTGGTTGTGCCTGTGCGGACCTGATGGGGAACTTCCTCCGCTGTGTTTTAAATGTATAGACCCGCCCCTTCTAAAGTTCCCCATCAGGTCCGCTCAGCGGACCAGATGCGGAACATGAGAAGGGGCGGGTCTATACATGTATTACACAGCGAACAAAGTTCCCCATCAGGTCCGCCCCCTCAGTATGTATTTACACAGTGAAGGAAGTTTCCCGCTCAGGCCAATGACGTAGGCGGGGTCCGACATACCGAGAGGGCGGACCTGATGGGGAACTTCGTTCGCTGTGTAATACATGAATAGACCCGCCCCTTCTCTCGTTCCGCATCTGGTCCGCTGAGCAGACCTAATGGGGAACTTTAGAAGGGGCGGGTCTATACATTTAAAACACAGCGGAGGAAGTTCCCCATCAGGTCCGCACAGGCACAATCAATGACGGACAGCGCTGGACATCGGGATCGCCGCGGGACACTGGATTTCATCGCTGGAATGTTTTTGTTTTTTTTTTTTAAATAAAGGACTTTTCCAAGGTGTGTGTGTTTTTATTTACATTTTTTGACACTTTCTTCGTGAAATGGTAGGGGTACAATGTACCCCTTACCAATTCACATGGGGGGGGCCGGGATCTGGGGGTCCCCTTTGTTAAAGGGGTCTTCCAGATTCCGATAAGCCCCCCGCCCGCAGACCCCCACAACCACCGGGCAAGGGTTGTGGGGATGATGCCCTTGTCCCCATCAACATGGGGACATCCTCCCCATGTTGAGGGCATGTGGCCTGGTACGGTTCAGGAGGGAGGGGGGGGCACTCTCTCGTCCCCCCCTCTTCCTCTGTGGCCGGCCAGGTTGTGTGCTCGGATAAGGGTCTGGTATGGATTTTTGGGGGGAATCCACGCCATTTTTTTAAGAAATTTGGGGTGGAGTTCCCCTTAAAATCCATGCCAGATCTCAAGGGCCTGGTATGGATATTTAGGGGGAACCCCACGCCATTTTTTTTTTACATTTGCGGCGGGGTTCCCCTTAATATCTATTCCAGACCTAAAGGGTCTGGTAATTGAATTTGGGGGAACCCCTCACGCTTTTTTTTTTATCAATGACTTTTCTATGTATTGATAAAAGCCGACAATTCATTAATAGCCGCGAGTGAGTTTTAAATGACTTTTTTTCCTTCAAAAATGACACTTTGTGCAGGGACAGTTCTAAGCACGGGAAACATGCGCGACTTTACATGCATATCATACACACCCCCCAGGTACAAAATTTAAAGGAATATTTCACTTTTATTTTTTCATTTTAAGCATTATTAAAATCACTGCTCCTAAAAAAACGTCCGTTTTTAAAACTTTTTTTTGCATTGATACATGTCCCCTGGGGCAGGATCCAGGTCCCCAAACACTTTTTAGGACAATAACTTGCATTTTAGCCTTTATAATTAGCACTTTAGATTTCTCCCATAGACTTTTCCAATTTGCTGCGAACACCCCAAATTGTTCGTTGTTCGGCGAACGGGCGAACAGGCAATGTTCGAGTCGAACATGAGTTCGACTCGAACTCGAAGCTCATCCCTATTGGACACTTACTTTCTTTTATTAATATTTTCTTTCAGGGTGGGAACTCTGTCTGCCATGGAGTCCATCAGGAAAGGAAAATTACGGTAAGTATTTGGTAATAAATTTTCAGTTTTCCTGACTGACTCCATGGCAGCCTACGTGTGGGAAATAACTAGCCAGACCACACGGGTGGGTATGCTGAACAAAAAAGCTTCAATTTGTCCTGTCAACCGACAGGATTCTGAACCCAAAATTAACAGACGACAATGATGCCGGTTCAATGCAGTAATGGGCCATAAATGTATTGATAGAGGCCCACGAGGCCGCTTTACAAATGACATCTGGAGCCACATGTTGGGCCGCCGCCCAGGAAGCTGCCATCCCTCTGGTGGAGTGTGCCATCACCGCCTGTGGAGGAGCCAAGCCCTTAGCCCTGTATGCTTGCTGGATTGTTTGAACGATCCATGATGCAATTGTTCTGGTTGATGCTTTCTCCCTCTGTTGTTTTCAGAATGTAGAACAAACAGATGATCGGATTGTCTGAAGGAAGAAGTAATTTGTAGATACTCCTTTAGGATTTCACCCATATCCAGGGGATGAGTTTCACTGGAATCTCGAGTCTTAAATGTAGGTAGAACAATTTCTCGATTTTCGTGAAATACCGAAGACACCTTTGAATTTGAACCCAACATGGGTATAAGGACTACTCGATCCGGAAAAAATGTTAGAAAAGGTTCTTCATGACCTAGAGACCCGATCTCAGAGACCCTCTTAGCCGAGGTGGTGGCTACTAAGAAGGCTACTTTTGCTGAAAAGTCTTTAATGGAGGACGGGGAGGGCCCCGACTGTCAGGGAAATCCGTCCAACGGCGCCAATCAGCGCCCAATGCGCACGCGCGGCGGAATGATGCTTCGGCGCATGCGCGTGCGCGGGACGGCGCTTCTACGTCCTCGGGTGCGCGCGCCGACGCAGCGGCGTGCGCGCATGCGCGACGGCGCACCAATAGGAATCCAGGCGGGCCTATTTAAAGAGATCCAGTTGCACTGACAAGTTGCTGGTTTGTCAGCTTTCCTGTATACCCAAGACTCTGGAAAACTATCTTGAAAATCTCCTTGTGACCCGGACTGGCTTGACTCCTCTGATCTCTCTCCTGGACCTGACCCTCGGCTTGCTATACGGACTTCTGCCTTCTCCTGTGTTTGACCCTCGGCCTGTGACTCGGATCTGCTGCTTGTCTACAAACCTTGACCTCCTGCTTGTACCTTTTGGACTTCCGCGTTTCCTTTGAACTCCTGCCTGGTTCCCGGTTTTCTCTGGACTTGTTGCCTTTTACTGTGCTAGACCCCCAGCCGGGACTGTTACCTTGCAATTGCAACCCGGACTCAACCTGCACCGGCTTCCATTATCTCCTGCTGTTTGAACTTTACCAATCCGACTAGTTCCCGCTTGAAGCCTGTTTCTTCAGTCTACTCAACACTACCGGACCGTCTAAAAGTACCCACCACCTGCCGGTAGCCGGTGCCGCTTCTCGCCATCCACTCCCTGTCTCAACTCCAGGGGGTGGAGTGCGTCAAGTCGCAAAGGTGAACCACTCTCGGCATCTCGGCCTCGGTAAGTACATACCTTTACAGTACAAACCAGCCAGATGTCTGAGGCCGACAGGGTGCGTTCACCGTTCGAGACCCTATGTCAGCAAGTCACCGCACTAACCGATGCGGTTCAGAAATTACAAGAAGGTTATGTCCAAATGGATGGCCGCTTTCAGCTACTTACTGGAGCTACAGGACCAGCATCACCAGCTGCTACCGTTGCCAATGCTGCCTCCACGTCTCAAAATCAGGCAAATCCCACCGTAGTAATGGCTACCCCTGAACCCAGGGTCCCCCTGCCTGAGCGATTTTCTGGCGTCCGTAAGAAATATCGGGCTTTCAAAAATGCATGTTCTCTTTACTTCGCCCTTCAACCCAGGACTTTCTCTTCAGAAGTGGTAAAGGTGGGGTTCGTCATCTCCCTTCTAACCGACGAACCCCAGGCCTGGGCCCATGGCCTGATGGAGCAAAGCAGCCCCATACTAGATTCCGTGGACACCTTCTTCAAGAGTATGGCGCAGCTGTATGACGATCCTCAGCGATCAGCTACAGCTGAGTCTGTTCTCCACAGTTTAACCCAGAGGAGAAGGCCGGTGGAGGACTACACGGCCGAATTCCGGAAATGGTCAGCTGACACTGGCTGGAATGAGACGGCCCTTAAATACCAATATCGCCAAGGACTGTCTGAGGCTCTTAAAGACGAGCTGGCCAGGATTGGCGTTCCAACTACTCTGGAAGATTTGATCCAGTCTGTCACTCAGCTTGACAGACGCCTGCGGGAGCGGCGTTCTGAGCGTTTCCAGACTACCCGTCCAAACTGGACTTTGCCCCGATCAGCTCCTGCCTACCCACCCATCCAAGTTCCTACAGCATCTTCTCCTCCCGAGCCTGAACCCATGCAGCTTGGTCTGGTTCGTCCTCCCCTTTCTCCTGAGGAAAAACAGCGCAGACGTCAGGCCAATCTGTGCCTTTACTGCGGGGGTACTGGCCATTTCCTTCGGAGCTGCCCAGTGAGACCTAGTAAGTGTACCCTCAAAGACACTTTGAACTACCAAGTTTCTGGCTTACCACAGACTTATGTTGTTCTTTCCATTTCTCTACAGCTACCAACAGGAGCAACCCGCCTACCGGCGATTATTGATTCAGGAGCCTGCAGCTGCTTTCTGGACTCTTCACTTGCTTCCCAACTTCACTTCCCTCTGCAAACCAAGGACCGTTATCTTCAGGTTCGTCTGGCGGATGGATCCCTGCCTCGTTCAGGGGTAATTACGCAAGAAACAAAACCCATCCTTGCTATCACGGATTCAGGCCACCAAGAATACCTTCGATTTGACCTCATCCCATCTCCCATGTTTCCCATCATCCTGGGCCTCCCCTGGTTACAAGCACATGAGCCTCATATAAACTGGGCCAAAAGGGAAGTTAACTTCACTTCTTCATATTGTTCCCAACACTGTCTTCCCGCACTTCCCACTGTCTGTGCTACTTTAACCCCTCAACCGGATAACCTACCACATGTTCCATCAGCATACTTAGAATTCCAGGACGTCTTCGACAAACAGCAGGCCGACCGCCTACCTCCACATCGTCCCTACGATTGTCCCATTGACCTTCTGCCTGGCTCCAAAATTCCATTCGGCCGCATCTTTCCCTTGTCCGAATCTGAGTTGAAGGCCCTCAAGTCTTACATTGAGGAAAATCTGGAAAATAAATTCATTCGCCCCTCTTCTTCCCCAGCCGGTGCCGGTATCTTTTTCGTTGAAAAAAAAGACGGGACTCTGAGGCCCTGCATCGACTATAGGGAATTAAATAAAATTACTATTAAAAATAGATACCCGCTTCCTCTCATCCCGGAGTTGTTCCAACGATTCCGATCAGCTCGGATCTTCTCTAAACTGGACCTTCGAGGGGCCTACAACCTCATCCGGATCAGGGCTGGAGACGAATGGAAGACGGCTTTTAGATCTAGGTTCGGTCATTTTGAATACTTGGTCATGCCATTCGGGCTTTGCAACGCCCCAGCTACTTTCCAGCACCTGGTCAATGACATTTTCCGTGAACACTTGGACGACTTCCTAGTAGTCTACTTAGATGATATTCTTATTTTTTCGTCCTCCCTTGAACTGCACCGAATCCATGTCATCAAGGTCCTCACTATTCTCCGAGAACATAGACTTTACCTCAAGGCCGAGAAATGTGACTTTGAGAAAACCACTGTGCAATTTTTGGGATTTATTATTTCTACCAATGGGGTCGCAATGGACCCGCAGAAAGTCAAAGCTATCCAGGAATGGCCAGCCCCAACAGACAAGAAAGGGGTACAACGGTTTATAGGTTTCGCCAACTTCTACAGGAGGTTCATTGTGGGGTTCTCCTCTATTGTGGCACCTATAACCCAACTGACACGCCAGGGCTACCGCTTTCACTGGTCACCGGAAGCTCAGGATGCCTTCGATAAACTAAAAAATGCATTCACATCGGCACCTGTATTGAAGCATCCAGATCCGCTACTGCCATTTACTCTGGAAGTAGATGCTTCAGAGTCAGCCACTGGGGCCATCCTCTCTCAAAGGCAGGGCCCCAAATCCCTTCTTCATCCAGTAGCCTTTGCCTCTCGTAAATTAACTTCTCCAGAACGTAATTATGACGTCGGAGACCGGGAACTATTAGCTATCAAATTCGCCCTGGAAGAATGGCGATACCTTCTGGAGGGAGCCCCTCACCCTGTCATGATATTCACGGATCATAAGAATCTAGAATATCTGAGAACAGCAAAACGTCTTCGACCCAGACAAGCCCGATGGGCCCTCTTCTTCACCAGGTTTAACTTTCATATCTCTTATAGGCCCGGTTCCAAGAACGTGAAGGCGGATGCACTCTCTAGGATGTTTCCCGAGACCCCTCAAGCAGAGGAACCAAGTACCATCCTATCAGCACAAAACTTTCTGCTCATTCCACAGGCTGATCTACTAACTTCCATAAAAGCCGCCTCTAAGCATTGTCCTGACCAAGTAACCTCTTCCCTAGAGAAGCATAATGACTTGCTCTGGTCCCAAGGTAAAGTCTTCGTCCCTCTGGAAACAAGGCAACTGATTCTGAAAACTTTCCACGACCACAAACTAGCTGGTCACTTTGGAACCAAAAAAACCATGGAACTAATCTCTCGCTCCTTCTGGTGGCCTGGTTGGAGACAAGATTGCAAGTCCTATGTTGCCTCCTGTACCCGTTGCCAACGGTATAAGGGACCCAAAACCAAGAGTTGGGGACTACTCAAACCTTTGCCTATCCCTGAACGTCCGTGGGCAGATGTGTCCATGGACTTCATTGTAGATCTACCGCCCTCTGGAGGTTTTACCACGATTCTGGTCGTAATTGACCGCCTCTCCAAAATGGCACACTTCGTGCCCATGATCGGTACCCCCTCTGCTGCAGATACAGCCAAAGCCTTCTTTCAGGAGATAATCAGGCTCCATGGGGTGCCTAAGAGCATCACCTCTGACAGAGGCGTTCAATTCACGTCGAAATTCTGGAAGGAACTTTGCAAATCTTTAGAAGTCAAGATTTGCCTATCATCGGCATATCACCCCCAGAGCAACGGACAGACAGAGAGAACCAATCAAACCCTAGAACAATATCTCCGTTGTTTTTGCTCAGCCTCACAAGACGATTGGTCCTCCCTATTATCCTACGCTGAATTTGCATATAACAACTCGGTGCATTCAGCCACCAGTCAAACTCCTTTTTGGGCCAACTTTGGCTTCCATCCTTCCTTCCTCCCTGATGACATTCCGGAGAGCTCTGTTCCTGCTGTTCAAGATCGGATAGCCTTTGTTCAATCTAATTTTCTGAGACTCCAGGAAATGATGCAAAACGCCCAGGAGTCTTACAAGAGATACTATGACAAGGGTAGGAAGGAAAATCCAGTCTTCAAAGTTGGGGAGGAAGTATGGCTCTCCGCCACCAACCTCAAATTACCGATCCCTTCACGGAAATTGGGACCAAGATTTATAGGCCCTTTTAAAATCAAGCGAGTAATCAACCCTGTGGCCTTTGAATTGGCACTGCCCGACTCCTACAGGATACACCCGGTCTTCCACACGTCTCTGTTGAAACCAGTAGTCTCCAGCTCCTTCCCGGGAAGGGATGAGCCACCTCCTCCACCTGTGGAGGTTGATGGTGAAGATGAGTATGTGGTGGAATCTATCTTGGGCTGCAGGAAAAGAGGCAGGCAGTTGCAGTATTTAATCAAATGGAAGGGGTATCCCCCAGAGGACAACTCTTGGGAACCATCTAGGAACCTACATGCTCCCCGCCTAATTAGAGTCTTTCACCAGGAACATCCCGAGTTGATGTCTAGTCTGGGCGTCCGGAGTCCGCCCCTAGGAGGGGGGCACTGTCAGGGAAATCCGTCCAACGGCGCCAATCAGCGCCCAATGCGCACGCGCGGCGGAATGATGCTTCGGCGCATGCGCGTGCGCGGGACGGCGCTTCTACGTCCTCGGGTGCGCGCGCCGACGCAGCGGCGTGCGCGCATGCGCGACGGCGCACCAATAGGAATCCAGGCGGGCCTATTTAAAGAGATCCAGTTGCACTGACAAGTTGCTGGTTTGTCAGCTTTCCTGTATACCCAAGACTCTGGAAAACTATCTTGAAAATCTCCTTGTGACCCGGACTGGCTTGACTCCTCTGATCTCTCTCCTGGACCTGACCCTCGGCTTGCTATACGGACTTCTGCCTTCTCCTGTGTTTGACCCTCGGCCTGTGACTCGGATCTGCTGCTTGTCTACAAACCTTGACCTCCTGCTTGTACCTTTTGGACTTCCGCGTTTCCTTTGAACTCCTGCCTGGTTCCCGGTTTTCTCTGGACTTGTTGCCTTTTACTGTGCTAGACCCCCAGCCGGGACTGTTACCTTGCAATTGCAACCCGGACTCAACCTGCACCGGCTTCCATTATCTCCTGCTGTTTGAACTTTACCAATCCGACTAGTTCCCGCTTGAAGCCTGTTTCTTCAGTCTACTCAACACTACCGGACCGTCTAAAAGTACCCACCACCTGCCGGTAGCCGGTGCCGCTTCTCGCCATCCACTCCCTGTCTCAACTCCAGGGGGTGGAGTGCGTCAAGTCGCAAAGGTGAACCACTCTCGGCATCTCGGCCTCGGTAAGTACATACCTTTACACCGACGTACTGAGTCCAGTCAGAGAATCTAGAACGAGTGGAAGATCCCACATTTGGCAAATCTTGGTTTTCTTTGGGGCTTAATTCTTGATGCCCCCCAAAAGAATTGTCTGACTAAGGGATGGACTGCCCATGAGACTCCGGAGAAGGCCGACAAGGCCGAAACTTGAACTCTTAGAGAGCTAACAGATAAGGGTAAGTCTAGTCCTGTTTGCAGAAAACTAAGAACATCCTGAACTCCTGGATTTTTGAAGGACCTCCCAGAGGCAGAGGAGAATTCGACAAATTTGGCCCAAATTCTTCTATAAACCTTGTTGGTACTTGCTCTTCTTGAGCTCAACAGTGTAGACATCACTCTAGCGGCGCAACCGAGGGATTCCAGCCTCTCCCTCTCAAGAACCAGACCGTCAGTCTCATCAGTGCCGGACAAGGGTGTAGGAGTGACCCTTGAGAGAGAAGGTCCGGCCTGAGAGGAAGAGGTACCGGGTCCCGGTAGCTCAGTTGGATCAGGAGGGGAAACCAAGGCCTGTTTGGCCAGTAAGAAGCCACTACTGTTATTTCGGCTGATTCCGCTTGAAGTCTCCTCAGGAACTTGAGGATTATCGGGATCGGGGGAAAAGCGTATGCCCGCCTGAACCTCCATCTGTCCGTCAGGGCATCCGTTCCGACTGCCTGGCTGCAACGGCCCCGAGAATAGAACTTCACAGTTTTGTGATTGTAGGGGGAAGCGAATAGGTCCACTTCGGGATTGACTCCCAGAGACAGAATCCAGTTGAAGGACTGTACATGGAGGGACCACTCGTTGTTGTCTAGACAAGTTCGAGAGAGGAAGTCTGCCTGGGAGTTCTGGACTCCCGGAATGAAAACTGCCGAAATATTGGCCAGGTTTTTCTGGGCCCATGTTATTATAGGCTCGACCTCTAGAAGGAGAGTAGAACTCCGAGTCCCCCCTTGCCTCTTCACATACGACACTGCTGTTGTGTTGTCCATCCTTAATAATACCGACTCTCCTTTCAGGAACTGGGAGAAAGATTGGAGGGTGCACCAGGCCGCCCTGAGCTCCAGGACGTTTGAGCCTGGGTTGTGAAGACGTGCGTCCCATCTGCCTTGAGCTAGGTTCTGACCACAAAGAGCCCCCCAGCCTGAGCCGCTGGCGTCAGTCGTGACTGTAACCCAGGAGATGGGGGTAATGGAGTGACAGTTTTGCAAATTCTTGAGTTGGAGCCACCAGAAGAGGCTGTTTCTCATTATGGAAATGTGGATGAGTTGTGGATGAGTTGACTCTTGTCCCCTGACTTCCACTGCCGGAGGAACCCTGACTGAAAAGGGCGTAACCTCCATAGAGCCCATTTGACCATGGGGGATGTGGAGACCATTGTGCCGATAATTCGTAGGCATTGTGATGCTTTCAGATGAGGAGCATCCAGAGCCCGAGAAATCCTCTCCCGAATCACCGGAATCTTCTCTGCCGGGAGGGAGATGGTGTTCTCCACTGTGTCGAACAGAGCCCCTAAGTAAATTAAGTTTTGGGCTGGATCCAGGTGGCTTTTTTACAAGTTTAGAAGCCATTCAAAGCTGGAAAGGGTTGAGATCACTTGTTCTCTGTGCACCAGCAGCCGTTCTCTGTTTTGAGACAGAACTAGGAGATCGTCTAAATAATGGTAAAGATGCACACCTTTTAGCCTGATGAGGGCTACTACAGCCAAGAGGACCTTGGTGAAAACTCGAGGAGAAGTTGTCAAACCGAACGGTAGGCAGATGAATTGAAGATGTTCTTGCCCGATATGGAACCGGAGGTACTTTAAAAAGTCCTTTGCCACTGGTACATGGAAATAGGCATCTTTCAGGTCTATCGAAATCATCCAGTCGCCTGGTTGAATGGCTTGCTGGATTGTTGACAGAGTTTCCATTTTGAATTTACCGTGCCTTATGAACCTGTTCAGGTACGTCAGATCTATTACCGGGCGCCAGGTACCGCTTTTCTTTTGGACTAGGAAAAGGGGGGAGTATACTCCTTGGAATTGTTCTTCCTCTGGGACACGTACTACTGCTCCCTGGGTTTTCAGCAGGTCTACGTAGGACAGTAAGGCCTGTTTTTGTTCTTCCATACTTGGAAGTAGGGTTGAGATAAATCTGGGGGGAGGAATGCTGGAGAAGGACCATGCGTGACCTGACGACACTGTCCTGACGACCCAGAAGTCTGAGATTGAGGCCACCCACACGTGCCGGAAGAGGAGCAGACGTGCCCCTACCCAACCCGCCTGGGCGGGCAAAATCTCAAAAGGATTTAGCCTGATCGCGACCACTGGATACTTGGTTGTTTGCTGGCTTGCGGAAGGACGCTTGGCCTCTGCTCCAGTTTCTTCTGAAGTCCAGGCCAGGTCTATAGGAGCGTGCTTCTCTTAAGCGCTCCGGACTGCGTCTTCTGAACTGGGGCCTTCTTCGATTCTGTGGACGCCTGTCCTGTGGAAGAAAGCCAGATTTTCCACCTGTGGCCTTTGCTATGGCGTCATCTAGTTTATTACCAAACAGGGATGATCCTTCGAAGGGAATCTTGCACAATGTTTGCTTAGAAAACGGGTCAGCCTGCCAAGGGCGTAGCCATAGGGCACGTTTAGCTGTAACTGAGGATAGCATAATCCTGGACAGTAGACGGATCAGATCAACTGATGCTTCACCCAAGAAGGCTACTGCTAGTTTTAGCTCTGCTGCTGCTGAGTTATTTGCCAGATCTTCTGAAACACCTTTGAGAAATGAATCTACATTCTCAGTCCATGCCTCCATAGCCTTAGATACGGCTGCCAAGGCTAGAGCGGGTTTACAAGCTGTCCCAGCAAGACCGTAAATTCTTTTAAGGTCCTGATCCATTCTTCTGTCAAGACTGTCCTTAAAGGAGACTGTGTCTTCAAGAGGGAGCATGACATATTTAGCCAAACGCATTACCGCTGCGTCCACAGGAGGAATATTCTCCAGGTATTTTACCTCTTCTGCTTTGAATGGATACATTCTGGAGGCTTTATTTGTCATCGAGGACTTCCTGTCCACTTTGCTCCACTCTTCATCAAAGATGCCCTTTAGTTCGGCTAAAAGCGGAAAGCTTGGGCGCTCTTTCCCCAGGCTCTTGAAAAACTTTTTCTGTTTAGCTGGGGGAGTAGAAGGGTCTTCCCACATAAGGGCCTCTTTGACCGCTTTAATGAGCGGAGTAACTTGAGAGAAATCAAATTCCACACTCTCTTCTTCACTCTCCAATTCTCCTTCCGAAGGAAGAGGCGAGGATGCGTAGGGCTGGGAAGGACCTGGAACTTCACGGACCACATCAGCCGGGGAGCCAGATCGAATAGTGCTGGACTGGCTTTGTGCGTGGGAAGCATCCATCTCCTTAAGAGAACGTTGCACCACCTGTTTTACTAGAGACTCGATCCGTTGGTCTTCTGTCTCTTTTTCCCCAACCGCATGGGCATAGCAATGGCTGCATAATGATTTGCCCTCTGGGACTCGTGAGCCGCATCCCCAGCAGGCTCTCCGATCAGAATAACTGTCCTGGCGGTGGGAGCGGTGTCTGGAGGAGGAATGGGAACTTCTCCTCTGGTGGTGAGATGCAGACGGGGAATCATGTCTGTGTTTTGATTTTGATGAATGCTGCGGCATGGCAAGGTCTGAGTCGAGATGAAGATCTGCGGAAGGGCTAAAAAAAAAAAGGAAAAAAGGGGGATTGGGGAAAAGTGATAAGCCTGCAAGCAACAATACTTGCGACTGAACCCCGCGCCCTCTCCTCTCCTGCACATACCTTGTGCGTGAGGGCTGACCACATGTAAGCAGTGAATTGTCCATAACTTCTGGACTAAGGAGTCACAATAGAGACAGGTCGACCTACAGTATTTATAAAAAATTAATTGGTAACTTGCCCTTTAAGGAAAGTGCACTATATAATGATAAGCGATATATGTTGAAAAGACACATTATGTACATGTACACCTATATGTATAACCAAAGACTATGATTGGAACAGACAAAGAACAAATTCACACTGCCTTTAAGTTTTTTTAAATAGTGCACTGACCTGATTGAGAGGCAAGAGCCTCAGCAGGGAGATCAAAATAGCCTCTGCTCGCCTGTCAGGGGAGATCCCAAAATGACACAGGCGAGCCTAGCTTTTAAATTCCCCGCCCGTGACATCACCGCTGTTAATCCAGCTCACCTGCATGTAGGAGGATCTCCCATCTGCGCCTGTGCGGCCGCCTAGCGACCCACTGGACCGCGCATGCGCGAACCAAGCCTCGCTCTGGGAGCGGGCACTGCGCATGTGCGAATGGCGGCGGCGCCTGAGAATTGGGTCACCGGTGTGGGCTGGAACGCAGAGTGTTCCAGCTGCCATTGGGGAGAGCAGGGGCATATTTTAACAGACAAACAAACAAATATAACAAAGATGCGACTGCCATGGAGCATGGAAAAAATAAGTAGCAGACCTGCCAGCCGGGGGAATTCAGGACACACCGCAGCAACTTCCATTCAATCCTTCATGGTTGCTGTAAGCTCTCCACCCGCCCATGGCTGGGTTCCGAGCTGCACCGCTAAAGGTGTGCCAACCATCCATCCATCCAGAAATCTGCACAGCCGTGCGTGCTTCAGGTCCATTGGAGGAGGACAAAAAAGGAACACAGTGCTGAGAGGTGAGCTTACTTTTATGGGTATGGGGTCCTATAGCATTGGATAGGAGGCGGGGTTAACCCACGCGTAGGCTGCCATGGAGTCAGTGCACCAATGGAAGAAATATCAGACCAAAGAATAAAACAGTCCAAACCAATTTATTAGTTTATACAAACAAAAAAAAAACAACAGCTAACGCTTTTCTGAGGTCAAAGAGATTCCCCCTTCATCTTGATTGCTCACACAGATACTGCTAAAGCCCTGTAAACACAATCGGATTTCCTATGGATTCAATCCGATGGATTTTTCCATCGGAATTCCAATGAAGCTGACTTCCATCAGTCTTGCCTACACACCATCAGTCAAAAATCCGACTGTCCCAAACACCGTGACGTAAAACACTCCGATGAGCCGAGAAAAATAAAGTTCAATGCTTCTGAGCATGCGTCGACTTGATTCTGAGCATGCGTGGGTTTTTTCTCCGATGGAGTTCCACACAAACGATCGGAATTTGCTATTGTTTTTTTTTCCATCGGATAAATTTAAAACATGTTCTATTTTTTCTCACCGATGGAAAAAAGACCGATGGGGCCCATACACGATCGGTTTGTCCGATGAAAAAAGTCCATCGGACTGTTTTCATCGTTAAAACCGATCGTGTGTACAGGGCATAACTCTCTAGATCCAGCAATTAGCTTCCCTACACAGAATCACACAGGAAAGCTCTAATTTGAGTCCATAAAGCTCTGATGAAGGACCCCCGAAACACATTTTTTTTTTTGTATAAACTGATAAATTAATTTGGACTCTGGTCCTTTGTTCTCGGGTTCCTTCCATTGATGCATGTTTTTCTTCTCACTTTTGTTCCAACAGCAAACAGGAAATCCCCGTACTGCTGTTGGAAAACAGTGCAGATTACTGAAGGTGCTGTATACTGAGAGCCCTGATGCTATACACAGTATATACAAGTGGCTGCATCAGTTAATAAAGGAAATAAATCCTATAGAATCCTTGAAGTGAAGGTAAAACTGGAGTTTGGCTTTAGCTACCTGATAAATGGCATTTTATTTGGTTTTCTTATAAACTTGTAAGCACGAACAGTAAAAATAAAATTCAGTATGAAATACAAAACCTGTGGCAAAAAACAATTAAGCCTTTAACATTAGTAAATGTTCTCATAAATTTGTGCTCTCTTTTTTTGTCATGTAATGTTTTTACAAGTAATTTCCAAGGATAATGGACCTTTATAACCATTTGACACAGCAAACATTTAAGAAAAAGGTTAGGACTACTGAACCAAGCTAAAAAGTGGATTCCATGCATATTTCCAACACACTGCCTGTTTCAAGCTTCTATTAAGGTATTCTTGCAACTGAAATGCAACCTACCATGCGAGATTCTAGACACTGAACTGTGGTTTTAGTACAGAATTACAAAGTGATTTGAGAACAGCTTTTTGGGCCCCACACAGCGGTACAAAGAGAGCTTATTGTACTGACATAGGAGGAGAAAAAGCACAGCAACATTACCAATTCAGGATACTGCAATTTTCCCAGAAAATAATAGAAAAGAGAGGTAATTTACAAATACAGTAATTTGTTGTTAAAACTATAAAACTGTGTTCTGGATAGCGCAATTTCCAGTCTAATTTTATCTTACACAATTTATTCATAAGCTATTGCTATAGTTTGCTGTTTTTTCTAGCAATTCACAGAGGTGGTAACAGCGGTAGGGTAATGGAATATGTATGTTACAGAGGTACTTTTCATACACAGTCTATTGAAACCCCTAATGAATGCATTGTTTATGAGCTAATGTGTTGGTCTATCCACAGCTAGTCTTGTCTTGTGTACCTGGGTTATTACGACATTTGGCTGAATTCTGGAAACAAGCCAGAAAACACTTACAGAGTATAACTTAAAGCGATAATAAAGTCTTTTTTTTAAAAATAACAAAACATGTTATACTTACCTGCTCTGTGCAATGGTTTTGCACAGAGCAGCCCAGATCCTCCTCTTCTTGGGTCCCTCGCTGTCACTCCTGACCCCTCCCTTCTGCAAGCAGCTTTCTGTGGGGGCACCCACGCAGGTGTGTTTCCGAACCGTGGCTCTGTGTGTCCATTTACACACAGAGCTGCGTCTCGGCCCCTCCCCCTTCGGTCTCCTGATTGGGTCAATGGCTGCGATTGACAGCAGCGGGAGCCAATGGCTCCCACTGCTGCCAAAAGCCAATCAGGAGTGCGAGTCCCCGGAAAGGCAAGGCTCTCGTGGACATCGCTGCATCAAGAGGGGGCTCAAGTAAGTAATAGGGGGGCTGTTTTTTTTTTTTACCTTATTGCATAGAATGCATGAAGGTAAAAAACCTTGTGCCTTTACTTTAAATTACTACTTTACCTTAAATTTTACAGTGAACAAAACCTTTCTAAAAAGCACACAGGAAAAAAGTAAAAAGTGTTCCTAATATTTCAATAAAAACAGAGATTCCAGTTTGTATACATTTTCAAATATACTGTATGGGAAACTATACGTCAGCTTCAGATACACCCAAAAACTTTTTGATATACTGTATATCTATGAATATATATAGAAAGTATAGCTGCCCATAGATGGCTCACAATTCAGCTGGTTCAGCAGGGACTGGTTTAAATTTGACCCATCTATGGCTCCCTCTCTACAGAAGTTGATACACGTATAATGATCCACTTCTGTTGAATGGGTCTGTTGGAAAATCTTTCTTGATCAGCTGGCTGCAGCTACTGAGCAGTATACAGAGTCCCACTGTCAGAATACAATGGCACAGTGGAGAGGATTCCTCCATCCACCTTGCATGTGTAGATGGAGAAACCCTTTTGTTTTTTTTGATCAGCCCTCTGGCTGATCAAAAAAAAAAAAAATAGGAGGCATCTATGGTCAGCCTAATGCCTTGTACACATGATCGGATTTTCCGTCGGGATAAACTCCGACGGATTTTTCCGACTGAATTCCGTTCAAGCTGTCTTGCATACACACTGTCACACCAAATTCCGACCGTCAAGAACGCGGTGACGTACAACACTACGACGAGCCGAGAAAAATTGTGTCGATTTGATTCCAAGCATGCGTAGTTTTTTTCTCCGTCGGAGTTCCATACAGACGAACCGAATTTCTGATAGAAAAAAAGAGAACATGTTCTCTTTCTAACTCTGTCGGAATTTCCGCCGAAAAAAGTCTGATGGGGCACACACGCGGTCGGAATATCCGATGAAAAAATTTTGGCTGACTTTTTCCATCGGAAATTCCGATCGTGTGTACAAGGAATAAGTGTACCTGAGGGTCACCCCTTTTCTTCGCAAAGGTACAGCATGTATGAACCACCCTAGTTAAAGGCAGTTGCAAAGCATTGCGTGCAGTACAAAAGCACCTAATTAATTTAAAGAAAATATGCATAGCTAGTAGGAATGAAGATTTGAAAGGATTAATACTGGAGATGTTTGTGTAGCGGACCCCTCAAAACTGGGGTCGCTATGCCTAAATTTAGGGGCTAGCCTGAGCAAATAGTTAGGCTCAGGCTGTTGAAATTCTTTCAATAGGCCTCTGCTCTGTTGTGATGTTGTCTGGCAGTACAGTTCCCTGTGACCTGAAGGTGGCGCTGTCGCCCAGGTCTCGGGTCGAACCACAGGTGGCATTACGGCGCTATTGGGTGTCCTCTCTCGGCAGCTGTGCGGTGGGCGTGGTCTGCCCGCTGTGCATGCTGGGAGGGGGTACATAAGGGTAGACGCCATTATTTGGGGTGCAGTCCAGGCCAGGGGTGCGTGTGTGTATTTGGTCCCGGGCACCTTTAGCCTGAGGCCGCATCGTTCCAGGTAGGCCCAGCACCTTTAGCTAAGGCCTACGCCAAACAGCGGAATCCCAGGGTACCCGTGGGAGGGTGACCCGCTCTGAAAGAGAGGGAACCAGGGGAGGACCTATCTAGGAGATCGGTGAAGGAAGTCGCTGTCTCAGGAGAGGCCTGGTTACCTGACAGAGGTTAGGATTCCATTATCCGCCAAAAGCCTTGTAACATGCCCCATTGGCACCTAAGGTCTCAAGTGTTACAAGTGCTGGGAAGTTCAGGACTTATAGACTAATATCCTGATCATATCCTTAGGAAAAGAACTTAAAGTAAATATTCATGCTCCACACCGGCTGCTAGGACCGTGAGAGGGGACTATCCGGGTGAGCAAAACCCACTCAGGCTTGAGTGGCGACGAGGGTAATTAAGTGTCGCATGCCTGAACCTGCCTCCCTGTTCAACTTTCTCTATCTCCAACCTTTCCTGTCAAGTTGCAAGCAAGTAAAATAAACTCTTTTATTGGGTTTAATACTGTCTGGACAATGGCCTTATTAAAAGAGAGAGAAAATAGACTTTTCCCTACACTCTAGGGACGAGAACTAGTGATGAGCCGAACACCCCCGGGTTCGGTTCGCACCAGAACCCGCGAACGGACCGAAAGTTCGTACGAACATTAGAACCCTATTAAATACAATGGATGCGAACGTTCGAATTCTAAAGTGCTAATTATAACAACTATTATGCATGTTATTGTCCTAAAAAGGGTTTGGGAACCCGGGTTCTGCACCAGGGGACATGTATCAATGCAAAAAGAAGTTTTAAAAACGGTCGTTTTTCGGGAGCAGTCATTTTAATGATGCATAAAGTGAAAAAAAAAAGTCAAATATTCCTTTAAATATCGTACCTGGGGGGTGTCTAAAGTATGCCTGTGAAGTGCCACGTGTTTCCCGTGTTTAGAACTGTCCCTGCACAAAATGACACTTCTAAAGGAAAAAAAAGCCATTTAAAACTTCTTGCGGCTTTAATGTAATGTCTGGTCCCGGTAATATGGATGAAAATCTTTAAGAAAAATGGCATAGCTACCCCATGACCCCCCCCCCCTACCCCAGCCCATTACCAGCCCCTTTGGGTCTTGTATGGATATTAAGGGGAACCCCGCACATAAGATAAAAAAGGCCCTATATACTCTGAACAGCCGTATACAGGCGGTGCATACAAGACAGGGACTGTAGGTTTGTTCTTATGTAGAATGTGTTTGTAATTTTGAACAGGTACATTGTTGAAGTGTAGCTCCAGCCCAAAAATCTATTTTTAAACTTTTTGGGAAACATAGGTAAGGGTTATCACCCCTGTAACATTTGTTTTGCTGTCTGTGCCCCTGTTCAGAACATTTCACCTCACTTTCCGTCCCAATGACAACTGTTTTTGAAATGTGGTGTTTTTCTTGAAACAAGGATTGCTGATAAAGCATCAGTACAGAGGAGACACCTTTCTCCCATATTTATTCTTACAGGAGAGAATTTTCCTTCCTAGGGGTAGATTTCCTCTCACTTCCTGTTGTCTTCTTTCGTTTGCAAGTAGGAGTCGTTTGTAAGTTGGATGTTTGAAAGTAGGGACCTGCCGTATATACTCTGCAGAAATAGGCCCCTTAGTTGTTGGTGCTGGTGCCACAACACTGTAAGCACTCACAGTTACTCTTGGTTGGTGCTGGAACGCCCTGCTGTCAACTATTATATCAGGAATTTTAATTACATATAATTGTTGAACAGTGGTAGTAAAAATTGGGGCTTTGATGGTGGTGCTGGTGCCACAACACTGTAAGCCCTGACAGTTACTCTTGGTGGGTGCAGCAATGGGCCCTGCTGTGAATTATTAGATCAAGAATTGTAATTGCATGCCCCTGTTGAACAGGGGCTGAAAAATTGGGCTTTTCGTGGTGGTGGTGGTGGTGGTGGTGTTGCCACAACACTGTAAGCCCTCAGAGTTACTCTTGGTGGGTGCAGGAATGGGCCCTGCTGTGAATTATTAGATCAAGAATTGTAATTACATGCCCCTTTTGAACAGGGGCTGAAAAATTGGGCCTTTCGTGGTGGTGGTGGTGGTGGCGTTGCCACAACACTGTAAGCCCTCAGACTTACTCTTGGTGGGTGCAGGAATGGGCCCTGCTGTGAATTATTACATCAAGAATTGTAATTGCATGCCCCTGTTGAACAGGGGCTGAAAAATTGGGCCTTAGGCACTGGTGGCACAACACTACAACCCCTCACAGATACTGTACTTGGAGCACAGCAATGAGCCCTGTTGCAAAGTATTGCTTCAAAAATTGTAATGACACGCCCCTGTTGAACAGGGGCTGAAAAATTGGGCCTTAGGCACTGGTGGCACAACACTACAACCCCTCACAGATACTGTACTTGGAGCACAGCAATGAGCCCTGTTGCAAAGTATTGCTTCAAAAATTGTAATGACACGCCCCTGTTAAACAGGGTCTGAAAAATTGGGCCTTAGGCACTGGTGGCACAACACTACAACCCCTCACAGATACTGTACTTGGAGCACAGCAATGAGCCCTATGGCAAATTATTGCTAAAAAAATTGTAAGTACACGCCCCTGTAAAACAGGGGCTGAAAAATTGGGCCTTAGCCACTGGTGGCGGCACCCATAAACAAAAATGATCTTCCAAGCTATCATCATCAATCGTATCATTGAGGACTCGGAGGAGGAGGATAGCCAGTCAACATAACAGCACAGGCACTCAGCATCAGCATCAGTCTTGAAGGGACGTGACATGTTAAAATCAATTAGTCTGTTATATCAGCATCAGGTGTGTGGTAGCTGGTGGTGATCCAAGACTGGTTCATCTTGATGAAAGTCAGTCGATCAACCGAGTCGGTGGACAGGCGCACCCTGTGATCCGTGACAAATCCTCCAGCAGCACTGAATGTGCGTTCCGAAAGAACGCTGGATGCAGGACAGGCCAGTAGCTCAATTGCATACTGTGCAAGCTCTGGCCAGTGATCCATCCTCAAGACCCAGTAAGCCAGAGGATTTTCGGTGGGGAAGGTGTCCAAGTCTGACCTTGCCCCTACATATTCCTGCACCATGTTTATCAGACGCTGGCGATGGTTGCTGGAACCAATCATACTTTGGGGCTGCGGACTAAAGAATTGTCTGAACGCATCGGTCAGACGGCCACCTTCCCCACCGCTCCTTCTTTGACTGGCCGAAGCCTCAGCAACTCGTTGTCCTGGACCAGGAGTTTGTAACCTCCCAGTCTCTGGGAACGCGTTGCACAGACCTTTCTGCAAGGCCTCCCGGAGTTGTCTCATCCTCTGCTCCCTCTGCGACGGTAACATAAGGTCTGCAACCTTACCCTTGTACCGTGGATCAGGGAGAGTGGCCAGCCAGTAATGGTCCCTCTCCTTGATCCGAAGAATACGAGGATCCTTCCGCAGACTTTGCAGGATCAGGGAGGCCATGCAGCGTAGGTTTGCTGAGTCATTCGCTCCGGAGTCCTCTGGGTCACTAAGGACGACATGATCCGCAGTCACCTCCTCCCAGCCACGTACAAGTCCACTGGTTTCTTGGGACTGTAAATCATCCCTAAAAGACTGCTGCTGATGATGCTGAGTGCCAGCCTCCACCTCCATGCTGACACAATCCTCCTCCTCCTCCTCTTCCTCTTCCTGTGCGATGGGTGGGACAGAAGGAACACTGTCTGGGTAAAGGGGGCCTTGAGAGGCAAGGAAGTCCTCCTCTTCCTGCCTCTGTTCTGCCTCAAGTGCCCTGTCCATTATTCCACGCAGCGTGTGCTCCAACAGGTGGACAAGAGGTACAGTGTCACTGATGCATGCACTGTCACTGCTCACCATCCTCGTGGCCTCCTCAAATGGTGCCAGGACAGTGCATGCATCCCTGATCATGCCCCACTGGCGTGGAGAAAAAAAACCAAGCTCCCCTGACCCTGTCCTGGTGCCGTAGTCGCACAGGTACTCATTGATGGCCCTCTGCTGCGTGTGCAGCCGCTGCAGCATGGCCAACGTTGAGTTCCACCTGGTGGGCATGTCACATATAAGGCGGTTCTTGGGCAGGTTCAACTCCTTTTGCAGCTCAGCCAGGCGAGCACTGGCATTATAAGATCTGCGGAAATGCACACAGACTTTCCTGGCCTGCCTCAGGACATCCTGTAAGCCCGGGTACCTGCCCAAGAACCGCTGCACCACCAGGTTAAGGACGTGAGCCACACAGGGCACATGGGTCAGTTGTCCCTGTCGGAGGGCGGAGAGGAGGTTGGTGCCATTGTCGCAAACCACCATTCCTGGCTTAAGCTGGCGTGGCGTCAACCACCTCTCGGCCTGGCCCTGCAGAGCAGACAGGACCTCTGCCCCAGTGTGGCTTCTGTCCCCCAAACACACCAGCGCAAGCACGGCATGGCATCTTTTTGCCTGCGTACTTGCGTAGCCCCGTGAACGGCTACGGAGCACCGCTGGTTCATAGGACAAACCACAGGAAGAGGCCATGGAGGAAGAAGAAGAGGAGGGGGTGGAGGAGAGAGGTGTGTCACAACCAGTAGTAGCATTTTGGAGGCGTGGCGGTGGGACAACCTCCAACACTACTGCACCTTGTCCTGCATCCTTCCCAGCTGCCAAAAGAGTGACCCAATGGGCCGTGAAAGAAAGGTAACGTCCCTGTCCATGCCTGCTGGACCATGAGTCAGCGGTAATATGCACCTTACCGCTGACCGCCCTGTCCAGCGAGGCCAAGACATTGCCTTCCACATGCCGGTAGAGAGCCGGAATAGCCTTCCGTGAGAAAAAGTGGCGTTTGGGAACCTGCCACTGAGGAACCGCACATTGCACAAACTCACGGAAGGGGGCCGAGTCTACCAACTGAAAAGGCAGCAGTTGAAGCGCTAGCAATTTAGCCAAGCTAGCATTCAACCGCTGGGCATGTGGATGGCTGGGAGTGAACTTCTTTCGACGGTCCAGCAGCTGGGGCAGGGAAATTTGCCTGCTAGAATCGGACGTCGGTGTACTGCTAGCAGAGTGGCCGCAAGTACTTGGCTGTGACACACCTAATTCTACACCTTCATTCCTCTCAGTGCATGTTTCTGAGAGGACTGAAGTTATAGTGGGGTTGGAGATCCCAGCTGATGCGGTGCAAGGAGAGGTCCGCTTTGTTCTTTGGTGTGGGTCTTTGAGGTAGGCTTGCCAACGAGCTGCATGGCAGGTCAACATATGTCTGGTCAGGCATGTGGTACCCAAGCGGCTGATGTTTTGGCCACGCGATATACGCTTGAGACATATGTTGCAAACAGCAGCTGTGCGATCTGATGCACTAGCCTCAAAAAAGGCCCACACCAAGGAACTTTTTGAATGACGGGCAGAGGCAGCGCCCTGCACAGGCGGAGCTCTGCGGTGTGATTCCGTCGGTGTACTGCCCTTACGCTGGCCACCAAAGGGCATCCTGCCTCGTTGGAGATGTGCCTCCTCCTCATCCTCCTCCTCCTCCTCTCTCCTATTAGGCACCCAGGTGGAGTCAGTGACCTCATCATCCCCTCCCTCCTCATCACTGGAGCCAATCTGGCAGTATGCTGCAGCTGCTGGAACATGACTGCCAGATTGGTGTCCTTCTTGAGCATCCCCTCTGTCTGCTCTCACCCTACTGCCTTCCTGTAGCTGGGTTTCATCATCAGACCCTTCGAAACGCTGGGCATCCTCCTGGAGCATGTACCCAACACTGTGCTCAAACAGTTCGGGGGACTCCTCAGGAGGAGGACATGGTGGGTCTAGGGAAGGAGTGACTGATGATGAGTCTGACATTGATAACAGGGAAGAGGACGCTTTGGCAGCTGCTTTGCCAGTACCCTGAGCCTGGGTGAGAGAGGATGAGGAGGAGGAGGAGGGCTTGGTCATCCACTCTACCAAGTCTTCGGCATGATGTGGCTCAACATGTCCAGCTGCCGAAAAGAAGGACAAGCGTGTCCCATGGCCATGTGCTGATGACAATGCACCGCGTCCACGACCAGCACTGTTGCCCCCAGACACAGAGCCTGCTTGCCCTCTTTTATTGCCTCCTGACTGTCTGCCTCTCCTTGTTTGCCTTCCAGACATTCTAATAGATGGCCTGCAGGGAGATGGGAAAAAAGCAATAAGGGCTACCTTCAGGTGTCCTTCTCTGTCCCTTGAAACAAGGACTTGCACAGTGAAAGAAACTGACACTCTCCCTACCTACAGTTTTCTGTCCCTAGAAAAAATGTTTTTTTTAAGCACAATATAGCACAAGGAGAATTCACTCACTGTCCTTCCAGGTCCCTGGAAACAAGGACTTGCACAGTGAAAGAAACTGACACTCTCCCTACCTACAGTTTTCTGTCCCTAGAAAAAATGTTTTTTTTAAGCACAATATAGCACAAGGAGAATTCACTCACTGTCCTTCCAGGTCCCTGGAAACAAGGACTTGCACAGTGAAAGAAACTGACACTCTCCCTACCTACAGTTTTCTGTCCCTAGAAAAAATGTTTTTTTTAAGCACAATATAGCACAAGGACAATTCACTCACTGTCCTTCCAGGTCCCTAGAAACAAGGACTTGCACAGTGAAAGAAACTGACACTCTCCCTACCTACAGTTTTCTGTCCCTAGAAAAAATGTTTTTTTTAAGCACAATATAGCACAAGGAGAATTCACTCACTGTCCTTCCAGGTCCCTGGAAACAAGGACTTGCACAGTGAAAGAAACTGACACTCTCCCTACCTACAGTTTTCTGTCCCTAGAAAAAATGTTTTTTTTAAGCACAATATAGCACAAGGAGAATTCACTCACTGTCCTTCCAGGTCCCTGGAAACAAGGACTTGCACAGTGAAAGAAACTGACACTCTCCCTACCTACAGTTTTCTGTCCCTAGAAAAAATGTTTTTTTTAAGCACAATATAGCACAAGGACAATTCACTCACTGTCCTTCCAGGTCCCTAGAAACAAGGACTTGCACAGTGAAAGAAACTGACACTCTCCCTACCTACAGTTTTCTGTCCCTAGAAAAAATGTTTTTTTTAAGCACAATATAGCACAAGGAGAATTCACTCACTGTCCTTCCAGGTCCCTGGAAACAAGGACTTGCACAGTGAAAGAAACTGACACTCTCCCTACCTACAGTTTTCTGTCCCTAGAAAAAATGTTTTTTTTAAGCACAATATAGCACAAGGAGAATTCACTCACTGTCCTTCCAGGTCCCTGGAAACAAGGACTTGCACAGTGAAAGAAACTGACACTCTCCCTACCTACAGTTTTCTGTCCCTAGAAAAAATGTTTTTTTTAAGCACAATATAGCACAAGGAGAATTCACTCACTGTCCTTCCAGGTCCCTGGAAACAAGGACTTGCACAGTGAAAGAAACTGACACTCTCCCTACCTACAGTTTTCTGTCCCTAGAAAAAATGTTTTTTTTAAGCACAATATAGCACAAGGAGAATTCACTCACTGTCCTTCCAGGTCCCTGGAAACAAGGACTTGCACAGTGAAAGAAACTGACACTCTCCCTACCTACAGTTTTCTGTCCCTAGAAAAAATGTTTTTTTTAAGCACAATATAGCACAAGGAGAATTCACTCACTGTCCTTCCAGGTCCCTAGAAACAAGGACTTGCACAGTGAAAGAAACTGACACTCTCCCTACCTACAGTTTTCTGTCCCTAGAAAAAATGTTTTTTTAAGCACAATATAGCACAAGGAGAATTCACTCACTGTCCTTCCAGGTCCCTAGAAACAAGGACTTGCACAGTGAAAGAAACTGACACTCTCCCTACCTACAGTTTTCTGTCCCTAGAAAAAATGTTTTTTTTAAGCACAATATAGCACAAGGAGAATTCACTCACTGTCCTTCCAGGTCCCTGGAAACAAGGACTTGCACAGTGAAAGAAACTGACACTCTCCCTACCTACAGTTTTCTGTCCCTAGAAAAAATGTTTTTTTTAAGCACAATATAGCACAAGGAGAATTCACTCACTGTCCTTCCAGGTCCCTAGAAACAAGGACTTGCACAGTGAAAGAAACTGACACTCTCCCTACCTACAGTTTTCTGTCCCTAGAAAAAATGTTTTTTTTAAGCACACTATAGCACAAGCACAAAACACACTGACACTCCCCCTACCTATCCTTCTCTTTCCCTAAACTAAAGGAATCCAGGTTAAGCAAGAAAGAAATAAAAGTCACTGTCCCTGCCTATGCTGCTCTATCCCTGCTCCGGAACACACTACACTAGGCCGCCGTGCTGGCGGCCTTTTATAGTGTGGGGCGTGTACTAAACACCCTCAGCAATAATTGGCCACAGGCATCCTGCCTGTGGCCAATCATTGCTCTCCTCGCTGCCGGCGCTGTGATTGGCCAAGCATGCGGGGTCACAGTGCATGCTTGGCCAATCACAGCGCCTGGATGACACTGCGATGGCGTAGTGCATTGTGGGCCGTTCGCGTCACTCGAATTTGGCGCGAACGGCCCAAATCGTTCGATCTTCGTCGAACGATCGAACAGCCGATGTTCGAGTCGAACGTATGTTCGACTCGAACACGAAGCTCATCCCTAACGAGAACCAATGGAAAGAGGTAACTCGCTGCAGGACCCAAAAATATTAAGACTGCTCACCCTCTACAAGATGGAGGATACTGGGCATGTGGCATGGTGTGTCCCACTCTGCAAGTGGAGGTAAGCAGGGGTAACGGATCTGTGTGCTACATTTGAATATGTAAAAAACTCAAAACCATATAATCAAAAAGGAAACAAAGCTTGTTCACTGGAATGCATCTGTGGAAAAGCAGCCTTGAGGTCCAAAGACAGGAAATATGTTGGGACTACAGAACATCTCCCCATTTCCTCATCTCCATAAGCATAGGAGCTGTTCTATAGACCACACAAGAGAACTTGGCAAGGCTGATTGCTTGAGATAATACTGCAGGATTCAGAGATTTACAACATCACAAGGTATATTGCAGGATCAATAAAAAATGTTTTGCCATTTTTGAACAGATGTAAGAAAATACTTCCAATGGTATATTTTGAGTTAATGTTGACGTAATGTTAATATGACTTTAACATTTTATATTCTGGTTGTTCTATATTTTATTTATCGTATCAGATATAGGTGTAGCACCCTCCTCACTCCCCTCTTTCTCCTCAGCTCGTCTGTCTCTTGTCTAGGGGTATCTTTTAGAGGAGAAGGGAGCGGGGACACTATGCCAGGCCTTTGTCACAGGTGTCAGTGTGATACAAGCAAAGTTCTTTTACCTTCGGGTCAGTGCTGTGCACCTGGAGCCTCCACCAAGAGTTACCTTGAACGATGTCTGTCAGGAAATGAGCCCCACACCATTAAAGTTCAACACTCCTTTATTCTTCTTGAATGAACACAATCAGTTGAACTCCTTTGATAGAAACAGAACAGGAAAGGAGGTGTGGATGCGAATAGGCCCAGACACAATGTGTTCTCCACTTTCCTTCCTGAAAGTGGGTTGCAGTCTCCGAACGAAGGGGATTTCCTTCCAAGCGGTCCCAGGTGAGAGACTCACCCGTCACTGGCAATCTGCTGCACCAGGTCTTCGAATGAGGAGCTCCCCCCGGTCCATTACGCCTTCCGGATTCGGGTACCCACTCCCGGGGTTCCCTAGGATCTCCTTCCCTCGCGGAACTCAGTGTTGGGCACTGAGCTCCGGACCTCCATCTGAGTACCTCGCCCCAGGCTAAAGGTGCCTGGAATGGAACACGACCTCCGGCTGTCCTCTAGGCCTAGGCCCGCCTAGAGAGCCGAAACGAACCACCGTCCACAGGCTAAAGGTGCCCTGGACCCCCCCCTGACAAAGATGGCCGGCCCCTTTATACCCTCTCCCAGCAAGCACGGCGGGTTCCCCGCCCCACCATACCGCTGCCGAGGGAGGACAAAAAGGAGGCACGACACCAGCAATGATTCAACCCCAGCCCAGAGCGACAGCGCCACCTGCTGGGCTGCAGGGAATTACACATCACAAATGTCTCTGTCAAGTTCAAATTTACACCCGGGAAAGTACATACCTGCTACATAGGGATTTATAAATTATCTATTAGAGAGAACTCTCAGTACCTCACAGCAGTGATTCCGCTTTTGCATAAAGTTGAACTTCAGGTACCCCTTCACCCCCCCCTAATGACTGCCATGGAAAAAAAAAAAAAAAAATCTAAATGTCACTTTTTATCCACCTAAATCTGGGACCATCTGACATTCCAGTCCCGAGTCTTCTTCTTCTATTTACAAGAGGCAAGATCCTTTTTTAGTAATACACATCGTTACATGAAATCCTTCTTTAGGCATGCACATCGTTACATGAAAGACATTGACACTTCCTATTGGCTGTCCAGTGTTGGGGTCTCTCATAATCCAGAAGAGAATCTGTACGTGATTATGGTCCCCTGCACCTGGAAACAGGGAGGGAACCAGATACCAGACAGGTGCATTAAAAATGCTAAAGTGTATTAAAAAAAAAAAAAAATGAATGGGTTAAAAGGAGCTGGGGAGGGGAGGTGGGAAGGTTAGGTTACATTTTTGACCAAAGATGGGCTTTAACAACTCTTGAGATAAGGAGACTCATTTTCTAGACACAATAAAGTATGGGACCATTCACTATAATTATCCAATCATGTGTCAATTCTTGTTTACTTATTTCATCTAGACATGGTCAGATAATTGAAGATAATTGAAGTGAATATTCACACTATTTGTTATGTAAAGGTTCTCAACTACTTTTGTAAATCAACCTAAAGATATCAACCATAAAGGGGGAAGGTGTATTATTTTTAATGGGTCATTTGATTTAAAGACATTCTGGGAAGAAGAAGTAATGCACAACCGTTGTGTATTAAACAAGCCCATGTATGGGTAAGTAACTAATGAGAAAATATAAATACATAGCAACGTGCATATACTGTAATGCATAATTGCAATATGTATTGATAAAATTTACATTAGCTAATCTTTTTCACATATATTTCAGAGGTAAAATTGAAAAGACTATACAGTATATGCTCTTTATTTTATTATTAAAATCTTGATAACGGTGCTTGAAATGGGTTTACTTACTGTGTGCACTATTGTGTTTAGTGAATTTTGCAATTTCTTTAGCCAATTTACAAACGTATTTTACTGATACATTTCCTAAATTGATTAAAAATCACTGCTTAGGGATAGTGAGTGTTGCAGGAGTTGTGACAATGGAATATGTAGCGGTCCTGATCTGCTGCTGGTGAAGGTGAGATTGTGATAGGGCCAGAGCAGAGAAAAAACACGTTCAAATACTTATGCAGCCTGGCTTTATACAACAATAAAATAGCAATAGTTTGGCCTAAAATGAAGATGCCTTCTGGACAGTCTGGTGACATCATGAGTTCTTCCCTTTCTTGTCCTGTGGTGGTGGTGGCAGGCAGTCCTTACAGCTGCTATTAAAGGCTCTCCTCTAGTACCATATGTTGCCTAGTAAGTGCAACACTACTGGGAGTCCAAGCCGGCATGATAATGCACCCGCAGGAGCTAGGTCCCTGACAGCCTAAAAACAAAGGTAGCTTCCTGAATGATGCTGACCTACATACAACAAGGATGGAATGCCCCATCTAGCATAAACGCAGATTTTTTTTGATGGGGGGGGGGGGGGGTTAGGAGGAGGCAGAAGCAGATTGAAATTGAGTATTGCTGTGAAGGCTGCTTTTTCTTTTTAACTGTGATGGACAATTTTCTTTCCAAAATTATGAAAGCTGGAGTTCTGTCTTAAAATAAAAAGATATGTGCCACTGGATCTTTTCCTTATATTTTATGTTAGAACAGTAAGAAATAATTGTGGATTTTATGAAGAGATCTGCAAGTGCCAATTGCTACCAAGTTATTATATAGCACTACACTGCAACCATGATCCATGTATGTGAAAAAATGTTTTTATGTGAGATGTGCTCTACCTCGTGTGCATCTATTTATGTGTTGTGCTGTGTTTATTTTTCCAGTGCACAAGCAAATAAAAAAAAAAAAAAAAATGTAAACTGCCCATTAACTAGTGTGTGATGTTTGGAATTCCACACCATACAATTATTGAATCCTTACATACCATTGCATTCATTTGAAGAGTTAATATAATATAATCAACCAAACTAAAGTGCATTGGACTAATTGGCCTTTTCGGCATATGCTGCTGAGTCCAATGCAATCTGGCGATACCCTCTGTGGGATTTGAGTCCATGACTTCTTTAAGGCCTGAGTCTTTCACGGTAGAAGCCTGACCACACAGCTATTGGGCTGAGCACAATCATGTATAGAAAATACATTTACTAGTGTTTGATGTTTTTAATTCTATACAATAATGTTTTGCAAATGAGCCATTAATATTATGAAAACAACCATATTCAGGCTGATGTGGCATTGGCTATTAGGGGAAAAAAACAGTGTGCCCCCCCCCAGTCCATACCAGGCCCTTCAGGTCTGGTATGGGTTTTAAGGGAAACTCAATGCCAAAATAAAAAAAAACAATTGGCGTAGGGTACCAGGCCATATGCCTTTAACATAGGGAGGGTGATTTGGGGTGTTGATGGGGACAAGGGCTTCTTTCCAACAACCCTGGCCGATGGTTGTCGGGGTCTGTGTGTGGGGGGCTTATCAGAATCTGGAAGCCCTCAGATCCCACCCCCCTATGTGAATGGGTATCGGGTACATTGTACCCCTACCCATTAACCAAAACAGTGTACAAAAAATACAAACCACAAGAGACTGTTTTTGACAAATCCTTTATAAACAATCATCACCAATCACGGCGTCTGACTGACCCGAAAAATAGAAAAAAATCAAAACGCTCCGCCTCTATGGGAGGGCTCCCGCCGTATGCTCTCTGTGTGCTTTGGCAGTTCTTTTATAGCCAAGGGTGGGGCCACCCTGATACATCACCCAGTGTCCCCACCCCCTCTGACATCTGAAGTGAGCGGAGTCACCCCGTTACATCATTTGCCAATATATCACCCGTCAAAGCGAAGAGACAGCAGTCAGCAGGAGCCCTCCCATCGGAGCGTTTTCATATTTTTTTCTATTTTTCAGGTCTGTCGGGCGCCGTGATTGATGATAGGCGTACATCGCGGGACACTTTTAAAAAAAATAATAATAATAAAGGATTTTTACAATGTACCTGATACACATTCACATGGTGGGACGGGATCTGGGGACTTGTTAAAGGGGGCTTTCCAGATTCTGATAAGCCCCCCCCGCCCCCAGCCTCCAAGAACACCGGTCAGGGTTGTCGGGAAGAGGCCCTTGTCCCCATCAACATGGGGACAGGGTGTTTTGGGGGGCACCCCAAAGCACCCTCCCCATGTTGAGGGCATGTGGCCTCATATAGTTCAGGGGGGCGCTCGCTCATCCCCCCTATCCTGACCTCCAGCCTGCATGTTTGGATATGGGTCTGGTATGGATTTTGGGGGTCTCCACGTCAATTTTTCTTCAAATTTTGGCATGGAGCTCCCCTTAAAACATATGCCTGGTATGGATTTTTGGGGGGACCCCATGCCAAATTCTGTTTTCAAAATTGTTTTGGGGTATTTTTCCTCCTCCTCCCTCCCCCCTCCTCCCTCCTCCCCCCTCCCTCCTCCCTCCTCCCTCCTCCCTCCTCCCTCCTCCCTCCTCCCTCCTCCCTCCTCCCTGAATAGTCTGCAAAAGTCAAACAAAGCAAAAAAAAATCTACATTTTATTTCAACATTAGTATAAACATTTGGTACATTATGTACTTGAGCCAAAAAACATAAAATGCATGGAACTGATGCTGCAGCCCCCAAAAAAGTTACATGGCAGGGATACAAATCAAGCTAATAAAAACCATGACAAACCTTTGTTGTGTTCAGAAGTCCTCGCCCCAAACCCCTAAAAAGTTCTCATAAGCAAAACCAGACAAAATTAATACAAAAGCCAAAAAGGCAGCACACAAATTACAATGACACACACAGCAGGAATGAATTAGCAGGAACCTTCCTTTTCTTCTAAACCATTACATAGCAGTTGTAAGTCTAACATGTGACATTTAAAAGCAATCATCAAACCACAGCCTGGGGTGTGGGTTGGGAATTATGTACCCCCCCAAAACACAAAAAAGATATCCCTTTGTAACCCAATATACACACTGCAAAGAAAAAATCAAGCCTGTTCTTAGGCCAAACACCCACCACAAATGCAGGCCTTTAAATAACCTAGCTATGTTTGCTAGCACATCTCCACCCACCCAGTAAAGGACACACCCACCAGTGTAATTTATTCTGTCTCTTCATGTATGCCTCATGTGCTCACACCTGTTCATCAGGAATACACACTCTTTAGAAATGAAAGAATGCATCAGCATAGATATCTATGCAAGGGAAACCTCAACATAACAAATGTCCAAGGCTCTAGCCATGATCAGTGATCCCAAAAATCTCCAAATTAAACTTGTACATTGTTGAGCATGTAAAGGGTACAAAACAGGAAATGGGAAATTTTTGAGGGCTGCTTCACACAAATTGGTGACAAAGTGCATTCGTCATTCATTATCAGCATACAACATTAAAATATGTGTGCAGGATCACACCAGACTTATACATCCATATCTGGCCCAAAACAGCACAGTTCTAGATTTGGTGCAAACCCACACTTGCTTGATTTATAATGTTATTTCTTGGGGTTCCATTATGTGAAACCCATCAAAAATGTAATCACTGGTGAAAAAGAAACTTTAACACCACAACAGAGGAACAACATACAAACCTCTAGCCAGGTAGCGGGATTGGGATTTGAACCAAGAACCCCAGTGCTGCTAGGCAGAAGTGCTAAACAGTTAGCCACTGTGCTGCCACATGTATGTAGGCTGCATTTTTGTGGTGTGAAACAGTCCTAAGTCCCTGGGGTGCAAGAAATTAATCAACGTATATGTACTGTGGAAGGCCAGAGAGCCATTCAACAACCTGTTTCTGGCATATGCCATCTGTTTTGAAGGCTGGTTATGGCTGATTACTGTCAGCATGCTGAGATATAAACAGCTGTCATTTTGTGGGTTTGGGCTTGGTAAGAGGCTGCAATTAGTGCTGGTGGGGAAATATTAAGGCTCATTATAGTCCTTGCCCATGGAAAATATATGACATGATTTGCAATGGTGGTGGAACCCTCTTACGCATAAATACTACATTTAGACATAATTTATGTAAGGACCTAAGCTTAACAACATAGGGAGAACAGACAACTTCTCTACATGAAGTGGCAAGTTTGAGATTCAAACCAAGAACCTCAGTGCTGTTAGGCAGAAGGGCTAACCTGTTAGCCACTGTGCTGCCACATGTGGAACCCTCCTATACATAAATACACATGAATACTGCATTTCTTTGGACATATAGGTGGTGGAATTACATTAGTCAGGAGGTATTCTTCTTGATTTACTCTGTGATATTTGGTGGTTCTTGGTGTGCGAGGGTAGAATAACAATTTTGGGAATGACATTTTATTTTTGATGTTGGTACACATATCTCATTTTTTGGGCTCAAATTATAATCATTTGGAAATACTAAACAACATTGTGACTCATTTTAAATTTGCATCAACAATGGTATTGTTTGTGGTTTGTAAAGACACCTATGTGAGTTTCGGCAAAGATTTTTGTGAGATGGACAGCAACAAGTGAGAGAGACAGACCAAAACATAAAAACATTCCACATTCTAGCGTTCCTTAAATAAAAAATAGAAGACATTGTTGCAAGGACAATTTCTTTGAGAGAAAGATACATGTCATCTTCAACATTTAGGGCCAGTTCACACCATAAAAACGCAATCCGAATGCGTTCAAGGTGCTTTTTTGCATGCGCGTTTTTGACGCGTTCCAGTGCGTTTTTGGTACGTTTTTAATGCAGTCAAGTGCTTTTTTCACCCCTCTTTTTTTTATTAACCTTAGAGATAAGGACAAGTGTGTCCCAGTGCATTTTTGGTGCATTTAGGTGCGTTCCGGTGCGTTCCAGTGCATTTTTTGGTGCATTTTACAGCGTTCCAGTAAAGTCCAGTGCAGGTAAAATGCAGCATGTTCTACTTTTTTTTCTGGAACTGGAACGCACTGGAACTGCAAGCACTGGTGTGAACTATGCCATTGAAAACCATATAACCTACTTTCCATGCGTTTTTGATGCAGAAAAAAAACGCACTGGACTGCATGTGGTGTGAACTGGCCCTTAAAGTATTTATTTGGGGGAGTTACAATTGTGCCATTATAATCAATGGCTGAAACTTACATTGGGCTACATAACTCTCATTTTTACTCTCAAAAACGCTTTGTAGACCAGCGCTAATTTTGGTATTTACTATAGCCCCCTGTAAAAAAGGCATGGGAGTTAAAATGAGAGTAGTTTGCATGTCTGAGCATGCTCAGTTGTGCTGGCACAAAGTTGTAAAGAGACAGGGAATTTATCTCTTCTCAGATTTTTTAAGATATTTCAGTGTATATATCACTTTTTATATTGCAATATTTTTTTTATTGAGGTAAATACAAAACGGGAGAGGAGAAAAAAAAGAAAAAAAAAGGAAGAAAATTAACAAATAGCCGGGTTACATTCGGCCAAACATTTAAACGTTTTGACAATGTATTTTTACCCTGCCTAGAACCTGTCAGGAGGTAGGAGGCATATGCATAATATCATCATGAGAGCTATTCAAGCCCTCAGGTAGGGCATAGTATGTATGCAAGTACCCAACCCAGTAGCATTAGAATATACCAGTACTAGGGGGAGGGATAGGGAGGGTCCAGGGCTTCAGTGGACCCCGATTAAAAAATTCAGGGTTAACCGTGGATCCCTACTATACTAAGGTTTCCTGCCTCATCAGTAACGTTCTATCACGGTATATCGATAACCAAGGTATACAAAAAGGTATACCACCAAGAATAGAAAGAAAGGGAGAACATGGGAGAGAGGAAAGAAGCATAGAAGAGAAAGAGAAAGGAGGGAAGGGATAGAGAGAGGAGAGAGAGAGGGAGAGAGAGAGGGTCACCCGGATTTCCTCATTAAGTGGAGATATACTCGATCCATGGATCCCAGATCTTGTTGAACATCTCTGCTTTATTGTGAAGAGTGTAAGTAAGCTTATCATTAATCATAATCCAGTTGAGTTTATCCTTAACTTGTTCTAGGGGTATTCTTGAGTGTTTCCAGTTCCTTGCAATTGTTATTCTCGCTGACAACAAGATATAGGTTATGAGGCGTATTGATTTTTTGGGGATCCCGTCGGGTAGTCTATGAAAAAGCGCGCTCTCTGGGGACCGACGGATGTTGATACATGTTATTGAATTGATCAGATTAAAGATCCTTATCCAAAACCTGGTTACTAGTGGACATTGTCACCAAATATGGTGCATGGTGCCCATCTGTCCACATTGTTGGAAACAATGAGGCGAGGAGGAAGGATGCATTTTAGCTATTCTAGTGGGGACTAAGTACCAGCGTAGCAGCGTTTTGTAGTTGGCTTCAATAAGGGTAGTGTTAATAGAGATTTTTGAGAGTTGGTAGGCAATATCTTGCCAGTCTGACAGCTCAAGGGAGAGGTTCAAGTCCCTCTCCCATTGGGTCATATAGGCCAGTTTAGTATCTGGTTCAGTTATAGAAGAGTATATGATAGAGATCCGGCCCCTCTGTGTGCCTCTGTTTTGACAAGTTAGTTCAAATGCGGTAAGTGTCATGGGGCCCCCCACCTGTTTATATATCACTTTTTAAAGCAGTTTAAAAGCAGATTATCTTTAAACAATATACCACATACCGTATATACTCGAGTATAAGCCGACCCAAGTATTAGCCAAGGTACCTAATGTTACCACAAAAAACTGGGAAAACTTACTATAAGCCGAGGGTCAACAATGCCCATTTGCACGCCTCACTGTGCCCATTGCAACTTCACTAAGCCAATTGTCACTGCCCATTGCCACCTTACTGTGCCCATCCTCACTGTTCCCATCCTCACTGTGCCCATCCTCATTGTTCCCATCCTCACTGTTCCTCACTGTTCCCATCCTCACTGTTCCCATCCTCACTGTTCCTCACTGTTCCTCACTGTTGAGTTGAGTTGAGAGGTATCTTAATATAGCTACGCCTCTCCTCACTGTTCCCATCCTCACTGTTCCCATCCTCACTGTTCCCATCCTCACTGTTCCCCTAAAATTTAAATTGAACATTGTAAATTGTACCTGAAAAAAAATTGAGAGGCTGCGGTGTCCATCGTTTAAAACTCGCGGTCTCTTCCTCTTCCCTTCCGTGAGAGGCATTTTCTAAGCAGACACAGTTCCGCCTATCACGAACGTTCTCTCATCCTCAGTTTCCCAGCAGATGTCCGTGATTGGCGGAACACTGAACACAGTGTCTGCTGGGATGGGTGAGGATGAGAGAACGTTCGTGCTAGGCGATTCTCAGCAGACACAGTTCCGCCTATCACGGAAGGGACCAGGAAGAGACCCCGAGATTTAAACGATGGACGCCGCAGCCTCTTAATTTTTTTTCAGGTACAATTTACAATGTTCAATTTCGCTGACTCGAGTATAAGCCGAGGGGGGGACTTTCAGCCCCAAAAAAAGGGCTGAAAATCTCGGCTTATACTCGAGTATATACGGTATTTAAGTACCATTTAGGCGATCATATCATGCTCTAAACATTATTTCCATGCGCAATTTTCCAGGTTCCAGCAAGAGTAATGCCGCGTACACACGATCATTATTCACGGCGGTTTAAAAACCGCCGTGAATAATGACATTTTAAACGAGGGAACAGCTTGTTCCCCACACACGGTCATTTTTCTCGTCATTTTTTAAAATGACGAGAAAAACGATTGTCTATGGGCTCCGCGGCAGTGTTTCCCTATGGGAAACACTGCCGCGGAAGAAATGTCACTAAAAACGACGAGAAAAATTAGAACATGTTCTAATTTTTCTCATCGTGATTAATGCCGTTTTTCCCGTCGGGAAAAACGGCAAAAAGCCCACAGACGATCGTTTTTCTCGTCCAAAGGAAAAAATGTCATTTTTCCCGACGGGAAAAATGATCGTGTGTACGCGGCATAAGGGTTTGGGTGGCATGTGTTGTCTGGGCGCTATAGTAAATTACATTTTGGGAGTATTTTTTCCCCAGCGCTATAGTGAATAAAATTTAGGCGCTAATTAGCATGATTTTTCTATTTTGAGAGTATTTATTTACATGATCACATATTCACGCTATAGTAAATCAGCCCCAGTATGTGCATAAAATAGGGAACTGGTACTCTTTGGATTTAAAATCAATCATATCACAATAAAGTTACCCAAGAGTCTTTTTTTCACAGAATGATCTTGCATGAAGCAGATGTTATCTACTATGTCAAATAATTTCCTATGTGTAGTCATGCCTCAAATATATCCATGTAAGTCATTCACATTTCTCACATACAATAAAATGCATCATATTTTTTCAGTGTAATTAGACATTACCCATCAAGACTTTGGGGGAGATTTACTAAAACTGGAGCGTGCAAAATCTGGTGCAACTGTGCATAGAAACCAATCAGCTTCTAGGTTTCATTGTCAAAGCTTAACCACTTGACGACCGCCGCACGACGATATACGTCGACAGAATGGCACGGCTGGGCATACGGGCTTACAGGTACGTCCCCTTTAAGATCCCAGCTGTGGGTCACGCGCTGGGTCGCGGTCGGAAGCTCCGTGACCGCGCCCGTGGGACCCGCGGACCCGATCGCCGCCGGTGTCCCGCGATCTGGTCACAGAGCTAAAGAATGGGGAGAGGTAAGTGTAAACAAACCTTTCCCCGTTCTTCCTAGTGACACTGTCAGTGATCGTCTGTTCCTCTGTCTACGGGAAAAGCGATCAGTGATGTGTCATGCCAAGCCACGCCCCCTAACAGTTACAATCACTCCCTAGGTCACACTTAACCCCTTCAGCACCCCCTACAGGTTAACCCCTTCACTGCCAGTGTCATTTTTACAGTAATCAGTGCATTTTTATAGCACTGATCGCTGTAAAAATGACAATGGACCCAAAATGGTGTCAAAAGTGTCCGATGTGTCCGCCAAAATTTTCGCAGTCACGATAAAAATCGCTGATTGCCGCCATTATTAGTAAAAAAAAAAATATGAATACAAATGCCATAAAACTATCCCCTATTTTGTAGACGCTATAACTTTTGCGCAAACCAATCAATAAACGGTTATTGCGATTTTTTTTTACCAAAAATATGTAGAAGAATACGTATCAGCCTAAACTGAGGGAAAATTTTTTTTTAGATATTTTTGGGGGATATTTATTATAGCAACAAGTAAAAAATATTGCAAAATTGTGGCTGTATTTTTGCTTATAGCGCAAAAAATTAAAACCGCAGAGGTGATCAAATACCACCAAAAGAAAGCTCTATTTGTGGGAAAAAAGGACATCAATTTTGTTTGGGAGCACGTCGCACGACCGCACAATTGTCAATTAAAGCGACGCCCTGCTGAATCGCAAAAAGTGGCCTGGTCTTTGACCAGCGAAATGGTCATGGGGCTGAAGTGGTTAATTAAAAAAAATGAAGTTAGAAGCTGATTGGCTACCATGCACAGTTGCATATTCTGAATGCTCCCGTTTTAGTAAATATCCCCCTTTGTGTCCTTGTGCCATCAAGGCTGCTAGTATTAAAAAAAAAAAAAAAAAAAAAAAGAATCCGAATTATATACAAGGGGGACTACCACCAAATTACAGTGGTGCTATAAGTGATGAAAAAATCTATATCTAGCCCCCAATTCTCTCCGCTCTGCTTTCGTGGCTGCGATGAATTAGGATCCCATATACACATATTTTGGAAATGTCAGGTTACAAAACAGTTTTGGAAAGAGATTTTTCTAATGCTCTCAACTTTATTCAATAAATCGATTAAATCAGATCCTCTAATTGCGCTCCTAAACCTGAAACCGGACAATATTTTGCATACTCAATTTAACCTTTTACTATAAATCACCACAGCTGCAAAGCAGACAGTCGCCAAAGCTTGGAAAACAAATACATTAACGATTTCTGAAACCATAAATAGAATTAATCAAGCTATGACTCAGAGAACAGAAGCCATATCCAATGATAATATAAAAAAAATTGAGAAAATTTGGAATCCTTGGGTGGCTCATTTCCTCTCCCCCAATTTTGACACCATTTTATTAAGACCGTGTTAACACAGATACAAATATAAACCTGGTATACCCATATGTATGACTAACATTATAAAAAACCTTGGGGACTTATTTTTCCTTCTATTTTTCCTATCTTTATTTTTCTTACCTTTATTCCTCTTTCTATTCTATTCTCTTCTCTTACCTGTCTTTTCTTTTGATATCCATTGATGTTTATACATTTAGTAGAAAAGTTCTTCAATTCACACTCCTTATTTTTTGTTTGTTATACAATAAGTTATTGAGTTCCACAGAATTAATATGTAATTATCAGATATGTAGTAAATATCAGTTTTTGCACCTTTTTTTTCTCTCAATCCCAATATATGTTAATTCAATGACATATATACATTGAAATTTTTATTATTTTTCATCTTAATAACGGTGTCCATTCGTACACCATTTTTATAAATTGTTTATATCTGTCTTGTTATCTATTAGAATTTACATCAAACATATTTTTAATTTATGTAACACCAGTTATTGCTTATCATAGATTAGCTTAAGCCTTCTTCTTTTATTATTAGAACTCAATCTAGATACAGACATTAATGCGGAGGTCCACCCAGAAAAAAAATACATTAAAAATCCTAAAAAAAAAAGAAAAAAATTAATAGAAAAAAAAAAATTATACTCACCCGAAATGTCTGTTGCTATGCGGAATTCCCCTAATCTGCCTCTACTGTGCCTCTTCCTTGTCCTCGGATTGAGAACTTCCGTTTCCTCTTCTTGTAAATGGGGCGCGCTGCCTTCTGGGAACTGTGTGTATCCCAGGAGGCAAGCCGCCCATTCACAAAGCGCCGTGTGAGTGGTGCATGCGCAGTAGGAAATGGGCAGTGAAGCCGTAAGGCTTCACTGCCTATTTCCCTTAGTCAAGATGGAGGAGCCGGGAGCCTGGCAGCAGCGATCGATCGCTGTGGCGGGACCGACATCGCAGGCGAGTAGGACAGGTAAGTGTCCTTATTAAAAGTCAGCAGCTACACTGTTAGTAGTTGCTGAATTAAAAAAAATAAAAAATACAAGCTGCACCTCCGCTTTAATTCTCTGTTTTCTATATGTAGCGGGTATGTACTTTCCCGGGTGTAATTTAGAATTTGGCAGAGACATCAGTGATGTGTAATTCCCTGCAGCCCAGTGGGTGGCGCTGTCGCCCTGGGCTGGGGTTGAATCATTGCTGTGTGCCGTCCTCCTTTTTGTCCTCCCTCGGCAGCGGTATGGTGGGGCGGGGAACCCGCCGTGTTTGCTGGGAGAGGGTATAAAGGGGGCCGACCATCTTTGTCATGGGGTTGACGTCCCAGGCACCTTCAGCTTGCGGACGGTGGGTCGTGTCGCTCCTCTGGGTGGCTTAGGCCTAGAGGACAGCGGAGGTCGAGTTCCATCCCAGGCACCTTTGGCCTGGGGTGAGGTACTTGGATGGAGGTCCGGAGCTCAGTGCCCAACACTGAGTTCCGCGAGGGAAGGAGATCCTAGGGTGCCCAGGGATTGGGTACCCGAATCCGGAAGGTGCAATGGACCAGGGGGAGCTCCTCATTTGAAGACCCGGTGCAGCATATTGCCGGTGACAAGTGAGTCTCTCGTCAGAGACGGCCTGGAAGGAAATCTACCCTCGTGCGGAGACCAGGACACACTTCTAGGAAGGGAAGTGTCAACTCACATTGTGTCTGGGCCTGTTCGCATCCACACCTCCTTTTCTGTTCTGTTCTATCAAGGGAGTTCAACTGTTTGTGTTCAGACAAGGAGAATAAAGGAGTGTTGAACTTTAATGGTGTGGAGCTCAGTTTCTGACAGACATGGTTCGTGGTGACTCTTGGAGGGAGGATCCAGGTGCACAACACTGACCCGAAGGTAATACCGAACTGTTGCTTATACCACACTAACATCTGTGGTGGAAGCTAGGCGTAGTGTCCCCGCACCCTCCCCTCTAAGATACCCTAGACAAGAGAAAGACGAGACCAAGAGGGGAGTGTGAGGAGCAGCCGCTACACGTGGGGGCTCGGGTCCGGTATAGTGTTCGTGCACCACAGTATCGAACGTGTCTGTTGGAAGAGTTAAGCGAACGGGCAGGCCTTCATTGGCCGAAGTGCATCCCTACTCAAAGTCGTGGACATGACCCAAAGAAGGGAAAGGCCCGCGCAGAAGAGTGGAAAAAGGGGGAAGTTCAGCTGTGTGAAGTACTACACGTGGGGGCTTCTATTGCACTGCGCCACCAGGCACACCCCCACCGCTTAGTTCGTGGGCGTGACTCAGAAACAGAAAAGAAGAAAAGCCCACAAACTGGAGCAAAGGGGAGGAGTCCAATACGTGTGAAGGACTACACATGGGACGTTGGCGCAAAAACTTTGCAGTGTGCGATGGATCAGCAACAGGTCGCCATGTTCGGACACAACTCATGGATTCCAGTTCATCCTTCTACCACGACTTTGACTGCTGCTGCTCCAGTAACGGATACGGGGATCTGACTAAAGCCAAGGGGTCGATTCGCCCTGTACTCGTGCATGGACGTTGAGGCCCTGGGTGTGATTTGTCCCGGGTGTTCGGGACTGGTGTGCCAGTTGAAGCCGTTCAGACGCTGTGAGGCCTGTGGGGAGTTCCTGTTCGAAGTGGATCCGGCGGTGGAGAGGCCGAGAACCATTTACCTTGGCCGGGCTTCAGGCAACACCACTCAGAGAGGAGAAATCACTGCTGTGAGAGTCACCCCTGCGCACACTGCAACGACTGCGGAGGAGGTCGTAAAACCCCAACGGGAGAAATCCGAGGATGCTGACTCGGTCACCACTGTCTCGCAGCGTCCACCACCGAAGAGGAAGACCGGCATGCTAGCCCTGACCAGCGGTTGTGGTGGACCATCTCGCCCACTTATGCCCGGCCCGGATGAATCCATCGACCAGAGTTCCGGACGTCCCGCTTCAAATAAAGGCCGAGGTAAGCCAGGCGGGGAGACTTGGTGTGTGGGCGGAGGTGTCGGGAAGTCATGGCCTAGCGAATCCGCGGGAGGTGGTGGCTCCGTTTCTACAACCGGCTACATACCCGTGGAGGAGTGTGACAACTCCGACCTGGAGTCGCTCTCGGACATGGGAGACGACGTGGCAATAGACGATTTGTTTGCTGAGAAGGGCTGGGACAAAGTACCGCTTGCTTCATCTCGGAGGATCAGAGATCCACCCATGTCTACAGGGGAAAGTACACCCCGGGTGGAGGCATCAGCGCCTGAAGAGAGGTCCCGTCCCCAGTCTGTTGCTACATCCCCGGTGCCATCTGTACCGAAGGCCGGGGAAAAGAGACTATTGCTGCGGGCCCCTATGCACCGATCAGATGTGATCAAGGTCCCTCGCCACCTGGACTCGATAGTGTTGCCTGGCGAAGGGGACAAAGCTACCATGCCTCCTCTGGCAAGATTACAACGCCTATTTGGGCAGAAGGTTGCTGCGGAGTACGGATGGGAGTATCCATATTTATCGAAGGACTTACTCTATGAGGTGGAAGTGTGTCGGGAGCGCTGGTACAATGACTTCGTGTGGACCCACCTTCAGGTTCCCCACGCCCGCAGGTACCTGGCATGCTCTCCGAAGGCCTCCCAGCGATTCAAAGACTGCAGGGCAGAATGGATGTTAGGACGACACATCCATGCAGATAAAGTGTTGATCCGAAGAAAGGAAGGAGAAGATGTGGAGTATCATCTGGAGACCATGGATCAGCACTTGAAACCACTTGTTCTGCCGCATCCCCGTTTTTACCTGTAGGAGAAAAGAGACTCCGTTCTTATCATGCTGGTGAACTTTCTGGGGCCCGTTGCTTTTGTGCCCAGAGGAATGAAGAACAGTTCCTGTTTGTTCTTCACCTTTCCAGCAAAGAGAATACTGACTCTGGGGTAGATAGGGCGGAAAGAAAAGAGGAAAGTTCCACGGGCGCAGTTACCACGATGCTGTCACCAGGTGGCAGTGTTGCGCAACGTTTAAACACTTATCACACACTCACTTGGAGAAAAGGGATTTCTTCTCAGAGAAGTCTCTTTTCCATTACACGAATACAGGTGTCAGGGTTATGTGTGTTAATCCTTTCTTTTCCCTCTGCAGGAGAACATCCCATCAAGTTTACTGAGGATGGGGTGGGTCTTAGTCAGGATGGGTGGGAAAGTTAAATGTGAATATGTGATTCAAAGTTATGGATCAATACTGTTGTTTCTCTTCTGTCTTTATTCCCTTTCTTTACAGGGCTCAGACACAATGTTTTAATAGGATAGTTTTACAAAGTTTATATTTTTTGTGTATCTAATTGTTAGTCTGTTTCTGGACTGAATCATGTCAGCTGTTTAGGGCATGGTTTACTCCAGACACTGGGGACCAGTGTCAAAGGACCGAGGGGAGAGTGTAGCGGGTATGTACTTTCCCGGGTGTAATTTTGAATTTGGCAGAGACATTAGTGATGTGTAATTCCCTGCAGCCCAGTGGGTGGCGCTGTCGCCCTGGGCTGGGGTTGAATCATTGCTGTGTGCCGTCCTCCTTTTTGTCCTACCTCGGCAGCAGTATGGTGGGGCGGGGAACCCGCCCTGTTTGCTGGGAGAGGGTATAAAGGGGGCCGGCCATCTTTGTCACGGGGTTGACGTCCCAGGCACCTTCAGCTTGCGGACGGTGGGTCGTGTCGCTCCTCTGGGTGGCTTAGGCCTAGAGGACAGCGGAGGTCGAGTTCCATCCCAGGCACCTTTGGCCTGGGGTGAGGTACTTGGATGGAGGTCCGGAGCTTAGTGCCCAACACTGAGTTCCACGAGGGAAGGAGATCCTAGGGTGCCCAGGGATTGGGTACCCGAATCCGGAAGGCGCAATGGACCGGGGGAGCTCCTCATTTGAAGAGCCGGTGCAGCATATTGCCGGTGACAAGTGAGTCTCTCGTCGGAGACGGCCTGGAAGGAAATCTACCCTCGTGCGGAGACCAGGACACACTTCTAGGAAGGGAAGTGTCAACTCACATTGTGTCTGGGCCTGTTCGCATCCACACCTCCTTTTCTGTTCTGTTCTATCAAGGGAGTTCAACTGTTTGTGTTCAGACAAGGAGAATAAAGGAGTGTTGAACTTTAATGGTGTGGAGCTCAGTTTCTGACAGACATGGTTCGTGGTGACTCTTGGAGGGAGGATCCAGGTGCACAACACTGACCCGAAGGTAATACCGAACTGTTGCTTATACCGCACTAACATCTGTGGTGGAAGCTAGGCGTAGTGTCCCCGCTCCCTCCCCTCTAAGATACCCCTAGACAAGAGAAAGACGAGACCAAGAGGGGAGTGTGAGGAGCAGCCGCTACATATACATGCTACTATTTATTGTAACTATGACTGTCAAATATGGATATATCTGTAACAACTCTTAAAATTGAATAAACACAATTGACAAGTGAACAAATCTATATATCAATAGCTTTCACTTGGCTTTGAGTGGCTATATTCACTGGCTATATTTTTCACTGAAGCTTTAGTTTTAGAATACCAATCTCTACCCAATAATCAATATAAACCTCTATTGCAGTGGTACATAAAAACGAAATATGCAACTGCATTAGGAAGAAAATTAAGAATGACACATCAGATGCTGTTAAACTGGTCGGTGGTACCATTTGTAATATATCTGAAAATTGCATGTTAGCTAGTGATTGTTTCATAAAAAAACTTCAATTGAATATTTGCATATCATGCTGACACTGATAATTACAAGTGGCAAGCTATACCAGAGAGTTATTCATTCATTAAGTGAGTAGTGAGCATAAAATTTGTGGAAATAAAATGGTATTTAATGCACTCTCCACAGTGCTGTTCCTATGTCGCTACAGTCTCAGCATTAGAATGATTATTTTTTAAATACAATAGTGATGGGTTAGAACCTCAGTCATGTTTTTATTACTGGTTGGTCCTCAAAAGGAAGCTACCCCCTCACAACCTGTCCCAGTGTCAAAATTCGACTTTAATTACATGCCGACCGGGCCATAGCCGAAAGACGGCTACAGCGGGGTCGACGTATTCTGGGAGGGCTTCCATGGACGTCCTCCCAGAATCTTGCTCTCGCGCAACCCCTGGGGCACCCTCCCGGAAATATCTGTGATCGCCGGGCCCGGAAGACCCGGCGCATCACGGATCACGGTAAATGGCCACTGATAGCGGCCGTTTACCATGTGATCGCTCCGTCAAATGACGGGGTGATCACTTGTAAACAAACTGGCGTCATGTCATGACGCCGGTTCCTCTCTTCCGTCTGTGTACCGATCGGTACAGTAGGAGAGGGGGGAGAGATCCATCCATCCATGCTCAGCCATCTCTGCAATACTCTGCAATACCCTGCAATACCCTGCCATATTCTGCCATACTCTGCAATACCCTGACATACTCTGCAACACTCTGCAATACCCTGCCATACTCTGCAACACTCTGCAATACTCTGCCATACTCTGCAATACTCTGCCATACTCTGCAATACTCTGCCATACCCTGCCATACTCTGCACTACCCTGCCATACTCTGCACTACCCTGCCATACTCTGAAACACTCTGCAATACCCTGCAATACCCTGCAATACTCTGCAATACCCTGCCATACTCTGCAATACCCTGCCATACTCTGCAATACCCAGCCATACTCTGCAATACCCAGCCATACTCTGCAATACCCTGCCATACTCTGCAATACCCTGCCATACTCTGCCATACCCTGCCATACTCTGCCATACCCTGCCATACTCTGCAATACCCTGCCATACTCTGCAATACCCTGCCATACTTTACCATACTCTGCAATACCCAGCCATACTCTGCATTACCCAGCCATACTCTGCAATACCCAGCCATACTCTGCAATACCCAGCCATACTCCGCAATACCCGGCCATACTCGGTGATACCCAGCAATACTCTGCAATACCCAGCCATACCCAGCCATACTAGGCGGTACCCAGAAATACTCAGCGATACCCAGCCATACTCTGCAATACCCAGCCATACCCTGCAATACCCAGCCATACTCTGCAAAACCCAGCCATACTTGGCAAAACCCAGCCATACTCGGCAATACCCAGCCATACTCTGCAATACCCGTCAATACCCGGCCATACTTGGTGATACCCAGCCATATTCTGCAATACCCAGCCATACTCGGCGATACCCAGCCGTACCCTGCCATACTCGGCCATACCCAGCCATACTCAGCCATACTCGCCATACCCGGCCATACTCGGCCATGCTCGGCCATGCTCAGCCTGGTCAGCCATGCTCAGCCATACTCAGCCATGCTCTGCCATGCTCTGCCATGCTCAGCCATACTATGCCATGCTCAGCCATACTCAGCCATACTCAGCCGTACTCGGCTGTACTCTGCCTCTGTATGTGACCAGGCTGTGGAAGTCTCACACATGTGGTATCGCCGTACTCAGAAAGAGTAGGAGAATCTATTTTGGGGTGTAATTTTTGGTATATACATGCTATGTGTTAGAAATATTGTATAAATGGACAACTTTGTGTTAAAAAAAAAAGTGTTTTAACCACTTCCCGCCCGCCGGCCGTCATATGACGTCCTTGACTTTGTGCGGGGATATCTGAATGATGGGTGCAGCTACAGGCATCATTCAGATATCAGCTTTTTCAGCCATCGATTCCCTACACCATAAGAATGATCATAGCGGCTGTTCCGCCACTTGATCTTTCTTACGGGAGGCGAGAGGGGACACCCCCCCTCCCGCCGCCCTCTGGTGCTTCTACCGACACACCGATATGATTGAAGCCAGGATCGTTTCTTTTATTTTTTATTTCAGGCTTCCCAGCCTAGAGGTGAGATGTGGGGTCTTATTGACCCCATATCTCACTGTAAAGTGGACCTGTCATGCCATATTCCTATTACAACGGATGTTTACATTCCTTGTTATAGGAATAAAAGTGATCAAAAAATGTATTTTTGGGAAAAAAGTGTTAAACTAAAATAAATAAAGTAAAATGAACAATACATTTTATTTATTTTTTTAAAGCGCCCCCTCCCCGTGTGCTCACATTCAGGAGCGAGCGCATACGTAAGTCCCGCCCACATATGAAAACGGTGTTCAAACCACACATGTGAGGTATCGCTGGGAACGTTAGAGCGAGAGCAATAATTTTGGCCCTAGACCTCCTCTGTAACTCAAAACATGTAACCAGTAAAAAAAATTAAAGCGTCGCCTATGGGGATTTTTAAGTAGCGAAGTTTGGCCCCATTCCACGAGCGTGTGCAATTTTGAAGGGTGACATGTTAGGTATCTATTTACTCATCGTAACTTCATCTTTCACATTATGCAAAAACATTGGGCTAACTTTACTGTTTTGTTTTTTTTAAAGCACAAACTGTTTTTTTTTCTCAAAAAAACACGTTCGAAAAATTGCTGCGCAAATACCGTGTGAGATAAAAAGTTGCAATGGCCGCCATTGTATTCTCTACGGTCTTTGCTAAAAAAAACATATATAATGTTTGGGGGTTCGGTGTAATTTTCTAGCAAATAAATGATGATTTTTACATGTAGGAGAGAAATGTCAGAATTGGCCTGGGTGCTCCAGAACGCCTGATGGTGCTCCCTGCATGTTGGGCCTCTGTATGTGGCCATGCTCTGTAAAAGTCTCACACATGTGGTATCGCCATACTCGGGAGGAATAGCAGAATGTGTTTTGGGGTGTCATTTGTGGTATGCATATGCTGTGTGTGAGAAATAACCTGCTAATATAACAATTTTGTAAAAAAAAAAAAAGAAAAAAAATCCTGATTTTGCAAAGAATTGTGGGGAAAAAATGACAACTTCAAAAATCTCACCATGCCTCTTTCTAAATACCTTGGAATGTCTTATTTCCAAAAAGGGGTCATTTGGGGGATATTTGTACTTTTCCGGCATGTTAGGGTCTCAAGAAATGAGATAGGCCGTCAGTACTTCAGGTGTGATCAATTTTCAGATATTGGCACCATAGCTTGTGGACTCTATACCTTTCACAAAGACCAAAAAAAAACACCAATTTGTACTTATTTTTACCAAATATATGTAGCAGTATAAGTTTCAGCCAAAATTAATGAAGAAAAATTACTAATTTGCTAAATTTTATAACAGAAACTAAGACATTTCTTTTTTTTTTTTTTACTGAATTTTCAGTCTTTTTTCTTTTATAGCGCAAAAAATAAAAAAAAACAACAGTGATTAAATACCACCAAAAGAAAGCTCTATTTGTGTGAAAAAAAAGGATAAAAAAATTCATATGGGTACAGTGTTGTGTGACTGAGTAATTGTCATTCAAAATGTGAGAGCACCGAAAGCTGAAAATTGGTCTGGTTAGGAAGGGGGTTTAAGTGCCTAGTGGTCAAGTGGTTAAAACAGAATTTCAGGCAATTGAAAAAAAATGAAATTAACTTCAAGCTTTAGCTATCTTGCATTTTATACAATCTGGTAATCTAACAAAGCAAAATAATCTTGGAAAGACGTGTAGATTGTGTGAATTTCCAGCTATACACAATTCCCTACATATTGCTGCTGCAAAATATGCTCAAAAAATCACTGAGCAATAAAACATAGATAAAAAAATGTAATTAAGCTCCCTTTCTTCCCAGGGGGCAAAAGACAATTAAACACGATGGCTTTTCCGCCAAGAGCTATAAAATGCTACTTCATATTTTTTGCTGATCCCTTCTGAGGATATAATTTAAGAGTTTAATTCAATTTGCTAAATGGAGAGAGCAAGATATTAAGGTTTATACTACAAAAGCTAAAATAAACCTGGTGAACCAATGGCCCTGGGTCTTCCTTTAAGTCGTCCAGTTTCTGGAATCCTGAAAGTGGACTCTTTAGATACCACAAACCATTATAATTGACAGACAGGGTATAAACAAATAGAAATAAAGACTATTGAAAAGAACAATATACACATAGAGGCTCTGCTTTAATAAGATGTCAATAAGACCCCACATCTCTCCTCCAGGCTGGAAAGCATGAGATCGTGAATTTTTTTTCACTGATCTCATGCTTACTAGCCGCAATGGCGGCTTTATTTACTTCTGAGGACCCGGGTGTGACATCATCACATCGCGCCCGGGCCTCCGACGGTCACCAGTCATCTCTATGCTCGTCACGTGACCCACCACCGGCGCCGGACGATTCTCTCCGGGTCCCCGATGGCACGGGAGAGCCCAGAGAAGCACCAGATGGCAGCGGGAGGGGGGATGTCCCCTCCCGCCGCCTATAAGAACGATCAAGCGGCGGAACCGCCGCTATGATCATTCTTGTGGTGCGCAGAATCGCCGGCAGAAGAGAAGGATATCTGAATGATGCCTCTAGCTGCAGGCATCATTCAAATATCCCCCCACAAACCCAGGACGTCATATGACGTCCACCCGGAGGGAGAGAGGGTTCCTGCCGGCGTCATTTTACAATGACCCGGTATGGAAGTGGTTAAACATCAAAAATTACCACCTCACCTGTGGCAAAAGTTACAAATAGAGAAAACAGGACCTGGTAATGCACCTGGAGAAGGAGAGTTGAGAAACACTGCCCTAAGTATAATGCTTTGTTTTTAATTGATGGTTTTTTTTGTATTTTCCAAGCCAAAATTTGAAGAAGCACACAAATGGGGACACAAACATTACATTTTCCTCATGATCACGTGTGAAAATTATGTGACTTTCCCTCCATGGAGATTTCAAAAGCCACTAAACACACAGTGGGGGTTATTTACGTACGAACAATCAACTTTGCCCTACAAGTGCACTACAAGTACAGTGGAAAGTGCACTTGTAGTACAAAATGTATTTGGATTTTGAAAATAACCCCCACTGTGACAACATGTGCTATCTCCCATCATGTGGTATCAATGTACGTGTTTCAGGGGATCAAACCCTTCCTCTCACCTACTTTAGTTTTGAGGAAGGGGTTGCACCCCAAAACCATTGATATCCTGTGATGGGAGATAGCACATGTTGACACACTGTGTTTTGTGGCTTTTGCTAATAACTTGTTTGTACCTACACACATTTTAGGCAGGGTATCATAAGGGACATTTAACAGTTATGCCTCTTCAAAATTTGGCTTGGAAAGGGATGAGCTCATCCCACCTGAGGAAGGTAAGATATTCTCAACTTGAGAATAATATTATTAATGTCTCATATGGCCTTTAAATGTAAAATGTTAAATGTTAAAGAGTTGGTGATGTGTATGCTCTGCTTTCAAACATGCATGTTTAGCCACTAAAATGAAAAACAAAAAATTTAAAATATTATTATTATTATTTAGGTATTTATATAGCGCCGTCAATTTACGCAGTGCATTACATATATATTGTACATTCACATCGGTCCCTACCCTCAAGGAGCTTACAATCCAAAGTCCCTAACTCACATTCATATACTAGGGCCAATTTTAGACAGAAGCCAATTAACCTACCAGCATGCCTTTGGAGTGTGGGAGGAAACCGGAGTACCCGAAGGAAACCCACACAGGCACAGGGAGAACGTGCAAACTCCAGGCAGGTAGTGTCATGGTTGGGATTAGAACCAGTGACCCTTTTTACTGCTAGGCAAGAGTGCTACCCACTACACCACTGTGCCGCCAATAAAATATAAATGTTAATACACAAATAACGATGTTGGTTTGTTCTAAAACCATAAAATGCACATGTGAATGTGCTTGAAGTAAAAATATTTTTGATAAACAATGTGTGGATTCTTATTTCTATGCTTAATACCAGTATATTGGTTAAGTTGGTGTAGTTACATTGACAGTGTACTCTAAAATGTGTGTAGCAGAGCCACAGCACAACATAATACAGTAGTTAGCTCAAGGCGAGATTGTCACCTCATGTTGCACATCAGGTTGGTTTGCAATAGTGGAGAAAATGACAAAGATTAAAGTGGAGCTCCACCCTAATTTTTCACTTCTGCGGATCGGATTCCCCCCCCCCCTCCGGTGTCACAATTGACACCTTTCAGGGGGGAGGGGGGTGAAGATACCTGTCTAAGACAGGTATTTTCACCCACATCCGGGAGTCCTCTCTCTGGGAATCTGCGGGAGTTACGTCACTTCCGGCAGACTTCCCTTGGTGTTCTGGGAGACACTCGGCTCCCAGAACACAGGAGCACCAATCAGAACAGCGCAGCGCGACTCGCGCATGCGCTGTAGGGAACCGGGCATGAAGCCGCAGGGCTTCACTTCCTGGTTCCCTCAGCGAGGATGGCGGAGGGAGCTCGTCCTCTGCTGCGGACGTCGCTGGACTCCAGGACAGGTAAGTGTCCATATATTAAAAGCCAGCAGCTGCTGTAGCTTTAGCTGCTGGCTTTTAATATTTTTTTTCCGGCGGAGCTCCGCTTTAAGGCCATTTGCAAACATAATAAACACAGACAACAGTAGTTCAAAATATATATATTTTTATAGAATAATTCAGATATTTACTCATTATCAAGTACATTTTGCTGCCAAGGCACTGCCCCTCTACCCACAAAGTAGTCCATATACTGTTCCCGGACAAAAGGGCATTCTGGGAGGAAAAACCAGCACGACCACTTTCAAGAGCTGGCATCACAGCCTCTTCAGCTGGGCGTAAAACTGAAGGCTCATCTGTTTGCCCTGAGGCAATGTAGCTGCTAGCATTCCTCCTTAAAAAATTATGTAGGATGCAGCAGCACAACACAACATGGTTGAGCTTATATTCTGCCAAGTTTATGGCAGTTAAAAAAAGTCTAAATCGACTCGAGAGGATGCCAAAGGCATTTTCCACCACCCCTCTGGCACGAGAGAGCCGATAATTGAAAATGCGTTGCTCTGGGGTGAGGTTCCTCATAGGAAAGGGCTTTAGAAGATGATCCCCCAGAGCAAAGGCCTCCATCTGCCACAAAAACAAAATTGAGGCCCTCCACATTGGCCTGAGCATGTGGCAAACGTAAGGTGCCATTCTGTAGTCTATGGTAAAACTCGGTATGCATCATGACACCTCCATCTGAGTGGCGCCCATTCTTCCCCACATCCACGTACAGGAATTCATAGTTGTCAAACACAACAGCAAGCAGAACTATGCTGCAAAAGCCTTTATAATTAAAGTAATACGATCCTGAGTCGGGTGGTGGGACAATCCTCACATGCTTCCTATCAATGGCACCCCCACAGTTGGGGAAATTCCACAAATTGGCAAACTGGGCCGCCACATCCTGCCATTGCTGGGGGTTGGAAGGAAACTGTGGAGTCAAACAAAGATACATTTATTACTACTTGAGCACATAAAATTGCAAGCATATTTGACACATACATTCTTGGGCAACATAAAACTAGAAAATGTAAATGAATATTTCTACTAAAAAGGGTAACTTCTACTTATATGCTTCCTCACCCCCTCTGGTGGCACATTAGAAAAATGTTAGGGAGGTGAGGTTGAATGGATACAGGTTTTGGACAGGTAATAACCCTCTCCACTTCCATGAGAGCAAAATGCAGAAAAAATTAAGGTTAATTTTGCAAGCGTTTTTTGTAGATTGTCAGCCCAGTGGGCAGATAAGAAGTGCCATAATACAAAATAAAAAATACACAATGTCCAAATATAAGCACATTTTGACATACATAACTTACCATTAAAATAATAGGAGACCAAAAATTAATAGTGTACTACATGCACTACATGCTTTGGAGAATTAATGCAGAAATCTTACCACAACAAAAGAGGTATACTGTGTATGGGTTTTTCAAAGTCAGTAGATAGAGTAGTTGTATCAGTTGACTCAGCATTTTGGGGAGGGGAGGGAGGGTTACAAAAGAGTTTTTGCACCCCAAAAAGGTTCTCTTGCACTCTGCCTAAATTTGAGGACAACAATACGATTGTGACACAGTTTAGGGGGTGTTTAGGGTAAACATAAAAATGAAGCATGCAAAAAATATTGTTAAGTTAATATGCTAGGTGTGTATGGGTCCAGGGTAGCATGATGGGGAGGTTAGTAAAGGCAAATATGCATGTAGGCCAAGAAAAAGCTTACACCATGCATGAGGACAAAGAGGACATTCACAGCATATTACAATAATGGGAATGATGGAATATTTTTTTTTTTTTATAAAACATTAGAAAACATGAAGTACATAGAATGTGATATTAAAGAATAAAACTTATCCGAATATAGTCCTTCTTCAGGACTTGAATAATGGCACAACAAGTCTCTGGAATAATGACTCCCAGAGCCTGGGGAGAGATCCCAGTGGTATACTTGATATCCTGGAGATTTCTCCCTGTCGCCAAGTACCGCAAGGTGGCTATGAGCCTTTGCTCTGCTGGAATAGCAGTCCTCATGCAGGTGTCCTGCTTCCTAATATAGGGGGACAGCAAGGACAAGAGATGCTGAAAGCAGGAGTCTGTCATCTGGAGATAGTTACGAAAATCATTAGGATTATTCTACTGTAGCTCCCGTAGCAATGGCATACGACAAAATTGGTCATGATTAAGCAACCAATTTTTGGTCCAAACAGTCTTCCTCCTACTCCTGGACCTGGACCGGGCTAGAGTTATAGCCAGAACTCCAAGCCCATAAATAGCACGCTCTCTCGTAGGATTGTGCAACATGGCTGGTTAACGAATGCCCGTTCAGAAATGAACAAAATAGCACGAAACTGAAAAGGGCGAATCAACACTGACCAAACAACTACTAACTCGCGATTAGCAGAAGGAGCTCAAAGGGTGACACCGGAGAATTGAACTTCCTCTTTTGAAGTGTCGTCAGTATGTTGAAACGTCACTACGTTCGTGTTTGTTGCCTAAAAAGTCCTGCCTATACAAGTTCAAGGCGTACGCTCTTCGGACAAAAATCCACGGAAAAGTTTGTTTGAAGTCTTAAGAGAAGAATGCTGTGTTTTTGGTTCTCTCCAGATTCTGTAGTTCTGGATCGGAACTTTTTAATCCTGTGTCTGTATTTTACCAGGTGCCTGTAGCCTGTCTGAGTATACAGAGGTGCAGGATTGTTACATACTCAAGCCTGAGGATAGCTCAGAGCTCTCGGTTTGGCGACAGCTCCCAGTGTAGGAGACAGAAGGTCTCACCCAGGGGTCAGAGGTGCCCCAGCCAGCGGCCAGGAGGCAGGGGGTCTCATTCCAGGAGTCAGGTGGACTCCTATCAAGGTGTCAGGAGAACCCCTTATTCACAGGCCAGAATTGGGCCATGCAGCAGGGTCGCTGAGACTAGAAACCAAGAGAACCAAAAGAACCAGCAGAGCTGGACAACACAGTCAGAGGGACTGGTAAGAAGAGCAGTGGTGCTGCCAACAAGGGAGGCAGATGGCTCAGCATTTTAGTTTGTTCATATTGATGTGGAAGAACTCCTGCGTGGGCAATGGATGTCTATGTGAACTTTGATCTCTCCAATACTACAACACATACACAAAAGAAATTACAATTAATATAGGAATGAGCCATGTAAAAATATATAGCAGAATGACGGCCAGGCGGTTGTTCAGTTATCCTGACTGGACGTCATATGATGTCCAGCAGGATAACAGCCGCCATGAGCCCATAGGGGGCGTGCATCGCAGCGATCGGTGGTGCGGTGTGCCAATCTGACACACCGCTACACCGATCTCGGTAAAGAGCCTCCGACGGAGGCTCTTTACCACGTCCAATCACGGCTGATCACGATGTAAACAGAGAGACGTTGATCGGCTTTTCCTCACTCGCGTCTGACAGACGCGAGTAGAGGAGAGCCGATCGCCTGCTCTCCTGACAGGGGGGGTCTGTGCTGATTGTTAATCAATGCAGCCCCCCCCCGGATGCCCGCCCAGGACCATTAGGATGCTGACAGGACCACCAGGGAAGGCCACAACACTGCACCACCAGGTATGCCACCCTAGACCACTAGGGAAATTACAATCAGTGCCCAGGCAGCTGCCAATCAGTGCCCAGGCAGCTACCAATCAGTGCCCATCCAAAATGCCTGCCAGTGCCTGTGCCACCAGGAATGCCCATCAGTGCCGCATATCAGTGCCCATCAGTGCCACGTATCAGTGCCCAGCTGTGCCGCCTATCAGTGCCCAGCAGTGCCTCCTATCAGTGCCACTCATAAGTACCCATCAGTGCAGCCTATCAATGCCCATCAGTGCTGCATATCAGTGCTGCCTATCAGTGCCCATCAGTGCCGCCTATCAGTGCCCATCATCAGTGCCCATCAGTGCCCATCATTGCCACCTCGTTGGTGCCACCTCATCGGTGCCGCCTTATCAGGACCCATCAGTGAAGGGGAAAACATACTTATTTACCAAATTTTATAACAGAAACAAAAGAAAAAAACTATTTTTTTTCAAAATTTTCGCTCTTTTTTTATTTGTTTTGCAAAAAATAAAAACCGCAGAGGTGATCAAATACCACCAAAAGAAAGCTCTATTTTTGGGAACAAAATGATAAAAATTCTGTGTGGGTACAGTGTAGCATGACCGTGCAATTGTCATTTAACTACTTGCTTACGGGGCACTTAAACCCCCTTCCTGCCCAGACCAATTTTCAGCTTTCAGCGCTGTCACACTTTGAATGACAATTGCGCGGTCGTGCGATGTGGCTCCCAAACAAAATTGACGTCCTTTTTTTCCCACAAATAGAGCTTTCTTTTGGTGGTATTTGATCATCTCTGCGGTTTTTATTTTTTGCGCTATATATAAAAAAAGAGCGATGATTTTGAAAAAAACACAATATAATATCCCAATTTTATTTAATTTTTTTTCCTCAGTTTAGTCCGATACGTATTCTTCTACATATTTTTGGTAAAAAAAATCGCAATAAGCGTTTATTGATTGGTTTGCGCAAAAGTTATGGCGTCTACAAAATAGGGCATAGTTTTATTGCATTTTTATTAATATTTTTTTTTTTACTAGTAATGGCGGCGATCAGCGATTTTTATTGTGACTGCGACATTATGGCGGACACATCGGACACTTTTGACACCATTTTGGGACCATTGTCATTTTTACAGCGACCAGTGCTATAAAAATGCACTGGTTACTGTAAAAATGACACTGGCAGGGAAGGGGTTAACACTAGGGGGCGAGGAAGGGGTTAAATGTGTAACCGGGGAGTGATTACTACTGTGTGGGGGGAGGGGACTGACTGGGGGAGGTGACCGATCTGTGTCCCTATGTACAAGGGACACAGCATCGGTCTCCTCTCCCTGACAGGACGTGGATCTCTGTGTTTACACACAGAGATCCACGTCCCTGCTCTGTGTACCGGCCAATCGCGGGTACCAGGCGGACATCGCGACCTCCAGCCACGCGCATCGGTATCTCAGTGCTGCGCCGGGCGCGCGCGCTGCTGGAGGCGCTCGCGCGCCCCCCAGTGGCCGGAATAGCCGAGGCCGTATAATGACAGCCTCCCGGATTTCTAGAGCCACCTTGAGGCCGTCATTTGGCCCGGCTCTCAAGTGGTTAAAGAGCGACAGCGCTGAAAGCTGAACATTGGCTTGGGCAGGAAGGGGGTGTAAGTGCCTGGTATTAAGGTGGATAAATAACGATTCTTGGGATTGTTTTGAAAAAAAAATATTGTAAATATATTGATCAACTAAAATCATATGCACACCCGAAAAATCCCCTTTATTGGTTCTAAATATTTGTTCGATGTCTTTTTGGGATGTAGTGTAATGAAATATGGGGATATCTGTATATATATGTGTAGCGGCCACCTCCGCTCCCCTCTTTCTCTCGTCTCGTCTTTCTCTTGTCTAGGGGTATCTTAGAGGGGAGGGAGCGGGGACACCACGCCTGGCTTCCACCACATGTGTCAGTGCGGTATAAGCAACGTTCTTGTATTACCTTCGGGTCAGTGCTGTGCACCTGGATCCTCCCTCCAAGAGTCACCTTGAACAATGTCTGTCAGGAAATGAGCCCCACACCATTAAAGTTCAACACTCCTTTATTCTTCTCGAATGAACACAATCAGCTGAACTCCCTTGGTAGAAACAGAACAGAAAAGGAGGTGTGGATGCGAATAGGCCCAGACACAATGTAGTTCTCCACTTTCCTTCCTGAAAGTGGGTTACGGTCTCCGCACGAGGGGAATTTCCTTCCAGGCGGTCTACGACGAGAGGCTCACCTGTCACCGGCAGTATGCTGCACCAGGTCTTCAAGTGAGGAGCTCCCCCCGGTCCATTGCGCCTTCACGGATTCGGGTACCCACTCCCGGGGTTCCCTAGGATCTCCTTCCCTCGCGGAACTCAGTGTTGGGCACTGAGCTCCGGACCTCCATCCGAGTACCTCACCCCAGGCTAAAGGTGCCTGGGATGGAACACAACCTCCGGCTGTCCTCTAGGCCTAGGCCACCCAGAGGACCGACACGAACCACCGTCCGCAAGCTGAAGGTGCCTGGGACTTCGACCCCGTGACAAAGATGGCCGGCCCCTTTATACCCTCTCCCAGCAAGCACGGCGGGTTCCCCGCCCCACCATACCACTGCCGAGGGAGGACAAAAAGGAGGCACCACACACAGCAATGATTCAACCCCAGCCCAGGGCAACAGCGCCACCTACTGGGCTGCAGGGAATTACACATCACTTATGTCTCTCTCAAATTCAAATATACACCTGGGAAAGTACATACCCGCTACACTCTCCCCCTGGTGGTTTAACACTGGCCCCCAGTGTCTGGAGTAAATCATGCCCTCAACGGCTGACATAATCCAATCCAGAAACCGACTAACAATTGTACAAAAATATAAAACTTTTGAAAAAAACTATCCAACTGAAACATTGTGTCTGAGCCCTGTAAAGAAAGGGAATAAAAGACAGAAGAGAAACAACAGCACTGATTCATAACTTTGAATCACATATTCACATTTGACTTTTCCCACCCATCCTGACTAAGACCCACCCCATCCTCAGTAAACTTGATGGGATGTTCTCCTGCAGAGGGAAAAGAAAGGATTAATACACATAACCCTGACACCTGTATTCATGTAATGGAAAAGAAACTTCCCCGAGAAGAAATCCCTTTTCTCCAAAGAGTGAGTGCATTAAAAGTGTCTTAACGTTGCGCAACGCTGCCACCTGGTGACAGCACCGAGGTAACTGCACTCGTGGAACTTTCTTCTTTTCTTTCGGCCCTATCTACCCCAGAGTCCATAATCTCTTGCAGGAAAAGTGAAGAACAAACAGGAACAGTTCTTCATTCCTATGGGCACAAAAGCAACGGGCCCCAGAAAGTTTAGCAGCATGATAAGAACGGAGTCTCTTTTCTCCTACAGGTAAAAGCGGGGATGCGGCAGAACAAGTGGTTTCAAGTGCTGATCCATGGTCTCCAGATGATACTCCACATCTTCTCCTTCTTTGCGCCAGATCAACACTTTATCTGCATGGATGTGTCGTCCCAACATCCATTCTGCCTTGCAGTCTTTAAAATGTTGAGAGGCCTTTGGAGAGCATGCCAGGTACCTGCGGGCGTGGGGAACCTGAAGGTGGGTCCACACAAAGTCATTGTACCAGCGCTCCCGGCACACTTCCACCTCATAGAGCAGTTCCTTCAAAAAGTATGGATACTCCCATCCATGGTCTGCAGCAACCTTCTGACCAAATAGCCGTTGCAATCTCGCCAAAGGAGGCATGGTAGCTTTGTCCCCTTCACCAGGCAAAACTATCGAGTCCGGGTGGCGAGGGACCTTGATCACATCTGATCTGGGCATAGGTGCCCGCAGCAGCAGTCTCTTTTCCCCGGTCTTCGGTACAGATGGCACCGGGGATGTAGAAGCAACCTGGGGACCGGACCTCTCTTCAGGCGCTGATGCCTCCACCCGGGGTGTGCTTTCCCCTGTAGACATGGGTGGATCTCTGATCCTCCGAGATGAAGTGAGAGGTACTTTGTCCCAGCCCTTCCCGGCAAACAAATCGTCTATAGCAACGTCGTCTCCCATGTCCGAGAGCGACTCCAGGTCAGAGGTGTCACACTCCTCCGCGGGTATGTAGCCGGTTGTAGAAACGGAGCCACCACCTCCCGAGGATTCGCTAGGCCATGACTTCCCGACACCTCCACCCACACACCAAATCTCTCCGCCTGGCTTACCTCGGCCTTTACTTGAAGCGGGACGTCCGGAACTCTTGTCGACGGATCCATTCGGGCCGGGCGTAAGCGGGCGAGACGGTCCACCACAACCGCTGGTCGGGCTACCATGCCGGTCTTTCTCTTCTGTGGCGGACGCTGCGAGACATTGGTGACCGAGTCAGCATCCTCGGATTTCTCCCGTTGGGGTTTTACGATCTCCTCCGCGGTCGTTGCAGTGTGCGCAGGGGTGACTCTCACAGCAGTGATTCCTCCTCTCTGAGTGGTGTTGCCTGAAGCCCGGCCGGGGTAAATGGTCCTCGGCCTCTCCACCGCCGGATCCACTTCGAACAGGAACTCCCCACAGGCCTCACAACGTCCGAATGGCTTCAACTGGCACACCAGTCCCGAACACCCGGGACAAATCACACCCAGGGCCTCAACATCCATGCACGAATACAGGGCGAATCGACCCCTTGGCTTTAGTCGGTTCCCCGTATCTGTTACCGGAGCAGCAGCAGTCAATGTCGTGGTGGAAGGGTGAACTGGAATCCACGAGGTGTGTCCAAACATGGCGACCTGTTGCTGATCCATCGCACACTGCAGAGTTTTTGCGCCAATGTCCCACGTGTAGTCCTTCACACGTATTGGACTCCTCCCCTTTGCTCCAGTTCGCAGGCTTTTCTTCTCTTCTGTTTCTGAGTCACGCCCATGAACTAAGCGATGGGGGTGTGCCTGGTGGCGCAGTGCAATAGAAGCCCCCACGTGTAGTACTTCACACGGCTGAACTTCCCCCTCTTTCCACTCTTCTGCGCGGGCCTTTCCCTTCATTGGGTCATGTCCACGACTTCGAGCAGGGATGCACTTCGGCCAATGAAGGCCTGCCTATTCGCTTAACTCTTCCAACAGACACGTTCAATACTGTGGTGCACAAACACTATACCGGACCCGAGCCCCCACGTGTAGCGGCCACCTCCACTCCCCTCTTTCTCTCGTCTCGTCTTGTCTAGGGGTATCTTAGAGGGGAGGGAGCGGGGACACCACGCCTGGCTTCCACCACATGTGTCAGTGCGGTATAAGCAACGTTCTTGTATTACCTTCGGGTCAGTGCTGTGCACCTGGATCCTCCCTCCAAGAGTCACCTTGAACAATGTCTGTCAGGAAATGAGCCCCACACCATTAAAGTTCAACACTCCTTTATTCTTCTCGAATGAACACAATCAGTTGAACTCCCTTGGTAAAAACAGAACAGAAAAGGAGGTGTGGATGCGAATAGGCCCAGACACAATGTAGTTCTCCACTTTCCTTCCTGAAAGTGGGTTACGGTCTCCGCACAAGGGGAATTTCCTTCCAGGCGGTCTCCGACTAGAGGCTTACCTGTCACCGGCAGTATGCTGCACCGGGTCTTCAAGTGAGGAGCTCCCCCCGGTCCATTGCGCCTTCACGGATTTGGGTACCCACTCCCGGGGTTCCCTAGGATCTCCTTCCCTCGCGGAACTCAGTGTTGGGCACTGAGCTCCGGACCTCCATCCGAGTACCTCACCCCAGGCTAAAGGTGCCTGGGATGGAACACGACCTCCGGCTGTCCTCTAGGCCTAGGCCACCCAGAGGACCGACACGAGCCACCGTCCGCAAGCTGAAGGTGCCTGGGACTTCGACCCCGTGACAAAGATGGCCGGCCCCTTTATACCCTCTCCCATCAAGCACGGCGGGTTCCCCGCCCCACCATACCGCTGCCGAGGGAGAACAAAAAGGAGGCACCGCACACAGCAATGATTCAACCCCAGCCCAGGGCAACAGTGCCACCTACTGGGCTGCAGGGAATTACACATCACTTATGTCTCTGTCAAATTCAAATTTACACCCGGGAAAGTACATACCCGCTACATATGTTTTTCCTTTAACAATATGAAATCATAAAACAACAATATTAAAAGGGTGAAATTCGCTTTCAAATTCAATGACAAATTTTGTTTTCCTGAACATTGACTAATAAGAAAGATGATAATAATAATAAAAAACAAGAATGGGCTAAATTAAGTTCCTCCTCAATCATGATTAAAAAGCAAGTTGGGTACTGGTATTATTTCCACTGTAAATCCTTTGCCACATTTAAAAACATATTACTTTGTACGTAGCTGAGGCTTGCTCAGTTCTGGCATCCTTTCCTATCATTATTAGTAATTGATGTACACCTTCTAGTGCAGTTTTCTACAAATGTTCAATAACATTAGCACTGTTATAAAGGAAAAGCCTCATACAAGCCTTCCACTTAATTAAAACTATTTATAAAATGGTTGCAGTTCAAGGCTGTACAATGAGAACAGCCCATATCTGTTACATCTTCAAGGCAGTAAAAGCAATGTAATTCCCAAATCACAAAAGTATAAGACAGAACATAGCGCTGACCCAGTGGGCGTTATCACTCATTTCCGAGCTGTTCAATGTGTGAAATCCCATGTTGAGTTACTGGCAGGAGTAATCTCATCCAGTGGTGTGCTGAAGACCATTTATAGCCTCAGTTATTAGCGTAATTTATTTTCCTTAGGATACAATGGCTTTTGTTTTAGTGCTGGCAGACTGGAAAAAACCACAAGCCTAAGTATGTAGAGCTTCTATGGTAATTTTAGGGGAAATAAACTGCTACAGGAAAGAAACATTCCTCTAATACCACATTCCTGAGCGGAATGTTATACAGGGATCTTATATTAATTAGATTAAAAGGGATTATATTTATTGGAATGAGCAAAATACAGGAAATTTCTTTGCTAAGCGAATCAGATCAACTTCTCTTGTTATACCGATTGTTACTTCTCACATAATTACCAGCAGTATTTAAAGGACAGCTAATTCTTCAATACTGAAAGGTGATTATACGGAATGATTTATGAAAGCTGAAATGTAGTAAAACTATTCACCTCTACCATTCATTTGTGTGTAGGAGATTTTAAAAGAATACAGACTCCCCCCGAATTTCACTAGAATGTGTCATGCCTTTAGTAAAGCACCCTCTTAGTGTTTAGATTGTACTCCCTCATCTGTTACAAGTCCTTTGTTCACTGAATTAGAATCCCAGTGTGATCAACTTCTAGAAATGCCAGCCTATTTTCTGCATTTCTGTACTGTAGAACATTCTGGGGAGATCTCTCGCATCCAAAGAGGTAAGGAAACTAGCAGCATGCTGGGATTTAATTCCCCTGGGGCCTTAAAGCAGATCAGATGACTGGTGACCACCTGTCTGTGACCGCATTGCATATTTGACCTCATTTCTTGTCTGATAAACCCGTTGGCGGCAGGATAGGAAGTGAGGGTAAACCTCCCTAATAGGGTCCTGGAAAAGCAATGCAAACCCATTAAAAATCCTAATGTTTCCCTGCTCTATCCACAAAAGGAAATAAAGGTTTTTGGCTTTACATACACTTTAAAGCTCAACTCTGATTTTTGTTTTGGGGAGTAGGAAAGTGTTAAAGAGATTTTAACATGGGAAAACAGTTTATACGATGATAAGGAAGTGGTATGTGCCACAGCAAGAATAAAGGTGTAGCTTAAAAGAGGTAGTGTGTGACTTTTACATACAAAGTAAAAAACAGAAATGTATTTTGTTTGCAACAAAGGAAATAGTGCTGTACAATATCCATGTAAATGTAAACCTTTTAATATCCAAAACAACAATCTACATTTTTTTTGCATTTTACACATAAGAACATATTAGGCTGTTTTGCAAAGTGCACCTATTATTATTATTATTATTATTATACAGGATTTATATAACGCCAACAGTTTGCGCAGCGAATTACAATGTTAGGGCAGACAGTACAGTTACAATACAATTCAATACAGGAGGAATCAGAGGGCCCTACTCGTTAGAGCCTACTATGGCCCCTTTATGGGTGTTTCAATACTTCTCTATTTAATATGAATCTAATGAAGCATGGTGTACTTTATGAACTTGTCTTAGAAGACAAAAATGTGCTGCATACAGTCACAACGAACGTAAAAGTCTTTAGCCACATCTACATCTTTTCATGACATTTCTATAGTGGATTATTACATTCCACTATACTTTTATTGTTGCCCAGAAAGACATAGATGGATGCATATTTACAGCTTATGCTTGTTACTTGAACCCCGCTATACAGCCTATAGATATCATATATATATATATATATATATATATATATATATATATATATATAATATATAAGATATAATATAATAATATACATATTGATATTCAGTTATATATACTGTACTGTATGTGCTTATGCTTAACACTTATTTTTGACTGCTTATTTCAAAGTATGCTACTCAATGACCAAGTGCTTTAACTTACTGACGCTGTTTTATAGCTAACTCAGATGTGACAATGTCAACTTTTTATAAGCAAGTTTCAAAAGATATACAGTAAAACCTTGGATTGCGAGCATATTTTGTTCCAGAAACATGCTTGTAATTCAAAGCACTTGTAGATCAAAGTAAATTTCCCCATAAGAAATAATGGAAACTCAAATGATTCGTTCCATAACCATTTATTCATAAGTCCTTCAGTTTATAGTCCATATAAAAAGATTATAGTAATGTGACCAGGTTGTGTAACCATAAAATGTCCATCCACAAATGGAAGCCTCCACAAGGGGATTAGAAGCAAAATCCAGCAGGAGCTACTGAGTATAAAAGAGAAGAGAGGTGCCTATAAGTTTAGAAATATGTTGCTAAATGTTGTACCTTCATTAAATGTAACTATATTGCTACACTTAGAGGCGCCTCTTTTCTCTTTTATACCCAGTTGTGACATGATGCTACTCTTATATCAAGACATCGCTTGTATATCAAGTCAAAAGTTATTAAAAAATGTTGATTGTCTTGCAAAACGCTCTCAAACCAAGTTACTCTCAAACCAAGGTTTTACTGTACTTATGCTCAGGCATCCTCTAAACTCATCTCTAACTTAAACTCTGAACTTCCAATTTTTTGTAATCCAATGAGCTACGGGCTGGGTCATTCCCTGTCCAGTAGCTAACAGAAGCTCACATGGCAGGGAATGACTCAGCTTGCAGCACTTTGGTGTTCAAAAAGTAGGATTACAGTTTGTTTTGGGGGACGTCTTCTCTACTTATGAGTACGCCATTTAAAAAGGACCTGAACTGTAGAAGCTGTACCCAAAAACAGCACAAAGAGGGTAAATGACTAGCCACCAGCATTGCCTGTAGGCTCCTTGTAGCTGATCTTTTCACCAGTACTGACGTATTGTTCCTAATTGTGTCTCCTTGTGGAGATTTACATTTTTCAGGGTACTCCTTAGGAACATGGTCTATTTTACAAGCTATGCTCACATTGGATCCAGTGATGCCGACCACTAATGTATTTGGGCTTCCAGGTCTTGATCGCGGGTTGCTTTCATTGACCAGGCGGGGGTGACGTCACTTCAGCGCATTCAAGACGTTGCTGAATTTCTACAGTGAGCTGTGCTACAGTTCACGCTTTAAAGAGTATTTTCAGCTATGTTGAGTCTACATTTGACCTCTCTGGGTAGTCAGGGGTGGTTGCCTTTTCCACAGCTACCTAATTTTTTCTGGACCAGATTTCACCTTTGCCCCCACTTCTCTGCTGGTAAAATCTTGGAGCCTAGAATATAGAAAAATATCATTCTCATAAACTTCTGTATGGACCCTGCTGTGGACAGTACACCCCGGGCACAGGAGAAGAATAATGTACAGCTAAAGTGGATAAAAAAAATTGCACCAGTACCAAATGGTAGGTGTCTGGAGGGTCCAGCATCCCAAAATACAAGACTATACATTCTATTCTCCTGTACACTGGACATATTCTAGGTTAGATTACATACTGGTAGAGCATAGGCTATTGGAGAGAATAAACAAAACTAATATTGAAATAGCTACGATATCCGACCATCCCCCCTGTGAGAATGAAAATGACAGTCCTGGGATCCCATAGACAGCCCTATACATGGCGAATAAATGAAGAACTATTACAGGATAAGGAAGTAGAAGCTGTAATAAGAAAAGAAATAGAACAATATTTTATAATAAATGACACAGAAGAGATATCTGCAGCTACGCTATGGGAGGCCCATAAAGCCTATATTAGGGGCATTTTAATAGCCATAGGGGCAGGGAAGAAAAAAGAGAGAAAAAAAAAAAAAATCAAAACTCAAAACGGAAGAAATTTATAAATTAGAACAAGAACACAAATAACAGCAGGGGCAGCACCAGGAGGTATACCAACTATTAATAATAAAGAGAGAGGAATTAAAGGATCTCATGGACCAAGAGACAAAAAGGATATTTAATAGAATAACTAAAGAAAGATACCAATACGGGAATAAAGCAAGTAAACACCTAGCCAGAATGTTACAAAAGAACAAAATCAACAAACTATATAGAAAAAAATCAAAGACAACAAAGGGGTAATAGTACATTAGACTAAGGAGATAGCGGAAACCTTTAAGATCTACTACGGGGCTTTGTACTCAGTCAACCAGAAGGGATATCCTGTAAAAGAGAAAAAAGGAAAAATAAAAGAATTCTTAAAAAATGCCAGACTACCTAAAATATCTGACACCGATAGGCTAATCCTTGATAAACCTATAACTGGGAAGAAAATTAATAAAGCATTAAACAAGTCAGCCCCAGGGAAAAGCCCAGGACCCGACAGGTTTACAACATCCTACCTAAAAAAATACAAAGAAATCCTGACCCCAAGGCTGTGTCATTATATGAACGGATTGGGGACAGAATATGTGATGAGTAGGGAGGCCCTTATGGTCTCGATAATAGTAATCTCGAAAGAGGGGAAGGACGGTACGCTCTGTTCAAGCTACAGGCCTATATCGCTGCTTAATGCGGATACAAAACTGTATGCTAAAGTCCTAGCGGGACGGATGAAGGATCTGATGACCACCCTGGTCCATCCCGACCAGGTAGGGTTCATACCAGGAAGAGAGGGGAGGGACAATGGGGTGAGAATGTTGCTCCTCCTACAGCAAATAAAACAAATGGAGTCCCCAGGTCTATTCCTGTCGATAGATGCTGAAAAAACATTTGACAGGGTAGACCGGGGACTCATGATACAAACGCTGGAAAACATGGAAGTCGGTCAAAGAATGATCCAGTGGATCAAAAGTACTGTACCATCACCCCATGGCATATATAAAATTAATGGAGAGTCATCCCCTTCCTTCGAGATGAAAAGTGGGACGAGACAGGGGTGCCCCCTCTCCCCCCTTTTATTCGTTTTGGCCCTAGAGCCTTTGCTCACAACGATCCTAAACAACTCCGATATAAGGGCCATAAGTGTGGGAAAAGAGGAACACAAGTTGGCAGCATATGCCGACGACGTGTTGTTCTATATAACTAAGCCGAGAATCACAATGCCTATTCTACTAAAAACACTAAAACAGTATGGAGAACGCTCTAATTTTAAAATCAATCTAACGAAATCTGAGATTTTGAATATCAATATAAGTAAACAGGAGGCAGGGGCCCTACAGAAAGAATTCCAATTCCCATGGAAGAAAGAACTAAAGTACTTAGGAATAAAACTAACCAACTAAACAAAGACAATATATAAAATTAATTACATACCCCTACTGGATGAAATAAAAAATGAAATAAAAAGAATAACAAATAGATCTTTATCCTGGTTTGGTAGGATTAGCGCCCTGAAGATGGTATTATTACCGAAAATAATGTACAAGTTCCAGATGTTACCAATAGAACTACCGCAATACTACTTTAGGGCGCTAATAACCATAATCTGGAATTTCATGTGGCGAAACAAAAAACCCAGAATCTCATTTTCAGTATTAAAACAAGGGAAAAAGCAAGGGGGGTTAGCAGTACCTGATATTAAAAAATATTACAACGCAGTAGTGCTATCACGAATGGTGGAATGGACTAAGGGAAAAAATTTAAAAAGGTGGGTCAACTTAGAGAACACAATGAGTAACACAAAATTAAGTAGTATTGTTTGGAATCCCCAACAATTTAGAACACTAGATGTAAATACACATGCACTGACACGAAATGCACTTAAAGTATGGGACGCGACGTATAAAGCCAGCAAGGGGAAATACAACTCACCTTTAATTGCACTAAAAGTACCGTAATTTACTATTTTACACCTGGTAAAAAGGCAAAAGGAGGAAATTAGATAAAGAGCGAGACCGCTCAATTATGATTAAACGGGGGAAAATTATACCTTTTCACAAGTTGAAACACAATACTAATCTAATGGTAATAAATGAGTGGCGGTACATCCAGTTGAGCCATTTTGTTGAACAGTTACCTCAACCAATAAGAACAGAAAATGATTTAACATCAATGGAACGGCTATGTATAGCAGAAAATACAAAAAATAACATTTCCCGGATATATACAATACTATCAGCAGTGAACCAATTGGAGATCCCGCCTTTCATAAAAAAATGGGAAAGGGAATTGGGGTCACAGAGAGATAAAGTCACTATCGGAAAGATTTTGCAACTAACCCACAGTTCCGCGGTTGACACTAAAATAAACTATAAATGTTTGACTAGATGGTACGCAACCCCCGATAATATTAGTAAATTCCAACCAGGAACATCAGCTAATTGCTGGCGGGGATGTAAGGCAACAGGAACGATGGCCCATCTGTGGTGGGATTGCCCAAAAATTAAAATATTCTGGAAAAAGTTCCTTTAGTTAATAAAAGTAATTACGGTACTAAAAAGGAAATCCCCGAAGATCCTTGGTTTGTTTTGCTACATGGAATAGTAGGACCAATAAAACAATATAAAGAATCTGTAATACCACATTTACTGAATGCAGCAAAAAGACTTATTCCTAAAAAATGGCAAGAAGTGGAAGGCCCACCAGTACAGGAATGGATAATTAGTGTAGAGGAGACATACAGATTGGAAAGCTTGAAGCAGGGCCTAGAGGAAAAAAACGAGGGGTCTATAGTTAAATGGGAGTGCTGGAAATGGTTCAGAAAGTCCTACAGGTACCTCGCGGAAATAAGATCACAGATGGTGGGACCCCATCCATAGCAGGAGCAAAAGACAAAATATAAATATTGGAGAAACAGGAAAGAAAAGGATGTTTATGGTTTCAGTTAACACTGGAACTTTAATTTAAATGGACCCGGTCAGAACAACTGATACACTACAGAGTTGAGGTTCCAGTTGAGCAATTAAAGGTTGTCAAAGACCAACTTCTGGACTATCCAGACTGCCTGTTTTTTGTTTGTTTTTTGAGAAACTAGTCCATGGTTTGTGAATTGGCTTCAGAACAAAGTAAGGGATTCTAATATTGTTAAAATATTGATAACCGACCTTACACACATTTTGGTTTTGTTTTTAAGTGTCTTTTTCCTTATTTTATAAGAGCAGCCTATAGCATTTTTGTCAATTAGCTTTTCCAGAAATTCTGTCCACTTTCCTCTGTAAGCATATCAATACGTTTTAGAAATCAGCACTAGGCTGTCTTCAGCAAGTGCTGCATAATTCATGTGACATGACTAATATTATTTTCCCCAGGTTCCTCATGCTCAAGAAGCAAACTTTAAGCATGATAAAATAGTTATTGTGAGAATAGCAGCTCAGTAGCCGGAGATATAACTCCATCTGTTTAACACAGTCAGTACTGGTCAGGTGACTTATATTTCTAGACACAGCAGATGGGAATAGAAGGATAAATTAGGATTATAAAAACTGTAGACCACACAGTTAAATAAGGTTGTCTAATCCATTTAATATGGTATTTACTTCACTTAAGACAGTTGTTACAGCACATGGGCCTGAGCTATTGAAACCCATATGCTTGCTTTAAATTAATTATGCAGTAGTTTTATCATAGCTAATAGTAAAATACTTTTGACTGTTGTAGCGCCCTGCACCCAATGAGTGGGCACTATATGTTGAAATTTAGTTGTCTGGGCATTAGTTTAGCCCAGAGAGATTGTTTATTCAAATTGTGGCACTGTTTCAGTACAGTTGGTTGCATGATTCCCCAAGTGGGTGTCACTGTCACCGCTGGTCATGGTTGGAAAGATGGGCTGGACGTATTGGGTACCTCTTTCCCAGCAGCAGCCCAGGGGGGATGGTGAACCCGCTGTGCATGCTGGGGGAGGGTATTTAAGTGACAGACGCCATTAGGGTGGAGGAGATTTGGGAGTCGTATTCTTCGATCCTCACCTGAGGGCCCTTCTGGCCTCAGGGGTGTGTTGGCATTTCCTGCCTTGGGGCCACGTTGGCCCGAGGCCTCGCAACTGAGATGTAGGCAATGGGAGAAAAGGAAATCCTGGACTGCCGCACTCTGTAGAAAAATGCTCTTTTTATTTAGTAAAATCCAAATCACAGCACAGCATACAAACCAGAATTGTGAACAGGGAACTAAGCATGGCATGATGTGAAACGCGTTAGCCTTTTCCCTGTTCACAACTCTGGTTTGTATGCTGTGCTGTGATTTGGATTTTACTAAATAAAAAGAGCATTTTTCTACAGAGTGCGGCAGTCCAGGATTTCCTTTTCTCCCATTGCCTACGTTGTGCAAAGCCAGCATCTGTGAGTTTAGTGGGGCGGAAGCATGCCTATGGATTCTGAAGCTGTAGAGCGGTAATCCTTTTCCTCAAACTGAGATGTAGGCCCAGGAGTTGCTGGGGCCTACTGATCCAGGGATGATCCTGTGTCGCCTTGCCTGATGGAAGGGACTGAGCAATTGAGGACTCAATTGGAGGATGCATCCGGATCATAATCGACCTCACAGTACTGCCGGAGCGGCTGAAAGATTCTGGCACTGAGAGCGGTGTTCTTTCTGAGGGAGCTAACCCAGTGAGGGGATATGCAAGTCTGTGGCAGAGACTATTCTATTGAACAAATTCCAATACAAAGTCTGTGGCAGAGACTATTCTATTGATTGAGCTTCTCACCGGTTGCTAGGCCAGTGAGATTGGGCCTATCCGGTGGTGGCAGAGTCCAGCGTGGAGACAGTCGCTCCTCTGGACCTAGGAAGTTTCTGTGATTGACAAGTAAGATACCTGAGTCCTCCCCATTCCTCTATCCCCTCTGTTGGAACGTTTTATTCAAATAAAACCCTTGAAAGAGACTCTGTGTTGGTGCAGACATTTCTTATGGACAGACTCTTCAAGGAGAACCCCTGAGCCGAACACTTGGAACAGTAAGGTAACGTGCAAAGACCCACAACTAAACCAGCAGCTCTTACGGGGGTACCGCTACACTGTAATAGAGTATATTCAAAAACGTTATTACTGTCTCATGACATTCTGCTTTCCACATCATCACCGACTTTTTTTTATCATTTAATTTTAAGGGCAGATTTACATCTATGCATCGTAGAAACACATGTGTTACCGCAACTCATAAAAATGCAGGTTTTATGGTTGATGCATTGCCCATTTAAGTCCCTGCCACTGTCTGCAACTTGGCCACACCCACAATGTGATGTAAGGATTTATTTATTTAAGAAAAAAAAAATCTCGGGTGGGGTTAACAAAAGTAATCAGCCCCAGGTGGCAGATATGCTAGGTATGCCAGTGGTCTGAAGATTGTTGATTTCAGCTGAATGCCTCAACACAACGCTGGTTAAAATGCGACAGAACATGCGATAACACATATACATTAATGCACCACACAAATGTAAATTGGCCCGAATTGTTTTATTTTTCCTCCACATTGATGTTTAAAGTATAAGTCAAACCAAAAACTTTTTTTGTTTTGTTTTGAATAGAACATGATATTATTAGACAAACTAAATTACACATAGAGGAAAGAGATCAATATATTTTTTGCATAAAAAGTGATAATCTTACTGTTTAGGTAAGCTGATCATCATAGCTAAGGAAGGAAACTGTTAAGCGTTGGAGTTAGTAGGGACAGGTCCACACACAGGAGCTGAAGTTTAAATTTGCATAATAGAACATCCTGGGGTTTGGGAATCAGAAGGCTCTCTGCAGAGACTTTATTTGAAAACGTACACTTATGTACATAGGTACTCTTGAAAATGCTAGTTACTTGGCAGTCATGCTGATCCTCTGACTTCAATGCTTCCTGGTCACTGACTCACATGCATGTAGCCAGTGAAATCAAGACTCCTGAATGGCATGTATAATCTTGGTCAGTGCCTTACAATATACCGAAGTTTGAACAACACCATGACACCAAGATAGGATATTCAGAAGGGGAAAATGACAGATATTTCTATCGGCATATTTTTTTTCAGCACAAATTCTTAAAAAGTCTTGTCACTGCTTATTTATGTAGGACTTAACAGTGTGAGCTTCAGCTGTAGGGATATGGCCAATGACACCAGAATGTAAAGCTATGTGTTATATTCTCTTCATGTTTCAGTGGAGACATTAGCTCACTTCTTGGTAAGTCTGAGATCACAGGCTTTACTGGCCATCTTTGAGACTCAATTTGGGATCTGCAAAGAAAGATTGCTCGGAAAGGGGGGTAAGTCTACAAAGATAAATGGAGCATCCACAGGTGTTGGCCTTAGCTGCCAGATCAGAAAGCAAAATGTGCTAACTTCATGCAAGTACTGTCACAGGACACAGAGCATTTTTGGAAAAGATTGCTCAATCTGATGTGGTGTCAAAATAACTTTATTGGCACCAGTTGTTGGTGACATTTTTTTTTTACATTCCAGAGGTAGATGACACTGAAGCACAGATTACATTAAGGCACTACAAATTTGCAATAGGCCCATCATTTTCAACAGGGGTCACCAAACTTTCTAAACAAAGGGCAAGTTTACTGTACTTCAGCCTTTATGAGGGACGGACTGTGGCCACATGGAGTAGAAAATGTCTCTGCGTCAGTGGGGGTAAAGGATGCCTCACACTTGGAGGTCAGAGGGAGTAAAAAAACTACATAGCACCTGTGATCACTTAGAGGAGGAATATTGCCCCATTGTTCATGTCAGTGGGAGGAAAAGTGTTTCTATCACTGGTGTCAATTGGAGGAATAGTGCCCCATCATTTTTATCATGGGAAGAACAGAGTTCCATCATTGGCTTTAGTGGGAGGAATAGTGTCCCATCATTGGTGTCAGTGGCAGGAATAGTGCCCCATCATAGGTGTTAGTGAGGTGAGGAATACTGCCCCATCATCGGTGTCAGTGGAAATAATAGTGCAGAAAGGAATTAGTCCCTTATTAATCCTTTATGAGTCCTTTATTAATTCATCCATGTGACACACCACAGGAAAAATTACTATCAAGGCATCAAGGCAGACATGTTTCACACAGTATCATGTGCTTAATCAGTAATAGTGCCCCATCATTGTTATCAGTGGGAGAAACAGTGCTCCATCATTGGTGTCAGTGGGAGGAAAAGTACCCAATCATTGGCATCAGTGGGAGGAATAGTGCCCCACTGTTGTATCAGTGAAAGGAATGGTACCTCATTGCTGAAGTCAGTAGGAGGAATGGTGCCTTGTACAGTAGTGTATTTAGGTTTTGTGTTGCCCTAGGCCTGTCTAAACTTGTGCACCTCCTAATTTAAATATGATCCACCCCTTTCTGTCAAGGCCACACCCCTTGCTGTTTAAGACCCGGCCTGAAATTTTTGAGTGGGGACACTAGTTCTGAGGGCCTGGGGGGGATTGAATTCCCTTTGCATAGATTTTCTTTCACTGTTTGGCTATGGGGCAGGAAGTGAAGGGAAATCTCTGCAATGGGACAGGAATGGTAAAGAATAAACTGACAGGGGCTATAACCCTCCCTTACTCTATCCAAAATGGGGAAAAAAAGTGTTGCTTATAGTTCTACTTTAAGCACAAATTTCTGATAATTTTATGGAGAGGACTAAGAAGATATAACCATGCCAATGGTGCAGCAGAAACATATAGCACAGTGAGGAGGGTTTGTGGTCGAGGATGAAAGGACAGTCAAAATTAGAAGCAGCGCCCCCTGCAGTTGTGGAATGCCAGCTGCCTGCATACCGGAAGCAGTGCGGCTGCTTTATGGGGGCACTAGACGAATTTGCCTCTCAGCCCAGTTTGCCCCATAAGACTGGCGCTACACTAACAGTGTAGCGCAAACCGGCGGGGACTCTTTCCGTGCTGCCCCCCTGCAAATTTCTGCACTAGGCCTGCGCCTTGTTGGCCTAGGCCAGGATACAGCGTTGGCCTTGTATCAGTGGGAGGAATAGTGTCCCAGAGGCTGCATAAAAGCAAGCAAATGGCCACATCTGGCCTGTGGGCCGCAGTTTGGAGACCACTGGTTTACAAGCCCTAGGCATCTGTTTCTGTCAGCCATGAACCATGAAAGCATCTAGAACAATTGCTACCATAGCATTCAATGTTCTCTGAAAGCGTCTTTGGCAAATTTTCTAGAATCATTACAGACTAGATGCCTCACTGTATATTTAGATGTCCACCATTTCACAGAATACAAAAAAATCATCCGTGATAGTGAATCGCTTTATTCTCACAGCATAAACTGTTTTTATGTATTTAGATTTCGAAACTGGAATTACTGCTAAAATGTCTTATGCCGCGTACACACGATCATTTTTCCTGTTTTTTTTTTTTTAACAAGAAAAACGACCGTGTGTGGGCTTTTTGTCATTTTTCCCGACGGGAAAAACGGCATTAATCACGACGAGAAAAATTAGAACATGCTCTAATTTTTCTCGTCGTGATTCCCGTCATTATTTTCCGCGGCAGTTTTCCCTTAGGAAAACACTGCCACGGAGCCCACACACGGTCGTTTTTCTCGACCATGAAAAAAAATGTTGAGAAAATCGATCGTGTGTACGCGGCATACCAGCAATATGTTGATACATTTCTGCCATTTATCAGTTACTGCTTATTCAGGAAAATACTGTTCTAAAACAGATGACTTTCCTATGATTGTTCTAGCATAAAAATGTGTGCAGTATCCTGGGACAAGCTCCATAAATGGTGCAATCTAGTACTGTGTGAAAATAGATGCGGGCCACACTGTGATTTAACCGGTGAGCACATTTCTCTTGTGTTACATGAGTGAGGAAGATTGCTGCATTAATGGAAGCACTGTATAACATCTATCATGGCTCCTGTCTGTGGCATTTCTCCATTCAGTGGACAGGAATCGATTTTCTTAGATTGATGATACAGAGACTGCACTTATTAATGTACAATACATAATGCATTGTAAAGTATACCTTGAATGCCAGTATGGTGATCAGATATAAAACATGAAACGTTCGGAATATCTTTTCCTTACATGCACTTTAGAGCAAATGTGGGGAGCGAGTGCTGTCTACAAGTCAATATAACACATATTCCTTCATCATCCAGGTGCTGACACTGCAGTTGACAATGACTGGTTCATCTATAAGGTAAATTGTAAAATCAATGATTCACTGGACTACACCAAGCTTGTAATGTGGAAAAGAAGACACACATCATCTTACATAAAAAGGCATGTCCCTCTGAATTAAAGAAGACTGCTATTTTATTATATAAAGCATGACATTAATTGTATGGCTGGAGTAAAAGCTGTTCAGTATAGCATACTGTGAAGCCTCGTACACACGGCCGAGATTCCCGTCAGGAAAAAAAACGTTCCTGACGAGAATCTTGACAAGAAACTTGTCCCGGCCGAGTGTACACACGTACGATTCAAAAGAACTGCCGTTCTTTTGAATGGCACGAATGCGGTGACGTCATTGACCAAGACGAGCGTGCGCTCGTTACATTCGATGCCGTCGCCGCCATCTTGCTACACCCTATGCCTATGCCTAGGAAGCTACCGCGCATGCGTCAAAGTAATTTCGAGCATGCGCGGGTTTCCATGGCGACAGGTAAGTGTACACACGCTCAGGTTTCTCGTCGAGAAACAGGCCGACGAGATTCTCAGCGAGAAAAAAAAACGCAGGTCATCTTTTTTCTCGTCGGGGAATCTGGGCAGTTTTCTTGACGAGAAAACTGAAACCCGCGTACACACAGCCGGTTTTCTCGGCAAGAAAGCTCTCCCGGCAGTTTTCTTGTCATTTTTTGCCGAGAAAACCGGTCGTGTGTACGCGGCCTCACACCTTTTGGGAAATATCCCTTGCTACATCATCCACTTTCCATCTCTGTGTATAAAATATATTGTATCAAGTTTATGTAACCATCGAGTGCTTACAATGCAACTGGTGCATAATATGGTGCACACTGAGGTAAGCTTTGGATTTGTGGCCTGGGAGTGGAGAGAGGTGGATTTTTTGTGGATATGCAGGGCTTTTGTCTCCAAACATAATATGCTGTGTCATATGTTAAATATAAGCATACTTTTATTGTTTTAAATGGCTTAAAACAGTATTAAGGTGGGAGTAAACTCTCTTGTACACTAAAACCTTGGTTTGAGAGTAACTTGGTTTGAGAGCGTTTTGCAAGACAAGCAAAAATGTTTAATAAATTTTGACTTGCTATACAAGCGATGTCTTGATATAAGAGTAGCGTCATGTCACAACTGAGTATAAAATAGAAGAGAGGCACCTCTAAGTGTAGCAATATGGTTACATTTAATAAAGGTACAACATTTAGAAACTCACATGGTTGATGATTAAAACAGGCACATCTAAGTATGCAGGCATCCGGGGTAAAGATGTCCACAAAGACCATCCTCCGCACCACCATTGATGTCGTCTCTTCCACGAGTGGTTCAAACCTCACTTTTAGATCGCTCTACTGCAGGGTAGTCTTCCCGGTTTACGATTGCGGACTGACAGCAGTGAGAGCCAGCGGTGTGGGGGATGGTCTATGTGGACAGCTTTACCCCGGATCCCTGCATACTTAGATGCGCCTCTTTTAATCATCAACCATGTGAGTTGCTAAATGTTGTACCTTCATTAAATGTAACCATATTGCTACACTTAGAGGCGCCTCTCTTCTCTTTTATACTCTGTAGCTCCTGCTGGATTTGCTTCTAATCCCCTTGGGGAGGCTTCTATTTGTGGATGGACATTTTATGGTTACACAACTTATCACATTGCTATAATCTTGTTATATGGACTGTTGAATAAATGGTTGTGGAACAAATCATTTGAGTTTCCATTATTTCTTATGGGAAAATTCGCTTTGCTATACAAGTGCTTTGGATTACAAGCATGTTTCTGGAATGAATTATACTCCCAATCCAAAGTTTTACTGTATGATTTTTACCTATAAGTAAGCCTTATAATAGGTACAGTAAACATCTAAACGTGCACCGTTTAGGAGATATTTACTTTAGATGCAGCCGGTGCTGTCATGAGCGCATGCGCTCTGAAGGAACAGCATACCCGTGCCATTCTTTCAGAGTTGTGCCATAAACAGCGAGTGACGCCCTTGCTGGCTCGGCCATTCATTATACTGAAGCCCGCAAACCCGGAAGAAAGACGAGATGGAAGATGAATGGAAGATGGAAACGCTTTCAGCGGTGACAGTGCGCCACTGGAGGGCTTCGTTTTCAGTTAAGTCTGTCATAATGTGCTAGTATTCAATGCATATTTGCACATTATGACTTTAACTGCCTGGAACCCAAATTCGGTTTACTACTGCTTTAAATCCAAAACTAAAAATGGAATATATCGCAGAATATATTGCATCTTACCAATCCTTATGCCGCGTACACACGACCGCTTTTCTCGACGAGAATAACGGCATTTTTTTTTTCCGCCGAGAAAACCGATCGTCTGTGGGCTTTATGTCGTTATTTTCAACGAGAAAAACGGCATTAAAAACGACGAGAAAAATTAGAACATGTTCTAAATTTTCTCGCCGTTTTTCACGTCGTCGTTTTTTTCATCATGAAAAATGATCGTGTGTAGGCTTTAACGACGTGAAAAAAGCGCGCATGATCAGAAGCAAGTGAGGAGAAGGGAGTGCTCGTTCTGGTAAAACTACTGTTCGGAATGGAGATGGCACATTCGTCATGCATGAAATTATTACATCGTTTAATGCAGCGCATTCTTTTCTTCATTCTAATGCTGCAATATTCCAATTCTCTTGCTGCTGATATTCTCCCAGAGTTAGGACAATCTTTGTTCTTTAGTATTTATTGTTTTATCATGATTAATCTCTATTTTGGTGAGCCAGATCTCCCTAAATACCCAAACCTTTTTACATTATTTTTTTTTTTTTTTTTTTAGGGTTTAATATTGTTTGCTATTTTGGAGTGTGTGAAGTTACCACAACATTATTATTTATTCTAATTTGGCCTCAATGAGGTTAGTGTCCCTTGTTAATTTCACAATTTTTTATCCACTGTCCCTGCCTACTCACTTACAAACTGGCTATTTAGAAGAAAAACACATGTTCATTTTGTATCTTACAAAAAAATTCCATTTATTATGGCCTAATAACAAATTAAAAGGTAAGCCAAAACAAAACCATATGTAAAGTACAAATCAAGAAGCCAGGAAGACAGCACTGGAGACCCTGCTGAAATTAGTGCAGACCCAGATCACCACAGCAAACACCAAAGCATGTGAAGACAAAAATTGGGCCCATGTGAGGCACATATCCTGGGCTCATTTTCGGGTTTTTTGTTTGACCTTCCCTGCAGCCTTCCTTGGAGGCTGTGTCCGTGGAGGAGGGACTGGAGCAGGGGCAGGGTCTGGAACAGGAGCAGGGACTGTTACAGGAGCAGGGACTGTTACAGGAGCATGGAGTGGGGCAGGAGCATGGAGTGGGGCAGGAACTTGAGCATAAAAATATGAAAGGTCCACAACGTCTGTGAAATCCTTCAGTTTGTTCAACAGGCCCATATTGACCACCTTCAATATTAGGGTTTCACATTTCAGCCTCTGGTCCAGTCCCATTTGGGGCAGTTTCTCCCCAATAAGGGCAGCAAGGCAGCAAATCCCTCTGCAGCGGTGGGGGGCTCTCGGAGTGCAGCAGTAGCCTCCCTAATTAGGGCCTGGGTCTCCTCCTCCATTTGAAGCAGCCTCCTTGATCTTTTTGCTGGAATCCGCAGCAGAGGGATCTGGGGCCTGGTGTTGTGCTGGGTCCCACTGGGGCCTGCCTCTTCCTGGGTCCCACTGGGGCCTGCCTCTTCCTGGGTCCCACTGGGGCCTGCCTCCTCCTGGCTTCCAGTGGCACCTGCCTCCTCGTGTGTCCCACTGGGGCCTGTCTCCTCCTGGCTTCCAGTGGCACCTGCCTCCTCGTGTGTCCCACTGGGGCCTGTCTCCTCATCCTGTTTAAAAAAGGTACATCGAGTTAGTTTTGCCTTCATCTTTCACACACATTTGTCACCTCATGACATTTGGTAATTGAATGCTACTAAATATTAAAGTGAATCATTCTGACACCAGTATATTTCTTTTTGGTGCCCTTAATTTTTGGCCACTGCTGTCTATTGATATGTCAGACACTTTTTTATAACTCTTAACATTTTTCACACTTTTTTAGAAACTTTTACAACATTCAACTTTTATTACTCTAAATATTTTGTGAAATATTATACCTGGCTCCAAATATTTAAATCAGGCTCCTCCAGGACTTGAGGTTGTTCCTCCAAAGAGACCTCAACTTGGCTGGAGGCTTGGCTGCAGGGAATGCTGGAGGGAAGGCTGGAGGGAAGGCTGGAGGGTTGGCTGCAGGGAAGGCTGGAGGGTTGGCTGGAGGGTTGGCTGCAAGGAAGGCTGGAGGTCGTTCTGGGTGGAAGGCTGGAAAGGGATTCCCTGGATTCCAGGTGTTCATCCAGGAAACTCAGGTGCTGATAGTACCACAGATTTGGGATGTATCGTTCCTCTGCACCTGCTCCTGACCGCAGGGATTTTAGCACTTTATTCCGTTGAGCCCGGTATGTGCCCCTAATGGTCCCAATTTTTGTGTTCAGATCCTGTAGTGTTGCTGTGGGGATCTGAGTTTTCACAAATTCCAGCAAGGTCTCCAGTGCTCTCTTCCTGGCTTCTTTATTTTTATTATGTTTATTTTTAGTCTGCCATAAAATTGGAAGATTCTTCCATCTTTGCAGGAATTCCAACATAAAATCTGGGTCCTTAAATACCTTCATTTTCTCTGCAATTCAAAACCCAAATCAAAAAAAGGAATGTCAGTCAGGACTACTCCAAATCTTTCTCACCATATATAGGCCACTAACGTAGCAATTGATCAGTCATCATAGAGTTGAGTGGACACCTGGATGTTTGTGTTGAACTCTTTTTAGCTAACTTTGTAAAAAGCTAGAGTTCGTGACCTGACGAACCCAAACCCCATTGAAGTAAATGTTGCCCTGTAAATCGTGGGAATAAAAGGACTCCCCAAAAATAAAGGAGTACCTCGAACTGTCCCTGCACCAAGTGTCTTTTTTTTTATTTTAAAAATTAAAAATAAATTCACTCCTGGGTATAATTAATTGTTGTCTCCTGTCAATTGCAATACATAGGAAAGTCATTGATACAAACATTGGGAAAGCATTGTGGTTCCCCCAAATATCCATACCAGGCCCTTCAGGTCTGTCAAGGATTTTAAGGGGAACTCCCCCACAAATTCGGGGAAAAAATGGCGTGGAGTCCCCCCCCCAAATCCATAACAGACCCTTATCCGAGCATGCAACCTGGCCGGCCACAGGGGAAGAGGGGGGGACGAGAGAGCGGCCCCCCTCCCTCCTGAACCGTACCAGGCCACATGCCCTCAACATGGGGAGGATGTCCCCATGTTGATGGGGACAAGGGCCTCATCCCCACAACCCTTGCCCGGTGGTTGTGGGGGTCTGCGGGCGGGGGGCTTATCGGAATCTGGAAGACCCCTTTAACAAAGGGGACCCCCAGATCCCGCCCCCCCTATGTGAAATGGTAATGGGGGACATTGTACCCCTACCATTTCACCTTAAAAAATGGCATTATCTAAAAAATGACACTACACGGTTTTTGACAATTCCTTTATTATTGGTTTTGTTTTTCAACCATCTTCTTCCTTCTTCTTTTCTGCATTCGAGTTTCTTCCTCCATCTTCCTCTTCCTTCTTGCTTCGGGCTTCTCGTCCGCATCTTGCTTCGGCTTCTTCTTTGTTCTCCCGCCGCTCCATTTGAATTTAAGTTTCCCGCTGTGTGACGCAAAGTTAGGCAGTTCTCCTCTAGGTCCGCTGCGAGCCGGGGGACCCGCCCCCCTCTGACTGCACGGGGAAAGTACCTGTGAAATCTCTGTGCGTCAGAGGGTGGCGGGGTCGCCGGACCAAGAGGAGAACTGATGAACTGAGCGTCCCACAGCGGGAACCTCCAATTCAAACGGAGCGGCCGGAGAAAGAAGAATCCGGAGCAAGATGCGGACGAGAACACCGAAGGAAGAAGGAAGATGAAGATGAAGAGGAAGAGGAAGATGGAGGAAGAAACACGAAGCGAGAAAAGAAGAAGAAGGAAGAAGATGGAAGAAAGCCAAACTAAAAATTAAAGGAATTGTCAAAAACTGACTACTGTCATTTTTTACATTTTGTACACTTTCTTCGTGAAATGGTAGGGGTACAATGTACCCCTTACCAATTCACATGGGGGGGCCGGGATCTGGGGGTCCCCTTTGTTAAAGGGGTCTTCCAGATTCCGATAAGCCCCCTGCCCGCAGACCCCCACAACCACCGGGCAAGGGTTGTGGGGATGAGGCCCTTGTCCCCATCAACATGGGGACATCCTCCCCATGTTGAGGGCATGTGGCCTGGTACGGTTCAGGAGGGAGGGGGGCCGCTCTCTCGTCCCCCCCTCTTCCCCTGCGGCCGGCCAGGTTGCGTGCTCGGATAAAGGGTCTGTTGTGGATTTTGGGGGGGACTCCACGCCCTTTTTTTCCTGATTTGGGGGTGGAGTTCCCCTTAAAATCCTTGACAGACCTGAAGGGCCTGCAACTCGAATTTGGGGGAACCCCCACGTTTTTATTTTGCAGGTACAACTCACTTTTCAATGTCTTGCCATTTGCCGGGAGGCAAGAATTCATTTAGAGCCGCGATTGACTTTTCAAAGTTTATTCACAATTCAAAAATGACACTTTGTGCACGGCCAGTACTAACAGCACGGGAAGCAAGCGCCAAGTTACATGCATATTGCCCAACCCCGGCCCCGAACATACAGTGAATGAATGTTTATAGGTTTAATGCTCCTGGACACAGCCAAATTTAAAGGTCTGTACGGTCACTACATTTGCTGTTCGGGGCCGCTCAACCCTCGACATATCAAGTATGAAAAATGTTACGTACCCGCGATCTACACGTTCGTCTCCTCCGACCTTCTTCCACTCACTGAACGTCGCTTTCAACTATGTTTTTTGGAGTTATATACAGTGCGCATGCGTGACGCTCCGCACGCTTTCCCGCCCCTGACGTTCGTTACACTACTTTCCCCGCCCCTTCTCGCTACTCCTTAATGACGGAGAGTGTAAACATGTCGGCGAATCACCAACATGATGTGGAAAGTGGGGAAGAAAGCAGGCCCCGACCCAGAAGGTATAAAGCCACTAACATGAGCTTTGAGGAGATGGTGGAGATGGTCACCATATTGCTCCGGGATGATTATGACGCCAAACATGGGCCCTACAAAAAGCCAAATCAAGTGAAGGCCAAGATCATGGATAAAGTGGTCAAAGCGCTATTGCATAAATTTGGTGTTCGCAGGTCGCGGGAACAGATCCGGAAACGATGGTCGGACATTAAGTTGCGTGAGCCGGATCAATATAAAAAGATTAAAAAAGTCATCAAAAAAAGTAAGTAGATTTACATTAAATGTGATTTTTGATAATAACGTGGTGTTGCATGTGCTTTTAAAATAATGTATGTAGTACAGTTAAAAATGTCCTGTTTCATGTTTTTGGGCACACGAATCGATCGTATAAATGGTCGTTCAAACGTTCACTCAATCACAAGCTTTTGGCCCGATTCATTGTTCGAACAACATTTTATCAATCCTAAAATAATAGGCATGTTCAAATGTTTTTAGCAATGTATTCCACCAAAACATCGTTTGGGTGGTATTGAACGAGGATTTCAACGTTGGATTCTTGTGCCCAAGAACATGAAACAGGACATCATGAAATGTTTATGTGAGAAGTAATTATAAACATGTTTGTGTAGTTGTTGGTAATTAGATTTGGCTAATGTAACTAGATTCAATGTACGGTTACAAGAGTATGCTCAGCAGCTGCTTACACACCTGGACTCATTAGCACAAGTGTGGGCCACAAGAACAACCTTTTGATGGTGTCACACACAGGTGATCCAGTGGATACCTGGTGTGTTTCCATGTGTGAAACATGACCAAAAGAGATTAATCTACCATCTTGGGAAATGGATACAATCATGTGTTCATCTCCTAAAAAATTATCACTAATACAATTGTAACACACTTCCCAAGAATGATTAATATTCCTCTTTCACGCCAAAATATATTTAGTTACACAAGTCTACCTTTTGGTTATATCTCCTAGGGCTTCAAAGAGCTAAGAGACACGAGGCTGCAAACCCCGCACCACCAACTCAAGACCCACAACCGCAGGATGTGGCAGAAGAGGGAAATGTCAACTCACCAGGTCAGTGTCATACACCACAGCCTCAGGTAATAGATGTTGGCCTGTATATTTAGTAAGACGTTTTCTTTTCACTACTTCAAGGGACTTTAATGCCTGCGGCACCAGCAACCTTCACCAGAGCCACTGCCCAGATGTTGCTGAAACAAGTGAGGGTCTGCTCTCGGGAGGTTGAAAAGATAAAAGACAACCTGTTCCAGATGTGCCAAACCAACAAAATCATGGAGAAAAGACTGAAAAAACTTGAGCATATTCTTGGGAGGGTGTAAAACTTGTATATATTCTAAAAAAGATTGTTTTATTTTTTGGGGGGGAAATCTTTTATTTCTATAAAGGTATATTGTTCGTGTTGTACATTTTTGTACTGAGTTGTAAAAAAGAGAAAAAAAAACGAATTCCCTAAAAAATGTGGGGTATATTTTGATACAAACGTGAACATTTTTATACTCTGTGACAGCAGGAAGGGGGGTAGATATATTTCGCCCAGATTCAGGCTTTACGCCGACTTATACAACTAGGTGGAGAGTTGTATAAGGCTAGTGGGCTCATGGATGACTCATACCTCTAGGGAGAGTGTGGGGCGTCGTGCAGACAGGGAGTTGATGAGACCAGCTGAAGCTTGTCAGCTCATTTAGGCCTCTATAAGAACTCCCAGCTTCATTAGATGTTAGCTCATGCCTGGACCCAGACCTGTGTGGACTGTCTAGGGAGAGTGAACCCCTGTGCGGTGAGACAAAGCCTGTGTGGCTATTTGCTTGGACATTTAAAACCAGGGACTTAGGGACTAGGACAGCACTAGGCTGATCCCAGTTGTTAGTTAGGAAACCTGTATGTTTAGTCAGAGGTCAAGTTGACCAGGATTTATTTTGTTTATGTTTCTTTTGCTTTGCTGTGTTTTGTCACTGTAAATAGAAAATAAACCGCACCTTTTTGATTTTGAAAACCACAACCTCCGTTTGCTGGGCCTGTTTTTGTGTGGGGAGCCCATCTCGGGGGTCACACACACCCGCTGCCGAGCTAACCCCCTCACAACTCCTATAAAAAAATGTAATCACTAAACAATGTGTGGCTTCTTATATCAATGTTGCCCCCCCCCCCTAAAAAAATGTGTGTGTTTAGTCTCTATAAATGATTGTAATTTACTTGTTAGGAAAAAACATGGGACTACAACTGCACTAGTATAACCGAGGACAGTGATGGTGAACCTTGGCAACCCAGATGGTTTGGAACTACATTTCTAATGTTACTCAGGCACTCTGCAGTGTAGTTGAGCATCATGGGAAATGGAGTTGCAAAACATCTGGAGTGGCAAGGTTCACCATCACTGACCTAGGAGAAAGAACAAATACAACAAAAGAAAAGCAAACAAGATGTTTTCAGTATATTATTTTTTATTATGACCAAAATTGGTTTAAAAATGATCAGGCATTGCAATGGCCCCCCTACCCATAAAATATTCTAGATAGCGTTGCCGCACATCACGGCCACTTTGGGGGGCCAAGCCTGTAGGGCCAGCTAACTGGGCTGCCAATGGTCCATCCAAGCACTGTGTGCCCTGAAGGTCAACTGTAGCTAGATAATTGTTTGAGTTTTTTAGTAAAAAATTGTGCAGTATGCAACAGCACATGACCAAATGGTTCCATTTATACTCCGCCATGTTTATCGCAGTCAGAAAAAGGCGGAAGCGACTGGCCATGATGCCAAAGGCATTTTCGACCACCCTTCGCGCTCTGGCCAGACGATAATTAAAGACCCTCCTCTCAGGGGTGAGGGACCTTTGGGGAAAAGGCCTCATCAAATGTGGTCCAAGCGCAAAAGCCTCATCTGCCAGGAACACAAACGGGAGGCCATGTTCATTATCTTCAGCAGGTGGCAATGCCAGGTCCTCTGAAAGAAGCCGGTCTGCAAACTCGGTCTGGGCGAAAACACCACCGTCAGACATCCGCCCATTTTTCCCAACATCAACAAATAGAAACTCATAGTTGGCAGACACCACCGCCATGAGCACAATACTGTGGAAGCCTTTATAATAAAAAAAAACGATCCAGAATGGGCTGGTGGCACGATGCGGACGTGCTTGCCATCAATGGCTCCTCCACAGTTGGGAAAGTTCCACCGCTGAGAAAAATCAGATGCCACATTCTGCCATTCCTGTGGTGTCGATGGTAACTGTGGAGTCAAAGGAACAAAAAAATGTATATACTTTACTACCTATACATTGCAAGCATGTTAGCACAAAACACTCTGGGCAAAACATCAGTATAGCATTAATTTGGAAGGAGGATTTTAGAGCGGAGCTACGCAGCCAAAATACTATAAAATAACACAGCAGCTCCAGCTACAGCAGCTGCAGAGGTTTGCTAATTGTACACTTACCTGTCCTGGAGTCCAGCAACGTCCGCAGCAGAGGACGAACAATTGCTCGTCACTCTGCTGCCCCCTCTGCCATCCTCGGTGAGGGAACCAGGAAGAGAAGCCTTGCGGCTTCACTGCCCGGTTCCCAAACGCACATGCACGAGAAGCGCTGCGCAGTTCAGACTGGTCCTCCTGTGTTCTGTGAGACAAGTGTTTCCAAGAACACTACGGGTCTTCTGCGGGAAGTGACTTGGCTCAGGCAGATTTGCCGCAGAGATGACTCCCGGATGTGGGTGAAAATACCTGGCTTAAACAGGTATCTTCACCCCCCTGAAAGGTGTCAATTTTGACACCGGGGGAGGGTTACGATGAGCGGACCCCCAAAATTTTGGATGGAGGTCCGCTTGAATAAGATAGAAAAATAAGCAACAAAAACATCACCCACTCTGATGGACCTGTGAAATTCTTAGAGGGTGGAGGGGTTGAGATGAGTTGGGGACATCATAATTCAAATCTATAGTACTATGTAATTTATTTGGGTAGATTAGACAAAAATCAAAGAATTAGGGGGGGGGGGGGGGAATCAGGCAATCTAAGCACTACAATGGAGCGTCCAAAACAAAAATGGGGATTGACTAGGCTAGGTGTGTTTGGGCCCAGGATCTAATGCTGGAGATTGGTTTAAAAACAAATATGCATGTAGCCAAAAAACATAGAATATTCAAAGCTTACAACATGCAGGGGGACAAAGGGGACATTCACAGCATATTCAAATCATGGTAATTAGAGACAGTTCAAAATATACTATACATTAGCAAGCATAAAAAAACATAGATTGTGATGTTTATAAAGGAGAAAACTTACCTTAAGATAGTCCTCATGAAGGACCTGGATAATGGCAGAGCAGGTCTAAGGGATAATGACGCCCAGAGCCTGGGGGGAGATGCCTGTCGAGAACTTGAGGTCCTGCAAGCTTCTCCCAGTCGCAAGGTATCGCAACGTGGCGATGAACCTCTGCTCAGCAGTAATGGCTTCCCGCATAACGGTGTCCTGCCTGGTGATATAGGGGGACACCAAAGCCAAGAGCTGCTGAAAAACGGGGTCAGACATCCTAAGAAAATTCCTGAAATCATCAGGGTTATTCTCCCGGATCTCCCGCAGCAGAGGCATATGACATAATTGGTCCCTCTGGAGCAACCAATTCTTGGTCCATGAACTCCTCCTCACCCTCCTCATGGACCGGATCTGGGACATAGCAACAAGCCCAGCAGCAAGCACAGCACGATCTCGGCGACAAGAACGTACCCGCAACATGGCTTCAAAACGGTCGTCTAATCAGAACGAACTAAAAGAACGCACTGAAGAACAGCAAGGCCTATGAAGAACGAGCTGAAAAACAGTAACGAGCGGACAAGAACGCACTGCAAAAACAGATACGAACTCACTACACGCACTGAAAGCCAGATACAAACCCACAAGCACAAACTGAACTCCCGAAAACGATCTTTAAAGCACGAAGACTGAAAAGCGCGAATCGTCTCTTCCCAAACTTTTACTAACACGCGGTAACACGAAATCAGCAAAAGCAGCCAAAAGGGTGGCGCGAACAGAATGAAACTTCCCCTTTATAGTGCCGTCGTACGTGTTGGACGTCACCGCGCTTTGCTAGATCAGTTTTTTTCACGATCGTCTGTAGGCAAGGCAGGCTTGAGAGGAAACAAGAAAAATAACGTCGAGAAAATCGACGTTTTTTTTCTTGACATGAAAACCGGTCGTGTGTACGCGGCATTACATGCGGTGGCTGCATTCGTTTTCTTTTTTCAGGCTTTTTTTCCCTTTATTTTTTCCATTGATCCAGCTAGTAACACACTTACTCTTTTTAAGACAGGGGTAGGTAACCTGGGGCCCTCCAGCTGTTTTGGAACTACAAGTCCCATCATGCCTCTGGGAGTAATTGTAACTTCCAGCCTTGCAATGCCTAATGGGAAATGTAGTTCCACAACAGCCGGAGCCCGGAGGGCCCCAGGTTTCCTACCCCTGCTTTAGGGTGTTTGCATTTTGGATGAAGTAATAATGCAGACACCTTATTACAGCAGCATTGTCAGTCCAGGGTGGAGGGTAGTGTTAGCAAATTTAGATGGACTTGACTAACAAATTATACCTGAGCTCCAGCTAACACTTTATAAGCAGATACAGCAAACTGTTTTTTTTTTCCTTTTTGGAATTAATATTGTACATAACTAAATAAAGCTGAATATTGTAAGCACACCTGTCAGTGTTAAATGGTTTGCCTCAACCCTCTAACCGCCACTTTGTCTGGACAGCTTGGTCTTCAAACCCCTTCATTAAGGAGGCTAAAACAAATCAAAACACTGCAGTTTTGAAACATTGACATGTGTTAGTAAAACTGTACATACCATCTCAACTACTTAGTGTATCCAGGTAAATTATACCTTGCTTTTTTAAAACAAATTGGGCTTTCATTTGGTGGTAAATGGTAATAGATATCTTCAGATGTTTTATTATGACAGGAAAACTGGCACAATAGAGTAAAAAAATATAATTTAAATGTAGCTGTATATTTATTGCTATTATCATAACCTTCCAACAAAAAACAACCCAACATACATTTTCCTGGGCCTGATGATCACAGCAATACCATATATGTGTATGTCATTTGTTGTTTGTACCTGTAGTAGGACCCAGAAACAAAAGTGCATATTTTAAATCCTACTCAAAATACACTGACCTTGACTGTGACCATGACATCTGACCCCAACTATGACCCTAATGCCTTGTACACACGACCGGACTGTCCGTCAGAATAAAGTCCGACGGATTGTCACACTAAAATCCGACCGTCAAAAACGCGTTGACGTACAACACTACGACGAGCCGAGATTAATGAAGTTCAATAGGCAGTTCGGCTCTTCTGCTTGATTCTGAGCATGCGTGCTTTTTATTCCGTCGGAATTGCATACAGACGAACGGACTTTCCGATAGAAATTTTTGTCCGTCGGAAAAAAGAGAACAAGTTCTCTATCTAAGTCCGTCGGAATTTCCGAAGGAAAACGTCCGATGGGACATACACACGGACGGAATATCCGATGAAAAGAGCCCGTCTGACTTTTTCCATCGGAAAATCCGGTCGTGTGTACAAGGCATTACTCTAATGCTTACACTGACTTAGATCAAACCCTCATTTAGCTATATTATTATTAATAATATATATATATATATATATATATATGTAGCGGGGCTCACCCCTCTCTCTATCTTCATCGGTTATATGGCTGTTGTCTAGGGGTACCTGGGAAAGAGAGATGAGATACGCCACGCAGGACCGGCCCAAGACATTGTGCTGCCTGGGCCCAAGAATTAAATGCTGCCCCCCCACCAAAAAAAATAATCACGCCCACCAAAAGGCCCACACATTCATTATTTTATATCATGACAACTAAAATTTTATTTATCAGAAAATCTTATTAAAAATGCCATAAATATATTCCCTATTTTGTAGAATCTATTGCGCAAACCAAATCAATATATGCTCATTGCGATTTTTTTTAACCAAGAATATGTAGCAGAATAGATATTGGTCTAAACTGATGAAGACATTTTTTGGGGGATATTTATTATAGCAAAAAGTAAAAAATACATAATTTTTTTCAAAATTGTTGTTTTTTCTTGTTCATAGCACAAAAATAAAAACCGCAAAGGGGTGCTCAAATACCACCAAAAGAAAGCTCTATTTGTGGGGAAAAAAATGACATAAATTTTATTTGGGTACAACGTCACACGACCGCGCAATTGTCAGTTAAATTAACAGTGCCGTATTGCAAAAAAATGGCCTGGTCGCAAATCTTCTGGGGCTGAATTGGTAATCAGAGCTGGGCAAGGCAAGTCCCTGGGTGGGTGGAGGCGGAGCTAATTGACTAGGTGCAGAGGCTGAGTGCTCTAAATGCTGGGAAGGCCGCGGCCTATGATGTCGCTGGTTGCTGGACGCCGGGTGATTCTAAAAACCAGTGCAACCGGAATCGGCCCTGCTCCTACTGACTGATCCAACCTCATCCTTACAGGTAGGGTACAGCCGGGCGGCTACTAAGGTACGGGTAGAGGCGTAGCTTGAAGCTTGTGGGCCCTGGTGCAAAAGTTGACCTGGGGCCCCCCCGACTACCACCTGCCACTTCCACTGTCAGTAGAGCAGTGGACGGTGTCAGTAGAGCAGTGGACGGTGTCAGTAGGGCAGTGGACGGTGTCAGTAGGGCAGTGGACGGTGTCAGTACGGCAGTGAACGGTGTCAGTAGGGCAGTGGACGGTGTCAGTACGGCAGTGGACGGTGTCAGTACGGCAGTGGACTGTGTCAGTATGGCAGTGGACGGTGTCAGTACGGCAGTGGACTGTGTCAGTACGGCAGTGGACGGTGTCAGTATGGCAGTGGACTGTGTCAGTATGGCAGTGGACGGTGTCAGTACGGCAGTGGACGGTGTCAGTACGGCAGTGGACGGTGTCAGTATGGCAGTGGACGCTGTCAGTAGAGCAGTGGACGGTGTCAGTACGGAAGTGGACTGTGTCAGTATGGCAGTGGACGGTGTCAGTACGGCAGTGGACGGTGTCAGTACGGCAGTGGACGGTGTCAGTACGGCAGTGGACTGTGTCAGTATGGCAGTGGACGGTGTCAGTAGAGCAGTGGATGGTGTCAGTACGGCAGTGGACGGTGTCAGTACGGCAGTGGACGGTGTCAGTAAGGCAGTGGACGGTGTCAGTACGGCAGTGGACGGTGTCAGTACGGCAGTGGACGGTGTCAGTACGGCAGTGGACGGTGTCAGTATGGCAGTGGACGGTGTCAGTACGGCAGTGGACGGTGTCAGTATGGCAGTGGACGCTGTCAGTAGAGCAGTGGACGGTGTCAGTACGGAAGTGGACTGTGTCAGTATGGCAGTGGACGGTGTCAGTACGGCAGTGGACGGTGTCAGTACGGCAGTGGACGGTGTCAGTACGGCAGTGGACTGTGTCAGTATGGCAGTGGACGGTGTCAGTAGAGCAGTGGATGGTGTCAGTACGGCAGTGGACGGTGTCAGTACGGCAGTGGACGGTGTCAGTAAGGCAGTGGACGGTGTCAGTACGGCAGTGGACGGTGTCAGTACGGCAGTGGACGGTGTCAGTAGGGCAGTGGACGGTGTCAGTACGGCAGTGGACGGTGTCAGTAGGGCAGTAGATGGTGTCAGTACGGCAGTGGACGGTGTCAGTACGGCAGTGGACGGTGTCAGTAGAGCAGTGGACGGTGTCAGTAGGGCAGTAGACGGTGTCAGTAGGGCAGTAGACGGTGTCAGTATGGCAGTGGACGGTGTCAGTAGGGTAGTAGACGGTGTCAGTACGGCAGTGGACGGTGTCAGTAGGGCAGTAGACGGTGTCAGTAGGGCAGTGGACGGTGTCAGTAGGGCAGTGGACGGTGTCAGTATGGCAGTGGACGGTGTCAGTAGGGCAGTAGACGGTGTCAGTACGTCAGTGGACGGTGTCAGTACGGCAGTGGACGGTGTCAGTAGAGCAGTGGACGGTGTCAGTACGGCAGTGGACGGTGTCAGTAGAGCAGTGGACGGTGTCAGTACGGCAGTGGACGGTGTCAGTACAGCAGTGGACGGTGTCAGTACGGCAGTGGACGGTGTCAGTAGAGCAGTGGACGGTGTCAGTAGAGCAGTGGACGGTGTCAGTAGGGCAGTGGACGGTGTCAGTACGGCAGTGGATGGTGTCAGTACGGCAGTGGACGGTGTCAGTAGAGCAGTGGACGGTGTCAGTACGGCAGTGGACGGTGTCAGTACGGCAGTGGACTGTGTCAGTACGGCAGTGGACGGTGTCAGTACGGCAGTGGACGGTGTCAGTATGGCAGTGGACGGTGTCAGTAGAGCAGTGGACGGTGTCAGTAGAGCAGTGGACGGTATCAGTAGGGCAGTGGACGGTGTCAGTACGGCAGTGGATGGTGTCAGTACGGCAGTGGATGGTGTCAGTACGGCAGTGGACTGTGTCAGTATGGCAGTGGACGGTGTGGACGGTGTCAGTACGGCAGTGGATGGTGTCAGTATGGCAGTGGACTGTGTCAGTATGGCAGTGGACGGTGTCAGTACGGCAGTGGACGGTGTCAGTAGAGCAGTGGACGGTGTCAGTACGGCAGTGGACAGATTAAAGTGTTTTTTTTACCATTTTTTTTCATAATTTTATTTTTTTATTAGCCCTGTTGGGGGGGGGGGGCTTTGGTTTTAGGTCTCTGAATGAACACAGGGGTCTTCCTACTGACTGTACACTACAAGACCCAGCATGTTCAGGACTCACCCCTCCCCCATACTGGCTCCTGTCACAACCCCAAATATAAGATGTTCCCAGTACAGGGGAGTCAGGAGAAGTTTCAGTTTCCCTCAGTGTGTAGAAGACTAACCACCCCTGTGTCCAGCACTGCAGAATGTTCTAACATTCTTGCTTCCGCCCGCCCCCGCTCCACTCTTACCAAGTCACACTTCCAGATAGAAAACGTGTTTATTCCCCAGCGGGCCCCGCCATGACTGAGGACAGGTGGTGGGAGAGGCGGTTTTAAGCGAGGGAGTTGAAGACACAAGCAGCGTCTGACTTGAATGGAGAGGTGATGAGAGGAGACAGGGGAGGAGGAGGGGAGGAGACAGGGGAGGAGGAGGGGGGGACCAACTCACAGAGGCACAGAAACAGGGAGGACACAGAGTTTGGAGGCAGTGCGGAGAAGGCGGGTCTGTGCACCAGAACGTTCACCGCAGTACATGTACCACCTCCTCCACTCAGCAGCCCCATCTCACCCATGTGAAGGGGAGGGGAGTGGTCTGCCTGTCTGGTATCCGAGGTGATCCCTGCCGCCCACACAGAGACACATTGACAGCGGATCTAATGTTGGAGGGAGGCCGCACCGCCCCCCCCCCTGGAGCAGAGGCTGGATCGCTATGGCGACTCTGCGGCTGTATCCTTTCACTACACCCACTTGTCACTACCGGTTGCCGCCCCTCTTAAAGTGCCGCCTGGGACCATGGGCCCATTGGGTCCCATGGTAGGGCCGGCCCTGACGCCACGGCCCATGTCCTCCATAGCTAAGAGGTGAAAGCCAGCAAATTGGGTTTTTGTGTAGGTGTCCTAGAGTCAAGTCCAGTACTTCGTCCCTGACTCCTTTGCTTCTAGTAACCAGAGTTCCACACAGTGAATAAGTCCAAGCAATAAACAGTTTCTTTACTTTGGAAAATGGGGACAGATCGAGGCACAATCCTTTCCCTTTTGTTGCTGACCACTGTGCTGTCACCAGTGGTGAATAGTCACTGCCACTGACTAGGTGATATAGAACGTGAATTACCTTTGCTCGCTCTGCCCCTGTCAGAGGAAGAAATCTGTCCAAGGGAGAAATGGAGGCCTCTCCGTCACCAGCGATGCTGCGCCGGACTCTTCAGAGAAGTTACTGCACACCAGCCCTCACAAACTCAGACACGGGCACCCAAGGAGTTAGGGCCCCCTCGGATTCCTCCACCCTCGCGGAACTCAGTCGAAGGTACTGAGCCCCAGGCATCCGCCATAGTACCTCACCCCAGGCTAAAGGTGCCTGAGATGGACTCCATCTCCGCTCCGGCTAGGTCAAGGGCACCTAGGCCTGGAACACCGGAACGCCAGCACCCAGGCTGAAGGTGCCTGGGTGCGGCCGCATCTTCTGACTCCGGACTCTAACCCCGTGATCAGGGCGTCCGCCCCTTTTATGACCTCTCCCTTCGCGCCACAGCGGGCTCCCCGCCCCGCTGTACCAGCTCCAGGGGAGGACAAAAAGGTACAGTCTTGCGGTGTGAGTTCAGCCCCGGTCCAAGGCAACAATGCCACCTATAGGCCGGCGTGAACTTCACACCATCAGAGTCCTCCAAGACTCACAAAGGGAACCTTGAATTTCCTAAAAATCAAGTCATCTGGGTTACACTACCACCCAGATGCTTCCCCTAAATTCAAGTACCCGCTACATATATATATATATATATATTATATATATATATATATATATTGTGAGGGGGTTAGCTCGGCAGCGGGTGTGTGTGACCCCCGGGATGGGCTCCCCACACAAAAACAGGCCCAGCAAACGGAGGTTGTGGTTTTCAAAATCAAAAAGGTGCGGTTTATTTTCTATTTACAGTGACAAAACACAGCAAAGCAAAAGAAACATAAATAAAATAAATCCTGGTCAACTTGACCTCTGACTAAACATACAGGTTTCCTAACTAACAACTGGGATCAGCCTAGTGCTGTCCTAGTCCCTAAGTCCCTGGTTTTAAATGTCCAAGCAAATAGCCACACAGGCTTTGTCTCACCGCACAGGGGTTCACTCTCCCTAGACAGTCCACACAGGTCTGGTTCCAGGCATGAGCAAACACCTAATGAATCTGGGAGTTCTTATAGAGGCCTAAATGAGCTGACAAGCTTCAGCTGGTCTCATCAACTCCCTGTCTGCACGACGCCCCACACTCTCCCTAGAGGTATGAGTCATCCATGAGCCCACTAGCCTCAGCTGGGCTTATACAACTCTCCACCTAGTTGTATAAGTCGGCGTAAAGCCTGAATCTGGGCGAAATATATCTACCCCCCTGGATGCAACCAGGTGACTTTACCTTCCTGCTGTCACATACCCCCCCCTCTTGTTTTAACCTCGGGGTTGGAACACCAGCAATCAGGCATTCATGTACTCGAGACAAAGCATCCACATTCCCCATTTGAACGCCAGGGCGATGCTTTACTGTGAAGTTGAATTCCTGGAGGGCCAGGAACCACCTATTCACTCTTCTATTTGTTTCCTTGTTTTGAGCCATCCACTTTAACGGAGCGTGATCCGTAACCATGTCAAAGTGCCTACCTAGCAGGTAGTACCGAAGGGAATCTAGAGCCCACTTCACCGCTAAACACTCCTTTTCAACGGTGGCGTAATTTACCTCATGGGACTTCAACTTCCTGCTGAGGTAAATGACTGGGTGCTCTTCCCCGTTCCAGACCTGGGACAATACTGCTCCTAACCCCACATCTGACGCATCACTTTGTACGATAAAGTCTTTAGAGAAGTCGGGTGAGTACAACACTGGCTGGCTACATAAGGCTTGTTTCAAGAATTGGAATGCTGCCTCAGCCTCGGGGGTCCATTTAATCATGACCGACCCTTTCCCCTTCGTCAGGTTGGTTAGGGGCACAGCCTTAGAAGCAAAGTGGGGAATGAATCGCCGATAATACCCAGCGATTCCCAGAAAGGCTCGTACCTGCTTCTTGCTGTTGGGACGTGGCCAACTCTGGATGGCCTCGACTTTGTTGAGTTGGGGTTTTATTACTCCCCTCCCAATGGTGTACCCAAGATATTTGGCCTCCTCCTGCCCAATGGTACACTTCTTGGGGTTAGCCGTAAACCCCGCTTCCCGAACAGAGTCCAGGACTGCTTGCACTTTTGGCAGATGTGAGGCCCAATCTGTGCTATGGACAATTACGTCATCCAGGTAAGCCGCAGCATACTTCCGATGGGGCCTCAGCATCTGGTCCATTTTCCGCTGGAATGTGGCCGGCGCATTCTGTAACCCGAACGGCATTCTTTTATATTGGAACGCCCCGTCTGGGGTTACAAATGCGGTTTTCTCTTTGGCCGACTTGGCCAGGGGGATTTGCCAATACCCTTTTGTGAGGTCAAGAGTCGTCATGTATCGGGCTGTTCCCAGCCGGTCGATCAACTCATCTATACGTGGCATGGGGTAGGTGTCAAATTTTGTAACTTTGTTCAACTGACGAAAATCGTTACAAAATCGCCAGCTCCCATCCGGTTTAGGCACCAACACAATGGGACTAGACCAATCACTTTGGGACTCCTCTATCACCCCTAAGTTCAGCATTTTCTGTACTTCCTCCCGTATTGCCTCCCGTCGGGCCTCTGGGATCCGATAGGGTTTTAACTTCACCCTTTCACCGGGCGGGGTAATGATGTCATGCTCTACCCCAGATGTTTGTCCCGGCAGCTCAGAGAATACCTCCTTGTTGCGAAGCACAAACTCCTTAACCTCCTGTTGTTGGGGTTGTGACAAGGTGGCTGCTATTCCAACCTCAGGAATCACGCAACCAGTTTGAGCTGGTGACCAAGTGTCTGCGACTAGGGACTCTCTATCCCTCCAGGCTTTCAACAGATTAACGTGATAGATCTGTTCGGGCTTTCGCCTTCCTGGTTGTCTGACCTTGTAATTCACTTCGCTCACTTTTTCCATTATCTCATAGGGGCCTTGCCATTTGGCAAGGAATTTACTTTCAACCGTAGGGACAAGTACCAGTATCCTATCCCCCGGGGAAAAGGTACGGGTCTTGGCTCCACGGTTGTACACTCTCTGCTGTGCTAACTGCGCTTGGGCCAAATGTTCCTTCACGATGGGCATTACCTGTGCAATTCGGTCTTGCATCAGGGCGACATGCTCAATCACACTCCTGTGGGGAGAACTCTCACTTTCCCAAGTTTCCTTGGCAATATTCAACAGCCCTCTTGGGTGTCTCCCATACAGTAACTCAAAGGGGGAGAATCCCGTAGAGGATTGGGGCACCTCCCTAATAGCAAACATCAGATAAGGAAGTAGACAGTCCCAATCCTTTCCATCTCTATCCACCACTTTCTTCAACATTTGTTTTAGGGTTTTGTTGAATCTTTCAACCAGCCCATCGGTTTGGGGGTGATACACAGATGTACGTAATTGCGTCACTTTGAACAATTTACACAGCTCCTTCATAACCCGGGACATAAAGGGTGTACCTTGGTCCGTAAGCAGTTCTTTACAAATACCCACCCGGCTAAACACAAGAGATAGCTCTTTGGCTATGGTTTTGGCCGAGGTATTTCGGAGAGGGATCGCTTCTGGATAACGGGTGGCATAGTCCATTATAACTAATATGTACTGGTGCCCCCTAGCGGACTTGATTATAGGCCCTACCAAATCCATGGCGATCCTCTCAAACGGGACCTCAATGATGGGTAGAGGGACCAGCGGGCTACGGAAATGTGGCATCGGGGCCGACCTCTGACACACAGGGCAGGAGGAACAATAATTTTCTATGTCCTTCATCACCCCCGGCCAATAGAATCTCTGTAATATCCTCTATCGGGTTTTCTCTGTCCCCAGATGACCTCCAAGAATGTGCCCATGGGCCAACTCCAACACCAACTTCCTGTAAGGTTTGGGCACCACAAGCTGCTCAACGGTTTCTTCTGCCCTTTTTGCCACCCGATACAGTAGGTCCTTCTCTACGCTGAAGTATGGGTAAGTGCAGGTATTATCTGGGTTCACTAACTCGCCATCTATTTTCACTACGTTTTCCCGTGCCTTTATTAGGGCGGGGTCTTTCAACTGTTCTGTGGCAAAGTTTTCCCTGTGAACCTCAAGATCAGAAAACTCCACAGACGGTAGGTTTTCGTCTGAGGAGGTGGGCTCCTCTCCAGTTTCTTGAGTCTCCCCTGCCAATACTGATAAGGGAAATTCCGGAGAGTCCTCACCACTCTCAGGGGAGTTCTGGCTATCACATTCCTGGTACATAGGGGCACCAGTGGGGGGCTCAGGATCATCCCACAGTTCCCAGAACTTCGGAAAATCCCTTCCCACAATGGCGTCATGCGGTAACTGAGATACTAAGCCCACTGGATGAGAGAGGGTACCTTTGGGGGTCTCGAAACACACTGTAGTCACTGGATACTCTCGGGTGTCCCCATGCACACAAATAACAGCTACCTTGCTATTCCCAAAGACCTCTGTTTTAACTAACTCAGCCTTTATCAGGGTCACAAGGCTACCTGAATCCAGCAATACCACAACATTTCTACCATTAACACACATTTTGCATAAATGTTTCTCAGTTCCTCGAATGGCAGTGCATGCGACTGTCGCACACAGCGACTGACGTCTGCCCGTCAGAAAGTCACACTGCATGGGTTCCTCCACAACCGGGCAATTGGCTGCAATATGTCCCGCTTGCCGGCAGCGGTAGCAAACGATCCTTCTTGCCGCCTCTTGAGCCGCTGATTTCCCAGGCTGTTCTCGCCAAACTTGGGGTAGAGCTCCCACCCTCTCACTCTCTCCACCCTCACCCCTTGGAATCCTCTTATCCGCCCCTGGGGATGGTCTGGTCTTAGGGTGGAAAGTCCGAGTGTCTCTGGAAGAGGCCGTCAGGTTCTCTGTAGCCAAGTATTTCTCCACACGATCCACAAGACCATCGGCCGTCTCTGGGTCTCCATGGCTTACCCACTTTTGGATGGCAGTAGGAAGAGCTCTCAAAAACCGATCCATTACAACACGTTCCACAATCTTTGGTGCGGACAAAGTCTCTGGCTGTAGCCACTTTCTGCTCAGGTGAATGAGATCATACATTTGAGACCTGGGGGGTTTTCCAAGCTGGAAAGTCCAGTTATGCACACGCTGAGCCCGGACAGCCAGGGTGACACCCAGCCTTGCCAATATTTCAGCTTTTAGCATCACATAGTCTTTTGCTTGGTCAGGCTCTAGGTCATAGTAAGCCTTCTGCGATTCACCAGTTAACAGAGGAGCCACCAGTCCAGCCCACTGCTCCTCAGGCCACTTTTCTCTTTCAGCAGTCCTTTCAAATGTGGTCAAAAATACCTCTGGATCATCCTCTCCAGTCATTTTTGTCAATAAACGACTCACCCCAAAGGACGCGGTATTAGTGGGACGGCTTTCCTCACTGGTCTGCGGACGTTGCTGCATTACTGCTTCCATTTGTTGTAGTCTCTGCTCTTGCTTCTGTAACAGGTCTATGAAGCGGGCCTCAGATTGCTGCTGGGCTTGTTGCTGAGCTTCCAGACTCTGTTGGTGAGCTTGCTGCTGGGCTGCAAGGCTCTGTTGATGAGCTTGCTGCTGGGCTGCGAAGCTCTGTTGTTGAGCTGCAAGGCTCTGTTGATGAGCTTGCTGCTGGGCTGCGAAGTTCTGTTGTTGAGCTGCAAGGCTCTTTTGCAAACCTGCATTTGTCTGCTGTTGATTGGCATTTGCTAGAGCCAGCTGCTTCAGTATCTCCTCCATGCTGGCTTAACAAAAAACTGCCCGCATTCTCCACCAACTGTGAGGGGGTTAGCTCGGCAGCGGGTGTGTGTGACCCCCGGGATGGGCTCCCCACACAAAAACAGGCCCAGCAAACGGAGGTTGTGGTTTTCAAAATCAAAAAGGTGCGGTTTATTTTCTATTTACAGTGACAAAACACAGCAAAGCAAAAGAAACATAAATAAAATAAATCCTGGTCAACTTGACCTCTGACTAAACATACAGGTTTCCTAACTAACAACTGGGATCAGCCTAGTGCTGTCCTAGTCCCTAAGTCCCTGGTTTTAAATGTCCAAGCAAATAGCCACACAGGCTTTGTCTCACCGCACAGGGGTTCACTCTCCCTAGACAGTCCACACAGGTCTGGTTCCAGGCATGAGCAAACACCTAATGAATCTGGGAGTTCTTATAGAGGCCTAAATGAGCTGACAAGCTTCAGCTGGTCTCATCAACTCCCTGTCTGCACGACGCCCCACACTCTCCCTAGAGGTATGAGTCACCCATGAGCCCACTAGCCTCAGCTGGGCTTATACAACTCTCCACCTAGTTGTATAAGTCGGCGTAAAGCCTTAATCTGGGCGAAATATATCTACCCCCCTGGATGCAACCAGGTGACTTTACCTTCCTGCTGTCACAATATATATATATACAGTATATATATATATATATATATATATATATATATACACACAGTATATATATATATATATATATATATATATATATATATATATATATATATATATATATATTTTTTTTTTTTACACACACACTTCTTTATTTACAGATTTCTTTTCTAGCAAGGAGAAAAATATATGATGTATCTTTTTCTCCATTCAAGGTGAGAAAAAAAAACACAGGGCCAGACTGTACAGTGACTGATCACTGTGATAGCAAGTTAGAGGCTATTACAGCGATCAGGTGATCAGGAACTGGGCCTCCCAATTACCGATTGTTAGCACGAGACCCTGGGCAGTGCACAATTGCAGCAGCACATTTATGTGGCTCCATGGAAGAACATCCAGTTCTGTGAGGCCGCATATATACATACACTCGCCGTTAGTGGTTAAAGAAAGTTAAAGAAAAATAATAAACTTCCCGGATCTCCAGGTAAAAATAAAGGAAAAAAAATCTAACAAAAACATATGCAGCCACCACATTTAACAACTGGTATGCTGCAATTTAATACATTTTTGTTTTTGGGTTTAATATCAATTTAGTTTTTTAAAGGAGTGCAATTCGTTGGGATCACAGGAGTCCTGGGGATCACAGGAGTGCACTTTGTTCTGCACTGCTGTGACCTCATTGCCTGCCAGGAACAGATGACATGTTATTTTACACTGTTTTTACAAACTGCTCCGACCGCAGAAATTAATAGGCTTCAAGGTATTTCAACACCTTTAACAGTAAAGCCCCGTACGCACGATCGGTTTGACTGATGAAAACCGTCCGATGGATGGTTTTCATCAGACCAACCGATCGTGTATGGTACCCATCGGTCTTTTTTCCATCGGTTGTAAAAAATAGAACTTGTTTTAAAATTTTCCGATGGATAAAAAACCGATAGGAATTTCCGATCGTCTATGGGCAAGTCCATCGGTTAAAAAACCCACGCATGCTTAGAATCAAGTCGACGCATGCTCAGAAGCATTAAACTTCATTTTTCTCGGCTCATCGGAGTGTTTTACGTCACCGCGTTTGGAACGGTCGGTTTTTTGACTGATGGTGTGTGGCCAAGACTGATGAAAAACAGTTTCATCGGATTTCCGATGGACAAATCCATCGGACGAAAATCCATAGGTTATCCGATCGTGTGTACGGGGCTTCACACTTATTACCATGATCTATCAAAAAAACAAAAAACAAATATGTATTTAGACCCCTTTTATACAGGGTGGACTTCGTTCAGATTAGAGGGGTATCAGCTCACAGGAGTGTCTGCTCAGTTTCTGTAGAGCAGACACAGACAGAGCCCACTCTGCTCTATGGGTGGACTCTCCTTTCCATTTAGGCCCCTAAAGAATAAATGAGACAGAAAGTAAACATACAACATGGACAATACACACATCCCACACCAGACAACATAAGCAGTACAGAATGTACAGCAATAGAGAGACTGCTTAAATGCTACTTCTGGTTTGGTATGCAAACAATATAGTCATATGATCAATATACACATACAAGGTATTTATGAGATATGTATTAGTTTGATCTCTTATAGTAAACCAGTTTGCATTAAAGCAGAGGTCCACACAAAAATGGAACCTCTGCTTTTCTGAACCCTCCCCCCTCCGGTGTCACATTTGGCACCTTTCAGGGGGATGGGGGGGTGCAGATACCTGTATAATACAGGTATTTGTACCTACTTCCGGGCATAGACTCCCGCAGGGGTCACTCAATTTTTTTTCAACATTGTGATAGTCCTTGTTATTATTTCAGCTGTTAGCTGATTCTGCCTATCAGGGACAGAGGGAGCTTAGCCCAGGACTGTACTTTTTGTTTTAGAAATTGGTTTTATTACCAACATTCAGAGGGATTTGTGAATATAACACAGGACGGTACACAGGTATTTTCTCAGAAAATAGGTGCAGGAACTCAACCACCAAACCGCATCAAATAGTGGGTGTGGTCAAATTTCACTTACAGTGGGATGGTCTGAAAGGGGCATTAAATACCAGGAGTTTATTATGTACAGAGTGGGAGGGGTGTTCTCATAGAGTGCAGAGTTCAAGGGTGTGTTACATGCAGAGTTCGAGGGTGCGTTACATGCAGAGTGCAGGGGTGTGCTACACACAGAGTGCAGAGTTCAAGAGTGTGCTACACACAGAGTGCAGCGTTCAGTCTTTTTCCACAGCTGCTTACCTTTGCATCTCCCATCCACATCTCACTTTCACCCCTCTTCAGCTCTGACCTCTGCATGCAACCTCCCCTCCTTAAAAGATCCACCATCTTCCACATGTCTTACTTTTGTTGCTGTATTAAACTGAAGCACCCAGCCGGCCTTAGTACCTCCCCGCACACTGTAGGTGGCTCCTCATCTCTCACTTGTAGAGAGATCATCCAGTATGGCTGTCGGCATCCACAATGCACCACGGGCACCTGCATCTCCCTTGTCCCCACCCTGCATTCTGCAGATCTGTGGAAGACAAGCTATCAATGATAAACACAGAGACCAGACTTCTGTTTACAAGTGACAGTTGTTCCACCAAGTTCCAGCTGAAAAAGAGCCCTGGGTATATTACATTATGTCTGTGGAGGTTTGGAATGCCAAATGACACTAAAAAACTGTATCATACTCGTACAGCCATCTTTAATAGGTCATGTGCTAACATTGCCATTTTGCCTGCAAACTGCATACAATACCGTATGTTTCTGTCTAGATGGCTATGTTAAAGTGAATCTGGCTTGGCCTAATGCTTTTTTGAGGTAACAACAGTGCAGAAGTGTTCTCAAATCAATAAAGTGATTGTAAAGGACAATTTACAAATGGCACTCCAGAAAAGTAAGTCCACCTATCCTTCCCCCTTTTTTATGGCCATATTTAAGTAGTTATTCTCTAATGTAAACACAGAGATTTAATTCTTCTACTTCATGCTAAACAAAAGGAAAACTATAAGGCAGCATAGAATGAAGAAGTGTGTAATGCAGTATTTTTTTTTTTTTTTATTAAGTTTATATTGCAATAAAATAATAACATCCGGGTCGCCAACGTGGCATACTCCCGACACTACGGCCTCACAGGGCCCGAAACAAAAATACACACAAAAACATTGCAATCCTAACTAACATAGTCAACTACCTGCAATTCCCCAACCCAACCCTCCCCCCCCACCCCCTTGTCACAGCCCAGTGTCCCGGATTTTAATAAAGTACTTAGCCGTTAGTTTATCACTCTTTGGTCTCAACTATAGCCATACCACCATTGAGCCTGGCAAATAAGAGCCGAATCCTGATCCTAGACTCTCCACACCCGCATTAGAAACGCCATCACCCACCATGTGGAGGGGAGCTCACCCCAGAAGACATGGATCCCTTTCAGGTATGCCTAGATACCGAGTATGTGACACCTATCACACTGTTCTGTCTGATTTGTACCAGGCCTGCCACATCTTGTCAATTTTTTTACCACAACCCCTTGCCCTATAGGTAGATTTGTAAAATGGCATCATGTTGTTTACCAAACTTTTCCAGAATATGATGTCCGGTGCCCTCGGCTCCTTCCATTTAAGTAGTATAGCTTTTTTCCCATAAAATAGTAACATGGTGAGTAATGTTCTCAGAGCCCTGGTCGGGACCACCTCCTCCACCAGCCCCAATTAACATACCCTCACTGTTAGTGGAATGGGTACCGAGAGAAGGTCTGAAATACAGGACAGAACCTCCTCCCAATATCCTTTGATCTGGGGACATTGCCAGAAAATGTGCTCAGCATCAGCTGGAGAAAATGTACATCTCCAACATTCCGCCGAACCTGTACCAAATATCTTTGCTAACCTGGCCGGTGTATAATAGCTTCTATGAAGAAATTTAAATTGAATCAGCCTGTCCCTGACCGAAACCAGGTGTTTAAAGGGTTGATTCCATACATCATCCCAGTCTTCTCCCTGCAATTCTGGGACTTCCTCCTCCCATCTACTCCTACATTTAGTCACTGCCTGTGGCGTGGTTTAAAAGAACTCCTTGTAGGACCTTGAGAGGGGCTTGTCTAGTTCTTCTGCCGATAACATAGACTCAAGAGTCGAGGATGGCGACTCCACCTTGCGCTCCCTAAACTGCGACTGATAGGCATGTCTAAGTTGTAAGTAGCGAAATAAGTAAGAGTTATCCAGGTCATGTCTCGTCTTTAGCTGAGGGAATGTCAGGAGATCCCCAAATGATGTTATGTCTCGTAATGTTTTAATTCCCTTCACTGCCTAGATCATGGGGTCAGGTAAGTTATAAAAGTGTTGCAGAGTAGGATTCATCCACAGCGGGGTTGAGGGGGAGAAGCCTTAAAAACTAGGAGATGCCAATCTCACCGCAATGTCCCAAGCTCTTATAGTGGCCTTCATGGTCAGTGTCACTGGTAAGTCGGACTTAAGGCCTCTGAAAAGCGCTAGGCGCAAACTTTCATATGACCCCAAGTGAGCCGCCTCCAACACCGTGGCCGCATCTCCATCATCCATTACCAGCCATCTCCGGGCAAAAACCATTTGACCTGCCAAATAGTATTTGTGCCAATCCGGGAGTGCTAGACCCCCTTGATCCCCAGGTTCCTGTAACACTTTAAGCCCAATTCTAAGGGGCTTGGGCGCCCACAGGAACGAACTAACTATGCTACCAATTTGTTTGAAATACGACTTTGGTATCCACACCAGTGCATGCCGCAAGAAGTAGAGAATTACTGGGAGGACCTTCATTTTGAGAAGACTGATTCTGCCTATCAGGGACAGAGGGAGCTTAGCCCAGGCCTGTACTTTTTGTTTTAGAAATGTCAACAACGGGAGCAGATTTAGGGACATATAATCCTTTACCTTCGCAGTAATTTTTACCCCTAGGTATTTAATGGTCGAGACCCATTGTAATGGTAAATCAGGGTCCGCCCCCACTCTTGCTGCATCATCTAGCGGAAGGATTGATGACTTGCTCCAGTTCACCCTGAGCCCTGAAAATTTAGCGAAGTTGTTTAAAATGTCCAAGACCACCTTCAACGACTCGCCCAGGTCATTTAAAAACAGGAGCATGTCGTCAGCATAAAATGCTAAGGTTTCACGAATGGTACCCACTCGAATGTCTTGAACCCTCCCCGAGGAGTGTAATGCAGTAATTGATAGCAACAGGAAATGTTAGATGAAATCTGATTGGTTGATATTGGTACCCATCCTCTGCACATCCCTGTTACCAATTATTCTGCTTTTGAAATATCCAGAGGACAGCAATTATTATGTCAATGTCAGAGGGATGCTAAATGCTAAAATAGATCTAAAACCTAGACTAGATGACGTAGTTAGCTAAAGTTCTGTGTATCTTGAACAACTGCTAATGTATATTGCCAATACAGTTTTCACAATTTTTTCATAAATTTTGCATCTGTGCTGCAGAACTCCTTGAGCCTGTTTCAAATGCTTATGGTCTGTCTGAACTGCATTCCTGATAGCAATATAATATAAACACTTATACAGAACCAACACACTCTGCTTGGATTGGGCTATATGGATACAAGCAGAAGAAGGGCAAAGGAATGACCAGGTTCATGTCAGACCACTCTGTTGTGTTCCCCGACACCACAGTCCCAAAGAACCGTATAAATCCTGTATTTAGCTCAATTCAAATAATTTGACCTACTAAACCCACAACGGTAAATACCCTGTTTATATGCAGCAAAGCATGCTTGTTATACTCACTCTGGGGTTAGTACTTCACATTGTGTATAAAGTGCTTGTGCATTGTGTATATAGGCTTATGATCTTGTCTCTCTGATCCTCCCCTTCTTTAACTGACTCCAACCCATCTCCTGATAGTACAGAGCATTAGGAGTCAAGGCTGCACATGCTCAGTTTGGTGTACATTTCTAGAGAGTTTTTTTTTTCAAGGGAGAGTTCATGTAATCAGCACTGTCCAGACAGAGGATCAGGGGGAAAAAACTCCTCCTACAAGCTTTAACCAGACAGTGATAGAAGTCACAGGATTACTTAAAGGGGTTGTAAAGGTTCATTTTTTATTTTCTAAATAGGTTCCTTTAAGCTAGTGCATTGTTGGTTCACTTACCTTTTCCTTAGATTTCCCTTCTAAATATTTTTTTTCTTTGTCTGAAGTTCTCACTTCCTGTTTCTCCTCACTAAACTTCACACCATCATCCGAGTGGTGTTGAGTCAGCCAGAACAGCTTACTGAACAGCTTACTGAGGAGGAACAGGAAGTGAGAAATTCAGACAAAGAAAACAAAGAAAAAAAATATTTAGAAGGGAAATGGAAGGAAAAGGTAAGTGAACCAACAATGCACTAGCTTAAAGGAACCTATTTAGAAAATATAAAACAAACCTTTACAATCCCTTTAATTGTGCTAATAAAAAAAGGTATTTAGCAGTTTATATTTACTAAAATAATTGCATTTCCATGCTCTGTGTACTGTGGGTGACCAGATATAGTGAATGCAGGGTCCCGGGTTTAGTAACACTAAATCTTCAGACCCACTCTTTTAGTAGATAGAGTCCTGGGTGGAAGTATGGGCCCTAAGGCACCAATGGCTTTTATCCCTTGTGGTGGTGGTGGTTTGGTGATATGTTGTAGTCTCTCAGAAGAAAGGAGCTCTTTAGTGGTGTGCGTGAAGTGTCCTGACAAGCAGGGTGATGTAAAGTATGCTTGTGGTGTAGTGACAAGCAGGAAGAGCACTGTGCCAATATATATGAGACACAATAACAACAGCAAAGCTGTGAAATGTCCGCACCTCAAAGAGCCTGCTCGATGGGTCTTTTGCCTGAAGCTGGCTTCAGATGAGATTCAAGGTTCAACTGGTAGAACTTGCAGAAATAGAGGATAGAAGCCCAAGCGACAGCCTTAGAGATCTGGGAAGCAGTTGTCTGGAACTAAAAAGTTCAGGGAGCACTTAGTAGAATGCATCCTATCAGGAAAGGATGGAACCTGAACTCTAGACTATGAGATTGGATGACGATCTGATTAAGTCAGCTCGAGATGCTGGAACTAGAAGCCTGAACATCAGTACAGGGTGCAACAAAGAGGAAATAGCCTGTCTGAAAGAAGAAAACCTCTCCAACCTGAACCCCATCCGGACAATAGAAGGAAACTTCCTTGGGTAAACTGGAGGTGAACTGAGGGAAGAGATAATGATGTCCTAACTGGGGAGACAGATAGATACTAACCTAGACAAGATAAAGAATTGGGCCTCAATAGCACCTTGTCCTATGAAAAACCATGAATGTTTCCTTGCCGTATAAGGACACCAGATTAGACACTTGCCTCACCAACACATGAGAACTACAGAGGAGCATCTCTGATGCTGTTGTCCTCGGCTGTTCCAAAGAGACAGATCAGGCTGTTCCTTGACGGCCATGCAGTCTACTTCTTCTGTCTGAGGAAATGCTATAGCTAGTTTCTTGGCTTGAGACCTCTGGTTCCCCTGGTTCTTCTCCACGCATGGTAAGCTTACTGCCATAAAAAAATGGCCTAGCACAATCTAAATATATTGTATCAGCTTCTCCTTTCTGCTTTTCCTTGCCTTTCCTTGCCTTTAGAAGCTCGCCTACTCTCTACTGTGGGAGGCTCTGTGGAGTTTTTAGCAACAGTGTTGTATTGCACCTTGGGATATTTGCAATGACTCTGCTATGGTAAGGTTTAACAAAGTAGAACTGAAAAACTTGTCGTTATTAGCGCTACTGACCTCAGTATGACCTTTCGAACTGGAAACACTGCTGAGCCAGGAGGTCCCTTTGTGTGAGGGGCCTGCAAACAAGTAGTATTCTGCCAGAGATTCGTCCACTACCTGATGAATAGATGGCACTTACTGGAGAATGCAAACTGTGCATTTTTTTATAGTATACTTTAATATAATTTTAAAAAATGCTGAAAAAACAGGATGTGCAGCTTGGTTATATTCATAGGTAGTCGATCACTGTTGGTTATTTTGCTACTTATGATCTTTTCTTCTGGAAAAGTCTTCCCTAAAATTAGGACAGCAGGATTAACCTTCATTCCTGTGGTCAGGAACACAGGTAACATTAAAGGCTAAGTCCACCTTTAAAAAAATAAAAAATAAAATAAATTGCACACCTAATGATTAATAAAAAATGTTCATTTAATGTGCAAAAAGATCTGGCTCAGGCAGACTATTCCTCCAGCTGCAGGTCTGTACTGAGTTACATATCATTAGTTACTTAAGTAGTTGGCTTAATCATTAGTTACTTTATTAGTTGGCTTAAGGAAGTATAAATGAACTACAAGTGCGGTCTTGTCACTTGTGTTCGATTGAGGACTATGAGTCCCTCTGTGGCGGTGACAGATGGGACTTGTAGTTTTTTTTTCATTCACAGATCATGGTAAATAAATGACGTGGCCAACTGGTGCGTTTTGACATGCGATTTGGCATGTCAAATCGCATGTCAAAACGGCGGTATTTGCCGCAAATTGCCGGCAATGGCACCGTCCTAATTGGTGCGACGCCGCATTTGCGGCGCTGCACAGATTTCAAAAAGTAGTTTCTGTACTACTTTTTGCGATTTTGGCCTGCGATTTACATTGACATCTGTGCAGAAACCTGCACAGATGTCCCTGTAATCGCGGCCGAAATCGGGACTGACCAGCGGCCCAGTGTGAACCTGGGCTAAATCCCATTTTGATAGGAGCCAGTAGGGATAAGGGGGGTGGGAGGCTGCAGACTATGGCCATGTTTCACCCTAATTATGGGTGTAACATGAAGCATGGTCTAAAAGGTGGACTTAGCTTTAAAAGAGAAACTGTACTAAAAAAAACATATGCGCACACAAGCACTTTTTCCTGGATGAACTTTATTTGCACATGGATTATGTTGCACCTGAGCTCGTTTAACTATATTGGACACTTTACTCATTGAAATGCACTGAACACTTTATTACATATATTAATCTAATTGCACAGGACACATTACTATTAGAAATGACAGCACTGGACCAATTATACATTTTTTCATGCAATGTTTTAATTTTTTGCTTTTTTTGGTATTTGTAATATTTGCACATTGTTTTTCAGTTTTTGGGACACTTTACAATTTTGACTATTTATGTATTTTTGCACAAATATCACAAAGTTACACTGTGTATTGTATTGTTGGGTATTGCTAAAAGGGGACAACACTGACACCATTTATAGGTTATATTGTTCTGAGTCAGTGACTCATAAACTAGTTAGGATAGAAGCTGCCAGGAAACAAGCATTTTAATACAAAGGGCAGCAATCGTAATAGCAAATGCAGAAACACTGCAGATACTTCTTAGTGCATAGTATATTTTGACCAGCTACAGTGAATGAGAAATGCTGTTTTTTAAGTGTGTTGCGCCACCTAGTGTATATTATGAAAAAAGCATGCCAACTAGTAGGCAGAATTCATTTTCAATATATTATTATTACGGTATACAGGATTTATATAGCGCCGACAGTTTATGCAGCGCTTTACAACCATTACAATACAATTTAATACAGTAGGAATCAGAGGGCCCTGCTCGTTAGAGCTTACAATCTAAGAGAACATAAGTATTTTAAAAATAATGATAATGATGATAATGACTGATCATTTTAACTGTAATTGTGACTGTAAGATTATATTTTTGTTTACAAAAATATGTGTTTGTTTATTTGTTTATTTATGATCATCTATATTATATGCGTTTGTGTAGATTTAAATGGCTTCCAGTAAATGAAAATAACGCAGTCATTTGGAATAAATTAGTTGAAGCACTGAACTCCATCATATTCATATAGATGTTCTTTTTATGGATTATATATGTCCTAAATTCATGTAAAGGGAATATCACCTATAAATCTATAGAGTATGAGGTGTATTATCAGGTCTTTATGGTTACTAATATTTAAAATCGATTGGCTAAAATTGATGGACAAGCATTTACTGGCAATTATCAAGATGCGTCCGAATGTCAATATTAGGAAATAGCATTATTTGTTTACTGCTATTAATCACCTCCAGTCCAGGCCAATTCCGACATTTGTCTTGTTCCTATAAAAATCTGCATTTTTTTGCTAGAAAATAGCTTAGAACCCCCAAACATTATATATTATTTTAAGCAGAGGCCCTGGAGAATAAAATGGTTGTTGTTGCAATTTTTTTTTATGTCACACAATATTTGCGCAGCGGTTTATCAAACCCAAATTGTTGTGAAAAATATACACTTTTAGTGCATACAAACAGAATTTAATACCCACTTTTTTTGGTAAAAATATAAAAGATGATGTTACGCCAAGTAATTAGATACTCAGCATGCCAAGCTTTAAATTGCAACAAACTGCCATACATTCAATTATCCATAGGCGACCCTTTAAAAGCCTTTACAGGTTACCAGTTTGAAGTTAAACAGGAGGTCTGGTGCCAGAATTATTGCTCTCCCCCTGATGTTTGTGGCAATGCCTCACATGTGTGGTGCATTTACCGTTTACATATGTATGTGGGACCCACATGCCTGTGAGTATGGATTAACCACTTAAGCCCCGGACCAATACACAGGGGATTTTACAATTTGGCACTGCGCTGCTTTAACTGTAAATTGTGCGGACATGCAATGTTGTACCCAAACGAAATTTGCGTCCTTTTCTTCCCACAAATAGAGCTTTCTTTTATTGGTATTTGATTGCCTCTGCGATTTTTATTTTTTGCGATATAAACAGAAAATTTTGAAAAAAATATATATTTTCTACTTTTTGTTATAAGAAAAATCTAATAAACTCAATTTTAGTCATACATTTAAGCCAAAATGTATTCAGCCACATGTCTTTAGTAAAAAAAAATGTCAATAAGCGTATATTTATTGGTTTGCTCAAAAGTTATAGAGTTTACAAACTAGGGTACATTTTCTGGAATTTACACTGCTTTTAATTTATGGCTGCCTATCTAATTTCTTGAGGTGCTAAAATGGCAGGGCAGTACAAAACCCCCCCAAATGACCCCATTTTGGAAAGTAGACACCCTAAGGAAATTGCTGAGAGGCATGTTGAGCCCATTGAATTTTTTTTTTTGTCCCAAGTGATTGAATAATGACAAAAAGAAAAAAAATGTTTTTACAAAAAGTTGTCACTAAATGATATATTGCTCACACATGCCATAGTTATATGTGGAATTGCACCCCAAAATACATTTTGCTGCTTCTCCCGAGCACGGGGATACCACATGTGTGGGACTTTTTGGGAGCCTAGCCATGTACGGGACCCCAAAAACCAAGCACCGCCTTCAAGATTTCTAAGGGCATACATTTTTGAATTCACTCCTCACTACCTATCACTACCTATCACAGTTTCGAAGGCCATAAAATGCCAAAATAGCACAAACCCCCCCCCCCCAAATGACCCCATTTTGGAAAGTAGACACCCCAAGCTATTTACTGAGAGTCATGTTGAGTCCATGGAATATTTTATATTTTGCCACAAGTTGTGGGAATATGACAAACTTTTTTTTTTGTTGCACAAAGTTGTCACTAAATGATATATTGCTCACACATGCCATGGGCATTTGTGAAATCACAACCCAAAATACATTCTGCTGCTTCTCCTGGGTACGGGGATACCACATGTGTGGGACTTTTTGGGAGTCTAGCCGTGTACGGGACCCCAAAATCCAAGCACAGCCTTCAAGGTTTCTAAGGGCATAAATTTTTGATTTCACTCCTCACTACCTATCACTACCTATCACAGTTTTCAAGGCCATAAAATGCCAAGATGGCACAAAACCCCCCCCCCAAATGAACCCATTTTGGAAAGTAGACACCCCAAGCTATTTGCTGAGAGGCATGTTGAGCCCATTGAATATATTTTTTTGTCCCAAGTGATTGAATAATGACAAAAAGAAAAAAAAAATGTACAAAAAGTTGTCACTAAATGATATATTGCTCAAACATGCCATGGTTATATGTGGAATTGCACCCCAAAATACATTTTGCTGCTTCTCCTGAGTACGGGGATACCACATGTGTGGGACTTTTTGAGAGCCTAGCCGCGTACAGGGCCCCAAAAACCAATCACCGCCTTCAGGATTTCTAAGGGCGTAAATTTTCGATATCACTCCTCACTACCCATCACAGTTTTGAAGGCCATAAAATGCCAAGATAGCACAAACCCCCCCCCCCCCCAAATGACCCCATTTTGGAAAGTAGACACCCCAAGCTATTTGCTGAGAGGCATGGTGAGTATTTTACAGCTCTCATTTGTTTTTGAAAATGAAGAAAGAAAAAAAAAATATTTTTTTTTTATAAAACTTTGTGACAAAAAGCGAGATCTGCAAAATACTCACCATACCTCTCAGCAAATAGCTTGGGGTGTCTACTTTCCAAAATTGGGTCATTTGGGGGGGGGGGGGGGGGTTTGTGCCATCTGGGCATTCCATGGCCTCTGAAACTGTGATAGGCAGTGAGGAGTGAAATCAAAAATGTACACCCTTAGAAAGCCTGAAGGCGGTGCTTGGTTTTCGGGGTCCTGTACGCGGCTAGGCTCCCAAAATGTCTCACACATGTGGTATCTCCATACTCAGGAGAAGCAACAGAATGTATTTTGGGGTGCAATTCCACATATAACCATGGCAATATATCATTTAGTGACAACTTTTTGTACATTTTTTTTTTCTTTTTGTCATTATTCAATCTCTTGGGACAAAAAAAAAAATATTCAATGGGCTCAAAATGCCTCTCAGCAAATAGCTTGGGGTGTCTTCTTTCCAAAATTGGGTCATTTGGGGGTTTTTTCAACTGTCCTGGTATTTTATGCACAACATTAGGAAGCTTATGTCACACATCATCCACTCTTCTAACCACTTGAAAACAAAGCCCTTTCTGACACTTTTTGCTAACATGAAAAAAATTATTTTTTTGCAAGAAAATTACGTTGAACCCCCAAACATTATATATTTTTTTAAAGCAAAGGCCCTACAGATTAAAATAGTGGGTGTTGCATTTTTTTTTTCCACACAGTATTTGCGCAGCGATTTTTCATACGCATTTTTTTTGGGAAAAAACACACTTTTTTTTTTATTGCACTAAAACACACTATATTGCTCAAATGTTTGATGAAATAAAAAGATGATCTTAGGCCGAGTACATGGATACCAAACACGACATGCTTTAAAATTGCGCACAAACGCGCAGCGGCGACAAACTACATTCATTTTTAAAAGCCTTTAAAAGCCTTTACAGGTTACCACATTAAATTTATAGAGGAGGTCTACTGCTAAAATGACTGCCCTCGATCTGACCTTCGTGGTGATGCCTCACATGCATGGTGCAATTGCTGTTTACATATGACGCTAGACCGACGCTTGCGTTCGCCTTTGTGCAAGAGCAGGGGGGGACAGGGGTGCTTTTTTTTTTTTTATTATTATTATTTATTTTGCTTTTTTTATTTTTTAACTGTTCCTTCCATTTTTTATTTTTTACCATTTTTATTGTTATCTCAGGGAATGTAAATATCCCCTATGATAGCAATAGGTAGTGACAGGTACTCTTTTTTTGAAAAAAATTGGGGGGTTAGACCCTAGATCTTTCCTCTTCCCTCAAAGCATCTGATCACACCAAGATCGGTGTGATAAAATGCTTTCCCAATTTCCTAATGGCGCTGTTTATATCCAGGGGGGGTGACATTCCCTCCCACTGCTTGTAAAAGCAGTCTAGAGGCTAATTATCTGCTAGGATTGCTTTTTACATGAAAGCCGACCGCTGGCTGAAAAGAATGATACGAAGATGATACCTAAACCCGCAGGCATCATTTTGATATAACCATTCAAAGTCCAGCAACATACCAGTACGTTGCTGGTCCTTGTTGGACATGTATTGTAATCTTTTTTTTCATGCAGCCTGTTGGCTGAACGAAAAAAAGAGATTTATTGGTGGGTATGGCCACCATTAGAATACCTTCATCCACCCACTTCTAATGATGGGCATACAGGCACCATTTATATATGCTGAAGCATGGGGGCATCCTCCCGCAAAAAAGTTATGCCGCGTACACACGGTTGGACTTTTCCACGGGCAAGCCTCCGTCGGAATTTCGACCGTATGTACGCGGCATTAGGAGAAAAATCGCTCCTCCACCCCTGCTGCCCCCATGCTTCAGCATATATGCTCTTTTTTTTAACTGTGGTGGTGAAATCACCTCCTACAGCGTTGGAGTCACAGCTTTATGTATCGTGGGAGCAAACGCTGTTGCTGTCAAGATAAATAAATCCATACTGCAACTGAATGGCGTACCTGCTAAGCAAATGATGGTTAACATTAAAACAAAGTAACATTACAGTATAACAGTAAGACCTTACCATACCATACCTGCAAAGCAAATACCAAAAAAAAACTAGTAAAAAAAAAAAAAAAAAATTTTTAACGCAACCTGTGCCTAAAATATATATGCCTCCCGCAAAAAAGTTATGCCACGTACACACGGTCAGACTTTTCCACGGGCAAGCCTTCGTCGGAATTTCGACCGTATGTACGCGCCATTAGGAGCAAAATCGCTTCTCCGCCCCTGCTGCCCCCATGCTTCGGCATATATGCTCTTTTTTTTAACTGTGGTGGTGAAATCACCTCCTACAGCGTTGGAGTCACGGCTTTATGTATCGTGGGAGCAAACGCTGTTGCTGTCAAGATAAATAAATCCGCGCTGCAGCTGAATGGCACACCTGAAAACAAAAAATTACATACCTGAAAAGCAAGCATGATAAAACATTGCAGAATAGAATACAGTAAAAAAGAGCAGAACTATAGAGAGCAAATAGAGAGAGAGAGAGAACAATAAAACGACAACTATTTTTGTTTTTTTTGGTTTTATATATTTTTTGTGTTTTTTATTTTTTACACTTTTTTTTCTAACTTTAACAACTGTAACGGTTTGGGTCTCTCAAAATGCGATGACATCTTGGGAGACCCTGTGTAAGTGTGTCCTAGTCTGTGAAATGCTGTACCCTACGCTAAAACTTCACTTTTGTGTTGCAGCGTTCAAAACATTTACCAATGCACAGACCAGGATTGTCAGGACAGAGTGGACAAAAATAACGGGTGTCACGCCTAAATCCGCACTTGCTACAGACACGACATCTTTTTTGGGGGGCTCGTTGGGTAGGGGTACTCTCGAGGACATACGGAAAATGCCTCTCATGCAGCCGGCTTACTGCATTTGGTTGGGGATGGTGAGGTGCAGAATCGCCTGTATACAGGAAGTCTGTGACTATCTCATCCTGGAATTTTAGGAAGGATAAAGTCTCGCCTGAGGCTCTGTATAGCACATGAGCGTTCAGCAAAGCCAATTGAAATAAGGATAGAGACTCTTTTTTGTACCAGCGTCTCGCCTTACGGGCAATGTGATACAGCGCCAACAACTGGTTGTTGAGGTCCACCCCTCCCATATTTTGGTTATATTCGTGGACACAGAGGGGTTTCTCCACAACACTAGTCACCGTATGAATTTGGACTGTCGTGTCTGCGTGAAGGGAGGTAAGAAGGAAAACATTCTTATTATCCCTCCACTTCACAGCGAGCAAATTATTACACTTCAAGCAGGCTCTCTCCCCCAGCCTAAGACAGGAATCTACAAGCCACTGGGGAAAGCCCCAGTGATTAGGTCGCACGGTGCCACATGCTCCAATCTGATGATCAAACAAGTGACTAAACAGTGGCACGCTCGTGTAATAATTGTCCACATACAAGTGGTACCCCTTTCCGAATAAGGGTGACACCAAGTTCCACACTATCTTGCCAGCGCTCCCTATGTAATCTGGGCAATTCTCCGGCTCTACCTGACTATCTTTTCCCTCATAAACCGTAAAGCTCCATACATAGCCTGTTGCCCTGTCACAGAACTTATAGAGCTTGACCCCGTATCTGGCACGCTTGCTGGGAAGGTACTCTTTGAAAGACAAGCGGCCAGAAAATTTAATCAGGGACTAATCAACGCAGACAACTTGATCGGGAATAAACAAGGCTGCAAAACGTTCGTTGAAGTGGTTTATGAGGGGCCGAATTTTGTAGAGCTAATCGTATTCAGGGTCTACACGTGGACGACAAAGTTCATTGTCGTTGAAGTGCATGAACCACAAGATCTGCTCGTATTGTTTCCTGGACATGGAGGCAGAGAACACGGGCATATGGTCAACTGTGCGCGTGGACCAATAGGCGCGCATTGACGAGAATTTATGTGTGCCCATGTTGAGGGAAAGGCCCAGAAAGGTTTTAAATTCCGAAACCGTAATTGGTTTCCAATCTCTGGCAATGGAAGGCAACTGGGGATTAGCGGCGATGAATTGACCAGCATATAAATTACTCTGGTCCACAATAGATCTATAGAGATCTTCTGTAAAAAAATAGTGAATAAAAATCAAGTGGCGTAAAATCAGCTGTTTCCACCTGAATACCGGGTTGGCCAGTGAATGGGGGAAGTACGGGTTCTGCAGAAGTGTTGGGCACCCAATCAGGATAGGTGAATTTTGCAGGAAGGGCACTATGGGCACGAGGGGCCTGCCTTTGTCTTCTTCTTGTGGCAGCGGGACACTACTTGTGCTTGCCACCTCGCCAGCTTGAACTGCACTTATGGGACTCGCCAGGTCACCACGTGATACTGCAGTGCTGGATGTACGTCCAGGGTGTACTAGGCCGCTGGTGCTTGCCAGTTCACCAGAAGGAATAGCGGCGCTAGTACTAATCTGCTTCATAATACAAGAACCCTGCGGTTCTTGCTCCTCAACAACATCAGAAGATCGGGATCGGGTACGCCTGACCTTAGCAGGGACCTCATCATCTTCGTCGTCAGTGCTATCTGATATGGAGCCGCTGTCTTCTACGGGAATGTATTCTGAGCCTGAATCTGACAGATACGTGACCTCCTCTTCACTATCTGTCATGCTCAGTGTCAGGGGTCACTTTGGGCACATGGTGAGCAAGAAAATAATGGACATTAAGAATATGTCTTGTATTGCTTTAAAATGGGACAGTGATATTTTTCCACAATATTCCCCAGGATATCTGTAAAGAACTATTTACTGTTTGATTATGAACTCAACAGGTTAACTGAAAAGTGACTCCTTCATGATGTTGGGACACATACTGTTAGATGCTAATGTCATCACCTCCAGCCCCTGCCTGTGTGATGTAAATGAATCTAGGATGGCTTCTGAGGCTCTTTCATTGTGATAATTAACTCTGTACTTGTGTGTATTGTAAACAGACAGTCTGGGGAACATAAAGGTTATGCGTAGTAATTTAAGATGTAAAGGGATTAGCTAACGACCCCACCTGTGTCTGCTAAGATGTCAGATGTGTATTGGGAGACAGTGAGGCTAGCCTAAAGGTCATGTGTCTGAGTCATCACTGTAGTTAATTAGCTCATGTAAATTAGGTCTGGTCAGAGGTGTATTGTCTGAGGAGAATGTAAGAACCTCCTCTCTGTGTGTATAAAACTGGGAGTTTGTCATTAAAGATTGTCAGTCTAGTTGGAAACTTCATACAGAGTGTTTGTCTCGTATGTTTGGAAGGATTATTCCTATGGGAAGCGGTCGCCTGACTGTGGAGGATCGGCAGTGGATGTGTGTCCAGAGAGGGAATATCCTAAACGGCGTTAACACCTTTCATACTTGGGCAGCCGTTACACTCAGAATCTCGTAGGCCTCTTTACTAGTGTACCTTCGATTTGCCATTTTGGGCTCTAAATTTAGTTGTACACTAGTAAGATTCACAGGTAAAAAAGCACCGGACTGTCATCAAATGTATTAAACGCTACAAAAAAAATGTTAGCGATCGCAGGGATCAGGCCTGTCTCTGCGAACGCTGCAGTTATGTGTGTTGTGTTTGGTAAGTGACAGTGATCGATCGATACTGCACTTGGGTGGGCTGGGCGGAGGGGCTAAACGCAGGTGCTAGCAGGTATCTGGGCTGATCCCGCTAACACTGCGTTTTTGGGAACCCTAAACCGCTGGGGACGCTAGTATAGATCTGATCAGATACTATACCACTAAGGGAGGTGTATGCTTTGCGCGTGGGTGTTAGCGTTACTGGCACTAACCTGACGCTGCCTGGGGCGACGCAGACCCTCTCTGATGCTAAAACCTAATTGATATCACCCGCTGGGCGATCAGGGGGTTAAACCTTTATTGGGTTATATACGGCGGGTGCCCTGATGCTATAAAAAGCAAACTAACCAACCACGTCACCCGTAACACTTATACAGTGATCACTGGTGAAAGGGTTAACTAGGGGCAATCAGGGGGTTAAAACCTTTATTAGGTAATATATGGGGGTACCTGACGATATATAAAAACCTGACGGGTAACCTAAATAACTAACTGGCTAACCAGTGTCACCAGTGACACTTATATGGCGATCACTGGTGAAAGGGTTAACTCTAGGGGTAATCAGGGGGTTAAAATAATATTTGGGGGTACCTGACGCTATAAAAACCTGCGGCGGACCTAAAAAAATAACTGGCTACCTAGGGGCACCACCGACACTAATACAGCGATCGGAAAAACGATTGCTTAGTGACGCTGGCGATAGGGGGTGAAAGGGTTACCTGGGGGCGATCAAGGGGTTAAACCTTTATTAGGGGGGTTAGGGGTCTACCCTGGACCTAAAGGGGCCTAAACCTAACTGCCCTGCAACTTTTTACTGTCACAAATGACACTGATTGCACTGATCAGTAAATAAATTACCACTGCAAACGGTGACACTGTAACTGGGGGTACTGGGGGTGATCTGGGGGGTGATTTGGGGGTGATTGGGGGGTGAAAGTGTGCCTACGTGTACTGGTGTCAGTGTAGTGTTGGTGCACTTACTGTGAGATGTCTTCTCTCCTCGCGCCGGACCGAAAAGACCGCCGCATGGAGAGATGACATCACTTCCTCTGCATGTGTTTACATTACACAGGCAGAGGAAGAATGTAATTCGCCGGGCGCGATCTTGTGGTGAACCCTCTGTATTCACTCTGGTGAAGTCTTCTCTTGATTGTTGACTTTGACACACATACACCTACCTACTGGAGAGTGTTCTTGATCTGGCCAACTGTTGTGAGGGGTGTTTTCTTCACTAGGGAAATAATTCTTCGGACATCCACCACAGTTGTTTTCCGTGGTCTTCCGGGTCTTTTGGTGTTGCTGAGCTCACTGATGCGTTCTTTCTTTTTAAAGATGTTCCAAACAGTTGATTTGTTTTTGCTATCTCTCTGATGGGTTTGTTTTGTTTTTTTAGCCTAATGATGGCTTGCTTCACTGATAGTGACAGCTCTTTGGATCTCATATTGAGAGTTGACAGCAACAGATTCCAAATGCAAATAGCACACTTGAAATGAACTCTGGACCTTTTATCTCCTTGTAAATGGGATAATGAGGGAATAACACACACCTGGCCATGGAACAGCTGAGCAGCCAATTGTCCCATTACTTTTGGTCCCTTAAAAAGTGTGAGGCACATATTCAAACTGTTGTAATTCCTACACCGTTCACCTGATTTGGATGTAAGTATCCTCAAATTAAAGCTGAAAGTCTGCAGTTAAAGGACATCTTGTTTGTTTCATTTCAATTTCCATTGTGGTGGTGTATAGAGCCAAAGAGATTAGAATTGTGTCAATGTGCCAATATTTATAGACCTGACTGTATGTCAGTATTATATTGTATATCCCTGTAATTTGTGGTCGTACAGGTGCTTAGCTAATAGTTTTTTTAAACTATCGATGCTCCCCGCTGAGATCACCGCCTGTGGAAGGGAATTCACATCCTTGCCACAGTTACAGTAAAGAACCCTCTACATAGTTTAAGCTTAAACCTCTTTTCTTCTAATTTTAATGAGTGGCCACTTGTCTTATTAAACTCCTGTAGCACTGACCCCCGAAGGAGCTGCTAAATTTGTTTGGGCCTGTACTCTGCTAGTGAACCCCCACTGACTTGGCTCAATCCCCTTGGCACAGCTGTGGTGCAATGTTGGTGTGGAGCTAAATGGTGAAAGATAACCCCACAATATACAATATAATAACCGTATACTTCTGCTATTACCTGTGTATCCAATGGCACCACCTACTGCTTAAAAGGGAACAACACTCCACACCAAAGTACTTAACCAAGAACGTATTTTTACTAGGGTTAGTGTAAAGTAATAATTTCAGCAGTTGCACTGTCACATAAACATAACGTAACAGTACAGTAGGTACACACAACAGATTGTATCTGTACAGTTATCCTAGGTGACCTCTGAGAATGTGGCTCCAATTGGGACTAGTGCTCAGAGTAATTACTCCTTACTCTGGGCACTTTCCCAATTCCAGCACACTCTGGTGAATACAGAAATACAAATGATAAATATGGTACAAGACAACTACAAGGGAACTCCCCCTACTTTAATAAAGGTGCAAGGCCTTGCAATACAAGATGCAGTCTTTGATCTTCTTTCTTCTGCTAGCTATTTGAGTTTGTAACAATTTGTAATCCAACAGTGGAATAACAAGGGTTAACTTGAGATGAATATTGGAACTGTTCCTGTAGTGTGATCCACTTGTAATTACCTCTGGTGTAATTGCTCAGGAATAACACAGTGTTAAAGTGAAGTGAAGGATAGGCTTGAGGCCTGCTTAAACTCAGTCTTTATTATATTCTCCTCCGTGGGACTACAGGTCCCAGCAACACTGTGTTAAAGTCTAAGTGTATGCAAGTGCGTAAGAAATTGTGGGCAACAGCCCTCTCACCAAACTGGGCCTGAAGGGATGGAACAGCTCCACTCAGTCTTGCTTCTCACCGGCCGGCTTCCGTCACACCGCTCCGCTCCGCAAGATGAACCGGACCCTGTGCTGGCTCCAACAGATGTCTCTGGATCCTTCCCGATCCGGTCACTCAGTTTCTCCAGCGATCAGATGAATGGCAGAGTCTTTAAATGTTCTGTTCCGCAGTGGCAGTAGGCTGCGCTCTCTGGAGACCTCCTCACAGGTCCTTACAGGCAGGCCATGCGTTCAGAAGAGACCTAAGATGGCCGCGCGGGGCCTCTTCATCTCCTACCCAGCATGCAATTCAGTACGGAGTGTTCCTGGGTAGGTCACTCGGCATTGTGGGTAGGTCACTTGTATAATATAAACAAAACAGTCATTTGTATAATATTTCTCCATGTTCTTGAAAAACTGAAAATATTTTAGCCACTAGATGGTGCCAAATACCAATTTATAACATTAGTCATAGATTAACATTACATTAGAAAGCAAAAATGCCAGCGCTACACTCCCTTCTGTGAAAAAGTTTTATCACTATTGTGGGGTCACCATTATGGTATTTGTAAATTGAAATTATATCCCCTCTCAAGCGTCTCTTCTCCAGAGAGAATAAGTTCAGTGCTCGCAACCTTTCCTCATAACTAATATCCTCCAGACCCTTTATTAGCTTTGTTGCCCTTCTTTGTACTCGCTCCATTTTCCAGTACCTCCTCTTTGACAGTTCTTAAATAGGTAAGGGAGGTGTCACCTGGTGGCCCCATCCCCTTGTAACATCACCGGCCCAGCATGCATCGGTCTGTGACCTTTTTTTAACCGTAACTTTTTATTTATGCAGCTGTCAGCAGGGAAACCCATTGACAGCTGATAACTCATCGGTTGTTAACGAAGCCATGGCCGGCTTTCGGACCCGCTCCTTAATAACCAGCTTACACTGCGCCCTGATTGGGCAAAGCTTTACTCAATCAGGGTGCCGAATGCACTGTGCAGCGCTCAGTGCATTGAAGGGTGTTCGGTGGGGTGAACACCTGACAAACACCCTGCAAATTTGCGTGTTTGGTGAACGGCCAAACAGGCAAATGTTCGGCCCGAACTCATGCTCGTCCCGAACCGTTCGCCCAATGGTTTGGGTCGAGCATGATGTACAGTATGTTACTATTAAGAATCTTTTCCTATAAAAAAAACTAGTATTGTTTCCATACTATCGTGCATCTACAGTATATGCTTATGGTAATGTTATATGCTGGTTGCAATACTTCCTCCGCTCCCAATTACTTTAATTAGATTACTGATTAATTTCCCAAGAAGGGAATCCCTCTGCCAACTTTATTATCAAACCCACACTTCCACTTAGTGAATGTTCTGGTTCTCTTATTTACCAACAGGTTTAGCGCAATATCCTGTTTGGGGAATATCATTTTTCATAACCTCCCCCAAAAGCAGGCTACTCATCTCATCCATCATTATCATTCACTGCAACTAATGTTGCTAAGCTTTTAGTGTGAAATAAATCACCAACAGTGTAATTTTTTAATATTTGCTCATCTACTATATAATTATTGTTTACCTCAAAATTATTCAACATACACCTAAATTGCACACATAGCTCAAATGGGCATGCACTGCCTGTTAGATTCCACAAGATGGAGCCACAGAAGTTAAACTGTGCATCAAGATTTGCTCCAGTTTTAAAACGTACTGAATTCTCCATATAAGGCTTAATTTCAGACAGGTGCTGGCACCCATCCTGTATGCACAGGCTGCTTTTATTTTGGTATGTGCCCCAAGCTGTGTGAGGTAGATGCAGACATAGGCTGTACGGTTTTCTCCCGGACAGTCCGGTTTTTGAATGATGTGTTCGGGTTTCCATCTTCTTCAGATCCGGACACATTCACACAGGACTGCACCGGGAGTGACGAGTCTGCTCGCCATCTGATCTGTCTCCCCTCCCAACAGCAGCCTGTTTCAGAACGGCCGAGTATCAGTAGGTCAAAGCTTCCCCCCTCCTCTCCCTATAAACAGACACACAGGAGGAGGATGGAGCAGGGACACGCGCTGATCGAGGTCTGCACAAAATTTTCTATGCTCTGTAGATGGACAGGGAGGAAGAGAGAGTGTCTGGGAGAAAATGTGTAGTGATTGGGGGGGGGGGGGGTTAAGAGGATATGTGCTGGGGGGGGGGGCGTTTTGGCAGAGGCAGGGACATATGCTAGAAGTGTAGAAGTGTGGGTTGGATTTGTAATCCGACAACCCCTTCCAGCACTATCCCTCTCAAAGCACCCCCCAAGCACATACAGTATCTACCCCCCCCCTGCACTAGTCCTCTCCCTTGAAATAGCACCCCCCAGCACATATCAGACCCCCAAGCGCCCCCCCAGCACATATCCGACCAGTGGTGGCTGGTGCTCAAAATTTTGGGGGGGGCGCAAACAAACAAAAAAAAAAAAACATTTGCAGCCTCACTGTGCCCATCAATTGCCGCCACTGTGCCCATCAATTGCCGCCATTGTGCCCATCAATTGCCGCCATTGTGCCCATCAAATTGTCGCCACTGTACCATAAAATTGTGGCCACTGTGCCATGCCATCAAACGCAGCCACTGTGCCATGCCATCAAACGCAGCCACTGTGCCCATCAATTGTCGCCACTGTGCCATGCCATCAAACGCAGCCACTGTGCCATCAATTGTCGCCACTGTGCCCATCAATTGTCGCCAATGTGCCATGCCATCAATTGGCGCCACTGTGCCATGCCATCAATTGTCGCCACTGTGCCCATGAATTGTTGCCACTGTGCCATGCCAAACGCAGCCACTGTGCCATGCCATTGTCGCCATTGTGCCCATCAATTGTCGCCACTGTGCCATGCCAAACGCAGCCACTGTGCCATGTCATTGTCGCCACTGTGCCCATCAATTGTTGCCACTGTGCCATGCCAAACGCAGCCACTGTGCCATGCCATTGTCACCACTGTGCCCATCAATTGCCGCCAGTTTGCCCCTAAAATGCCGCCAGATTGCCCCCCCCCCCCGCCTGGCACTTACTTTTCTTGGTCAGCCATCCTCGGATCCTCCTCCACGATCCCTCGATGTAGTCCCGCCATCGACGTCGCTTCAGCCAATCAGGTTACTGATAACCAGATCCGGTGAGCCTGATTGGCTGAGATGCGTGTCAGTGTTAACCAAGGAACGCACCCCCCGTGCGTCCCCTGGTTAACTATTTGGAAGCCGATTACAGCCCTCAGGCCACTGGCTCTGATAGACACTTCCACAGCCAACCAGCTGCCGTTATTCAGATGGACGGCGCTCGCCAGGGGGCCGGCCATCTGAATAGTGGGCGGCAGCGGCGACAATACATAGATTCATGCAATGCATGAATCTATGTAATTGTTTTTCAGTGGCGGTGCAGAAGCGAGAGGGGGCGGCGCTCCTGCGTCCTCTATGGACGCACCGCCACTGTATCCGACCCCCGCTTGCACTAGTCCTCTCCCCCCTTAAAGGGCCCCCAGCACATATTTTACCCCATCTTGCACTAGCCCTCTCCCCTCCCAAAGCGCCCCCCACCCCCAGCACATATCTGACTCTCCCTTGCTAGCTCTAGCCCTCTCCCCTCCCAAAGCGCCCCCAGCACATATCTGACCCTCCCTTGTAGGCTCTAGTCCTCTTCCCTCCCAAAGCGCCCCAGCACATATCTGACCCTCCCTTGCTAGCTCTAGCCTTCTTCCCTCCCAAAGCGCCCCAGCACATATTTGACCCTCCCTTGCTAGCTCTAGCTTTTTCCCCTAGCACATACCTGACCCCCCCTGCTAGCACAAGTCCTCTCCCCTCTCAAAGCACCCCCCAGCACATATCCAAGCCCCCCCCTGCTAGCTCTAGCCCTCTCCCCTCCCAAAGCACCCCCCAGCACACATCCACCCCCCCTGCAAGCACCAGCCCTCTCCCCCCCAAAGCACCCCCAGCACATATCCAAGCCCCCCTGCTAGCTCTAGCTCTCTCCCCTCCCAAAGCACCACATAGCATATATCTGACCCCTCCTCCAGCTCTAGCCCTCTCCCCTCCGAAAGCATCCCCCAGCACACATCCAATCCCCCCTGCAAACACTAGCCCTCTCCCCTCCCGAAGCACCACCAAGCACATATCTGACTTCCCCCCCAACACTAGCCCTCTCCCCTCCCATAGAGTCTCCCCCAGCACATATTTAACTCCCCTCCACCCCCCTGCTAGCATTAGCCCTCTCCCCAGCACATATCTGACCCCTACATTTTGTGCATTATTTCTGACCCCTGCATTCTGTGCAGAACACTCACAATTTGGCCACATGCACTGTAAACCACGGCGCGCTATGCACGCCACATTATTGCTCGCTTTTGGGCTACCAAAAGTGCCCCAGGTCTTTTACAGTCTTATAGCTAATACTCCAAAAAAAAAAAGTTGCCATTAAAGTGTTCGGGTTTGGCTTAAAAAATGGTGGCAGCCCTAGAATGAACAGTATAGTGTACAGAGTTTGTCAATCTAGGAAATATATTGGGGTTGATTTACTAAAACTGGAGAGTGCAAAATCTGGTGCAGATCTGCATAGAAACCAATCAGCTTCCAGTTTTTATTATCAAAGCTTAATTGAACAAGCTGAAGTTAGAAGCTGACTGGCTATCATGCACACCTGCAAAAGATTTCCCACTCTCCAGTTTTAGTAAATCAGCCTCATTGCATTGTATACATAGTCAGGGCCGGTCCCAGACGGGGTGCGAGGGGTGCAGTTCACCCAGGCGCCACAGAGGTGGGGGCGCTCAAGCGCCAGAGTGTTCCCCCCCCCTCCTCCTCCTCCTTATTGGTATCCAGAGAGCGCTCTTTCCGCCGCTCTCTGCCGGTGTAGTGTCATATTTTGCTCCCTATCACAGAATGCTGCGGAAGTGACGTTGCGGGCAGAAACTTCGCACTGCGCATGCGCAAAGCGTTCCAAGCACTTGCGCCGTGCGTTTCAAAGGATTTTCGGCAATACAGTTCAGCGAAACCATCAGATAATGTCACGGAAGTGACATTACAGACAACACAAACACTGGGCTATGCGTTCCAACACTAATACTTCCCTTGTTACCTAGTATCATTTTTTAGCAACCATGTTGAGCTTCTGCATTGCTGGGACTTGTAGTGCCTATCCTGAGCTACGTGTGGTGTTAGCTCAGGATAGGCACTACAAGTCCCAGCAATGCAGAACCTAACACCACAGGTAGCTCAGCATTGTTGTTAAAAAATGATACTAGGTAACAAGGGAATTATTAGTGTTGGAACGCATAGCCCAGTGTTTATGTTGTCTGTAATGTCACTTCCGTGACATTATCTGATGGGTTCGCTGAACTGTATTGCCGAAAATCCTTTGGAACGCACAGCGCGAGTGTTTGTAACGCTTCGCACATGCGCAGTGCGAAATTTCTGCCCGCAACGTCACTTCCGCAGCATTCTGTGATAGGGAGCAAAATATGACACTACACCACCGATCATCGCTGCTGCGGCACTGCTGTTCCCTGCTCCCCCCTCCTGTCAGAGGAGATCAGAGATTGGAGCGGCTGCTCGGAGACTGAGAGAGACCCGCGGTGACGTAGTGGGGGGGCGGGGCGGTCCGTGCATCAGCGTGACATTTTTTCTCACTGTCACGATCCTCTCCACCTGGGCGGCACGGCTGCACACTGTCCTCTCCAGCTGCCGCCCGGGTGGGGTTTGTGTTTGTCCAGAGCCGGATCGGTCTGTACTAATGAAGGGGGATAATTTGTGGGGGGTCGGTACTAATGGAGGGGGTCTGGTATGTGGGGGCCTGTACTAATGGAGGGGGGGTGGTGTGTGGGGGCCTGTACTAATGGAGGGGGGGGTCTGTACTAATGGAAGGGGGTGGTTTGTGGGGGCCAGGGGGGTCTGTACTAATGGAAGGGGGGTGGTGTGTGGGGGCCAGGGGGGGTCTGTACTAATGGAGGGGCATGGTTTGTGGGGGATCTGTACTAATGGAGGGGGATGGTTTGTGGGGGCCAGGGGGGGTCTGGTGTGTGGAGGCAAGGGGGGTCAGTACTAATGGAGGGGGGATGGTTTGTGGGGGGTCAGTACTAATGGAGGGGGGATGGTTTGTGGGGGCCAGGGGGGTTTGTACTAATGGAGGGGGGTGGTTTGTGGGGGTCAGGGGGGTCTGTACTAATGGAGGGGGGATGGTTTGTGGGGGCCAGGGGGTCTGTACTAATGGAGGGGGGCTGGTTTGTGGGGGGGGTCTGTACTAATGGAGGGGGGATGGTTTGTGGGGGGTCTGTACTAATGGAGGGGGGATGGTTTGTGGGGGGTCTGTACTAATGGGTGGGTGGTTTGTGGGGGGGTCTCTACTAATGGAGGGGGTGGTCTGTACTAATGGGGGGGTTTGTGGGGGGGTCTCTACTAATGGAGGGGGGTGGTCTGTCCTAATGGGGGTGGTTTGTGGGGGGTCTCTACTAATGGAGGGGGGTGGTTTGTCCTGAGGGGGGTCTGTACTAATGGAGGGAGGATGGTTTGTGGAGTGGTCTTTACTAATGGAGGGGGGTGGTTTGTGGGGGGTCTCTACTAATGGAGGGGGGTGGTCTGTACTAATGGGGGGTGGTTTGTGGGGGGTCTGTACTAATGGAGGGGGGTGGTTTGTCCTGGGGGGTCTGTACTAATGGAGGGGGGGTTTGTCCTGGGGGGTCTGTATTGAGGGAGGGGTTTATACTTAGTAGGGAGTCTATACTTAATACAGATCTGGACTCGGAGGAGTCACTACGGGCAATTCAGAGTGAGCTGACTCCTGATCAGAGGAACCATTGTTGCTGTATCGCTGGGTCAGGTGAGAGACATTATCTCCTATATTATGTCTGCAGTCTCTGACCATCTCCTGTATTTTATCTGCAGTCTCTGACCGTCTCCTGTAATATGTCTGCACTCTCTGATCATCTCCTGTATTATGTCTGGGGGCTCTTCCTAACAGACTCTCTAACAGAAGCCCTCTCTGTGTGCATCAGAGAGACTCCCTCCAGGTCTCATTATTGTACGCTCTTTCTGTATTTTCTTTATTGTTAAAGGATCATGGGAGGATCCTAGAGTAACAACGACTTCTTAGGGGAGCATCTCTGTGTTTGAATCGTTGCCATAGAAACATGTGTAAAGGGGAGGAGTTTGTAGGATGACCACGCCCACGTGGGGCGCCAGAAATATTTCTGCACCCAGGCGTCTGTGACCCTAGGATCGGCCCTGTACGTAGTAATGTATACATAATGCACAAGAAATGTGTAAGTGCAGTGGTGGTCAGTAGAGAAGCGCACTGGAGTGGGGGTTAGCACAGAAGTGTGTGGGTAGAGTGGTAGCCAGGTGCAGTGGCAGTAAGTGGAGAAGTACATGTAGATGCAGTAGTGGTCAGTGGAGAAGTGTGTATGGGTGAAATCTGCATATGTGCTACGGCGATGGACTGTCCATTCTGCATCCTCACATCCAATACAGGGTTATAGACCTGCGACCACCGGAGCATAGAAAAGAAGAGGCTGCGGGGACTGACCATACAGCCTGGAGGGTGCCTGTGGGAGAGGAGGATCAGGTAAGTAAATGTGCTTTTTGTGGCTCCCTAGACCTTAACGAGCATTTAATCCTTGCAATTTGTTTTTGTTTTAATTTCTCTGGCGTTCAGAATTAATGTAAAAATTCACATTTGCCTGGGTTTCTCCAAAAATCACATCAAAGTTTGATATTATTGTATATGTTGTACATGATACAGGCAGTCTGTTGGCATGTCTTCTAAGTTCATATTGGGGGGTTATTTAGGAAAGGCAAATCCACTTTGCACTACAGGTGCAAACTACAAGTGCAAAGTGCACTTGAAATTGCACTGAAAGTGCAGTCGCTCGAAATCTGAGAGGTAGATTTGAAATGAGGGGAAGCTCTGCTGATTTTATCATCCAATCATGTGCAAGCTAAAATGCTGTTTTTTATTTTCCTTGCATGTGCCCCCCCCCCCCCCCTCAGATCTACAGCGACTGCAATTCCAAGTGCACTTTCAGTGCCATTTCAAGTTCTTGTAGTGCAAAGTGGATTTGCCTTTAGTAAATAACCCCCATTGTATCTGTGGGGACAGGAAGTGCAGATGAATCTAGCACAACACATAAAACCCTTTTGATAGGGGATCAAACAGTTTCCTACTCCAAGACAGAAAAAAATGTTTTTGATGTGGTAAAACTTTAACCACTTAACGACCGCTCACTGTATATATACGTCGGCAGAATGGCACCGACAGGCACAATCACGTAGAGTGTACGTGATCGCCTTTGTACAGTTGGGGGGTCCGATCGGACCCCCCTCCTATACAGTGAGCGGCCGTTAATCGTTGGGGAGCGATCAGAGATGAGGGGGTGACCATTCGATTTCGGCCACCCCCTCGCGATCGCTCCCGGCCAATGAAAATGCTTCCTCCGCCATGTGATGTAAACACAGGCAGGAGGAAGTGATGTCATCTCCCTCGCGGCGGTCTTTTCGATTCCGGCGCCGAGGAGAGAGGAAGCAGGTTAGTGCACCAACAGTCCACTGACACATAGGTACACATAGGCACACATTTCACCCCCCAGTCACCCCCAGATCACCCCCCAGGTCACCCCCCAGCCCCCAATCACAGTGTCACTGATTGCAGTGATCATTTATTTTACTGATCACTGCATTTAGTGTCATCTGTGATAGTAAAAAGTTGCAGGGCAGTTAGGATTAGGCCCCTTTAGGTCCAGGGTAGCCCCCTAACCCCCCCTAATAAAGGTTTAACCCCTTGATCGCCCCCCAGGTAACCCTTTCACCCCCTAACGCCAGCGTCACTAAGCAATCGTATTTTCGATCGCTGTATTTAGTGCCGGTGGTGCCCTAGATAGCCAGTTATTTATTTTTAGTTTCGCCGCAGGTTTTTAGAGCGTCAGGTACCCCCATATATTATTTTAACCCCCTGATTGCCCCTAGAGTTAACCCTTTCACCAGTGATCACCGTATAAGCGTCACTGGTGACACTGGTTACCCAGTTAGTTATTTAGTTATTTAGGTAACCCGTCAGGTTTTTATATAGCGTCGGGTACCCCCATATTTAACCTAATAAAGGTTTTAACCCCCTGATTGCCCCTAGTTAACCCTTTCACCAGTGATCACCATATAAAGGTTACGGGTGACACTGGTTGGTTAGTTTGCTTTTTATAGCATCAGGGCACCCGCCGTATATAACCCAATAAAGGTTTAACCCCCTGATCGCCCGGCGGGTGAGATCAATTAGGTTTTAGCGCCAGAGAGGGTCTGCGTCGCCCCAGGCAGCGTTAGGTTAGTGCCAGTAACGCTAACACCCACGCGCAAAGCATACACCTCCCTTAGTGGTATAGTATCTGATCAGATCTATACTAGCGTCCCCAGCGGTTTAGGGTTCCCAAAAACGCAGTGTTAGCGTGATCAGCCCAGATACATGCTAGCACCTGCGTTTAGCCCCTCCGCCCAGCCCAGCCCAGCCCACCCAAGTGCAGTATCGATCGATCACTGTCACTTACCAAACACAAAACACATAACTGCAGCGTTCGCAGAGACAGTCCTGATCCCTGCGACCGCTAACAGTTTTTTTTGTAGCGTTTGATATATTTGCTGACGACAGTCGGGTGCTTTTTTTCCTGTGAATCTTACTAGTGTACCCCTAAATTTAGAGCCCAAAATGGCAAGTCGAAGGTACACTAGTAAAGAGGCCTACGAGATTCTGAGCATGACAGATAGTGAAGAGGAGGTCACGTATCTGTCAGATTCAGGCTCAGAATATCTTCCCATAGAAGACAGTGACGTCAGCGGCCCCACGTCAGATAGCCCTGACGACGAAGTTGAGGTCCCTGCTAAGGTCAGGCGTACCCGATCCCGATCTTCTGAGGTTGTTGAGGAGCAAGAACTGCAGGGCTCTCGTATCATGGAGCAGAGGAGTACTAGCGCCGCTATTCCTTCTGGTGAATTGGCAAGCACCAGCGGCCTAGTACAGCCTGGGCGTACATCCAGCACTGCAGTATCACGTGGTGACGTGGCGAGTCCCATAAGTGCAGTTCAAGCTGGCGAGGTGGCAAGCACAAGTAGTGTCCCGCTGCCACCAAGAAGACAAAGGCAGGCCCGTCGTACCCATAGTGCTCTTCCTGCAGAATTCGCCTATCCTGATTGGGTCCCCACCACTTCTGCAGAACCCGTACTTCCCCCATTCACTGCCCAACCCGGTATTCAGGTGGAAACAGCTGATTTTATGCCAATCGATTATTATTCGCTGTTTTTCACGGAAGATCTCTATAGATCTATTGTGGACCAGAGTAATTTATATGCTGGTCAATTCATCGCCGCTAATCCCCAGTTGCCTTCCATTGCCAAAGATTGGAAACCAATTACGGTTTCCAAATTTATGACCTTTCTGGGCCTTTCCCTCAACATGGGCACACATAAATTTCCGTAATTGCGTGCTTATTGGTCCACACACCCAATTGACCACATGCCCGTGTTCTCTGCCTCCATGCCCAGGAAACGATACGAGCAGATTTTGCGGTTCATGCACTTCAACGACAATGAACTTTGTCGTCCATGTGGGGACCCTGAATACGACCGGCTCTATAAAATTCGGCCCCTCATAAACCACTTCAACAAACGTTTTGCAGCCTTGTTTATTCCCGATCAAGCTGTCTGCGTTGATGAGTCCCTGATTAAATTTTCTGGCCGCTTGGCTTTCAAGCAGTACCTTCCCAGCAAGCGTGCCAGATACGGGGTCAAGCTCTATAAGTGCTGTGACAGGGCAACAGGCTATGTATGGAGCTTTATGGTTTATGAGGGAAAAGATAGTCAGGTTGAGCCGGTCAACTGCCCGGATTACCTAGGGAGCGCTGGCAAGATAGTGTGGAACTTGGTGTCACCCTTATACGGAAAGGGGTACCACTTGTATGTGGACAATTATTACACGAGCGTGCCACTGTTTAGTCACTTGTTTGATCATCAGATTGGAGCATGTGGCACCGTGCGACCTAATCGCCGGGGCTTTCCCCAGCGGCTTGTAGATGCCGTCTTAGGCTGGGGGAGAGAGCCTGCGTAAAGTGTAATAACTTGCTCGCTATGAAGTGGAGGGATAATAAGAATGTTTTCCTTCTTACCTCCCTTCATGCAGACACGACAGTCCAAATTCGTACGGCGACTGGTGTTGTGGAGAAACCCCTCTGTGTCCACGAATATAACAAAAATATGGGAGGGGTGGACCTCAACGACCAGTTGATGGCGCCGTATCTAATTGACCGTAAGGCGAGATGCTGGTACAAAAAAGTGTCTCTATCCTTATTCCAATTGGCTTTGCTGAACGCTCATGTGCTATACAGAGCTTCAGGCGGGACTTTATCTCTTCTAAAATTCCAGAATGAGATAGTCACAGAACTCCTGTATCCAGGCGGTTCTGCACCTCACCATCCCCTACCAAATGCAGTAAGCCGGCTGCATGAGAGGCATTATACGCATCTCCTCCCGAGTACCCCTACCCAACGAGCCCCCCAAAAAAGATGTCGTGTCTGTAGCAAGCGTGGATTTAGGCGTGACACCCGTTATTATTGTCCACTCTGTCCTGACAAACCTGGTCTTTGCCTTGGTGAATGTTTTGAACGCTACCACTCAAAAGTGAAGTTTTAGCGTAGGGTACAGCATTTCACAGACTAGGACACACTTACACAGGGTCTCCCAAGATGCCATTACATTTTGAGAGACCCGAACCATTACAGTTGTTAAAGTTTAAAAAAAAAAGTGTGAAAAAGAAAAAAAAAACGTAAAAAACAAAAACACAAAAAAAATATAAAATAAAAAAAACAAAAATAGTTGTCGTTTTATTGTTCTCTCTCTCTCTCTCTATTTTCTCTCTATTGTTCTGCTCTTTTTTACTGTATTCCATTCTGCAATGTTTTATCATGCTTGCTTTTCAGGTATGTAATTTTTTGCTTTCAGGTGCGCCATTCAACTGCAGCGCGGAATTATTTATCTTGACAGCAACAGCGTTTGCTCCCATGATACATAAAGCCGTGACTCCAGTGCTGTAGTAGGTGATTTCACCATCACAGTTAAAAAAAAAGAGCATATATGCCGAAGCATGGGGGCAGCAGGGGCGGAGGAGCGATTTTGCTCCTAATGCCGCGTATATACGGTCGAAATTCCGACGGAGGCTTGCCCGTGGAAAAGTCCGACCGTGTGTACGCGGCATAACTTTTTTGCGGGAGGATGCCCCCATGCTTCGGCATATATATATTTTAGGCACAGGTTGAGTTAAAAAAATGTTTTATTTTTTACTAGGTTTTGTTTTGGTATTTGCTTTGCAGGTATGGTATGGTAAGGTCTTAATGTTGTACTGTAATGTTACTTTGTTTTAATGTTAACCATCATTTGCTTAGCAGGTACGCCATTCAGTTGCATCGCGGATTTATTTATCTTGACAGCAACAGCGTTTGCTCCCACGATACATAAGGCCGTGACTCCAACGCTGTAGGAGGTGATTTCACCACCACAGTTAAAAAAAGAGCATATATGCTGAAGCATGGGGGCAGCAGGGGCGTAGGAGCGATTTTGCTCCTAATGCCGCGTATATAAGGTCGAAATTCCGACGGAGGCTTGCCCGTGGAAAAGTTCGACCGTGTGTACGTGGCATAACCTTTTATGCCGCATACATATGGTCGAAATTCCGACGAAGGCTTGCCCGTGGAAAAGTCCGACCGTGTATACGCGGCATAACTTTTTTGCGGGAGGATGCCCCCATGCTTCGGCATATATGCCCATTATTAGAAGTGGGTGGATGAAGGGAGGTATTCTAATGGTGGGCATACCCACCGATCAATCTCTTTTTTTCGTTCAGCCAACAGGCTGCATGAAAAAAAAGATTACAATACATGTCCAACAAGGACCAGCAACGTACTGGTATGTTGCTGGACTTTGAATGTTTATACCAGAATGATGCCTGCAGGTTTAGGTATCATCTTGGTATCCTTCTTTTCAGCCAGTAGCCGGCTTTCATGTAAAAGCAATTCTAGCAGATAATTAGCCTCTAGACTGCTTTTACAAGCAGTGGGAGGGAATGCCCCCCCCCCCGGATATAAACAGCGCCATTGGGAAATTGGGAAAACATTTTATCACACAGATCTTGGTGTGGTCAGATGCTTTGAGGGCAGAGGAAAGATCTAGGGTCTAACCCCCCATTTACATTCCCTGAGATAACAATAAAAATGATAAAAAAAAAAATATGGAAGGAACAGTTTAAAAAAAAAAAAAAAAAAGCAAAATAAATAATAAAAAAAAAAAAAAAAAAGCACCGCTGTCCCCCCCTGCTCTTGCGCAAAGGCGAACGCAAGCGTCAGTCTAGCGTCATATGTAAACAGCAATTGCATCATGCATGTGAGGTATCACCGCAAAGGTCAGATCGAGGGCAGTAATTTTAGCAGTAGACCTCCTCTGTAAATCTAACGTGGTAACCTGTAAAGGCTTTTAAATGCTTTTAAAAATGAATGTAGGTTCTCGCCGCTGCGCGTTTGTGCACAATTTTAAAGCATGTCGTGTTTGGTATCCATGTACTCGGCCTAAGATTATCTTTTTTATTTCATCAAACATTTGGGCAATATAGTGTTTTTTAGTGCATTAAAAATAAAAAAAGTGTGTTTTTCCCCAAAAAAAATGCGTTTGAAAAATCGCTGCGCAAATACTGTGTGGAAAAAAAATGCAACACCCACTATTTTAATCTGTAGGGCCTTTGCTTTAAAAAAATATATAATGTTTGGGGGTTCAACATAATTTTCTTGCAAAAAAAAAATGTTTTCATGTAAACAAAAAGTGTCAGAAAGGGCTTTGTCTTCAAGTGGTTAGAAGAGTGGATGATGTGTGACATAAGCTTCCTAATGTTGTGCATAAAATGCCAGGACAGTTCAAAACCCCCCCAAATGACCCCATTTTGGAAAGTAGACACCTCAAGCTATTTGCTGAGATGCATGTTGAGCCCATTGAATATTTTATTTTTTTGTCCCAAGTGATTGAATAATGACAAAAAGAAAAAAAAAAGAAAAATGTACAAAAAGTTGTCACTAAATTATATATTGCTCAAACATGCCATGGTTATATGTGGAATTGCACCCCAAAATACATTCTGTTGCTTCTCCTGAGTACGGGGATACCATATGTGTGAGACATTTTGGGAGCCTAGCCGCGTACAGGACCCCGAAAACCAAGCACCGCCTTCAGGATTTCTATGGGTGTAAATTTTTGATTTCACTCCTCACTGCCTATCACAGTTTCGGAGGCCATGGAATGCCCAGATGGCACAAACCCCCCCAAATGACCCCATTTTGGAAAGTAAACACCCCAAGCTATTTGCTGAGAGGTATGTTGAGTATTTTGCAGATCTCGCTTTTTGTCACAAAGTTTTAAAAATTGAAAAAAAAAAAAATATGTCTTTCTTCATTTTCAAAAACAAATGAGAGCTGTAAAATACTCACCATGCCTCTCGGCAAATAGCTTGGGGTGTCTACTTTCCAAAATGGGGTCATTTGTGGGGGTTTTGGGCTATCTTGGCATTTTATGGCCTTCAAAACTGTGATAGGTAGTGAGGAGTGAAATCAAAAATTTGTGCCCTTAGAAATCCTGAAGGCGGTGCTTGGTTTTCGGGGGCCCGTACGCGGCTAGGCTCTCAAAAAGTCCCACACATGTGGTATCCCCGTACTCAGGAGAAGCAGCCAAATGTATTTTGGGGTGCAACTCTGCATATAACCATGGCATGTTTGAGCAATATATCATTTAGTGACAACTTTTTGTACATTTTTTTTTCTTTTTGTCATTATTCAATCACTTGGGACAAAAAAAAAAAATATTCAATGGGCTCAACATGCCTCTCAGCAATTTCCTTGGGGTGTCTACTTTCCAAAATGGGGTCATTTTGGGGAGTTTTGTGCTATCTTGGCATTTTATGGCCTTCAAAACTGTGATAGGTAGTGAGGAGTGAAATCAAAAATTTACGCCCTTAGAAATCCTGAAGGCGGTGCTTGGTTTTTGGGGCCCCGTACCCGGCTAGGCTCCCAAAAAGTCCCACACATGTGGTATCTCCGTACTCAGGAGAAGCAGCAGAATGTATTTTGGGGTGCAATTCCACATATAACCATGGCATGTGTGAGCAATATATCATTTAGTGACAATTTTTTGTACATTTTTTCTTTTTTTTTTCTTTTTAGCATTATTCAATCATTTGGGACAAAAAAAAAATATTCAATGGGCTCAACATGCCTCTCAGCAAATAGCTTGGGGTGTCTACTTTCCAAAATGGGGTCATTTGGGGGGGTTTTGTGCCATCTTGGCATTTTATGGCCTTCAAAACTGTGATAGGTAGTGATAGGTAGTGAGGAGTGAAATCAAAAATTTATGCCTTTAGAAACCTTGAAGGTGGTGCTTGGGTTTTGGGGTCCTGTATGCTACTATGCTCCCAAAAAGTCCCACACATGTGGTATCCCCGTACTCAGGAGAAGCAGCAGAATGTATTTTGGGGTGTAATTTCACATATGCCCATGGCATGTGTGAGCAATATATCATTTAGTGACAACTTTGTGCAAAAAAAATAAAGTTTGTCATATTCCCGCAACTTGTGGCAAAATATAAAATATTCCATGGACTAATCATGCCTCTCAGTAAATAGCTTGGGGTGTCTACTTTCCAAAATGGGGTCATTTGGGGGGGTTTTGTGCTATTTTGGCATTTTATGGCCTTCGAAACTGTGATAGGTAGTGAGGAGTGAAATCAAAAATTTGCGCCCTTAGAAATCAAGAAGGCGGTGCTTGGTTTCCGGGGTTCCGTACGTGGCTAGGCTCCTAAAAAGTCCCACACATGTGGTATCCCCGTACTCAGGAGAAGCAGCAGAATGTATTTTGGGGTGAAATTCCACATATAACCATGGCATGTGTGAGCAATATATCATTTAGTGACAACTTTTTGTAATTTTTTTTTTGTCATTATTCAATCACTTGGCACAAAAAAAAATATTCAATGGGCTCAACATGCCTCTCAGCAATTTCCTTGGGGTGTCTACTTTCCAAAATGGGGTCATTTGGGGGGGGGGGGTTTGTACTGCCCTGCCATTTTAGCACCTTAAGAAATGAGATAGGCAGTCATAAATTAAAAGCTGTGTAAATTCCAGAAAATGTACCCTAGTTTGTAGACGCTATAACTTTTGCGCAAACCAATAAATATATGCTTATTGACATTTTTTTTACTAAAGACATGTGGCTGAATACATTTTGGCCTAAATGTATGACTACAATTGAGTTTATTCGATTTTTCTTATAACAAAAAGTAGAAAATATAATTTTTTTTCAAAATTTTCGATCTTTTTCCGTTTATATCGCAAAAAATAAAAATCGCAGAGGCAATCAAATACCATTAAAAGAAAGCTCTATTTGTGGGAAGAAAAGGTCGCAAATTTCGTTTGGGTACAACATTGCATGTCCGCACAATTTACAGTTAAAGCAGCGCAGTGCAAAATTCTGAATTCACCTCTGGTCCTTTAGCTACCAAATGGTCCGGGGCTTAAGTGGTTAAACTTGCAGCTTTAGGTACATGCACTAGGGTTTCCTTTTTTACAGAAAATATAAATCTCTGTCTTCACACATTTTTTGTGTTGCTCTCTCACTGCTGCTAGGCCATTTGCCTTGAACAACCATCCATAGTTTTTTTAATTGGCTATAATACTAAGTCTTTGGGTAACCAATTCATATTATTTGCATTATTACTTCACCCTGTGCCTAATTCTAAACTATTAAGAAAAAAAAAGAGTTTTGACTTACTGTAAAATGATTTTCTTGTTCATTAAGGGACACAGATCCTACTCCCGAAGCATGCTGATAGTGGGAGTAGTTATACTAAGATGTCTTAGAGCCGGTTCACATAGGGGCGACTCGTCAGGCGACTCAGCCGCCTGACAAGTCGCGATCCGCTCTGTTCAATGGAACCGTTCTAATAGGAGCGACGCAAGTCGCTCCGACTTAGAAAAAGGTTCTTGTACGACTTTTGGGCGACTCAGGGCGACTTGCATTGACTTCAATACAGAAGTTATTTTGCAAGTCGCCTCTCAAGTCGTCTTGAGATCGCCTTGCCGAGTCGGCCCCAAAGTCGTGCCGCCCCAGTGTGAACCAGCTCTGACAGCTTTGTTTGTCAATGTCCAATCTTCTGAAGACAGCGGCATAATCCAGTGTCTCAGAATTAAAGTATTTTACGGTAAGTAAAAAATCATATTTTTTCACAATCATAATCCATTAAAGAATATGTACACCCAACATTTCATATTCCTGATATGTGCCTGCTGCATCATGTACTTGTATGAAAAAGTATCCTGTTCTCTTTGTATTGCTTCATTTGTGTGAACTCCCCAGTGTTCCTGCCACCCTCTGCTTTCTTATTAAAAAAATGACTACACTAGGCGTGAGAGCACAGCATGGTCAGTTCTCTAGCTATGCTGGGAACTCAGCCTGCCATCCTCTAATGATCAGTCATACATCATTGGTCAACAGACAAAAAACAAACAGGCAAAACAAGTTTGTAAAGAAGTCAAACATAATAATTAGGTGAGGAGAATGACAAAAGGAGGGCACTAATTGGGGCCCACCTGTGTGAGACTGTGGCCAGCACACACCAGGGTAATTAGGTATAGCTAGGCTAATGTGCTGGTTTGTGTCACAAATTTTATATTTCAGGTGTGTACTGGCCAATAGAACTGCATGGAAGGTTCTGGCTGAACCCAGTCGGCCTATAAAGAGGCAGCTGCAGTGGGGCTTATTCACCTTCTGCCCCTGGAATGGATCAACAGGACGAAGTGCTGCCGGTTTTTCAGACACCCTACCTGTCAAAACATGGAATCTCTGGTGAGACAATTGCTGAACAAAGCCAGTGAAGATGGAGGTGAAGCCTGGCTGCGGCGCTGTCTGGAGACAGCCACCAGGAGTGAGGAGGATGCCGAAGCAGAAGTAGTCACATCTCACAGGAGAAGCGGGTGGACGAACCGGAGGTCAGCGGGCGGCAACGCCCGAGCACAGCCCCCAGGAGAGCCAGCCCAGCAGCAGTAATGACGGTGGACGCGGCGGCGGAGGACAACATGGCGGCGGAGGATGACGGCGGACAGGCGGGCCCTAGCCGCTGCTCCGGAGTGAAGAGGCGGACCGGCTCACAGTCACCCGCATTCAGCAGTCGGCGGGGCGCTCCAAAGAGACCCGCAGCTCCTGAGGAGAAAAGGGGGCCTTCCCCTGCACAGGCTCGCAAGTTGCCCACCGCTGGTAAGGACCCTGCACAGCCAGCAGTACGCCAGGCAGAGGAGGATCGAATCACAGAGGTTCCAGGTCACAGTCTGCTGCTGGAGGGGATGGCTCAGCAAAGGGCAGAGCATCCCCCAGTGGCTGGTGAGTGTAATCAACTTGCTGCTGTTAAAGTTATAATGGATTCTTTGTCATCGCTTGTTAAATCACTTTCTCCTCCTGTTAACCCTGTCTCTGCTAAACCTTCTCTCCTATCCTCTGCTCATGTGTCTCTATCTGCTCCCCTGCAGGGATCTGTGCAATCTGGTCTAATCAATGTTGGTACTAATGTGTCATCCTTGATACATAGCTTGCCTGAAACACATATGAAAGAGGTTATGCCTTGTGAAATTTCCCCGTTAGGTTATCATCTGGGGTTACCAATTAAGGAGAAAATATGGAAGGGTGATTTTGTGGACATATTATCACTTCTTCCTGTACAAAAAGACTCTGGTTTTAAAACAGATAGAAGGGGAGAGGATAAACAGGAGGATGATAGGCGTAGGCAGGTGCTCAGGTCCTTTCACAATTGGCTGCAGGCATTTTTTATATATTCTGGGGTTGTGGCCGAAAAGCACCCTAATTTACGCGGGGGGCTTTTTCAACATATGGACCACATTCTGGAGGCATATAAAAAATTTGGGGGGCTGGGGTGGTTCTTTTATGATGAAGCCTTCCGGCAGAAATTGGCCATTCATCCCTCGCTTCGTTGGGGTATGAAAGACGTGGGCTTGTGTCTTAATTTAATGGTGTCTCAGAAACCCCCCATGCCCAGGCAGAGTCCTGTTGCCCCGAATGGCCCGGCTCTGTATAGGAAAGGATGCTGTTTCGCATTTAACGAACAGCAATGCCGTTGGAACGCTTCCTGCAAGTACAGACACGAGTGCTCCTTTTGTGCTGGGGCACATCCAGTAGCAAAATGCTTTAAGAAAACTGCTGCGAAGCATTGTGGGCGGAGCTCTGAAGATGGCTGCTTGAGCCAGTAGCTCCTCACCACCCCAGCACAACGGCGCCCATAGCTCCGGTTCTACTGAACGAAATTTGGAACCACTGGTATCCACAGAACCCCCAGACTCCCGGGCACCCCCCATCTATAAATAATAATTTTTACGGCTCAATGGAAGCCGCAACGGCCGATCGAAATTCCGGCCGAAAATCCAAGATGGCCCCTGAGTCGCAGATTGTTTGTGACAGTGCTGAGGTAAATTCAAAGGGCTTTAATATGGCAGATCTGATAGCCCAACAATGTTCCTCACACGCATCTGGCTTTATTATACAGACTATCTCTCCATCTCATCCCCCTCATGAATCCCTGAGGGAACATTTTCAGGAGAACTCAGCATTAACCCCTTTGGCTAATCCTATTATGGATCAGGACAGCTCTTGTCCTGTCAGCTCTCTGGCCAATACATCTACATTTTCTATGGCCAACTTGTACCAGACCCTGGCTGAATTACTTGATAGGGGCCTCTCTCAAACTGCGGCTAAAATCACGGGAGAATTAAAGGCTGATTTTCAGAATTTAGGAGCCAGAATTGAGAACATAGAGTGTAAGTTGGATCAAACAGTGTCCGCCACAAATGGAGAACAAGTCCATTTTATTCAAGAACAATTAGATACAGCTTTGTCTAGGATCGACGATTTGGAAAATAGATCCAGGAGATATAATATCCGTATTAGAGGACTTCCAGAAACCATAACTGACATCCCGGCAGCGATTCAAAATATGATTCAATCCCTAATCCCAGAAATTCCACAAGACCGCCTGGAGCTAGATAGAGCACATAGGGCCTTAGGTCCTCTAAGGAAAGATGGTCTACTGAGAGACATAATAATTAAACCTCATTTCTATGCGATAAAGGAGGAAATTATGAGCAAGGCGCGAAATATGTCTACGATTCTATGCCTGGGTCATAAAATCCAATTATATGCAGACCTCTCTCCCTCTACAATGCAACGCAGACGTGCAATGAAGCCTCTACTTCTAGCCCTCATACAAAAAGACATTAAATACAAGTGGGCATTCCCATTTGCAGTAAAATTCTCTTACAAAGGGAAGAATCATTCCTTTTCTACTTTTCCTGACGGCGAAAAACTGTTATTGAATCTCAAGATCATCACTCAAGAAAATGACATGGACACTTCTCGAAGTGGCCCACAATCTTCAAAGAGACCGAACCCTACCAGCCCTCAATCTCCCTTGTGGACCAGGGCAAGAACCAAGAAAGCCAAAGACAATGGTCCCGCTTGAAGAGACCCAAGCTCACAATTTATACTTTGTACTCCTCGATTCCCATGAGTTCTTAGGAAAGATTTATTCTAAGAGTCTGGAACGAATGTTTTTTTTTTATTTTTTGTTCTGATTGTTTAAATTTTTCCAAAATGTTTTGCAAGGGGTTTTTATCCCACTCTCAATTTTTCTGAGTTCGATCTACTACTTGTAGAGTTCTTTGTCCAATTTGGGGGGGTGGGACTCTCGCTCCTCTATCCACTTCAGGGGGGAGAAGTGGGGGTCCCTCCGGACAGACCTGAATATGGTAGATCTAGTATGTCTTTAGTTTTTTTTAAGGGGCGCCCTGGCTGGGGTGGGTCCCATGTGCTTCCACCTTTCCACTGAGTCTCCTAGAGACTTTGTGGAAGGAATAGCCTTTTCCTTAGGGAACGGGCTTTTCATTTTCTACCTTGGTAGAAGTTTAGGGGAGGAATTTATCCTCCTCGAGATCGTTTTCATCCTTTTTTCGGTTTTTTTAAATTTAAATTTTATTTTTTTATTACTGTTTTTCTATGACAATTTTTTACTCTTCTTATTTTTTCCACTTTTTCAAATCTTTTTTCTCCTTTCCTATCTCTAATCCTATTATCACATGCCTGGCAGTTCTGGTTTTTGCAGATTCAATTGAAGATACCCGCAACATGATCCTTTGGCTTTTGATTACCCGTCTAGAACACTTACAGATCCTGAGGATGGTGTATTGCGGTAAGGTAGATATAGTGGATGACGATGGCAGCTCCCTCCCTGAGTCCCATGGCTCATTCCGTACTAGGTTCACTCAGAATAGCTACACATAATGTTCAAGGCATGAATTCCCCTGTTAAGAGACGCAAACTCTTTGACTCTTATAAATCCCTGGGTATTGACATACTCATGATTCAGGAAACCCATTTCCCTAGGCAATTCAATCCCAGCTTTATACACTCCCGATTCCCACAATTTTTTTTAGCTAATGCCGAAAAGAAAACTAAGGGTGTGGCTATTTGTATTTGTGCTATTTGTATTTCAAAATCATGCCACTTTAGTTTCATATCTGATTTTAAAGATCCTGAGGGCAGGTTTATACTGGTTAAGGGCACAATAGAGGGACGAATATATTCTCTGATTTCATATTATTCCCCCAATTCAGGGCAAGATACATTTTTTCGATTCATCCTGGACACCCTATCTCCTCAATTAGAGGGCACAATCATTTGGGGGGGAGATTCCAATGCAGCATTTGATCAGGGGTTGGACAAATCCAAACCCCCCTCGACCCAATTAACCAGACCCACTAAGATAAGCCTGAAAATAGCTAGACTTTTGCATGATAAAGGCCTAGCTGATGTATGGCGAGAATCTAATCCTTCTATAAGAGATTATACTCATTACTCTCACCCACACAACCCCTACTCTAGGATTGACCATTTCCTGGTTCCTTCCTATATTCTCCCGGATGTTATTAAATCAATCATCAAAGACACGGTCCTTTCTGATCACTCCATGGTTGTCATGTTCCTACGCATTAAAACTGGTAGATCAAAGGGGGGTAATTGGAGACTAAATGAGTCTTTACTTTCCGATCCAGCCATACAAATGGAAATAGATAAAGCTCTTCAAGAATACTTCAGCTTTAATGATATAGAAAATGTTTCCGCCAAAGTCCTTTGGGCTGCTCATAAGGCCTTTATTAGGGGCAAGCTTATCCAATTTCGTCAAGAATCAAAAAGGAAAGGGAAGCGGACATTGATAGATTGGAGAGATCATACAGGACCCTGAGAACACAGCATAAAAGGAAACCTTCTCTATCCTTATTGTCTAAGATTGAAAGGAGTAGACTAGAACTCAATTTAGCAACTCACTACAAAAGCGGAGAAATCTCTCCGTTGGACAAGTAATACATTTTATACTCAAACAGGTAAAATAGGTAGAATGTTGGCATCCAAATTGTCTCCTAAAACGAGAGTTTATTCCATACCTAAGATCCGCATTGCTGGACAGGACCCCACGGCTAACCCTGAAAAGATACTAAAGGCTTTTCAGACATTTTATTCCGAACTCTATAGCGACCCTTCAAATATACCCATGAACTCGGTATCCTCATACCTAGATGGCCTCCCTATTCCATCCTTGAATATGGAACATAGAGATATCCTAGAAGCTCCCTTCTCTGTTGAAGAGGTTACAGCAGTAATTCAAGATCTCAGGGCGGGATCAGCCCCGGGACCTGATGGATTATCAGCTCCCTACTACAAAGCCTTCAAGGACACCCTTACCCCATATTTAACAATTTTTTTTAATTTTACTACAAGGGGTTCCCAATTAGGTACACAACTTAATACAGCCTACATTACTGTTATACCCAAACCGGATAAAAACCCAGAAGAAGTTTCCAATTATCACCCTATTTCTTTGATAAATAATGATTTGAAAATTCTCACAAAAATTTTTGCGAATCGCCTCTCCTCTTTTATTACTAAATATATCCACAAGGATCAGGTAGGATTTATGCCAGGAAGACAAGGCCCAGATCAAGTGAGAAGAGCGATTTATATTATCTCCCTTTTGCAGTCCAACTGGGACGGAGGTCAAAAACAACAGGGTTTCCTGTTAGCACTTGATCTGGAGAAGGCCCTCTCAACTCTGTATCCTGGCAATACTTTTTTCCCCTATTAGAACGATGGGGTTTTGGCCCACGTTTTATGGGAGTTATTAGAGCTCTGTATTCTCAACCTAAAGCTCAAATTCGTATACAGGGATATTATTTCTCTCCGATAAATATAGCCAAGGTTGTCCACTATCCCCTATTGTCTTTGCTATGGCCATTGAAAGCTTGGCCATAGCCATTAGACAAAATTCTGACATTAAAGGCGTAACCTGTGGGAATCAGATACATAAATGCAGACTTTTCGCAGATGATTTGCTTCTCTTTCTTACCTCTTCCATTACCTCCCTCCCAAATCTTTATAAAGTACCGTATTTATCGGCGTATAACACGCACCGGCGTATAACACGCACCCCACGTTTAGGAGGAAATTTTAGGGAAAAAAACTTTTAGCAGGGAAGTTTAAGGAAAAATAACTTACATTTAAATGCATCCTTGTCAGTGTCCATTGCAGCCTTGTCACAGTGCAGCCTTGTCAGTGCCCATTGCAGCCTTGTCACAGTGCAGCCTTGTCAGTGTCCATTGCAGCCTTGTCACAGTGCAGCCTTGTCAGTGTCCATTGCAGCCTTGCCCCAGAGTCCATTTCAGCCTTGCCCCAGAGTCGCCGTGCAGCCTTGCCCCAGAGTCGCCGTGCAGCCTTGCCCCAGTGTCGCCGTGCAGCCTTGCCCCAGTGTCGCCGTGCATCATTTTAAAATTGGCGCCGAGACTGTGCGGACGCCGCCGGGGACGCAGGGGACGCAGGGACTGGGCGGAGCCGCCGCCGAGATACACATAGCCGAGTGTACTCGGCTATACTCGGCTTTTCTCGGCTCCGCTCACAGTCACGCCGAGTCCCGCCCTATGATGGACATAACACAGGTCCAATGGCGGGACTGGGCGTGACTGTGAGCGGAGCCGAGAAAAGCCCAGTATAGCCGAGTACATTCGGCTATGTGTATCTCGCTCCGCTCCGCTCACAGTCAGCGGAGACAGCTCAGGGATGTCAGTATCGGCGTATAACACGCACCCACGATTTTCCCCTGATTTTCAGGGGAAAAAAGTGCGTGTTATACGCCGATAAATACGGTAATTTCTGATTTTTCTAATATTTCAGGACTCAGGGTCAATTTTGCCAAGTCACAGGCACTAAATATTTCCCTCCCGTTACCCATAGTTTCCCTCATCAAACAGTCTTTCAAATTTGAATGGAATTCTTCTCATATTAAATATCTGGGAATCTTTCTGACTGCTCGAACAGAATCTCTTTACACAAGTAACTATCCTCCCCTATTCCATAAAATTATTACAGATCTTAAAAATTGGGACAAATTCGAACTATCTTGGTTGGGCAGGATTAATTCAGTGAAAATGACATTACTCCCTAGAATTTTATATCTATTTCGTTCCCTCCCCATTCCTATCAGGAAAGATCAGATAAATTCCTTGCAAAGTAAAATTCTCACATTCGTATGGGGCAAATCTAGTTACAGAGTTCCCCAAAACACCCTATATTTAAATAGGAAGAAGGGAGGGGTGGGTTTGCCTAACTTATATAATTATTTTTTAGCTGCCAGACTAGCACAATTATCTATATTTTATTCCAAGAATGAAAAACCGGACTGGGTGCTGATAGAAGAACAAGCGGTACCACAATTATCCTTAGAGTACCTGCTTTGGTGCCCACAAAGACAGAGACCACCTATTTTATCCCCTTCCTTATCTCAATCATTTGCCCTTTGGGACAGACTCCGGCCTCTTCCCACTCTAGTGTCTGTAGCACAACCACTAGCACACATTTTTAATAATCCAAAATTCTTTCCCGGTATGGATACCGAGGCCTTCAGTTGGTGGACAAACAAAGGTCTATATAGGATAGGACAATACTTTACAAATCGGGGTCCTATTACCATGCCCCATTGTCTAAATAAATTTGACCTCCCTGACTCTGAAAAATTTAGATTTGAACAGATTTCACAATTCTTGAATGATATTTGGACGGAGAAACCTCTTCCTCACAAATTTACGGACTATGAGATCTGGTGCGGATCGGCCGTGGGACAAAGGGGGGGCATTTCTGTCATCTACTCTTCACTTACTTGTACAGCTACTAAAACCTCATACATGAAAACATGGGAAGATGACCTCCAGCTAAATTGGGATCTAGGATCCTGGCAAAAGGCCAACTTTCGCTTATTCCACAGTATTTTGAACACCTCCCTCATGGAAGCTAACTTAAAAGTTGTCATGAGATGGTATATGACTCCCATCAGGCTTGCATCCATCTACCCAGAATCTGATCCCAACTGCTTTAGAGGCTGCCATTTATTGGGCTCGATGGTGCATATCTGGTGGGAATGTCCTAGGATCAGGCCGATCTGGAAGAAAATTTTTAATCTCATATTTAAGGTCACTTCGTGTTCAGTACCTAGGTCTGCTTCTGTTGCTCTCCTCAATGACAATATTCCCAACGTTTCTAAACCAACTAGAAAACTGATTCACTTTATACTTCTGGGGACTAAAATTATTATTGCTAGATCTTGGAGGATGCCCAGGGTATCCATTAAGGCTATACACAATAAGATCTCTTGGATTATGGCTCAAGAGAAGATGATTAGCATATCAACTAATTTAATCCCTAAATTTGAGGCAATATGGGAACCTTGGGCAGTTTTCTGTGGCATTTCTTTGAAGGTCAGGCATGACCCTAACCACTCTAATTCCTAAAGGGCCTCATGTTCGGCATGTGATTTCTTCTTATTTCTTTCTTCTTCTATTCTATCTTTTCTTGGTTCTTTTATCTTTTGTTTTATTTATTTTTATTTTATTTTTGTTTCGATACTTAAACATGATTCAAAGATTTGATATCATTATTTACTATGTTCTTATTGCGGTATTTCCGAGTCTTAAATTTGATGGGCGTTATTGTATATGAGTATAGTACTGTTCTTCATTAAGATTCCGAGTTCCTTTTTATTGGTTTCATATGAGGATGGCGGGCTGGGGGGGGCCTGACCTGGGCGCAGGATGATCCCGTTAGGGGCGTCCAGGTGGGGTGTGACTTCCCTGAATGCCTATTTTTCATTTATTTTTTTTATTTTTTTTAATCTCTTGATGAGAACATTGTGACATAAACAATTGGAAATAACCCTTTGTCATGTTTAAACAACAATTTTTTAAGATTTTCTGTACATGTCTTGAATTGAAAAATAAAAATTTATTGAAAGGAAAAAATAAAAAGAAAAAAGAAAACTGCTGCAGGATCCGCACCAGGGCAGAGGGATATTTTTTCCAAAAGCCTGCACTCCAGTGAGGCTGGAAGAAATGCGCCCAAGGCTGGACTTGTATCCAAACAGGGAGAGGGCCCTGGCACTCATTGAGGGTTTTTCTCGGGGGTTTCCCATTTCCCCCTATTGCTGGGTCGGGCTGCACGTTGGAGGATAACCTTAAATCTGTTTCCAATTTTCCCCAGGTGATAAGAGACAAGGTTTGGAAGAAGATTGATGAAGGGCGGGTGGCAGGACCCTTTCGGGTACCCCCATTTGAGAATTTTCGTTTATCACCACTAGGGGTAGTCCCCAAAAAAGAACATAATTCTTTCCGTTTGATCCATCACCTGTCTTTCCCCAAGGGACAGTCTTTGAATGATGATATTGACATATCATTGTGTTATGTTTCTTATGCCACGTTTGAGGATGCAATTGGCAAAATTAGATCGTGTGGTCCTGGGGCATTATTGGCCAAAGCGGATGTGAAGCCAGCTTTCCGCCTCTTGCCCATCTCTCCTGAAGCCTTTAATTCACTGGGGTTTTCATTTTGACGGTTGTTTCTTTTTTGATAAATGTCTCCCTATGGGTTGTTCCTTGTCGTGCGCTTACTTTGAGGAATTTTCCACGTTTTTACATTGGGTTGTTTGTATGCAGTCAGGGGTGCACAGTGTAGTGCATTACCTGGACAATTTTTTATTTGTTGGGCCAGCAGAGGATGTGCGTTATGCCAGTTTGTTGGGCACTTTCCGAGCAGTGGCTCAGTCTTTTGGTGTCCCGTTAGCCGAGAAAAAAACATGCACGCCAGTTTCCTCTTTGAAGTTTCTGGGAATACATATTGACACTGTAAGGGAAGAGTTCAGTTTACCTACAGCTAAGATTGTGAAATTAAGATTTTTACTAGCACGATTTTTGAAGGCATCAAAGGTGCGTTTGAAGGAATTACAGTCCTTATTGTGTATGTTGGTGTTTGCATGTCGGATCATGCCGGTAGGTCGAGTTTTTTCACGACGTCTTGCTTTGGCAATTTCTGGTTTAAAATCCCCGTTTGCTCATGTACGTTTGACCGCTGCATTGAAGGAGGATCTGCGGGTATGGGCCCGGTTTCTGGACTCCTATAATGGGCGCTCTTTCTTTCAAAGTGAATTTGTTTTTGCCCCCGACATGAAGTTGTTTACAGATGCGGCAGGTTCCAAGGGTTTTGGGGCCATCTGGGGATCACATTGGTGCTGTGCAGCCTGGCCTGACTCCTGGGTTAGCCTGGATGCCACCAAGAATATAGTCTTGCTTGAGCTTTTTCCGGTTTTGGTGACATTAGAATTATGGGGCGAGTCTTTCGCAAATCTGCGCATTTTAGTGGAGACTGATAATAAGGGTGTGTTATTTGCGGTCAATTGCCTTTCTTCCAGCTCCTTATGGGTGGTCAAAATATTACGTCAGATTTTATTTTTGTGTCTCAAACACAATATTTGGCTAAAGGCTAAATTCACTCCTGGGAAATTAAACACAGTTGCTGACTCATTGTCCCGCTTTCAGATGGACCATTTTCGAAGATTGCTGCCAGAGGCGGACGCGGAAGGCGCCATGTGCCCAGATCATTCAGTGGCACCCAAGACTTGGGCAAGCTATTCTGTATCCTGGCAGAAGTGGCTGGCGTTTGCAAGTAATTCAGGTTTCAGAGGGGACGTACCGACAGAAGGTGGACTGCTTGCGTTTGTGGCGTCCCTAATGGGAGCAGGGTTTTCTTACAGTCATATAATAAGATCTATGGCGGACATCTCCTTTTTCTGCCGTTTGAAGGGGTTGCCGTCTTGTATGTCTTATTTTTCCATAAAACAGGCTGTGAAAGGCTACAGGAGGAGAACCTTTGTTGCTGATAACAGAAGGCCCATTTCTTTATCAATACTGTCCGGTTTATGTGCTGGGACTACCTTGGTTTGTTACTCGCCTTACGAGGCTCTATTATTTAAAGCTGCTTTCGTGTTAGGATTTTTTGGAGCATTTCGGATTTCGGAGCTGGTGCCAGATTCTAAATATGGACGCTCGGGCGTACGCTCGGAGCATGTAGTTCTGGAGCAATCTGAGGTTCACATATGGCTACAGCGTTCAAAGACAGATCATTTTGGTAAATGGTCATGGATCACTTTAAAAGCTCAGCTGAATAAGGAGCTATGCCCAGTATCGGTGGTTCGCCAATACCTGGCAATTAGACCGCAGGGTAATGGGCATCTTCTTATACACACAAACCGGTTACCTTTGTCCCGCTATCAATTTAATTTTATCCTCCATAAGTGTCTGGGATTGCTGGGTTTACAGAACCTAAAATTCTCTTCCCATTCTTTTCGAATAGGGGCAGCTTCGGAAGCCGCTAGGCATGGGTTACAGGATTCGGCTATTAAGTCAATGGGGAGGTGGAGGTCAGATTGCTTCAAATTGTATATACGTCCTAACTTGTTTGTTTAAATTCCAGACTTACATCGCACTGTGTGGATTCTGGGACATTCCTTTGTACACTGGGCGCATAAGAGAGCGGCCCAGCGGCCTTATACGGTGAACTTATCCTTGCAGCCGGAATCCTTCAGGTTATTCTGGAAGGGAGTGCGCGGTCTACAGTGGTATAACTTATATTTTCATTTAAATAATTTGTTTCAGGTATGGCCTCCCCCCTCAATTTTGGTATTGCATTTAGGAGGAAATGACTTAGGGAATCTCAGGACTTTAGACCTTTTATTTATGATCAAACGTGATCTTCATCATTTTCATTCAACTTCTCCTGGTACAGTTATAATTTTTTCCGAAATTATTCCCCGCCTTTCCTTGCTCTCCTCTCCCTTGAGGAGAGTGATGGAAAGGATGAGGAAGTGGGTGAATAGGGCTTTAGAAAAATACATGCCCACTATTGGTGGGTTATCTTACTGCCATGTTGACTTGGAGGGTGGGGTCCCGGGGTTTTACAGATCTGATGGGGTTCACCTTTCAGAGATCGGCATGGATCTGTTTAATTTGGGTATACAGTCTGGTATTGAAATGGCCGCGGTGGTGGGGTGGGCCGGGTTTGAGGCAAGCCGGCCGGTGGGGACTGTTTGATTCAAATGATGGTGGTGTTTACTGGCTGCCCGAGTTCTAATAACTGGGCAGAACAATTTGGTTATGGTGATGATAAATATATTTTGGTGATTTTACTGATTAAAATGTTTAAGATGGTAAAAAAACAATAAAGGTACCGCGGCCAATAATATTTGCCAAAATTAAATGGTGTGTTGTGCTTATTTATTAGTATTAAGAGTTAGTTATGGGTAAGGTGGGTGTGTGGCCTACAGTCTCATGACAAAAGGAGGGCACTAATTGGGGCCCACCTGCGTGAGACTGTGGCCAGCACACACCAGGGTAATTAGGTATAGCTAGGCTAATGTGCTGGTTTGTGTCACTAATTTTATATTTCAGGTGTGTACTGGCCAATAGAACTGCATGGAAGGTTCTGGCTGAACCCAGTCGGCCTATAAAGAGGCAGCTGCAGTGGGACTTATTCACCTTCCCCCCCTGGAACGGATCAACTGGACGAAGTGCTCCCGCCCCCCCTCCCTTAGTTGCGGTTACCTTTTATGTGGTATGAGTCACCTCGGTTTTCCGGGGGGGACTGTTTGATTCAAATGATGGTGGTGTTTACTGGCTGCCCGAGTTCTAATAACTGGGCAGAAAAATTTGGTTATGGTGATGATAAATATATTTTGGTGATTTTACTGATTAACCACTTGTGCACTGGGCACTTAAACCCCCTTAATAACCAGACCGATTTTCAGCTTTCGGTGCTCTCACATTTTGAATGACAATTACTCAGTCATACAACACTGTACCCATATGAATTTTTTGTCTTTTTTTTCACACAAATAGAGCTTTCTTTTGGTGGTATTTAATCACCGTTGGGTTTTTTATTTTTTGCGCTATAAGAGAAAAAAGACTGAAAATTCTGTAAATAATTTTTTTTTTTCGTTTCTGTTATAAAATTTTGCAAATTAGTATTTTTTCTTCATAAATTTTGGCCAAAATTTATACTGCTACATATCTTTGGTAAAAATAAGTACAAATTGGTGTATATTATTTGGTCTTTGTGAAAGGTATAGAGTCCACAAGCTATGGTGCCAATATCTGAAAATTGATCACACCTGAAGTACTGACGGCCTATCTCATTTCTTGAGACCCTAACATGCCAGAAAAGTACAAATACCCCCCAAATGACCCATTTTTGGAAAGAAGACATTCCAAGGTATTTAGAAAGCGGCATGGTGAGTTTTTTGAAGTTGTAATTTATTCCCACAATTCTTTGCAAATTTAAGATTTTTTTTTTCTTTTTTTTTTTTTTCACAAAATTGTCATATTATCAGTTTTTTTCTCACACACAGCATATGCATACCACAAATTACACCCCAAAATACATTCTGCTATTACTCCTGAGTATGGCGATACCACATGTGTGAGACTTTTACACAGCGTGGCCACATACAGAGGCCCAACATGCAGGGAGCACCATCAGGCGTTCTGGAGCACCCAGGCCAATTCTGACATTTCTCTCCTACATGTAAAAACCATCATTTGTTTGCTAGAAAATTACATAGAACCCCAAAACATTATATATGTTTTTTTAGCAAAGACCTTAGAGAATATAATAATGGTCATTGCAACTTTTTATCTCACACGGTATTTGCGCAGCAATTTTTTAACGCGTTTTTTACGGAAAAAACAGTTTTGTGCTTAAAAAAAAAAAACAGTAAAGTTAGCCCAATGTTTTTGCATAATGTAAAAGATGAAGTTACGCCGAGTAAATAGATACCTAACATGTCACCCTTCAAAATTGCACACGCTCGTGGAATGGCGCCAAACTTCGCTACTTAAAAATTCCCATAGGCAACGCTTTAAATATTTTTACTGGTTACATGTTTTGTGTTACAGAGGAGGTCTAGGGCCAAAATTATTGCTCTCGCTCTAACGTTCGCAGCGATAACTCACATGTGTGGTTTGAACACCGTTTTCATATGTGGGCGGGACTTATGCATACGTTCGCTTCTGTATGCGAGCTCACGGGGACAGGGGCGCATTAAAAAAAATAAATATATATATATTTTATTGTTCATTTTACTTTATTTATTTTAGTTTGACATGTTTTACCGCCCCAAATTTTTTTTTTATCACTTTTATTACTATTACAAGGAACGTAAACATCCCTTGTAATTGGAATAAGCATGACAGGTCCTCTTTACAGTGAGATATGGGGTCAATAAGACCCCACATCTGACCTCTAGGCTGGGAAGCCCCGAAAAAAAAAAAAAAACAATCTTGGCTTTGATCGTAGCGGTGAGTCGGTAGAAGCACCGGAGGGCGGCGGGGGGGGCATCCCCTCTCATCTCCTGTAAGAATGATCAAGTGGCGGAACAGCCGCTATGATTGTTTTTATGGTGTAGGGAATCGCCGGCTGAAAAAGTTAATATCTGAATGATGCCTGTAGCGGCAGGCATCATTCAGATATCCCCGCACAAAGTCAAGGACGTCATATGACGGCCGGCGGGCGGGAAGTGGTTATTGCAGAGTATTGCAGAGTATTGCCGGGTATTGCGGAGTATTGCCGGGTATTGCGGAGTATTGCAGGGTATTGCGGAGTATTGCCGGGTATTGCGGAGTATTGCCGGGTATTGCGGAGTATTGCAGGGTATTGCGGAGTATTGCAGTGTATTGCGGAGTATTGTAAGGTATTGCGGAGTATTGCAGGGTATTGCGGAGTATTGCAGGGCATTGCGGAGTATTGCGGAGTATTGCAGGGTATTGCGGAGTATGGCAGGGTATTGCGGAGTATGGCAGGGTATTGCGAAGTATGGCAGGGTATTGCGGAGTATGGCAGGGTATTGCATAGTATTGGCAGGGTATTGCAGAGTATTGCACATGGTATTGCAGAGTATTGCGCAGGGTATTGCAGAGTATTGGGCAGGGTATTGCAGAGTATCGGCAGGGTATTGCACAGGGTATTGCATGCAGAGTATTGCACAGGGATGGCTGAGCAGGGATGGATGGATGGCTGGATCTGTGACTGCAATTGTCACAGATCCAGCCCACAGCGCTGCTGCCATGATCTGCTCCCTCCCCTCTCCTCTCACTCTGTACCGATCGGTACAGAGAGGGGAGAGAGGAACTGGCGTCATCACATGACGCCGGTCTGTTTACAAGTGATCGCTCCGTCATTTGACGCAGCGATCACGTGGTAAACGGCCGCTATCAGTGGCGATTTACCGTGATCCGTGATGCGCCGGGTCCTCTGGACCCGGCGGTCACGGAGACTCCCGTGTGCGCGCACCAGGGGGCGCGCGGGAGCGCGATTCTGGGAGGACGTTATATAACGTCCTCCCAGAGTTAAGCAACCACCCTGTCGACGTTATTTGTCGAGAGGCGGTTGTTAAGTGGTTAAAATGTTTAAGATGGTAAAAAAACAATAATAGTACTGCGGCCAATGATATTTGCCAAAATTAAATGGTGTGTTGTGCTTATTTATTAGTATTAAGAGTTAGTTATGGGTAAGGTGGGTGTGTGTGTGGCCTACAGTCTCAAGATAATATTTTGACGTGCAGAATAACCTAATGACATGTTATCAGATAGAAATAACCATAAAACAGGTACACATGCCTCTGTAAATTACTACAAGAAACGTTAAAGAAAAGCCCGGAGCAAAAAATGAGAGAAAAGAAATGAGCGGAGGGCTGGCATGACTAGGGAAACAGGGTACAGGATGTTAGAAGTATTAGGATTGGGTAGGAAGTTTAGTGGGAGGGGGAGTAAGTAGGAAAATGAGTTGTCCCCTCCCCCAGGTCACCACAGTGTGAAGGAAAGTTCAGGGAGACAGAGCTATGGCAGATGGGGAGCTGTTTCGGGCCTAGCTGCGGTCGGAAGCGGCACCAGGGAGCGCAGGTTGGCTACAGGAGACCCTGGGTCCAATGCTTGCTTGAAGGGTGGTGGGGGCAGGTGCAGGGGGGGAGGGAGTCCACGCGAGCTTGAAGGTTACTGCCTTCAGAGCGCTTCTTACCCGACTATCCCCTAGAGCCCAGCGCCAGCCAATTAGTCTCCCCATGGCCCCATTCGGGCCCCCCCCCCTAAGCGTTCACATTGCTCACAAGGGGGGGGTCCCGAGAATCATCCCCCTCATAGTCAGGGCCCGGCGAGTGAAGAGTGCGGGCCTCACCCCTGATGGGTCGGTAGCGGGGGGTGGAGCCTCAGCGGGGGAGATCGTCGGTCCCGGTCACTGTGCCCTCTGCAGCCTCGGCCAGGTGACCCCCAGGTGATGATGGATCGCCAGGGGAGGGTGACAACGCGCCTGATGTCTCTCGGCAGGGCGGGGGGGAAGTCCCCCGGCCCGCGAAAAGCGACAGAAGTCCATGGGCGGGTCTGGAGTTCAGTGGCGGGGCCGGAGGGCTGCCAGATCCTCGGCATCCAGAGACGCTGCTCCTGGAGGGCTTTCATCAGATGCGGGCGAGCCGGCTGTCCTATGGTCGCAGGGCGAGCTGACGGCTTCGGAGGACGATCGGTTTCCCCTGAGACGATCGGCAGCGATGGAGGCGAGACGGTCGGCTGGTGGGAATTTCTCCTAGGCAGCCTGGTAAGTAAAAAAAAAAAAAAAAATGTTCTTTGCCATATAGGGGATAGTATAGTGGGTCCATGGGGGGTGGTCCTACTGCAGGTGCTGGGGAGACATTGGTAACGGGGGGGGCTACTGCAGGTGCTGGGGAGGCATCGGTAATGGGGGGGCTCGCAGGGTGATTCTCCCCGGGTGGACACAATGGATGGGGCTGCACTTGGGGGGAGCTTCAGGCTCGCAGGGTTTTTTATTGGTGGGGCTCAAAGATTTTGGTTGGCGGATTTGAGAAGGTGGTCGGGCCGTGTGGTCCCGCTTGCAGGGAGGGATAGTATATCCTCATCACCCGTAGCGGTGCCGGCTGTGTGGGAGTCTGCGCATGACAGCTGATAGTGGGGTGCAAGTGGAGCAGAGGGTTTTGAAGTTTGTGGTAGCAGGGGACGCCGCTGGAAAACGGGATGTCATACGTTTGGCTGATTTAGCCACAGGTACGGTTGGTTTTAGGGTCCGCTGGGTGCTCACTTAAAGCCTGAGGTCCGGGATAAGATCTAAAAGGGTGAGTAAGTAGAGATGTTGTTCACTCCTGCTGTTAAAAAAAAAAAAAAATATTAAAATTTGGGGTTACGCCAGGGTATTCCAACAATGGGAGGTGGTGAGAAGGGGAGGTATTGGTTGATTACATGTACTATCGGAAATAAGTTGCAAGCATTTGACATGAGGGTGATTGGGGGGAAGAACCCAGAACCCTGTCGGAGCTCTTTTGTTACCCAAATTCGGTAGGGGATGCTTACAGGGTCCACGGAGGTGCGGTTTGGATGCGGTCTAGGAGCAGTTTGGCGTAGGAGGGGATACATCCGGCACTACGGTGGGATCACAACGACATCAGGCTGGGAATGCGCCTTGGTACATCTGCTAGGCCCCAAGGGCAGTTGTTTCCTGATAGGGGCGGGTGTTACTCCACCCAACCCACCCCCCCCACAGTATAACAGTCCGGCTGGAGTAAGTAGGCCTGTTAGCAGTACACGTAGGGCACGGGTAAATTCGGTGGAGTGTGTCGGTACAAGCACTAAGGTTCTGGGTTTGGGGGGGGGATAACACCCTGTCGGTATGCTTCAAACACGGGAGAGGAAGGACGCCGGTGATGGGGGAACGGCGGCGGCCGTTTCTTGGTAGGTATACGGATGGTACAGCAGCGTAGCTGTTAGACTAAGGTTTTTTCTTTTCAGTGGGATTTCACATGCCGTGTGATTTATGTTCGGCCATGCTGCGTCCCAATGTAGTTTCTGAGAAACTGCCCAGGGAAAGTAGCATTAGGACGCATAGGCGGCTCTTTCCCTTCCCAATCTTTAGTTGATTTGGGGGTTCCCCTTTGGGGTGTAGTGCCAAAGTAGGAGCTCAACAAATTTGGGCTGATGCACCACCTTTCTTCCCAAAAGGGGGGTTGGTCAACAATGCCATTGACATGGGAGGACACACAGTGAGTTACGCTTCCTTGGATGAGGCACTGTATTGGGCTTGTCGGATTGGTCAGGGCCGCCCGGACAGCTTCCGGTTGTGGGGTTGGTGGGGTACTGGGGTTTTTTATGTCGATATGGGTCTGCCGATTGGTTGCTCTGTCTCCGGGGCACTGTTTAGCAGTTCAACTCATTGGGGGAAGGTGTGATGAGGGATGTGTCAGGAGTATCGCCCATCAGCCATTATTTGGACGATTTTCTGTGCGTAGGCCTGGCATCGCCAACTATCTTCGAGGTGCTCCTGTCTACATTGGAGCACGTCGCAAGGATCAGATCGCCTAAGCATTTTGTGCGTTGGGTGGACTCACAGGGAGGATTTGCGGGTGTGCCTCATTACTGGACGGGTTTCCCAGGAGGGGACTGGGGGGGTTTGGTGCGGTTAACAACTTTGAGTGGGGTGGTACACAGTGTTGGGTGGCTCGACAGGTTTGGGGGCATTCTTTCAAGGCGGGTGTAGTGGGCCTTCGGTCTTGGATTGACAGGGGTTTTCACACAAGATCTGGTGCTGCTGGAGTCATTTCCAGGGGTATGGTGGGGCGCCTCATTAAGGGAGATGAAGGTTTGGTTCCACGGGTATAACCTGGGTATTGTACGAGTGATTAAGAGTCGCTGTGTCGTCTCCCCCGGTTGTTTCAGCTGTTGCCACACTCAGTGTGGTTATGCCTGCAAGTGCATGTGTCATTTACTTGGTGCATCTAACGCCAGTGGAGAACGTCATAGCTGGAGCGTTTCCTCGCTTTTCAGTGGGGATAGTTTCCGGGTGGTGGAGCTGGTGGCGGGGTAACGTGGGTTGTCCCGTCCTGTCTGGAGGTGTGAGATTCCATCGGAGTCGTCCGCTTCTCGGAAGGCTAGGCAGTAGTGGCAGGTGGTAGTTCACATGAGTGAAGTGGATTCGGTGGGGCGAGGGGGTTAGACTGTTGACGTTATACTTTATTTCTAGAAATAGGACCAATGGGGTGGCCGGGCTCGCGTTAAAAAAAAAACAAAAAAAAACTAGCGGGTTTGAGGTTTCTGGTCAAAGTCTGGGTTGCCCGGAATTTACGGAAGAATTTTGGGTGTCTCCTGGTTATATCATAAAAAAAAAAAATAAAAATAATAATAATAATAATAATAAAATGTTTGGGCAGCTGCAGGGTTTGGGCAGCAGCATATGAGGTTTCCCTAGTTAGAGGGAGTTGTTTTCATTGGCAAGTTTATTCTCGTTTTCCAAAAAAAAAAAAAAAAAAGGAATAATAATAATAAATACATTTGGGGCCTTTTGGTTTGGGGAGCTGGTCAGCCTTTCCAAGTCCGTCAAAGGGGGAATGTGGGTTTATGAGATTAGGTGCAAGAAGGAGGGGGTGTCGTTGGTGTTACTGATATACAAGATGGAGCAGGTAGGCAGGGGTCAATTGGTGCGGGCTTGGCTCCGCCTGGCTAGCAGTGGTGTCCGGAGGAGGCCGTGACGGGTTTTTTTTTTATTTGGGAGGTGCGTCCCGGGGCAGTCGGGTCCTTCTTAATGCACACGGACGGGTCCCCCTTTGTTGTTCAGGTTTCACAGGGTTTCAGTTTCCAGGAAGTGCTGCCGGGTTGGGGCTTGGATGAGAGGGCAGGTTCTTCTCGTTTCTTTCAGGGTTGGGGCTGCGACCGAGGCGGCTAAGGTGGGATGGATGCTGAGGCGGTTAAGCGCTTTGGTAGGTGGGAGTCTTGTAGATTTGTGCTATACATTCGCCCCCATCAGCTGGTGGGATTCGAATAGTGGTGGGCTGGGTGGAGAGAGTGTATGGGGGCTGTGATGATTTTGGGCTTGCTGAGGTCTTGGTGGCTTGTTTTTTCTCTTCTTGCAGGTTCGGTACAGGCCCTGGCCTGGATACTGGGCCATTCGATAGTGTTTAAAATACATTAAAAAAAAAAGGGGTAATGAGGGGCGGATGTGGGGCCAGAGTGTCAACAGGTGGGGTTTCCAAGCCAGGAGGTTTGTGCTAGATGGCTGGGAGTTCCGGGAATGCTATGGAGTGGAGGGGCTCCAGAGGTACAGCTTTGCACGTCTGTATAGGCCGCCTGACGTTTTGGTCCTGCACGTAGGTGGTAATGATTTAGGGGTAAGGTCGATGGCATTCCCGGACATGGTCATTGGGTGGTTGGACATTGTCACTCGGACCGCATGGAATGGGGCTTGGTCTTTAGAGGGTATCTACAGGGCCCGTACGAAGCTTAATTGGGAAGTGAATAGATTTGTAGTGAGGAATGGAGGGTTGGTGGTAAGGCACATGGAGTTGGTGGTGGATGGCTGGAGGTACCTGCGGGGCAATGGTGTGCACCTCACTGCTGTGGGGAGTGACTTATGGGCATTGGGAATGCAATATGGCATACAATGAGCTCTGGGGTGTGGGGGGCCCCCAAGGGTAAGGTTTTCCCCTTGGGTGCTGTGGCGGGTGTTGGTCTTTGCGGATGAAGGAAGATACCTTGGAAGGAATGAGTTCAGGACCTATCGTTGGTATGGGTCCTGATGGTTGGATGTCAGCTAACGGAGGTTTAGCTAAAATGTGTTGGTAACGGATGTACTGCGGTCCGTGGTTGTCTCTGAGCCAGCCGGTCGGCTTGAGGCCTATAAGCATATGAGAGGTACCGCAGTGCAATATTTTATCAGATGGTTATGGAGGTTCCCGCAAAAGACCAACGCTAGGATTTTGATATTATTTTGGAAATATATTTATTTAATAAATAAGGCTGCTACGGCCTATGTTTTACTCCAATTTCGGTGTGGTCTCGTTAATTTAGGATTATGGGTAAGAAGTTGGAGCAAACAGGGGGTAAGCAGTAAGTACATCTGTTATACATTAGTCAAGAAAAGCCCGGAGCAAAAAATGAGAGAAAAGAAATGAGCGGAGGGCTGGCATGACTAGGGAAACAGGGTACAGGATGTTAGAAGTATTAGGATTGGGTAGGAAGTTTAGTGGGAGGGGGAGTAAGTAGGAAAAGGAGTTGTCCCCTCCCCCAGGTCACCACAGTGTGAAGGAAAGTTCCCGCCCACCCTCCCCTGGTTATGTCCGTATGGTCTGGTTTGTGTTGTTGTTCTTTCTATTAACAGGTATGATGTGTTCTGGATGTCGTGGCAGTAGCGGGTGTTGGTCTTTGCGGATGAAGGAAGATACCTTGGAAGGAATGAGTTCAGGACCTATCGTTGGTATGGGTCCTGATGGTTGGATTTCAGCTAACGGAGGTTTAGCTAAAATGTGTTGGTAACGGGTGCACTGCGGTCCGTGGTTGTCTCTGAGCCAGCCGGTCGGCTTGAGGCCTATAAGCATATGAGAGGTACCGCAGTGCAATATTTTATCAGATGGTTATAGAGGTTCCCGCAAAAGACCAACGCTAGGATTTTGATATTATTTTGGAAATATATTTATTTAATAAATAAGGCTGCTACGGCCTATGTTTTACTCCAATTTCGGTGTGGTCTCGTTAATTTAGGATTATGGGTAAGAAGTTGGAGCAAACAGGGGGTAAGCAGTAAGTACATCTGTTATACATTAGTCATGAGTTGATAACACAAAAGTGAGCCTTTGCTTAACTCGATCCTATTTTATATACCTTTTATATGATATTCATATATATGGTAATTCATTATCATTATGTGGGACATATAAACAAACTTTATGCTTCTTATATCAAGTTCTCCTGCGTTTAAATAAACCCTTTAATGTGTGGGACATTTTGGGCTACATAACAACAAATAATTTGTATAAAAATATTACATTTTTATTAATACAAATGTAGCGTTACCCCCTAGCGGGCTGCTGGATTGAATTTTGGGTCCTGCCGTTACCCCACCTTTCACCGTCCCAGAACTAAGAGTTTATGTTAGGAAGTTTTAGATAGATGTGAGTGCCAGTCACTTCAGTCTTTTTCCAATGCTTTAGTAAACAACTTGCAGCAGTAAAAGGATAGAGGGTTAGGGGAAGTTCAGATACCTTATTTGCAGATCACTGATGAGGTTCTTGGATCCAGAGGTCAAACAGCTTTCTGTCATTGGATCTCGCAACACCCGGATAGGCCTCTCACACCAACCTAGCACGGACAAGTCTCTGCCACAGATTTAGCGATACGTGGAACTCCTGGATAATCCCCTGCCACAGGATTGTTTAGCCAGTAGTCAGTTAGTTATAGAACAGCTGTACAGTACCAGACCCTTTAAACCATCCGGCAGTACTGTGAGGTAGGTTAACTTGGGTGCATCCTCCAAACGAGTCACCAGGCCCTTCCTGAGAAACCAGCCTTCAGCTCGGTTCTCTCCAGCAAGGGTCCCCCCCTGGAATCTTCTCAGTTTGTGTGGCTTCTTCCGCGCAGGCAAGACAGCACATGACCACCTTCAGTTAAGTAGGCCCCAAACAGACTTCTGGGCCTACTTGTAGTAGCACAGCTTTGAGCCAGCAGGGCCCGAGGTAGGAAAGAGCAACTGACACATACCTTAGGCCAGGAGGGCCATGAGGTCATAGAGAAATAATCATGGCATCTGTCCCTTAAATATCCTCTCCCAGAATGCACAACAGTAGAATACTCGCACTGGGCTGTTTCTGGGAAAGAACAGTCAATGCACTTAGCCTGCTGTATTTCTCACCCTGGCCCGTGGTGACAGTGACACCTACTGGCAACAGTAAGAAATGCGCACAACACAGCCAAACTGGAACAGAAGCAAATCAACTTTATTAAATCACTCTGAGCTATTTACAGCTCAGATAACACTAAATTTACCACATAGCCCCTATTCAATAGGAACAGGGCGCTACATAAATATTTAAAACTGAAGAACCCTATAGGTCAAATATTGCGGCTATACACAAAATTGCACATACTGTATAGGTTACATATACAACATCACACCCCTTCGTCAAGGCCCTTAGATGTTCAACAGCCACGGACCAGCTCAGAAAGTCATGGTGACTTTTTTTTGAGATGACAAGGGCGTTGTTCTCCTTGATTCTCTGGAGCATGGCTGTACTGTCACCAATGAGGGGTAGATTGAGACATTTAGCACCTTCCCATCCAGCCCATAGCAGAATAATGTCTGGGCAGTGGCTTTACCGTTCTGACTACCATATGATGTCCTTCACACCATGCTGCTAGTAGGCTTTTTACCATGTGATCAGCTGTGTCCAATCACAGTCAATCACATGTAAACAAATGCCGGTTATCTGTTTCTCCTTTCCTCAGCGCTGTCAGTGTCTAAGGAAAGGAAAGCCGATAACCGGCTTTTCAGTTACAAGGAACATTTACACTGATAATCAGTGCCCTGATTATCAGGGGAGCCCCATCAGTGCAGCATATCAGTGTCCATCAGTGCCACCTTATCAGTGTAGCCTCATCAGTGCCCAGTGATGCAGCTTATCAGTACTGCCTCATCATTGCTCATTAGTGCAGCCTCATCAGTGCTCATTAGTTCAGCCTCATCAGTGCCCATCAGTGTCGCCTTATCAGTGCAGCCTCATCAGTGCCCATTGATGCAGCTTATCAGTACTGCCTCATCATTGCTCATTAGTGCAGCCTCATCAGCCAGTGCTCATTAGTGCAGCCTCATCAGTGCTCATTATTGCAGCCTCATCAATGCCCATCAGAGCAGCCTCATCAGTGCAGCCTCATCAGTGCCCATCAGTGCAGCCTCATCAGCACACATCAGTGAAGAAGAAAAATTACTTATTTGCAAAACGGAAAACTAAGAAAAGGTTTTTTTTTTCAATATTTTTGTTTTTTTCAACCCAGTGGTGATTAAATTCTACCAAAAGAAAGCTATATCTGTCTAAAAAAAATGATAAAAATTAGTACAGTGTTGCATGACCACTCAATTGGCATTTAAAGTGTAACAGCGCTAAAAGCTGAAAATTGGCCTGGGCAGGAAGGGGGTGAAAGTGCCCTGTATTGAAGTGGTTAAGAAACTTGGAGAAACCATTAGGAAGAAGAGATTGGACAAGAATCTGAAAATGATCCTCATTCGCCATGACAATGTGTCAATGTGACAATGTGTGACACATATCTTTGGCAACAATTCTGGCGATCAACAAATTCAGCTGGTCACTGGTCTCCTATCCATTTAGCACCCTTCAACGTCCACTTTTTTAGTTGAACGAATAACAGTCTTCAAGGACAACAATTTGATGACACAAAGTGAAAGTGACTGTAAAGAAATGGACACAATGGGGGTTATTTACTAAAGGAAAATCCACTTTGCACTGCAAGTGCACTTGGAAGTGCAGTTGCTGTAGATCTGAGGGGGACATGCAAGAAAAATAAAACGCAGCATTTTAGCTTCCACATGATTGGATGATAAAATCAGCAGAGCTTCCCCTCATTTCAGATCTTCCCCTCAGATCTACAGCAACTGCACTTCCAAGTGCACTTAACGTGCAAAGTGGATTTTCCTTTAGTAAATAACCCCCAATGATGAATACCTGAATTTGTTTTAAAGTGGATTTGAGAGTTGGGTTCAATGATGGCACAAATGAATCACTTGTGATGGAGACTATTTTGAGTAGTACTTTTGGATAGAGGAAGGGTTACTCTACCAACATGTGAAATTTGAATGACCTATGTAAGAAATATAAAAGAGTTATGCCCACTTTTGCATTCCTTTCAGTACAGCCTTTTTATGTATAGCAGCCTCTAACTAGTGTGCTAGTTATTAGTGTAGGCAAATTAGCTTGTCTGAGAGCCAGGCCTGGGTTGTAAATCTGGGTCAGGGATTAGTGACTCAGGGGCTGGATGACTCATCCTGACAGCTCTTCTGGTGCCTCCCACTGTTCTGGGTGGAAGCTAGGAGGGGCTGTTAGGAATATTTCTGAGGACCTCAGCCAATTCCCAGTAAAGAGCTGGCAGGGGGCAGGAATCCTCATAAATAGGCATGAGTCATGCCAGCAGGGGCAGTTGGGTGGAAGATGGAGTGCTGAGGAGGCTGTTGGTGGCCCTTGAGGCCCCCTCTAGTCTGGGGGGTGACCTCGGGCTCTGGAAGATTCCCCCTACAACACAGGGAGGGAACCCTTCCTTGAGGCATGGGAGCAAGTGAGAGGACAGCAGGAGCAGGTCAGCACATCTAGGAGATCTCCTGAGAGTCAGCTGTGTGGGCTGGTGAGTGTCAGTCTGCAGGACTGTGGAGAGTTAGCCTGGGGGGCTAGTGAAAGGGGCAGATGCAGCCAGGCACGTTGGCACTGCCTGAATAGGTAGTTCTGGGATCAGGAACCACAGATAGGAAGTGCTGGGCAAGTGTGAGCTGTGTCACCCACTCTGTTCTTCAAGTATAGGGGCTGCAAGTCCCTGCCTGTAATGGGCCTTTGCTACAGAATTACAACAGGGTAACATGCTGCATCTGGGTTCTGCAAGCAAGTGTGTGCTGAAGGAAGAAGAGGAGCTGTATATTGAGACTGTATATAGGAGTATTCAGACATCCCGACCTGCAAAAACTCATTTCAGGAAAGTGGCGCTTCGTGCCCGCAAACCCCCCCCCCCCCCCTTTCGTGACAAAATATTTTAGTAGTCTTTTTTTTATTTTTTATAATTGATTTTTGGTGAGGAGTTCTTGCGGGGGCGCTCCCGTGATACAGCCGGTGGCCATAGCCGCTCACTGTATCACTCAGCCCCGCCCCCGGCACGCCACGTCATTAGATGTGATTGACAGCAGTGCGAGCCAATGGCTGCGCTGCTTTTAATCAACCAATGAAGGCGCCGAGAAGCCTGGCCGCAAAGCAAGCGCGTTCACGGCGCGGGACTTTCGAGGGGTCAGGTAAGTAAACGGGGGGGCTGGGGGGGGGGGGGGCGCTTATCCGCAGATGTTTTTTCACCTTAATGCATAGAATGCATTAAGGTAAAAAAACTTTTACCTTTACAACCCCTTTAATTAATTTTTTTTACAATGCTTTTTGGGGGGAGGGGGTTGAAGCAGTGGACAATGTTGGTAGGGCAGGAGAGAGTGGTGTCAGTAGTTTATTTTATTTTTTTACACTTTTATTTCATTTTTTATATATTTTTTTATATTTTTTGTGGGGCTTTGATGAGATATCAGGGGTCTAAACAGACCCCTGACATCTCCTCTTTGAGACATTGAAAGGGACTGAGGACACATTCCCCAGTCCCTTTCTCAGCACTAAAGATGAATGAACAGGAGACAGCGGCTCCTGTTCATTCATAAACTGAACACGTTTACTCTGCTCAGTTATCACAGGACAGAGGAGCGATCTCGCTGCGGGGGGGCGGGGGGGGGTGGAGGAGGAGGACAGGGGCGGCAGAAGAGAAGACGGGGCCGGAGGAGAACAGGGGGGTGCGGAGAAGGATACAGAGGGGGCCAGGGAGAAGGACATTGAGGGGGCCGGGGGAGAACGGGGGGTGGAGAAGGACACTGAGGGGGCCGGGGGAGGAGCACACAGAAGGGAATGATCGTGCAGCAGAAAACAGCTGTGAACACCGATCTCCCTGTATAGCTTTTTAGCTGATAGTCGCGGGAGGGAGAGATGGAGAAGCGGCTGGCAGATAAAAATCTATACAGGGAGATCGTTGTTCACAGCTGTTTTCTGCCTGCACCGATCATTCCCGGGAGATCAGGAGGCGCCTGCGGGTGTGCGGGAGCCGCCGCAGAAATGCGGGAGTCTCCCGCACCTCGCGGGAGACTTGAGATGTCTGAGTATTTGTCCTTGTTTTGAAGTCAAGTGGGCATCCCATAATCTCCCATCCCTATTCAAGTTAAATCCCTCAATAAAAAATAAATAAATAAGTCGCAGACTGTTCTCTGACTTTGGAGTGGCTGTATAAATTTGGTGTGCCTTGCTCTGCAGGGTGGGGGAATCCCAGTTTCTTGTGGTTCCTTATGGCCCGTACACATGATCCGAATATCGTACGACAGATCGTACAACTTTTTTCGCTTAATAGTCACAAGTAGAAATTGAATAGGTTGTTAAAGTCCTGAAAATTATCGTACGACAGAAAAAAAAAAATCGGAAGTGATGTCATGTGTTGTAATGTATTTGTATTGTATTTTCGGACGACAACTATACTGACTAAACAAAAATCGTACGATCTGGTATCGTACGAGAAAAATTTCCGTGCTTGTCTGATCGAATAATATCAGATGAACTGTCGTGATCGGCTCTCAAAAGTAGTGGACACACGATCCGAAAATCCTACGATTCTTCCTCGGATGACCGTTTTCGTCCGATATTCGGATCGTGTGTACGGGCCATTAGGGGGTGCACTACATATGTCATTGCTAATGTGAATGAGGCCTTCCCAGAGAATTCCTCCTGCCTTTAATTAAACTAAATGAAGGAGGCTAGTGTGAATCTAACCATATTATGGAATATTGTGGAAACTAAATTATGTTTTTGTCTCTGTTTTAAAGTATATTACACGTTTTCATGTGGATAGATTGTTCACTTGCTCTTTGTACTATTTTGCTGAATAAACCTTTTGGTGTTTTTTTTTTTTTTTTTTTTTTTCTTCTTCTTTGCAGCTGCGCTCTGTAATCTTTGTGACGGCCTTTACTAGACGAAATAAACTTTCATCTGACTCCCATTAGTTGCCAAGCAGCTGCAATGTACTCTGTACATAGACAGTAATGTGCATAACCACTCCCTGAGCAAGAACTAGGGCAGGAACCTGAGTCAGCTGAGGCATCAAACCATTCTGCAGCTCCACCTTCACTATTCTCTACATGCTCGGCTCTTTGTGTTAATTTTCATTTTTTTTAATTTGAACGCTTCATCCATGAGGAAGATTGCGTTAACAATACCTCCCTCCAACATTAAGTTGCCAGGACCCGTCTGTAAGTCTGCATTTTACCATCTGAACAGTTTATTGTAGCTTGAGGCTTTCTTTCTACAGTATGTTGTAAATGACATGCACTTTGAATTCTATGAACTAGCCAGTCTTGCTTTTCTTGTTTATACAGATTTATCAAATGCAGTTCACTGACTTTATCTATTGGAAGTCCACACAGCACTGGTATAGATTATGAAATAAACAGCATAACCTTGTCTGTAAAAACTGCTAGCTCTGCATTTGAAAGTGTTGTATGAGTTGGATAAGGTTGGGGTGTTCTAATATTTGGCATTCGTCCCGCTGGTAGAGAAAGCATGTTGTAAACTGCTTAGAGCAGCTGTTCTCAACCTTTTTACCCTGGAGGGACCCTTGAAATAGTTAAGGTTTCAGAGGACCCCATGTTAAAATGTATGAAATCTACAGCTTGCAGTTAGTGTGATCAGTAAGTTGTAGAAAGGTGACGTTAAGTGATTATTATTTTTATTTTTTAATTAGCACAAGGGACGATACTTGAATAACAAGTGTCCTGTGTGCTGCTGGCTGCTCTGTTCCTTGAAATCTGCATTCCTCTGCCCCCTGCATACCTCTGCAGCTGTGATCTTCCGGTGCTGCAGAGGTTATTACAAGGGGCTGAACCTATCACAGGTGTAGCGCACTCACCCCCTTCACCTGCCTTTGACTCCCCGCAGGTAGAGAGGGCACACCACGCCACAAGCCCGTACCCTCCTATATAAAGAGGTTGAGCAGTGTTGTTGGTGGGTCTCCACGGCCAGAAACCAGAATCCTCCAGAGAATGGTTCTCACCTCTATAATTGACAGAGATAAGTCCTTGTTTCCCCCCAGTGACTTGAATGTCCACACCAGCTGCAACTCCAACGTAGAGTTTATTTTCTCGTAAATAACAGTCTCTGATAGGTAAAGGTTGGAGCAAGAAGACAGGACAGCATAAGGTGTGGGAAAGGTCCAGGTACAAACGTAATCACTTCACTGCTCGGCTTCTCAAGCAGACTCAGCCCAAATGGATAGTCTCCCTAGGTAGGGACTAGCAGCCAAATGGTACTCTAACTTAACCGCACAGTTTCTGCCACAGACTGGATGAACTTGGTCTCTGCCACAGACCTGGTGAACTTGGTGTTTCAAAGCTTGACCTCTTTGTAAGGAGAAGACATCCCTCCAGAGAGTTACCGGGACCCTTCCTTCACCGTGACTTCTCACCAGTCCCTCAGAACAGTTCCTCCCCCGGCCTCCTCGTCTAAGATATGGGTCCCCTCGCAAGGCGGCACCCTGGGATTCCTCGATGGGCCCCAGCCGAAGGTGCTGGGCCCCAGGCCTTTGCTGCAGTCCCAGGGCTAAAGGTGCCTGGGACTGATTCACCGACCTCTACCCCTGGGCTAAAGGTGCCCAGGGCGGACAGGAACACACTCCCTGGGGTAGGACCCCCGGCCACGACAGACCGCGCAGAACAGAACCCCGAACAAGCAGCGTCTGCCCCCTTTATATCCTCTCCCAACATGCACAGCAGGTCTGCCACACCCACTGTACGGCTGCTAAGAGGGGACACACAAGGCACAGCACTGTATCAGCGGTTCAACCCTGGCCTACCATTGCAGTGCCACCTGCAGGCCACAGGGAACTGTACACTGATACTCTCCCTGCGGACAAAAATGGTTGACAGAATCCTGACAATTGGGGTGTTTGAGCATAACTATCACTCAAACACTTCCCCTAAATTTAGGACCCCGCTACACAGGCAATCGTCAAAAGTGAGGACAATGCAGGCCCTTTCTACCCATCTGCTCCTATCATAGAAGCCGTACCATCACTTTCCAAAACGAAAAGCACTCTATGAATGGAGGAGACAAACTTTTCATTCAAAAACATATTTGGGGGGCACACCCTAAAATGCGTTTAAATTCAAGATGGTGCTGCTATAAGACCAAAAGACAGTACAAAACAGATTATAACACACATTCAAGAATGACATTTGTAGCACACAGACCCTTCCCCTGCCGTCCTCCGTTGCAGTCGGGCACACCTGCTACTTGCCCGGTATCCCCCTTTGTATAGAGGGGCGAGCGGTGTTATTGTTTGGGCCTTGCAGCAATTACCTCTCTCAAATGGATCCCTTGCTCCGTTGTCTAGGTATAAGTTTCTCAGAATAAGGCCAATGTCCACACAGGAGTAAAACCTAAGCAGTAAGGTTTTATTCTTTATACACTTGAGGAGAAAGCAGGAAACAAGAAAAGTAGGGGAAGGTTCAGGTACGCAGCACTTAAAACACAATGCAACTCTTTCGTCGCCACACAAGCCTGAGTGGGTATTGCTCACCCGCATAGTCCCTTTGTGAGCGATCCTAGCAGCCGGGATGAAGCACGGACAAATTGTGAACTTTTTAGGGGATGCGATCAGGAATCCTCTGCCACAGGATCGTTAGTCCCAAACCTCACCTCCGAAGCAATAATGAAGAACCTTTAAGCCGGATTGGCGTATTGCAGGGCTTGCAACGATAGATCCATCCTTAGGTGAGCTCCAGGCCTCCTCCCGAGACAGCAGTACCATCGCTAGTCTCCTTCAAGGCAGGTCCTCCCCTGGTCTCCTTCCCCAAGCGTGGGTTCCCTACAGTGGGCAGCCTGGGATCCTTCTTCAGTTGTAGGCCCTAGCTGAAGGTGCTGGGCCTACCAGGTAGCGATGTAGCCTCGGGCTGAAGGGGCTATTCCACACACATGCACACCCCTGGCCTGGAGGACCACGAGGCGCTCAAGAACCACGAACCAATGGCGTCTGCCCCTTATGTACCCTCTCCCAGCATGCACAACAGGTAGACCACGCCCACTGTACGGCTGCCGAGAAAGGACACCCAAGGTGTTGTGATACCCCCTCTGGTTCAACCTGTGCCAGACAGTATCACACCCAGAGCAGAAGCAAATCCAAAACAAACAATTGATCTGAGCCCAATTACTGGCTCAGATTACCCTTAAATTTACACATAGCGCCCCCAAATATTGGGGGGGGGGCGCTACACATTTATCCTGCAAGGCTAGTTAAAAACACCTGAACATATACATAAAAATATATACAGGGGGTTGGTCACACTATATGGTCATATAGTGCTAAGGCAGCTAAGTCCACAAAATGTGACAAATTCCCCCCCGAATTTCGTGGGTCCTACCCTAGTAATAGAATGAAAGAACCCGTGTCTCAACCATAGGAGCCAAACTCCTCTATGTGGGAGAACTAAAGGGATTCCTCCTATGCACTGGTGGCCACTAATAAGAGGTAATGAAGAGGGGGAGGGGTGCTCCAGCCCAAAAAAAACTGGTCAGGGTTTACTACAATACAAAAACATATTTGGGGGGCACACCCTAAAATGCGTTTAAATTCAAGATAGTGCTGCTATAAGACCAAAAGACAGTACAAAACAGATTATAGCGCACACATTCAAGAATGACATTTATCCTGCAAGGCTAGTTAAAAACACCTCAACATATACATAAAAATATATACAGGGGTTTGGTCACACTATATGGTCATATAGTGCTAAGCCCACAAACTGCGACTTCATTCATTCACCCATCCTCCATTCATAGAGCGCTTTTCATTGTGGGAACTGATGGTACAGCTTCTATGAATGGAGCAGGGTCAGCACTTTTGACGAGTGCCCGTCACAGGTGGAGCTGCTCATATTCACCCACTCAGCACAGGTAGATCACAACACCGGGGGTATTTGGGGGACAGAGTACTGAAAATTTCAAGGAGCACAGCAGCCACCAGCACATGGGATTCTTATCATTCATGTAACCACCCTCCCTGGTGTTGATTTAAATGTAATAAAAAAAATCAATAAACTTCAGCTTTAAATAAAAGAATGTGGCATATTTTTTTTATACCTACCTGCTGTATATGACCATTTTTTTTGCAAGAAATAATCTTTAACTGAATAATAATAACCACAGAAAAGAAATACACATAGGGGTGTATTTATGGAAAAAAAAATTGCATAGCCATTTGTACTCGAAACCACAAGTGTGCGCAAACTGACCAGCTGTTATGAGAAAGGGGCAAAAATATAATGTTCTTTAAGGTGAATCCCAGTTTGTTTTTGTTGTTTTTGCATGGATACATTGGTCCAGCAAATGGTTGAAGCAGTGTAAGTATACATATTACGGTACATGCCTGGACAACAGGGATGAGCCGAACACCCCCCTGTTCGGTTCGCACCAGAACCTGCGAACAGACTGAATGTTCGCGTGATCTTTAGAACCCTATTAAATACAATGGACTCGAACGTTCGAAATCTAAAGTGCTAATTATAAAGGCTAATATGCAATTTATTGTCCTAAAAAGTGTTTGGGGACCTGGGTCCTGCCCCAGGGGACATGTATCAATGCAAAATGAAGTTTTAAAAATGGCCGTTTTTTCGGGAGCAGTGATTTTAATAATGCTTAAAGTGAAAAAATAAAAGTGAAATATTCCTTTAAATTTCGTACCTAGGGGGTGTGTATGATATTCATGTAAAGTGGCGCATGTTTCCCGTGCTTAGAACTGTCCCTGCAAAAAATTTCATTTTTGAAGGAGAAAAAAAAAAGTTATTTAAAACTGACTCGCGGCTATTAATGAATTGTCGGCTCCCGGCAATACATACAAAAGTCATTGATAAAATTTTTTTTAAAAAAAGCGTGGGGGTCCCCCAGAATTCAATTACCAGGCCCTTCAGGTCTGGAATGGATATTAAGGGGAACCCGGCCGCAAATTAAAAAAAAAATGCGTGCGGTTCCCCCAAATATCCATACCAGGCCCTTCAGATCTGGCATGGATTTTAAGGGGAACTCCACTCCAAATTAAAAAAAAAATGGCGTGGAGTCCCCCCAAAAATCCATACCAGACCCTTATCCGAGCACGCAACCTGGTCGGCCGCAGGAAAAGAGGGGGGGACGAGAGAGCGCCCCCCCTCTCCTGAACCGTACCAGGCCACATGCCCTCAACCTGGGGAGGATGTCCCCATGTTGATGGGGACAAGGGCCTCATCCCCACAACCCTTGCCCGGTGGTTGTGGGGGTCTGCGGGCAGGGGGCTTATCGGAATCTGGAAAACTCCTTTAACAAGGGAACCCCCAGATCCCGCCCCCCCCCTATGTGAATTGGTAAGGGGTACATTGTATCCCTACCATTTCACGAAGAAAGTGTCAAAAAAAAAACAAAAACACACAAACACCTTGTAAAAGTCCTTTATTAAAAAAAAAAAAAACATTCCAGCGGTAAAATCCAGTATCCCGCGGCGATCCGATGTCCAGCGCTGTCCGTCATTGGCTGAGCCTGAGCGAACCTGATGGGGAACTTCCTCCGCAGTCTATTACATGTATAGACCCGCCCCTTCTAAAGTTCCCCATCAGGTCCGCTCAGCCAATGACTCGGTGTAAGGCTGAGGACCTGATGCGGAACCTGAAGGTTTTTTTTATTTTTATCAATGACTTTTCTATGTATTGCCGGGAGCCGACAATTCATTAATAGCCGCGAGTGAGTTTTAAATGACTTTTTTTCCTTCAAAAATTAAATTTTATGCAGGGACAGTTCTAAGCACGGGAAACAAGCACCACTTTACATGCATATCATACACACCCCCTGGGTACGAAATTTAAAGGAATATTTCACTTTTATTTTTTCACTTTAAGCATTATTAAAATCACTGCTCCCGAAAAAACAGCCATTTTTAAAACTTTTTTTTGCATTGATACATGTCCCCTGGGGCAGGACCCGGGTCCCCAAACACTTTTTATGACAATAACTTGCATATAAGCCTTTATAATTAGCACTTTAGATTTCTCCCATAGACTTTTCGAATTTGCCGCGACCACCCCAATTTGTTCGCTGTTCGGCGAATGGGCGAACAGGCAATGTTCGAGTCGAACATGAGTTTGACTCGAACTCGAAGCTCATCCCTACTGGACAATCACTGTAGCAGTGAAAGATAACTGTAGCAACTGCCAAGCAGCTGCCTTGCTGCATAGTGCACATAGTGGGCCATTCGCTTGGCAAAGGTGCCTTTCAGAAAACAACTTGCATGTTTCTCAATTAAAGTGATTGTAAAGGCTTGTCTATTTATTTTTTTAAATAACAAACATGGTATACTTACTTCCTCTGTGCAGTTGGTTTTGCACAGAGCAGCCCGGCTCTTCTTCTTCTCGGGTCACTCTTTGCTGCCCCTGGCCCCTCCCTCCTATTGAGTTCCCCCATAGCCAGCAGCTTTGAATGGGGACACCCGAGCCGAGTCACAGCTCTGTGTGTCCATTTAGACACGGAGTCCCGGCCCCTCTCTCCCCTGATTGGCTGACTAACTTTGATTGACAGCTGCAGGAGCCAATGGCACCGCTGCTGTGTCTCAGCCAATCAGGAGGAGTGTTCAGGGCGGCTTAGACATTCGTGGACATTGCTGGAGAGAGATGGGGCTCAGGTAAGTAATTGGGGGGTGCTGGGGAGGCTGCTACACATAAAAGATTTTTTTTATCTTAAAAGGAGTTGTAAAGGCAGAAGGTTTTTTATCTTAATGCATTCTATGCATTAAGATAAAAAACCTTCTGTGTTTAGCAGCCTCCCCCAGCACTCCCCAATTACTTACCTGAGCTCCTTCTCTCTCCAGCGATGTCCACGATCCCCTGTCGGGAAAACATGCATTGCATGAATGTATGTATTGTCGTCGGCGCCGCTGCTGCTGCCGCCCACTATTCAGATGGCCGGCCCCCTGGCGAGTGCCGGCCATCTGAATTACAGCGGTGGCCAGCGGTGGGTGTGTTTTGGAAGTGCCTATCAGAGCCAGCCTGTGGGCTGTAATCGGCTTCCACATAGTTAACCATAGGTCGCACAGCCACACGCCTCTCAGCCAATCAGGTTCACTGGATCTGCTTACCGGTAACCTGATTGGCTGAAGCGACATCGAGGGTGGGAGAAGACATTGAGGGAGCATGGAGGTCTGGAGGAGGATGGCTGACCCGAGAAAGGTAAGTTCCGGGCGGGGGGGGGGGGGGACTGTTTGTTTTTGTGGGGGAAAACTGGTGGCAATTGATGGGCACAGTGGCGACAATTAATGGCATGGCATAGTGGCGACAATTGATGGCATGGCACAGTGGTGACAATTGATGGCATGGCACAGTGGCGACAATTGATGGCATGGCACAGTGGTGACAATTGATGGCACAGTGGCTGCGTTTGATGGCACAGTGGCTGCGTTTGATGGCACAGTGGTGACAATTGATGGCACAGTGGCTGCGTTTGATGGCACAGTGGCGACAATTGATGGGCACAGTAGCTGCGTTTGATGGGCACAGTGAGGCTGCTATTGATGGGGTTTTTTTTCGTTTGTTTGCGCCCCCCCAAAAATTTTGAGCACCAGCCGCCACTGACTACTACTCATAATATTTTAAAAACAATCGACTAGAAAAGAAAATAGTTTAAGAACAATCAATTTTACCTTATTCTCATGATGCCCGGATAGTTTCCACAAAACAAACATACATATTGTTTTGCTGGAAGAATAGCTGTGAAAATTTATTAGAAATAGACCCCATAGTGACAATTAGTGATCAATGCAGAAGTGAGGCTTTATATTGGTCGTTTGTGTTATGTGTCATTGTAGGTAAGAGATTAGTCAACTACTGCTCAAGGAACCTCTGGCAATCTTAGAAGGAACCCTAGCGTTCCACAGAGCCCCGGCTGAGGAAAGCTGGGTTAAGCCGCGTACACACGGCCGGTTTTCTCGTCAAGAAACGACAAGAAACACGGCCGAGATTCTCGTCGAAAAAAAACATGTAGTTTTTTTCGACGAGATTCTTGGACAAGAAACTTGTCCCGGCAGAGTGTACACACGCTCGATTCAAAGAACCCACGGTTCTTTGAATGGAGCGAACGCGGTGACGTCATCGAATACGACGAGCATGCGCTCGTCACATTCGATGCCGTCGCCGCCATCTTGGTTCACCCTACCTATGCCTAGGAAGCTACCGTGCATGCGTCAAAGTCATTTCGAGCATGCGCGGGCTTCCCGGCGAACAGGTTAGTGTACACACACACAATTTTCTCGTCGAGAAACAGGCTGACGAGAATCTCGACGAGAAAATAGAGAGCAGGTTCTCTATTTTCTCGTCGAGATTTTTGTCGCTTTTCTTGACGAGAAACCATACACACGAACGAATTTCTCGGCAAAAAATCTCTGCCAGCAAGTTTCTTGCTGGTTTTTGCCGAGAAACTCGTTCGTGTGTACGAGGCTTCAGGCTATAATCATGTGCTTAAAAAAAAAAAAAACCTGCATGTAGATTAGGGGACGGGCGCATTGATTAGGGGGGTGGCGCCCCTGTGCTCCTAATGGAGCGGCCGCCATTGTTTAATAGTTATTTAGAGAGGTGGGAACAGGCCAGAGTTCAGCTTTAACTAAAACATTTCTGATTTTAATAGCAGTGGCGGCTGGTGCTCCATTTTTTGGGGGGGCAAACAAAACACCCCCACCCCCCTCGTTCGGTCGGTTGGTCTGTCAGTCAAAATATTAATTCGCTATTGTCACACAATGCTCTGCGCCCCGAGCCCTCCCTTTTTTTAAGTCAATTAGAGCCTCAAGCCTGTATAGAAGTCAATGGAAGTCGCCTTGAAGTCGTCTTGAAGTAGTACAGGAACCTTTTTCTAAGTCGGAGCGACTTCAGTCGCTCCGCTTAGAACGGTTCCATTGTACAGAATGGGACGCGACTCGTCAGGCGGCTGAGACGCCTGACGAGTCGCCCCTTTGTGAATGGGGTCTTACTGTATGACATTTTGTTTTTTAAAGTACTTTGTATCATGAACAACTTCCTTGTTTTTTTTTTATTTTAGAAAACAGTTTTTGCATCTCAGTGCTTTGCTCTCCCGGACTTGTTTTGCAGCCACTTTATGTCTACATGCTTCCATCATAAGCTGCATGTAAGGGCTCAGGAAGGGCTTCCTGATGGTGACAACAGTAGAGCATGCTTGCATAAGACATTATAATGCACATCAGTATGTCTGTGACAGGTTGGCAATGCAGGAGAACAGTTAGGCCCCATGCACACAGGGCGTTTTTACAGCCGCGTTTTTTACAGCTTAAAAACGCCTGTCCATGTTTTGTAAACATTTTTTGACCTTTTAAAAAAATAAAATAAAAAAAATAAATCCCAGAGCTCAAAAACGCAAATCGCGGCGGTTTTGCACGTTTTCTCAGCGTTTTTTGCGCGTTTATGCGCGTTTAATAGCGTCGGGCGTTTTTGCAGCTCAAACCTGGAGCTCCAGAACGCACTGGTATTGGGTTTTTTTTGCAGCTGGAAAACGCCTATGCCGCTTGGAGCTCATAAAAGCTCTATGTGTGCATGACACAATAGAATAACATGGATCAGTGGCGGCCCGTCCATAGGGGGCGCCCGGGCGCCTCCCCCCCTCCTGTGTTTACCCAAAAAAAAAAAAAAACGGGCCCTTTAAGAGTTTTTCTTTTTTTTTTAAATGTCTTTTTTTTACACATGGTGGCGCAACCATAGTGGGCGCAGAAGCGCCGCTACCACTCGCTTCTGCGCCCGGCCGTTACTCACCACAGCAATACATAGGTTCATGCATTGCATGAACCTATGTATTGCTGCCGCCCACTATTCAGATGGCCGGCCCCTGAATCACAGCGTCTGGTTGGTCTGTAGAAGTGCCTATCAGAGCCAGCAGGCTCTGATAAGCTTCCCGACTACAGCCTGAGGGCTGTAATCGGCTTCTAAATACCTAATGAGAGGACTCACGGGGGTGCGTTCCCTGGCCAATCAGGTTCACCGGGTCTGGTTACCGGTAACCTGATTGGCTGAAGCGACATCGAGGGCGGGAGAAGACATGGAGGACGGAAGAAGGACGGCGCTGACTCGAGGAAGGTAAGTGCAGGGCTGGGGGGGACAAACTGGCTGTATTATGAGGACAAACTGGCTGTTTTTGGGGACACACTGGCTGTATTATGGGGGACACACTGGCTGTATATTGGGGACAAACTGGCTGTATTATGAGGACAAACTGGCTGTTTTTGGGGGAGAAACTGGCTGTTTTTGGGGGACAAACTGGCTGTATTATGGGGGACACACTGGCTGTATATTGGGGGGAAACTGGCTGTATATTGGGGGGAAACTGGCTGTATATTGGGGGGAAACTGGCTGTATTATGGGGACAAACTGGCTGCATTTGGGGGACAAACTGGCTTTATATTGGGGACAAACTGGCTGTATTATGGGGACAAACTGGCTGTATATTGGGGACAAACTGGCTGCATTTGGGGGACAAACTGGCTGCATTTGGGGGACAAACTGGCTGTATATTGGGGGACAAACTGGCTGTATATTGGGGGACAAACTGGCTGCATTTGGGGGACAAACTGGCTGTATATTGGGGGACAAACTGGCTGTATATTGGGGGACAAACTGGCTGCATTTGGGGGACAAACTGGCTGTATATGGGGGACAAACTGGCTGCATTTGGGGGACAAACTGGCTGTATTATGGGGGACAAACTTGCTGTATTATGGGGGACAAACTGGCTGTATTATTGGGGGACAAACTGGCTGTATTATTGGGGGACAAACTGGCTGTATATTGGGGACAAACTGGCTGTATATTGGGGACAAACTGGCTGTATTATGGGGGACAAACTGGCTGCATTTGGGGGACAAACTGGCTGTATATTGGGGACAAACTGGCTGCATTTGGGGGACAAACTGGCTGTATATTGGGGACAAACTGGCTGTATATGGGGACAAACTGGCTGTATATGGAGACAAACTGGCTGTATATGGGGACAAACTGGCTGTATAATGGGGGACAAACTGGCTGTATTATGGGGGGGAAACTGGCTGTATATGGGGGGGAACTGGCTGCATTTGGGGACAAACTAGTGGCGTTTGGGCACAGTGGCTGCGTTTAATGGGCACAGTGGCGGCAATTGATGTTTTTTTTTTTTCAGTTTGCGCCCCCCCAAAAAATTTGAGCACCAGCCGCCACTGACATGGATGGGCGTTTTGCAGCTGTAAACAAAACGTCTAACGCTGCTGTTAGCAGCTGCAAAAACGCCCTGTGTGCATGGGGCCTTAGAAGACTGGGACAGAGCGCTGTCACCTTATAACAAGTAGGATTACCAGGTATTATTTAAAAGCTGCAGTTGTAAAATCTTAAAAATTACATTTGAAATTACATAATTTTTTTTAATATTGTATGAAATTTTAATAACTGTGTTTAAATGGACCTAAACTAAAAAAGATTATCCAGACAATACGTAGATGTATTTTACTGATATCAACAAATTAAAAAAAACAGAAAGAATTAAAGACAGAAAATCAACGCTTCCTCAAACAGCTGACCAATGCACCAATACCAGTAAATCTTGGACCACTACGCAAGTCTTTAGATCAGTGCTCTCCAAACTGCAGCCCTGGGGCCAAATGTGGGCCTTTGGTTGCTTTTATCCAGCCCTTTGAAACATTATTCCCCCACTATAAGCTGCAGTGGTGCATAGTTCCTGCCACTGACACCGACAATGGGGCACTATTTTTCCCACTGACACCCACAATGGGGCATTATTCCTCCCACTGACACCAGCGATGGGGCACTATTCCTTCCACTGACACCAATCATGGGGCACTATTCCTCCCACTGACACCAACAATGGGGCACTATTCTTCCCACAGACACCAATGATGGGTAGGGATGAGCCGAACACCAGGTTCCCCATCAGGTCTGCTCCTGATGGGGAACGTGAGAAGGGGCGGGTCTATTCATTTTTTTACACTGAAGAGGAAGTTCCCCATCAGGTCCGATAGCCAATGACATAGGCGGGGTCTGAGATACGAGGGCGCCCCCGCCCCCCCCATACCTCAGACCCCGCCTACGTCATTGGCTGAGCGGACCTGATGGGGAACTTCCTCCACAGTGTAGGTCCGCTCAGCCAATGACGTTTCGAGTGGAGACTGCAGCTCTGGACATCGGATCGCCGCGGGACACTGGATTACATCGCTGGAATGGGTTTTTATTTTTTTATTTTTTATTTTTAATAAAGGACTTTTCCAAGGTGTCTGTGTGTTTTTTTTTTTATTTTTTTTTTACACTTTCTTTGTGAAATGGTAGGGGTACAATGTACCCCTTACCAATTCACATAGGGGGGGCCGGGATCTGGGGGTCCCCTTTGTTAAAGGGGTCTTCCAGATTCCGATTAGCCCCCTGCCCGCAGACCCCCACAACCACCGGGCAAGGGTTGTGGGGATGAGGCCCTTGTCCCCATCAACATGGGGACATCCTCCCCATGTTGGGGGCATGTGGCCTGGTACGGTTGAGGAGGGAGGGGGCCGCTCTCTCATCCCCCCTCTTTTCCTGCGGCCTGCCAGATTGCGTGCTCGGATAAAGGGTCTGGTATGGATTTTTGTGAGAACTCCACTCCATTTTATTTTTAAATTTGGGGTGGAGTTCCCCTTAAAATCCATACCAGACCTGAAGGGTCTAGTATGGATATTTGGGGGGAACCCCACGTCATTTTTTTTTTATTTGATGCAGGGTTCCCCTTAATATCCATACCAGACCTGAAGGGCCTGGTAATTGAATTTGGGGGGACCCCCACGCATTTATTTTTATTTTTTATCAATGACTTTTCTCTGTATTGCCGGGAGCCGACAATTCATTATAGCCGCGAGTGGTTTTAAATGACTTAGTTTCCTTCAGAAATTACATTTTTTGCAGGGACAGTTCTAAGCACAGGAAACAAGCGCTGCTTTACATGCATACTATACACCCCCCCCCCCCCCCCAGGTACGAAATTTAAAGGAATATTTCACTTTTATTGTTTCATTTTAAGCATTATTAAAATCACTGCTCCCGAAAAAACTGCAGTTTTTAAAACTTTTCTTTGCATTGATACATGTCCCCTGGGGCAGGACCCGGGTCCCCAAACACTTTTTATGACAATAACTTGCATATAAGCCTTTAAAATTAGCACTTTAGATTTCTCCCATAGACTTTTACAGGGTGTTCCGCGGCTTTTCGAATTTGCCGCAAACACCCCAAATTGTTCGCTGTTCGACGAACATGCGAACAGGCAATGTTCGAGTCGAACATGAGTTCGACTGGAACTCGAAGCTCATCCCTAATGATGGGGAACTATTCCTCCTACTGACACAAATGATGGGGCACTATTCCTCCCATTAACACCAATGATGGGGCATTATTCTTCCCGCTGACACCAACCATAGGGTACTATTCCTCCTGCTGGCTACAGTCCAACCACCCTACGTTTTGAAGGACAGTAAACTAGCCCTTTGTTTAGAAAGTTTGGACACCCCTGCTTTAGATGACAGTGACTCTGCTTTAACATTTACCATCTCCATCAGCAGAAACTATATGACCAATGTTGTAGCATTGGTCATGGGCAGGGCTTTCTTTTTCTGGAGATTAGGTGCAGGTACTAACCCCTTCCAAGTCACTCCTTATCTCCACTCCCTACCCACCTCCAAACACCATGCCTTGGTTCCACCCCCTACCCATCTCCCAGTACTGCCCCTTTTATTAAATACAGAACCAAGTATCATTTTTGGTGCTTTGTAGTTTGTATGGAATTTGTCAATACCAGGCAGTAAAATAGGTCCCCTGCAGCCAGCAGCAAAAATATAACCCTCCCAGGAACAATAGATATCTCTAGCAACAATAGATCCCTCCCAGCAACTATAGATACCCCAGCAACAATAGATTGTCCCAGCAACAATGGGCCACTGCCAACAAAATACTCCCCAGCAACAATAGACGATACAGTAGCTAGCATCAATAGACTCTTCAGCACACCCCAGAACTCCTTGGCATTATATTGCTGGAGGTGCCAGAACTGCATTCCCCGCTGGTCATGGGACCTGAGAACTGATTTCTAGTTATCCAAGAAGAGGTATTGTGAATGTTGAAACATATAACCTTTGTGCTAGCAGATACCACCTGACCAACGTTTTGGCATTGGTCATGTGACCTCTTTCTGGAGGCTTGATTTTCAGTTATCCAACAAGAGGTAAGTACTTTAAAAACATTGTACTATAAAAACAGCCTTGGGCACTGATTTACTGATCGATTCTACTTTTTTCCTAGGGTTGCTCTTTAAAGCCAAAACCATTCACCAGCATAGGTGTGCGCAAGAGGTGTGCCTGGGCACACCCTAATCCTGGGGTTGGCAACCTGTCAATGGTGGGCAGGTGATAGGCAAACCACAATGCCGACCCTCAGAACCTGGACAGGAGAGGTGGCGGGGGTGGAATTTAGTGGAACCGATCTGTATTTTCCTCCTGCAGCAGCTGAAAGTAGGCGTCTCCTCCTCTCCCTTTTGTCAACATTCAGCTGCCACAGGAGGAAAATATAGGGGATCGGTACTAATATATGGCACCCCTCCTTTCCCTGTTCCACTTCCTTCTGTTGCCCGGATCCCTCATGTGCTCCCTTGCTCCTCCTTCCCCCCATTGTTTCAGAATGGAGAGCGGGGAAGAGGCAGGTAAATATGTCAAACGCATATGTGTTGGAGGTTTGGGGTGCACACCCTAATGTAATAGGCTGCGCACACCTATGTTCACCAGCAAATATTTGGTCTTTAAAACATTCTTGTTTATAAGATTATAACAATTAACTGAAATTATTTGTTTTACAGAAATAAAATGAAAATGCCTTATTTCGCCTGGGTATTTATATTATGGACATTAAACACAATAAGTCTTTCCCCTGTCTGTGCTGCAAATCACTGCAGACTCTTTCAAGACAAAGCTGACTGCAGCCATCTGGAACTGTTCACCATACCCTCTGACCTCCCTGTTAACATCAAAGTTCTAGATTTGTCCCACAATCGCCTAAAGCAATTACCTGCAGCCAATCTCTCCAGATATGACCAGCTTGAACATCTAGATGTTGGCTTTAACACTCTCCATATTCTTGAGCCAGAATTATGTGAACGGCTGCCTTTATTGAGGATACTGAATCTACAGCATAACGAGTTTGCCAAGATTTTAGAAAAGGCCTTCCTGTCCTGCACAAACCTTACTGAACTACACCTGAGTTCTAATGGAGTGAAAGAAATCACTGGAAACCCTTTTAAAAGCTTGCAGGTACATTTTGTTATGATGTATGTACTGTATGTATATCTAAAACCCACTCTTTATTTCTTTAATGAGCCTAGAAGCCAATCAGCTGTTTATTGCTCTCTCTTTGCTATTGAGAGATATGTCTAGAGATGGGAAATCCAAAGCTTTATGCTGGGTACACACGACATTTTTTAAAATGGTCATTAAAAATGATCGTGTGTGGGCTTTCCAGCATTTTTCCCGACGAGAAAAACGCTGAGAATCACAACGAGAAAAATTGGAACATGCTCTAATTTTTCACGTCGTTTTTTACATCGTCGTTTTTCTCGTCATGAAAAACGGCCGTGTGTGGGCTTTAAAGACGTGAAAAAAAATGCGCATGCTCAGAATCAAGTATGAGGCGGGAGCGCTCGTTCTGGTAAAACTAGCGTTCGTAATGGAGATAGCACATTCGTCACGCTGTAACGCACTGAAAAGCACGAGGCTGAAAAGCGCGAATCGTCGCTCAACAAGCTTTACTAACATGAAGGGTGGCGCCATCCGAATGGAACTTCCCCTTTATAATGCCGTCGTACGTGTTGTACGTCACCGCACTTTATTCAAACATTTTTTTCCACGATAGTGTGTAGGCAAGGCAGGCTTGAGAGGAAACACGACAAATCACGTAGAGAAAAATGCAGTTTTTTTCAATGACATTAAAAACGGTCGTGTGTACGCGGCATAACAATTGGCACTTTACAGCCTCCTACACACAATCGGACTTCCAAACAACTTTTCCGTGGATTTTGGTCCGAAGGGCGTTAGCCATGAACTTGGTATGCATACACACGGCACAACATTTTCAGACAACATTCACCAAACCACGTTTTTTTTTAGCTCTTTACCGCCACCCTTTGGGCAACTTCTGCTATTGTTGGCTGATGTTTAACATTGGTTCTGAGCATGCGTGTTTGTACTTTGGATTTTAGTTGGACGGACTTGCGTACACAAGATGGGATAAACCGACGTAACAGATTTATTGCCCAACAATTGGTGAGCATGAACAGCCAACTTCTGTTGTAGTTAATTCAGCCAATAATTGTGTGATAGAGCATACACACGGTCGGATTATCCAACACAACACGTCCGTCAGACAATCATGGCCATTAAGTTGGATCGTGTGTACGAGGCTTACCAGTGGCAATTGTCTAAAAGGGGATTTCCCCCTCACTTTGGAGAGAGCTCCTCTTACATTCAGTACAGGAAGTAGTGGAGTTCCAGTAATTTTTGTGGTTATTATACTCAGCAGCTACAAAAACTGTAGCTGCTGACTTTTAATAAAAACACACTCACCTGTCCCTGGTTCCAGCGGTGCACTCACCCCTGCTGTTTTCACCCCGTGTCTTACCTTGGCGGCGCTGGCATCTTTATTATGGGCACCCGGCTGTGACAGCTTGCGGCTTCATGTCGGGGTGCCCACTGCACATGCGCGAGCGGCGCTGCACTTTGTGACTGGTCCCAAATTCTTCTAGGACCTGTCATGTGTCCCAGAAGACTCGGGGAAGAGGCCTTAAAATGGAACGTCTACTTTTGGGTGGAACTCCGCTTTTGTTGAGATAAAAAATATTCCCCTCTGGGTGATCTATGTACAATTCCAGGATTTTAGCAAACTTTGTTGCAGATTCTTACCTTTTATTATGCTGAAGAAATAGCTGTTTGTTTGTGTCATAATTATCAGTCAGCTGCTGCACCTCCAGGGCTCTAATGAGGAAAGCGGCAGGGTCTGCATTCCTTTAGATGTGATTTCCCTTTGGGAGTATCTTACCAAAAAGGAAATTTTTGTGGCAGGGAATGCCATATCTAGGGGGCGTTCTGTACACCATCTGTGTACACAACACCTCCAGATTGCCATATTGCAATGCATTTTACAGAAAATTACAGCGGCTGCAGATTGAAAAGGAAAGGTAATTTTTAGTAACATTCGAATATAATATGACTTGTGTCGCTATTGTGAATGCTATATTATTATTTTTTTTATTTGCAATTTTTTTCTCACAAATATGGAGTTACACTTTAATCACTTGCTGACTGTCCTATAGCAGAGCTCTGCCTATGTAAACAAGGCAGAGTTCTGTTCGGACGGGGGACGGGGGACGGGGGGGATTCTGTGTTCTTGCAAAGCAGGGACTCAAATCAACTTCTTCCCCTAGAAAAAGCAGCACACATAGTAAACACAAACACTGGCTAGGCACACAGTTAACCCTTTATTTGCCCTAGATGTTTAACCCCTTCCCAGCCAGTGTCATTAGTACAGTGACCGTGCATATTTTTAGCACTGATCACTGTATTAGTGTCACTAGTTCAAGGCAAAGTGTCAGTTAGTGTCCGACTGTTCATCGCAATATTGCAATCCTGCTATAAGTCGCTGATCACCACCATTACTAGTATAAAATAAATAAATAAATAAAAATTCCATAAATATATCCCATAGTTTGTAGACGCTATAACTTCTGTGTAAACCAATCAATATACACTTATTGGGATTTTTTTTAACCAAAAACATGTAGCAAAATGAATATTGCTCTAAATTTATAAAGACATTTTTTTTTTTTTTTTATTGGATATGTTTTATAAAAAAAAAAAAAAAAAATTTTGTTTATCGCACAAAAAATAAAAAATGCAGTGGGTATCAAACACCACCAAAAGAAAGCTCTATTTGTGGGAAAAAATAATTTTTTTATTTGGGTACAGCATTGCATGATTGCAAAATTGTCAGTGCCATATCGCAAAAAGTGCAACACAAAATCACACCGCTCTGGACAGAAAAGCCAAAAAATGAGATGGACGGTGGCACACCTAGTCCAGGTGCTCTGGCCCAGGATGTCCCTCCCACATCCAGAAACGAACCACAAATGTACATAGAAGAGTCGGCACCACTGGAAATTTTTGGGTATTTATGCCCCATTGGTTAATTTCCTATCGCATCCTGTCTCTTAACTACTTGACCTCTGGTAGATTTACCCGCTTCATGACCAGGCCACTATTTGCGATATACAAATGTACATAGAAGAGCCAGCACCACTGGAAATTCAGTCTTCAATTTTATTTTTGTCGTATAACCAACATAAAAAGAACACGCAGACGCATTTCGGCACACAGGCCTTGTACAGCTTGTATAACAGCTTAAATTTGCTGTCCCCTCAAAAAAACTCAACACACAGCCATTAATGTCTAAACCGCTGGCAACAAAAGTGAGTACACTCCTAAGTGAAAATGGCCAAATTGGGCCCAATTAGCTATTTTCCCTCCCGTGTCATGTGACTCGTTAGTGTTACAAGGTCTCAGGTGTGAATGGGGAGCAGGTGTGTTAAATTTGGTGTTATTGCTCTCACTTTCTCATACTGGTCACTGGAAGTTCAACATGGCACCTCATGGCAAAGAACAATTGTTGCTCTACACAAAGACGGTCTAGGCCAGGGGTAGGCAACCTTTTGAGCACAGTGTGCCGAAAAATGTTTTCAAAGAAATTGAGTGTGCCGATTTTATAACAAAAATTTGTACTCAGTTTCAGGTAATCGTGCTGGAAAGTTCTGAGGGGAAAACAGGGAAAGTGACCTGGGGTATTGCCGGGTTCACGTGGTCAATATGCCTAAAAGGGGGCATACCCAAGTAGAAGTAAAAGAGAAGAAATAGCAAGAAAAAAGGGGAAGGGTGGTGGGACATGAGAGAACCGTCGACAGGAAAGGAGGAGAGAGAGCGGGTTTAAATACCTCCTGACTCCTCCTACAAATTCAGGCTGACCTGTGGTCAGCCTTTCACATGTCAACTTCACAATCTCAATCGGGAAAAGGATTTTTTATAAACTAAATGCAGTAGTGAGAACGTAACATCCTGCACTCTCACGCCTCAGATCAGCCCCAATTCATGCACTTTCACACCTCCCCTGCAAATCTCTTTTCACCACTGTACCCTCTTGCTCATTTGCCCCACCACTGTAACCCCCTACACATCTGCCCCATCAATGTACTACTCTGCACATCTGCCCCACCACTGTAATCCCCTGCACATCTGCCCCACCACTGTACCACCCTGTTCATCTGCCCCACCACTGTAACCCCCTGCTCATCTGCCCCACCACTGTAACCCGCTGTACATCTGCCCCACCACTGTACCACCCTGCTCATCTGCCCCACCAATGTACCCCCTTTCTCATCTGCCCCACCACTGTAACCCCCTGCACATCTGCCCCACCACTGCAACCCCCTGCACATCTGCCCCACCACTGTAACCCCCTGCTCATCTAACCCACCACTGTAACCCCCTGCACATCTGCCCCACCACTGCAACCCCCTGCACATCTGCCCCACCACTGTAACCCCCTGCTCATCTAACCCACCACTGTAGCACCCTGCTCTTCTGTCACACCACTGTACCACCCTGCTCTCCTGTCCCACCACTGTAACCCCCTGCTCATCTGCCCCACCACTGTACCACCCTGTTCATCTGCCCCACCACTGTAACCCCCTGCTCATCTGCCCCACCACTGTAACCCCCTGTACATCTGCCCCACCACTGTACCACCCTGCTCATCTGCCCCACCAATGTACCCCCTTTCTCATCTGCCCCACCACTGTAACTCCCTGCACATCTGCCCCACCACTGTAACCCCCTGCACATCTGCCCCACCACTGTAACCCCCTGCTCATCTTACCCACCACTGTAGCACCCTGCTCTTCACTCACACCACTGTACCACTCTGCTCTTCTGTCCCACCACTGTAACCCCCTGCTCATCTGCCCCACCAGTGTCCCCCCTTTCTCATTCGCCCCACCACTGTACCTCCCTGCACTTCTGCGTCACCGCTGTACCCTCATGCTCTTCTGTCTCACTGCTGAAGCATCTTCTCATCTGTCCCAACACTGAACTTACCTGCTCATCTGCCCCACCACTGTAACCCCCTTTCTCATCTGCCCCACCACTGTACCCCCTGCTCTTCTGCCCCACCACTGTAACCCCCTGCTCATGTGTTCCACCGATTTACCTCCTTTCTCCTCTGCACATCTGCCCCACCACTGTACCCCCCCTGCTCATCTGCCCCACCGCTGTAACCCCCTGCTCCTCTGTCCCACCAATGTACATCCTTTCTCCTCTGTCCCAACACTGAACCCCCCCTGCTCAGCTGTCCCACCACTTTAACCCCCTGCTCATCTGCCCCATCACTGTACCCCCCTGCTTTTCTGTCCCACTGCCAAACCCCCTTCTCATCCCTCCCACCACTTTACCTCCTGCACATCTGCCCCGCCACTGTACCCTTTGCTCTTCTGTCCCACCACTGTAACCCCCCTGCTCATCTGCCCCATCAATGTAGCCCTCTTTCTCATCTGCCCCACCACAGTATCTCCTGCACATCTGTCTCACCTCTGTACCCCCTGCTCTTCTGCCCCACCTCTGTTCCCACTGCTCTCCTGGCCCACCACTGTAACCCTCTGCTCATCTGTCCCACCAATACACCTCTTTTCACATCTGCCTCACTGCTCTATCCCCCTGATTTTCTGTCCCACCACTGAACCCCCCTCTCATCTGCCCCAACACTAAACCCCCCCTGCTCATCTGGCCCAACACTGAACCCCCTGTTCATCTGGCCCAACGCTGAACCCCCCTGTTCATCTGGCCCAACACTGAACCCCCCCTGCTCATCTGGCCCAACACTGAACCCCCCAGCTCATCTGGCCCAACACTGAACCCCCCAGCTCATCTGGCCCAACACTGAACCCCCCTGCTCATCTGGCCCAACACTGAACCCCCCTGCTCATCTGGCCCAACACTGAACCCCCCTGCTGATCTGGCCCAACACTGTACCCCCTGCTCTTCTGTCCCACTGCTGAACCCCCTTCTCATCTCTTCCACCACTGTACCTCCCTGCACATCGGCCCCACCGCTGTACCTCCCTGCTCATTTTCCCCAACGCTGTACCCTCCTGCTCATCTGCTCCACCGCTGTACCCTCTTCTCATCTATGATATGCGTGATATGCAGAGTGGTGAAAGGAAGCAGAGATGAGACACCTCTACCTGTCCTGGCACACTCATCCTGCTGATCCAACTCTCGCATTTAGCCCTTGTGCTTGTATGTGATGTCACATACAAGCATCTGGAATGGATGTGCAATGATGAGCTCAGGTCAGGGGCACTTTCTGAAAGCAGTGGGCCTGTATGCAGGAGATATATTTGTTTAGGAGATGTGTTTGAGTTTCGTGAAAAAATTCCGCCCTCATCTTACCAGCACTGCTCATAATTACATAATACGCCTCCTTCTGTAGGCATCTGCCCCTCACACGCGCCCATCATGAAGAAATCTGCCCCTTGCAGACTTGCACGAGCATCGGGAGCATGTGGCACAATGTCAGCTATTGTGCGCAGGCGCCGTCTACAGCTGATTGTAAATTCCGAGGTTCGGAGACTTTCGGCAGCTCCGTACTACACAAGCGTTACGCATGCGCAGTACCGGGCGGGCATTTCTCGACAGGGGGCATTTCCCGTCAGAACACCGGCAAAAGAGGCTTTGTGCTGCTTACGGCACCAGTGCCGGCATTGCCTACCCCTGGTCTAGGCTATAAGAAGATTGTCAAGACTCTGAAACTCAGCTACAGCACGGTGGCCAAGACCATACCGTGGTTTAACAGGACAGGTTGCACTCAGAACAGGCCTCGCTATGGTCGACCAAGAAGTTGAGTGCACGTGCTCAGCATCATTACCAGAGGTTGTCTTTGGGAAATAGGCGTATGAGTGCTGCCAGCATTGCTGCAGAGGTTGAAGGGGTGGGAGTTCAGCCTGTCGGTGCTCAGACCATACGCCGCACACAGCATCAAATTGGTCTGCATGGCTGTCGTCCCAGAAGGAAGCTTCTTTTAACCACTTCCCGCCTGGTCAATAGCAGATTCACGTCCGGGAAGTTGTTCTGTTATCCTGACTGGGCGTCATATGACGTCCAGCAGGATACCAGTCGCCGCGCGCTCATGGGGGCGCATTGCAGCGATCAGTGGTGCCGTGTGTCAGTCTCTCCTGACAGGGGGGGTTTGCGCTGATTGTTTATCAGCACAGCCCCCCCCCTCCAGATGCCCACACTGGACCACCAGGGAAGCCGCCAGGACCACCAGGGAAGCCTTCAACATGTGGATGGCCAGGTAAATCCCCCATGGCCATCCACATGTGCAGAATATGTGCAAAATATGCCCAACATATGCCAATCAGTGCTCACAAATGGGCACTGACTGGCACCATTATAGTACAAAAAAAACAATGATGCCCAGCAATGCCACCCACCAGAGTAATCAGTGCCACTCATCAGTGTCCCTCAGTGACATCTATCAGTGCCTATCCGTGCCAATCAGTGCCCACCTATCAGTGACCATCAGTGCCCATCCGTGCCACCTATTCATTTCACCCATATGTACCCATCAGTGCCACCCATAAGTACCCATCAGTGCCGCCTATGAGTGCCCATCAGTGCTGCCTATGAGTGTCCATCAGTGCCGCCTATGAGTGCCCATCAGTGCCGCATACCAGTGCCACCTATCAGTGCCCATCAATGTCGCCTATCAGTGCCCATCAGTGCCGCCTATCAGTGTCCATCATCAGTGCTTATTGGTGCCACCTCATCAGTGCCACCTTATCAGTGCCCATCAGTGCAGCCATTTCAGTGCCCGTCATTGAAAAAGAAAACGTACTTATTTACAAAAAAATTAACAGAAACAAATAAAAACTTTTTTTTTCTCAAAATTTTCTGTCTTTTTTTATTCGTTGGGCAAAAAATAAAAATGGCAGAGGTGATCAAATACCACCAAAAGAAAGCTCTATTTGTGGGAACAAAATGATAAAAAATTTGTTTGGGTGCCGTGTAGCATGACCGCGCAATTGTGATTCAAATTGCTACAGCGCTGAAAGCTGAAAATTGGCCTGGGCAGGAAGATGTATAAGTGCCTGGTATTGAAATGGTTAAAGATGATGCACAAGAACGCCGGCAAACAGTTTGCTGAAGACAAGCAGACTAAGGACATGGATTACTGGAACCATGTCCTGTAGTCTGATTAGACCAAGATAAACTTATTTGGTTCATATGGTGTCAAGTGTGTGTGGCGGCAACCAGGTGAGGAGTACAAAGACAAGTTTGTCTTGCCTACAGTCAAGCATGGTGGTGGGAGTGTCATGGTCTGGGGCGGCATGAGTGCTGCCATCACTGGGGAGCTACAGTTCAATGAGGGAACCATGAATGCCAATAGACTTGTGCACAACGGAAAAATTTGTTTAGTTTCGGTTCGTTTCTTTTTGGTCCTGTTGATTCGTAATCATTCATAATTTTGCTAGACGGGATTTTTCGTGTTCGGACTAATTCGTACTTTCGCAAGCAACATTTTTCGTTGAATTTTTAGTTGATTTATAATTCGTACTTTCGGTAGAGTACATTGTTTTTCGTTGATTCTGGACACAACTCCTACTTTCGTAACTTTTTTTGGGTTCGTTGATTCGTAATTTTCCGTGTCTCTCTCACAACGAGGCTGCCTATTATGCCTAATGTGCTTCGAATGGATTTGTACTTTTCTAAATACATAGCGGTTATTTGTAACGATTCGAAATCTCGTATTTTACTTTCGTTTTTTACATGCGGCTATAGCGTCCGCCCCCGTACACCATATTGAGAGGGAGTTCAGCACGGAGAGGGAGAAGCAGAGAGCAGAGCAGAGTGAGTGTTATTGTGCTTCGTATGGATTCGTACATTCGTAACATTTTTCATACCGAATTATGCCGAAGACATTCGGGCATTCACTATTTGCGGTATAATTTATTTCGGATTCCGTTTTATTCGTAATTGCTTTGTTCGGAAATTCGAATGCTTCCGAATGTCCGAAAGTTGCTAAATTCGGACGAATTTCGATTCGTTACAAAATGAATTGCACAAGCCTAAATGCCAACATGTACTGTGACATATACTAAAGCAGAGCATGATCCCCTCCCTTCGGAGACTGGGCCGCAGGGCAGTATTCCAACAAGATAATGACCCCGAACACAACTCCAAGATGACCACTGCCTTGCTAAAGAAGCTGAGGGTAAATGTAATGGACTGGCCAAGCATGTCTCCAGACCTAAACCCTATTGAGCATCTGTGGGGAATCCTCAAACGGAAGGTGGAGGAGCGCAAGGTCTCTAACATCCACCAGCTCTGTGATGTCGTTATGGAGGAGTGGAAGAGGACTCCAGTGGCAACCTGTGAAGCTCTGGTGAACTCCATGCCCAAGAGGGTTAAGGCAGTGCTGGAAAATAATGTTGGCCACACAAAATATTGACACTTTGGGCACACTTTCACTTAGGGGTGTACTCACTTTTGTTGCCAGCGGTTTAGACATTAATGGCTGTGTGTTGAGTTATTTTGAGGGGACAGCAAATTTAATCTGTTATACAAGCTGTACACTCACTACATTACATTGTAGCAAAGTGTAATTTCTTCAGTGTTGTCACATGAAAAGATATAATAAAATATTTACAAAAATGTGAGGGGTGTACTCATCTTTGTGAGATACTGTATTTTGGTTACAAGAAAACTTGAATGCTCATAGCATGACTAGACTAATTTATGTTTTTCATTTTGTATGCAGAGTTTGAAAATTCTCGATATGTCCCACAACAAGATGACATCTATGGCCTTGGGAGATACAGAACAGTTATCAAATCTTGAAGAACTTTCCTTTTCTCATAACCAGATCAATGAACTAAAAAAAGAAGCTTTGGCATTTCTTGGAAACAACTCTGTACAGAGGCTGGATCTATCAACCAATCCTGTCCGCAGCGTGAGACATTATTTGTTTATAATATGGGGGTAACCATCAGTCCTACATTATTGATATATATATATATATATATATATATATATATATATATATACTTTTATATGTCTATGCCATGCTAGGGTATTTTTAATTAGCATTAAATGGGATCTGTCACAAAGATGAATACAACTGTCTGAAAAGAGGTTGTGACTGCATGTTAAATCTGTGAACAAAGTGATTGAATTAAAGTGTTACTAAACCCAGGACCCTGCATTCACTAGATCCGGTCTCCCACAGTACTAGACATGTGCAATTTGTTTAGTTTCTAATTCGTTTTTCACAAATTTAGTGAAATTCGTTAATTCCGAAATTTACGAATTTGCGAATATTTCAATTTCCGGATTTTCGGATTTCCGAATTTTTCAATTTCCGAATTTTCAGATTTCCGAATTTTTAAATTTTCGGATTTCCGAAATTTCGAATTTACGAATTTTGGAAATTTGGATTTTCGAAAGTTCCGAATTTACGAAATTCGGAGTTTCGGATTTTCGAATTTACGAAATTCTGAATTTACGAAATTCGGATTTTCGAAAATTGTAAATTCGAAAATTCGAGATTCGAAAATTCAAAATTGCAAAATTCTAAAATCTAAAATTCGAAAATGGGAAATTTCAGAATTACGAATTTTTAGAATTTCCGTTTTCGTTTTATTTGTTTTTTTTTGGAAATTCGGAAATTCGAAAATTTGGAATTCGGAAATTCGGAATTCCGAATTTCCAAAAAAAGCAAAAAAAAAAACAAAAAAAAAGAATTTTTCGAATTTCCCAAATTTCCGAAAAAAGCAAAAAAAAGCAAAAAAATAAAATTTTTCGAATTTCCGAAAAAAGAAAAAAAAAAAAAACGAAAACGAAAAAAATATATTTTTCGAATTTCCCGAATTTCCGAAAAAAGCAAAAGAAACGAAAACGAAAAAAACGAATTTTTCGGCAGTGCATATGTCTACACATTACACAGAAAATTTTAGTAAATATAAACTGCGAAATACCTTTTCACATCAGCAGTACATAGCAGTCTTGTGACTTCTATCAGTGCCTGGTTAAAGCTTGTAGGAGGAGTTTTCCTTTTCCCCTGATTGTCCTATGAGGCTGCAAGACCCCTGACCCTCTGTCTGGACAGAGCTGATTGGCTCTGTGCTGATCACATGCACTCTCCCAAGAAAAAAAAAACTCTCTAGTAATACACACCAAAACTGAGTATGTGCAGAGTGCCCCCAAGGCTCTGTTCTATCAGCAGAAGGGGGGGGGGGGATCAGAGAAGACAGGATCAAACAGCCTTTTTACACAATGCAGATAATTAACCCCTTAGGTTCCACAGTGAGTATAACAAGCATGCTTTACTGCATATACAGACTGAGTTTTCTGTTGTGGGTTTTGTAACGCTTTAAGTATTTTATAGAGCTGAAAAATCTGCTTCTATCAGAGGCTTGTCTAACAAGCAGTTAGCTTCATTCATGATGTCAGATAAAAGGCAGTAACATAAAACATTAGGATTGATTATGTAAAAGGGTATGTTTACTATACTAAATATAATATAAATAAATAATTGTAGGGGTGTTAGTTCCCCTGCACATAGTCGCTGACATTTCAGCAGAAAAGCCTTAGAAGCTAATTTCCTCTTACTGCTTCAAGACCTCCTTCTTTTGTTTTAAAGCAGAAATATAGGTATTTTCAGGGAGCACAGTTGAGGTGTTTTTGCAAAGGTTCCGTTAAAATATTTGATTTGACTTGCATATTAGTACAAGCTTCCTCTTCTATAGTTTTGCTATCATATTAAAACGGAACTTAATGGAAAATGAACAAAATAAAGATAAGCAGTCCATTGCCTACCAGGCCAATTCTGACATTTATCTCCTAAAAAAAATCATAATTTTTTGCTAGAAAAATACACAGAACCCCCAAACATTATATATATATATATATATATATATATATATATATATACACATATACATATATAGCAGAGTCCCTAGAAAATGGCGGTCGTTTGAACTTTTTATCTCACACGGTATTTGCGCAGCAATTTTTTAAAAGCTTTTTTTGGAAAAAAAATCTTTCATGCATTAAACAAAAAGCAATAAAGTTAGCCCAATTTTTTTGCATAATGTGAAAGATGATGTTACGCCGAGTAAATAGATACCTAACATGTTACGCTTCAAAATTGCACACACTCGTGGAATGGCGCCAAACTTTGGTACTTAAAAACCCCCATAGGCGACAGGTTACATGTTATGAGTTACAGAGGAGTGTGGTTTGAACGCCGTTTACATATGTGGGTGCGACTTACGTATGTTATGAGTTATAGAGGAGTGTGGTTTGAACGCTGTTTAAATATGTGGGTGCGACTTACGTATGCGTTCTCTTCTGCGAGCGAGCACGCGGGGACAGGGGCGCTTTACTTTTTTTTTTATTGTTAATTTTACTTTTATTTTTCTAGTTTGATCCTTTTTTTTTAAACATTTTTTTATCACTTTTATTCCTATTACAACATCCCTTGTAATATGAATAGTGCGTGACAAGTCCTCTTTACAGTGAGATTTGGGGACAATGAGTCCCCAGATCTCACCTCTAGGCTGGAAAGCCTAAAATCAAAAAAAAAAAAAAAAGTTTGTCGTTTTTTTTAAATGCAGAGGCCGGACGTGGCGTCATAATATCGCACCTGTCCTCCGAACGATCATAGAGACTTCGGGGACCATCTGGCCCGCCGGAAGTCTATATGGTCATCATCCGTCGCTGGTCATTTCCTTCTCCGGCTCGCCGAGCACAGGGGCCAGCTGGGAGTAGCACTGGAGGGCAGCGGGAGGACGTCCCCTCCCGCTGCCTGTGAGAACGATCAATTTGCTGAACAGTTCTTATGGTGTAGGGAATTGCCAGCTGTGAAAGAAGATATCTGAATGATGCCTGTAACTGCAGGCATCATTCAGATATCACCGCTGAAAGTCGACAACACGTCATATGACATTGGGCGGGTGGGAAGCGGTTTAACATTGCTGCAATATTCAGCTTGAATCTAGAGATTTCCCCCGCAGTACTTCTTTTGCACCACAAGATGTCCTCAGCGTAATGTCCAGCATCATGTCCAGCATCATTCAACCCACTTACTTTAAGCCTAATGCCCCATACACACAATCGTTTTTCATGCCGTTAAAAATGCCATTTTTAAAAATGGGCATTAAAACCGATCGTGTGTATGCTCCAGAGCATTTTTAACGACGTGAAAAATGGCCATTAAAAATTTCGAACATGCTCTATTTTTTCACGTCGTTTTTCATGTCGTTTTTTTTAACGGCGTGAAAAACGATGGTGTGTATGCTTTGACGAGGTGAAAAAAAACGCGCATGCTCAGAATCAAGTATGAGACGGGAGCGCATGTTCTGGTAAAACTAGCATTTGTAATGGAGATAGCACATTCGTCACGCAGTAACGGACTGAAAAGCACGAGGCTGAAAAGCGCGAATTGTCGCTTAACAAACGTTACTAACATGAAGGGTGGCACCATCCGAACTGAACTTCCCCTTTATAGTGCCGTCGTACGTGTTGTACGTCACTGCGCTTTGCTTGAACGTTTTTTAAAATGATCGTGTGTACGCAAGACAGGCTTGAGAGGAAACATGAAAAAAAACGACGAGAAAAATGTTGGTTTAAAAAATGGCATGAAAAACGATCGTGTGTACGCCGCATAATGCATCTTCAACCTGCCACAGCAGTGACCAGATGAATTTTCTATCCACTGTGGTTGAACAAAAGTTTACCAATCAAAGTTGATCTGTTGGTATTTTTTTGCTTGATCTGTGCTGCAGGCAATAGACTGCAGCATTAATCTGTGTATTCTGATGGTGGGGAAGTCTCCCCACCGTCAGAATACAAAGACACAGCAGAGAACATTCCTCCGTACATCTGGAATGTGTGGATTGAGGAATCGGGTCAGTTTTTCTCATTCAAACTGCTAATCTTATGTATGGCCAACCTTAATCAGATGCAGCCACTGTTAAGGTATTTTAACAGTGGCTGTCAAAAACCAATAGGCACAGTGGGAGATCTATCCATCTGTGCTGTATAAAAAACAATCAATGTATGGCCAGCTTAAAGCGTTATTAAACCCAAAATCAAAATGTAATATATTACAGCTTACCAATCTATAGATGTGGTGGCTGCATTTGTTTTCTTTTTTAGACTTTTTCCCTCTGTATTCACCTGGTGATCTGGCCAGTAACTAATTAAATGTATGAGTGGCTACACTCTAGATGGAGGAGCAACAGAGACACCTTTGGACAGCAGCTTTGTCAGTCTGGGGGGGGGGGGGGGTGTAGTGTTAAACCAACCAGCAGACAGTGTTGCCAACCATCGGTATTTTTACAGGCAGCCAGTAAAAACCGGGCACTTTTCTCCTGCGCTTAAATGCCTGTGACAGGAAAAGGTTGCCAGGTAGAAATATGTCTGTGACGCTCGGCTCGAGACCATCTGAGTGCCTGCTACAGCGTGTTTCGGTGGCCCCGACGGGGGGAGGGTCTGGTCGGACGCGGTGTCTGAGCGAGTATTGTGGGATTTGATGGTAGCACATCTTGCCGCCAACGCCAGCCACTATAAAAACGCAAGGGAGCCAAGCTAAGCTGCTGAAGGCGAAGCCTCGTGTATGGGACGTGAACAGGGCAAGCTGGGAGATGGGGCAACCAGTGCTGTTTGGAGTGGAGTGGGCTGAAAGGACCACCTGACGTGGAGAGAGACTGTCACTGTGACTCAGGAGGGGACGTGTCCTGTCAGTGAGGTGTCATCATCATCTGTGCTGCTGCACACTGCTGTCAGTGTCACTGTGAGACTTAATTTCATGTGTGTGTTCCTGCCCAAGTCACACACACATGAAGTCCCTGAGAGGGGCCTGCCTGCCTGGAGTGGAGTAGAGACTCTCACTGACACTCAAGCATCAACTTCATATGTGCCCACGCGGGCCCCATATCTTGCCCTTTCTGAGCCAGGAAAGGGGGAGGGGCAGTCTGATCAAACATAAAATAAGAAATACAGTATCTCGCAAAAGTGAGTACACCCCTCACATTTTTGTAAATATTTTATTATATCTTTTTATGTAACAACACTGAAGAAATGACAGTTTGCTACAATGTAAAGTAGTGAGTGTACAGCTTGTATAACAGTGTAATTTTGTTGTCCCACTCAACACACAGCCATTAATGTTTAAACTGCTGGCAACAAAAGTGAGTACACTTCTAAGTGAAGATGTCCAAATTGGGCCCAATTAGCCATTTTCCCACCCTGGTCATGTGACTCATTTGTGTTACAAGGTCTCAGGTGTGAATGGAAAAGCAGGTATGTTAAATTTGGTGTTATCACTCTGAGGCCTCGTACACACGACCGATTTTCTCGGCAAGAACCAGCAAGAAACTTGCTGGCAGAGAGGTCTTGCCGAGTAAATCGGTCGTGTGTACGCTGCTAGCGTGTTTCTCGTCGAGAAAACCGACAAGAAACCTCGACGAGAAAATAGAGAACCTGCTCTCTATTTTCTCGTCGAGATTCTCCTCGGCGTGTTTCTCGACGAGAAAAGTGAGTGTGTGTACACTTACCTGTCCGCCCGGAAGCCCGCGCATGTTCGAAATTAATTTGACGCATGCGCGGTAGCTTCCTAGGCATACGTAGGGTATACCAAGATGGCGGCGACGGCATCGAATGTGACGAGCGCATGCTCGACGTAGTCGATGACGTCACCGCGTACACTCCTTTCAAAGAACCGCGGGTTCTTTGAAACGAGCGTGTGTACACTCGGCCGGGACAAGTTTCTTGTCCAAGAATCTCGTCGAAAAAAACGACATGTTTTTCTCAACGAGAATCTCGGCCGTGTGTACGAGGCCTCACTCTCTCATACTGGAAACTGGAAGTTCAACATGGCACCTCATGGCAAAGAACTCTGAGGAGCTGAAAAAAAGAATTGTTGTTCTACATAAAGATGACCTAGGTTATAAGAAGATTGCCAAGACCCTGAAACTGAGCTGCAGCACAGTGGCCAAGACCATACAGCGGTTTAACAGGACAGGTTGCACTCAGAACAGGCCTCGCCATGGTCAACCAAAGAAGTTGAGTGCACGTGCTCAGCGTCATATCCAGAGGTTTGGGAAAAGGACGTATGAGTGCTGCCAGCATTGCTGCAGAGATTGAAGGGGTGGGAGGTCAGCCTGTCAGTGCTCAGACCATACGCCGCACACTGCATCAAATTGGTCTGCATAGCTGTCGTCCCAGAAGGAAGCCTCTTCTAAAGATGATACACAAGAAAGCCCGCAAACAGTTTTCTGAAAACAAGCAGACTAAGGGCATTACTGGAACCATGTCCTGTGGTCTAATGAGACCAAGATAAACTTATTTGGTTCAGCTGGTGTCAAGCGTGTGTGGGGGCAACCAGGTGAGGATTACAAAGACAAGTGTGTCTTGCCTACAGTAAAGCATGGTGGGAGTGTCATGGTCTGGGGCTGCATGAGTGCTGCCGGCACTGGGGAGCTACAGTTCATTGAGGGAACCATGAATGCCAACATGTACTGTGACATACTGAAGCAGAGCATGATCCCCTCCCTTCGGAGACTGGGCCGCAGGGCAGTATTCCAACATGATAACGACCCCAAACACACCTCCAAGATGACCACTGCCTTGTTAAAGAAGCAGAGGGTAAAGGTGATGGACTGGCCAAGCATGTCTCCAGACCTAAAACCTTATTGAGCATCTGTGGGGAATCCTGAAACGGAAAGTGAAGGAGCGCAAGGTCTCTAACATGCACCAGCTCCGTGATGTAGTCATGGAGGAGTGGAAGAGGACAACCTGTGAAGGCAACCTGTGAAGCTCTGGTGAACTCCATGCCCAAGAGGGTTAAGGCAGTGCTGGAAAATAATGGTGGTCACACAAAATAATGACACTTTGGGCCCAATTTGGACATTTTCACTTAGGGATGTACTCACTTTTGTTTCCAGTGGTTTAGACATTAATGGCTGTGTGTTGAGTTATTTTGAGGGGACAGCAAATTTACACTGTTATACAAGCTGTACACTCACTATTTACATTGTAGCAAAGTGTCATTTCTTCAGTGTTGTCAAATAAATGGATATAATAAAATATTTACAAAAATGCGAGGGGTGTACTCACGTTTATGAGATACTGTATGTTTTTTGCCCTAATATCTACTTTAATTCAAATCGCTAATTGCATATTGAACTTGTTTGTGGCTTAAATACTGAAATTCACACATAAAACTGTAAAACTTCCAAACTTTTGGGAAATGGCAGTAAAAAACGTGGTTGTGTCAGTAAATTTTGGGCATTGTGCCAGTAAATTTCAATCTGGTAGGTGGCAACACTGCTAGCAGATTTAGATGCATTACCGAACTACAGTTAACACTATTTGAAGCGGTTGTATAGTGTATTTTTTTACTTTTACCTACAGGTCAAGCCTCGTACACACGACCGGTTTTCTCCATTCGTGTGTATGGATTCTTGTTGAGAAAACTGCCGGGAATCTCAACAAGAAAAATAGGGAACCTGCTCTCTATTTTCTCATCAGGATTCTCGTTTTTCTCATCGGGATTCTGGTCGGCCTGTTTCCCGACGAGAAAACTGGTCGTGTGTATGCTTTTCCGAGTCTTAAAAAAACGCGCATGCTCAGAATCAAGTATGAGACAGGAGCGCTCCTTCTGGTAAAACTAGCGTTCGTAATGGAGATAGCACATTCGTCACGCTGTAACGAACTGAAAGCACGAAGACTGAAAAGCGCGAATCGTCTCTTTCCAAACTTTTACTAACACGCTGTAACACGAGATCAGCAAAAGCAGCCCAAGGGGTGGCGCAATTGTAATCGAACTTCCCCTTTATACTGCCGTCGTACGTGTTGTACGTCATCGCGCTTTACAACAACAAGATTTTTAATTGACAGTGTGTATGCAAGGAAATCTTGACAAGAATCTCGTCGAGAAAACCAACGTTTTTATTTAAGACGGGATTCTCGGCCGTGTGTACGAGGCTTAAGCCTGTAGGTAAAAAGAATATCTCCAAAACCTGTACGGTATTCCCCTTGCAATTCGCCGCTGACTTCAGCGGCGCATGCGCTTAGGGGATTCTCGGCTGAAAGCCCGGCAGACGCCGGACCTTGCCGGAAAGAAGTCTCCCGCTCGCATGCGTGGGAGTGACGACATCGCGGCTCCAGCCAATCACAGCGCTGGAGCCGCGATACCCGGAAGACATGCCGAGGCAACATGTCATCTCCCTCTGCGTGGACCAAGTAAATTACCAACGCCTCATTCTAAGGTAAGTATTTCATAATGAGCTATTATGCGGTGCATAATAGCTCATTATGCCTTTTGCCTTACAGGTGACTAAAAATAAATACATTTTTGGGGCTATACAACCGCTTTAAGCAGTTGCAGCAAGTTATTTTTTCCTTTTGGGAGAAAGGTTTTACATAAATAAAAGCTGTTGATTGTAAGCACCCCTGTCAATGGCGAATGGTTTGCCTCAACCCTCTAACTGCTACATCTGTAGGATAGCTTGTTCTTTTGAAAAACAACAAACTTACTGGCCAAATTACTAGGTGAAAAAAAAGAAAGCTTAAAAAAAAACGAAAGCTGCCACCACATCTAATGCCGTGTACACACGATCGATTTTCTCGACGGTGAAAACACTGTCGAGAAATTCGACATGAAAAACGAGGACTGGCTTGGTCCCCTACACACGGCCGGTTTTCATTACATTTTTTCTCTTGGTCGAGAAAACCGACCGTGTGTAGGCTCCCTGGCAGTGTTTCCCTATGGGAAAACTGCCGCGGAAAAAAATGCTGTGAATCACGGCGAGAAAAATTAGATCATGTTCTAATTTTTCTCGTCGTGATTCTTGTTGTTTTTCTTGTCGGGAAAAATGCTGGAAAGCCCACACACAGGCGTTTTTCTCAAAGAGAAAATATTTCATTTTTCCCGACGAGAAAAATGGTCGTGTGTACACGGCATAAGAATTGCTAAGCTGCAGTATGACAATTTTTTGGTTTGGGGTTTAATAGCTCTTTGAGCCTGCATTCTTGGTAAAAAAAAAAAAAACAAACAGTACATTCCTTTCCATGTGATGATGGTGATTTTAATCTTTTTTTTGTGAGCATTTGAGATGTACTGAGAAGAAATAAGAGCCAACTGTTTCAGCAATATTTAAAATACATCTTCAAACTAGTGCATCTTTTATATTTATTTTTGATAGATGCGGGGGAGTTCAATCACCCAAGTAAAATGCATTTTCATATACGGTATGTCCCATTATGCTACTTGTTGATATGGGACGCTCACTTAGCGGAAGCAGATGTTACATTACTTCCACATTTACTTGCAAATGTATGCAACTGAAACCTCTGCTCTTGATTATGTAGTTTTTTTAGAAGAAGACTTGAAATCTGCTTTCTTTTGTCAACTGGCAAAATTAAGCACTGGCAATGTCTGTGTGTAAGATTTACTTCCACTTTTTATGTCATGATTACTTCCTGGCAGGGATACAATATACAAATGTATTATTTGGTATTTACATCATACTTGATCTTACCCTCATATTAGGTTTACTAAGGGAAGCAAAGCCTGAAATTGAGAAGTTAAACTAACCAGATAAAAATTATATATTAGCAGACATATAAAAACATTTTGACATTGCGCAATTGCTGTTCTTTAAGGCCTCGTTCACATCATACGTGCAGAAAAACTGATGGAAAAAATGAGCAGATTTGACTAATGCCTCATACACACGGTCTGACTTTTTGCCAACAAATTTCAAACTGAGCAAGTTTGACAAAAAATCCGACCACGTGTACGCTCCATCGGACAAATGTTCGGTCTCCAAACAGACAAACTTTTCGGCAACAAAAGTCCGGTGGAGCAAAGTCCCACCGTGTGTACAGAAATCCATCGGACTTTTGTTTGAAGGAGAAATTTTAGCATGCCCAGAACCAATGTTAAAATCAACCAACAATAGCAGAAGTTGACCAAATGGTGGCCGTAAAGAGCAGAAAAGCGCAGAAAAAAACACGCGATGTTGGGAAAGTTTTGGGATGGTTTGCAGAAAAGTCCTGCCGTGTGTATGCTATGGGTGTGCCCGGCCAACTCCCTTCGGACAAAAATCTAAAAAAAGTTTGTTTGAAGTCCGACCGTGTGTACAAGGCTTTACACTATATTGTCAAAAGTATTGGCCCACCCTTTGCAAATTGCACCCTTTGCAGCTATATCAGCTTCAACTCCTCTGGGAAGGCTGTCCACAAGGTTTAGGAGTGTGTCTATGGGAATGTTTGACCATTCTTCCAGAAGCGCATTTGTCAGGTCAGGCACTGATGTTGGACGAGAAGGCCTGGCTCGCAGTCTCCGCTCTCATTCATCCCAAAGGTGTTCTGTCAGGTTTAGGTCAAGACTCTGTGCAGGCCAGTCAAGTTTCTCCACCCCAAACTCGCTCATTCATGTCTTTATGGACCTTGCTTTGTGCACTGGTCCAAATCATTTGGTAGAGGTGGGATTTTGCTGTGGGGTTGTTTTTCAGGGGTTGGGCTTGGCCCCTTAGTTCCAGTGAAGGGAACTCTCATACCAAGACATTTTGGACAATTTCATGCTCCCAACCTTGTGGGAAGAGTTTGGGGATGGCCCCTTCCTGTTCCAACATGACTGCGCACAGTGCACAAAGCAAGGTCCATAGAGACATGGATGAGCGAGTTTGGGGTGGAGGAACTTGACTGGCCTGAGTCCTGACCTCAGCCCTATAGAACATCGGCCCAATCAGCTGACTCTGGGTCAACATGTATTCCTGTGAACCAGAAGAGAAATATAGCCAAAAAAGGTTTGTCCATACTTCTCGTTTAAAGTGCAAGCTTGAATCTTGTGCATCTGACACTCTTGTTTATGTTGGATGCCTCTGTGCTTTGATTTAATGCATTGGCCCCTACATTTCCCTCAACTAAAACCATAGTGCTTAACAAAGAACCAGGCATACAACACATGCTAGCAGCATAAGGATTACAAATACAGTGGAACCTCGGTTTAAGAGTAACTTGGTTTGAGAGAAATTTGATTTGCAAGCAATTTTTTTTTTAATTCTGACTCGGTTTGGTGAGTGTTGACTCGCAAGTCGAGCAGAATTCAAGCTAAATAGGCCTGCAGTACCGCATTTGGCCTGAGGTACGGGGGCGCAGGAGCCGAGCAGAGCCTAAATAGGCCTGCAGTACCGCATTTGGCCTGAGGTACGGGGGCGCAGGAGCCGAGCAGAGCCAAACAGCGACAATCGCAGCCGATCGCCGCCATTCGGCAATGCTCGGAAAGACACGGATATACACAGAAATACTGTTTCCGTGCCTTTGCGATGTTTGCCGAGGTCAGCCGAAGTGTCCTCGGGCCTTTTTGGTTGTTTCCGAGGCTCTACGGCGACCCCCCCGACCTGGCCGCATTCGGAATTGCATCCTATTGAAGTCAATGCAGAACTAATTATTTTTGTTTCCATTGACTTCAATGGGAAAACTCACTTTGATATGCGAGTACTTTGGATTACGGGCATACTCCTGGAACGGATTATGCTCGTAATCCGAGGTTCAACTGTAGTTAGTGTTGATTGAGAGAGTGCAGTTCCACTTTAAAGTGGTTGTAAAGGCTAATCAGCCCCTCTACTTACCTGAGTCCAATCTCTATTCAACGCTGCTCTCTCTCTTTCCTCACAGGACTTAGAGACAGCAACGGAGTCATTGGCTCCTGCTTTTGTCAATCAAATTCTGTGAGGAGGGAGCAGAAACAGGGTCGAGCCGCACTGTATGTGTCAGGAGACGCACGCAGCCCGGCTCAGGATCAAGCCCACACGTGTGCTCCCATAGAAAGCCCTTGCTGTGGGGGCACACAAAGAAGAGGAGGAGCCTAGAGCACCAGTGGGAGACCTCAAAGAGGAGGTTCAGGGTTGCCCTGTGCAAAACCATTGCACAGAGCAGGTAAGTATGACATGTTTGTTATTTTAAAAAACTGAACCTTTACAATAATTTTAAGTATACCATTGAAGGTGTTTTTCGCCATATCTGTTTAACCTCCCTGGCGATATGATTCTGTCAGATTTTAGGTGCTGAAAGCGGTACCTTTATTCTGCATGGAAATTTGGCGTTTTATATTGTAGGCCTGTAATTGTTAGGAATAACTCACTTAAATCTGTCCAAACCAGAGTCTAGTAGACATCCCGGGTATGATAAAGTTCATAAAACAAAATCATAAATTATAATATAATAAATAACTATAAAATAATTATAACAAATAATAATATAATAATAATAAAAGTGTTTCTTGTTCATACATCACGGGACACAGAGCGGCATAGTCATTACTATGTGGGTTATATAGAATTACCTTCAGGTGCTGGCACTGGCAACTTCCAAAACAGGAAGTACCCTCCCCTATATAAGCCCCTCCCATCCGGGAGTACCTCAGTTTTTTGCCAGTGTCTAAGGTGTTGGCCAAGGTTAACATGTATTCATCTGGGCTTGTGTACAGGTTCTCTGGGCCCTAGCAAGCTATTCCGGATCCGACCAAAAAAGCTTCATAGCTAAACGGTCGGTACCCGGGCCTTGCAGAGAAGAGCAGGGTTTTGCCTGTAATGCCTCTCTTAGGAGGGCTGGACCCTGGGATCCAGAGCTCTGGTCATACCCAAAACCAAGAGGCTATCTGTGCAGGGTGCTATACAGGTCCAGGGGACTCCTTGGGAACCCGGTCCCTGAAGGTCTAGTACAATGCCTGCCGTGAGAGGTGAAGTTTGGGCTTCTGTGGACCAAACAAAGTCCTGCGGCGGGGAAAAGGTAAGTGGGGGCCCCTCAGGAACTTGGTTCTATTGAGGGGACCCCCAAGCCTAATATGTCTTTCTGCCTGTTACCTAAAGGTATTCCCGCTAATAGCTGTATATGCCTAAGAAATCCTAGAAATGTCTTTTCATAAAGGAAGTTTTAAAAAAAAAAAAAAACTGTAAACCTGGAAATGTTTTTCATAAAGGAGGTTTTTAAAAAAAAAAAAAAAAAAGACAAAAGTGCGGTACCTGTGTTTGTCCACTAGAGGCCGCTGTGGAATGTCTTTTTTTCTTGGGACTATTCCTTCCATGGTGAAAGTCCAGGCAGATGAGTGAGCTCTCTATCAGGGAAACTGCATTCCTCTGTCATGCTGCCAAGTAGTTTCCTTCCATCCCCGAGTCCTGGTGAAACAGGGACTCTGGCTCCTCTCCCTACATGGCGCCAAGAGCGCACACGTGCACGCGCGCGCGCGCGCGCGCACACGCTTTCTTTTTTATAGATTTAGCTTCAAAAAAGGGGGCGGAGCCTGGCGGATGACGCGCTCTGTGCGCCTAGCGCTTCTGCGCATGTGCGGGCGTCCCAGCAAGATAAAAGGACTCAGTCCACGCTGCTTGCTATGGACACAGAGCATGAAAAGGAGCTGGTAGCATGGTATAGGGGCTTACAGCGGGCGGTTGATACAGGCATCCCCAGAAAGACGAATTAGTAGACACCCACTGATGTACATAGCAGCAAATTGCATTAGACTATTTCAGTAAAGGGGTGTATTGCGGCTGGAATACCTCAGCTTTGAACTAAGGAATATGCCGCCTAAAAAACTCTGAGATATACCTCTCAGGAAGTGTAGGGGGTCTCCATCGGGCTCTGAGGATCTGGAGCAGTCGTCTGCACCTTCCTCCCCTGAGAAATCAGAGGTTAATACCCATAAGGAACCCCCGGGAGTGCCAGGTACTGCGGCTGTCCTCAGTCCACCTGCTCCTGCATATATAACAGAGGAGGTTTTTGCCTCAACTCTGGAGGGATTGGAGCAGAGATTGGCAGCATTGATCGCTTCTTCTCTACAGGAAAGAAAGCGTGCCAGATCTCCATCACCTCCATTAGAGTGCCTGTTGGCAGAGCAACAGTCCCAGGAAGGGACTGACCTACCTGAAGGGGATCAGGAGGAGGTTAACTCTGTTTTTGAGGAATCGACAGTAGATGAACCATTTTCAGCATCACAGACTGAAAGATTGTGGGTCCAGACCCTAACTGACATGGTTCGATCTGCATTTAAAATGCCTCTTGTTGAACCATCAAATACTGCTGTCTCCTCATTGGGGTCGCTAAAAGCTCCCCAGGTTAATTGCTCCTTTCCAATACATCCATTATTGGAAGGACTTATATACCAGGACTGGGAACATCCTGATAAACTATTTGTTCCGCCTAAGAAATTTCCGGTGATCTATCCCATGGAGGAAAAGTGCACCCAGAGATGGAATGTTCCTACGGTGGATGCAGCCATCTCTTCTGTGAACAAATCACTGGCATGCCCAGTAGATAATGTTCAAATGTTCAAAGATCCAGTAGATAAAAAATTGGAATCTTTATTAAAATCTGCTTTTTCCACAGCAGGGGCTGTTACACAGCCAGCAGTGGCAGCTATTGGGGTCTGCCAAGCTTTAAAGGATTAGATGAAAATGGTCCTGAGGGATTTGCCAGACCAGCAGGCCCAGGCTCTGGCTGATCTGCCTAGAGCATTATGCTTTGCGGTTGACGCCATCAAGGATTCCATCCATCAGGCCTCCCGCCTCACGCTGTCTTTGGTACATATGCGTAGGCTTCTGTGGCTCAAGAACTGGTCTGCTGAAGCTCCCTGTAAGAAGCTCTTAGTTAGCTTCCCATTTCATGGGGAACGCCTTTTTGGCGAAGACCTGGATAAGTATATCCAGAAGATTTCCAGTGGTAAAAGTACTCTCTTACCGAGTAAAAAGAGGTCTAGGGGTCCATCTTTTAAGAGGACTACCTCTCCTATCCCTGGGACGTCTGCTACTAAGCAGTTCCGACGGCCTCCTCGGTCAAACTCAGGGAGTAAAAATCAGGGACAGTCACAGGGTAATAAGAAACCCTGGATCCGAAGGGGTACTAAACCAGCCTCCAAGTCAAGCCTATGAAGGGCTGCCCCCACTCAAACGGGTGGGGGGAAGACTTCAGTTGTTCGCAGAGACCTGGCGGGAGACGATCAAAGACAGATGGGTGCTCTCCGCAGTAACTCTGGGATACAAGTTGGAGTTAAAAGAGTCTCCTCCTTCCCATTTTATGTGGTCAGGCATGCCAAAAGACCCTCTGAAAAGAGGGTCTCTCCTATTGGCGTTAGAACAACTATTGCTCCAAGGAGTAATTATGGAGGTTCCTATGGAAGAGTGGGGGTTGGGTTTCTACTCAAACCTTTTCACAGTCCCGAAACCAAACGGGGACATAAGACCCATATTGGACCTAAAGAGTCTAAACAAATTTCTAAACGTCCGGTCTTTCCGGATGGAGTCGATCCGATCGGTCACCGCTGCCCTACAGGGGGAGGAATGGTTAGCCTCGATCGACATCAAAGATGCTTACTTGCATGTTCCCATCTTTCCAGGTCATCAAAAATTTCTACGCTTTGCAGTAGAAGGGCGCCATTTTCAGTTCAGAGCCTTACCATTCGGTCTGGCCACAGCACCACGAGTGTTCACAAAAATTCTGGCCCCACTGTTGGCCGATCTAAGAACACGAGGTGTAACGATAATGGCATACCTAGACGACCTGTTGTTGATGGACCACTCAGTTGCCAAGCTAGAAGTGGTAATTGTCGATACAATCAAGTATCTAGAATCTCACGGTTGGGTCATCAACCTGGACAAGTCAGCCCTACAGCCAGTGAAAAACCTGGTATATCTAGGGCTACGGCTGGATTCAGACCAGAGGAAGATTTTCTTACCTCTAGACAAGGTATCCTCTTTGAGGGGCTTGGTCCGTCTGCTTTGTGCAAAAAGACAGCCGTCCATACGCCTGTGCATGAGGCTGCTAGGAAAGATGGTAGCATCATTCGAAGCTGTGCCATACGCCCAATTCCACTCAAGGAATTTACAGAGGGCCATATTGTCAGCCTGGAACAGAAAAATTCAGGCTCTGGACTTCCCGATGGCTTTGTCCCATTCCGTTCGGAAGAGTCTCTGCTGGTGGTTGATCCCCCAGAATCTCCAGAAGGGAAAACCCTTCAGTCCGATATCCTGGAAGGTGGTCACTACAGATGCCAGCCTTATAGGCTGGGGGGCAGTACTGGAGCAATGGTCTCTCCAGGGCAGATGGTCAAATGTAGTAAAAACCCTGCCCATCAATCTCTTAGAGATACGAGCAGCCCGGTATGCCCTAGTAGCCTGGACATCCAGACTCCAAGGGTCCCCTGTCAGAATTCAATCAGACAATGCCACAGCAGTGGCATATATCAATCATCAGTGAGGCACCAGGAGTCGTGCAGCCCAGAGGGAAGTAAGTCACATCCTGGAATGGGCAGAAAAGCATGTCCCATGTATATCAGCTGTCTTCATTCCAGGGGTGGAGAATTGGAAGGCGGACTTTCTGAGTCGCCAACAGTTATGCCCAGGGGAATGGTCCCTTCATCCCGAGGTCTTCCGAGCAATATGTCAGCGGTGGGGAACACCGGATGTAGATCTGCTAGCATCCAGATTCAACGCAAAGGTGGACAGATTTGTCTCCCGGACAAGGGATCCCCTCGCTTGCGGCTCGGATGCTCTGGTGTTCCCTTGGGATCAGTTCAGACTGATATATGCATTCCCTCCGCTACAATTGTTGCCTCGACTCCTTCGCAGAGTCAGGTTGGAAAAGAAGCCGGTGATCCTGGTGGCTCCAGCGTGGCCCCGAAGGGCCTGGTACGCGGAGATCATCAAAATGTCTGTGGGGAGTCCTTGGACCCTTCCACGTCGTCCGGACCTGCTTTCGCAAGGACCGATATACCACCCTTCCTTACTAACTCTAAGTTTAACGGCCTGGCTATTGAATCCCACATCCTAAAGAAGAGAGGTCTCTCTAACTCTGTGGTATCAACTATAATCAATGCCAGGAAGCCTGTATCCAGGCAGATCTACTATAGAGTTTGGAAGGCGTACATCACTTGGTGCGAGGCCAGAAAATGGCATCCACGTAAGTACGTTATAGGCAGAATTCTGGACTTCCTACAGGGGGCTGTAGACAGGAAGTTTGCCTTAAGTACTATCAGGGGTCAGGTTTCGGCCTTATCAATACTATTTCAAAGGCCCCTGGCTATGCATTCACTTGTCAAATCCTTTATGCAAGGGGTGACTCGTATTATTCCACCGATTAAGGCTCCCATATGCCCATGGGATCTAAATTTGGTTCTGTCGGTTCTGCAGAAGCAGCCATTTGAACCTTTGCGGCACATTTCCTTGGTTCTACTCACCAGAAAATTGATATTTTTAGTAGCCATATGCTCGGCTAGAAGAGTGTCGGAATTAGCCGCCATGTCCTGTAAGGAGCCATATCTGGTTATTCATAAGGACAGAGTAGTATTACGCCCTCACCCAGCCTTTCTTCCTAAGGTGGTATCGAGGTTTCACTTGAACCAGGATGTGGTTCTTCCTTCTTTTTTCCCCAAACCAAGCTCGGTAGAGGAAAAGTTATTGCATTCTTTGGATGTAGTAAGAGCAGTTAAAACTTATCTAAAAGCCACTGCTCAGATTCGTAGAACGGATTCTTTGTTTGTTCTGCCGGAAGGCCCCAGAAAGGGTCAGGCAGCATCAAAATCTACTTTAGCCAAGTGGATTTGACAGGTCATAATACAAGCCTATGGCTTGAGAAGTAGACCGCCTCCGTTCAAAGTTAGGGCGCACTCCACGAGAGCAGTTGGAACTTCATGGGCAGTGCATCACCAGGCCTCCCTGGCTCAAATTTGTAAGGCCGCAACATGGTCTTCAGTACACACGTTTACTAGGTTCTACCAGGTGGACGTTAGAAGTCAGGAGGATGTCGCCTTTGGGCGCAGTGTGTTGCAGGCCGCAAAAGATCCTCATGCCTGATGGCGCCCAGCTTATGTATGGTGTATCCCCCCCCCTCATTTGGCATTGCTTTGGGACGTCCCACATAGTAATGACTATGCCGCTCTGTGTCCCGTGATGTATGAACAAGAAAATAGGATTTTTAAAACAGCTTACCTGTAAAATCCTTTTCTTGGAGTACATCACGGGACACAGAGCTCCCACCCCTCTTTTGGGGACACGTATTGCTTTGCTACAAAACTGAGGTACTCCCAGATGGGAGGGGCTTATATAGGGGAGGGTACTTCCTGTTTTGGAAGTTGCCAGTGCCAGCACCTGAAGGTAATTCTATATAACCCACATAGTAATGACTATGCCGCTCTGTGTCCCGTGATGTACTCCAAGAAAAGGATTTTACAGGTAAGCTGTTTTAAAATACCTATTTTTTCAGTGTTTGATGACGAATTTCCCCACAAATCTCTATTGATTAATTCTGCAAGTGATTCTAATTTATTATCGCTGTTTTCTAGCTGGTCTAAAACCACTTTTGACATAAAGGGACACTTTTTGGTTGCTATGGACAATCTCCAAATTCCAGGCAGAAAGAACAGTTTTTATTATATAAAACTGCATGTAGGGCACTGGGCAGACCACTAGGGACAAAGGGGGTGTGTAATTTTTTTATACAGTACTGTAATATGTAAGATTACAGTATACTGTATGTGTATTGTGTTTTAACTTTTTTGAATTTGGCGCCGAACTCCGTCCCCGTGCGTCGTAACGTCACAGGGAACGGAGCTCGGCGGCACTCGGCACTGTGTGAATCGAGCGAGGAGACAGCTCGATCACACAGCGGGGAGGCATCGCAGGATCCAGGGGACAAGGTAAGTAACTCTGCCTGGATCACTGCGATGTGATCACGAGTCTGGCTCGGGGTTACTGCTTTTGGTGCTGAAACTTCACCCCGAGGCAGACTCGGGAATACCGCCAGGAAGGTTAATGCATGCAAACATATTTTTTCTCTTTCAATATTTTTATTTAGTTTTAAGATCCATAACAAGCCATGGTTCCCCCACGCAGTGGCGACATGGAAAAGGCATGTAAAGTAACAGCGTGTGAACGTCTAATGAGTAGCATAACGGTAAACTGTTACCAGAACCATAGGGGACCAGGTTAAAAATTAGGCAGATTTCACAGCTATATTACTCTGTTCCCTGGAGAACAGCAGTCTACATTAATAGCCTTCATATCAGAAATGAAAAGAAGAGGGAGGAAACAGAGAAATACAAGGAGAGAGAGAGAGAAGAGGAGAAGAGGAGAAGGGCCCCAAGAGAGGGCAAATACCACGGACGTGGGACCTGTACAAACAAGGTTTAAAGCCAACCATAGCTAGTTGGGGCAGGGACGGGAATGAGTAATTTAGCCACGGTTCCCAGATTTTTTAACGTTTTACATGCAAATCCCTCAATATACTGGAGCAAAAATATTTTTTAACATGCCTGTGCCTTCTGCTGCACTGTTATCAGTAAAAAAATTTCCCAGTTCCCTTTGTGTAAACTACAGGACACCTTCACTATGTTGAGGAGTGGAGAATGTTCTGTAGGCCTAACACACTTCTTGTTCTCAGGTGACAATGCTGCTTACTTGGCTATAGTACAGTGAATGGGCATTGTCAGTCTAGGACAGAAAATGTGTTACTGGCAGGATTACCAGATGAAAATAAAGAAAAAAAACTATAAAAGTAATACGACCACCATTAACCACTTCAGCCCCGGACCATTTGGCTGGCCAAAGACCAGGCCACTTTTTGCGATTCGGCACTGCGTCGCTTTAACTGACAATTGCACAGTCGTGCAACGTGGCTCCCAAACAAAATTGATGTCCTTCTTTTCCCACAAATAGAGCTTTCTTTTGCTGGTATTTGATCACCTCTGCGGTTTTTATTTTTTGCCCTAAAAAACAAAAATAGAGCGACAATTTTGAAAAAATGCAATATTTTTTACTTTTTGCTATAATAAATATTCCCAAAAAATATATAAAAAAAAATTTTTTTCCTCAATTTAGGCCGATACGTATTCTTCTACATATTTTTGGTAAAACAAATCCCAGTAAGCTTTTATTGATTGTTTTGCGCAAAAGTTATAGCGTCTACAAAATAGGGGATAAAGTTATGGCATTTTTATTAATAATTTTTTTTTTTTATTACTAGTAATGGCAGCGATCAGTGATTTTTTTCGTGACTGCGACATTATGGCGGACACGTCGGACACTTTTGACACCAATTTGGGACCATTGTCATTTTTTCAGCGATCAGTGCTATAACAATGCACTGATTACTGCAAAAATTACACTGGCAGTGAAGGTATTAACCTGTAGGGGGTGCTGAAGGGGTTAAGTGTGACCTAGGGAGTGATTCTAACTGTTAGGGGGCGTGGCTTGCCGTGACACGTCACTGATCGCTGTTCCCGATGACAGGGAACAGACGATCAGTGACATGTCACTAGGAAGAACGGGGAAATGTTGTGTTTACGCTAATATCTCCCGGTTCTTCAGCTCTGTGACCCGATCGCGGGACACCGGCGGACATCGGGTCCCGCAGGAAGGGTCACGGAGCTCGCGCGTGCTACCCCACGGCGGCAAATTAAAGGGATGTATGTATACACCCATTTGCGCAGCCGTGCCATTCTGTCAACGTAAAAACTCGCGAGGGAGTCGGGAAGCGGTTAAAGTATGGTATTCTGCAATATAGTAGATAAACTTTACACATTTTCTTTTCAGGTTGGGCTTGTTTATTTTAGTCTAGTGAGTAATTGTTCTAAATTTTTGAAGGAGTTATATGAGCAATGATAAAGTTCGGTTTTTCAGTCATCTTCCACTAAGATTTTAGATAGATGTCAGCTTCACATCTAAGTGGCTGTACATGTTTAATATTTTCTTTTTACTGAATGGTCCCAGTGGTTGGATTTTCACTAACAATCTTCTCTATATATGCATGGAGTTTGCATGTTCTCCGTGTGCTTGTATGGGTTCTCTCTGGGTACTCCAGTTTCCTTCTCCACTCCAAAGACATGCTGGCAGAATAATTGGCCCCTTTCCATATTGGCCCTAGTATGTACAGTATGTATAAATGCGAGATTGTAAACTCCTTGAAGGCAGGGACTGATGTGACTGTACAGTATATAAAGTGCTGTGTAAATTGTTGGAGCTATACAAAAACCTGAAATAGATAATAAATAAAATAAAATATGCTCACTTTATTTCTAACATCAGATTATTAGCTCCCTTCCAAAGTAGGTTTGCATTTTATCGTTATCTTGAAGTTCAAAGTACAGTGGAACCTCGGATTGCGAGTAACGCGGTTAACAAGCGTTTCGCAATAAGAGCACTGTATTTTAAAATATCCTAACTCGGTTTGCGAGTGTTGTCTCGCAAAATGAGCAGGATTCAGGCCAAAGCGGTGTGCAGTACCGCATTTGGCCTGAGTAGGGGGGCGCCGGAGCCGAGCGGCGCCAATCGCAGGCGATCGGCGCCGTTCGGAAATGCACGTAAAGGCCCAAGGACAGCTCGGCAAACCTCGGAAAGACTCCGTTGCCGAGGTCAGCCGAACTGTCCTCGAGCCTTTCCGGCCGTTTCCGAGGCTCTCCGGCGCCCCCGCCTCTGGCCGCATGCGGTATTGCATGCCATTGAAGTCAATGCGGAACAAATTATTTTTGTTTCCATTGACTTCAATGGGGGAACTCGCTTTGATATGCGAGTACTTTGGATTACGAGCATTCTCCTGGAACGGATTATGCTCGTAATCCGAGGTTCCACTGTATATTGAAAACATAAATCACTTTACAAGCTCCTTTACTTTAACAGAAAATGAACAAGTTAATATATGCTTGTTTCTCTTTTGCAGATAAATCCAGAGTGTTTTCAACCATTTAAATACCTCAATACACTTATAATGGCTAACCTGACGCTTGGACCTAATTTGATAGAACAGCTTTGCACAGAACTGGCCGTTACTCAGATTAAAGTTCTCATTCTACTCAATTCTCAACTCTCAAGGATACACAATAAAACTTTTAAAGGCCTTCAAAATACAACCCTTGCTTTTCTGGATATATCAAAAAACAGCTTGACACAAATTGATAATGACTCATTTATTTATCTAGAGTCTTTAACATTTCTCAATCTGGAGGAAAATCAAGTCGGTCATTTAAGCGCAGGAGCATTTAAAGGCTTGTCAAGTGTTAAATCCTTGAATTTACAAAAGTTTTTTGGTGGTGCTAAAGTCCCTAAAATTGATGACACATCATTCCAGTGGCTCAAAAAACTTGAGAACCTGAATATGGAAAGAAATAAAAATCTTGACTTTACACAGTTCACTTTTACAGGTTTGACAAGTTTGAAGAATTTAAGCTTGACTGAATGCTCATTTCAGTCATTTACTAATAGGACATTTTCATCACTCTCAAAATCTCCTTTAATGTTTCTGAATCTCACAAAAACTAACATAGCCAAGCTGGAATATGGGATGTTTTCTTCCATGGAATATCTTCAAATACTTGATTTAGGCCTAAACTGGATTGAGCAAACCTTAAGTGGATATGAGTTTAAAGGTCTTCTCAGCATTAAAATGATTTATCTTTCTTACAATAAACATTTGGCCTTAACGAGCACTTCATTTAGTTTTGTTCCAACCCTTGAAAAGCTGAACCTTAGAAAAACAGCATTGACATTTAACATTGAGAGCACATCTCCCTTCGCTTGTCTGAAGAACCTCACAGTTTTGGACCTTGGGAACAACAATATTGCTAACATGGTGGAGGATGTCTTTTCTGGTCTTAGTAGCCTTAGAATACTCAATCTACAGCATAACAACCTTGCTCGACTGTGGAAAAAAGCTAATCCTGGAGGACCCGTTTTGTTTCTGAAAGGTCTTCAGAATTTGGAAATACTTGACCTACTGTCCAATGGGTTAGATGAGATTCCCACCAATGCTTTCAAAGGACTTTTCAATTTAAACATACTGAATTTAGGGGAAAATAATGTGTATTTACTGCCACCATCCGTATTTGAAGATCAAAGCTCACTTGACTCACTAGATCTTCATAAAAATCTGATAACAACAGTTGAGCCAAATACATTAAAAACCGTTTTTAACGGCCTTAAAATGTTAAATATGGGTCAAAACCCTTTTGACTGTACCTGTGAAAGCATAGCATGGTTTTCGAACTGGCTTAATACAACAAATACAAGTGTGGTAGGAGGGAACAAACAGTATGTGTGCAATACACCTAATAAATATCATGGCATTTATGTGGAAAATTTTGATAGCTCTCCCTGCAAGGACACTGCTCCTTTCAAAGCAGTTTTTATATTCACCTTCACTATTACGTGCTGCTTTCTATTTCTGGTATTGTTCTTCCATTTCCAAGGCTGGAGAATACAGTTTTACTGGAATGTTGGGGTTAACAAGATTCTTGGTTTTAGAGTAATTGATCCAGGACACCAAAACTTTGATTATGATGCTTACATCATTCATGCTGACATAGACATGGAGTGGGTTGACAAATATCTGCTTCCACTTGAAGAAGAAGAAGATGCTACTTCTCAGCTTAGATTCTGCTTTGAGGAAAGAGACTTTGACGCTGGATTACCGATTCCAACTTTAACAGTCAACAGCATCAGAAGAAGCAGGAAGATTATTTTTGTGATATCCCATTATTTTTTGAATGACAAATGGTGTAAAAGGTAGGTTTGGCAACCTGTAAATTTAAATATTTAGCACCTAATAGGTAATAGTGCCATACAAAATTAATTTTGACAGCGTTTATGTTCTTTTTTTAAATCAGATCCTTTTTTTATTTTTACATGCTGTGGTAGTGTGGTACCCCACCAGTGTATGAATACAGGATTCTCAACCAGGCAGGTTGAGGGGCTCCAGGGTATTTGCTTGTTTGGGAGGAAACTGGCTTTTCAGTTTCCTCATGATTTACTAAAATCCACTTTGGGACCCGGAGCTTGGGGATTTCTTAGAGATCCGGGTGGGATGAAATCCCCAGTCCTGGACCCGGGTTTTGAGACTCAACTGCACACTGATTGTTCAGGTGTGTGTGGGCCTGATAGTAGAATCAGGACCAGCATTCTGGGCCCCACCCTCCCGACGAGTGCAGGTGTGCACTGGGGAAGTCATAGAGTGCAAGTGTGCACTGGAGAAGTCAGAGAGTGCTTGTGTGCACAGTGGAAGCCAGAGACCCAGGTCTGAGGGTCAGAGCAGCAAGGGGCTGCTATCCAAATGGATGGTGTTGCAGATGGAATAGTCTATAGGAGACAGACAAGAGCCTGAAGTGGAAGGCCTGAGCAGCACTGCTGTATGTATAAGCCAGGAGGCTGAATGTCATTTTATTGTTGAAAAGGAGTACTGAAACCCCTGCGAGGGAAAACCTTTTGATTTTGTTTTGAACTTCTTTTAATAAAAATGGGCAAACAACCCTTAAAAAGAAGAACCAGCGAGTGGCGGTGTCCTTCAAGCTCTACACTTGATGCTAGTCCTTCACAAGTGGTGGAGAATTTTGGCACAATCTGAGATCCCTACAATCAAGTAAGTTCATCTGTTATATGAACTGTGTTTTTGGTGCATGAGACTGCATAATCTGTGTGTGTGCAGGTGAGGAGAACCTGCAAGCGAAAGGTAACTAGCCTTGAAGAGACAGTGCTCCAATTTGTTGCAGGTGGTGTACCTGTGAACAAAAAGTCAATTTTTTTTTTCTCTGCAGTGAACTGCTGCTAGCTGTGTGTGGCAGCCAGGCAAACTGCATTGCGCAGAAGTTTATTTGATGGACTGTTGCATGCAGGTTGTGTACCTGTGAAAGGAGAAACAAACAGATTTTTTTTTTTTTCCTTTTCTCCGCCAAGAACTGTTACAAGTTGCTGTGTGCAACACCGCAAGGATGGGGCGATCAAAACGCCTAAAAGAAGCAAGGATGGCTGAGATGATAGATAGAGCTCTGTGGCTGGAGGGGTTGTTACCGCCTGATCGAACCCCATACATGCCTAAACAGAGTTTTCCAAGGGAAAAGAGGGCTGCTGTTGTCCCTAGCAACCCTGGTGCAATGAATGCACAGATGACTGCTAGTGTGGAGAGTCCACCAGCGTTTGAATCTGCAGTGGATTGGTGCAAGCGACACCTGGCAGGATTGGACCAAGCTAAAGTGGAAGGCAAGCCAACCTTCCATACAAAAAGAGAGCTGCCGGATGTCCATGCCTGGGAGAGGGGTGCTGTTGCCCCTGGCAACGCTGCTGCAGTTAAACCAGAAGCTGTTGCGAAAAGTGTGAAAGTGACACAGCTTGAGACAGGGTCCAGCAGATGCAGGGTGGGAAACCCTGACAAGACATGGAACCAAGTGCGCTGTTTGCGGTGCAGTGAGTGGGGGCATGCAGTCTCCAAGTGCCTTTTGTCCCTGGCTCCAGTGCAAAGCTACCTAGCAAAACAAAGGTCTGCGAAGCCTGTGTTCTATTCCAGAAGAGAGGCTGATCAAAGGCCAGGACAGAGAGTGGTTGCCCATAGCAACACAGAGGAGGCCAGTCGGGCTGTCTGTGGACCAAGGGGTGTGCCTCCCATGGGTCGTGACAAGTGGCTTCCGGAGGAGCCAATACAGCATGTTGGAGAGAGCCAGCAAAGCTCTGCTGGGAGACTGCGATCTCCCATGGCAACGAGAGTGGAAGTTATGCCTGGAGGGAATCATCAGGAGAGAAATGCACTGGGGAAAAGTCATCCAGTACCATGCCTGGAATGTGGCCAGCTGGGGCACGAAATATTGTCTTGCCCTATATTCTGGGGTGCACCTAGAGGTAATGTTGCTAAACAGAACTCTTTATCTGTGGGCCAAGATCCCTTTGCAAATATGTTTGCAGTCACCCCTGGCAACAAGGAGGAGTTTTCTGTGGTGTCTGCACCGGGTGCTAAACAGTGGGAGATGCCTGTTGAGATTTCATCCCATGGCCACCAGGGGGAGTTGGCCAGTAAATGTGCGGCTGAGGACTGGTTCTTAAGACAACGTACTCAAATGAAGATGGAGACCCCAACTACTGTGGTGGGTAAGACTATCTTTAATGAAATGATGCCTGGAACTGCTGATTTCAGGTATAAAAGAACTGGCTACGAGACTGTCCATGATGATGTGAGAGTGACCCCAGTTAGTGGGGCCACAGAATGTGCGCTTGAGAATGACTTTTTCATACCCAGTGGGAATGCAGGGGTTAAAGTCCAAACAGAACCTGCAAAAATTAAAAATGCTATAAGTATTACTGTTAATGAAAAGTTTGCTGCTGTTAGGAAAACCCCAGGTTCTTCCAGAGCAAAAGCTGTTGTCACTAATGGGTCGTTGCCTGTAGCAATTGGTGGTAAGACAGCACAGTTGTCCCCAGAAATCTCCAGGGAACTTCATGTATTGGAGTCGGAGGTTGCCATGGACAACTGCGATGTCACTCTGCTGGGACAGAGTGGAACTACACTGTGTAATGGTAATGTGTTAGTGCAAGCTGCTCGTACTAAAAATGTGCCGGTAAATGGTGGGTTAACACAACCTGTGAAAAATGCAAAGGTGTGTGAGGCTTATGAAGCGCCGCCCGAGCAAGGTGGTGGTTGTGGTGTATTGCAACCTGCGGTGCTAAAACATGTGTTACCGAAGTCTGCCATGATTCGTAATTTGGGTGATGAATCTGAAACTAAACCCATCTGTTCTAATGTGTCTCCTTGGGCGGATGGATCAGGGCTGAGGAACGCCAGTGAATGGAGCACAGCTACAACGGATTGGGATAGTTGGGGTAAAAATCTAATGTCCCTGATAGATGAGGCTTTCATGCACAAAAATAAGGTGGACAAAGTTTCTGCTGTGCCAGCAGGAGGGATGGCAGAACAGCTTATACCTGAGGGCGTGGTGGCTGCTGCAGGGGTTAACCCTCGTGAGAAATATGGACCATATAAGGGCGAGCACACAGCAGACACTTTGTCCGTAACCTACAAAAATGATGCTGACATGGCGTGTCAAAGTGAGGTTGTCACTGGTAATGTGAAGCAGTTCATTGGTGCTGAACCTGAGAAGTTGGGTATGAGTCAAGCACCTGGCAGCGCTCTGGTAGAGCACCAGGCTGTGGTTGTCTCCAGCTGGGAGAAAGTTCCGTTAAACCTTGCAACCTCTCACGTCTCAGCAAGTGAGTCTGTCTGCATCCCCAGTGTCAGGAAAGTCCCCAGGAAGGACTTGGGTCTGGAGCCAAGGGTATGGTTTCTAACAAAAGTGTTAAAAGAGATGCTTAAACTTTGGGATGTACAGCCAGTCTATACTGGGGTGTCTCCACCACAGTCAGACAGTCTGGTACTGCGGAGTACCATTAGGTGGACCCCTGAGTGGCAGGTGGTACAGCACAAAGGAAGACCAGACAGAAATGGTTTATTCATGACTGTATTACTAGTGTTAAAAATCGCCTCTAGGTATGCTGATGGGTTACTTCCTGTACAAGAGATATATGGGAGAGGCTTTGGCGAAAACAAAGTGTCTGAGGTTTCACCACCTAACAGCCAGGTGGAAGGCATTTCTGCTGCTATGGTCCAAGGTAGTACTGGTCAGCTGTCGGTGAAGGGCGTGTGTGCTGTACCAGTGGAAGAATCGCATGAGATGGAAGGGCCAAGTGTGGACCAGAAAGCAGCAGAAATCCTGACTGGGGCTCAACCGAAGGTGGTTAAAAAGACTGGGGTCCCCAGTCCGATGTTTGGTTTAGGTGACAAACCTAATAAGGTCCCCGAGACAGGGAAACTGATAAGAAGTGTGGTAAAAATGGTATGTGGATCAGACAAGAGCTTGTCTGTTCAGGTGGATAAAAATACAGATGGCATCAGAACAGGTCAAGTAGTAGGACAGCTGCCTGCAGAGTGGGTGAACCCAGGGGAGGTGACGTCCTGTGAGGTTCCCGTGGGTAATGGCGGCCCTCCATTTTGTGTGCCCTCTGCAGACGCTGCCCTAGCAAATGCTGAAAAAAAAGGCATTGGTGATCTGTGCAACGTTGAGAGGTGTAATGTTGGTTTAAATATGTCTGTCAATGATGAACCAAATAATTTGTTAAAGGTACATGACAGTGTGGTGTCCAAAGGTATTGGGAAATCTGGGAACCTGAAGCGTGGAGGCAGAAGGGTTGGTAGAAAGACCAGGGGTGCCCTGTTAAAATTTCAGGAGAGGCAGTGCTTATGGAACCCCAAAAGAAGAGGGAGAAGGCTGAGTATAGGGAAATATAGGACCTTGTTAAGATCCAGGGTGGGACATACCTGGAAGCGCACCCGGAAAAAAGGTTGGGCCTACGTGGCTGACAGCCAGCACAGAGGTGTCCCAACCATAATGATGGGTGCTGGTGTTCCTCCCTCCGGATCGAAACAAAGGGGGAGGGTATGTGGTAGTGTGGTACCCCACCAGTGTATGAATACAGGATTCTCAACCAGGCAGGTTGAGGGGCTCCAGGGTATTTGCTTGTTTGGGAGGAAACTGGCTTTTCAGTTTCCTCATGATTTACTAAAATCCACTTTGGGACCCGGAGCTTGGGGATTTCTTAGAGATCCGGGTGGGATGAAATCCCCAGTCCTGGATCCGGGTTTTGAGACTCAACTGCACACTGATTGTTCAGGTGTGTGTGGGCCTGATAGTAGAATCAGGACCAGCATTCTGGGCCCCACCCTCCCGACGAGTGCAGGTGTGCACTGGGGAAGCCATAGAGTGCAAGTGTGCACTGGAGAAGTCAGAGAGTGCTTGTGTGCACAGTGGAAGCCAGAGACCCAGGTCTGAGGGTCAGAGCAGCAAGGGGCTGCTATCCAAATGGATGGTGTTGCAGATGGAATAGTCTATAGGAGACAGACAAGAGCCTGAAGTGGAAGGCCTGAGCAGCACTGCTGTATGTATAAGCCAGGAGGCTGAATGTCATTTTGTTGTTGAAAAGGAGTACTGAAACCCCTGCGAGGGAAAACCTTTTGATTTTGTTTTGAACTTCTTTTAATAAAAATGGGCAAACAACCCTTAAAAAGAAGAACCAGCGAGTGGCGGTGTCCTTCAAGCTCTACACTTGATGCTAGTCCTTCACAATGCAAACAACATTAAGACAATACAGACAAATTATACAAACAAAATCACATTAACCACTTCCTACCACATGACGTCCTTGACTTTGAGCCGGGATATCTGAATGATGCCTGCAGCTACAGGCATCATTCAGATATTGTTTTTTTAGAGCCGGCGATTCTGTGCACCGTAAGAACGATCATAGCAGCTGTTCCGCTGCTTGATCGTTCTTACAGGCGGCGCCGCCGCCCTCCGGTGCTTCTACCGACTCACCTGTGCGATCGGTGAGACGGTGACAGGATCCCCCAGCCCCGGCTGCCTACCATAGAGATTTCCGGCGGAAAAAATGGTCGCCGAAGTCTCTATGATCATTCGAAGGCCGGGCACGATGTTATGACGTCACGCCCGGCCTCTGCATTCAAAAAAACGGCGCCGCCTCGGATAGAAAGCAGTGGTCGTTTTTTTTTTTTTATTATTTCAGGCTTCCCAGCCTAGAGGTGAGATGTGGGGTCTTATTGACCCCATATCTCACTGTAAAGAGGACCTGTCATGCTTATTCCTATTACAAGGGATCTTTACATTCCTCGTATTAGGAATAAAAGTGATCAAACTATTATTATTATTTTTTTTAAGTGTCAAAGTAAAAAGTTTAAAGTAAAATGAACAATAATTTTTTATTTATTTTTTAAAGTGCCCCTGTCCCCGGTAGCTCGTACGCAGAAGCGAACGCATACGTAAATCCCGCCCACATATGAAAACGGTGTTTAGAACACACATGTGAGGTATCGCAGCGAACGTTAGAGCGAGAGCAATAATTCTATCCCTAGACCTCTTCTGTAACTCAAAACATGTAACCAGTAAAAAAATTTAAAGCGTCGCCCATGAGGATCTTTAAGTACCGAAGTTTGGCGCCATTCCACGAGCGTGTGCAATTTTGAAGGGTGACATGTTAGGTATCTATTTACTCGGCGTAACTTCATCTTTCACATTATGCAAAAAAATTGGGCTAACTTTAAAGTTTTAATATTTTTTAATTCATGAAACCCAAAAAAATGCGTTGGAAAAATTATTGCGCAAATACCGTGCGAGATAAAAAGTTGCAATGACCGCCATTGTTTTCTCTAGGGTCTTTTCTAAAAAAAAAACATATATAATGCTTGGGGGTTCTATGTAATTTTCTAGCAAAAAAATTTGGATTTTTACATGTAGGAGCGAAGTGTCAGAATTGGCCTGGATGGGAAGTGGTTAAACAAAACACAACCAACAAAAAAAACAAAAAAAAAACCATACACCCCCCACCCTGCTCTTGGAGTATGTATGGAAGAGAAAAAAGAAAAAGAAGGACAGGAAAAAAAAAAACAGCATCCAATATTACAAAGTATATAGTACCTATTAGTTTACATGATACCTAGGTCATGAATTGAAGCCATCTTGACCAGATAGCATCAAACTTACGCATGGAATTCCTTAGGGAGTATGTATGTTTTTCAACGAGAATAATCCTATTGAGATCTAAAATGCACTCAGATATGGTCGGCGGGTAGGGAGAGGTCCACTTGAGAGCAATCTGTCTACGGGCAACAAAAAGTGCTCGTCTTATAGTGTTACCAGTAGAGGAGGTATCAATAGACGTATCGCAGTATCCCAATAGGCATATAAGTGGTTCAACCGGAATATTAGTATCCAATAGCCCATTTAGGGTACCAATCGCCTCCGCCCAGTATCTTTGAAGTTTCGGACACCGCCACAAAATATGTATTAGCGTACCTGTATTACCACATCTAGCACAGGCTGGCTCAGATTTCAATCCAATTGCATACAGAAATTGGGGAGTTCTATAGACTCTATAAAGGGTAAAGATCTGTGTCAGTCTGTGTGATGGAGATAGAGACACTCGGGGCGAGGACCGAAGAATATCATCCCAGACCTCCTCGGAGAAAGAACCAATATCTTTTTCCCAGCCAGCCCAAGAGCGAATGGGAAAGTTCAGTAAAAAACGAAAAATCTAACAATCCCCTATATGTAGCAGAGGTGAGACCTTTTGTTGACCCTGCCTGTACTATCTTATCAAGAACAAGGATAGGGGGAAAAAATATCTTAGCAGAAGAGAATTGGGCATGTAAAGCATGTCTTAGTTGGAGGAATTGATAGAACCAGTTAGATTGTAAAGAGAACTCTCCCCTTAGATCTTCAGAGGATTTAAGTATACCGTTTTCGTATAACTGAGCTAGAGTTGTTATTTCTAATTTAACAGTGTTTATATTTGCTTTATATTTTAGATCAAGTTTGCCATATGTTTTCCACTAAATTTAAAAGGAAACTCCACAAATGCCTGCGCTGATATGTTCTTCTCCGATTATCTTCTAACTTCTATCTTATAACTAAATTGTGCTTCACACAAACAAACAAAATCAATAAATAGATATAGAAATAAACATACACTATATTATCAAAAGTATTGGGACATCTGCTTTTACGCGCACATGAACTTTAATGGCATCCCAGTCTTAGTCTGTAGTGTTCAATATTGAGTTGGCCCACCCTTTGCAGCTATAACAGCTTCAACTCTTCTGGAAAGGTTGTACACAAGGTTTAGGAGTGTGTTTATGGGAATGTTTGATCATTCTTCCAGAAGCGCATTTGTGAGGTCAGGCGCTGATGTTAGACGAGAAGGCCTGGCTCGCAGTCTCTGCTCTAATTCATCCCAAAGGTGTTCTATCAGGTTGAGGTCAGGACTCTGTGCAGGCCAGTCAAGTTCCTCCACCCCAAACTCGCTCACCCATGTCTTTATGGACCTTGCTTTGTGCACTGGTCCAAATCATTTGGTGGAGGGGGGGTTATGGTATGGGGTTATTTTTCAGGTGTGGGGCTTGGCCGCTTAGTTCCAGTGAAGGGAACACTTAAGGTGTCAGCATAACAAGACATTTTGAACAATTTCCTGCACCCTACTTTGTGGGAACAGTTTGGGGATGGCCCCTTCCTGTTCCAACATGACTGCGCACCAGTGCACAAAGCAAGGTCCATAATGACATGAATAAGCGAGTTTGGGGTGGAGGAACTTGACTGGCTTGCACAATGTCCTGACCTCAACCCGATAGAACACCTTTGAGATGAACTATAGTGGAGACTGCAAGCCAGGCTTCTCATCCAACATCAGTGCCTGACCTCACAAATGCGATTCTGGAAGAATGGTCAAACATTCCCATAGACACACTCCTAAACCTTGTGGACAGTCTTCCCAGAAGAGTTGAAGCTGTTATAGCTGCAAAGGGTGGACCAACTCAATATTGAACTCTATGGACTAAGAAGGGCATGCCATTAAAGTTCATGTGCGTGTAAAGGCAGGTGTCACAATACTTTTGACAATATAGTGTATAAAAAAAATCTTCAACAGAATTCCAGTGAATAATATGTGAAACAATATAAATAATATCATACAAATATTTCCTATAAAAATCTTGCACAAAAATATCACAATATTTTGTAAGGAATGATAAAACCCCCCAAAAAAGTCCAGAAAAGTGAAACCAGTCATTAAAATTTAATCATCTGGTGTATTTGTAAACACTCTTCCTCCACGATGCCCTTATTTAAAATACCACACCACATGCTCTTGGTAATGTTCTCATTTGGTAAGATAGACCTCTATATCATAGGAGATCAATCAAGGATCAACCGCCTTTGACAGCCACTTCATTCCTCTCTTTACTGAATGGCTTATCAACTTCTCAGAAAATATTGCCACAGCATCTCTCATGCAGAGAGATTAAAGTAGACCATAGTGCTCTCTATGTATGCATTTATTGACACCCAATATAGATTAAAACACTTACATACCACTTACATACCACTTACATACCACTTACATACCGTATACACCAGTAAAAGCACAGCTCTTAACATTGCCTACGTCTCTGAGTTTATCCAAAGTCTGCCTCAGCTCTCTGCCCAGCTCTGCTTAGCGTGATGCGGTCATGGACACACCAATCTGATATGTTGTGTCCTGATTGGACTTCCTCAGAGATAGGGAAGTCCAATCATTTAGACTCTGAGGAAGTCTTCCAGGAATTTCCGATCTCCTTCATTCCCTACAGTTCCCACTGGTTTCTCCTGCTGAGATCTAAATCATTAAATGAGACACTGTTTCTGCCAGTCCAAAGCTGCAGTCCTAACAACTGATAGAGAGGGATATGTGACCACCTGCAAGCTAGGCAAAATAATAATAATATCTTAAAGCCACTTTCAAGCACATTCATTATACATCTACAAATTGCTGCCCCTAGACTGCATTTACATATTTATGTATATTCTCGTTAAAGTTATATTATAACCTCAGTTTTTAAGCACTTTCAGCACCTGATTTATTCACTTATTCACTCATGCTGCTTATTTATATTTCTTTCTATTTTATTCCTTGTCTATATTCCCGTTTAAGCTGATGATCGCTGACCCAGGTTTCCTGTTTCAGGGTGGCTCCTGTCTCATGCAGAATTCTATGGAGCCACCATTGCATGCAGGAGCTAGAGTTGTGTCTCTCTATACTGTGTACATCAAAACAAATATACAGCCCCATTACCTAGGTTGACAAGTAGGGGTGCAACGGATCAAAAAACTCACGGATCGGATCGATCCTCAGATCAGAGCCACGGATCGGATCATTTTCGGATCGGCAAAAAAAAATTAAAAATTAAAAATTAAAAAAATAATGTTACACCTACTGGAATTTTCGATTTCACAGTTATTTTCAACACAAAACGGAGCTTATAAGCTTAAATACAGTATTTGTAAATCCAACGGACTCTTTACATGTTAAATTTTAAAAGCAGCAGCAAACCTGCTGACCTTACATGGTTGCTAATGTGACAGAACACCTCTGATTTTCACATTTAACTAAATGTTAAATGTAAAAATCAGAGGTGTTCCGTCACATTAGCAATCATGTAAGGTTTGCTGCTGCTTTTAAAATTTAAAATGTAAACAGTCCGATGGATTTCCAAATAATGTATTAAAGCTGATAAGCTCCGTTTTGAAATCCTAAAACTCCGCTGGGTGTAACAAGATGTCCGCTTGGCCCCTTCTCTATCATTACTGTGCAGGAGTGTGGGGTGGAGCAAGATGGCGGCGAAACGTCACTACATCGGCCGCCGCCGGGTGTACCAAAATGGCCGCTGCTCCGGAGCTAGGCCGAAGCCGCGGCCTTTCCTACGGCCGAGGCTCCGGAGCGCTCCGCGGATCGCGTGGTGATCCGATCCGAACAGGGTGACCCGTTCGGATCAAGGATCACCACCGATCCATTGCATCACTATTGACAAGGCACTCCGCTGCTCCTGCTTCCTCCCCCTGTTCTCCAAGTTAACAGACTAGACACTATACTGTCCATAGCTTACAACTGTCCCTGATTTTGAGGGACTGTCCTTGATTTGGAGCAATGTCCCTCTTTCCTTCTCATTTGTCCCTCATTTTGGCCTGATTTATATCGTTATAAAATGCACTTTTTATCTTTTAGTGTTTCCCAGTGCTAAATCTTTAATCCAAATTCTAAAACTCTAAAATTGTGGAATTAATTAACCCTTTTTTTTGTTAATTCTCCTTTAAGGGGGTGTGGCAGAGGGCGTGTCCTATACCTACATACATTTTCTAGTAGGTGTCCCTCATTCCCATCTCAAAATGTTGGGAGGTATGTACTCTCCACAGTTTACTTTTTCCTGTGAAGACTGGAAGTTCAGGGAAGCAGCACTGAGAGAGCAGGAGCCAGCAGGATTGAAAGCTGTAAAATGCAAGTGCCTGGGTAAGAGTTTTAGCAACTAGTTTACTGGGGAATGTTTATATTATTTTACTCAATGTGTTAAAATGAAAACGCTGAACATTTAATACTACAGTGCTTTAACATATGTTTTAGCAATACTTTTTTATACCCTATATGTATGTTTAACTTCTTGCTGTGTTTATATTGAATAATATTATTTTGTTTCTACAAGGTTCAAGATATATCAGGCTGTCCAGCAAGCCATTGAGCAAAGTCGTGATTCTATCATTCTCTTGTTTATTGAAGATATTCCAGATTACAAATTAAATCACAGCATACACCTGAGAAGAGGGATGTTCAAGTCCCGCTGTATTCTAGAATGGCCTGCTCACAACGAAAGACTGAATGCTTTCAAACAGAAACTTAAGATTGCTTTAGGATCAACTAACGTGGTAAATTGAAGATCAACCTAAGTTGTCTACAATACAGAGGACAACCTTGTTGATTTGCAAGACTTGAACTACTTCAAAGGGCTACGTGTTCCAATTAGGCCAAGAAACAACGCCCTTTCCTTAATTTAATGTTTACCTTTTTTTTTTTGATAGACTTGATAAGAGTTAATGCTTTTATCAAGTTTTTATTGATGTTCCTGAAACAATGCTTGGTACATTTTGCAAATTTCCTTTCCATGTAGCAACAGGTCAAGGAGACTAGTTGTCACTTGGACAGAAAGATACAAAAAAGCCTCTGTCAATAATTTGACAGAGTTTCTGATTTTAATGAAAATAGTGTTTGATTTCAGTCTATGTCCCGACTGGAGAGATTTCCTGAACAAAAATCTCCCGAAATAGGAAAAACTGAATGCAAAAAGAAACAAAACAAAAATCTTATCCTTTCCTTACTCTTATATAGCTACATAGTAAGTCAGGTCGAAAAAAGACACAAGTCTATCTAGTTTCCAATTAAAAAAACAAACAAAAAAACACAGTCCTATGTATACAATTCTATATCCACAGTTGATCCAGAGGAAGGCGAAAAACCCCTGCAAAGCATGATCCAATTTGCTACAGCAGGGGAAATAATTCCTTCCTGATCCCCCCCAAGAGGCAATCAGATGTTCCCCGGATCAACTTTACCTATGAATGTTAGTATCCAGTTATATTATGTACATTTAGGAAAGAATCCAGGCCTTTCTTAAAGCAATCTACTGAGCTGGCCAGAACCACCTCTGGAGGGAGTCTTTTCCACATTTTCACAGCTCTTATTGTGAAGAAACCTTTCCGTATTTGGAGATGAAATCTCTTTTCCTTTTAACGTAAAGAGTGCCCTATATGCACCACTTATGTATTTGTACATGTTGATCATATCCCCCCTCCTCTTATGAAGAGAGAATAAATTCAGTTCTTCTAATCTTTCCTCATAGCTGAGCTCCTCCATGCTTCTTATCAGTTTGGTTGCCCTTCTCTGTACTTTCTCCAGTTCCCCGATATCCTTTTTGAGAACTGGTGTCCAAACTGATCTGCATATTCCAGATTAGATCTTACTTATGATTTGTACAGGGGCAAAATGATATCTCTCTCTCTGGAGCCCATACCTCTCTTCATACAAGAAAGGACTTTGCTCGCTTTGGAAATCACAGCTTGGCATTGCATGTTATTATGATCTACCAAAACCCCCAGATCCTTCTCCACTACTCCCAGTTGTACTCCCCCTAGTATGTAAGATGCATGCATATTCTTGGCCCCCAAGTGGATAACTCTGTTTAAACGTTTTACAAACGTTGTTAGCTGGAGTTGGGCTTAAGGGGCCTTATCACTCAATTGTGTGTTGGGTTTAATGAACACATGTTAATGTGAGTTGCTTTAAGGCAGCCTATTAATTTAAATAGACTGCCTAACACACCAAAATGGACCAATACCCAATAATTAGACCTGCTGCATTTTTGATATCACAATGCAATTCACAGTAGTGGGCTACCATGTGTTCTGGGTGCGTTTGGTGCCCTTCACAATAATTGGCACGCAATGTGTGTTGCCAGGCTCTGCAGGAATCCCTACAATAATGTCGGGATCCATCCAGATGCCTGACCAGCAGTTGTCTCAGCCTCTTAAGCCGCGTACACACGATCGGTTTTACTGATGAAAACAGTCCGATGGATTTTTTTCATCGGACAAACCGATCGTGTATGGGCCCCATCGGTCTTTTTTCCATTGGTGTCAAAAAATAGAACATGTTTTAAATTTTTCCGATGGATAAAAAACCGATAGCAAATTCCGATCGTCTATGGGCAAGTCCATTGGTTAAAAAACCCACGCATGCTCAGAATCAAGTCGACGCATGCTCAGAAGCATTGAACTACATTTTTCTTGGCTCATCGGAGTGTTTTACGTCACCGCGTTTGGAACGGTCGGTTTTTTGACTGATGGTGTGTAGGCAAGACTGATGGAAGTCAGCTTCATCGGTTTTCCAATGGAAAAATCCATCATTTTAAAAACCATAGGAAATCCGATCGTGTGTACAGGGCTTAAGTGTGCTGCTAAGAGTTAGTTTAAGCCAGTGGCTCCCCCCCCCCCTACACTCCAGTAAGCGCTAAAAGACAGAGCAGAGAGCTGGTGACTGACAGTCACTACTCTCTGCTCAGGACAGACCCGAGAACTGAGCAATCAGTGATCTTTTATCGCTCAGTTCTCAGTGTAGAGCTGTCGGGGGACAGCTGCAGCATCGGACCGATAGTGAGTATGTATGTTTTCATTTTTTTTTAATCCCGCATATCTCTTAGATAAAGGTGTATGCCACTTCATAGACTTATCTCATTAAGTTACAATTTACATTTTTACTGAGAGCCTGGAGTACAGCTATCGCTATGCTTCTGGCGCTCTGACATTGGACTCAATTGCAGCCACTCTGTCCGACCCTCTCTTCTTGCCCAGTCATGGAAGACTTTGCATTATGTAAACCCATTTGCAAAATACAAAAGTATTTTGTGAATGGACAGTGGAGGGAAGGAACGGGCAGTGTGGCCGTTGTGTAGCAGAAAGCATATTTCTTGTCAGGGTGTTGGGAATTTAGTAATAGCTGTACTCCTGGCAATTAGTAAAAACATAAATAGTAAATGAAAGAGATAAGCTAATGAGGTGGCATACACCTGGCTGCTTTTAACCCCTTATAAACCAGCATATTTTTAAAAGTGCTGCAATTCCTGGATTTCCACTCCACACAGATTAGCATAAGGGTGTAACTGATTTACTTGTTATGTAAATTACATGTACATAGACCAGCCTTTTTCAACCAGGGTGCCTTCAGGTTTCTTCAGGGGTGCCTTGACAAAATGCCTAAAAATTGCAAAAAAAAATGGAGACCAGACCTGATCGGTTGTAGAAAAGGTAAGTACCGGGATTTTTGCTTTACAGGGCAAGATAGATTAGTCCTAGAATGTGGCATAGAGTAGCATTAGAGTTAGTTTTTGACTAAACTTTAAATACATAAGAAGAAATTGCAAAAATAGAAAATTTCTAAAAAACAGCACGATAAGTTATATTACAGGTTACTTTTAGATATAACAGTCAAAAATCTGTAAGATTCACGCAAGTGTTCAGGAAGCAATATCTTTGTTGTCTAGTGGTATGTTTCTGGTACAAAGGGTGTCAAACTTGAAAATAAGAATATTTTAGTTTTTTAAATATTGTTTTTTTTAATTGTTACTGTTTAACAAAATACAAACACATTTTTGTATACATGATTTAAATAACTGACCTTTTAAAAACAACGCTTTTTACATACTTTTAGATTTGTTTTAGTCACTGTGTAGAAAATTGTTCAATTGATATCATTTATGTGTACAAACTTACTGCATCTTACAAAAGGAGGCAAAGTGGAAGCATGATACCAGCCAGACAGCAGTTCCCTAAATAGCAAGCATATGACAAATGTCATGTGCTTATCGTATGTCACTTGTGCCTTTTCAAGGGACTTAAATTCGAAATTTTAAGATTAAGCATAAGAACCAAGGAAACAAAACTTTGTGCTGCAGATATAACAATAGGCAGTAGTAGTAGTAATAATATTATCAATACAACAATCGTTTAAAAACCAGTGGTTTTCAACCTTAGGCCCGGTTCACACTGGGGCGACAAACGCTCCGACATTGGGAGCTCATGTCGCATGACGTGTGAAAATAAATGTTTCCCTATGGGAGCCGTCTTAACTGGTCCGACACATGTCGGTCCGACTTTGAGAATGCTCCCTGTACTACTTTGGTCCGACTTTGATCCGACTTCAGCCCATTGAATATCATTGAAGTTGGATCAAAGTCGGACCGCAGTCTTGCATGATCCGACTTTGGCATGCGACTTGTGCTGTGCTGCTCTTGAGGGGGAACTCCGGGCCAAATATTAAATAAAAAACCGGCATGGGTTCCCCCTCCACGAGCATACCAGGCCCTTGGGTCTGGTCTGGATTTGAAGAGGAACCCCTACGCCGAAAAAACGGCGTGGGGGTCCCCCCAAAATCCAAACCAGACCCTTATCCGAGCACACGACCTGGCAGGCCGCAGGGGAAGAGGGTGGGACGAGAGAGCGCCCCCTCCCTCCTGAACCGTACCAGGCCGCATGCCCTCAAAATGGGGGGTTTGGTGCTCTGGGGCAGGGGGGCGACCTGCGGCCCCCCCACCCCAGAGTACCCTGCCCCCATGTTGATGAGGACAGGGCCTCTTCCCGACAACCCTGGCCGTTGGTTGTCGGGGTCTGCGGGCAGGGGGCTTATCGGAATACGGGAGCCCCCTTTAATAAAGGGGCCCCCGGATCCCGGCCCCCCCACCCTATGTGAATGAGTATGGGGTACATCGTACCCCTACCCATTCACCTGGTGGAAAAAAATTGCAATAAAAAAACCACACAGCTTTTTAAAGTATTTTATTGCACAGCTCCGGGGGTCTTCTTCCGACTTCGGGGGTCTCCGGTGTCGTCGCCGCACTCTCCAGTTTTCTTCTGCCGGGCCACCGCTAACTTCTTTAGCTTTTTTGCTAGCGGGGCCCGGTCTTCTCCGTCGCCTTCTCTCCTCTTCTCCTCTCCGGTTCTTCCTTTCTTCTGCCGGGCCTCCGCTAACTTCTTTTAGCTCTTTTGCTAGCGGAGGCCCGGTCTTCTCCGTCGCCTTCTTCTTCTCCCGCTATCCGGTTCTTCTCCCGCTTCTTTCTTCTGCCGGCCCCTCCACTAACTTCTTTAGCTCTTTTGCTAGTGGAGGGGCCGGGCTTCCCGTCGGCGTCTTCTTCCCTCTTCTTCCCTCTTCTCCTCCTCGATGTTGACTCGTCGCTTCCTCTCGCAGTAATGTTAAATCTTCGGTCCGCAGAGATTAATATAGGCTTCTCATGACGTCACAGTCACATGTTCCGGGGCACATGGCCCCGGAGCATGTGACTGTGACGTCATGGGAACATGTGACTGTGACGTTATGAGAAGCCTATATTAATCTCTGCGGACGGAAGATTTAACATTACTGCGAGAGGAAGCGACGAGTCAACATCGAGGAGGAGAAGAGAGAAGAAGACGGCGACGACGGGAAGCCCGGCCCTTCCACTAGCAAAAGAGCTAAAGAAGTTAGTGGAGAGGCTGGCAGAAGAAAGAATCGGGAGAAGAACCGGATAGCGGGAGAAGAAGAAGGCGACGGAGAAGACTGGGCCTCCGCTAGCAAAAGAGCTAAAAGAAGTTAACGGAGGCCCGGCAGAAGAAAGGAAGAACCGGAGAGGAGAAGAGGGGAGAAGGCGACGGAGAAGACCGGGCCCCGCTAGCAAAAGAGCTAAAGAAGTTAGCGGTGGCTCGGCAGAATAAAACCGGAGAGCGCGGCGACGACACCGGAGACCCCCGAAGTCGGAAGAAGACCCCCGGAGCTGTGCAATAAAATACTTTAAAAAGCTGTGTGGTTTTTTTATTGCAATTTTTTTCCACCAGGTGAATGGGTAGGGGTACGATGTACCCCATACTCATTCACATAGGGTGGGGGGGCCGGGATCCGGGGGCCCCTTTATTAAAGGGTGCTCCCGGATTCCGATAAGCCCCCCGCCCGCAGACCCCGACAACCAACGGCCAGGGTTGTCGGGAAGAGGCCCTGTCCTCATCAACATGGGGGCAGGGTGCTCTGGGGTGGGGGGGCCGCAGGTCGCCCCCCTGCCCCAGAGCACCAAACCCCCCATGTTGAGGGCATGCGGCCTGGTACGGTTCAGGTGGGAGGGGGGGCGCTCTCTTGTCCCCCCCTCTTCCCCTGCGGCCTGCCAGGTTGTGTGCTCGGATAAGGGTCTGGTTTGGATTTTGGGGGGGACCCCCACGCCGTTTTTTCGGCGTAGGGGTTCCTCTTCAAATCCAGACCAGACCCTAGGGCCTGGTATGCTCCTGGAGGGGGAACCCATGCCGGTTTTTTATTTAAAATTTGGTCTAGGGTTCCCCCTCAAGATTCATACCAAACACAGTGCCTGCTATTGGGGGGGATCCAAGTCGGATCCCCGTTCATTGAAAGTCGGACATATGTCGGCTTCATGTCGCAGGGCAAAGTCGGATCCAAAGTAGGACAGATGTCGTGTCGCACTAGTGTGAACCCAGCCTTAGTCCTCAAATACCCCCAACAGGCCATGTTTTCAGGTTTTCCTTTTATCTTGCACAGGTGCTTTAAATCAGAGTCAACGGCTTGGTATTTTGGACAGCTATTTTATCTAAGAGAAATTCCCAAAACATGGCCTGTTGGGGGTACTTGAGGACCAAGGTTGAGAACCATGGGCTTAAACAACAGAAGACTTTCTGCTAGAAATAATCCTCTTTAAAGAATTAAATTCCCCCCCAAAAAATTTTATGAATAGGTCCCTTGCAGGTTTTTGCCATAATGTGCTAGTTTACTTTGCATTCTAGCACATTATGACAGACTTGCCTGTCAATAGATGCCCTCCAGCACTGCGCTGTCAGTGGTCAGGTGCTTCTATCTTCTCTTAGTCTTCCTTCTGGGTTCGATCTGTTTGGTCCCTTGAATGACTAAGCTGCGATGACATCACTACCGTGTATGTGCACGGGAGTCACTTATCACAGCACAGAGCACTGCAGGTGCCATAAATGTACTCTGAGCTGTACATGCAAGGCTCATTGTACATTACTGCTGATATAGGAGGGGTAGGCATTTACAACAGAAGAGACCATTAGGGTCTCTTCTGCCATACAAATCTTGCCTGTCTGTATTTTTAAAATTTTGAGTTTAATATCACTTTAAACTGTTTAAGGACCATCTAAAATATTATTCAAGTAAATACATTCAACAAAAAGTATTAACTTTCCTTTGGCTTTATCTCAGTTCTCATCTGATACATGTGTAGCGATACCTCCAACTAAGGAGGCCGCAGAATTAGATTTGGGCCCTGAGTGCAGCTCCGCCAACCCCCGGCAATAGGCTCTACCCCCTTCTGGCACAGCTAGTACTAATAATCAATGATATATCCTATGCAATATAATAACTAAGCCAGGACACAGTAATGAATTGTAATAGATAAAGTGTTTTACTTATTTTCTCAATATGGATAAAGGGGTAACAGTAATCACAGTTCAAGATAATCACTCCTAAGGGCAGCGTCCTGCCACTCTAACACACTATGTAGTAACACACGCTACAGGTGCGCCATACGGGCGACCGTTAACTAAGTGCCCTATGGCGCAGTAATCAAACACGCTAGAATCCCCACCAGGCCTGGTTCTAATATTTAACTTAGTCCTTCTTTCTTCACCGGCAGGTCTGTAATGGTGGTGCACTTTAAACAGAGTATAACTTTGTAATCCAAGGGGTATAGAACTTGGTTAAATAAAGCCGCAGGCTCAGTTCTGACAAGGCTCTTCAATAGGGGTATCAAAATAACTTGTAGGCCACGGCAGTCTATAGGCCTATATACAGTAACAGTATCTTAGCTGGGCTTATGCCCTCTCACCCGCCGGACTACGGATCCAGTCCGGGAAACCTCCACTGGCCGTGTCACACACACTCGATCTCTCCAACGATCGGGCCCCCGATCCTACAAGGCTGTAGCGCACAAAGTCAGATGCCACCCAGGCTCGCAGAGGGGGGTGGAAGACTCTTTGGTGCAGAGCAAGGCCTCAGGCTTCAGGCCTTGCACTCCGACACATCCGCACAGGAGGATCCGTCTGTGAAGTCTCGTGTCCCAAAGAGGCCGAGCCCGGCCTCGCCTCCTCCTTTTATAACCCCTCCCATGAGTCTCTGCGGTGGAACATGTGAAGAATGGGGTTATGGGTGATGTAGTCTCTTCCCATTATAGGGGAACACCCCGCTACACACTCCCCCCACTTAAACTCTTTGGTCCCCAAAGATAAATTTTAACAACAACTATATATAACACTGGACAAATTCTGAAAATGATGTTGGGATAGGGGAGTCCCACCATAACTGAGGGGTAGAATTCCCTTGCCCACAGGTCACATTATCATGGGTGGCCTGCCTAACTGTGCCAGAGAGTGAGCTGGGGTTGCCCTCCACCAAATGGACAGTGGAGGGATCCGGAATCTCAGCATTTCTCCTAGCAGTGACTACAGAGTCTTCCGAACTGTTCCCCATCTGAGGGTAGGTCAGCTTCTTAGGAGGTCGAATGACTCTTCGAGCTCTTTGCTCTCCTGGAATCTCTGGCTCTGGCGCCACAGGCTCCTCTTCCTCGGAGCAACTATCATGGACATCTTCCCAGTAATCTGCTGAAGGACTAAAGGGGATGAACTCTGTAGCCTCTGGGTTCAGTGTTTCATCTGTGGTATCTTGGGTGACTGGAAGATCTATGATAGAAGTTCCTGGAGTTGGGGAAGACCACAGCAATCAAGTTCTCCCTCTTCATCTCCACTAAGTTGGGAGGCTTCTCCATTTTCAGCTCGGGAGGTCTGTGACCGAGTGTTCGGCCTAGGAGTATCCAAGATAGAGGCCGGTTCAGGGGAGTCTCCCACGGAAGGTATTCTAACTGCCTCCGCAAGTGGGAGCAGGTGGTTTCGATGCCATGTCTTCAGTGGGCCTACCTTTCCCTCTGGCTTCACCTTGTAGACAGGTAGGCCCGGCAACTTCCTGCAGATGACATAGGGTTCAGATCTCCATCTGTCTGCAAGTTTGTGCTTTCCGGGGACTCCCAGATTGCGCAACAGTACTCGATCCCCGGGCTGTAGGTCTTGTACCCGGACCTTCAAGTCGAAATTTATTTTATTCCGAGCTCCCCTTTGATCTGAGGCCGCTTGAGCTTGTTCATAGGCTACTTTCAGGCTGTGTCTGAGCCTCTCCACATATCCTTTGTGGGATGTGGCTGAGGAATGGTCCAGTGAGGTGCCAAAAGCCAGGTCCACCGGTAGTCTCGCTTCTCTCCCAAACATGAGTCGATATGGGGAGTAGCCTGTAGCATCGCTGATGGTGCAGTTGTAAGCATGTACTATGGCTGCTATGTGTTGGCTCCAATGTTGCTTTTTCTCGCTTTCCAGAGTCCCCAACATGTTGAGCAAGGTTCGGTTGAACCTTTCCGGCTGAGCATCTCCCTGAGGATGGTAAGGTGTAGTTCGAGTCTTCTTAATTCCCAAAGAATCCAAGAGCTTCCGGATCAGCTTACTCTCGAAGTCCCTCCCTTGGTCTGAATGGAGTCTCTGTGGCAGCCCATAATGGACAAAGTACTTCTCCATAAGTACCTTGGCCACGGTGGAGGCCTTCTGGTCTTTGGTGGGGAAAGCCTGGGCATACCGGGTGAAATGGTCGGTTATCACCAGAACATTTCCTAGTCCACTCAGGTCGGGTTCGAGGCAGAGAAAGTCAATGCACACCAGGTCCATGGGCCCTTGGCTCTGTAGATGGCCCATTGGGGCAGCTTGATGGGGCAAAGTCTTCCTCTGGATGCATCGCGCACATGAGTGGCAGTACTCCTCTACCTCTGCCCTCATGCAGGGCCAATAGAACCGACTTCTGACAAGTTGAAAGGTCCTTTCAGCCCCTTGGTGGCCATGATTGTCATGCAGGGCAATCAGAACAGTCTCCCGATGTTTCTCTGGGAGGAACAGCTGCCACTTATCTTCTGAGTCATCAGAGGGGCCCCTTCGGTAGACCACTCCCTGATGTAACTGCAACCTATCCCACTCCTTCCTCAGCAGGCGAGCTTCTTTTGAAGGTTGACGCATAAGTCTGTTTGGATCCTGATTTTTCAAGGCCTCCAGGACCAATCTCCCCATGGGGTCTTCCAATTGGTCACACCTCAATTCCTTCTTGGACAGTCTTGGTAGGTTGTCCTCTTCCAATTGAGCTACTCCACAGTAGTGTTTGGGGACTCCCACCGTGGTAACTCCTATTTCCTCTGCTCTGGAGCCTCCTCGGGCTTGGAATTCAGCTCCTTGACAAAGGGCCCGCACCCCGTCCGGTGCCACTTGGGTCCAATCTTCTATTTCAATGGTGGGGGAATGAGATCTCCTGGACAGAGCATCTGCGTCTCGATTCCCCACTCCTGGTCTATACTTAAGGCTGAAGTTGAATCCAGACAGTGCGGCCAGCCACCTGTGTCCAGTGGCGTCCAGCTTGACCGTGGTGAACAGGTAGGTAAGGGGGTTGTTGTCGGTCTTCACAGTGAACTCCGCTCCATACAGGTAGTCTTTGAGCTTGTCTACTACCGCCCACTTGAGGGCCAGGAACTCCAGCTTGTGAGTGGGGTAGTTCTTCTCAGAGGGGGTCAGGCTCCTACTCACATAGGCAACAGGCCGCAATTGCCCCTCGTGTTCTTGGTAAAGTACTCCTCCCAGACCGTCATGACTAGCATCCACGTGCAGTTCATAGGGTTTGGTTGGGTCTGCGTAGGCCAAGACTGGTGCAGTGGTCAGGCTCCTCTTCAATTCCTGGAAAGCCTCTTCACACTTCTGATTCCACTGATCTCTGATGGACTCTCCTGGCCTCCTGGGCCCCGAGCCATCCTCTTCTCCTTCAGTCTTGAGCAACTCATTCAATGGTCTAGCAATTCGGGCAAATCCCTCCACAAACCTCCTGTAGTAGGAGCAGAAGCCCAAGAAGGATCTGAGTTCTGTTACTGTGGTGGGCCGTGGCCAGGAGGTAACTGCCTCCAATTTCTCAGGGTCTGTGGCCACCCCTTCTTCAGACACTATGTGCCCCAGATAGTTCACAGAAGACTGGTAGAACCGACACTTCTCAGGCGAAAGCTTAAGTCCTTCCTCACTGAGTCTTCTCAACACTTTTTCCAGCCTCTCTTCATGTTCCTCCAAGGTTCTCCCAAAGACAATGACATCGTCCAGGTATACAAGGACTTCGATCAAGTTCATGTCCCCTACTGTCTTCTCCATGAGGCGTTGGAAAGTAGCTGGGGCTCCAGACAGACCTTGGGGCATCCGGTCGAATTCAAAGAACCCCACTGGGGTTATGAAAGCTGTCTTCTCCTTGTCTGCTGGGTGCATCGGAATCTGATAGTACCCACTCTTGAGATCCATAACGCTGAACCATTTGGCTCCAGACAAGCTCTGTAGGGCATCCTCTATCCTCGGAGTGGTGTATTGGTCAGGTATGGTTCTCCTGTTGAGAGTCCTGTAGTCGATACAGAGCCTCAATGATCCATTCTTCTTTCGGACCATCACTATGGGAGAGGCATAGGGGCTTCTGGACTCCCGTATCACACCAGTCCTCTTGAGTTCTGCAAGTTGTTCCCTCAGATCCTCCAGATCTGCTAGCGGGACCCGCCTGACCCTTTCTCGGAAGGGCTTATCTTCCTGGAGGCGGATCCGATGGGTGGCACTCCTTGCACACCCCACATCAAACTCATCCTTAGAGAAGATCTTCTCCCATCTATTCAACTGGGCCTTGGCTCACTCTTTCCAAGCCCTGGACAGATTCGGGTTTTCCATGGACAGCTTCTCCCAAACATCCCCTCCTCCACCTGTCCTCTTCACTTCTGACAGGGTAACAGGGGCCGCCGGGCTCACCTGGCCTAGCAACATTCTGGCTGGGATTTCCATGGGGTCTTTGGTAGTATTCCTAACACTCACTGGAACTCTATAATGGGCCTTCTTCAGGACCTTCAGCGGAATCACTTCCGGTATCACCTCCAGGCCTGAGGACTCACCCCTTGGGTCTGACTCCAGCATGACAAAGGGACCAGGCTGCTCCCAAGTAAGCTTCACATTGGCCCTGAGACAGGTTACTTCACCGGGCTGCAACACTACCCCTTCTCTTCCAAGTCTCCACACCTTCCCTATCTCCTCTCCAGGGGTCTCCCGCTCTTGGACCAGCCGTTGGTAGGCTGTCTTCAGCATGGGATGGATCTTGGTAGCTGCTTGTCTTTCTTCTGTCACGAGAGGGGTCAGGAGTCTTCGGACCAGGTCCGTGTTCGTCCCTATTATAAGGGAATTCTTGTTGGCTCCAGGCGGCCTAGGGCACACAACTGCCAGGGTGTCAAACACTTCGGCCTTCCCAGCCACGGATGGGTCAAAGGTCATTTTGATGGGAAGGTAGCCGTCGTAAGGGAAACTCTGGGTTCCAATTCCCCATATTTCCAGCTCTTCTATCTTCTGGATAGGCAGATGACTCAGGTGCCTGTCGTAGAAGTCCCGGTATAGTAGGGTCACTTGTGCCCCGGTATCCAGGAGGCCCCTGGTGTAGACTCCCTCCACTTGAATGGGCACTATAGGGGATGGGCCTACCAGCTTCTCTGGATATGGTCCGGCAGGAGCCGCCTTCTTCAGACCTTTTCCCTTTGGACTCTCTCTTGTCCTATTCCCTTTGGACTTGAACCTTTCTTGAGCCTGGTATGCACTGACTTCCCTCCTTTTAATGGGTGTAGGAACCCGCTGAGGGGTACTATTATTTTTCTTGGGTGGGCACCCCCTTTGGGGAGTGCTGTGCCTCTCCTGAGGGGTCTCCCCCCTTCCTCCTGGAGTATAGCTTTGTTGAGGGGTATTGCGTTTCCCCTTTGGTGTTCTATCTCTCTTTTTGTTTTTCTTCGCATTCAGCTTGGAGTTTACTGAAGATGATGGGCACCCGGTTGACTCCTTCACCGGGGCCCCCTGGAGTTTCCCGCCGGCTTGCGGTTGTCTGGTCTCTTCTTCTTCGGACTAGAACATGTGGCTGCAATGTGGCCAACTCCCCTACAGTTGAAGCAGACTATATCTCCCCATTCTTGTAAAGGTTCGGGTGCTGAGGCAATCGGGAACAATTCCTTCCTTGGACTTTCCTTCTTCTTGGGACACTCTGTGTCTTTTGTTATCAGAGAGGTCAATATCTCTAACACCTTGGACATCTGAGTTTTTAGGGTGTCTATCTCCGCCTCTCTTTCAGGGGTCATTACTGGATTGACCAGCACCTGTGCGGGTACAACACTTGTCTTATCCTTCTGCTGGTCCTGTTGCAGCGCCTCCTCATCTCTGATGATTTTTATTAAATCAGCATAAGTCAGCAACATTCCTCCTCCCAAGGTTTTCAGGTGCAGCCAGACTGGATCGGAGCGTAGTGCTCCCTTTAAGACTTGCTTCATTCTTGCCGCATCGGCATCTTGGGGCTTCATCCCTTTCTTTAACACAATCTTGCACAGCAGCCTGTTTAGCCTTCTGACATACTTGGAAAGTTTCTCCTCCGGTTTTTGGAAAGTGTGTTCAAACTGGTAGACCATCTCTGTCACCTTGTCTAATTGACCAAACTCTTCCTGCAGCATAGCTAGACAGTCCTGCGCCGTGCACCCTGCATTCCCAAACCGGAAACTTTTCACTGCTTCTGCTGCTGCACCTTTAAGGCTTTCTAACACTCGCTGCCTCTTCTGTGCTTCAGGCACCTCCCATGCCTCCACCGCCTGTAATGCCTGCTCCACCCAGGTATCAAAATCTTCTTCCCCTGCCGGGACAGGGAGCTTCCCTGAGAATATTTTTAGTCTCCGGTAGCTAGTTTCCACATGCACCGTACTTGTCTTCTGACATTTGGCTAGCAAATCCCCTATTGCATTTATCAGTTCTGGTGATATAGCAGTGGCCAGTGCAGGTGCCACCGGGGGTGTCGCCCTGTCTTCTCTTTCAGGTGGAGTTCGGGCCGCAGCCTGTGGCGATCCCGTAGGGGATGGTTCCCTTTCTACAGTTATTGCGTGCGCCAGCCTAAATGTTCTGTTGTCTGGCGTCCGCAGACACTTGTGCTTACAGGCCTCTGGCATCCCGTCCCAATATTCCACTAATGCGTATTGATATGAGATGTCTGGGTCTGTCTTCATGTCTATCACCCACGGTGTGTGATCTGGGGACACTGAACTCATTAGTTCCTCTACCGTCTCACTCGACCATTTCTCCCCAGGGAGGCTAATGGCTATCGACTGTTTTGGCTCTGTATTAGCGGCTTTGCACCACTCTTCTCCCGCTCTTGGATCCATGGGGTCCATGCCGGCACTTCTGGCGTTCGCTTGCTGCATCAGGATCCCGGACGAGAACCCCCACGTGTAGCGATACCTCCAACTAAGGAGGCCGCAGAATTAGATTTGGGCCCTGAGTGCAGCTCCGCCAACCCCCGGCAATAGGCTCTACCCCCTTCTGGCACAGCTAGTACTAATAATCAATGATATATCCTATGCAATATAATAACTAAGCCAGGACACAGTAATGAATTGTAATAGATAAAGTGTTTTACTTATTTTCTCAATATGGATAAAGGGGTAACAGTAATCACAGTTCAAGATAATCACTCCTAAGGGCAGCGTCCTGCCACTCTAACACACTATGTAGTAACACACGCTACAGGTGCGCCATACGGGCGACCGTTAACTAAGTGCCCTATGGCGCAGTAATCAAACACGCTAGAATCCCCACCAGGCCTGGTTCTAATATTTAACTTAGTCCTTCTTTCTTCACCGGCAGGTCTGTAATGGTGGTGCACTTTAAACAGAGTATAACTTTGTAATCCAAGGGGTATAGAACTTGGTTAAATAAAGCCGCAGGCTCAGTTCTGACAAGGCTCTTCAATAGGGGTATCAAAATAACTTGTAGGCCACGGCAGTCTATAGGCCTATATACAGTAACAGTATCTTAGCTGGGCTTATGCCCTCTCACCCGCCGGACTACGGATCCAGTCCGGGAAACCTCCACCGGCCGTGTCACACACACTCGATCTCTCCAACGATCGGGCCCCCGATCCGACAAGGCTGTAGCGCACAAAGTCAGATGCCACCCAGGCTCGCAGAGGGGGGTGGAAGGCTCTTTGGTGCAGAGCAAGGCCTCAGGCTTCAGGCCTTGCACTCCGACACATCCGCACAGGAGGATCCGTCTGTGAAGTCTCGTGTCCCAAAGAGGCCGAGCCCGGCCTCGCCTCCTCCTTTTATAACCCCTCCCATGAGTCTCTGCGGTGGAACATGTGAAGAATGGGGTTATGGGTGATGTAGTCTCTTCCCATTATAGGGGAACACCCCGCTACACATGTTTTTTATTTACATACTAGCTAGAAGGAACCACAGAAGGAATACTGGTCACCCTGGTACTGGCAGATATGTTATACAGGCTATGGAACTGATTAAATCCTTATATGACACTCACTGATTTTATGGGTTATTCATAAAATGCAGACCAAGGTGTGGAGCCAGCAATGTCCTACTGAATTCTTTGTAATGCTGCAGAGAGAACTCTATGATTGCCGGGGCAGGCACACAACATTTTGATTTTGATTTTTGTTGGGTCAAACACCCCATTCATTTATCGGAATTGTGGTGTTATTGCTTCCTGAAGTCCTAAAGCACACTGAGTGTAATGCATATTTCTAAAGAAGACCACTGTGCTCTATAAATGTGCTTGTTCAGGAAATTATGTTCATAAATGTGCTTGTGTAAACATAGGTACTGATGTTTACAGATGTATACCCATGTATAGCGTATTCTGTCAATACAGGCCTATGGGTAGAATTACGCATCAGCTGGGGCTCCTGGGCATCGCAAATACAGCCGTATTTAATGCTGTACACCTGTCTGCCTGTATTTATGTCTGTGTGCATCAGCTGGTAAAAGCATCACAAAGATCTTTTTAAAATTACATTACCTTTGTTAAAGCTAAAATAGGATATTTCAGTATTTGTGTGTACATACCTTAACTAAACTGTTGACTGGACAGATTTATAAAGGTCAAGGGAACTTTGGTGCTAGAAAGTATTTGCACAGATAGGGGTAAAAAACTTTAATGATCTTTTGTAGGGTAGAGCAAATACCATAGATCAAGGTATGGGCCTCTACTTCCTGGTTTCTTGTCTAGGCGAGGCATATGTTGGGTTGGTATCTGCTGCTTCCTGGGACGTTTGAACCTGTTCTCGCATGCACAGACCCAATGCAGATTTCTGCCTTGTAATTGGGCTCTGGAAGACTGACGGGACTGTAGGGTCTGTAGGGTGGCAGAGCTGTGTAAATCTCAAAAATGGATGGAAAGAAATACAAATTTTTGGACAGGTGTAAACAAAACCCATATATGTATTTAATCTATGTATCTAGCTGTTTGCTTGAAGTTCAGCTTTAATCCTAGAACATAACTTGATTATGGATATAAAATAGATGTGGCGGCTGCATTCGTTTTCCTTTTTCACCAGGTCAGTAACGCATGGCGTGTTGTAAAACATCCCCACTCTGGATCAAAGAGCAACAGCATTGTCAACAGCAGCATTGTCAACCTGGAGAGAGAGAGTATTGTTAGATGGACTAACAAATTTTGATGGACTTGACTAACAATCTAAAGCCAAAACTCCAGCTTACACTTTATAAGCAGTTACAGCTTTTTTCCCTTTTGAGATAAAGGGTTTATATAAATCTAAATATGGTAAGCACTCCTGTCAGTGGTGCATAGTTTGTCTCTACACCTAAGGGCTTGCTTATACTTGCTTCAAAATGTGGCATTGGACACGCTTTTTTAACCACTTGCCGACTGCCTAACGTAGATATACGTCGGCAGAATGGCACGGGCAGGCAAAGCAACGTACCTGTACGTGGTTAAAGCACTCTGAAAGCCAATCAAAGCCCCTGTCACTAAATAAAATGGTAGGCTTACAGTCCTGTTTACACATTGTGCTTGATTTGCTTTGCATTAAAAATGATACCACGTGTCACTTTCTTGATTCTTCAAGGCATCTCCAAAGCCTCCATAGAAGTCTATGACAAAGCTCGCTAGCAGCTCCTGCAAGTTTTGAGGGGCTTTTATTCCGCTTTAGCTTCACTTTGTTTTGAAAGTATTACTGGTATGATAAATCCCAGGATGCACTGTCACTTCTGGTTCATGTGTATATATTCTGGAAGTGTCTGTTGCAAATGTCACATCTGGTGTGCAGCAGGAAGGTGAGCAGGGTCTGAACTGGAGCAGAGCAACCAACAGCTGTCACATGTAGTGTGCAACATGGAAACAGTGAGCGAGGACTGGAGAGTGAAGGCAGAGGAACATCAGAGCTGGGGGACTGGAGCAGGAGAAACTATCAATGTCAAACATGGTGCACAGCATGGGAGCAATATAGCGGGAAGTGAGCGGCAACTGGAGAGAGCGGAGGATCAGCAAACCAGAGGATCAGCAGAGCTGGGGTTACTACTGAGTGGGCGATCAGCAGAGCCAGACGTTACTACTGAGTGAGGGGTTAGCAGAGCTGGGGGTTACTTCTGAGCAGGGGATCAGCAAAACTGGGGATACTACTGAGTGGGACATCAGCAGAGCTGGGAGTACTAGTGAGCAAGGGTATTAATAAGTTGGGGATATGCTGAATGAGGATAACAATGAGCTGAGGATCTGCTGAACAGGGTTACCAATGAGCTGGGGATCTGCTAAGTGGGGGATACTACTGAGCTGGGGTTCTACTGGGCCTCTTAAAAAAACATAGAAAATCAACAAAAACACACACAGGGCATTTGCCAAGCTTCACTAAAGCATAAATGAATGACTTGTATAGCGCTACAAATGCAAACTGAATCTCCTCAAGGCACTTTTTTGCAGCCAGTGTCTGCCTGGCTGGTGCGATCATTTACCCCATAGGATCTCAACACGCTTGGACATACATACGTACACATATATACTGGGCCAATTTTTTGGACACAATCCAATTAACCTACCAGCATGTCTTTGGTGTGTGGGAGGAAACCCACGCAGACACAGGGAGAACATGCAAACTCCAGGAAGATGGTGTTGGGATTTGAACCAGTGACCATGTTGCTGCTAAGTGAAAGTGCTAACCACTACACCACTGTGCTGCCCTTATCACCAAAGCATCATCAAAACATCACCGAAGCATCAAAAACACATCAAAAAAGCATGTTGAGGCAGTAGGCTCTTTAATGTGTCAAAGCAAGTGTAAATGAGCTCTTACTGACACTTTTGCAGGAGAGCTTGGTCTGTTAAAGGAAGTTGAAAAATAACAGACTTATAGTACTAGCCAGATGAATAGGTGAAAATAAAGGATAGAGCCTTAAAAAGGAAACAAAAGCAACCAGTAATGATTGGTAATAAAAATATATATATTTTTTAGTTTAATACTTAGTATCTTTACATTTTAAAACTTTTATTTTACTGTTACTTATGTAATATATTTTTTGTAAATATTTCCTGCATTTAATTTTATTTTATTTTCATCAAATCGATAAGCCGAATCTCTGAATGCTTTATTTAGAAATTAAAGATATTTGTCACTGTAAAGTGCTGCCTTAACTCTGTTACATTACTGTCTGGATGTGACAGCAAGTGATACAGACATATTTTAAGTAGATGCAAGAGTTATCTATGTATCTTATACAACTCACATGACAGTCTGTGGAATCTGATATTTCCTGCTTTTTCAGAGTTCAGTTGTATAAAGGTGGTATTCTAGCACCTATTGGGTTCAATTAGCAAAATCAATTAGGATATTTTTAAAAATCCATATTCTCTTTAATCTGCACTGACAAAAATGTCAATGCCATGGCAGGAAGTTCAGAAAAACATCAGTAGTTCCTGACATCAGTGTATACACATACAGTATCTCTCTGTTTTTTTTTTTGTATATAGAGCATTCTTATACTCTATGTTGTATAACGCAACACATATTTAAGTTATGTATATCATTTCACCAAACAAAAATATGCAGGGGGTAACAATATCTAACAATAGCAAAATATCAGTGATCTTATAAGAAAGAGAGCCACCCTTTGCCTTTAGACTAGGTACAGTCCTTTTTAGAATGCCGTCATACAAGTTCTCAACAGTCTGCACCATTTGCGGAGAGGAAAAGCCTCCAGTTCTTTGAGGGAGTCTGGAAGTCTACTCCACACCCTAACTACTCTTAAATCTATTACATCTACTAATAGCATTGTGCAGATTCACTATTTCAGTAATTTTACTACTAATATGCACATTAGCTCAACATATATACCAAACACCCAAAATAACCTCTTGTTTGTCCAATCCTTTGCTTTCCAATCACAGCTCCTAACATTTAGAATTTTACACCAACTAATTTTGTTTAAAAAAAAAAACTTAGAATTACCTCCAGACATGCTATTTGAATTGAACCCCAGAACTATCTAAGACCTATCTACCCAGACTTATGTTTTTATACAATAAGTACAATTTTTCCCAAGCAAAAACCACATTCACAGATAGAATTTCAATTATTAAGATTTATTTTTTTATCCTGCTTCATGAATTTTCTTGTCACTCTGGTGAAAAACAAATGTCTATTTGACCATGCTAAGTATTAGAGAATCTAATGAACACCCACCTCATCTTCTGGTCCACTTGCCTATATGCTATTGATAGCACTCAACCTCATCAGGCCAAGGCGTAAGGTCCCAAATCTGACAAATCCTGTACCAGTTTCATGAGATTTTGATCTTTCCCACAATCACAAAAAATGGCAGAATCGTTTTTTCAGGTGGGATGCTGAAGGAGGAAGAGGAGGTACTTTTCATTTTTTATTTATTTATTTTTTCTTTGTAGGTTTTACTAAGTGTTTAAATGCAGGGAGGGGGGCTACTAAATAACAGTGACTTGCAAAATTTTAGCCATTTAATAAATTGTCCTGGAACAATGATCACATGGTGTCTGCTGAATGGCAGTATCAAGGCTCAAGCAGAAGAACAAATGTTTGGTGCTATAAAATTATATTGAGGATGTGTAGGGGTCGTGAACACCCAGCGACACACTGATCTATTCTACACTGCAACAAAAACATAGCACTACACTTTGGAAGGCTTTTTGCATTTGCTGCAAACAACATTGGCTTCTCTTAAATTTCTATGCTCCTGGTTTCAAAAAGTAGATGGAAAACCTGAAAATTTTAATTCAACGTTTGTTTTTATTCACTTTATTCAGCATCCTGAATCTCAGGTGTGTCAGAAATGTTGTTTTTAAATTTTTCTTGTGTATTTGATTACAGATTATCTGTGATGACACTGGTTTTAATTACTAGTTAATATGTGATGGTTTTCTAATTAGAGGGATTGGATTAACCTTTACATGATACCGCCAGCTCATATTCCCCTTTATATCTCAGTGGAATGTTCTTTCTTGCTCTCGGAGCACACGTGCTCACTCAGTACACGTGTGATCTGCATCTTGCTAGCATGCATGTCATACACCGTTTGGTAAAAAAGCATTTCCTGGAAGCAACAGATGTGACAATTGCTCACCAGGGACTCTCACAACAATAGTGATGCCACCAAATTATGACTAACTAACTTAAAGGAACCCATATGCAGAAAGAAAAAAAAATTGCTTCTTTCACATGTTGTCACATAGGTTAAAAAAAAAGACACAAGTCCACCTAGTTCAACCAATAGAAATAAATACATAAATTATAAAAAATAAATAAAAAATGTGTCACTAGCGAGAAGAGTTTATACTTTTAGATTATTTTTTGTTTATGTGTTTTTTATATTTTCCTTAGAATTCCTGTTTTATTATCATCTCCCTTTTTAAACTGTTATTGTATTATTTTACACTGGACTGGACAAGATACATCATTGAATGACATAGGCAGCAATGAAGAACAATTAAAAGTTTTTCTTTTTCATCCAAATGTGTTGAGCGTTTGCAGTGTGACTTGTAAATTCTCCTTCTGTTGTTCAGTGCCAGAGCTGTACTAATATATTTGCTTCTTAGCACTTGCTACTGTATCTGCTTTCTGTTAAAAAAAAAAAAGTATCAGAGGTATTGGTAAATGTATTTTTGTATGTAGAAATGCTGAAGCTTTCTCTCCAGGGCCCCAGGTAAAAAGCAGTTGCTATTTGCATTTGCAATAGATGATTGATATTGCCATTTTGCTTTATATACTCACAACCCCCTCATTGTGGATGCAACACATCAAAACTTACACCTAACAAATAATAAGAAACACCATGAGTAGAATATTGCATATGGAATCCACTCTACCTATTAGAGTCTGCAGTGTGATATGAATAAAAGGAAACACATTAGGGATTTTTTGTGCCTCTTAAATCACGGTGTGAGTTCACCCTGGAGCCAGATGGAAGAGAAATGAGAAATGACTAAATATCAGTTCCTGATACTCCTAAGTTCTCTAGAGGGTAATAGGATTGGTTCCTAAAGTCTCATAAAAGTAGCACATCTGTTTATTCACCTTACTAGCCATCTTATTTGCCTTTATCGATAGTTCCAATCGAAGTAAACAAAGTGGGCTTGTTTTAATGAAGATTTCAAATGAGATTGTTCTGTATTGAACAAAACAGTAAAGAAGTCATAGGTCATTTATCACATATTTGGAGCTGTATTAAAAAAAAACATTCTGGGAATACAGACGGCAAGTATGAACATAAAACGAAAAGAGGGTGCTTCTAAGTGCAATAAAACCAAGCCTTTTAATTGTGCAAGGAAGATTAAAAACACTTACAATATATTAAAAGTATACAGGCTCATCAGTATGTATCGGACGTCCAGCAGGAGATCTCCTTTAAGATGTACTGTAGCAGCTGCAAGATGTATTCCAACCGGCCAGCAGTGGAGAGCTGTGTATTGGAATCCAGTTAGAGCAGCCACGCTGCTGGGACCAGCTTGGTACGCAGATACTGTACCTGGATGTGATGTCAGAGAGGGAGGTGATGCATTTCGGAGCATACAGGTTGGCTTCTTCTTCATAACAGTAGCTACAGAGCCAGTCAGAAAGCTTTTATGCTGGCTGGGGCGGGACTGTGGGTGGGGAGCCAGGGTGCCCATAATACATACGACACAAAGGGGGTCATTTACTATAGTACCAATAAATGATCCTGCAGTCCCAGAAAACAGCGCCCAATTAGGACTGGTTTTTGACAATTCCTTCATTGTAAAATAGCTCTGAGTGGTCTTCTCCCCTGAGCCGTGTCTCCCGCCGTCATCTTCTCCTGGTGCTGTCTCTCTTGCGACCATCTTCTGTCGCCGTCTCTCCCGCCAACGCCTACTTCTCCCGCTGCTGTGTTCTTCCTCGCCGATGTGTTCTTCCTCGCCGCCACTGTGTTCTTCCCCCCCCCCCCACCGTCTTCCTCCGTTTTGTTGTCCCCTGCTGTCTGACATCTCTTACACAGCCATGGGGCGTGACCATCCGTTGACGTCACACGCAGAGACCACCCCTTTATTTTCTGGAAAAAAGGGGGTGGGCTTTCCGTGTGATCGTGTTCTGCTGGAAGCTGCATTTCTGTGTACTTGATTAAGCAATGAGATCAAAGAGTAGAAGGTCAGCACATGCTCCCAAACCATGAATGCTTGTTCAGACAAGAATACACACACAACATTGACAGCATGGCCACAAAAACCCACTTTTGATTGAAAAAATACTGTATCTGCTTTCTGTTAAAAAAAAAAAGTATCAGAGGTATTGGTAAATGTATTTTTGTATGTAGAAATGCTGAAGCTTTCTCTCCAGGGCCCCAGGTAAAAAGCAGTTGCTATTTGCATTTGCAATAGATGATTGATATTGCCATTTTGCTTTATATACTCACAACCCCCTCATTGTGAATGCAACACATCAAAACTTACACCTTAAAAATAATAACAAACACCATGAGTAGAATATTGTATATGGAATCCACTCTACCTATTAGAGTCTGCAGTGTGATATGAATAAAAGGAAACACATTAGGGATTTTTTGTGCCTCTTACATCACGGTGTGAGTACACCCTGGAGCCAGATGGAAGAGAAATGAGAAATGACTAAATATCAGTTCCTGATACTCCTAAGTTCTCTAGAGGGTAATAGGATTGGTTCCTAAAGTCTCATAAAAGTAGCACATCTGTTTATTCACCTTACTAGCCATCTTATTTGCCTTTATCGATAGTTCCAATCGAAGTAAACAAAGTGGGCTTGTTTTAATGAAGATTTCAAATGAGATTGTTCTGTATTGAACAAAACAGTAAAGAAGTCATAGGTCATTTATCACATATTTGGAGCTGTATTAAAAAAACATTCTGGGAATACAGACGGCAAGTATGAACATAAAACGAAAAGAGGGTGCTTCTAAGTGCAATAAAACCAAGCCTTTTAATTGTGCAAGGAAGATTAAAAACACTTACAATATATTAAAAGTGTACTGTACAGGCTCATCAGTATGTATCGGACGTCCAGCAGGAGATCTCCTTTAAGATGTAGCAGCGGCAAGATGTATTCCAACCGACCAGCGGTGGAGAGCTGTGTATTGGAATCCAGTTAGAGCAGCCACGCTGCTGGGACCAGCTTGGTACGCAGATACTGTACCTGGATGTGATGTTAGAGAGGGAGGTGATGCATTTCAGAGCATACAGGTTGGCTTCTTCTTCATAACAGTAGCTACAGAGCCAGTCAGAAAGCTTTTATGCTGGCTGGGGCGGGACTGTAGTTGGGGAGCCAGGGTGCCAATAATACATACGACACAAAGGGGGTCATTTACTATAGTGCCAATAAATTATCCTGCAGTCCCAGAAAATAGCGCCCAATTAAGGCTGGTTTTTGACAATTCCTTTATTGTAAAATAGCTCTGAGTGGTCTTCTCCCCTGAGCCGTGTCTCCCGCCGTCATCTTCTCCTGGTGCTGTCTCTCTTGCGACCATCTTCTGTCGCCGTCTCTCCCGCCAACGCCTACTTCTCCCGCTGCTGTGTTCTTCCTCGCCGATGTGTTCTTCCTCGCCGCCGCTGTGTTCTTCCCCCCCACACCATCTTCCTCCGTTTTGTTGTCCTCTGCTGTCTGACATCTCTTGCACAGCCATGGGGCGTGACCATCCGTTGAAGTCACACGCAGAGCCCACCCCTTTATTTTCTGGAAAAAAGGGGGTGGGCTTTCCGTGTGACCGTGTTCTGCTGGAAGCTGCATTTCTGTGTACTTGATTAAGCAATGAGATCAAAGAGTAGAAGGTCAGCACATGCTCCCAAACCATGAATGCTTGTTCAGACAAGAATACACACACAACATTGATTAAATTAGTTTGTTCTGTATTGAACAAAACAGTAAAGAAGTGTAGCGGTCCTCCCCCAGCTTCTCCCCTCTCTTCACGGCTGGTTTTAATCGTCTAGGGGTATCTGGGAGAAGGGGGAAAGATGCACACCACCAGCTCGGCTCTCTGATGTAGGATACAGAGATATGAGCTAAACCATTTACCCTCGGGTCTGCGTTTTAGGCCGGAACCTCAGCTTTTTCTATGGAGGGTGATCGCCACTGTCACTGACAGGGACACTCAGCTTCCAGTAACACGAGTTCCACACCAAGAAAAGTCCAACACTGTTTTATTGACTTGAAACTGGTTGACTTTTAAAAGAACAGACAAGGTGTAGGGACTAATGAATTAAGTTTCTCCTGTTCCGTTTAGTGCAAACAGGCTTGGCGCACAGACGCTGCCACCGACCGTGAATTTGGTCACTGCCACTGACCTGGGTGAACGTTGAGGCCCCTGCCACAGGCCTTGGATGAGGCCTGCCACTGACCTGAGGAAGATGGGTCTCTGCCACAGACCATGAGAACATGAAGTAGCTTCTTTAGAACAAACGGCCCCTGTCAGAGGAAGACATCCATCCGGACGGTCACCAGAGGCCACCACCGGCACCAGCAAATGCTGCGCTGGCTCTACGGGGAGGTCACGTCTCCGGTCCCTTGCGCCCAGGATTCAGGCACCCAATACCGGGGGCACCTTAGGAATGCTTCGCCCTCGCGGGACCCAGTCGAAGGTACTGGGCCCCAGGCCTCTTGGTATGGTACCTCACCCCAGGCTGAAGGTGCCTGGGATGGAACTCGACTCCACGCGCCCAGGCCAAGGGCGCCTGGGCACAGATGAACCGCAGCAGCCCCCAGGCTGAAGGTGCCTGGGGAATGGACCTCGTGCGCAAGATGTCCGTCCCCTTTTATATCCTCTCCCAGCAGGCACAGCGGGTTCCCCGTCCCACCGTACTACTGCTGCAAGAGGACAAAAAGGGCACGGCTCTAGAATGGTAGTTCAACCCCGGTCCCAGGTGACAGCGCCACCCAGGGACCGCAGGGAACATGACACCATTCATACCTCCCACACTCCAAAGTGTCCATAAATCCCCAAAATCAATGTATCTGGGCCATCTATGGCCCAGATACACCCCACTAAATTTGACACCCGCTACAGAAGTCATAGGTCATTTATCACATATTTGGAGCTGTATTAAAAAAACATTCTGGGAATACAGACTGCAAGTATGAACATAAAACGAAAAGAGGGTGCTTCTAAGTGCAATAAAACCAAGCCTTTTAATTGTGCAAGGAAGATTAAAAACATTTACAAGATATTAAAAGTATACAGGTTCATCAGTATGTATCGGACGTCCAGCAGGAGATTTCCTTTAATCACTTCGCGCCCGGGCCATAATAAAAAGACGGCCGCATTGCGGCGCTCAATTGCCGGGAGGACGTCCATGGACGTCCTCCTGTTTACTTCCCCGATGCGCGCCCCCGGCGGCGCGCATCGCGGAAGAGCTGTGCCCGCCGTGTCAGGCGGGTGCCGATGCGCGTGCCTGCCGGCCGCGATGTCCGCCAGGTACCCGCGATCGGCTGTCACAGAGCCAGGGACGTAGATCTCTGTGTGTAAACACAGAGATCCACGTCCTGTCAGGGAGAGAGGAGACCGATGGTGTGTCCCTTGTACATAGGGACAACCATCGGTCACCTCCCCCAGTCAGTCCCCTCCCCCCACAGTAAGAACATCTAGCAGGGAACATATTAACCCCTTGATCGCCCCCTAGTGTTAACCCCTTCCCTGCCAGTCACATTTATACAGTAATCAGTGCATATTTATAGCACTGTTCGCTGTATAAATGTGAATGGTCCCAAAAATGTGTCAAAAGTGTCCGATGTGTCCGCCATAATGTCGCAGTCACAATAAAAATCGCAGATCGCCGCCATTACTAGTAAAAAAAAAAAAATTAAAAAAATGTCATAATTCTATTCCCTATTTTGTAGGCGCTATAACTTTTGCGCAAACCAATCACTATATGCCTATTGCGATTTTTTTTTTTTACCTAAAATATTGTGAGGGGGTTAGCTCGGCAGCGGGTGTGTGTGACCCCCGAGATGGGCTCCCCACACAAAAACAGGCCCAGCAAACGGAGGTTGTGGTTTTCAAAATCAAAAAGGTGCGGTTTATTTTCTATTTCAAGTGACAAAACACAGCAAAGCAAAAGAAACATAAACAAAATAAATCCTGGTCAACTTGACCTCTGACTAAACATACAGGTTTCCTAACTAACAACTGGGATCAGCCTAGTGCTGTCCTAGTCCCTAAGTCCCTGGTTTTAAATGTCCAAGCAAATAGCCACACAGGCTTTGTCTCACCGCACAGGGGTTCACTCTCCCTAGACAGTCCACACAGGTCTGGTTCCAGGCATGAGCTAACATCTAATGAAGCTGGGAGTTCTTATAGAGGCCTAAATGAGCTGACAAGCTTCAGCTGGTCTCATCAACTCCCTGTCTGCACGACGCCCCACACTCTCCCTAGAGGTATGAGTCATCCATGAGCCCACTAGCCTCAGCTGGGCTTATACAACTCTCCACCTAGTTGTATAAGTCGGCGTAAAGCCTGAATCTGGGCGAAATATATCTACCCCCCTGGATGCAACCAGGTGACTTTACCTTCCTGCTGTCACATACCCCCCCCTCTTGTTTTAACCTCGGGGTTGGAACACCAGCAATCAGGCATTCATGTACTCGAGACAAAGCATCCACATTCCCCATTTGAACGCCAGGGCGATGCTTTACTGTGAAGTTGAATTCCTGGAGGGCCAGGAACCACCTATTCACTCTTCTATTTGTTTCCTTGTTTTGAGCCATCCACTTTAACGGAGCGTGATCCGTAACCATGTCAAAGTGCCTACCTAGCAGGTAGTACCGAAGGGAATCTAGAGCCCACTTCACCGCTAAACACTCCTTTTCAACGGTGGCGTAATTTACCTCATGGGACTTCAACTTCCTGCTGAGGTAAATGACTGGGTGCTCTTCCCCGTTCCAGACCTGGGACAATACTGCTCCTAACCCCACATCTGACGCATCACTTTGTACGACAAAGTCTTTAGAGAAGTCGGGTGAGTACAACACTGGCTGGCTACATAAGGCTTGTTTCAAGAATTGGAATGCTGCCTCAGCCTCGGGGGTCCATTTAATCATGACCGACCCTTTCCCCTTCGTCAGGTTGGTTAGGGGCACAGCCTTAGAAGCAAAGTGGGGAATGAATCGCCGATAATACCCAGCGATTCCCAGAAAGGCTTGTACCTGCTTCTTGCTGTTGGGACGTGGCCAACTCTGGATGGCCTCGACTTTGTTGAGTTGGGGTTTTATTACTCCCCTCCCAATGGTGTATCCAAGATATTTGGCCTCCTCCTGCCCAATGGTACACTTCTTGGGGTTAGCCGTAAACCCCGCTTCCCGAACAGAGTCCAGGACTGCTTGCACTTTTGGCAGATGTGAGGCCCAATCTGTGCTATGGACAATTATGTCATCTAGGTAAGCCGCAGCATACTTCCGATGGGGCCTCAGCATCTGGTCCATTTTCCGCTGGAATGTGGCCGGCGCATTCTGTAACCCGAACGGCATTCTTTTATATTGGAACGCCCCGTCTGGGGTTACAAATGCGGTTTTCTCTTTGGCCGACTTGGCCAGGGGGATTTGCCAATACCCTTTTGTGAGGTCAAGAGTCGTCATGTATCGGGCTGTTCCCAGCCGGTCGATCAACTCATCTATACGTGGCATGGGGTAGGTGTCAAATTTTGTAACTTTGTTCAACTGACGAAAATCGTTACAAAATCGCCAGCTCCCATCCGGTTTAGGCACCAACACAATGGGACTAGACCAATCACTTTGGGACTCCTCTATCACCCCTAAGTTCAGCATTTTCTGTACTTCCTCCCGTATTGCCTCCCGTCGGGCCTCTGGGATCCGATAGGGTTTTAACTTCACCCTTTCACCGGGCGGGGTAATGATGTCATGCTCTACCCCAGAGGTTTGTCCCGGCAGCTCAGAGAATACCTCCTTGTTGCGAAGCACAAACTCCTTAACCTCCTGTTGTTGGGGTTGTGACAAGGTGGCTGCTATTCCAACCTCAGGAATCACGCAACCAGTTTGAGCTGGTGACCAAGTGTCTGCGACTAGGGACTCTCTATCCCTCCAGGCTTTCAACAGATTAACGTGATAGATCTGTTCGGGCTTTCGCCTTCCTGGTTGTCTGACCTTGTAATTCACTTCGCTCACTTTTTCCATTATCTCGTAGGGGCCTTGCCATTTGGCAAGAAATTTACTTTCAACCGTAGGGACAAGTACCAGTATCCTATCCCCCGGGGAAAAGGTACGGGTCTTGGCTCCACGGTTGTACACTCTCTGCTGTGCTAACTGCGCTTGGGCCAAATGTTCCTTCACGATGGGCATTACCTGTGCAATTCGGTCTTGCATCAGGGCGACATGCTCAATCACACTCCTGTGGGGAGAACTCTCACTTTCCCAAGTTTCCTTGGCAATATCCAACAGCCCTCTTGGGTGTCTCCCATACAGTAACTCAAAGGGGGAGAATCCCGTAGAGGATTGGGGCACCTCCCTAATAGCAAACATCAGATAAGGAAGTAGACAGTCCCAATCCTTTCCATCTCTATCCACCACTTTCTTCAACATTTGTTTTAGGGTTTTGTTGAACCTTTCAACCAGCCCATCGGTTTGGGGGTGATACACAGATGTACGTAATTGCGTCACTTTGAACAATTTACACAGCTCCTTCATAACCCGGGACATAAAGGGTGTACCTTGGTCCGTAAGCAGTTCTTTACAAATACCCACCCGGCTAAACACAAGAGATAGCTCTTTGGCTATGGTTTTGGCCGAGGTATTTCGGAGAGGGATCGCTTCTGGATAACGGGTGGCATAGTCCATTATAACTAATATGTACTGGTGCCCCCTAGCGGACTTGATTATAGGACCTACCAAATCCATGGCGATCCTCTCAAACGGGACCTCAATGATGGGTAGAGGGACCAGCGGGCTACGGAAATGTGGCATCGGGGCCGACCTCTGACACACAGGGCAGGAGGAACAATAATTTTCTATGTCCTTCATCACCCCCGGCCAATAGAATCTCTGTAATACCCTCTCTCGGGTTTTCTCTGTCCCCAGATGACCTCCAAGAATGTGCCCATGGGCCAACTCCAACACCAACTTCCTGTAAGGTTTGGGCACCACAAGCTGCTCAACGGTTTCTTCTGCCCTTTTTGCCACCCGATACAGTAGGTCCTTCTCTACGCTGAAGTATGGGTAAGTGCAGGTATTATCTGGGTTCACTAACTCGCCATCTATTTTCACTACGTTTTCCCGTGCCTTTATTAGGGCGGGGTCTTTCAACTGTTCTGTGGCAAAGTTTTCCCTGTGAACCTCAAGATCAGAAAACTCCACAGACGGTAGGTTTTCGTCTGAGGAGGTGGGCTCCTCTCCAGTTTCTTGAGTCTCCCCTGCCAATACTGATAAGGGAAATTCTGGAGAGTCCTCACCACTCTCAGGGGAGTTCTGGCTATCACATTCCTGGTACATAGGGGCACCAGTGGGGGGCTCAGGATCATCCCACAGTTCCCAGAACTTCGGAAAATCCCTTCCCACAATGGCGTCATGCGGTAACTGAGATACTAAGCCCACTGGATGAGAGAGGGTACCTTTGGGGGTCTCGAAACACACTGTAGTCACTGGATACTCTCGGGTGTCCCCATGCACACAAATAACAGCTACCTTGCTATTCCCAGAGACCTCTGTTTTAACTAACTCAGCCTTTATCAGGGTCACAAGGCTACCTGAATCCAGCAATACCACAACATTTCTACCATTAACACACATTTTGCATAAATGTTTCTCAGTTCCTCGAATGGCAGTGCATGCGACTGTCGCACACAGCGACTGACGTCTGCCCGTCAGAAAGTCACACTGCATGGGTTCCTCCACAACCGGGCAATTGGCTGCAATATGTCCCGCTTGCCGGCAGCGGTAGCAAACGATCCTTCTTGCGGCCTCTTGAGCCGCTGATTTCCCAGGCTGTTCTCACCAAACTTGGGGTAGAGCTCCCACCCTCTCACTCTCTCCACCCTCACCCCTTGGAATCCTCTTATCCGCCCCTGGGGATGGTCTGGTCTTAGGGTGGAAAGTCCGAGTGTCTCTGGAAGAGGCCGTCAGGTTCTCTGTAGCCAAGTATTTCTCCACACGATCCACAAGACCATCGGCCGTCTCTGGGTCTCCATGGCTTACCCACTTTTGGATGACAGTAGGAAGAGCTCTCAAAAACCGATCCATTACAACACGTTCCACAATCTTTGGTGCGGACAAAGTCTCTGGCTGTAGCCACTTTCTGCTCAGGTGAATGAGATCATACATTTGAGACCTGGGGGGTTTTCCAAGCTGGAAAGTCCAGTTATGCACACGCTGAGCCCGGACAGCCTGGGTGACACCCAGCCTTGCCAATATTTCAGCTTTTAGCATCACATAGTCTTTTGCTTGGTTAGGCTCTAGGTCATAGTAAGCTTTCTGCGATTCACCAGTTAACAGAGGAGCCACCAGTCCAGCCCACTGCTCCTCAGGCCACTTTTCTCTTTCAGCGGTCCTTTCAAATGTGGTCAAAAATACATCTGGATCATCCTCTCCAGTCATTTTTGTCAATAAACGACTCACCCCAAAGGACGCGGTATTAGTGGGACGGCTTTCCTCACTGGTCTGCGGACGTTGCTGCATTGCTGCTTCCATCTGTTGTTGTAGTCTCTGCTCTTGCTTCTGCAACAGGTCTATGAAGCGGGCCTCAGATTGCTGCTGGGCTTGTTGCTGAGCCTCCAGACTCTGTTGCAAAGTTGCGTTTGTCTGCTGCTGGGCTGCAAGGCTCTGTTGATGAGCTTGCTGCTGGGCTGCGAAGTTCTGTTGTTGAGCTGCAAGGCTCTTTTGCAAAGCTGCATTTGTCTGCTGTTGATTGGCATTTGCTAGAGCCAGCTGCTTCAGTATCTCCTCCATGCTGGCTTAAAAAAAAACTGCCACTGGTTCTCCACCAACTGTGAGGGGGTTAGCTCGGCAGCGGGTGTGTGTGACCCCCGAGATGGGCTCCCCACACAAAAACAGGCCCAGCAAACGGAGGTTGTGGTTTTCAAAATCAAAAAGGTGCGGTTTATTTTCCATTTACAGTGACAAAACACAGCAAAGCAAAAGAAACATAAACAAAATAAATCCTGGTCAACTTGACCTCTGACTAAACATACAGGTTTCCTAAGTAACAACTGGGATCAGCCTAGTGCTGTCCTAGTCCCTAAGTCCCTGGTTTTAAATGTCCAAGCAAATAGCCACACAGGCTTTGTCTCACCGCACAGGCGTTCACTCTCCCTAGACAGTCCACACAGGTCTGGTTCCAGGCATGAGCTAACATCTAATGAAGCTGGGAGTTCTTATAGAGGCCTAAATGAGCTGACAAGCTTCAGCTGGTCTCATCAACTCCCTGTCTGCACGACGCCCCACACTCTCCCTAGAGGTATGAGTCATCCATGAGCCCACTAGCCTCAGCTGGGCTTATACAACTCTCCACCTAGTTGTATAAGTCGGCGTAAAGCCTGAATCTGGGCGAAATATATCTACCCCCCTGGATGCAACCAGGTGACTTTACCTTCCTGCTGTCACAATATGTAGAAGAATACGTATCGGCCTAAACTGAGAAAAAAAATATAAAAAAATAAATAAAAAATGGGATATTTATTATAGCAAAAAGTAAAATATAGTGTTTTTTTCAAAATTGTCGCTTTTTTTTTGTTTATAGCGCAAAAAATAAAAACCGCAGAAATGATCAAATACCACCAAAAGAAAGCTCTATTTGTGGGAAAAAAAGGACGTCAATTTTGTTGGGGAGCCACGTCGCACGACCGCGCAATTGTCATTCAAAGCGTGACAGTGCTGAAAGCTAAAATTTCGCCTGGGCAGGAAGGGGGTTATGTGCCCAGTTGTCAAGTGGTTAAGATGTAGCAGCTGCAAGATGTATTCCAACCGGCCAGCGGTGGAGAGCTGTGTATTGGAATCCAGTTAGAGCAGCCACGCTGCTGGGACCAGCTTGGTACGCAGATACTGTACCTGGATGTGATGTTAGAGAGGGAGGTGATGCATTTCGGAGCATACAGGTTGGCTTCTTCTACATAACAGTAGCTACAGAGCCAGTCAGAAAGCTTTTATGCTGGCTGGGGCGGGACTGTGGGTGGGGAGCCAGGGTGCCAATAATACATACGATACAAAGGGGGTCATTTACTATAGTGCCAATAAATGATCCTGCAGTCTCAGAAAATAGCGCCCAATTAAGGCCGGTTTTTGACAATTCCTTTATTGTAAAATAGCTCTGAGTGGTCTTCTCCCCTGAGCCGTGTCTCCCACCGTCATCTTCTTCTGGTGCTGTCTCTCTTGCCACCATCTTCTGTCGCCGTCTCTCCCGCCAACGCCTACTTCTCCCGCTGCTGTGTTCTTCCTCGCCGCCGCTGTGTTCTTTCTCCCCCACCGTCTTTCTCCGTTTTGTTGTCCCCTGCTGTCTGACATCTCTTACACTGCCATGGGGCGTGACCATCCGCTGACGTCACATGCAGAGCCTGCCCCTTTATTTTCTGGAAAAAAGGGGGCGGGCTTTCCGTGTGACCGTGTTCTGCTGGAAGCTGCATTTCTGTGTACTTGATTAAGCAATGAGATCAAAGAGTAGAAGGTCAGCACATGCTCCCAAACCATGAATGCTTGTTCAGACAAGAATACACACACAACATTGACAGCATGGCCACATAAACCCACTTTTGATTGAAAAAATGCATAAGAATTTCAGCAAACAAACAGCCCTAGTTGGGCGTTTGTCCCAATATTCATAATATCATTCCTACTCTGCCACAAATCACAGCAAAAAACCTGGCCTTCTCAGGCCAAACAAACCCCTCTACTGCAGCCCTTCTTATAAGGTAGGTTGTATTGTTAGCACACTGACACACGCCCCCTAAAGAAGTACACACCCACCAGTATCTTTCAATCTGTCTCTCAATGTATATCTAAAGTGATTGACCGTTTGACAAGTGATTGCACCTGATGAGCAGGAACACATAATACTATTTGCAACTGTGTTAGCCCTTGGCTATGTGCATCAAATCTCCAACTACTAGACATGTGCAATTCGTTTAGTTTCTAATTAATTTTTCACGAATTTAGAGAAATTCGTTAATTCCGAAATTTCCGAATTTTTCAATTTCCGAATTTTCGGATTTCCAAAATTTCGAATTTCCGAATATCCGAATTTGTAAAATAGCTCTGAGTGGTCTTCTCCCCTGAGCCGCGTCTCCCGCCGGTATCTTCTCCTGGTGCTGTCTCTCTTGCCCCCATCTTCTGTCGCCGTCTCTCCTGCCAACGCCTACTTCTCCCGCTGCTGTGTTCTTCCTCGCCGATGTGTTCTTCCTCGCCGCCGAATTTCCGAATTTTTCAATTTTCGGATTTTTGGATTTCCGAAATTTCGGATTTCCAAATTTTTCAATTTCCAAATTTTCAGATTTTCGGTTTCCCGACATTTCGAATTTTCGGATTTCCGAAATTTCGAATTTCCGAATTTCGGAAATTCGGAATTTCGAAAGTTCGAAAATTCGAAAATTCGAAATTTCGAAAATTCGAGATTCAAAAATTCGAAATTTCAAAATTCGAAAATCTAAAATTTGAAAATGGGAAATTTGGAAAGTTGAATTTCCGAATTCCGAATTTTTAGAATTTCCGAAAATTTGTTTTTTTCGTTATTTTGCTTTCTTCGGAAATTCGAAAAATTCGTTTTTTCGTTTTCGTTTTTATTAGTTTTTTTGGAAATTCGTAAATTAGAAAATTTGTAATTAGAAAATTCGTAATTCGGATATTCGGAATTCCAATTTCCGAATTCCGAATTTCCCGAATTTCCGAAAAAAGCAAAAAACTAGAAAACAAAAAAAACAAATTTTTCGAATTTCCGAAAAAAGCAAGAAAACGAAAACGAAAAAAACAAATTTTTCGGCAGTGCACATGTCTACCAACTACAGGCCAAAGATCTGCATATTTGCATGCACATAAAGCAACAGTTTTGTACCTGTGCAGTGAAAACCCTACAATTTTAAATGTCCAAGTCCCTGGGCATGATTAGTGCTAACAAACATTAACATCAGTCCCTGGCTGCAATGAGCTTCCAAAACAAACTTTTTCTACATTAGAGACTATTTTGACAAGAGACAAATAAAATGTCAGCGTGTCTTGGGATTGTGGTGAGAAACCCACACAGGGAGAACATATAAACTTCAACACAAGCATTAGCATGTTGGGGAATCGAACCAGCAACCCCAGTGCTGCTACACAGCATTGCTACCCACTTAGTGTGAACCAGCCCTAAGTCCATAGCCATGCTCGGTGTCACAAGCAATATACAATATATTGGCCTAAGTATTGGGACGCCTGCCTTTAAAAGCACATGAACTGTAATGGCATCCCAGTCTAGTCCGTAGGGTTCAAAATTCATTTGGCCCACCCTTTGCAGCTATAACAGCTTCAACTCTTCTGGGAAGGTTGTCCACGAGGTTTAGGAGTGTGTCTATGGGAATGTTTGACCATTCTTCCAAGTGTATTTGTGAGGTCAGGCATTGATGTTGGACAAGAAGGCCTGGCTTACAGTCTCTAATTCATCCCCAAGGTGTTCTGTTGTGTTGAGGTCAGGACTCTGTCCAGGCCAGTCAAGTTCATCCACCCCAAGCTCACTCCTCCATGTCTTTATGGACCTTGCTTTGTGCATTGGTCCAAATCATTTGGTGGAGGGGGATTAGGATGTGGGGTTGTTTTTCAGGAGTTGGGCTTGGCCTCTTAGTTACAGTAAAGGGAACTCTTAAGGCATCAGCATACCAAGACAATTTGGACAATTTCATGCTCCCAACTTTGTGGGAACAGTTTGGGGATGGCCCCTTCCTGTTCCAACATGACTGCGCACCAGTGTACAAAGCAATGTCCAAAAAGACATGGATGAGCGAGTTTGGGGTGGAGGAACTTGACTGGCAGGCACAGAGTCCTGCCCTCAACCCAATAGAACACATTTTGGCTGATATAGAGCAGAGACTGTAAGCCAGGTCTTCTCATCAAACATCAGTGCCTGGCCTCACAAATGCACTTCTCAAAGAATGGGCAAACATTCCCATAGACACAGTAAATCTTGTGGACAGCCTTCCTAGCCTTCCCAGAAGCTGCTCTAGCTGCAAAGGGTGGGCCAAATCAAATTTTAACCCTACGGACTAAGACTGGGCTGCCATTAAAGGTCATGTGTGAGTAAAGGCAGGTGCCCCAAAACTTTTGGCTAGATAGTGTATCTGGCAAGATTTACAATGGTGGTGGAATCCTCCTACACATAAATACTACATTTAGACGTAGTTTTAGGACCTGGGAGATGAGACAAGTTCTCTACATGAAGCGGCATGTTTGGGATTCAAACCCAGATGCTGCCAAGCAGAAGTGCTAACCTCTAAGCCACAGAGCTGCCACATGTGAGAACCTTCTATAGATAGAATACACATAAATACTGCATTTCTTTGGACATACAGGTGATGGAATTACATTACTCAAGAGTTATTCTTCTTGATTCATTCTGTGATATTTGGTGGTTCTTTGTGGGTGAATGTAGAATAGTGATATTACCCTCAGATTTTTGGGAATTACAGTTTGATTTCTGATGTTGGTACACATGTCACATTTTGTGGTTTTAAATTATGATTGTTTGGAAATAATAAAAAAGACAAACAATTGTGACTCATTTTAAATTTGCATCAATAATGGTATTGTTTGTGCTTTGTAGAGACACCTGTGTAAGTTTGGGTAAAGATTGTTGTGAGATGGAGAGTAACAAGTGAAAGTGACAGAGAAAAATATATTTTACCAAAACATCAAAACATTCCACATTCTAGCATTCTTAAAGCAGAGGTTCCGCGGTCCAAATTTTTGTTTTTTTCAGTACATTAACCACTTAATGACCGCCCACCGCCGATTTACGTCGGCAGAATGGCACGGACAGGCAGAATCACGTAGATCTACGTGATCGCCTTTGTGCAGTTGGGGGGTCCATCCGGACCCCCCTTCACTGCAGTGAGCGGCCGTTAAGTGTTCGGGAGCGATCAGGCATGAGGGGGCGGCCGCTCGATTCCGCCCCCCCCCCTCGCGATCGCTCCCGGCCAATGAAAATGCTTCCTCCGCCATGTGATGTAAACACAGGCTGGAGGAAGTGATGTCATCTCCCTCGCCGCGGTCTTTTCGTTCCCGGCGCCGAGGCAGAGAAGAAGCAGGTTAGTGCTCCAACAGTCCACTGACACGTAGGTACACATAGGCACACAAATCACCCCCCAGTCACCCCCAGATCACCCCCCAGGTCACCCCAAAGCCCCCAATCACAGTGTCACTGATTGCAGTGATCATTTATTTTACTGATCACTGCATTTAGTGTCATCTGTGATTGTAAAAAGTTGCAGGGCAGTTAGGATTAGGCCCCTTTAGGTCCAGGGTAGCCCCCTAACCCCCCCCCTAATAAAGGTTTAACCCCTTGATCACCCCCCAGGTAACCCTTTCACCCCCTAACTTCAGCGTCACTAAGCGATTGTTTTTCCGATCGCTGTATTCGTGTCGCTGGTGTTTTAGATAGGCAGTTATTTTTTTTTAGGTTCGCCGCAGGTTTTTATTAGTGTCAGGTACCCCCATATATTATTTTAACCCCCTGATTGCCCCTAGAGTTAACCCTTTCACCAGTGATCGCCGTATAAGCGTCACTGGTGTCACTGGTTAGCCAGTAAGTTATCTAGTTATTTAGGTAACCCGTCAGGTTTTTATATAGCGTCGGGTACCCCCATATTTAACCTAATAAAGGTTTTAACCCCCTGATTGCCCCTAGTTAACCCTTTCACCAGTGATCACCATATAAAGGTTACAGGTGACGCTGGTTGATTAGTTTGCTTTTTATAGCATCAGGGCACCCGCCGTATATAACCCAATAAAGGTTTAACCCCCCTGATCGCCCGGCGGGTGAGATCAATTAGGTTTTAGCGCCAGAGAGGGTCTGCGTCGCCCCAGGCAGTGTTAGGTTAGTTCCAGTAACGCTAACACCCACGCGCAAAGCATACACCCCCCTTAGTGGTATAGTATCTGATCAGATCTATACTAGCATCCCCAGCGGTTTAGGGTTCCCAAAAACGCAGTGTTAGCGGGATCAGCCCAGATACCTGCTAGCGCCTGCGTTTAGCCCCTCCGCCCAGCCCAGCCCAGCCCAGCCCACCCAAGTGCAGTATCGATCGATCACTGTCACTTACCAAACACAACACACATAACTGCAGCGTTCGCAGAGACAAGCCTGATCCCTGCGATCGCTAACAGTTTTTTTGTAGCGTTTGATATATTTGCTGACGACAGTCAGGTGCTTTTTTTCCTGTGAATCTTACTAGTGTACCCCTAAATTTAGAGCCCAAAATGGCAAGACGAAGGTACACTAGTAAAGAGGCCTACGAGATTCTGAGCATGACAGATAGTGAAGAGGAGGTCATGTATCTGTCAGATTCAGGCTCAGAATATCTTCCCGTAGAAGACAGTGACGTCAGCGGCCCCACGTCAGATAGCTCTGACGACGAAGTTGAGGTCCCTGCTAAGGTCAGGTGTACCCGATCCCGATCTTCTGAGGTTGTTGAGGAGCAAGAACCGCAGGTCTCTCGTATCATGGAGCAGAGTAGTACTAGCGCCGCTATTCCTTCTGGTGAACTGGCAAGCACCAGCGGCCTAGTACAGCCTGGACGTACATCCAGCACTGCAGTAACACTTGGTGACGTGGCGAGTCCCATAAGTGCAGTTCAAGCTGGCGAGGTGGCAAGCACAAGTAGTGTCCCGCTGCCACCAAGAAGACAAAGGCAGGCCCGTCGTGCCCATACTGCCCTTCCTGCAGAATTCGCCTATCCTGATTGGGTCCCCACCACTTCTGCAGAACCCGTACTTCCCCCATTCACTGCCCAACCCGGTATTCAGGTGGAAACAGCTGATTTTATTCCAATTGATTTTTATTCGCTGTTTTTCACGGAAGATCTCTATAGATCTATTGTGGACCAGAGTAATTTATATGCTGGTCAATTTATCGCTGCTAACCCCCAGTTGCCTAAAATTGCCAGAAATTGGAAACCAATTACGGTTTCCGAATTTAAGACCTTTCTGGGCCTTTCCCTCAACATGGGCACACATAAATTTCCGTCATTGCGTGCTTATTGGTCCACGCACCCAATTGACCACATGCCCGTGTTCTCTGCCTCCATGTCCAGGGCACGATACGAGCAGATTTTGCGGTTCATGCACTTCAACGACAATGAACTTTGTCGTCCACGTGGGGACCCTGAATACGACCGGCTCTATAAAATTCGGCCCCTCATAAACCACTTCAACGAACGTTTTGCAGCCTTGTTTACTCCCGATCAAGTTGTCTGCGTTGATGAGTCCCTGATTAAATTTTCTGGCCGCTTGTCTTTCAAGCAGTACCTTCCCAGCAAGCGTGCCAGATACGGGTTCTGTGACAGGGCAACAGGCTATGCAGTGAACTTTACGGTTTATGAGGGAAAAGGCAGTCAGATTGAGTCGGTCAACTGCCCGGATTACATAGGGAGCGCTGGCAAGATAGTGTGGAACTTGGTGTCACCCTTATTCGGAAAGGGGTACCACTTGTATGTGGACAATTATTACACGAGCGTGCCACTGTTTAGTCACTTGTTTGATCATAAGATTGGAGCATGTGGCACCGTGCGACCTAATCGCCGGGGCTTTCCCCAGCGGCTTGTAGATGCCCGTCTTAGGCTGGGGGAGAGAGCCTGCTTGAAGTGTAATAACTTGCTCGCTATGAAGTGGAGGGACAATAAGAATGTTTTCCTTCTTACCTCCCTTCATGCAGACACGACAGTCCAAATTCGTACGGCGACTGGTGTTGTGGAGAAACCCCTCTGTGTCCACGAATATAACCAAAATATGGGAGGGGTGGACCTCAACGACCAGTTGATGGCGCCGTATCTAATTGACCGTAAGGCGAGACGCTGGTACAAAAAAGTGTCTCTATCATTATTCCAATTGGCTTTGCTGAACGCTCATGTGCTATACAGAGCTTCAGGCGGGACGTTATCTCTTCTAAAATTCCAGAATGAGATAGTCACAGAACTCCTGTATCCAGGCGGTTCTGCACCTCACCATCCCCAACCAAATGCAGTAAGCCGGCTGCATGAGAGGCATTATTCGTATGTCCTCCCGAGTACCCCTACCCAAAGCCACCCCCAAAAAAGATGTCGTGTCTGTAGCAAGTGCGGATTTAGGCATGACACCTGTAGTTTTTGTCCACTCTGTCCTGACAAGCCTGGTCTTTGCCAAGGTGAATGTTTTGAACGCTACCACTCAAAAGTGAAGTTTTAGCGTAGGGTACAGCATTTCACAGACAAGGACACACTTACACAGGGTCTCCCAAGATGCCATTACATTTTGAGAGACCCGAACCATTACAGTTGTAAAGTTACAAAAAAAAGTGTAAAAAAGAAAAAAAAAAACATAAAAAACAAAACACAAAAAAATATAAAATAAAAAAAACAAAAATAGTTGTCGTTTTATTGTTCTCTCTCTCTCTATTTTCTCTCTATTGTTCTGCTCTTTTTTACTGTATTCTATTCTGCAATGTTTTATCATGCTTGCTTTTCAGGTATGTAATTTTTTGTTTTCAGGTGCGCCATTCAACTGCAGCGCGGAATTATTTATCTTGACAGCAACAGCGTTTGCTCCCACGATACATAAAGCCGTGACTCCAGTGCTGTAGGAGGTGATTTCACCACCACAGTTAAAAAAAAGAGCATATATGCCGAAGCATGGGGGCAGCAGGGGCGGAGGAGCGATTTTGCTCCTAATGCCGCGTACATACGGTCGAAATTCCGACGGAGGCCTGCCCGTGGAAAATTCCGACCGTGTGTACGCGGCATAACTTTTTTGCGGGAGGATGCCCCCATGCTTCGGCATATATATATTTTAGGCACAGGTTGCGTTAAAACATTTTTTTATTTTTTACTAGGTTTTGTTTTGGTATTTGCTTTGCAGGTATGGCATGGTAAGGTCTTACTGTTGTACTGTAATGTTACTTTGTTTTAATGTTAACCACCATTTGCTTAGCAGGTACGCCATTCAGTTGCAGCGCGGATCTATTTATCTTGACAGCAACAGCGTTTGCTCCCACGATACATAAAGCCGTGACTCCAACGCTGTAGGAGGTGATTTCACCACCACAGTTAAAAAAAAGAGCATATATGCCGAAGCATGGGGGCAGCAGGGGCGGAGGAGCGATTTTGCTACTAATGACGCGTACATACGGTCGAAATTCCGACGGAGGCCTGCCCGTGGAAAATTCAGACCGTGTGTACGCGGCATAACTTTTTTGCGGGAGGATGCCCCCATGCTTCGGCATATATATATTTTAGGCACAGGTTGCGTTAAAACATTTTTTATTTTTTACTAGGTTTTGTTTTGGTATTTGCTTTGCAGGTATGGCATGGTAAGGTCTTACTGTTGTACTGTAATGTTACTTTGTTTTAATGTTAACCACCATTTGCTTAGCAGGTACGCCATTCAGTTGCAGCGCGGATCTATTTATCTTGACAGCAACAGCGTTTGCTCCCACGATACATAAAGCCGTGACTCCAACGCTGTAGGAGGTGATTTCACCACCACAGTTAAAAAAAAGAGCATATATGCCGAAGCATGGGGGCAGCAGGGGCGGAGGAGCGATTTTGCTCCTAATGCCGCGTATAAATTCCAACGGAGGCTTGCCCGTGGAAAAGTCCGACCGTGTGTACGCGGCATAACCTTTTATGCCGCGTACATACGGTCGAAATTCCGACGAAGGCTTGACCGTGTGTACGCGGCATAACTTTTTTGCGGGAGGATGCCCCCATGCTTCGGCATATATGCCCATCATTAGAAGTGGGTGGATGAAGGGAGGTATTCTAATGGTGGGCATACCCACCAATCAATCTCTTTTTTTTTCGTTCAGCCAATAGGCTGTATGAAAAAAAAGATTACAATACATGTCCAACAAGGACCAGCAACGTACTGGTATGTTGCTGGACTTTGAATGTTTATACCAGAATGATGCCTGCGGGTTTAGGTATCATCTTGGTATCATTCTTTTCAGCCAGCGGCCGGCTTTCATGTAAAAGAAATTCTAGCAGATAATTAGCCTCTAGACTGCTTTTACAAGCAGTGGGAGGGAATGTCCCCCCCGGATATAAAAAGCGCCATTGGGAAATTGGGAAAGCATTTTATCACACCGATCTTGGTGTGGTCAGATGCTTTGAGGGCAGAGGAAAGATCTAGGGTCTAACCCCCCAATTTTTTTCAAAAAAAGAGTACCTGTCACTACCTATTGCTATCATAGGGGATATTTACATTCCCTGAGATAACGATAAAAATGGTAAAAAAATAAAATATGGAAGGCACAGTTTAAAAAAAAAAAAAAAAAGCCAAATAAATAATAAAAAAAAAAAAAAAAAAAAAAAAAAGCACCGCTGTCCCCCCCTGCTCTTGCGCAAAGGCGAACGCAAGCGTCGGTCTAGCGTCATATGTAAACAGAAATTGCATCATGCATGTGAGGTATCACCGCGAAGGTCAGATCGAGGGCAGTCATTTTAGCAGTAGACCTCCTCTGTAAATATAACGTGGTAACCTGTAAAGGCTTTTAAATGCTTTTAAAAATGAATGTAGTTTGTCGCCGCTGCGCGTTTGTGCGCAATTTTAAAGCATGTCGTGTTTGGTATCCATGTACTCGGCCTATGATCATCTTTTTTATTTCATCAAACATTTGGGCAATATAGTGTTTTTTAGTGCATTAAAAATAAAAAAAGTGTGTTTTTCCCCCAAAAAATGCGTTTGAAAAATCGCTGCGCAAATACTGTGCGGAAAAAAAAAATGCAACACCCACTATTTTAATCTGTAGGGCCTTTGCTTTAAAAAAATATATAATGTTTGGGGGTTCAACATAATTTTCTTGCAAAAAAAAATTTTTTTTCATGTAAACAAAAAGTGTCAGAAAGGGCTTTGTCTTCAAGTGGTTAGAAGAGTGGATGATGTGTGACATAAGCTTCCTAATGTTGTGCATAAAATGCCAGGACAGTTCAAAACCCCCCCAAATGACCCCATTTTGTAAAGTAGACACCTCAAGCTATTTGCTGAGAGGCATGTTGAGCCCATTGAATATTTTTTTTTTTGTCCCAAGTGATTGAATAATGACCAAAAAAAAAAAAAATGTACAAAAAGTTGTCACTAAATTATATATTGCTCAAACATGCCATGGGCATATGTGGAATTACACCCCAAAATACATTCTGTTGCTTCTCCTGAGTACGGGGATACCACATGTGTGGGACTTTTTGGGAGCCTAGTCGCGTACGGGACCCCAAAAACCAAGCACCGCCTTCAGGATTTCTATGGGTGTAAATTTTTGATTTCACTCCTCACTGCCTATCACAGTTTCGGAGGCCATGGAATGCCCAGATGGCACAAAACCCCCCCAAATGACCCCATTTTGGAAAGTAGACACCCCAAGCTATTTGCTGAGAGGTATGTTGAGTATTTTGCAGATCTCGCTTTTTGTCACAAAGTTTTGAAAATGTAAAAAAAGAAAAAAAAAAAGAAAAAAAAATGTCTTTCTTAATTTTCAAAAACAAATGAGAGCTGTAAAATACTCACCATGCCTCTCAGCAAATAGCTTGGGGTGTCTACTTTCCAAAATGGGGTCCTTTGTGGGGGTTTTGGGCTATTTTGACATTTTATGGCCTTCAAAACTGTGATAGGTAGTGAGGAGTGAAATCAAAAATTTATGCCCTTAGAAACCTTGAAGGCGGTGCTTGGTTTTGGGGTCCCGTACGCAGCTAGGCTCCCAAAAAGTCCCACACATGTGGTATCCCCGTACTCAGGAGAAGCAGCAGAATGTATTTTGGGGTGTAATTTCACATATAACCATGGTATGTGTGAGCAATATATCATTTAGTGACAACTTTTTGTACATTTTTTTTTTCTTTTTGTCATTATTCAATCATTTGGGACAAAAAAAAAATATTCAATGGGCTCAACATGCCTCTCAGCAAATAGCTTGGGGTGTCTACTTTCCAAAATGGGGTCATTTGGGGGGGTTTTGTGCCATCTTGGCATTTTATGGCCTTCAAAACTGTGATAGGTAGTGAGGAGCGAAATCAAAAATTTATGCCCTTAGAAACCTTGAAGGCGGTGCTTGGTTTTTGGGGTCCCGTACGCGGCTAGGCTCCCAAAAAGTCCCACACATGTGGTATCCCCGTACTCAGGAGAAGCAGCAGAATGTATTTTGGGGTGTAATTTCACATATGCCCATGGCATGTGTGAGCAATATATCATTTAGTGACAACTTTGTGCAAAAAAAAAAAAGTTTGTCATATTCCCGCAACCTGTGGCAAAATATAAAATATTCCATGGACTCAACATGCCTCTCAGCAAATAGCTTGGGGTGTCTACTTTCCAAAATGGGGTAATTTGGGGGGGTTTTGTGCTATTTTGGCATTTTATGGCCTTCGAAACTGTGATAGGTAGTGAGGAGTGAAATCAAAAATTTACGCCCTTAGAAATCCTGAAGGCGGTGCTTGGTTTTTGGGGCCCTGTACGCGGCTAGGCTCCCAAAAAGTCCCACACATGTGGTATCCCCGTACTCAGGAAAAGCAGCAGAATGTATTTTGGGGTGCAATTCCACATATAACCATGGCATGTGTGAGCAATATATCATTTAGTGACAACTTTTTGTACATTTTTTTTTTCTTTTTGTCATTATTCAATCATTTGGGACAAAAAAAAAATATTCAATGGGGTCAACATGCCTCTCAGCAAATAGCTTGGGGTGTCTACTTTCCAAAATGGGGTCATTTGGGGGGGTTTTGTGCCATCTTGGCATTTTATGGCCTTCAAAACTGTGATAGGTAGTGAGGAGTGAAATCAAAAATTTATGCCCTTAGAAACCTTGAAGGCGGTGCTTGGTTTTTGGGGTCCCGTACGCGGCTAGGCTCCCAAAAAGTCCCACACATGTGGTATCCCCGTACTCAGGAGAAGCAGCAGAATGTATTTTGGGGTGTAATTTCACATATGCCCATGGCATGTGTGAGCAATATATCATTTAGTGACAACTTTGTGCAAAAAAAAAAAGTTTGTCATATTCCCGCAACCTGTGGCAAAATATAAAATATTCCATGGACTCAACATGCCTCTCAGCAAATAGCTTGGGGTGTCTACTTTCCAAAATGGGGTAATTTGGGGGGGTTTTGTGCTATTTTGGCATTTTATGGCCTTCGAAACTGTGATAGGTAGTGAGGAGTGAAATCAAAAATTTACGCCCTTAGAAATCCTGAAGGCGGTGCTTGGTTTTTGGGGCCCTGTACGCGGCTAGGCTCCCAAAAAGTCCCACACATGTGGTATCCCCGTACTCAGGAAAAGCAGCAGAATGTATTTTGGGGTGCAATTCCACATATAACCATGGCATGTTTGAGCAATATATCATTTAGTGACAACTTTTTGTACATTTTTTTTTTCTTTTTGTCATTATTCAATCATTTGGGACAAAAAAAAAAATATTCAATGGGGTCAACATGCCTCTCAGCAAATAGCTTGGGGTGTCTACTTTCCAAAATGGGGTCATTTGGGGGGGTTTTGTGCCATCTTGGCATTTTATGGCCTTCAAAACTGTGATAGGTAGTGAGGAGTGAAATCAAAAATTTATGCCCTTAGAAACCTTGAAGGCGGTGCTTGGTTTTTGGGGTCCCGTACGCGGCTAGGCTCCCAAAAAGTCCCACACATGTGGTATCCCCGTACTCAGGAGAAGCAGCAGAATGTATTTTGGGGTGTAATTTCACATATGCCCATGGCATGTGTGAGCAATATATCATTTAGTGACAACTTTGTGCAAAAAAAAAAAAGTTTGACATATTCCCGCAACCTGTGGCAAAATATAAAATATTCCATGGACTCAACATGCCTCTCAGCAAATAGCTTGGGGTGTCTACTTTCCAAAATGGGGTAATTTGGGGGGGTTTTGTGCTATTTTGGCATTTTATGGCCTTCGAAACTGTGATAGGTAGTGAGGAGTGAAATCAAAAATTTACGCCCTTAGAAATCCTGAAGGCGGTGCTTGGTTTTTGGGGCCCTGTACGCGGCTAGGCTCCCAAAAAGTCCCACACATGTGGTATCCCCGTACTCAGGAAAAGCAGCAGAATGTATTTTGGGGTGCAATTCCACATATAACCATGGCATGTGTGAGCAATATATCATTTAGTGACAACTTTTTGTACATTTTTTTTTTCTTTTTGTCATTATTCAATCATTTGGGACAAAAAAAAAATATTCAATGGGGTCAACATGCCTCTCAGCAAATAGCTTGGGGTGTCTACTTTCCAAAATGGGGTCATTTGGGGGGGTTTTGTGCCATCTTGGCATTTTATGGCCTTCAAAACTGTGATAGGTAGTGAGGAGTGAAATCAAAAATTTATGCCCTTAGAAACCTTGAAGGCGGTGCTTGGTTTTTGGGGTCCCGTACGCGGCTAGGCTCCCAAAAAGTCCCACACATGTGGTATCCCCGTACTCAGGAGAAGCAGCAGAATGTATTTTGGGGTGTAATTTCACATATGCCCATGGCATGTGTGAGCAATATATCATTTAGTGACAACTTTGTGCAAAAAAAAAAAGTTTGTCATATTCCCGCAACCTGTGGCAAAATATAAAATATTCCATGGACTCAACATGCCTCTCAGCAAATAGCTTGGGGTGTCTACTTTCCAAAATGGGGTAATTTGGGGGGGTTTTGTGCTATTTTGGCATTTTATGGCCTTCGAAACTGTGATAGGTAGTGAGGAGTGAAATCAAAAATTTACGCCCTTAGAAATCCTGAAGGCGGTGCTTGGTTTTTGGGGCCCTGTACGCGGCTAGGCTCCCAAAAAGTCCCACACATGTGGTATCCCCGTACTCAGGAAAAGCAGCAGAATGTATTTTGGGGTGCAATTCCACATATAACCATGGCATGTTTGAGCAATATATCATTTAGTGACAACTTTTTGTACATTTTTTTTTTTTCTTTTTGTCATTATTCAATCATTTGGGACAAAAAAAAAAATATTCAATGGGGTCAACATGCCTCTCAGCAAATAGCTTGGGGTGTCTACTTTCCAAAATGGGGTCATTTGGGGGGGTTTTGTGCCATCTTGGCATTTTATGGCCTTCAAAACTGTGATAGGTAGTGAGGAGTGAAATCAAAAATTTATGCCCTTAGAAACCTTGAAGGCGGTGCTTGGTTTTTGGGGTCCCGTACGCGGCTAGGCTCCCAAAAAGTCCCACACATGTGGTATCCCCGTACTCAGGAGAAGCAGCAGAATGTATTTTGGGGTGTAATTTCACATATGCCCATGGCATGTGTGAGCAATATATCATTTAGTGACAACTTTGTGCAAAAAAAAAAAAGTTTGACATATTCCCGCAACCTGTGGCAAAATATAAAATATTCCATGGACTCAACATGCCTCTCAGCAAATAGCTTGGGGTGTCTACTTTCCAAAATGGGGTAATTTGGGGGGGTTTTGTGCTATTTTGGCATTTTATGGCCTTCGAAACTGTGATAGGTAGTGAGGAGTGAAATCAAAAATTTACGCCCTTAGAAATCCTGAAGGCGGTGCTTGGTTTTTGGGGCCCTGTACGCGGCTAGGCTCCCAAAAAGTCCCACACATGTGGTATCCCCATACTCAGGAAAAGCAGCAGAATGTATTTTGGGGTGCAATTCCACATATAACCATGGCATGTGTGAGCAATATATCATTTAGTGACAACTTTTTGTACATTTTTTTTTTTTTTCTTTTTGTCATTATTCAATCATTTGGGACAAAAAAAAAAAATATTCAATGGGGTCAACATGCCTCTCAGCAAATAGCTTGGGGTGTCTACTTTTCAAAATGGGGTCATTTGGGGGGGTTTTGTGCCATCTTGGCATTTTATGGCCTTCAAAACTGTGATAGGTAGTGAGGAGTGAAATCAAAAATTTATGCCCTTAGAAACCTTGAAGGCGGTGCTTGGTTTTTGGGGTCCCGTACGCGGCTAGGCTCCCAAAAAGTCCCACACATGTGGTATCCCCGTACTCAGGAGAAGCAGCAGAATGTATTTTGGGGTGTAATTTCACATATGCCCATGGCATGTGTGAGCAATATATCATTTAGTGACAACTTTGTGCAAAAAAAAAAAGGTTTGTCATATTCCCGCAACTTGTGGCAAAATATAAAATATTCCATGGACTGAACATGCCTCTCAGTAAATAGCTTGGGGTGTCTACTTTCCAAAATGGGGTCATTTGGGGGGGTTTTGTGCTATTTTGGCATTTTATGGCCTTCGAAACTGTGATAGGTAGTGAGGAGTGAAATCAAAAATTTGCGCCCTTAGAAATCCTGAAGGCGGTGCTTGGTTTCCGGGGTCCCGTACGTGGCTAGGCTCCTAAAAAGTCCCACACATGTGGTATCCCCGTACTCAGGAGAAGCAGCAGAATGTATTTTGGGGTGCAATTCCACATATAACCATGGCATGTGTGAGCAATATATCATTTAGTGACAACTTTTTGTAATTTTTTTTTTTGTCATTATTCAATCACTTGGGACAAAAAAAAAATATTCAATGGGCTCAACATGCCTCTCAGCAATTTCCTTGGGGTGTCTACTTTCCAAAATGGGGTCATTTGGGGGGGTTTTGTACTGCCCTGCCATTTTAGCACCTCAAGAAATGAGATAGGCAGTCATAAATTTAAAGCTGTGTAAATTTCAGAAAATGTACCCTAGTTTGTAAACGCTATAACTTTTGCGCAAACCAATAAATATACGCTTATTGACATTTTTTTTACTAAAGACATGTGGCTGAATACATTTTGGCCTAAATGTATGACTAAAATTGAGTTTATTCGATTTTTCTTATAACAAAAAGTAGAAAATATAATTTTTTTTCAAAATTTTCGGTCTTTTTCTGTTTATATCGCAAAAAATAAAAATCGCAGAGGCAATCAAATACCATTAAAAGAAAGCTCTATTTGTGGGAAGAAAAGGACGCAAATTTCATTTGGGTACAACATTGCATGTCCGCACAATTTACAGTTAAAGCAGCGCAGTGCCGAATCCCAAAAACAGGCCTGGTCCTAATGGCCCGAAATGGTCCGGGGCTTAAGTGGTTAAATGTGGTTAAAGATCACTATTTACTACTCACTCGTCCTACGCTCGCTTTAATTCATCCCCTGTCCGTTTTCGTAACAAAGAATCATTTATAAAAAATGTTGCTGTGCTTTTTCATTTTGCTTGTGGGCATCTTGAAGCCCACAAGCACAGACTTCCGCCAGACTTCCGGGTAGCGGTGAATGCGGGTCGAGGGATTACGCTGGACGGCGTCTCCTGGGAAGGATGACACATTGCTCCCAGAAGACATTGCGCCGACATCCCAGCACACACAGCGCCGCTGGGGAAACAAGAAGACCCGCCTACTCCCGCGGGAGAAGAACCAGGAAGTGAAACCGACAACAGCAGATTATCTTCAATTACAGCATCCAAAAATAAAAAATGTTGGTGACATGTTAATGTACATATCACCAGGATATTTGGAATATAAAGTTTATATTTAGGGTGAACCTCCGCTTTAAAAACAAAATATTTGAAGTAGAAGCAACAATGTTGCAAAGGAAAATTTATTTCAGAGAAAGATACATTTCATCTCAACATTAAAAGGATTTATTTGGGAAAGTTACAATTGTACCATTAGAATCAATGGCTAAAACTTGCATTGGACTATAAAAGTGCAGATTTTCACTTCCAAAAAATGCTCTTTAACACAGCGCTCATTTCGGTATTTACTATAGCGCCCTGTAAAAAAAGACACTTGAGCTATTTGCAGGTCTGAGCATGCTCAGTTGTGCTGGCACCTAGTTGTACAAAAACGGGGAATTTATCTCTTCTCAGACTTTTAAAGATATTTCAGTGTAGAAATCATTTTTTCACACAGTTTAAAAGCAGATTATCTTTAAATAATATACTTATTTCAGTTCCATTTAGGCAATTATATCATGCTCTAAACCTTATTTCCATGTGCAATTCTCCAGGTTTTAGCAGAGTAAATTGGGCACTATTTGGTTTCAGGGAACTATAGTAAATTAGATTTTGGGAGTGTTTTTTTATCAGCGCTATAGTAAATTCATGGTAATTAGCGCCACGGCGCTATAGTAAATGACCCCCAAAGTGCTTAATAATGGTGACAACATTAAAAAGGATTACAGAACAGAGAGCTTTGCAAGTATAAACATATGGTACCTTTTATACAATTCCCCTGTGTGAATTGTAGTACATAACTAGTGATGGTCTAATTTGTCCAGGCTCAGTTTGCTAAGGGCTTAGCGAATCTGGTCTGAAGCTCAGCAAAATTCTGCAATTCTGCAATGCAATGGGGGTCCTTTAATAAAAATGGCTTAAGTACCATACACGTTTATTGTTGTAATGTACTATGCAGATAGCAACATGGATTTTTATATTGTATGAAATAAAAGATTACGTTTTTTTAGATAGACTTTATTATATTTTTCGTTTGTTAAGAGCAAAGTGAACATAGTGGCATATTCAAAGTCCCAAAATCTATCGTCCTTTGTCCATAACTATTGTACCGGGATGATACCTTTATGTTCACATTTATCAGTTTAATTGCACTTCTTTCCACAAACATAAACTCGTCTGATATTTACATGCCATACAGTGATCCTTTTCTGTGTCTACAAGCGTAACATGGGAAAACATCAATATTTTAAAATACAGTAGTACCTTGGATTACAAGCATAATTCGTTCCAGAAGCATGCTTGTAATCCAAAGCACTCGTATATCAAAGCTAGTTTCCCCATAGGAATCAATGGAAACTCAGATAATTGGTAGCAGTATCACTGCTGGTGTATGCAGTACCACATGTGGTCAGAGGTGCGGGGTCACCGGAGACACTCGGAAACACTCGGAGACCACTTGGAGACGCTCGGAGACACTCAGAGACGCTCAGAGAAACTCGGGAATGGAGTGTCTCCGAGTGTCTCCAAGCGTCACCGGCGCCCCCCCACCTCCATGTTACTCGCAATCCAAGGTATTACTGTACATTACTGTACATGCTTTAGAGATGCCTTTAAGCTGTATGTGTTGTTATGGAATAGTACGATTTTAGAGAAGAGCATCAGCTTGACCTAAATACAGTAGCACTCCAATATGATTCATTACAACTTACAAAAATGTTTTTAGGTAGTTTGGGCTTTGATATTACAATTTTTTGTCAAGCAGTAATAGGCCTGATTTGAACAGTTGAAGTAGCAGCTACAAAACAATTAAAAGCTATAGGAAGGTTTCCTTTAACCACTTGCCAACCGTGCTATTGCCAAAATACGGCTACAGTGCGGTCGCCCTGTTCTGGGAGGGTGTCAATAGAAGTCCTCCCAGAGCCCTGTCCCCTGTGTGCCTCCTGTGACCTCCGTGTCCTTCGGACACAGTTAATCACAGATCTGGATAAAGCAGCAATCACAGAAGCCGTTTACCATGTGATCAGCCATGTCCAATCAGTTATTGGTAGTCCTTTCCTCCCATGCTATGTCTGTGGGAGGAAAGGAGAGCCATTAACCCGGCAATCCTGTCAGCACATCTTTTACATTGATAATCAGGGCACTGATCATCAGTGCCCTGATGATCAGGGCAGCCCCACCAGTGCCGATCAGTGCAGCCCCACCAGTTCCAATCAGTACCGTCTATCACTGCCCATTAGGGCCGCCTATCAGTGCCACCTATCAATGCAGCCTCATCAGTGCCTCCTCATCAGGGCCCATCACTGCCCAACAGGGCAGCCTCATCAGCCACCCATCAGTGCTGCCTCATCAGTGCAGCCTATCAGCACACATCAGTGAAAAAGAAAAATTACTTATTTGCAAAAAAAAATAACAGAAACAAAGAAAAACGATTTTTTCAAAATGTTCTGTATTTTTTCGTTTGTTTAGCATTAAATAAAAAAACCCAGTGGTGATTAACCACTTAAGCCCCGGACCATTTTGACTGGTTAAAGACCAGGCTGACAATTGCGTGGTCATGCGACGTGGATCCCAAACAAAATTTACGTCCTTTTTTTCCCACAAATAGAGCTTTCTTTTGGTGGTATTTTATCACCTCTGCGGTTTTTATTTTTTGCACTATAAACAAAAATTGAGCGACAATTTTGAAAAAAATTCAATATTTTTTACTTTTTGCTATAATAAATTTCCCCAAAAAATATATAAAAAAGTTATTTTTTTCCTTAATTTAGGCCGATACGTATTCTTCTACATATTTTTGGTAAATCGCAGTCAGCGTTTATTGATTGGTTTGCGCAAAAGTTATAGCGTTTACAAAATAAGGGATAGTTTTATGGCATTTTTATTATTTATTTATTTTTTACTAGTAATGGCGGCGATCAGTGATTTTTTTTCGTGACTGCGACATTATGGCGGACACATCGGACACTTTTGACACATTTTTGGGACCATTGTCATTTTCACAGCGATCAGTGCTATAAAAATGCACTGGTTACTGTGAAAATGACACTGGCAGTGAGGGGGTTAACCACTAGCACTGTAGGGGTTAAGTGTTCCCTGCATTGTGTTTCTAACTGAGGGGGGGTTGGGCTCTGTGTCACATGACACCGATCTCCGCTCCGAGTACACGGAGACGAGATCCGTGTCATTGTCACTAGGCAGAGCAGGGAGATGCTTGTTTACACAAGCATCTCCCCGCTTTATACCTCCGCAGGGATCCCCTGGGGGATCGAGTCTGCGGGACCCGTGGTCCAACTCACGGGGATGTCGGCAGGGTCGCAAGCGTGCCGCAAGCGCCGCCACACGGCAGGCATTTAGAGGGCCTGTCCGTGCCATTCTGCTGACGTACATCTACAGTGCGTGGTCCTTAAGTGGTTAAATACCACCAGAAGAAATCTCTATTTGTTTGAAAATTTTTATAATAATGTCATATGGGTACAGTGTTGCATGTCATTTGTTATTCAAAGTGCGACATCACTGAAAGCTGAAAGTTGGCCTAGACAGGAAGGGGGTGAAAGTGCCCGATATTGAAGTGGTTAATAAAAATAAAATAAAGTTAAAGCACTCCACTTCATACAAAACTGGCAAGTGGTACAACAGTTTAATAGTATAGTTTATAGCAGGGCTATGCAATTAGTGGACCTCCAGCTATTGCAGAACTACAAGTCCCAGGAGGCATAGCAAGACTCTGACAGCCACAAGCAGAGGCATGATGGGACTTGTAGTTTTGGAACAGCTGGAGGTCCGCTAATTGCATATCCCTGGTTTATAGGATTCTTTATTTCACAGAATTTCACTGCATTGTCCTTAAAAGTTTAATAAAATATCAAAGGAAAGTGCACAAAAAAATTCAAAACCACAACCTCACATTTTCTGAACCCTGCATTCTCAAGTACTCCCAAAATAAATAAAATTTACACTTCAGGAATGGGTTTGGTAGAAATTGGCCAGCATCAGGACACTGTGCGAGCACTTGATTAGGCAGCAAATGATGAGAGACAAGACAGGATTTATTTTGAAATATACATTGGAGTGTATTATCTGAGAGAAAATAGCCACAAATATTGTAAAGCAGCTGGTTAGGCCACAATAAAAGAGGGAGTGACAAGGCAGAATTTAAATTAAAATAAAAATTTGAGTATATTACCTGAGAGAAAATATCCACAAAAATTGAACAGTGGCTGGACAAAATGTAAACAGCTTGGTTAGACCACAATATAAGAGGGTGAGATTAGGCAAGTTCTTTGGAAATACAAATTAGGGTGTTTTATCTGAGAGAAAATAGCCTTAAATATTGTACATTAGTTGAATAGTATGCAAGGAGCTTGGTTAAGCAAACAAGATGGAGAGACAAGACAGGTCTTATTTTGAAATAAACATAAGAGTGTATTATCTGCGAAAACAGCCTCAATATTTTTTAGTGCTGGAGCACCAGAATACGATGCAAACTTTGAGACGCAATGCAGGATTCTCTGCTGCAAACATTACAAATTTTGCAGCTGTGATTAAGCTTTAGAGACAAATTTTTGGCACTTTTACAGTGCCGAAGCACCAGAAAAGGCTACAAACTCTAAAACATAATATAGGATTTACCCTGCAGCAAACATTACAAATTTTGCAGTTGTGGAAACATTTTGTGACACCTTTACAGTACCAGAGCAAGCCAACTCTGAGGAGTAATGCAGGATTTACCCTCTAGCAAACATTATACATTTTGCAGCTGGGGTAGAGCTGTGGAAACATTGTGTGGCACCTTTACAGTTCCAGAGCACTGAATTAGGCCATAAGAGGTAGCAGATATTATTTTTTTTAAGCATGGTAACTCTGATGCCCCGTACACACGATCGGTTTTCCTATCGGAAAAAGTCAGATGAGAGCTTTTGGTCGGGAATCCCGACCGTGTGTATGCTTCATCGGAGTGCTGGTTCACTTTTTTCCCGTCAGAATTCCCGACTGACTTTTTTCCTGTCGGAAATCCTGACTGTGTGTACGGGGCATTAAAAGTTTATTCTGTGTCAGCAGCATGGATTTTGTGGTCCTTGGTAATCCAAGACTGGTGCATTTTAATGAAAGTGAGCTTTCAAGAGACAGGCAGATTTGCCTCTCTGTAACAACACATACGCTGCACTGAAGGCCCTCTCCGACAGCACACTGGCGCGCTCCTCCCCACTCCCTCTTTATCCGGAAGTGACGTGTCCAGCCACAAATAATGAATATGAACAATAAAATTAGAAATGTCCTCATAAATGTACACAAAATGTCTGTATATAGAAATACAAGTGCAAACTTGCGCAACTGTGTGTCCCTGAGGTGACCAAATTATAATAATGATAAAGTTTAAAACTTGGTGAGAGCTTCAAACGAAAAAAGTGGTGAAGGTGAAGAGATGAAGAGAACCCCAGATGATGTCCTAGGAGACTAAACGCATCGGGAGGACTCTTTGCAAAGAGCTTTTATATCAACTTAAATATAAGTGTTCTTACTACATTAAATTTTGATACATAATACAGAGTTACGCTATGTGGCCGTTTCTTTTCTCCACTTTATGATATATACCCGTCCATATCCATTGGGAATCTCCCGGACCACTACTGCTTAAGAGATTATCTGCTAAGGAGTCACCTTTCTTCTGTGGTTTATTTCTCTCTGTTGACGTTTTGGCCAATTCTAGCACAGCAACTTGCAGCATATAAGATTGTCCAGGTTCCATTGTGGTTCTACCACACAAAGTCGTTTGACCCATTGAACATATGTTCTCTCAGGTTCAAACTATCTGGTAAGCTCCTTATCTATCAGTGGTGGTTCTCTTCATCTCTTCACCTTCACCACTTTTTTCGTTTGAAGCTCTCACCAAGTTTTGAACTTTATCATTATTATAATTTGGTCACCTCAGGGACACACAGTTGCACAAGTTTGCACTTGTATTTCTATATACAGACATTTCGTGTACATTTATGAGGACATTTATAATTTTATTGTTCATATTCATTATTTGAGCACTTAACCCATTTATGTCTATTGACATTCTTTCATCTTTAGTTTTTGATTAGCGCTACACTTTTTGTTTCCACATCACTACTATTTGTCTAATTGTCCTGTTAGCAGCTTATCCAGAGGGCAGCGCGGAATTATTTTGTATGCTATGTGTCCAGCCACCCCTGAGCCGATTCTGAGAACCAGGAAGCGTTGGGAGCCACCAGCGCAGCCGGGAACATCAGCTGTCTCTTCACCTGCGAGCCTACCGCCTTTTCCCAGGAGTGGGTGAACCTCTTATACCTCTTATACCTTCCTACATGCGCTGTGATCTCTACGATCTTGTGAGTTCCAAATTGTCTGTATAAAAATATATTAAAAATGTTTTAACATTGCTGCACTTAGATGGCGCTGCTCTCTTTTGTGTTTTACTGTCTACAGAGCCCCTTCTAGCTTGTTATGAGCCGGCAGCCATCCACAGTCAGCCTATCTGTGACCACCAACAACACCTTGTGCTGCATTTGAACTTTCATACATGGACTCCCTGCTATAGAAAGCTGTTTAATTGCCCATTCTCTTTATCAAGCTGACAGAGAGCACTTAAGCATATATGTGTAACCAACATTGAGTTCCATCTGAATGTGTCACAGATGAGGCAGTTGGCAGGTAGCTGATATTGGCATTGCATTTCTTCCAGGAGAACCATGGCCAGGTATGATTGTCTAAAATGGCCACACCTTTCTGGTCCGATAAGAGACCTCCTGGAAGTCAAGGTACTTCATGAAAAATTGTTGCACCACCAAGTTGAGGACATGTGCCAGGAAAGGTACATGTGTAATTATTCCTAGGTGAAGGTCAGCCAGAAGGTTAGTGTCATTGTCACACATCACCTTGCTTGCCTAAAGATGGTGTTGGGTCTGCCACCTCTTATGCCGCACACACACGGTCAGAATTTCCGAGGAAAAAAGTCAGACGAAATTTTTTCATCGGATATTCCGACCGTGTGTATGCCCCATCGGACTTTTTACGTCAGAAAGAGTTAGAAAGAGAACATGTTCTCTTTTTTTCCGACGGAAAATATTTCCATCGGAAATTCTGTTCGTCTGTATGGAACTCTGACGGAGAAAAAAACACGCATGCTCAGAATCAAGTCGACGCATGCTCGGAAGGATTGAACTTAATTTTTCTCGGCTCGTCGTAGTGTTGTACGTCACTGCGTTCTTGACGGTCGGAATTTGGTGTGTCTGTGTGTATGTAAGACAGCTTGAGCAGAATTCCGTCTGAAAAATCTGTCAGAGTTTATCCCGACGGAAAAAAACGGTTGTGTGTGCGAGGCATAAGCCTGTGTCTGGAGATCTGCCAGCAGCTCTGGCCCAGTGTAGCTCCTGTCCCCAAGCAATAACAGCTTCAAGAGGGCTGTTTATAGCCTGGGATGTTCTATATGCACTGGGGCACTGGGGGGACTGTTGGTTCCTAAGAAACACAAGATGAAGCTAATGAGGATTGATCCAGTGTGCTGTGATAGTTATGTTACATCCCTGCCCATGCTTACTGGACCTAGAATTCCTGATCATATGTATCCTGTCCTGACCATATGGACCAGTAAAAATACGGAAAGGTTTCTTCACAGTAAGAGCTGTGAAAATGTGGAACAGACTCCCTCCAGAGGTGGTTCTGGCGAGCTCAGTAGATTGCTTTAAGAAAGGCCTGGATACTTTCCTAAATGTACATAATATAAGTACTAACATTTATAGGTAAAGTTGATCCAGGGTAAATCCGATTGCCTCTCGGGGGATCAGGAAGGATTTTTTTCCCCTGCTGTAGCAAATTGGATCGTGCTCTGCTGTTTTTTTTTGCCTTCCTCTGGATCAACTGTGGGTATAGAATTGGGTATATGGGATTGTACGATTTTTTTTTTATTTTTTTTTTATGGTTGAACTGGATGGACTTTGTCTTTTTTCAACCTGACTAACTATGTAACTATCTAAAATATTACCTTCCACATACTGGTGGAGGGCAGAGATGGCTGTCTGTGCAAAATAATAGCAGCTGTGTACTTGCCACTTGGGTGTAGCACAGGCAAAAACCTTGTGGAAGGGGACAGAAATGCCAAGCTTAAATGGGGGAAGCTCCAAATCTAGCAGTTTTAACACACTGGCATTAGGATGTTGGGCATGAGGGTGATTTGGGGTCCTTTTTTTTCCTCCAGCAGCTGCAGAAGGTACAGCTGACTTTGAAAACATGCAGCTGGAGATGGCAGGGTAGATGTAGGAGAGGCTCAAGCCTATATATATATATACCGTATATACTCGAGTATAAGCCGAGATTTTCAGCCCTTTTTTGGGGGCTGAAAGTCCCCCCCCCCTCGGCTTATACTCGAGTCATATAAATTTTACATTGTAAATATTACCTGTAAAGAAGCTGCGGCGTCCATCGTTCGCGGCGTCCATCGTTCAAAATTCCGCGGTCTCTTCCTGTTCCTTCCTTGATAGGCGAGTCTCAGCAGACACTCTCCGCCTATCACGAACGTTCTCTCATCCTCAGTTTTCCAGCAGACGTCTGTGATTGGCGGAATACCCAACACAGTGTCTGCTGGGAAAACTAAGGATGAGAGAATGATCGTGATAGGCGGAGAGTGTCTGCTGAGACTCGCCTATCAAGGAAGGAACAGGAAGAGACCGCGGAATTCGAACGATGGACGCCGCAGAATTTGAACGATGGACGCCGCAGCCGCAACTTCTTTACAGGTAATAATTACAATGTAAATTTTTTTATTTACAGGGAACAGCGAGCTAGGGAACAGTGGGGCATCGGCTTATACTCGGGTCAGTGAGGTTTCCCAGTTTTTTGGGCAACATTAGGTACCTCGGCTTATACTCGAGTCGGCTTATACTCGAGTATATACGGTATATATATATATATGTATGACCCTCCTCAGTGTGACCCTCTTACCCACTTAACAAGGCATAACTTAAAGTAGAACTATAGGCAACTATAGGCAAAACCTGTTTTTCGTCAGATTTTTTTTGCCATGTCCTATCTTGGAGATTTCCCTCCTGCTTCTTGTCCCATAGCCAAATAGGAAGTGAGAGGAAATCCCTGCAAATTAATTAAATCCCTTGTCCCCATTGGAAGATTTCCCCTCTATTACTTTTTTGGGGACAACCCAAAATTTGAGATTTTCTGTACTTCCCATGATAATGGTAAACAGGACAAATAGAGAGGGTGAATCTCCTTAACGGGGGCACAGACAGCTTTAAAAACTGACATGGGTTCTAATCCCTCTTCACTCTATCCTCACTCTATCCAAAACGAGAAAAAGTTTGCCTTTAGTTATACTTGAGGATTCTTATACCCTTTGTGAGAGTCACCTTCCTGACACTAGGGGCCACAGATGTTGCGACAGATGTTACAGAAGAATGTTGTGGAGAAGGGGAGATGTTGAAAGTGCAGAACTAGGAGGAGAAGTGAGGTCTTTTTACTTCTGACTTGTCTCATTGAAGTGTTAATCCCACCAAACTCTGTGATGCAGAGTCATGTGTTTCCTCACACATGTAGTACCCACATAGCTGATGCTTTTACCATGGCTGATACATTGCAGCAGAAGCTCTGTACCACAATGGTACTATCATCAGAAGATACGTTAAAAGAGGCCCATACTGCAGAGGAGTGAGGACTGACCTTAGAAAGGACTGACCTTAGAAATAGCAGTGGCTTGTACCTGTGGGACAGTGCTATGAATATGTAAGGGTGTATTGCAGCATGCAAAAGGTTCATTTTAAAATGTTAAATTGAATATGTGGTGCTCTGGTGCACAATACATTAATGCACAAGTATGTGGAGACATGCTGCAAACAGAGTCAAGCTTGCCGGTGTTAGCTACAAGTATACATAGTGCACCTTGAAACAGAAGTACAGGCCATAGCAACAGAAAATAAAATATACCTCTCCCCAAAAAAAAAACTGTGAAATGTTCATCCCAACCCATTTTAACCTAGCAGAAATGTTTTAAAAAAAGCTAAGAAAAAGTAAAAATAAACAATAAAACAAAATCGATTTTGCAAAGGAGGGCCCAGTAGATAAACAGTTGTAGCGGGGTCTCCTTTAAGGCCCCGGGACTACATTACCCAGAAACCCGTTTGGCACCCAGGGTGCATTTAGCCACCGCAGAGACTCATGGGAGGGGCTATATAAGAGGAGAGCGAGGCGTAACTCTGCCTCTTTGGACACCGCGCTGCAATCAACAGGTCTTCCTGTGAGGATCTGCTGCAGTGCAGGTCCTGAAGCCAGGGCCTTGCACAACTCCCAGAGAGCCTTCCACCCCACTGCGGAACCTGGGTGACACCTGACTTCACTGACTACTTACATCAGTTGAATCGGAGACCCGACCGTTGCAGACGCTGTGTGTGTAGACACAGCAGGTGGAATTCCCGGACTGGGATCGCGTCCGGAGTGGCGAGCGAGCACCTGCTCAATCCTATAGGCTGTACTGTTGTTAGGCCTAGAGACTGCCTTGGCCCACCGGCCTTTATTTACTGTTCCACTGGAGACTAGTGATGAGCCGAACACCCCCGGGTTCGGTTCGCACCAGAACCCGCGAACGGACCGAAAGTTCGCACGAACTTTAGAACCCTATTAAATACAATGGATGCGAACGTTCGAAATCTAAAGTGCTAATTATAACGACTATTATGCATGTTATTGTCCTAAAAAGGGTTTGGGAACCCGGGTTCTGCACCAGGGGACATGTATCAATGCAAAAAGAAGTTTTAAAAACGGCCGTTTTTCTGGAGCAGTCATTTTAATGATGCATAAAGTGAAAAAAAAAAAGTCAAATATTCCTTTAAATATCGTACCTGGGGAGTGTCTAAAGTATGCCTGTGAAGTGCCACATGTTTCCCGTGTTTAGAACTGTCCCTGCACAAAATTACATTTCTAAAGGAAAAAAAGCCATTTAAAACTGCTTGCGGCTTTAATGTAATGTCTGGTCCCGGTAATATGGATGAAAATCTTTAAGAAAAATGGCATAGCTACCCCATCACCCCCCCCCCCCCTACCCCAGCCCATTACCAGCCCCTTTGGGTCTTGTATGGATATTAAGGGGAACCCCGCACACAAAATAAAAAAGGCCCTATATACTCTGAACAGCCGTATACAGGCGGTGCATACAAGACAGGGACTGTAGGTTTGTTCTTATGTAGAATCTGTTTGTAATTTTGAACAGGTACATTGTTTAAGTGTAGCTCCAGGCAAAAAATCTATTTTTAAGCTTTTTGGAAAACATAGGGAAGGGTTATCACCCCTGTAACATTTGTTTTGCTGTCTGTGCAGTGTGCACCTGTTCAGAACAGTTCACCTCACTTTCCGTCCTAATGACAAATGTTTTTTGAAAATTTGGGGTTTTTATTGAAACAAGAATTGGTGATAAAGCATCAGTGGAGAGGAGACACTTTTTTTCCCATATTAACTCTTACAGGAGAGAATTTGCCTTCCTAGGGGTAGATTTCCTCTCACTTCCTGTTGTATCCTTCCGTTTGCAAGGAGGAGTCGTTTGTAAGTTGGATGTTTGAAAGTAGGGGCCTGCCGTATATACTCAGCTGAAATTTGCCCGTTACATGTTGGTGTTGCCACAACACTGTGAGCCCTCACAGTTACTCTTGGTGGGCGCATGAATGGGCCCTGCTGTGAATTATTAGATCAAGAATTGTAATTGCATGCCCCTGTTGAACAGGGGCTGAAAAATTGGGCCTTTGGTGGTGGTGGTGTTGACACAACATTGTAAGGCCTCACAGTTAGTCTTGGTGGGTGCAGGAATGGGCCCTGCTGTGAATTATTAGATCAAGAATTGTAATTACATGCCCCTGTTAAACAGGGGCAGAAAAATTGGGCCTTAGGCACTGGTGCCACAACACTGCAACCCCTCACAGATACTGTACTTGGAGCACAGCAATGAGCCCTGTTGCAAAGTATTGCATCAAAAATTGTAATTACACGCCCCTGTTAAACAGGGGCTGAAAAATTGGGCCTTAGCCACTGGTGGCGGCACCCAGAAACAAAAATGTTCTTCCAAGCTATCATCATCAATCGGATCATTGAGGAGGAGGAGGATAGTCAGTCAACATAACAGGACAGTCTCTCAGCTTCAGCATCAGTCTTGAAGGGATGTGACATTTGAAAATAAATTAGTCTCTTATATCAGCTTCAGGTGTTTGGTAGCTGGTGGTGATCCAAGACTGGTTCATCTTTATGAAGGTCAGTCGATCAACAGAGTCGGTGGACAGGCGCACCCTGTGATCCATTGACAAATCCTCCAGCAGCACTGAATGTGCGTTCTGAAAGAACGCTGGATGCAGGACAGGCCAGTAGCTCAATTGCATACTGTGCAAGCTCTGGCCAGTGATCCATCCTCAAGACCCAGTAAGCCAGAGGATTTTCAGTGGGGAAGGTGTCCAAGTCTGACCTTGCCCCTAGGTATTCCTGCACCATGTATATCAGACGCTGGCGATGGTTGCTGGAACTGATCATACCTTGGGGCTGCGGACTAAAGAATTGTCTGAACGCATCGGTCAGACGGCCACCTTCCCCACCGCTCCTTCTTTGACTGACCGAAGCCTCAGCAACTCGTTGTCCAGGACCAGGAGTTTGTAACCTCCCAGTCTCTGGGAACGCGTTGCACAGACCTTTCTGCAAGGCCTCTCGGAGTTGTCTCATCCTCTGCTCCCTCTGCGACGGTAAGATAAGGTCCGCAACCTTACCCTTGTACCGTGGATCAAGGAGAGTGGCCAGCCAGTAATGGTCCCTCTCCTTGATCCGAAGAATACCAGGATCCTTCCGCAGACTTTGCAGGATCTGGGAGGCCATGCAGCGTAGGTTAGCTGAGGCATTCGGTCCGGAGTCCTCTGGGTCACTAAGGACGACATGATCCGCAGCCCCCTCCTCCCAGCCACGTACAAGTCCACTGGTTTCTTGGGACTGTAAATCATCCCTAAAAGACTGCTGCTGATGATGCTGAGTGCCAGGCTCCACCTCCATGCTGACACAATCCTCCTCCTCCTCCTCCTCCTCCTCCTCCTCTTCTTCCTGTGCGATGGGTGGGACAGAAGGAACACTGTCTGGGTAAACGGGGCCTTGAGAGGCAAGGAAGTCCTCCTCTTCCTGCCTCTGTTCTGCCTCAAGTGCCCTGTCCATTATTCCACGCAGCGTATGTTCCAACAGGTGGACAAGAGGTACAGTGTCACTGATGCATGCACTGTCACTGCTCACCATCCTCGTGGCCTCCTCAAATGGTGCCAGGACAGTGCATGCATCCCTGATCATGCCCCACTGGCGTGGTGAAAAAAACCCGAGCTCCCCTGACCCTGTCCTGGTGCCGTAGTCGCACAGGTATTAATTGATGGCCCTCTGCTGCGTGTGCAGCCACTGCAGCAGGGCCAACGTTGAGTTCCACCTGATGGGCATGTCACATATAAGGCGGTTCTTGGGCAGGTTCAACTCCTTTTGCAGCTCAGCCAGGCGAGCACTGGCATTATAAGATCTGCGGAAATGCACACAGACTTTCCTGGCCTGCCTCAGGACATCCTGTAAGCCCGGGTACCTGCCCAAGAACCGCTGCACCACCAGGTTAAGGACGTGAGCCACACAGGGCACATGGGTCAGTTGTCCCTGTCGGAGAGCGGAGAGGAGGTTGGTGCCATTGTCGCAAACTACCATTCCTGGCTTAAGCTGGCGTGGCGTCAACCACCTCTCGGTCTGCCCCTGCAGAGCAGACAGAACCTCTGCCCCAGTGTGGCTCCTGTCCCCCAAACACACCAGCGCAAGCACGGCATGGCATCTTTTTGCCTGCGTACTTGCGTAGCCCCTTGAACGCCTACGGAGCACCGCTGGTTCCGAGGACAAAGCACAGGAAGAGGCCACGGAGGAAGAAGAGGAGGGGGTGGAGGACAGAGGTGTGTCACAACCAGTAGTAGCATTTTGGAGGCGTGGCGGTGGAACAACCTCCAACACTACTGCACCATGTCCTGCATCCTTCCCAGCTGCCAAAAGAGTGACCCAATGGGCCGTGAAAGAAAGGTAACGTCCCTGTCCATGCCTGCTGGACCATGAGTCAGCGGTAATATGCACCTTACCGCTGACCGCCCTGTCCAGCGAGGCCAAGACATTGCCTTCCACATGCCGGTAGAGAGCCGGAATCGCCTTCCGTGAGAAAAAGTGGCGTTTGGGAACCTGCCACTGAGGAACCGCACATTGCACAAACTCATGGAAGGGCTGCTGGAACATGACTGCCAGATTGGTGTCCTTCTTGAGCATCCCCTCTCTCTGCTCTCACGCTACTGCCTTCCTCTAGCTGGGTATCATCATCAGACCCTTCGAAACGCTGGGCATCCTCCTGGAGCATGTACCCAACACTGTGCTCAAACAGTTCGGGGGACTCCTCAGGAGGACATGGTTGGTCTAGGGAAGGAGTGACTGATGATGACATTGATACCAGGGAAGAGGACGCTTTGGCAGCTGCTTTGCCAGTACCCTGAGCCTGGGTGAGAGAGGATGAGGAGGATGAGGAGGGCTTGGTCATCCACTCTACCAAGTCTTCGGCATGATGCGGCTCAACACGTCCAGCTGCCGAAAAGAACAAGCGTGTCCCATGGCCACGTGCTGATGGCGATGCACCACGTCCACGACCAGCACTGTTGTCTCTAGACACAGAGCCTGCTTGCCCTCTTTTATTGGCTCCTGACTGTCTGCCTCTCCTTGTTTGCCTTCCAGACATTCTAATGGCCTGCAGGGAAATGGGAAAAGCAGCAATACAGGCTAAGTTCAGGTGTAATATGGTCAGGAGGCACACTCCGCCCGCTGTAAGTGCCGCAAAATCCTGTTGGTGTAACACACCAGGAAAAAGCAGCAATACAGGCTAAGTTAAGGTGTAATATGGTCAGGAGGTACACTCCGCCAGCTGTAAGTGCTGCAAAACCTGTTGGTGTAACACACCAGGAAAAAGCAGCAATACAGGCTAAGTTCAGGTGTAATATGGTCAGGAGGCACACTCCGCCCGCTGTAAGTGCCGCAAAATCCTGTTGGTGTAACACACCAGGAAAAAGCAGCAATACAGGCTAAGTTAAGGTGTAATATGGTCAGGAGGCACACTCCGCCCGCTGTAAGTGCCGCAAAATCCTGTTGGTGTAACACACCAGGAAAAAGCAGCAATACAGGCTAAGTTAAGGTGTAATATGGTCAGGAGGCACATTCCGCCCGCTGTAAGTGCCGCAAAATCCTGTTGGTGTAACACACCAGGAAAAAGCAGCAATACAGGCTAAGTTAAGGTGTAATATGGTCAGGAGGCACACTCCGCCCGCTGTAAGTGCCGCAAAATCCTGTTGGTCTAACAGACCAGGAAAAAGCAGCAATACAGGCTAAGTTCAGGTGTAATATGGTCAGGACGCACACTCCGCCCGCTGTAAGTGCCGCAAAATCCTGTTGGTGTAACACACCAGGAAAAAGCAGATTTACAGGCTAAGTTAAGGTGTAATATGGTCAGGAGGCACACTCCGCCCGCTGTAAGTGCCGCAAAATCCTGTTGGTGTAACACACCATGAAAAAGCAGCAATACAGGCTAAGTTAAGGTGTAATATGGTCAGGAGGCACACTCCGCCCGCTGTAAGTGCCGCAAAATCCTGTTGGTGTAACACACCAGGAAAAAGCAGCAATACAGGCTAAGTTAAGGTGTAATATGGTCAGGAGGCACACTCCGCCCGCTGTAAGTGCCGCAAAATCCTGTTGGTGCAACACACCAGGAAAAAGCAGCAATACAGGCTAAGTTCAGGTGTAATATGGTCAGGAGGCACACTCCGCCCGTTGTAAGTGCCACAAAATCCTGTTGGTGTAACACACCAGGAAAAAGCAGCAATACAGGCTAAGTTAAGGTGTAATATGGTCAGGAGGCACACTCCGCCCGCTGTAAGTGCCGCAAAATCCTGTTGGTGTAACACACCAGGAAAAAGCAGCAATACAGGCTAAGTTAAGGTGTAATATGGTCAGGAGGAATATGGTCAGGAGGCACACTCCGCCCGCTGTAAGTGCCGCAAAATCCTGTTGGTGTAACACACCAGGAAAAAGCAGCAATACAGGCTAAGTTAAGGTGTAATATGGTCAGGAGGCACACTCCGCCCACTGTAAGTGCCGCAAAATCCTGTTGGTGTAACACACAAGGAAAAATCAGCAATACAGGCTAAGTTCAGGTGTAATATGGTCAGGAGGCACACTCCGCCCGCTGTAAGTGCCGCAAAATCCTGTTGGTGTAACACACCAGGAAAAAGCAGCAATACAGGCTAAGTTAAGGTGTAATATGGTCAAGAGGCAGACTCCGCCCGCTGTAAGTGCCGCAAAATACTGTTGGTGTAACACACCAGGAAAAAGCAGCAATACAGGCTAAGTTCAGGTGTAATATGGTCAGGAGGCACACTCCGCCCGCTGTAAGTGCCGCAAAATCCTGTTGGTGTAACACACCAGGAAAAAGCAGCAATACAGGCTAAGTTAAGGTGTAATATGGTCAGGAGGCACACTCCGCCCGCTGTAAGTGCCGCAAAATCCTGTTCGTGTAACACACCAGGAAAAAGCAGCAATACAGGCTAAGTTCAGGTGTAATATGGTCAGGAGGCACACTCCGCCCGCTGTAAGTGCCGCAAAATCCTGTTGGTGTAACACACCAGGAAAAAGCAGCAATACAGGCTAAGTTAAGGTGTAATATGGTCAGGAGGCACACTCCGCCCACTGTAAGTGCCGCAAAATCCTGTTGGTGTAACACACCAGGAAAAAGCAGCAATACAGGCTAAGTTAAGGTGTAATATGGTCAGGAGGCACACTCCGCCCGCTGTAAGTGCAGCAAAATCCTGTTGGTGTAACACACCAGGAAAAAGCAGCAATACAGGCTAAGTTCAGGTGTAATATGGTCAGGAGGCACACTCCGCCCGCTGTAAGTGCCGCAAAATCCTGTTGGTGTAACACACCAGGAAAAAGCAGCAATACAGGCTAAGTTAAGGTGTAATATGGTCAGGAGGCACACTCCGCCCGCTGTAAGTGCCGCAAAATCCTGTTGGTGTAACACACCAGGAAAAAGCAGCAATACAGGCTAAGTTCAGGTGTAATATGGTCAGGAGGCACATTCCGCTCGCTGTAAGTGCCGCAAAATCCTGTTGGTGTAACACACCAGGAAAAAGCAGCAATACAGGCTAAGTTAAGGTGTAATATGGTCAGGAGGCACACTCCGCCCGCTGTAAGTGCCGCAAAATCCTGTTGGTGTAACACACCAGGAAAAAGCAACAATACAGGCTAAGTTCAGGTGTAATATGGTCAGGAGGCACACTCCGCCCGCTGTAAGTGCCGCAAAATCCTGTTGGTGTAACACACCAGGAAAAAGCAGCAATACAGGCTAAGTTAAGGTGTAATATGGTCAGGAGGCACACTCCGCCAGCTGTAAGTGCCGCAGAATCCTGTTGGTGTAACACACCAGGAAAAAGCAACAAAACAGGCTAAGTTCAAGTGTAATATGGTCAGGAGGCACACTCCGCCCGCTGTAAGTGCCGCAAAATCCTGTTGGTGTAACACACCATGAAAAAGCAGCAATACAGGCTAAGTTAAGGTGTAATATGGTCAGGAGGCACACTCCGCCCGCTGTAAGTGCCGCAAAATCCTGTTGGTGTAACACACCAGGAAAAAGCAGCAATACAGGCTAAGTTAAGGTGTAATATGGTCAGGAGGCACACTCCGCCCGCTGTAAGTGCCGCAAAATCCTGTTCGTGTAACACACCAGGAAAAAGCAGCAATACAGGCTAAGTTCAGGTGTAATATGGTCAGGAGGCACACTCCGCCCGCTGTAAGTGCCGCAAAATCCTGTTGGTGTAACACACCAGGAAAAAGCAGCAATACAGGCTAAGTTAAGGTGTAATATGGTCAGGAGGCACACTCCGCCCGCTGTAAGTGCCGCAAAATCCTGTTGGTGTAACACACCAGGAAAAAGCAGCAATACAGGCTAAGTTAAGGTGTAATATGGTCAGGAGGAATATGGTCAGGAGGCACACTCCGCCCGCTGTAAGTGCCGCAAAATCCTGTTGGTGTAACACACCAGGAAAAAGCAGCAATACAGGCTAAGTTAAGGTGTAATATGGTAAGGAGGCACACTCCTCCCGCTGTAAGTGCCGCAAAATCCTGTTGGTGTAACACACAAGGAAAAAGCAGCAATACAGGCTAAGTTCAGGTGTAATATGGTCAGGAGGCACACTCCGCCCGCTGTAAGTGCCGCAAAATCCTGTTGGTGTAACACACCAGGAAAAAGCAGCAATACAGGCTAAGTTAAGGTGTAATATGGTCAGGAGTAGTGATGAGCCGAACACCCCCGGGTTCGGTTCGCACCAGAACCCGCGAACGGACCGAAAGTTTGCACGAACATTAGAACCCTATTAAATACAATGAATGCGAACGTTCGGATTCTAAAGTGCTAATTATAACGACTATTATCCATGTTATTGTCCTAAACAGAGTTTGGGAACCCGGGTTCTGCACCAGGGGACATGTATCAATGCAAAAAGAAGTTTTAAAAACGGCCGTTTTTCGGGAGCAGTCATTTTAATGATGCATAAAGTGAAAAAAAAAGTCAAATATTCCTTTAAATATTGTACCTGGGGGGTGTCTAAAGTATGCCTGTGAAGTGCCACGTGTTTCCCGTGTTTAGAACTGTCCCTGCACAAAATTACATTTCTAAAGGGAAAAAAAGCCATTTAAAACTGCTTGCGGCTTTAATGTAATGTCTGGTCCCGGTAATATGGATGAAAATCTTTAAGAAAAATGGCATAGCTACCCCATCACCCCCCCCCCCCACCCCAGCCCATTACCAGCCCCTTTGGGTCTTGTATGGATATTAAGGGGAACCCCGCACACAAAATAAAAAAGGCCCTATATACTCTGAACAGCCGTATACAGGCGGTGCATACAAGACAGGGACTGTAGGTTTGTTCTTATGTAGAATCTGTTTGTAATTTTGAACAGGTACATTGTTTAAGTGTAGCTCCAGACAAAAAATCTATTTTTAAGCTTTTTGGAAAACATAGGGAAGGGTTATCACCCCTGTAACATTTGTTTTGCTGTCTGTGCCCCTGTTCAGAACATTTCACCTCACTTTGCGTCCCAATGACAACTGTTTTTGAAATGTGGTGTTTTTATTGAAACAAGGATTGGTGATAAAGCATCAGTAGAGAGGAGACACCTTTCTCCCATATTAATTCTTACAGGAGAGAATTTTCCTTCCAAGGGGTAGATTTCCTCTCACTTCCTGTTGTCTTCTTCCGTTTGCAAGTAGTAGTCGTTTGTAAGTTGGATGTTTGAAAGTAGGGACCTGCCGTATATACTCTGCAGAAATTGGCCCCTTAGGTGTTGATTAGGGATGAGCTTCGTGTTCGAGTCGAACATACGTTCGACTCGAACATCGGCTGTTCGATCGTTCGACGAAGATCGAACGATTTGGGCCGTTCGCGCCAAATTCGAGTGACGCGAACGGCCCATAATGCACTACGCCATCGCAGTGTCATTCAGGCGCTGTGATTGGCCAAGCATGCACTGTGACCCCGCATGCTTGGCCAATCACAGCGCCGGCAGCGAGGAGAGCAATGATTGGCCACAGGCAGGATGCCTGTGGCCAATTATTGCTGAGGGTGTTTAGTACACGCCCCCCACTATAAAAGGCCGCCAGCACGGCGGCCTAGTGTAGTGTGTTCTGGAGCAGGGATAGAGCAGCATAGGCAGGGACAGTGACTTTTATTTCTTTCTTGCTTAACCTGGATTCCTTTAGTTTAGGGAAAGAGAAGGATAGGTAGGGAGAGTGTCAGTGTGTTTTGTGCTTGTGCTATAGTGTGCTTAAAAAAAACTTTTTTTCTAGGGACAGAAAACTGTAGGTAGGGAGAGTGTCAGTTTCTTTCACTGTGCAAGTCCTTGTTTCTAGGGACCTGGAAGGACAGTGAGTGAATTCTCCTTGTGCTATATTGTGCTTAAAACAAAACATTTTTTCTAGGGACAGAAAACTGTAGGTAGGGAGAGTGTCAGTTTCTTTCACTGTGCAAGTCCTTGTTTCCAGGGACCTGGAAGGACAGTGAGTGAATTCTCCTTGTGCTATATTGTGCTTAAAAAAAACATTTTTTCTAGGGACAGAAAACTGTAGGTAGGGAGAGTGTCAGTTTCTTTCACTGTGCAAGTCCTTGTTTCTAGGGACCTGGAAGGACAGTGAGTGAATTCTCCTTGTGCTATATTGTGCTTAAAAAAAACATTTTTTCTAGGGACAGAAAACTGTAGGTAGGGAGAGTGTCAGTTTCTTTCACTGTGCAAGTCCTTGTTTCCAGGGACCTGGAAGGACAGTGAGTGAATTCTCCTTGTGCTATATTGTGCTTAAAAAAAACATTTTTTCTAGGGACAGAAAACTGTAGGTAGGGAGAGTGTCAGTTTCTTTCACTGTGCAAGTCCTTGTTTCCAGGGACCTGGAAGGACAGTGAGTGAATTCTCCTTGTGCTATATTGTGCTTAAAAAAAACATTTTTTCTAGGGACAGAAAACTGTAGGTAGGGAGAGTGTCAGTTTCTTTCACTGTGCAAGTCCTTGTTTCCAGGGACCTGGAAGGACAGTGAGTGAATTCTCCTTGTGCTATATTGTGCTTAAAAAAAAACATTTTTTCTAGGGACAGAAAACTGTAGGTAGGGAGAGTGTCAGTTTCTTTCACTGTGCAAGTCCTTGTTTCCAGGGACCTGGAAGGACAGTGAGTGAATTCTCCTTGTGCTATATTGTGCTTAAAAAAAACATTTTTTCTAGGGACAGAAAACTGTAGGTAGGGAGAGTGTCAGTTTCTTTCACTGTGCAAGTCCTTGTTTCTAGGGACTGGGAAGGACAGTGAGTGAATTCTCCTTGTGCTATAGTGTGCTTAAAAAAAACATTTTTTCTAGGGACAGAAAACTGTAGGTAGGGAGAGTGTCAGTTTCTTTCACTGTGCAAGTCCTTGTTTCTAGGGACTGGGAAGGACAGTGAGTGAATTCTCCTTGTGCTATAGTGTGCTTAAAAAAAACATTTTTTCTAGGGACAGAAAACTGTAGGTAGGGAGAGTGTCAGTTTCTTTCACTGTGCAAGTCCTTGTTTCTAGGGACCTGGAAGGACAGTGAGTGAATTCTCCTTGTGCTATATTGTGCTTAAAAAAAACATTTTTTCTAGGGACAGAAAACTGTAGGTAGGGAGAGTGTCAGTTTCTTTCACTGTGCAAGTCCTTGTTTCCAGGGACCTGGAAGGACAGTGAGTGAATTCTCCTTGTGCTATATTGTGCTTAAAAAAAACATTTTTTCTAGGGACAGAAAACTGTAGGTAGGGAGAGTGTCAGTTTCTTTCACTGTGCAAGTCCTTGTTTCTAGGGACCTGGAAGGACAGTGAGTGAATTCTCCTTGTGCTATATTGTGCTTAAAAAAAACATTTTTTCTAGGGACAGAAAACTGTAGGTAGGGAGAGTGTCAGTTTCTTTCACTGTGCAAGTCCTTGTTTCTAGGGACCTGGAAGGACAGTGAGTGAATTCTCCTTGTGCTATATTGTGCTTAAAAAAAACATTTTTTCTAGGGACAGAAAACTGTAGGTAGGGAGAGTGTCAGTTTCTTTCACTGTGCAATTCCTTGTTTCCAGGGACCTGGAAGGACAGTGAGTGAATTCTCCTTGTGCTATATTGTGCTTAAAAAAAACATTTTTTCTAGGGACAGAAAACTGTAGGTAGGGAGAGTGTCAGTTTCTTTCACTGTGCAAGTCCTTGTTTCTAGGGACCTGGAAGGACAGTGAGTGAATTCTCCTTGTGCTATATTGTGCTTAAAAAAAACATTTTTTCTAGGGACAGAAAACTGTAGGTAGGGAGAGTGTCAGTTTCTTTCACTGTGCAAGTCCTTGTTTCTAGGGACCTGGAAGGACAGTGAGTGAATTCTCCTTGTGCTATATTGTGCTTAAAAAAAACATTTTTTCTAGGGACAGAAAACTGTAGGTAGGGAGAGTGTCAGTTTCTTTCACTGTGCAAGTCCTTGTTTCCAGGGACCTGGAAGGACAGTGAGTGAATTCTCCTTCTGCTATATTGTGCTTAAAAAAAACATTTTTTCTAGGGACAGAAAACTGTAGGTAGGGAGAGTGTCAGTTTCTTTCACTGTGCAAGTCCTTGTTTCCAGGGACCTGGAAGGACAGTGAGTGAATTCTCCTTGTGCTATATTGTGCTTAAAAAAAACATTTTTTCTAGGGACAGAAAACTGTAGGTAGGGAGAGTGTCAGTTTCTTTCACTGTGCAAGTCCTTGTTTCTAGGGACCTGGAAGGACAGTGAGTGAATTCTCCTTGTGCTATATTGTGCTTAAAAAAAACATTTTTTCTAGGGACAGAAAACTGTAGGTAGGGAGAGTGTCAGTTTCTTTCACTGTGCAAGTCCTTGTTTCCAGGGACCTGGAAGGACAGTGAGTGAATGCTCCTTGTGCTATAGTGTGCTTAAAAAAAACATTTTTTCCAGGGACAGAAAACTCTAGGTAGGGAGAGTGTCAGTTTCTTTCACTGTGCAAGTCCTTGTTTCCAGGGACCTGGAAGGACAGTGAGTGAATTCTCCTTGTGCTATAGTGTGCTTAAAAAAAACATTTTTTCTAGGGACAGAAAACTGTAGGTAGGGAGAGTGTCAGTTTCTTTCACTGTGCAAGTCCTTGATTCCAGGGACCTGGAAGGACAGTGAGTGAATTCTCCTTGTGCTATATTGTGCTTAAAAAAAACATTTTTTCTAGGGACAGAAAACTGTAGGTAGGGAGAGTGTCAGTTTCTTTCACTGTGCAAGTCCTTGTTTCTAGGGACTGGGAAGGACAGTGAGTGAATTCTCCTTGTGCTATAGTGTGCTTAAAAAAAACATTTTTTCTAGGGACAGAAAACTGTAGGTAGGGAGAGTGTCAGTTTCTTTCACTGTGCAAGTCCTTGTTTCTAGGGACCTGGAAGGACAGTGAGTGAATTCTCCTTGTGCTATATTGTGCTTAAAAAAAACATTTTTTCTAGGGACAGAAAACTGTAGGTAGGGAGAGTGTCAGTTTCTTTCACTGTGCAAGTCCTTGTTTCCAGGGACCTGGAAGGACAGTGAGTGAATTCTCCTTGTGCTATATTGTGCTTAAAAAAAACATTTTTTCTAGGGACAGAAAACTGTAGGTAGGGAGAGTGTCAGTTTCTTTCACTGTGCAAGTCCTTGTTTCTAGGGACCTGGAAGGACAGTGAGTGAATTCTCCTTGTGCTATATTGTGCTTAAAAAAAACATTTTTTCTAGGGACAGAAAACTGTAGGTAGGGAGAGTGTCAGTTTCTTTCACTGTGCAAGTCCTTGTTTCTAGGGACCTGGAAGGACAGTGAGTGAATTCTCCTTGTGCTATATTGTGCTTAAAAAAAACATTTTTTCTAGGGACAGAAAACTGTAGGTAGGGAGAGTGTCAGTTTCTTTCACTGTGCAATTCCTTGTTTCCAGGGACCTGGAAGGACAGTGAGTGAATTCTCCTTGTGCTATATTGTGCTTAAAAAAAACATTTTTTCTAGGGACAGAAAACTGTAGGTAGGGAGAGTGTCAGTTTCTTTCACTGTGCAAGTCCTTGTTTCTAGGGACCTGGAAGGACAGTGAGTGAATTCTCCTTGTGCTATATTGTGCTTAAAAAAAAACATTTTTTCTAGGGACAGAAAACTGTAGGTAGGGAGAGTGTCAGTTTCTTTCACTGTGCAAGTCCTTGTTTCTAGGGACCTGGAAGGACAGTGAGTGAATTCTCCTTGTGCTATATTGTGCTTAAAAAAAACATTTTTTCTAGGGACAGAAAACTGTAGGTAGGGAGAGTGTCAGTTTCTTTCACTGTGCAAGTCCTTGTTTCCAGGGACCTGGAAGGACAGTGAGTGAATTCTCCTTCTGCTATATTGTGCTTAAAAAAAACATTTTTTCTAGGGACAGAAAACTGTAGGTAGGGAGAGTGTCAGTTTCTTTCACTGTGCAAGTCCTTGTTTCCAGGGACCTGGAAGGACAGTGAGTGAATTCTCCTTGTGCTATATTGTGCTTAAAAAAAAACATTTTTTCTAGGGACAGAAAACTGTAGGTAGGGAGAGTGTCAGTTTCTTTCACTGTGCAAGTCCTTGTTTCTAGGGACCTGGAAGGACAGTGAGTGAATTCTCCTTGTGCTATATTGTGCTTAAAAAAAACATTTTTTCTAGGGACAGAAAACTGTAGGTAGGGAGAGTGTCAGTTTCTTTCACTGTGCAAGTCCTTGTTTCCAGGGACCTGGAAGGACAGTGAGTGAATGCTCCTTGTGCTATAGTGTGCTTAAAAAAAACATTTTTTCCAGGGACAGAAAACTCTAGGTAGGGAGAGTGTCAGTTTCTTTCACTGTGCAAGTCCTTGTTTCCAGGGACCTGGAAGGACAGTGAGTGAATTCTCCTTGTGCTATAGTGTGCTTAAAAAAAACATTTTTTCTAGGGACAGAAAACTGTAGGTAGGGAGAGTGTCAGTTTCTTTCACTGTGCAAGTCCTTGATTCCAGGGACCTGGAAGGACAGTGAGTGAATTCTCCTTGTGCTATATTGTGCTTAAAAAAAACATTTTTTCTAGGGACAGAAAACTGTAGGTAGGGAGAGTGTCAGTTTCTTTCACTGTGCAAGTCCTTGTTTCTAGGGACTGGGAAGGACAGTGAGTGAATTCTCCTTGTGCTATAGTGTGCTTAAAAAAAACATTTTTTCTAGGGACAGAAAACTGTAGGTAGGGAGAGTGTCAGTTTCTTTCACTGTGCAAGTCCTTGTTTCTAGGGACCTGGAAGGACAGTGAGTGAATTCTCCTTGTGCTATATTGTGCTTAAAAAAAAAAAAAATTCTAGGGACAGAAAACTGTAGGTAGGGAGAGTGTCAGTTTCTTTCACTGTGCAAGTCCTTGTTTCTAGGGACCTGGAAGGACAGTGAGTGAATTCTCCTTGTGCTATATTGTGCTTAAAACAAAACATTTTTTCTAGGGACAGAAAACTGTAGGTAGGGAGAGTGTCAGTTTCTTTCACTGTGCAAGTCCTTGTTTCCAGGGACCTGGAAGGACAGTGAGTGAATTCTCCTTGTGCTATATTGTGCTTAAAAAAAACATTTTTTCTAGGGACAGAAAACTGTAGGTAGGGAGAGTGTCAGTTTCTTTCACTGTGCAAGTCCTTGTTTCTAGGGACCTGGAAGGACAGTGAGTGAATTCTCCTTGTGCTATATTGTGCTTAAAAAAAACATTTTTTCTAGGGACAGAAAACTGTAGGTAGGGAGAGTGTCAGTTTCTTTCACTGTGCAAGTCCTTGTTTCCAGGGACCTGGAAGGACAGTGAGTGAATTCTCCTTGTGCTATATTGTGCTTAAAAAAAACATTTTTTCTAGGGACAGAAAACTGTAGGTAGGGAGAGTGTCAGTTTCTTTCACTGTGCAAGTCCTTGTTTCTAGGGACCTGGAAGGACAGTGAGTGAATTCTCCTTGTGCTATATTGTGCTTAAAAAAAAACATTTTTTCTAGGGACAGAAAACTGTAGGTAGGGAGAGTGTCAGTTTCTTTCACTGTGCAAGTCCTTGTTTCTAGGGACCTGGAAGGACAGTGAGTGAATTCTCCTTGTGCTATATTGTGCTTAAAAAAAACATTTTTTCTAGGGACAGAAAACTGTAGGTAGGGAGAGTGTCAGTTTCTTTCACTGTGCAAGTCCTTGTTTCCAGGGACCTGGAAGGACAGTGAGTGAATTCTCCTTGTGCTATATTGTGCTTAAAAAAAACATTTTTTCTAGGGACAGAAAACTGTAGGTAGGGAGAGTGTCAGTTTCTTTCACTGTGCAAGTCCTTGTTTCCAGGGACCTGGAAGGACAGTGAGTGAATTCTCCTTGTGCTATATTGTGCTTAAAAAAAACATTTTTTCTAGGGACAGAAAACTGTAGGTAGGGAGAGTGTCAGTTTCTTTCACTGTGCAAGTCCTTGTTTCTAGGGACCTGGAAGGACAGTGAGTGAATTCTCCTTGTGCTATATTGTGCTTAAAAAAAACATTTTTTCTAGGGACAGAAAACTGTAGGTAGGGAGAGTGTCAGTTTCTTTCACTGTGCAAGTCCTTGTTTCCAGGGACCTGGAAGGACAGTGAGTGAATGCTCCTTGTGCTATAGTGTGCTTAAAAAAAACATTTTTTCTAGGGACAGAAAACTCTAGGTAGGGAGAGTGTCAGTTTCTTTCACTGTGCAAGTCCTTGTTTCCAGGGACCTGGAAGGACAGTGAGTGAATTCTCCTTGTGCTATAGTGTGCTTAAAAAAAACATTTTTTCTAGGGACAGAAAACTGTAGGTAAGGAGAGTGTCAGTTTCTTTCACTGTGCAAGTCCTTGTTTCCAGGGACCTGGAAGGACAGTGAGTGAATTCTCCTTGTGCTATATTGTGCTTAAAAAAAACATTTTTTCTAGGGACAGAAAACTGTAGGTAGGGAGAGTGTCAGTTTCTTTCACTGTGCAAGTCCTTGTTTCTAGGGACTGGGAAGGACAGTGAGTGAATTCTCCTTGTGCTATAGTGTGCTTAAAAAAAACATTTTTTCTAGGGACAGAAAACTGTAGGTAGGGAGAGTGTCAGTTTCTTTCACTGTGCAAGTCCTTGTTTCTAGGGACTGGGAAGGACAGTGAGTGAATTCTCCTTGTGCTATAGTGTGCTTAAAAAAAACATTTTTTCTAGGGACAGAAAACTGTAGGTAGGGAGAGTGTCAGTTTCTTTCACTGTGCAAGTCCTTGTTTCTAGGGACCTGGAAGGACAGTGAGTGAATTCTCCTTGTGCTATATTGTGCTTAAAAAAAACATTTTTTCTAGGGACAGAAAACTGTAGGTAGGGAGAGTGTCAGTTTCTTTCACTGTGCAAGTCCTTGTTTCTAGGGACCTGGAAGGACAGTGAGTGAATTCTCCTTGTGCTATATTGTGCTTAAAAAAAACATTTTTTCTAGGGACAGAAAACTGTAGGTAGGGAGAGTGTCAGTTTCTTTCACTGTGCAAGTCCTTGTTTCTAGGGACCTGGAAGGACAGTGAGTGAATTCTCCTTGTGCTATATTGTGCTTAAAAAAAACATTTTTTCTAGGGACAGAAAACTGTAGGTAGGGAGAGTGTCAGTTTCTTTCACTGTGCAAGTCCTTGTTTCAAGGGACAGAGAAGGACACCTGAAGGTAGCCCTTATTGCTTTTTTCCCATCTCCCTGCAGGCCATCTATTAGAATGTCTGGAAGGCAAACAAGGAGAGGCAGACAGTCAGGAGGCAATAAAAGAGGGCAAGCAGGCTCTGTTTCTGGGGGCAACAGTGCTGGTCGTGGACGCGGTGCATTGTCATCAGCACATGGCCATGGGACACGCTTGTCCTTCTTTTCCGCAGCTGGACATGTTGAGCCACATCATGCCGAAGACTTGGTAGAGTGGATGACCAAGCCCTCCTCCTCCTCCTCATCCTCTCTCACCCAGGCTCAGGGTACTGGCAAAGCAGCTGCCAAAGCGTCCTCTTCCCTGGTATCAATGTCAGACTCATCATCAGTCACTCCTTCCCTAGACCCACCATGTCCTCCTCCTGAGGAGTCCCCCGAACTGTTTGAGCACAGTGTTGGGTACATGCTCCAGGAGGATGCCCAGCGTTTCGAAGGGTCTGATGATGAAACCCAGCTACAGGAAGGCAGTAGGGTGAGAGAAGACAGAGGGGATGCTCAAGAAGGACACCAATCTGGCAGTCATGTTCCAGCAGCTGCAGCATACTGCCAGATTGGCTCCAGTGATGAGGAGGGAGGGGATGATGAGGTCACTGACTCCACGTGGGTGCCTAATAGGAGAGAGGAGGAGGAGGAGGATGAGGAGGAGGCACATCTCCAACGAGACAGGATGCCCTTTGGTGGCCAGCGTAAGGGCAGTACACCGACGGAATCACACCGCAGAGCTCCGCCTGTGCAGGGCGCTGCCTCTGCCCGTCATTCAAAAAGTTCCTTGGTGTGGGCCTTTTTTGAGGCTAGTGCATCAGATCGCACAGCTGCTGTTTGCAACATATGTCTCAAGCGTATATCGCGTGGCCAAAACATCAGCCGCTTGGGTACCACATGCCTGACCAGACATATGTTGACCTGCCATGCAGCTCGTTGGCAAGCCTACCTCAAAGACCCACACCAAAGAACAAAGCGGACCTCTTCTTGCACCGCATCAGCTGGGATCTCCAACCCCACTATAACTTCAGTCCTCTCTGAAACATGCACTGAGAGGAATGAAGGTGTAGAATTAGGTGTGTCACAGCCAAGTACTTGCGGCCACTCTGCTAGCAGTACACCGACGTCCGATTCTAGCAGGCAAATTTCCCTGCCCCAGCTGCTGGACCGTCGAAAGAAGTTCACTCCCAGCCATCCACATGCCCAGCGGTTGAATGCTAGCTTGGCTAAATTGCTAGCGCTTCAACTGCTGCCTTTTCAGTTGGTAGACTCGGCCCCCTTCCGTGAGTTTGTGCAATGTGCGGTTCCTCAGTGGCAGGTTCCCAAACGCCACTTTTTCTCACGGAAGGCTATTCCGGCTCTCTACCGGCATGTGGAAGGCAATGTCTTGGCCTCGCTGGACAGGGCGGTCAGCGGTAAGGTGCATATTACCGCTGACTCATGGTCCAGCAGGCATGGACAGGGACGTTACCTTTCTTTCACGGCCCATTGGGTCACTCTTTTGGCAGCTGGGAAGGATGCAGGACAAGGTGCAGTAGTGTTGGAGGTTGTCCCACCGCCACGCCTCCAAAATGCTACTACTGGTTGTGACACACCTCTCTCCTCCACCCCCTCCTCTTCTTCTTCCTCCATGGCCTCTTCCTGTGGTTTGTCCTATGAACCAGCGGTGCTCCGTAGCCGTTCACGGGGCTACGCAAGTACGCAGGCAAAAAGATGCCATGCCGTGCTTGCGCTGGTGTGTTTGGGGGACAGAAGCCACACTGGGGCAGAGGTCCTGTCTGCTCTGCAGGGCCAGGCCGAGAGGTGGTTGACGCCACGCCAGCTTAAGCCAGGAATGGTGGTTTGCGACAATGGCACCAACCTCCTCTCCGCCCTCCGACAGGGACAACTGACCCATGTGCCCTGTGTGGCTCACGTCCTTAACCTGGTGGTGCAGCGGTTCTTGGGCAGGTACCCGGGCTTACAGGATGTCCTGAGGCAGGCCAGGAAAGTCTGTGTGCATTTCCGCAGATCTTATAATGCCAGTGCTCGCCTGGCTGAGCTGCAAAAGGAGTTGAACCTGCCCAAGAACCGCCTTATATGTGACATGCCCACCAGGTGGAACTCAACGTTGGCCATGCTGCAGCGGCTGCACACGCAGCAGAGGGCCATCAATGAGTACCTGTGCGACTACGGCACCAGGACAGGGTCAGGGGAGCTTGGTTTTTTTTCTCCACGCCAGTGGGGCATGATCAGGGATGCATGCACTGTCCTGGCACCATTTGAGGAGGCCACGAGGATGGTGAGCAGTGACAGTGCATGCATCAGTGACACTGTACCTCTTGTCCACCTGTTGGAGCACACGCTGCGTGGAATAATGGACAGGGCACTTGAGGCAGAACAGAGGCAGGAAGAGGAGGACTTCCTTGCCTCTCAAGGCCCCCTTTACCCAGACAGTGTTCCTTCTGTCCCACCCATCGCACAGGAAGAGGAAGAGGAGGAGGAGGAGGCGGAGGAGGAGGATTGTGTCAGCATGGAGGTGGAGGCTGGCACTCAGCATCATCAGCAGCAGTCTTTTAGGGATGATTTACAGTCCCAAGAAACCAGTGGACTTGTACGTGGCTGGGAGGAGGTGACTGCGGATCATGTCGTCCTTAGTGACCCAGAGGACTCCGGAGCGAATGCCTCAGCAAACCTACGCTGCATGGCCTCCCTGATCCTGCAAAGTCTGCGGAAGGATCCTCGTATTCTTCGGATCAAGGAGAGGGACCATTACTGGCTGGCCACTCTCCTTGATCCACGGTACAAGGGTAAGGTTGCGGACCTTATGTTACCGTCGCAGAGGGAGCAGAGGATGAGACAACTCCGGGAGGCCTTGCAGAAAGGTCTGTGCAACGCGTTCCCAGAGACTGGGAGGTTACAAACTCCTGGTCCAGCACAACGAGTTGCTGAGGCTTCGGCCAGTCAAAGAAGGAGCGGTGGGGAAGGTGGCCGTCTGACCGATGCGTTCAGACAATTCTTTAGTCCGCAGCCCCAAAGTATGATTGGTTCCAGCAACCATCGCCAGCGTCTGATAAACATGGTGCAGGAATATCTAGGGGCAAGGTCAGACTTGGACACCTTCCCCACCGAAAATCCTCTGGCTTACTGGGTCTTGAGGATGGATCACTGGCCAGAGCTTGCACAGTATGCAATTGAGCTACTGGCCTGTCCTGCATCCAGCGTTCTTTCGGAACGCACATTCAGTGCTGCTGGAGGATTTGTCACGGATCACAGGGTGCGCCTGTCCACCGACTCGGTTGATCGACTGACTTTCATCAAGATGAACCAGTCTTGGATCACCACCAGCTACCACACACCTGATGCTGATATAACAGACTAATTGATTTTAACATGTCACGTCCCTTCAAGACTGATGCTGATGCTGAGTGCCTGTGCTGTTATGTTGACTGGCTATCCTCCTCCTCCGAGTCCTCAATGATACGATTGATGATGATAGCTTGGAAGATCATTTTTGTTTATGGGTGCCGCCACCAGTGGCTAAGGCCCAATTTTTCAGCCCCTGTTTTACAGGGGCGTGTACTTACAATTTTTTTAGCAATAATTTGCCATAGGGCTCATTGCTGTGCTCCAAGTACAGTATCTGTGAGGGGTTGTAGTGTTGTGCCACCAGTGCCTAAGGCCCAATTTTTCAGCCCCTGTTTAACAGGGGCGTGTCATTACAATTTTTGAAGCAATACTTTGCAACAGGGCTCATTGCTGTGCTCCAAGTACAGTATCTGTGAGGGGTTGTAGTGTTGTGCCACCAGTGCCTAAGGCCCAATTTTTCAGCCCCTGTTCAACAGGGGCATGCAATTACAATTCTTGATGTAATAATTCACAGCAGGGCCCATTCCTGCACCCACCAAGAGTAAGTCTGAGGGCTTACAGTGTTGTGGCAACGCCACCACCACCACCACCACGAAAGGCCCAATTTTTCAGCCACTGTTCAAAAGGGGCATGTAATTACAATTCTTGATCTAATAATTCACAGCAGGGCCCATTCCTGCACCCACCAAGAGTAACTCTGAGGGCTTACAGTGTTGTGGCAACACCACCACCACCACCACCACCACGAAAAGCCCAATTTTTCAGCCCCTGTTCAACAGGGGCATGCAATTACAATTCTTGATCTAATAATTCACAGCAGGGCCCATTGCTGCACCCACCAAGAGTAACTGTCAGGGCTTACAGTGTTGTGGCACCAGCACCACCATCAAAGCCCCAATTTTTACTACCACTGTTCAACAATTATATGTAATTAAAATTCCTGATATAATAGTTGACAGCAGGGCGTTCCAGCACCAACCAAGAGTAACTGTGAGTGCTTACAGTGTTGTGCCAACACCAACAACTAAGGGGCCTATTTCTGCAGAGTATATACGGCAGGTCCCTACTTTCAAACATCCAACTTACAAACGACTCCTACTTGCAAACGAAAGAAGACAACAGGAAGTGAGAGGAAATCTACCCCTAGGAAGGAAAATTCTCTCCTGTAAGAATAAATATGGGAGAAAGGTGTCTCCTCTGTACTGATGCTTTATCAGCAATCCTTGTTTCAAGAAAAACACCACATTTCAAAAACAGTTGTCATTGGGACGGAAAGTGAGGTGAAATGTTCTGAACAGGGGCACAGACAGCAAAACAAATGTTACAGGGGTGATAACCCTTACCTATGTTTCCCAAAAAGTTTAAAAATAGATTTTTGGGCTGGAGCTACAGTTCAACAATGTACCTGTTCAAAATTACAAACACATTCTACATAAGAACAAACCTACAGTCCCTGTCTTGTATGCACCGCCTGTATACGGCTGTTCAGAGTATATAGGGCCTTTTTTATTTTATGTGCGGGGTTCCCCTTAATATCCATACAAGACCCAAAGGGGCTGGTAATGGGCTGGGGTGGGGGGGGGGGGGGTCATGGGGTAGCTATGCCATTTTTCTTAAAGATTTTCATCCATATTACCGGGACCAGACATTACATTAAAGCCGCAAGAAGTTTTAAATGGCTTTTTTTTCCTTTAGAAGTGTCATTTTGTGCAGGGACAGTTCTAAACACGGGAAACACGTGGCACTTCACAGGCATACTTTAGACACCCCCCAGGTACGATATTTAAAGGAATATTTGACTTTTTTTTTCACTTTATGCATCATTAAAATGACTGCTCCCGAAAAACGACCGTTTTTAAAACTTCTTTTTGCATTGATACATGTCCCCTGGTGCAGAACCCGGGTTCCCAAACCCTTTTTAGGACAATAACATGCATAATAGTTGTTATAATTAGCACTTTAGAATTCGAACGTTCGCATCCATTGTATTTAATAGGGTTCTAATGTTCGTACGAACTTTCGGTCCGTTCGCGGGTTCTGGTGCGAACCGAACCCGGGGGTGTTCGGCTCATCACTAGTGTTGATGTTGGCACAACACTGTAAGCACTCACAGTTACTCTTGGTGGGTGCTGGAACGCCCTGCTGTCAACTATTATATCAGGAATTGTAATAACATATAATTGTTGAACAGTGGTAGTAAAAATTGGGCCTTTGATGGTGGTGCTGGTGCCACAACACTGTAAGGCCTGACAGTTACTCTTGGTGGGCGCAGCAATGGGCCCTGCTGTGAATTATTAGATCAATAATTATAATTGCATGCCCCTGTTGAACAGGGGCTGAAAAATTGGGCCTTTGGTGGTGGTGGTGGTGGTGGTGGTGGTGTTGACACAACACTGTAAGGCCTGACAGTTACTCTTGGTGGGCGCAGCAATGGGCCCTGCTGTGAATTATTAGATCAATAATTATAATTGCATGCCCCTGTTGAACAGGGGCTGAAAAATTGGGCCTTAGGCACTGGTGGCACAACACTGCAACCCCTCACAGATACTGTACTTGGAGCACAGCAATGAGGCCTGTTGCAAAGTATTGCCTCAAAAATTTTAATTACACGCCCCTGTTAAACAGGGGCTGAAAGATTGGGCCTTAGCCACTGGTGGCGGCACCCATAAACCAAAATGATCTTCCAAGCTATCATCATTAATCGGATCATTAAGGAGGAGGAGGAGGATAGCCAGTCAACATAACAGCACAGGCACTCAGCATCAGCATCAGTCTTGAAGGGATGTGACATTTTAAAATCAATTAGTCTGTTATATCAGCATCAGGTGTGTGGTAGCTGGTGGTGATCCAAGACTGGTTCATCTTGATGAAAGTCAGTCGATCAACCGAGTCGGTGGACAGGCGCACCCTGTGATCCGTGACAAATCCTCCAGCAGCACTGAATGTGCGTTCTGAAAGAACGCTGGATGCAGGACAGGCCAGTAGCTCAATTGCATACTGTGTAAGCTCTGGCCAGTGATCCACCCTCAAGACCCAGTAAGCCAGAAGATTTTCGGTGGGGAAGGTGTCCAAGTCTGACCTTGCCCCTAGGTATTCCTGCACCATGTATATCAGACAGTGGCGATGGTTGCTGGAACCGATCATACTTTGGGGCTGCGGACTAAAGAATTGTCTGAACGCATCGGTCAGACGGCCACCTTCCCCACCGCTCCTTCTTTGACTGCCCGAAGCCTCAGCAACTCGTTGTCCAGGACCAGGAGTTTGTAACCTCCCAGTCTCTGGGAACGCGTTGCACAGACCTTTCTGCAAGGCCTCCCGGAGTTGTCTCATCCTCTGCTCCCTCTGCGACGGTAACATAAGGTCCGCAACCTTACCCTTGTACCGTGGATCAAGGAGAGTGGCCAGCCAGTAATGGTCCCTCTCCTTGATCCGAAGAATACGAGGATCCTTCCGCAGACTTTGCAGGATCAGGGAGGCCATGCAGCGTAGGTTAGCTGAGGCATTCAGTCCGGAGTCCTCTGGGTCACTAAGGACGACATGATCCGCAGCCACCTCCTCCCAGCCACGTACAAGTCCACTGGTTTCTTGGGACTGTGAATCATCCCTAAAAGACTGCTGCTGATGATGCTGAGTGCCAGCCTCCACCTCCATGCTGACACAATCCTCCTCCTCCTCCTCCTCTTCCTGTGCGATGGGTGGGACAGAAGGAACACTGTCTGGGTAAAGGGGGCCTTGAGAGGCAAGGAAGTCCTCCTCTTCCTGCCTCTGTTCTGCCTCAAGTGCCCTGTCCATTATTCCACGCAGCGTGTGCTCCAACAGGTGGACAAGAGGTACAGTGTCACTGATGCATTCACTGTCACTGCTCACCATCCTCGTGGCCTCCTCAAATGGTGCCAGGACAGTGCATGCATCCCTGATCATGCCCCACTGGCGTGGTGAAAAAAACCTGAGCTCCCCTGACCCTGTCCTGGTGCCGTAGTCGCACAGGTACTCATTGATGGCCCTCTGCTGTGTGTGCAGCCGCTGCAGCATGGCCAACGTTGAGTTCCACCTGGTGGGCATGTCACATATAAGGCGGTTCTTGGGCAGGTTCAACTCCTTTTGCAGCTCAGCCAGGCGAGCACTGGCATTATAAGATCTGCGGAAATGCACACAGACTTTCCTGGCCTGCCTCAGGACATCCTGTAAGCCCGGGTACCTGCCCAAGAACCGCTGCACCACCAGGTTAAGGACGTGAGCCATACAGGGCACATGGGTCAGTTGTCCCTGTCGGAGGGCGGAGAGGAGGTTGGTGCCATTGTCGCAAACCACCATTCCTGGCTTAAGCTGGCGTGGCGTCAACCACCTCTCGGCCTGCCCCTGCAGAGCAGACAGGACCTCTGCCCCAGTGTGGCTCCTGTCCCCCAAACACACCAGCGCAAGCAAGGCATGGCATCTTTTTGCCTGCGTACTTGCGTAGCCCCTTGAACGCCTACGGAGCACCGCTGGTTCCGAGGACAAACCACAGGAAGAGGCCATGGAGGAAGAAGAAGAGGAGGGGGTGGAGGAGAGAGGTGTGTCACAACCAGTAGTAGCATTTTGGAGGCGTGGCGGCGGAACAACCTCCAACACTACTGCACCTTGTCCTGCATCCTTCCCAGCTGCCAAAAGAGTGACCCAATGGGCCGTGAAAGAAAGGTAACGTCCCTGTCCATGCCTGCTGGACCATGAGTCAGCGGTAATATGCACCTTACCGCTGACCGCCCTGTCCAGCGAGGCCAAGACATTGCCTTCCACATGCCTGTAGAGAGCCGGAATCACCTTCCGTGGGAAAAAGTGGCGTTTGGGAACCTGCCGCTGAGGAACCGCACATTGCACAAACTCACGGAAGGGGGAAGAGTCTACCAACTGAAAAGGCAGCAGTTGAAGCGCTAGCAATTTAGCCAAGCTAGCATTCAACCGCTGGGCATGTGGATGGCTGGGAGTGAACTTCTTTCGACGGTCCAGCAGCTGGGGCAGGGAAATTTGCCTGCTAGAATCGGACGTCGGTGTACTGCTAGCAGAGTGGCCATAAGTACTTGGCTGTGACACACCTAATTCTACACCTTCATTCCTCTCAGTGCAGGTTTCAGAGAGGACTGAAGGTATACTGGGGTTGGAGATCCCAGCTGATGCGGTGCAAGGAGAGGTCCGCTTTGTTCTTTGGTGTGGGTCTTTAAGGTAGGCTTGCCAACGAGCTGCATGGCAGGTCAACATATGTCTGATCAAGCATGTGGTACCCAAGCGGCTGATGTTTTGGCCACGCGATATACGCTTGAGACATATGTTGCAAACAACAGCTGTGCGATCTGATGCACTCGCCTCAAAAAAGGCCCACACCAAAGAACTTTTTGAATGACGGGCAGAGGCAGCGTCCTGCACAGGCGGAGCTCTGCGGTGTGATTCCGTCGGTGTGCTGCCCATACGCTGGCCACCCAAGGGCATCCTGCCTCGTTGGAGATGTGCCTCCTCCTCATCCTCCCCCTCCTCCTCTCTCCTATTAGGCACCCATGTGGAGTCAGTGACCTCATCATCCCCTCCCTCCTCATCACTGGAGCCAATCTGGCAGTATGCTGCAGCTGCTGGAGCATGACTGCCAGATTGGCGTCCTTCTTGAGCATCCCCTCTCTCAGCTCTCATGCTACTGCCTTCCTCTAGCTGGGTATCATCATCAGATCCTTCGAAACGCTGGGCATCCTCCTGGTGCATGTACCCAACACTGTGCTCAAACAGTTCGGGGGACTCCTCAGGAGGAGGACATGGTGGGTCTAGGGAAGGAGTGACTAATGATGACATTGATACCAGAGAAGAGGACGCTTTGGCAGCTGCTTTGCCAGTACCCTGAGCCTGGGTGAGAGAGGATGAGGAGGATGAGGTGGGCTTGGTCATCCACTCTACCAAGTCTTCGGCATGATGTGGCTCAACATGTCCAGCTGCCGAAAAGAAGGACAAGCGTGTCCCATGGCCATGTGCTGATGACAATGCACCGCGTCCACGACCAGCACTGTTGCCCCCAGACACAGAGCCTGCTTGCCCTCTTTTTTTGCCTCCTGACTGTCTGCCTCTCCTTGTTTGCCTTCCAGACATTTTAATGGATGGCCTGCAGGGAGATGGGAAAAACAGCAATAAGGGCTACCTTCAGGTGTATACTGTGCAGGAGGCTTAGCAACAAAGACACTGACACTGTCCCCTGCTTATCCTTCTCTGTCCCTAAACACAAGGATTTGCAATATGGTTCAGCAAGATTGGTTTAGCACAGAATAGCACACTGATAGTTTCCCTCACTGTCCTTCTCTGTCCCTAAACTCAAGGATTTCAAATATGGTTCAGCAAGATTGGTTTAGAACAGAATAGCACACTGACAGTTTCCCCGAGTGTCCTTCTCTGTCCCTACAAACAAGATTTAGCACAGAATAGCACACTGATAGTTTCCACGAGTGTCCTTCTCTGTCCCTAAACTCAAGGATTTCAAATATGGTTCAGCAAGATTGGTTTAGGACAGAATAGCACACTGACACTTTCCCTCACTGTCCTTCTCTGTCCCTACAAACAAGATTTAGCACAGAATAGCACACTGATAGTTTCCACGAGTGTCCTTCTCTGTCCCTAAACTCAAGGATTTCAAATATGGTTCAGCAAGATTGGTTTAGAACAGAATAGCACACTGACAGTTTCCCTCACTGTCCTTCTCTGTCCCTACAAACAAGGATTAGCACAGAATAGCACACTGATAGTTTCCACAAGTGTCCTTCTCTGTCCCTAAACTCAAGGATTTCAAATATGGTTCAGCAAGATTGGTTTAGGACAGAATAGCACACTGACACTTTCCCTCACTGTCCTTCTCTGTCCCTACAAACAAGATTTAGCACAGAATAGCACACTGATAGTTTCCACGAGTGTCCTTCTCTGTCCCTAAACTCAAAGATTTCAAATATGGTTCAGCAAGATTGGTTTAGGACAGAATAGCACACTGACACTTTCCCTCACTGTCCTTTTCTGTCCCTACAAACAAGATTTAGCACAGAATAGCACACTGATAGTTTCCACGAGTGTCCTTCTCTGTCCCTAAACTCAAGGATTTCAAATATGGTTCAGCAAGATTGGTTTAGGACAGAATAGCACACTGACACTTTCCCTCACTGTCCTTCTCTGTCCCTACAAACAAGATTTAGCACAGAATAGCACACTGATAGTTTCCCCGAGTGTCCTTCTCTGTCCCTAAACTCAAGGATTTCAAATATAGTTCAGCAAGATTGGTTTAGGACAGAATAGCACACTGACACTTTCCCTCACTGTCCTTTTCTGTCCCTACAAACAAGATTTAGCACAGAATAGCACACTGATAGTTTCCACGAGTGTCCTTCTCTGTCCCTAAACTCAAGGATTTCAAATATGGTTCAGCAAGATTGGTTTAGGACAGAATAGCACACTGACACTTTCCCTCACTGTCCTTCTCTGTCCCTAAAAACAAGATTTAGCACAGAATAGCACACTGATAGTTTCCCCGAGTGTCCTTCTCTGTCCCTAAACTCAAGGATTTCAAATATGGTTCAGCAAGATTGGTTTAGGACAGAATAGCACACTGACACTTTCCCTCACTGTCCTTCTCTGTCCCTACAAACAAGATTTAGCACAGAATAGCACACTGATAGTTTCCACGAGTGTCTTTCTCTGTCCCTAAACTCAAGGATTTCAAATATGGTTCAGCAAGATTGGTTTAGGACAGAATAGCACACTGACACTTTCCCTCACTGTCCTTCTCTGTCCCTACAAACAAGATTTAGCACAGAATAGCACACTGATAGTTTCCACGAGTGTCCTTCTCTGTCCCTAAACTCAAGGATTTCAAATATGGTTCAGCAAGATTGGTTTAGGACAGAATAGCACACTGACACTTTCCCTCACTGTCCTTCCTCTGTCCCTACAAACAAGGATTATCACAGAATAGCACACTGATAGTTTCCACGAGTGTCATTCTCTGTCCCTAAACTCAAGGATTTCAAATATGGTTCAGCAAGATTGGTTTAGGACAGAATAGCACACTGACACTTTCCCTCACTGTCCTTCTCTGTCCCTACAAACAAGATTTAGCACAGAATAGCACACTGATAGTTTCCACGAGTGTCCTTCTCTGTCCCTAAACTCAAGGATTTCAAATATGGTTCAGCAAGATTGGTTTAGGACAGAATAGCACACTGACACTTTCCCTCACTGTCCTTCTCTGTCCCTACAAACAAGATTTAGCACAGAATAGCACACTGATAGTTTCCACGAGTGTCCTTCTCTGTCCCTAAACTCAAGGATTTCAAATATGGTTCAGCAAGATTGGTTTAGGACAGAATAGCACACTGACACTTTCCCTCACTGTCCTTCTCTGTCCCTACAAACAAGATTTAGCACAGAATAGCACACTGATAGTTTCCCCGAGTGTCCTTCTCTGTCCCTAAACTCAAGGATTTCAAATATGGTTCAGCAAGATTGGTTTAGGACAGAATAGCACACTGACACTTTCCCTCACTGTCCTTTTCTGTCCCTACAAACAAGATTTAGCACAGAATAGCACACTGATAGTTTCCACGAGTGTCCTTCTCTGTCCCTAAACTCAAGGATTTCAAATATGGTTCAGCAAGATTGGTTTAGGACAGAATAGCACACTGACACTTTCCCTCACTGTCCTTCTCTGTCCCTACAAACAAGATTTAGCACAGAATAGCACACTGATAGTTTCCCCGAGTGTCCTTCTCTGTCCCTAAACTCAAGGATTTCAAATATGGTTCAGCAAGATTGGTTTAGGACAGAATAGCACACTGACACTTTCCCTCACTGTCCTTCTCTGTCCCTACAAACAAGATTTAGCACAGAATAGCACACTGATAGTTTCCACGAGTGTCTTTCTCTGTCCCTAAACTCAAGGATTTCAAATATGGTTCAGCAAGATTGGTTTAGGACAGAATAGCACACTGACACTTTCCCTCACTGTCCTTCTCTGTCCCTACAAACAAGATTTAGCACAGAATAGCACACTGATAGTTTCCACGAGTGTCCTTCTCTGTCCCTAAACTCAAGGATTTCAAATATGGTTCAGCAAGATTGGTTTAGGACAGAATAGCACACTGACACTTTCCCTCACTGTCCTTCTCTGTCCCTACAAACAAGATTTAGCACAGAATAGCACACTGATAGTTTCCACGAGTGTACTTCTCTGTCCCTAAACTCAAGGATTTCAAATATGGTTCAGCAAGATTGGTTTAGGACAGAATAGCACACTGACACTTTCCCTCACTGTCCTTTTCTGTCCCTACAAACAAGATTTAGCACAGAATAGCACACTGATAGTTTCCACGAGTGTCCTTCTCTGTCCCTAAACTCAAGGATTTCAAATATGGTTCAGCAAGATTGGTTTAGGACAGAATAGCACACTGACACTTTCCCTCACTGTCCTTCTCTGTCCCTACTAACAAGATTTAGCACAGAATAGCACACTGATAGTTTCCCTGAGTGTCCTTCTCTGTCCCTAAACCCAAGGATTTCAAATATGGTTCAGCAAGATTGGTTTAGGACAGAATAGCACACTGACACTTTCCCTCACTGTCCTTCTCTGTCCCTACAAACAAGATTTAGCACAGAATAGCACACTGATAGTTCCCACGAGTGTCCTTCTCTGTCCCTAAACTCAAGGATTTCAAATATGGTTCAGCAAGATTGGTTTAGGACAGAATAGCACACTGACAGTTTCCCTCACTGTCCTTCTCTGTCCCTACAAACAAGGATTATCACAGAATAGCACACTGATAGTTTCCACGAGTGTCATTCTCTGTCCCTAAACTCAAGGATTTCAAATATGGTTCAGCAAGATTGGTTTAGGACAGAATAGCACACTGACACTTTCCCTCACTGTCCTTCTCTGTCCCTACAAACAAGATTTAGCACAGAATAGCACACTGATAGTTTCCACGAGTGTCCTTCTCTGTCCCTAAACTCAAGGATTTCAAATATGGTTCAGCAAGATTGGTTTAGGACAGAATAGCACACTGACACTTTCCCTCACTGTCCTTCTCTGTCCCTACAAACAAGATTTAGCACAGAATAGCACACTGATAGTTTCCACGAGTGTCCTTCTCTGTCCCTAAACTCAAGGATTTCAAATGTGGTTCAGCAAGATTGGTTTAGGACAGAATAGCACACTGACACTTTCCCTCACTGTCCTTCTCTGTCCCTACAAACAAGATTTAGCACAGAATAGCACACTGATAGTTTCCACGAGTGTCCTTCTCTGTCCCTAAACTCAAGGATTTCAAATATGGTTCAGCAAGATTGGTTTAGAACAGAATAGCACACTGACAGTTTCCCTCACTGTCCTTCTCTGTCCCTACAAACAAGGATTAGCACAGAATAGCACACTGATAGTTTCCACGAGTGTCCTTCTCTGTCCCTAAACTCAAGGATTTCAAATATGGTTCAGCAAGATTGGTTTAGGACAGAATAGCACACTGACACTTTCCCTCACTGTCCTTCTCTGTCCCTACAAACAAGGATTAGCACAGAATAGCACACTGATAGTTTCCACGAGTGTCCTTCTCTGTCCCTAAACTCAAGGATTTCAAATACGGTTCAGCAAGATTGGTTTAGAACGGAATAGCTGTTGTGGAGATTTTTATGGAGATGTATTTAATATGTATTGTCATAGTGTCACCCAGTGTTAGTACTTCCGCAACCCGCTCTAAAAGAGCTGATTGGGGTAGTCTGAGGCTGGTTGAATCCCGTCTGATAGGGGAAAACGTCTTGAAGTTGGAGTGTGATGTTTGCAGGGGGCGGATATGTCCACCAACGGGGGCCCTCTGTGCATTAGCATGGACAATCATTAAGGAGGGGATATGCTCGCTCTGCAATGACATCATTGGTTATAGGCGGATGGGCGCTCTTGTCTCTGCTATGTCTGATCAACATTGGTTGGAATTCGTAGCGTGCGTCTGCAGATAGCCTCCCTCCCCCATTCAATAATAGTATAATCTTAATATGCGTTATTCTATGGAATAGCGCAGAATAAGAATTCCTATCAACGGTAACTTTAGCCATCCTACGTTTATTGTATTCATGTATGACATCTCCTGTTGGAAGGAATGTCCAAGTATTGTCATTTTCCTGTGAGGAGGGAACATCCTGTGAGGTTCCCGCCCATGGGGGAGGGGATTGGTTGCTGCAGCCAATCACCTCCTGTGTGAGATCTTTTGAGTTTAATAAAAGCCTATGATTAGGCGTCGGCTAGAGACAGTCTTTGCTGGAATGGCCTGATAAGAAGATAAGCTTTTGTGGTGCTGCCTTTCTTGGATGAATGATGGGACGAATGAACGGTGAGTGGATCTTTAGCAAACTTAAAGATAGCATTACTTCAAAAAGATGAAAACTGATGTGTGCTTAGATAGCACAGGAATTATAGGCTGTGTGCTCTGTAAACAGCAGCCTGAAATTCCACAACATAGCACACTGACAGTTTCCCTCACTGTCCTTCTCTGTCCCTACAAACAAGGATTAGCACAGAATAGCACACTGACACTTTCCCTCACTGTCCTTCTCTGTCCCTACAAACAAGATTTAGCACAGAATAGCACACTGACACTTTCCCTCACTGTCCTTCTCTGTCCCTACAAATAAGGTTTAGCACAGAATGACACACTGACACTCTCCCTACCTATCCTTCTCTGTCCCTAAACACAAGGAATCCAGGATTAGTAAAGAAAAAAAATGACACTGTCCCTGCCTATGCTTCTCTTTCCCTGCTCCGGAACACACTACACAAGGCCGCCACGCTGGCGACCTTTTATAGTGTGGGGCCTGTACTAAACCCCCTCAGCAATAATTGGCCACAGGCATCCTGCCTGTGGCCAATCATTGCTCTCCTCGCTGCCGGCGCTGTGATTGGCCAAGCATGCGGGGGTCACAGTGCATGCTTGGCCAATCACAGTGCCTGGATGACACTGCGATGGCGTAGTGCATTGTGGGCCGTTCGCGTCACTCAAATTTGGCGCGAACGGCCCAAATCGTTCGATCTTCGTCGAACGATCGAACAGCCGATGTTCGAGTCGAACGTATGTTCGACTCGAACACGAAGCTCATCCCTAGTCAGGAGGCACACTCCGCCCGCTGTAAGTGCCGCAAATTCCTGTTGGTGTAACACACCAGGAAAAAGCAGCAATACAGGCTAAGTTAAGGTGTAATATGGTCAGGAGGCACACTCCGCCCGCTGTAAGTGCCGCAAAATCCTGTTGGTGTAACACACCAGGAAAAAGCAGCAATACAGGCTAAGTTCAGGTGTAATATGGTCAGGAGGCACACTCCGCCCGCTGTAAGTGCCGCAAAATCCTGTTGGTGTAACACACCAGGAAAAAGCAGCAATACAGGCTAAGTTAAGGTGTAATATGGTCAGGAGGCACACTCCGCCCGCTGTAAGTGCCGCAAAATCCTGTTGGTGTAACACAGTAACACACCAGGAAAAAGCAGCAATACAGGCTAAGTTCAGGTGTAATATGGTCAGGAGGCACACTCCGCCCGCTGTAAGTGCCGCAAAATCCTGTTGGTCTAACAGACCAGGAAAAAGCAGCAATACAGGCTAAGTTAAGGTGTAATATGGTCAGGAGGCACACTCCGCCCGCTGTAAGTGCCGCAAAATCCTGTTGGTGTAACACACCAGGAAAAATCAGCAATACGGGCTAACTTCAGGTGTATAATGTGCAGGAGGCTTAGCAACAATGACACTGACACTGTCCCCTGCCTATCCTTCTCTCTCCCTGCACACAAGGTTTATCAAAGTATATGACACTGACACTCTCCCTGCCTATCCTTCTCTCTCCCTGCACACAAGGTTTAGCAAAGAATATGACACTGACACTGTCCCCTGCCTATCCTTCTCTCTCCCTGCACACAAGGTTTATCAAAGTATATGACACTGACACTCTCCCTGCCTATCCTTCTCTCTCCCTACACACAAGGTTTAGCAAAGAATATGACACTGACACTCTCCCTGCCTATCCTTCTCTGTTCCTACACACAAGGTTTAGCAAAGAATAGATTTGACAAGATTTGACACTGTCCCTGCCTATCCTTCACTTTCCCTGCTCCGGAACACACTACACGAGGCCGCCGCGCTGGTGGCCTTTTATAGTGTGGGGCGTGTACTAAACCCCCTCAGCTATAATTGGCCACAGGCATCCTGCCTGTGGCCAATCATTGCTCTCCTCGCTGCCGGCGCTGTGATTGGCCAAGCATGCAGGGTCACAGTGCATGCTTGGCCAATCACAGCGCCGGGATTACACTGCGATGGCGCAGTGTATTGTGGGCCGTTTGCGTCACTCGAATTTGGCGTGAACGGCCCAAATCGTTCGTTGTTCGCCGAACGCGGCGAACAGCCGATGTTCGAGTCGAACCTATGTTCGACTCGAACACCGAGCTCATCCCTACTGGAGACTAGTGTCGGAACTGAGTTGAGTTCGTCTCCGGTGAAGTGTTCTTTATTGTCTACCCCTTTGGATTACAAATACTGTTCCTGTTGTGCACCACCAGTCAAGTTACATGCGAAGAAATCGTTCTGCTAGAGACTGAGTTAAATCTGAGTCAGGCCTGAACAGGAGTTAGAACTTTTTGTTGCTGCGCCATAAGGGCGCATAGATAGAGATAGCTGCACTAGAAGGGAAATAGCCTGCATTATCAGGGTGTACTATATTTTCTGCTGCAGGGCTCTGCAGACATATATGTGTTATGTGTTAACCTTGTGCCTTTTACCCAAAGTAAAAAAAAAACGTTATACTTCATCACTTGCTATCAGTGTGTTATCGTTATGCAAAAGAGGTTACCCTTACAATACAGATAGATTGTGATACAAGATAATCCCTAGACTAACTGTGCCAGAGTGGGTCGAGTAGATTGCCAGGGGTTGGCGGTGCTGTGTTCAGGGCCTGCAAGCAAATCCAGCGGCTCTCTTAACTGGGGGTAGAGCTACACGTGGGGGCTCTCGAATCCGGGATCCTGATACAGCAAGTAACGCGCCAAAAGTACCAGCATGGACCCACTAGAAGTAGGACAGTGGTGCAAGGCGGTCGGCACAGATTCAGCCGGGGTAGTAGTCATAGAACTCCCAGGGATCTGTCAAGAAGAAGCGGTGAAGCAGCTAGTGATGTCACTGTCCCCGCACCAGAAGGTATGGGTGGTGGATGTCAGGTCAAATTCTTCACTGACCCACGCACTAATAGAGTGGAAGAATGGAATCCCAGAGCATTTCAAGAATCCAAGTATAGAAGCAATAGATGATCAGACTTATAGCCTAATACATGCGCTGCCACCCAAGTCAGGAGGATGGTTTCAGACACCGAAACTATCTCCACCACCGTCCCCAAAAGCAGAAAAACGGGAGAAGAAAGAGAGTCCCGGATCACCACCTGCCACCCTCAGCGCAGAATTATGCGCAGTCCTGGGGGAAATTGTAGCCCAGTGTAAGAAGGATCCTACAGACTACCAAATGTCGGGATACAGAAAACTTAGAATATTTTCTGGAAGGAAGCCTGTACCTTCGGGTGAAGAGGGGTTTGAGGAGTGGTTAGACGGCGCCACCCAGGCCTTAGAAGAATGGGAAGTCCCAGAACACAGAAAGAAACAGAGAATTGCTGAAAGCTTGAAGGTGCCTGCTCTAGAGGCCATACGCAACCTCAAGATGAGCAAAACAGACTGTGATGCACAGGATTATCTGGATATTCTGCAGAATGTGTTTGGTGGAACAGAGAAAATCACTGAGCTCACTTACCAGCTGGAGCACTGCTATCAAAAGACAGGAGAGAAACTGTCAGAATTCATGAGGCGCCTGGATAAGATCCTGCATAAGATGATACTGAAGAAGGGGATTGACCCACGGAAGGTGGATGAGGCCCGTGTTCAGCAGGTGATGAGAGGATCTCAGCCCCTGGACCCCATCGCATTAGCGCTACGCACGCGACAGGACGGGAAGAGCCTGGAATACCCTGACTTAATCCGAGTGGTCAGAGAGGAAGAAACTATGCTGGAGGAAAAGAAGAGGAATCAACCAATTGAGCCAGCTAATCCTCCTCCAGTGATGGTCAGGACAGCCATGACCCTGGAGAGAGACTCAGAGGTGGATGCCTTGAAGTCACAGATGTCCCAAGTATTGGAGATGCAGACCTCTCTGATGGAAAAGGATCCAAGGGTACCAGAGAGGGAAGGACCAAGGAAGGAACTGTTCTTAAACACCTCAGCGCCCGCGTCCCTACAAGATTGGGGGGACATGACTTTTTTCAACTGTGGAGGGGTTGGCCATGTCGCCAAAGTGTGCTCCAGTCCCAAGAAAAATAAACGGAGTAACCGCAAGCCGGCGGAAAACTCCAGAGGGCCCCGGTGAAGGAGTCAACCGGGTGCCCATCATCTTCAGTGAGCTCCAAACTGAATGAGAAGCACAGGAAAAGAGTGGACAAAACCCCTCAGAAGAAGCATAGGGTTCCTCAGTGGGAACGTACACCCAAGAAAGAGAATAATGTCCCTCAGCGGGTAGTTACACCCAATAAAAGGAGGGAGATCAATGCATACCAAGCCCAAGAGGGACTTAAGTCCAAAGGGAAATGCAAAGATCCAAAGAAAAAGACCCCTTCGAAGCGGTATCCAGAGAAGCTGGTAGGCCCCTCCCCGATAGTACCTGTCCAAGTGGAGGGAGTCTACACCAGAGCCACATTGGATACTGGGGCACAAGTGACCCTGTTGTACAGGGACTTTTATGACAAGCATCTAAGTCACTTACCAATCCAGAAGATTGAGTAGCTGGAAACATGGGGGATTGGGACCGAGAGTTTCCCTTATGATGGCTATCTGCCTATAAAACTGACCTTTGACCCGTCCATAGCCGGGAAGGCCGAAGTGTTCGATACCTTGGCTGTGATATGTCCCCGACCGCATGGAGCTAACAAGAGTTCCTTAATAATAGGGACCAATACGGATCTGGTCCGAACACTCTTGGCCCCTCTAACAAGAAGAAAAGGCCCCACAGTCACCAAGATCCACCCAATGCTGAAGACAGCCTACCAGCGATTGATCTTGGAGCAGAAGGCCCCAGAAGAGGGGGTAGGAAAGGTCTGGAGGCTGGGAAGAAGAGGAATAGTGCTGCAACCCAGTGAAGTAGCCTGTCTAAAAGCCACTGTGAAACTCACTTGGGAGCAGCCAGGGCCCTTTGTCATGTTGGAACCCGACCCAAAGGGGGAACACTCGGGCTTGGAAGTAGTCCCAGAAGTGGTCCCGTTGAGGGCCCTGAAGAAAGCACATTGTAAAATACCTGTGTGTGTCAGGAATACTACGGATGGCCCCATGGAGATCCCAGCCAGGATGTTGCTGGGCCAGCTGAGCCCTGCTACCCCAGTTGCTTTGTCGGATGTGGAGAAGACAGAGGGAGAAAGGACTGTGTGGGAGAAGTTTTCCATGGAGAACCCAAACCTGCCCAGAGCTTGGAAAGAGAGAGCAAAGGCCCAGTTGACCAGGTGGGAAAAGATCTTCTCCCAAGATGAGTTCGATGTGGGGTGTGCAAGGAGTGCCACCCATCGAATCCACCTCCAGGAAGACAAGCCCTTCAGGGAAAGGGTCAGGCGAGTTCCGTTAGCAGACCTCGAGGACTTGAGGGAACAGCTCGCCGAGCTAAAGCGAACCGGTGTGATTCGAGAATCTAGAAGCCCCTATGCCTCCCCGATAGTGGAAGTCAGAAAGAAGAATGGATCATTGAGGCTGTGCATAGACTACAGGACCCTCAACAGGAGAACCATACCCGACCAGTATACCACTCCGAGGATAGAGGATGCCCTACAGAGCTTGTCTGGAGCCAAGTGGTTCAGTGTTATGGACCTCAAGAGCGGGTACTATCAAATCTCTATGCATCCAGAAGACAAAGAGAAGACGGCTTTCATAACCCCAGTGGGGTTCTTTGAATTTGACCGGATGCCTCAAGGTCTGTCTGGAGCCCCAGCTACTTTCCAACGTCTCATGGAGAAGACTGTAGGAGACATGAACCTCATCAAAGTCCTTGTATACTTGGATGACATCATTGTCTTCGGGAGAACCTTGGAAGAGCATGAAGAGAGGCTGGAGGAAGTTTTGAAAAGACTGAGTGAAGAAGGACTCAAGCTTCTCACCTGAAAAATGCCAGTTCTATCAGTCATCAGTCAACTATCTGGGACACATAGTGTCCGAGGATGGGGTAGCCACAGACCCCGAGAAGTTGGAGGCAGTCACCTCCTGGCCAAGGCCCACCACTGTGACAGAACTCAGATCCTTCTTGGGGTTCTGTTCCTAATATAGGAGGTTCGTGGAGGGGTTTGCTCGGATAGCCAGGCCTCTGAATGAGCTGCTCAAGACGGAGGGGGAAGAGGATGACTCGGGCCCCAGGAAGCCAGGGGAGTCAGTCAAGGACCAGTGGAAAGAGAAGTGTGAAGATGCCTTTCAGATGTTGAAGAAAAATGTAACCACTGCCCCTGTCCTGGCCTACGCAGACACAAAGAAGCCTTATGAACTTCACGTAGATGCCAGTCATGATGGTCTAGGAAGAGTGCTCTACCAGGAGCATGAAGGGCAACTGAGACCCGTTGCATATGTGAGCAGAAGTCTGACTCCCTCTGAAAAGAACTACCCCACCCATAAGTTGGAGTTCCTGGCCCTTAAGTGGGCGGTAGTTGACAAACTCAGAGACTATCTGTATGGGGCAGAATTCACTGTGAAAACTGACAACAACCCCCTCACCTATCTTTTCACGACAGCAAAGCTGGATGCCACAGGACATAGATGGCTGGCAGCACTGTCTGCCTTCAATTTCAGCCTAAAATACAGGCCTGGGGCTGGAAATCGAGATGCAGACGCCTTGTCTAGAAGATCTCATGTCCCCACCTGTAGTACAGAAGATTGGACCCAAGTGGCACCCGACGGGGTGCGGGCCCTCTGTCAAGGGGCTGAACTCTAAGCCAGTGGCGGCTCAAGAGCAGAAGAGATAGGGGTTACCATAGTAGGAGTTCCCAAACAGTACTGTGGGGTAACCCAGCTGGGGGAAGATAACTTGCCAAAACTGTCAAAAAAGGAGTTGAGATGTGACCAACTGGAAGACCCCATGGGGAGATTGGTTCTAGAGGCCCTGGAGAATCAGGATCCAAATAGACTCCTACGTCACCCTTTAAAGGAAGCTCGCCTGTTGAGGAAGGAGTGGGACAGGTTGCAGGTGCATTAGGGAGTGGTCTACCGAAGGGGCCCATCTGGTGACCTGGAAGACAAATGGCAATTGTTCCTGCCCGAGAAACACCAAGAGACTGTCATGGTTGCTCTGCACGACAACCATGGCCACCTAGGGGCGGAAAGGACCTTCCAACTCGTTAGGAACCGTTTCTATTAGCCCTGCATGAGGGCCGAAGTTGAAGAATACTGCCACTCATGTGCACGATGCATCCAGAGAAAGACTTTACCCCATCAAGCTGCCCCAATGGGCCATCTGCAAAGTCAAAGCCCACTTGATCTGGTATGCAGTGATTTTCTCTTCCTCGAATCTGACCTGAGTGGACTAGGAAATGTTCTGGTAGTAACCGACCATTTTCACCCGGTATGCCCAGGCCTTCCCAACCAAAGACCAGAAGCAGCATTGGAGCAACCACATAGCGGCCGTTGTGCATGCATACAACAGCACCACCAGTGACGCTACAGGGTACTCACCATATCGACTTATGTTCGGAAGAGAAGCAAGACTACCAGTAGATCTGGCCTTTGGCACTTCCATAGACCATTGTTCTGCCACTTCCCACAAAGGATATGTTGATAGACTCAGACACAATTTGAAATTGGCCTATGAACAGGCCCAGGCGGCCTCGGAACAAAGGGGGGCCCGCAACAAGAAAAACTTTGATTTGAAAGTTTGGATTCAAGATTTACAACCTGGAGACAGAGTGTTGCTACAGAACTTGGGGGTCCCTGGAAAACGCAAGCTTGCAGACAGATGGAGACCTGAACCCTATGTTATTTGCAAGAGACTACCGGGCCTACCCGTTTACAGACTTAAGCCAGAAGGGAAGGTGGGGCCCTTAAAGACCTGGCATCGGAACCACCTACTTCCACTAGCTGAAGCAGTTCGGATACCCTCTGCGAGGGATTCCCCTGAGCCAATTTCCATCCTGGATACTCCCAGACCAAACACTCGGTCCCGAACCCCTCAGATTGGAGATACAGAGACCTCGGAGCTAAGTGAAGATGAGGGAGAATAACTTGATTGGCTTTGGCCTTCCCAGGCCCCAGAAACTTCTGCTATTGATCTTCCACTTGAAGAAGACACCATAGACAGAACACTGAATGCAGAAGCTACTGAGTTCATCCCGTCCAGTCCTTTGTCGGATTCTTGGGAACGTGCCTGTGACTTACTCCCAGAAGAGGATCCAAGAGAGTCCATGTACCTCCCTGCTCCAGAATCAAGTGCTCCAGAACCAGTGGAAATTCCCAAGTCGGTTCCAGAAAGGGAACCTGTTCTAGCAGAAACAGAGAGCCCAAGAGGACAAAGGATGCAAAGGGCTATAAAGCCTCCCAGAAGATTAACTTACCCACAGATGGGGAGGAGCTCGGAAGACACTGTGGTCACTGCCAGGAGGAGTATGGAAGACCCTAATCCCTCCACTGTTCATATGGTGGGGGGCAACCCCAACTCCCTCTCTGGCACAGTTAGGCAGGACACAAATGATGGTGTGACCTGTGAGCAGGGAAGTTCACCTCCTTGTTTTTGGTGGGAATTTCCTCTGCCAACATCATACGCAACTTTGGTTGATGTTTTGCGTACTGTAATTTGATGTTATCTTTGGGGACCAAAGAGTTTAAGTGGGGGGAGTGTGTAGCGGGGTCTCCTTTAAGGCCCCGGGACTACGTTACCCAGAAACCCGTTCGGCACCCAGGGTGCATTTAACCACCGCAAAGACTCATGGGAGGGGCTATATAAGAGGAGAGCGAGGCGGAACTCGGCCTCTTTGGACACCGCGCTGCAATCAACAGGTCTTCCTGAGCGGATCTGCTGCAGTGCAGGGCATGAAGCCAGGGCCTTGCACAACTCCCAGAGAGCCTTCCACCCCACTGCGGAACCTGGGTGACACCTGACTTCGCTGACTACTTACATCAGTTGGATCAGAGACCCGACCGTTGCAGACGCTGTGTGTGTAGACACAGCAGGTGGAAGTCCCGGACTGGGATCGCGTCCGGAGTGGTGAGCGAGCACCTGCTCAATCCTATAGGCTGTACTGTTGTTAGGCCTAGAGACTGCCTTGGCCCACGGGCCTTTATTTACTGTTCCACTGGAGACTAGTGGCGGAACTGAGTTGAGTTAGTCTCCGGTGAAGTGTTCTTTATTGTCTACCCCTTTGGATTACAAATACTGTTCCTGTTGTGCACCACCAGTCAAGTTGCATGCAAAGAAATCGTTCTGCTAGAGACTGAGTTAAATCTGAGTCAGGCCTGACCAGGAGTTAGAACTTTTTGTTGCTGCGCCATAAGGGCGCATAGATAGAGATAGCTGCACTAGAAGGGAAATAGCCTGCATTATCAGGGTGTACTATATTTTCTGCTGCAGGGCTCTGCAGACATATATGTGTTATGCGTTAACCTTGTGCCTTTTACCCAAAGTAAAAAAAAACGTTATACTTCATCACTTGCTATCAGTGTGTTATCATTATGCAAAAGAGGTTACCCTTACAATACAGATAGATTGTGATACAAGACAATCCCTAGACTAACTGTGCCAGAGTGGGTCGAGTAGATTTCTGGGGGTTGGCGGTGCTGTGTTCAGGGCCCGCAAGCAAATCCAGCGGCTCTCTTAACTGGGGGTAGCGCTACACAGTAAATACATGTGTTGCTGACACACACAAAAAAAGCACCTTAATTCCACCTACATAGACTGTCAGCTCTCCCTACAGTACTCAAAAACACAATTACAAATGGTTTCAGGGAACCCACCTTTTTATAGTGATGGGGCTGGCACATACCAAAGCCCGATTGTTGGCCATTTTAACTCTCTTGGCCACAGTAAAAAAAAAAAATCTGGTATCGGCGAATTTCACCATAAATTTTCCAGTACCTTGAACTTCCCCTGTGTCCATCAGAAATACCATAGCAACTAAAAAAAAAATCTCCTGTGTGGACGAGCTTGACCAGACAAAAGGTGTTACTTGTGTATGCTGTAGGTGTTTGATGTGTTTCAAAAACGTGTCCAGTTATGTGTATTCAAACTTGAAATTCAAGTTTGACACCTACTATGTTTATAAATGATTATTGTAGACAGTGCTAATATGGACACACCCAATATGAGTGTTGAGCTAAGTGAAATACAGTAAGTGAAATGTCAGAAGATAAAACACGTTAAGCTCAGCCTTTAATTATCAAAATGTAATTAGGATGAGAAGACTAAAACAACACAATGTTCCAGGCGCTGGCCCTATGGGAAAACCCACTGTCCACTGCCCCTATGGGAAAACCCACTGTCCACTGCCCCAGAGCCTATCCGATGCAGCCGTCATGAAAACACATGGAGTGAGTGAATAGGGTAGGAGAGAGGCAGACAGCACTATCCAAAACTCAATGAGGATGTGAAGCCTGCAGTCAAAACAGTGCAGAGCCGATGTAAAGGCTAAACAGTTTAAACAAAAACCTTCTGTGTGCTTCTCCCCTCACAGCCCTCCCCCCACCCCAATACTCCCCTGAGACCCCTCTCGATCCAGCGATGTGCACTGAAGCCTCGGCTGTCCTGGATCTCTCTCTTCTCATTGGCTGAGACAGCAGTGGGAGCCAAGGAGGAGAGGGCGGGGTGGGGTCGTACCACGGACACATAGAGCTTGGCCTGGGAGCGAGCATGCACCAGTGCCCCCACAGCAAACGGATTGCTATCGGGGGCACCAGTCAAGGGGGAGGAGCCAGGAGAGCCTGCGAGGGTCTCGAGAAGAAGAGGATCGGGGCTGCTCTGTAAAAAGCCATTGCACAGAGCAGGTAAGTATAACATGTTTGTTATTTAATAAAACAAAAAAACGTTATTATCACTTTAATTCTGTTTTAAAAGGCATGTCAGGATAGAAATAGTTGTTAAAAATGTTATTTTCTTTCCTTTATTGGTTGGTGATTTTTCTGTCTTGGAACATAGCAGTATGTGCATATCTGATGTCCTGACACTGCACTGGATAGGTGCTTGTTCCAGGTCAGTGACTTACAAACTAGTGAAGTAAGGATCAGGATGACAGCCCTGGAGCATGCATAAACATTTCAGTAATGGCAGCTTCCTTATTTCTATTTGGGTAGGTACTGTATATATAACACAAGCTGAGACCAACAGCAGAATATATAGGCCTCAGCGTATTTTTTTTCAGAGCCACTGCAAAAAATGAAAGGGATCTATTTGCTCTGCAGCTGTGTTGGTACTACAAGTCCCAGCGCACAAGCTTGCTAAGACTTTAATTCCCAAACAGTAGGGAAACCACAGGCTGCTTCCCTCTATCCTATGGCAAAGGCATCCATTCAAGAGGCAATTGCACCTTATACAGTAAGGGCCCTTTCACACCAAATGCAGTTGGATGCATTTTGAACTGCACTCCAACTGCAAAGGCAGCCCAAAATCAAGGTAATCCTATAGGCATAGTTCACATCATTGCAGTGCAGTTGAGTGCAGATAAAAAAAGTAGAGCATGCTGCATTTTTGCGCGCTACAAATGTGCTTTAAATGCACCGCACCATGCACCTTTAAGCCAAGAATGCCAGGCCCAAAAACGTATAGAAAAATGCACTGCAAACGCAGCTCAAAACAGGTGTCAAATGCATTCAAGTGTGCAGCAAGCACGCGTCAAACGCGCTTTAAATGCATGTAAACATGCGGACAAAAACGCACAGTTATGTGCAGTTTCTGTTATAAATGGGCCCTACTTTGGGGATTGGCAATGAGAAGAATGCAGTGGCCCATTGCAAACAATCTTCTTTTAGAATACTCTTGTATGATCAGTGAAAGAAGAATGATCTCAGTTAGTTCAGATTTGAATATCATTGCTGTTCTTTGCACTATATAAGCAACTTCCTTTTTAATCATTTTAAAGCAGCCAGGTAAATCTGTCCATCGCCCCTCTGTCTTTGTCTGCACTCTGGTTGGCTTTCTGAGTACAATACTGTGACTAATCTGTTTTCTTCCTTGTCTCTCAGGGTGAAAGCTTCCAAGCCTCTGAGCTGAAAAGGCCCAGTCACAAGTCTCTCCCTTTTTTGTTTATCATAGCAACCACCCGCCCCTTCTACTCTTATGTCAGCTGCTCCAAGCCACTGAATCAAGACATAAACACGCAGCTTTCTCCTTTCTGTCGGGATTCCACATATGCAGTTTTCCTTCTTATAGTACAACTTGTAGTAAGTTTAGCTGTACATCTGTGGAGTAGAGACTTTGTAGATGTAGTGAATGCACTGGCTTCATTGCATTTGAAAGAAATTAGGCTTCTCGTAACAGTATTTACTTTCAGATATTTCCCTTTGTATTCCATCTCTGACAGTTACGTTTTGCTGGTGGGGATGAGCAGGACTTTACAGAACTTTAATACTGTTTCTCCTAATTTACTTACCTGTATTTGCAGACTTTTATATTTTTCTTGCCAGCTGAAAAGACATGAAGGTGGCAGTTTTGGATCTGGGAACTGTATTTGCAAAATTTTTCAAGTCTTCAGTTTCTCCTTTAAATTCTGGGCCAAGCAGTAACCCTTTTTCTCAAGGTTCCAACACTGTCAACTCCTCAGGATTTACTGCCACTTCTTTGGCATCAAAAACGCCTTTCCTTTTACTTTCTGCACCACCTTCTCCTTTGCATATTCTTAGTACTTCAGCTTCTTCCCTTTCTCGAGTTCCCTCTGGAAAGTCCACCATTCATTCAAATGGGATATCTGCACCAAGTAGCCCATCTCATTCAACAAAACCCCAAACTTTAAACTCAGCTGCTGCTAGCGTGGTACCACCAATACAACAAGTTCAAGAGGAACAATGGACAGGGCCCCAGCCTACCACTTCATCTCCAACAACGCTGACTACTATCCTGGTTCGCACAGCTCCAACAGCTAGCAATCCAGTAATAACCACAAGTCAATCTAACCACTCCAATCGATCACCAAGGCATATTCCGGAGTCTTCAGTTTCTGGTTGGAACACCAAGTCCATGCTGTTTACCCTGCCTGATATTGGCGAAGAGGGCACTGAGTACGAGGACAGCTATCACAGTCAAGGGTGAGTACTGTATGCACAAATAGCTAAGATATGAAAGATGGAATGTACCCAGAGAACCCATTTTGTTATTGGTATAGGATGTATGTAGTCTGCATATACTATGATACCTTTATGACTTTATAGTTTCAAGATCTAGCATCCATCACTTTAATGATTGCTTCTTCCCAAATGAGCAACTTCTGATTGTCAGAGTTCGTCTTGATGCAAAAAGCAATAAACAACAATTGGCAAAAAATGCAAGAAAACTCGCAGTGCTGAAAGTGTAGAAAATTTGTGTATAATTTTAGGCACAGGCTGTCCCCATCAACTTGAAAGCAAAAAAATCAGTTTGGGTAGATGCGCTCAGGAGACTTAAGTACCTATAATACATACACTTTTCAGTGCACTAAGAATTATAAAACCGTTCCCCAAGATATTTATAAGCATTAGGTACCAAGAATTAAATTCCCAACTAGTATATTGACAATTTGACAACTTTGGGGTCTCAGTGTTGTCTGTTGTGACACTTGTAGCCCATTCACTTTTTGATTATTATCCAAAATTATAACATCACTGGACAATGGGATATAAGGTTCACAAGGAACCATTGGAAGCTTAGAAGGTGTAAGTTAGTGAGCTACCAAGCTTGTCATGCTTTAGGGCTGCAACTAACGATTACTTTCATAATCGATTAGTTGGCCGATTATTGTTTCGATTAATCGACTAATCGGTTAATAACCGTAAAAAAAAAAAGTAATTTTTTACATTTTTAATTTTTTTTGGGCCAATTTGTTGTTGGGCAGATTACAAAACACAAATTGCCGCAAAAACACATTACATGCTTTTCTGCAGCTTCTCCATTGAAGTATATTAAACCAAAAAACTAAAATAGCACCGTGCTGCGTTAAAAAAAGTCCTTGCCCTTTCCAAATACACAGCAGCTGAAAAAATCATGGATATGAACGTGTCCCATAGGAAACCATGTAAAAGAACTGTATTGTGTTTCTGCAAAAAGCACCAAAAAACACAGAGGTATGACCCGGGCCTGAGATGTTTAGTAACATAATGAGGTTAAAAAAACAAAAATTAGTACAAAAAGAGCAAATAATCGCTACTGTAAGGGGTTCATTTTTTACTGTGGGACAGTGAAAGTAATATTTACAGTAGTAATTTGCTCTTTTTTGTACTATAAAGGGTTAATTTTAGTTTATTTTTAACCTCATTATGTTACTGGCCGATTAATCGATTATGAAAATTGTAATCGATTAATTTCATAATCGATTAATCGATTAGTTGTTTCGGCCCTATCATGCTTGAATATTTATTGTGACAAGAATGTATTATTCCTTATTCAGGATGCACTATGTCAGACCTCTGTGAATTACTGAGTATTCATGCATGCCCCCAGGTTCAGATGGTGCACTCTATTCTGTATCTTTCAGCAGCACCTGCTGTTACAAGTAACTTGTACAATAGTTCCCAAACATCTGTTGACAGATGATCTCACACTCCACCAAGGCTGCTCTTTGTTCATTGAATGGTTTTATTTGTACAGGAGCTATGCCTCCAAATATATTTGATTCTCAGAGCAATTCAGAATCATCCTTCTAAAGCATAACTGTACAAACAAATGGCCCCTGCCCCCACCTATAACTGGCCTTTGCAGAAAGGAGCACATGGAAGGGCGACACATGCAAAACAAAACCAAAGAAATTCCCTGCTCAACTTAACGACCAGCCTTTTGTATTTGCAAATGTGTGCAGACTATACCCCTGTTATTAACGCATACTGTTGGATAGGATAATTTGGTTGGTTGCAGGCTGGTCAGTAAGTTAAGCAGGGCATTTTTTTTTTTTAAAGCATAACTGTACGTCACAACTATTTGCTTAGTTTTGTATCAATAAGTTTTATTGATAACAGATATGATACATTTCAACATGTACAATGTTGTGAATAGCATATGAATCATATCATACAGTAAACCCTGAGTTATAAAATATTAGACTTGTGCACAACGGAAAAATTTGTTCCGTTTCGGTTCGTTTCTTTCCGGTCCTGTTGATTCGTAATCATTCGTAATTTTGCTAGACGGGATTTTTCGTGTTCGGACTCATTCGTATTTTTGCAAGCGACATTTTTCGTTGAATTTTTTGTTGCTTTATAATTCGTACTTTCGGTAGAGTACGTTGTTTTTCGTTGATTCTGGACACAACTCCTACTTTCGTAACTTTTTTTGGGTTCGTTGATTCGTAATTTTCCGTGTCTCTCTCACAACGACGCTGCCTATTATGCCTAATGTGCTTCGAATGGATTTGTACTTTTCTAAATACATAGCGGTTATTTGTAACGATTCGAAATCTCGTATTTTACTTTCGTTTTTTACATGCGGCTATAGGCTCCGCCCCTGTACACCATTTTGAGAGGGTTCAGCACGGTGAGGGAGAAGCAGAGAGCAGAGCAGAGTGAGTGTTATTGTGCTTCGAATGGATTTGAAATCTCGTATTTTACTTTCGTTTTTTCATGCGGCTATAGCCTCCGCCCCTGTACACCATTTTGAGAGGGAGTTCAGCATGGTGAGGGAGAAGCAGAGAGCAGAGTGAGTGTTATTGTGCTTCGAATGGATTCGTACATTCGTAACTTTTTTCATAACGAATTATGCCGAAGACCTTCGGGCATTCGCTATTTTGCGGTATAATTTATTTCGGATTCGGTTTTATTCGTAATTGCTCTGTTCGGAAATTCGAATGCTTCCGAATGTCCGAAAGTTGCTAAATTCGGACGAATTTTGATTCGTTACGAAACGAATTGCACAAGCCTATAAAATATAATGTTATGTAACCGTAAAAGACAAAAACAAAGGAAAATGTTAGTTATATGTCCTGTATTTTAAATGGTGACAGACTATAACTATATGTTGTCATTGAACAGCTGGATTAAGGACAACGAACCATTATAAACTTGTATATAGAAGGAGCAGTTGGTATCTCTTGAGGTTGCAATTTATGACATAATCTATGCTTCCTTGAGTAGTTTGGCAAAGGTAAAGGGAAATCTGCAAAAATGTCAACAATTCTGTGTTTTTCTGTCAATATGGGGTGCTCTGTGTACATTAATGAGGAAAAAAAATTAACTTAAATCATTTTAGCAAATGGCTGCAATATAACAAAGAGTGAAAAATTTAAGGGGGTCTGAATACTTTCCGTACCCACTGTATATATCTATATATATATATATATATATATATATATATATATATATAGATAGATAGATAGATAGATAGATAGATAGTTAGACAGATAGATAGATAGACAGATAGATAGATAGATAGATAGATAGATAGATAGATAGATAGATAGATAGATAGATAGATAGATAGATAGATAGATAGATATGAGATGAGTTGTGCTCATAAGTTTACATACCCTGGCAGAAATTATGATTTCTTGGGCATTTTTCAGAGAATATGAATGATAACACAAAAACTTTTATTTCACTCATGGTTAGTGTTTGGTTGAAGCCATTTATTATCAATCAACTGTGTTTACTCTTTTTAAATCATTATGGCAACAGAAACTACCCAAATGACCCTGATCAAAAGTTTACATACCCCAGTTCTTAATACCATGTATTGCCCCTTTAACATCAATGACAGCTTGAAGTCCTTTGTGGTATTTGTTGATGAGGCTCTTTATCTTCTCAGATGGTAAAGCTGCCCATTCTTCTTGGCAAAAAGCCTCCAGTTCCTGTAAATTCTTGGGCTGTCTTGCATGAACTGCACGTTTGAGATCTCCCCAGAGTGGCTCAATGATATTGAGGTCAGGAGACTGAGATGGCCACTCCAGAACCTTCACTTTATTCAGCTGTAGCCAATGACAGGTCGACTTGGCCTTGTGTTTTGGATCATTGTCATGTTGGAATGTCCAAGTACGTCCCATGCGCAGCTTCCTGGCTGATTCCTGGCAAATGTTCCTCCATTTTTTTTTTGATAACATACTGCATTCATCTTGCCATCAATTTTGATCAAATTTCCTGTGCCTTTGTAGCTAACACATCCCCAAAACATCAGCGATCCACCTCTGTGCCTTTCATCATAGGCCATGTTGACTCCTCTCAAAATGTGTCATTTATGGTTGTGGCCAAAAAGCAAAATTTTGGTCTCATCACTCCAAATGACTTTCTGCCAGAAGGTTTGAGGCTTGTCTCTGTGTTGTTTGGCGTATTGTAAGTTGGATACTTTGTGTCATTTGCGTAGTAATGGCTTTCTTCTGGCGACTCGACCATACAGCCCATCTTTCTTCAAGTGCCTCCTTATTGTGCATCTTGAAACATCCAAACCACATGTTTTCAGAGAGTCCTGTATTTCACCTGAAGTTATTTGTGGGTTTTTCTTTGCATCCCGAGCAATTTTCCTGGCAGTTGCGGCTGAAATTTTAGTTGGTCTACCTGACCGTGGTTTGGTTTCAACAGAACCCCTCCTTTTCCACTTCTTGATTAGAGTTTGAACACTGCTGATTGGCATTCTCAATTGCTTAGATATCTTTTTATATCCCTTTCCTGTTTTATACAGTTCAGCTACATTTTCCCGCAGATCCTTTGACAATTCTTTTGCTTTCCTCATGACTTAGAATGCAGAAACATCAGTGCAGCACTGGATGAAAGATGCAAGGGTCTGTCAGGAGTCCAGAAACTCATTGACCTTTTATACACACACAAAAACAGATCACAGGTGAGGATGGTTACCTTTAATAGCCATTCAAACCCCTTTGTGTCAACTTGTGTGCATGTTATCAGGCCAAAATCACCAGGGTATGTAAACTTTTGATCAGGGTCATTTGGGTAGTTTCTGTTGCCATTATGATTTAAAAAGAGTAAACACAGTTGACTGATAATAAATGGCTTGAGCCAAACACTAACCATGAGTGAAAAATGTTTTTGTGCTATCATTCATATTCTCTGTAAAATGGCTAAGAAATAATAAATTCCTCCAGGGTATGTAAACTTATGAGCACAACTGTATATAGATCTATATATAGATAGATATATATCTATCTATCTATCTATCTATATATAGATAGATATATATAAAGAAAGAGAGGGATTGCTGCACAAGTAAAGTATTTATTCAAAAATAGTAAAAAATTACATAATATCCATATTATGCAAGGTAACAGTTTCAGGCTAAAGCGATGTACCTACCTTCTGATTTTGGAGTCTCTCATTTTGGTCTTTGGATCCCCCATTAATTTGGTTGGGACCCTTCCCCTCCCTTTTTTTGTTTTCATAAAGCGATAACAACCTTATTCAAACCAAATGCATAAATAACATCAACATACAAAGACCACTATATATATTCACATTCATCATCTGGACCAATTAATAAATATAGCATTCACTAAGTAACCACAATCATTAAAATTAGCATAATGATGAAACGATTAGACCATCAGGTGTAATAAGCCCCCCACACATCATGAGGAAACCAGGGCAGGGGACCTGTTATCAAAAAACAGAAAAAAGACAAAATACATAAAGATTCACTTAACGCCCCAGGCCGTCCGCTTGTGTCCAGCACAGAGTCGGTCACAATGCCTATTGCCAAATATTTAGATAAATGTTTAACTCCTCTAATAATACGCACTCATTCATATATTCGAGATACACAACACTTTTTGGATAAAATTAAATATGTACATTGTGATAATGACTCTCTTCTAGTTACTTGGGACGCGGCTAGATTATATACAGCTATCCCTCATAAATTAGGCATTGAGGCATGTCGCCTGCTATTCAAAAAAATATAATTTAGCTCAGATATCTTTTTTGTTAAAACTTTTAAAAATTGTTCTATAATCAAATAGGGATATTTATTATCTGCAATTAGCAGGTGCAGCTATGGGTTCTAATATTACACCCCCCCCCCCCCCCCCATACGCAAATGCAATAATGATTATGATAAAAAAAAAAAAATTACAATTGGAATTTATTTACTAACAAACTGTGCCTGTTGGTACAGATTTATAGATGACACCTTTGCGGCATGGGTGGGTGACATTGAATTTTTAATGTTGTTCAATACATATTTAAATAATCTCATTCCTGGTGTCAAATTCAATATGTATGTCAATAAGACTGGGATCCCTTTTCTTGACACTTGTTTAAGTATTAATGATGGACAAACCATTAGTGATCTGTATAGGAAGCCTACTGACTGAAATCAATTATTACATTATTCTATTTTTCCCTCTCCTGAGGTAGTCAAATCTATTCCCCGGAGTCAAATGACACGTATATTGAGAATTATAGGTGATACAGAGACTTGTGAGATGAGATTGGATGAAATGGAGGGCAGATTTCGACAGCGGGGTTATCCTAGAGAGGTGGTTAAAAAGGCATGACAAGATCTGCATTGTAGAAAAGTAAAGACCATGGGTCGCAGAATGCCCTTTATTTCCCAATTTCATCCCCTCTCGAGTAGTGTATTTAATATGGTTAAGAAACACTGGTCTATATTATCTGAAAATTATCTGTCAGTTCCAAAATTTTATTCTCCACCTTTACCTTCTTATCGCCGAGGAAGAACCATACATGATAAATTGGTGGGATCTGACCAATATCAGCCACAGACCCCACCAACTACATTTTTAGGTCCACAAAACAAGGGTTCTTACCATTGTTTAAATTGTATTCATTGTACTAATATGATAAAAGGTAAATCTTTTTCTCATCCACATAAAGGCTATAGCATAGCAATAAGGGATCACTATTCATTCCAATCCTCTTATGTGGTTTATATTAAGTGCCCATGTGGGTTTTTATATGTGGGTGAGACTACTCAGAAGGTTAAGGAACGGATCGCAGGGCATAAATATTCTATTAGGGACAAACTTGACAAACTGCCATTAGCAACACATTTTTTAGAAAAGGAACATCATGTATCACAGCTAAAATACATGGAAATTGATGGTATACCACGCAATCGACGAGAAGTATCTTGGATACATCATTTAGATACTTTGAGCCCAAAGGGGTTCAAATGATGATTTTTGACCTATATTTAATCCTGTTATATGTGTAGCGGAGCCTCACTCTCCCTCTCGGGTTTTCTCGTTTGATTGGCTTGTGTCTAGGGGTACCTGGGAGAGGAGAGTGCAGGAACACTACGCCAAGCTCTCCCCTCGTATGTGTATGAGGGTTGAGCAGAGTTACTTGAATTACCTCCGGGTCTGTTCACTGCATACAAAGCCTCCAGCTGTCCCATGGAGATGTGTCTGCCAATAATATAGAGCCCCACACCAATCAAAAGTCCAACACTCCTTTATTTCTCTACTTTCAGGGTGAACACAATCAGTTGAACATTCAGTAACAGACAGACAGGGGTGTGGGTACGAGTAGGCCCAGGCACAACTGAGCTCTCCTATTCCTTTTCTAGCGAATAGGCCTGGCGCACGGTCTCTGCCACCGACCGTGAGTTTTGGTCGCTGCCACCGACCGGATGAACCGTTGAGGCCCCTGCCACAGGCCTAATAGCAGGTCTCTGCCACTGACCTGAGTTGAATAGTTGGACCACTGCCACCGGTCATTGAACATGAACCACCTTCCTCTTTGAACTTGGCCCCTATTGGGGAAAGATATCCCTCCGGGCGGTCTCCAGAGGTTCACCCGGCACTGGCAATCTGCTGCACCAGGTCTTCGGATGAGTCCCTCCTCCGGTCCCTTACGCCTCTGAATTCGGGTGCCCCACTCCCGGCGCCACCTAGGACAATCCCTCCATGGCGGGACCCAATGGAAGGTACTGGGCCCCAGGCCTCCAGCTGAGTACCTCACCTCAGACTGAAGGTGTCTGGGATGGAACACGAACTCCAGGTGTCCAGGCCTAGGCCACCTGGACACCGACTGCGAACAGCAGCCCTCAGGCTGAAGGTGCCTGGGACTCGAACCTCGTGGCCAAGATGTCCGCCCCCTTTATACCCTCTCCCAGCAAGCATGGCGGGTTCCCCGCCCCGCCGTACAACCGCTGCGAGAGGTCACAAGGGGTACGGCACTGCAGCGATGGTTCAACCCCGGCCCAAACTGACAGTACCACCTGCTGGGCCGCAGGGAACTATGCATCACTGGTGTCTTCACCAGTTTTAAAAGTATATACCCACTACATATGGTTTTGTACAATTGTGTATTTTGTCTTTTTTTTTAATAGGTTAGTAGTTATGATTTTTTTGTAATATGTAGTAATATCCTCTGATTATATGATTCAGAATAAAAAATGTGGTATATATATTTTTTTCTGTTTTTTTGATAACAGGTGCCCTGCCCTGGTATCCTCATAATGTGTGGGGGGCTCATTACACCTGATGGTCATATCGTTTCATCATTATGCTACTTTGAATGATTATGGTTACTTAGTGAATGCTATATTGATTAATTGGTTCCAGATGATGAGTGTGAATATATATATATCTCCACTGAAGTTTCAGAGATAATGAATACATTCAGTGTCTTCTTTAAATCTCTGTACAAATCTAGGAGAGAAGCTGGGAATGGGGGAATCAAGGCTTTTCTTCGGGGAGTGGAGATCCCGGCCTTGTCAGAGCAGGATAAGGCAGACTTGGAATCCCCAATCACCCTGGAGGAACTGAAGAAAGCGGTGGCGGGGATGCCCTGCCAAAAATCACCAGGTCCAGACGGTCTCCCAATTGAGTTGTACAAGCGGTATGAGGAGATAATGCTCCCAGAGCTGCTGAAGACATTGGGGTGGGCGCTAACCTGCGGGAGGCTCCCCACCTCAATGTCAGAAGCTACGATTATTGTAATTCACAAGGAGGGGAAAGACCACCTGGATGTCTCTTCCTACCGCCCAATCTCATTATTATGTACCAACGTAAAAAATTCTGGCCAAAGTACTTGCAACACGCCTTAACAGATGTATCCAGAACCTTATTCATTCAGACCAGTCTGGCTTTATTCCAAATAGGTCAACGAGTATCAATATTAGAAGGTTCTTCTTAAACATGCAGATCCCCACAGAGAAGGATGGTACTAGAGCATTGCTAGCCTTGGATGCCGCAAAGGCATTCGACACCCTCGAGTGGGAATATTTGTGGGGGGTGTTGGAGAGGTTTGGATTTGGCCTGATTTTTATTAATTGGGTCAAATTATTGTATAGCGAACCCTGGGCGAAAATAAAAATAAACAACGAATCATCAGAACAGTTCCAACTAGGGAGAGGGACGAGACAGGGTTGCCCCCTCTCCCCTCTTTTGTTTGCCCTTGCAATGGAGCCATTGGCTATTAAGACTAGACTAATGCCAGGAATAAGGGGGTTTCGTAGGCCGGAGGGGCAGGAACGGATAGCACTATTTGCGGATGATGTACTGTTTTTTTTGGGAGACGTCGAGCCCTCATTAAATATAGTGATACAGATGGTTGAGGAATTTGGACGTTTCTCGGGTCTGGTCATCAACTGGGAAAAATCGGCATTGTTGCCGGTAGACCCTCTTGATGGTCAGGCCCTGCTTGGTGTCGTCCAGCTAAAAGTAGTCACAAAACTGAAATATTTGGGGGTCTGGATCACTAGGGACATAAACCAGTACGTAAACTTAAACATTGCCCCACTATTACTTAAACTAAAACAGAAAGGTGACATTTGGAAACGACTCCCCCTATCAGTAGCCGGGCGTTGCAATCTGATAAAAATTATATGGTTGCCACAACTACTGTGTCTGCTGCATAATTCTCCGATTTGGCTTGCCCAAAGCTGGTTTAAGAAAATAGAATCGCTCTTTAGGGAGCTGATATGGAAGGGGGGACAGCCGAGGATTAGCTTGCAAACCTTGCAACTCCCAAATAAAGAGGGGGGATTTGCGGTTCCACACCCGAGATCATATTTCCTGGCCTCCCAACTACAACACCTAGCAGGTTGTGGACTCCCAATGGAGGCCAATTCTAGTGTCACCATGATGCTAATGGGGGCTCCACACCGCATATTGGCGGAGGCATTGGAGGCAGACTCTTTTATCTACAGATGCCCGACTGTAGAACTAGTTAAGAAAGTTTGTCAGGGAACAAAGGCATTAATGGGGCATAGTGGACTAACGGAGTATACGCCTATATGGAGCAACAAAAAACTACCAGAAACCAGGGCCATAGAGAAACCCAGGGAATGGGATAGACAGGGCAATAAACGAGTTATCCAGCTATATAGGGGTAACCACATGAAAACATTCTTAGATTTAAGAATTGAATTTCACATACCAAACAAGACCTTCTACAAATACCTCCAGATCAGGCACGCTATTCAGGCCCAGTTTAAGTCACAAACATTAACATGGACCCAATCCCCCGTTCTCTCAAAAATAGCTACGATAAGCACTCCTAAAAGCCTAATCTCAGAGCTGTACACTAGACTAGGGGCTAGATACAGCAAGGCGGGTTTGAAGATTGTACACTGCCATAAATTTTCTTTGTCATTTTTTTTCATTGTACATTGTATTGTACTGTAGTACACTTGGAATGAAAACAAATAATAAAAAGCATTTGAAATGAACTATCACTCGTCGCCACTCAGGCCTGAGTGGGTTTTGCTCATCCGGATAGTCCCCCTAAGAGCGGTCGTAGCAGCCGGTGTGTAGCACGGAACATTTCCTTGTGGTTTCCTAGGGATACGATCAGGAGACAATCTCTAAGTCCCGAACTTCCCAGTCTAGTAACACTTGAGTCCTTAGGTGCCAATGGGGCATGTTACTAGGCTTTTGGTGGACTACGGAATCCTTCCCTCCGATAGGTAACCAGGCCTCTCCCAAGACAGTGACTTCTCTCACCGATCCCCTTGGGTAGATCCTCCCCTGGTTGCCTCTCCTTCAGAGCGGGTCACCCCTCACTTGGGTACCCAGGGATTCCTCTTAGGGTGTAGACCCCAGCCAAAGGTGCTGGGCCTACTTACAGTGGTGCAGCCTCAGGCTAAAGGTGCCTGGGGCTGGTACACACACGTACCACTGGCCTGAAGGGCCGGGAGGTGCGAACTGCTCCTTATGTATCCTCTCCCAGCATGCACAGTGGGTAGACCACGCCCACTGCACGGCTGCCGAGAGAGGACACCCAATAACGCTGCAACAATACCTGTGGTTCGACCTGAGCCTGGGGTTGCAGTGCCACCCACAGGCCACAGGGAACTGTACTGCCAGGCAACATTACCTCAGAGCAGAAGCCAGTTTTTGAAGAATTCAACAGCCTGAGTCCAACTATGGGCTCAGGCTACCCCCTAAATTTAAGCATAGCGACCCCCAATTATTGGGGGGTCTGCTACATATGCAAAGTAATGTAGTGATCTCCCTGATCTAAAGAGGCCTAGTGGTGACCCCCAGAGTCATGGATGGCTGACATTCCTCCTCAGGGTTACTAAGCATGGTGGGTGTAGTGCAAGGTGGGAAGATGGGCGCCAGTCACTTTTAAAAATGAACAAAGTGTTGTATTTCTCTTAACAGGAACAGGGGGAGAGAGGGGTACGACACAGGACACCCTTAGGCAAATGCAATAGCAAATTGGCAGACTCCTTGGACAAAAATAGAACAGGGCAGACAGCAATACAGAAAAATGGCCTTTAAGCTGAATGCAGCGATCTGTATCTCGTAGCAACTACTGTCTCCTATAGCAACGATTTCACTTACAGTATCCCACACTAGATCCTCAAGCTTAGCTCCCAGCTACCTGCTGGACTTCTCAAGCTGCACTTACAGCTACCCGCTGTATTCTTTAACCACTTAAGCCCCGGACCATTTTGTTGCTAAAGGACCGGGCCTCTTTTTGAGATTCGGCACTGCGTTGCTTTAACTGACAATTGCGCGGTCGTACAACGTGGCTCCCAAACAAAATTGACATCCTTTTCTTCGCACAAATAGAGCTTTCTTTTGGTGGTACTTGATCACCTCTGTGGTTTTTATTTTTTGCGCTATAAACAAAAATAGAGCGACACGTTTGAAAAAAATGCAATGTTTAACATTTTGCTATAATAAATATCACCCAAAAATATATAAAATTTTATTTTTTTTCCTCAGTTTAGGCCGATACGTATTCTTCTACATATTTTTGGTAAAAAAAAAATCGCAATATGCGTTTATTGATTGGTTTGCGCAAAACATATAGCGTCTACAAAATAGGGGATAGTTTTATGGCATTTTTATTAATATATATTTTTTTACTAGTAATGGCGGCGTTCAGCGATTTTTATCATGACTGCGACATTATGGCGGACACATCGGACACTTTTGACACCATTTTGGGACCATTGTCATTTTTACAGCGAACAGTGCTATGAAAATGCACTGATTACTGTAAAAATTACAATGGCAGTGAAGGGGTTAACCTGTAGGGGGCGCTGAAGGGGTTAAGTGTGACCTAAAGAGTGATTCTTACTGTTAGGGGGCGTGGCTTGGCATGACACGTCACTGATCGTTGTTCCCTATGACAGGGAACAGACGATCACTGACAGTGCCACTAGGAAGAACGGGGAAAGGTTTGTTTACACTTACCTCTCCCCGTTCTTCAGCTCTGTGACCCGGTCACGGGACACCGGCGGCGATCGGGCCCGCGGGTCCCGCTTGCGTGATCACGGAGTACCCGACAGGGTCGTGAGCGCGCCGGCGGGGGCGCGCGTGCGCGACCCATGGCTCACACATTAAAGAGGACTTACCTGTACGCCAATGTGCGCAGCCGTGCCATTCTGCCGACGTACATCGGCGTGCGGTGGTCGGCAAGTGGTTAAGCTTCACCCACAGCTACCCGCTGGGTTTCTCAGACTCACAGCTACCCGCTGGATGCCTCGGGCTGAGCCCCTTTACACGTGGCTAGGCCTTTAGGCTTCAGGTCTACTCCTCGGCTGCTGCTCCACACACACCCACCCAGGTCGCAACCTGGGTGGAAAGAAGCCCGATTACCTGACTCTCTCCAAATAAATAGTCTATTCCAGCAGCCTCAGCGGCCAAAGAAACACCTGCTGTTTGGCCGAGAAAGCACATTTACTCATAACCTAAATTATCATACTATTGCCAAAGGTAACAGTGCCACCTATTGACAAAAGAGAGATTCACAGTTCCACTCTAGCTTAGGAGAAAACCATTGTTCAAACTACAAATTAGCCAGGCTAGTTACCACCTAGCACAACTATATTTACTAGCAGCCCTGTTTAGGACAAGGGTGCTACAGTAAAAATCAGCACTAGAGTAAATAATGTTGGCAGTTAGCAACGCAGGTCAATATTCATAAACCTCTACTTTTATAGGGTAAAGCGCCAAAATATATTGTGCAAACAATCAACAAGTGAAAAGAAAAGAGAAATCACAAAAAAGTCAAAGTGGTGTCATTATTCTTTATTTTGTGGAAGAAATACACAGACATGTGGATTTAATTAGTGGACTTTATTATATTACATTATATAACATTTGCTCTAAGACCCCTTTCCCACTGAGGCGCTTTGCAGGCGCTATAGTGCTAAAAATAGCACCTGCAAAGCGCCCTGAAAGAGCCGCTCCTTTCACTCCAGTGTGAAAGCTCAAGGGCATTCACACTGGAGCGGTGCGCTGGCAGGACAGTAAAAAAATCCTGCTAGCCGCATTTTTGAGGCGCTGTAGGAGCGGTGAATACACCGCTCCTAAAGCGCCCCTACCCATTGAAATCAATGGGCAGCGCAGACGAACCGCCGGCAAAGCGCCGCTGCAGCAGCACTTTGCGGGCGGTTTTAACCTTATTTCGGCCGCTAGCGGGGGTTAAAAGCGTCCTGCTAGCGGCCAAATAGCGCCGCAAAAACTACGGTAAAGCAGCGCTAAAAATGGCGGCGCTTTACTGCCGACGCCCCCACCGCCCCAGTGTGAAAGGGATCAGATTTCGCAACCCCCTGCAATAGTAAATTACTTTTTTGTGATTTCTAAATTCATTTCACTTTATTGTTTTCAAATTATATTTTGGCACTGCACTCTATAAAACTATATACTATCAAAATTAGCAACACAATTGTTTATAGAAAATACAGGTATTTGTACTCCATTTATTACACTGCGTGTGTAGCAAGATGGCCGCCCCATTCATATGTATTATAAGATGAAGCTGTATACACATAGTATGGCTTCGAGGCTCCTTTACAGGAAGGGGGTATGAGTCAGAATTATGAGAAGGAGCAGGGTAGTATATAGAGACCAATCATAACCAGACATGGCTGTTCCTGAAGACGCCCACAGGTGGGGCAAAACACGCTGGCCGGAGTTCATAGTTTTGGTGACTTTCCATCCGCCCTGGGGAGCACACGCCACAGCGGCGCTTCCTGGGTCCTGTGAAACAGCTCTTTCATATGCTGAATGTTTTTATAGATTATGTAAGTGTATTTTTTTGCATTCACATTTTTTTATTAAATGTCATACTGCACTATGATGGGATCCCCCTCCTTTATTCCCTTGCTTTAAATGGAGACACTAGCCACATATAGGAGAGCAAAAGAGGGGTAATTAAAGGCAAATTAACACTAAAGAAGGATAGGAGTGGTGGAGGATTTAAAGGACACGTTCAGCCTGAGCTTTTTGCACTCCTGTGACCCGTTTTCAGTGGAGAGCGGTCTGAAGTCCGCTCTCTGCTGACGTCACTGCAATCAGTGACTTCAGAAGTCTGGATCCACCAGCTGCCTTGACTGATGGCAGTCTCGGCTCGCTGAGATGGCTGCTTCCCGCCCCTCCACAGCCCAGCGCTCCAGTGAGCGTGGAGGAGCAGAGCAAGAGAGATGCTGACTTACAGTCAGCAGCTCTCTGCTCAGGGAGAAGAGAGTACCGAGTCATCAGCTGTGTTTGGTGGCTCGGTTCTCAGTGCAGAGAATGCCGGGGGACAGCTGCAGCATTGGTCTGATGCTGCATCCACCTAGGTAAGTATGAATCTAAAAAAATAAATAAAAAAAAACGTACTTCTCTTTTAAAGAAGATTTATTCTGGAGCCCAATTGCAGCCTTGGGTGATGCCATACATGCTTGTTTAACTTCCCTAGCTATATAGCAGAGAGTCCTTCCCTTCTGGTGAGTGTGGACACACCCGAGGGGAGTGCACAGTCACTATATTGGTGTTAAGAGGAAGCGGTGGATCTGCATAAAAGCACTTTATATCAAGTTTGGCAAATATGTTGGGACAATTGTATATAAAGACTGTTACATGTTTTTCCACTTTATTGTTGTCAAGAGGAAGCAGTGGATCTTCACCCACATATTTTATTATAATACGGAGCACTTTTCTGATATATGCATTGGAATTGTATATTTGTGTTTAAAGATTGTCACTTATGTTGTTGATTCTTATGTAAGTGATAGCGCTATATATATGCGTTTTTGTGTAAGGTCTCCTCACTGCCTCTTAAATGTTCTCTGAACAGCAATCCAAACACAGATCCCTTTTCAGAGGGCACCACAAATGTGAATGAGCCCTTAGTGTGCATTCACACTTGCGAATGCACCCTGCCTGGGATTACATGCGAGAACAGCAGTGAGGGTTCCTGCAATTAGCTGTGAGTAGGCAGCCCTATTGAAGGCAATGGGGGGCTGCTAGCTCTCGCAGCTTACTGTGCTCCCTTGCATGCAGCGATCACATGTATGGGATTGGCCCTGGATGCAGACTGCCTGCCAAAAGAGACACACCACACTGAAAGTAAGTGTAGCGGGGTTCCTTTAAATGCTCTCGAACTACCGTTCCCAGAACCCCACTGGTTCCCAGGATGTTTTGCTTCTGCCCCAGAGACTCATGGGTGGGGATATATAATGAAGGGGCGAGGCCTGGCTCGGCCTCTTTGGACACGGAACGGCAGAGACTGATACACCTGTGTGGACCTGTGCTGGGTAAGGCCTGAAGCCTGGGGCCTTCCGCAGCCGACCAAAGAGCCTTCCACCCCACTGCGAGCCTGGGTGGCATCCGACATCTCTACTTACAGCCTGGATGGGATCGGGGACCCGATCGCAGCAACCGCTGTGGGCGAGTGAAGTCACAGCCGCTGGAAGTTCCGGACGGAGATCGTGTCCGGCGGGTGAGCGAGCGTAAGCTCATTCCCTAACCTGTTTGCTATTACTGTGCCTATAAACTGCCGAGGCCTACTACCTCATGTTAAAGACTCTCACTGGAGATTCACAGCAGGACTGATCCAGAGGATCTCCAGTGAAGTGTTGTCAGTTATCAACTTTCCTTTTCCTGGATTACAAATTGTTGTTTATTCTTAAGTGCACCACCTCTACAGATGCCGGTGAAGAATCCATCATTCATACAGGACTGAGTTCTAGAGTTAGGAATCAGGCCTGATTCATTAGGGACCTAGTTTAGTTATTGCGCCACAGGGCGTCTAATTAACAGTCGCCCCACGTGGCGTCTCTTTATAAACCCCCCCCCCTTCTTCCAGGGTGTAGTGTGACTGATATTGTAATATTGCAGGGCTCTGTGAATATTCTAATGGTCAAGTTGTTATCACTGTTCATTCCCTTTGCATAGCTGCAAGTAAAATCTGTTATTCCTTTATAACTACTCCGTGTCTGAGTCTCTCGTAAAGTATAAGTATTAAATGTGTATACCCCTAAACTAACTGTGCCAGAAAGGGTCGAGTAGATTGCCGGGGGTTGGCGGAGCTGTACTCAGGGCCCAGACCAAATTTGCGGCCATCTTAGTTGAGGGTAACGCTACACGTGGGGGTTCTCGTCCGGGATCCTGATAGAGCAGAAAACCCGCCAAGAGGTACCGGCATGGACACGAAAGACATCAGAACATGGTGTGGAGTAGCTAAGACAGATCCAAGCCAGTCAGTGGTCATTAACATGCCCGGTCAGGAATGGTCGACCGAGACGGTGGAAGGATTAATGAAGTCAGTGACCCCAGATTGTACACCGTGGGTGATGGGAACAAAGTTAGACCCAAACACCCCACGCCAGTATGCACTAGTGGAGTATTCAGATGGGAAGCCAGAAGTTTGCAAGCGCAAATATACGCAGACGTCGGATAACGGATCTTATAGTCTGGCGCATGCTATTAAGAAGGAGCCACCCCTAACGGGACCACCGCGGACCGCGGCCCGTACCTCACCAGAGAGGAGAGATGGAGCGACGCCTCCGGTGAAGCCTGCACCTGCCACGGCCATATTACCCGAACTGATAAAGGCGTTAGGGGACCTACTAACAAACTGTCAGAAGGCAAGCACGGTGCACGTAGAGACTAGCTACCAGAGACTAAAAGCATTCTTGGGGAAGCTTCCCGTCCCTGCGGGGGAGGAAGATTTTGACACTTGGGTGGAACAGGCATTGCAGGCAGTAGAGGCATGGGAGGTGCCTGAGGCACAGAAGAGACAGCGAGTCTTGGAAAGTCTGAAAGGTGCCGCGGCAGAAGCGGTGAAGAGCTTCCGGTTTGGAAATGAAAACTGTACAGCTCAAGATTGCCTGGCCATGCTACAGGAAGAGTTTGGTCAGCTGGAGAAGGTGTCAGAGATGATCTATCAATTTGAACACACTCTCCAGCAGCCGAATGAGAAACTGTCAGAATATGTTAGAAGGCTGAACAGGCAGTTATGCAAGATTGTACTGAAGAAGGGAATGCTGCCCAAAGATGCAGATGAAGCACGCATGAAGCAGATCATGAGGGGAGCGCGGCGCTCAGACCCGGTCTGGCTGCACCTGAAAACCTCAGGAGGAGAAATGTCATTAACCTACTCCGATCTAATAAAAATTATTAGGGACGAAGAGGCGCTGCAGGAAGATCAGCAGGTGGCCAAGGCGAATGTCACACCTGTACCAGTGTTGGTCCATTCGATCAAGAGCCCGGAAAGAGATGCGGAGGTTGACACTTTGAAATCGCAAATGGCCCAAGTGTTGGAGATGCTGACCTCTTTGATGGAGAAAGATCAAAGAAGACCAGAGAAACCAGGCCCAAGAAAGGAGTTGTTTCCGAACACCTCAGCACCAGCCTCCCTACAGGACCGAGAAGAGGTGATTTGCTATAACTGCGGAGGGAGTGGCCACTTTGCTAACGTATGCTCCAGCCCAAAGAAGAAGAGAACAGATAATTGCAAGCCGGCGGGAAACTCCAAAGGGCCCCGGTGAAGGAGTCAACCGGGTGCCCATCATCTTCAGTGCGCTCCAAACTGGAAAAAAAGGCCAAGAATGGAGGAGACAAAACTCCTAGGAGGAGGTATAGTACCCCATCACCAAGATGTACCCCAGAGGGAGGGGGCAAGACCCCTCAGTGGAAATACAGCACCCCAAAGAAGGAACATCCACCTAAGAGGAACAATAACATCCCTCAGCGGGTTTGTGCCCCTATTGAGAGGGAGAAGGTCAATGCATGCTAGGCTCAGGAAAAATTAAAGTCCAAAAGAAGCAGGGCAAGGAAAAGCCCAAAGAAGAAAATGACCCCAGTCCGGCCATACCCAAAGGAACTGGTGGGCCCGTCTCCTACTGTGCCCATTCAAGTGGAAGGAGTCTATACTAAAGCTCTTCTGGACACCGGAGCACAGGTGACTTTACTATACCGGGACTTCTATGATAGGCACTTGAGTCATCTGCCTATCCAGAAGATAGAAGAGCTGGAGATATGGGGACTTGGAACCCAGAGTTTCCCTTACGATGGGTACCTGCCCATAAAGATGACTTTCGACCCATCCGTGGCTGGGAAGGCTGAAGTGTTTGACACCCTGGCAGTTGTGTGTCCTCGGCCGCCTGGAGCCAGCAAGATTTCCCTGATCATTGGGACAAACACGGATCTAGTCAGGAGACTCCTGACTCCTCTAGTGAAAGAGAGAAACCATTCAGCCACCAAAATCCATCCCATGCTAAAGACGGCCTACCAATGACTGGTCTTAGAGCAGAAGACCCCAGGAGAGGGGATAGGGAAGGTGTGGAGACTTGGCAGAGAAGGAGTAGTGCTACAGCCCGGAGAAGTAACCTGTCTTAGGGCCACTGTGAAGCTGTCCATGGAAAACCCCAACCTACCCAGGGCTTGGAAAGAAAGAGCCAAGGCCCAGCTGACCAGATGGGAGAAGATCTTTTCCAAAGATGAATTCGATGTGGGGTGTGCAAGAAGTGCCACCCATCGGATCCGCCTCCAAGAAGATAAGCCCTTCCGAGAGAGGGTCAGGCGGGTCCCCCTGGCAGATCTGGAGGATCTGAGGGAACAACTTGTAGAACTGAAGAAGACTGGTGTGATCCGGGAGTCTAGAAGCCCCTATGCCTCCCCAATCGTGGTGGTCAGAAAGAAGAATGGATCGTTGAGGCTTTGTATTGATTACAGGACTCTCAACAGGAGAACCATCCCTGACCAATACACCACGCCAAGGATAGAAGATGCCTTACAAAGTTTGTCTGGAGCCAAATGGTTCAGTGTGATGGACCTCAAGAGTGGGTACTATCAAATCCCTATGCACCCAGAAGACAGGGAGAAGACAGCCTTCATAACCCCGGTGGGATTCTTCGAATTCAATAGGATGCCTCAGGGTCTGTCTGGAGCTCCTGCTACCTTTCAACGCCTTATGGAGAAGACTGTTGGAGACATGAATCTTATAGAAGTCCTTGTGTACTTGGACGATGTCATTGTCTTCGGGAGAACCTTGGAAGAACATGAAGCCAGGCTGGAGAAAGTATTGAGAAGACTCAGCGAAGAGGGACTTAAGCTTTCCCCCGAGAAGTGTCGGTTCTACCAGTCTTCTGTGAACTATCTGGGGCACATAGTGTCTGAAGAAGGGGTGGCCACAGATCCTGAGAAGTTGGAAGCAGTCACCTCCTGGCCACGACCCACCACAGTAACAGAGCTCAGATCCTTCCTGGGGTTCTGCTCCTATTATAGGAGGTTTGTGGAGGGGTTTGCTCGGATTGCCCGCCCGTTGAATGAATTGCTAAAGGCAGAAGGGGAAGAGGATGACTCAGGGCCCAGGAGGCCTGGTGAGTCGGTTCAAGATCAGTGGAACCCAAGGTGTGAAGAGGCCTTCCAGGCCCTGAAGAGGAGCTTAACCACTGCCCCAGTCCTGGCCTACGCCGACCCTACCAGACCTTATGAATTACATGTGGATGCCAGCCATGAGGGTTTAGGCGGTGTGCTCTACCAAGAACATGAAGGACAACTGCGACCAGTGGCCTATGTGAGCAGGAGCCTGACCCCCTCAGAAAAGAATTACCCCACTCATAAGCTGGAATTCCTGGCCCTCAAATGGGCGGTAGTAGACAAGCTAAAAGACTACCTGTATGGGGCAGAGTTTACTGTGAAGACAGACAACAACCCCCTGACCTACCTCTTCACCACCGCAAAACTAGATGCCACCGGACACAGGTGGTTGGCCGCATTGTCTGGATTCAACTTCAGTCTGAAGTACAGACCAGGAGCTGGAAATAGGGATGCAGATGCCCTGTCCCGGAGGTCTCATGCTACGACAAATGACTGGGAAGATTGGACCCAAGTGGCACCGGACGGGGTGCGGGCCCTTTGTCAAGGGGCTGAATTTCAAGCCAGAGGAGGCTCCAGAGCAGAAGAAATAGGGGTTACCATGGTAGGAGTCCCCAAACACTATTGTGGAGTAACTCAACTGGAGGAAGACAACCTACCGAGACTGTCCAAGAAGGAGTTGAGGTGTGACCAATTGGAAGACCCCATGGGGAGATTGGTCCTCGAAGCCCTGGAGAATCAGGATCCCAACAAACTCCTACATCACCCCTCAAAGGAGGCTCGCCTGTTGAGGAAGGAATTGGACAGGCTGCAGGTACATCAGGGAGTGGTCTACCGAAGGGGCCCCTCTGATGACTCAGAAGATAAGTGGCAGTTATTCCTTCCAGAGAAGCACCGAGAGACTGTACTAATTGCCCTGCATGACCATTATGGTCACCTAGGGGCAGAAAGGACCTTCCAGCTTGTTCGAAATCGGTTCTATTGGCCCTGCATGAGGGCAGAAGTAGAGGAGTATTGCCATTCCTGTGCACGATGCATTCAGAGAAAGACCCTACCCCATCAAGCTGCCCCAATGGGCCACTTACAGAGTCAGGGCCCAATGGATCTGGTATGCATTGACTTTCTCTGCCTCGAACCCGACCTGAGTGGATTGGGGAATGTTCTGGTAATAACCGACCATTTCACCCGCTATGCTCAAGCTTTTCCAACCAAAGACCAGAAGGCATCCACCGTGGCCAAGATACTTATGGAGAAGTATTTTGTCCATTACGGACTACCACAGAGACTCCACTCAGATCAAGGAAGGGACTTTGAGAGTCGGTTGATCCAAAGACTTTTGGATTCATTGGGAATAAAGAAGACCAGAACCACGCCTTACCACCCACAAGGAGATGCTCAGCCGGAGAGATTTAACCGGACCCTGCTCAACATGTTGGGAACCTTAGAAACAGAGAAGAAGCAACACTGGAGTCAACACATATCAGCCCTAGTGCATGCCTATAACTGTACCACAAGTGACGCCACTGGCTACTCCCCTTATCGACTTATGTTTGGGAGAGAAGCAAGGCTACCCGTGGACCTGGCCTTTGGCACTTCTTTAGACAATACCTCAGCTACATCCCACAAGGGATACGTGGACAGACTTAGTTGTAGCTTACAGTTGGCCTATGAACAAGCCCAGGCGGCTTCGGATCAAAGGGGAGCCCGCAACAAGAGAAATTTTGATCTGAAGGTTCGAGTGCAAGATCTGCAGCCCGGGGACCGAGTACTGCTATGCAATCTGGGGGTCCCTGGTAAACACAAGCTTGCCGACAGATGGAGATCTGAACCCTATGTCGTCTGTAGGAAGTTGCCTGGTTTGCCTGTCTACAAACTAAAGCCAGAAGGAAAGGTGGGTCCACTGAAGACGTGGCATCGAAACCACCTGCTCCCACTTGCTGAGGCAGTCAGAATACCTCCCGTGAGAGACTCCCCTGAACCGGCCTCTATCCTGGATACTCCTAGGCCGAGCACTCGGTCCCAGACTTCTAGAGTTGAAGATGGGGAGGCCTCTCAATTGAGTACGGATGAAGGTGGAGAACTGGACTGGCTGTGGCCTCCCTCGACTCTGGGAACGTCCGCCATAGATCTCCCAAATGGAGGGGATACCCCAGATGCAACGCTGAATCCGGAGGCTACTGAATTCATACCCTTCAGTCCCTCAGCTGATTACTGGGAAGATGTTCCTGACACTTGCGCAGAGGAGGACCCTAGAGATTCCATACGTCAGTCGACTTCTGAATCAGAGGTTCCAGAATCAGCAATGTTACCTGAACTTACTCCTGAAGAAGAGCCTGTGGTACCAGAGTCAGAAGCACCAAGAGAGCAGAGGGCTCGCAGAGTCATCAGGCCTCCCAAGAAACTAACTTACCCCCAAATGGGGACGAGCTCAGAGGACTCTGTTGTAACGGCTAGGAGAAGTGTTGAGCAAACTGATCCCTCCACTGTTCATTTGGTGGAGGGCAACCCCAGCTCACTCTCTGGCACAGTTAGGCAGGCCACTCATGGTAGTGTGACCTGTGAGCAAGAGAGTTCCATCCCAAAGTTTTGGTGGGAATTCCCTATGCCAACATCATGCTCGACACTGTCCAAAATAGTAAACGGTATTTGTTGAAGTTTATCTTTGGGGACCAAAGAGTTTAAGTGGGGGGAGTGTGTAGCGGGGTTCCTTTAAATGCTCTCGAACTACCGTTCCCAGAACCCCACTGGTTCCCAGGATGTTTTGCTTCTGCCCCAGAGACTCATGGGTGGGGATATATAAGGAAGGGGCGAGGCCTGGCTCGGCCTCTTTGGACACGGGACGGCAGAGACTGATACACCTGTGCGGACCTGTGCTGGGTAAGGCCTGAAGCCTGGGGCCTTCCGCAGCCGACCAAAGAGCCTTCCACCCCACTGCGAGCCTGGGTGGCATCCGACATCTCTACTTACAGCCTGGATGGGATCGGGGACCCGATCGCAGCAACCGCTGTGGGCGAGTGAAGTCACAGCCGGTGGAAGTTCCGGACGGAGATCGTGTCCGGCGGGTGAGCGAGCGTAAGCTCATTCCCTAACCTGTTTGCTATTACTGTGCCTATAAACTGCCGAGGCCTACTACCTCATGTTAAAGACTCTCACTGGAGATTCACAGCAGGACTGATCCAGAGGATCTCCAGTGAAGTGTTGTCAGTTATCAACTTTCCTTTTTCTGGATTACAAATTGTTGTTTATTCTTAAGTGCACCACCTCTACAGATGCCGGTGAAGAATCCATCATTCATACAGGACTGAGTTCTAGAGTTAGGAATCAGGCCTGATTCATTAGGGACCTAGTTTAGTTATTGTGCCACAGGGCGTCTAATTAACAGTCGCCCCACGTGGCGTCTCTTTATAAACCCCCCTCCTTCTTCCAGGGTGTAGTGTGACTGATATTGTAATATTGCAGGGCTCTGTGAATATTCTAATGGTCAAGTTGTTATCACTGTTCATTCCCTTTGCATAGCTGCAAGTAAAATCTGTTATTCCTTTACAACTACTCCGTGTCTGAGTCTCTCGTAAAGTATAAGTATTAAATGTGTATACCCCTAAACTGTGCCAGAAAGGGTCGAGTAGATTGCCGGGGGTTGGCGGAGCTGTACTCAGGGCCCAGACCAAATCTGCGGCCCTCTTAGTTGAGGGTAACGCTACATAAGTAATGTCCCTTGTGCTTATTTTGTATTTCTTTCTTTTAGGTAATTTTAAAAGGTAACTTCACTTTCATTGGAAAAAAATTGCAAAGTAGAAAAAAATAATAATATAGCATTTACAATTGCAACACAAGTCATATTGCAATTGAATGTTTTTAAAAATCACCTTTCCTTTTCAGTCTGCAGCACTGTAATTTTCTGTAAAATCTAATCTGGCTACCTGGATATATTCTGTTTCCCAGAAGTCTACACTAAGAGGCCTTTCACACTGGCAGCGCCTGAAAAACGTTGGTACAGCGCCGCTAAAACTAGTGGCGCTTTACCAGCGTTTTTCGAGCGCTAGCGGGGCGCTTTTAACCCCCGCTAGTGGCCGAATAAAGGGTTAAAAGTGCCCACAAAGCGCAGCTGCCAAGGCGCTTTGCAGGCCTTCCCATAGATTTCAATGGGAAGGGGCTCTTTAGGAGCGGTGTATTCACCGCTCCTAAAGCGCTGCAAAGAAGCTGCTTGCAGGACTTTTTTTGACGCCCTGCCAGCGCTGTGCCTCAGTGTGAAAGCACTCGGGCTTTCACATTGTGATTGTAGATGGGGCTTCTTTCAGGCGCTTTACAGGTGCTTTTTTTTAGCGCTAAAGCGCCTGAAAAATGCTCCAGTGTGAAAGGGGTCTAAGATACAAATCGGATTTCGCAACCCCCTGCAACAATTTTTTTTTTTTATAAGATATTCCCAATAGGAAATCACGTCTAAAGGGATGCAGACACTGCAATTTTTCTCATTAGAGCCCTGCAGGTGCAGCAGCTGGTTGATAATTATGAAACCACTCCCATAAGATTTACTTACCACATGGACACTGTGAGGGGGTTGGCTCGGCAGCGGGTGTGTGTGACCCCCGAGATGGGCTCCCCACACAAAAACAGGCCCAGCAAACGGAGGTTGTGGTTTTCAAAATCAAAAAGGTGCGGTTTATTTTCTATTTACAGTGACAAAACACAGCAAAGAAAAAGAAACATAAACAAAATAAATCCTGGTCAACTTGACCTCTGACTAAACATACAGGTTTCCTAACTAACAACTGGGATAAGCCTAGTGCTGTCCTAGTCCCTAAGTCCCTGGTTTTAAATGTCCAAGCAAATAGCCACACAGGCTTTGTCTCACCGCACAGGGGTTCACTCTCCCTAGACAGTCCACACAGGTCTGGGTCCAGGCATGAGCAAACATCTAATGAAGCTGGGAGTTCTTATAGAGGCCTAAATGAGCTGACAAGCTTCAGCTGGTCTCATCAACTCCCTGTCTGCACGACGCCCCACACTCTCCCTAGAGGTATGAGTCATCCATGAGCCCACTAGCCTTATACAACTCTCCACCTAGTTGTATAAGTCGGCGTAAAGCCTGAATCTGGGCGAAATATATCTACCCCCCCTGGATGCAACCAGGTGACTTTACCTTCCTGCTGTCACATACCCCCCCTCTTGTTTTAACCTCGGGGTTGGAACACCAGCAATCAGGCATTCATGTACTCGAGACAAAGCATCCACATTCCCCATTTGAACACCAGGGCGATGCTTTACTGTGAAGTTGAATTCCTGGAGGGCCAGGAACCACCTATTCACTCTTCTATTTGTTTCCTTGTTTTGAGCCATCCACTTTAACGGAGCGTGATCCGTAACCAAGTCAAAGTGCCTACCTAGCAGGTAGTACCGAAGGGAATCTAGAGCCCACTTCACCGCTAAACACTCCTTTTCAACGGTGGCGTAATTTACCTCATGGGACTTCAACTTCCTGCTGAGGTAAATGACTGGGTGCTCTTCCCCGTTCCAGACCTGGGACAATACTGCTCCTAACCCCACAACTGACGCATCACTTTGTACGACAAAGTCTTTAGAGAAGTCGGGTGAGTACAACACTGGCTGGCTACATAAGGCTTGTTTCAAGAATTGGAATGCTGCCTCAGCCTCGGGGGTCCATTTAATCATGACCGACCCTTTCCCCTTCGTCAGGTTGGTTAGGGGCACAGCCTTAGAAGCAAAGTGGGGAATGAATCGCCGATAATACCCAGCGATTCCCAGAAAGGCTCGTACCTGCTTCTTGCTGTTGGGACGTGGCCAACTCTGGATGGCCTCGACTTTGTTGAGTTGGGGTTTTATTACTCCCCTCCCAATGGTGTACCCAAGATATTTGGCCTCCTCCTGCCCAATGGTACACTTCTTGGGGTTAGCCGTAAACCCCGCTTCCCGAACAGAGTCCAGGACTGCTTGCACTTTTGGCAGATGTGAGGCCCAATCTGTGCTATGGACAATTACGTCATCCAGGTAAGCCGCAGCATACTTCCGATGGGGCCTCAGCATCTGATCCATTTTCCGCTGGAATGTGGCCGGCGCATTCTGTAACCCGAACGGCATTCTTTTATATTGGAACGCCCCGTCTGGGGTTACAAATGCGGTTTTCTCTTTGGCCGACTTGGCCAGGGGGATTTGCCAATACCCTTTTGTGAGGTCAAGAGTCGTCATGTATCGGGCTGTTCCCAGCCGGTCGATCAACTCATCTATACGTGGCATGGGGTAGGTGTCAAATTTTGTAACTTTGTTCAACTGACGAAAATCGTTACAAAATCGCCAGCTCCCATCCGGTTTAGGCACCAACACAATGGGACTAGACCAATCACTTTGGGACTCCTCTATCACCCCTAAGTTCAGCATTTTCTGTACTTCCTCCCGTATTGCCTCCCGTCGGGCCTCTGGGATCCGATAGGGTTTTAACTTCACCCTTTCACCGGGCGGGGTAATGATGTCATGCTCTACCCCAGATGTTTGTCCCGGCAGCTCAGAGAATACCTCCTTGTTGCGAAGCACAAACTCCTTAACCTCCTGTAGTTGGGGTTGTGACAAGATGGCTGCTATTCCAACCTCAGGAATCACGCAACCAGTTTGAGCTGGTGACCAAGTGTCTGCGACTAGGGACTCTCTATCCCTCCAGGCTTTCAACAGATTAACGTGATAGATCTGTTCGGGCTTTCGCCTTCCTGGTTGTCTGACCTTGTAATTCACTTCGCTCACTTTTTCCATTATCTCGTAGGGGCCTTGCCATTTGGCAAGGAATTTACTTTCAACCGTAGGGACAAGTACCAGTATCCTATCCCCCGGGGAAAAGGTACGGGTCTTGGCTCCACGGTTGTACACTCTCTGCTGTGCTAACTGCGCTTGGGCCAAATGTTCCTTCACGATGGGCATTACCTGTGCAATTCGGTCTTGCATCAGGGCGACATGCTCAATCACACTCCTGTGGGGAGAACTCTCACTTTCCCAAGTTTCCTTGGCAATATCCAACAGCCCTCTTGGGTGTCTCCCATACAGTAACTCAAAGGGGGAGAATCCCGTAGAGGATTGGGGCACCTCCCTAATAGCAAACATCAGATAAGGAAGTAGACAGTCCCAATCCTTTCCATCTCTATCCACCACTTTCTTCAACATTTGTTTTAGGGTTTTGTTGAATCTTTCAACCAGCCCATCGGTTTGGGGGTGATACACAGATGTACGTAATTGCGTCACTTTGAACAATTTACACAGCTCCTTCATAACCCGGGACATAAAGGGTGTACCTTGGTCCGTAAGCAGTTCGTTACAAATACCCACCCGGCTAAACACAAGAGATAGCTCTTTGGCTATGGTTTTGGCCGAGGTATTTCGGAGAGGGATCGCTTCTGGATAACGGGTGGCATAGTCCATTATAACTAATATGTACTGGTGCCCCCTAGCGGACTTGATTATAGGACCTACCAAATCCATGGCGATCCTCTCAAACGGGACCTCAATGATGGGTAGAGGGACCAGCGGGCTATGGAAATGTGGCATCGGGCCGACCTCTGACACACAGGGCAGGAGGAACAATAATTTTCTATGTCCTTCATCACCCCCGGCCAATAGAATCTCTGTAATACCCTCTCTCGGGTTTTCTCTGTCCCCAGATGACCTCCAAGAATGTGCCCATGGGCCAACTCCAACACCAACTTCCTGTAAGGTTTGGGCACCACAAGCTGCTCAACGGTTTCTTCTGCCCTTTTTGCCACCCGATACAGTAGGTCCTTCTCTACGCTGAAGTATGGGTAAGTGCAGGTATTATCTGGGTTCACTAACTCGCCATCTATTTTCACTACGTTTTCCCGTGCCTTTATTAGGGCGGGGTCTTTCAACTGTTCTGTGGCAAAGTTTTCCCTGTGAACCTCAAGATCAGAAAACTCCACAGACGGTAGGTTTTCGTCTGAGGAGGTGGGCTCCTCTCCAGTTTCTTGAGTCTCCCCTGCCAATACTGATAAGGGAAATTCCGGAGAGTCCTCACCACTCTCAGGGGAGTTCTGGCTATCACATTCCTGGTACATAGGGGCACCAGAGGGGGGGGCTCAGGATCATCCCACAGTTCCCAGAACTTCGGAAAATCCCTTCCCACAATGGCGTCATGCGGTAACTGAGATACTAAGCCCACTGGATGAGAGAGGGTACCTTTGGGGGTCTCGAAACACACTGTAGTCACTGGATACTCTCGGGTGTCCCCATGCACACAAATAACAGCTACCTTGCTATTCCCAGAGACCTCTGTTTTAACTAACTCAGCCTTTATCAGGGTCACAAGGCTACCTGAATCCAGCAATACCACAACATTTCTACCATTAACACACATTTTGCATAAATGTTTCTCAGTTCCTCGAATGGCAGTGCATGCGACTGTCGCACACAGCGACTGACGTCTGCCCGTCAGAAAGTCACACTGCATGGGTTCCTCCACAACCGGGCAATTGGCTGCAATATGTCCCGCTTGCCGGCAGCGGTAGCAAACGATCCTTCTTGCGGCCTCTTGAGCCGCTGATTTCCCAGGCTGTTCTCGCCAAACTTGGGGTAGAGCTCCCACCCTCTCACTCTCTCCACCCTCACCCCTTGGAATCCTCTTATCCGCCCCTGGGGATGGTCTGGTCTTAGGGTGGAAAGTCCGAGTGTCTCTGGAAGAGGCCGTCAGGTTCTCTGTAGCCAAGTATTTCTCCACACGATCCACAAGACCATCGGCCGTCTCTGGGTCTCCATGGCTTACCCACTTTTGGATGGCAGTAGGAAGAGCTCTCAAAAACCGATCCATTACAACACGTTCCACAATCTTTGGTGCGGACAAAGTCTCTGGCTGTAGCCACTTTCTGCTCAGGTGAATGAGATCATACATTTGAGACCTGGGGGGTTTTCCAAGCTGGAAAGTCCAGTTATGCACACGCTGAGCCCGGACAGCCTGGGTGACACCCAGCCTTGCCAATATTTCAGCTTTTAGCATCACATAGTCTTTTGCTTGGTTAGGCTCTAGGTCATAGTAAGCTTTCTGCGATTCACCAGTTAACAGAGGAGCCACCAGTCCAGCCCACTGCTCCTCAGGCCACTTTTCTCTTTCAGCGGTCCTTTCAAATGTGGTCAAAAATACCTCTGGATCATCCTCTCCAGTCATTTTTGTCAATAAACGACTCACCCCAAAGGACGCGGTATTAGTGGGACGGCTTTCCTCACTGGTCTGCGGACGTTGCTGCATTACTGCTTCCATCTGTTGTTGTAGTCTCTGCTCTTGCTTCTGCAACAGGTCTATGAAGCGGGCCTCAGATTGCTGCTGGGCTTGTTGCTGAGCCTCCAGACTCTGTTGCAAAGTTGCGTTTGTCTGCTGCTGGGCTGCAAGGCTCTGTTGATGAGCTTGCTGCTGGGCTGCGAAGTTCTTTTGCAAACCTGCATTTGTCTGCTGTTGATTGGCATTTGCTAGAGCCAGCTGCTTCAGTATCTCCTCCATGCTGGCTTAAAAAAAACTGCCACTGGTTCTCCACCAACTGTGAGGGGGTTGGCTCGGCAGCGGGTGTGTGTGACCCCCGAGATGGGCTCCCCACACAAAAACAGGCCCAGCAAACGGAGGTTGTGGTTTTCAAAATCAAAAAGGTGCGGTTTATTTTCTATTTACAGTGACAAAACACAGCAAAGAAAAAGAAACATAAACAAAATAAATCCTGGTCAACTTGACCTCTGACTAAACATACAGGTTTCCTAACTAACAACTGGGATCAGCCTAGTGCTGTCCTAGTCCCTAAGTCCCTGGTTTTAAATGTCCAAGCAAATAGCCACACAGGCTTTGTCTCACCGCACAGGGGTTCACTCTCCCTAGACAGTCCACACAGGTCTGGGTCCAGGCATGAGCAAACATCTAATGAAGCTGGGAGTTCTTATAGAGGCCTAAATGAGCTGACAAGCTTCAGCTGGTCTCATCAACTCCCTGTCTGCACGACGCCCCACACTCTCCCTAGAGGTATGAGTCATCCATGAGCCCACTAGCCTTATACAACTCTCCACCTAGTTGTATAAGTCGGCGTAAAGCCTGAATCTGGGCGAAATATATCTACCCCCCTGGATGCAACCAGGTGACTTTACCTTCCTGCTGTCACAACACACACAGGAATTTCTTCAGATTAACAAAAGGGTAGAACTCTGCAACAAAGTTTGTTAAAATCCTTGCAATGTACATAGATCACCCAGAGAGCAATGTTCTTTTCTCAACAAAAGTAGAGTTACTCTTTAAGCTTTAAGTATAGACAACATTTTTCCGAATGAGTAGGCCCATAGTGAAAATGTAAAATTACTCTGGGCTATGAAGAGTGTAGACATTTGAGAGCTGAAGTGGCTAAAATTGTTGGTACATGTAAGTTTGACATGTGAGTTTACTAGGTTCTATTTTATGTCTCGATCGCTTTCTTGTATTATACAGCCTAGCACTTATTTAAGTAAACATGAGAAACAAAATACATAGCAAGCCATTTCTAAATGAAATGAGCAGTTGTTTTAAAGTATATGCAACAGTATCTGTGAAAACTCCTAGCATTGAGTAGATAATGATTTCTTAGCCCAACGGATGAAATACACTGTAGTTCCGTGCAAGACTGAAATTTTGGCCTTCTAGCTGTTTTCCTTTTGAAAACTTTTCCTGTTCTTTGCTTGTTCCACATCCCAGCATGCAGTCTTCATGTTTTGTCTCACAAACCGCAAGGAATGCTGTCTTTCATAAACGTTATATTTACAGCTTGGGCTGCAGAGTCAGGGAACATCTACAATCAACTTTCTATATGTAGCACTGACCCCCGAAGGATCTGCTGGTAATTGATTGGGCCTGTACTCTACTCTTCTACCCCCAAATAAATTGTCTCAGCCCACTTGACACAGCTGTGTAACAGTGTTGATGTGAAGCTTTTACTACAAGGAACAATCCCACAATAACAATGTGCATGTAGTGTACCTTTACCGTTATCTGGGCATCCGTTGTTCCACCTGTTAGGATAATGAACAAGCCTCACACCAATTGTGATTAACCAGAATGTATGCTTACTGAAACTGGTATAAAACAGTGGTTATAATAACTGTATCAATATACAAACTTAGTATAATAGTGCAATGATTGTTCGCAAATTATTAACACATAAAGGTTCCTTGAATCTCTACTGCAGGCGCGTCTCAAAGTGGGACTAGTGCTCAGAGTGACAATGCCTTGACTAGGGATGAGCTTCGTGTTCGAGTCGAACATACGTTCGACTCGAACAACGGCTGTTCGATCGTTCAACGAAGATCGAACTATTTGGGCCGTTCGCGCCAAATTCGAGTGACGCGAACGGCCCACAATGCACTACGCCATCGCAGTGTCATCCAGGCGCTGTGATTGGCCAAGCATGCACTGTGACCCCGCATGCTTGGCCAATCACAGCGCCGGCAGCGAGGAGAGCAATGATTGGCCACAGGCAGGATGCCTGTGGCCAATTATTGCTGAGGGGGTTTAGTACAAGCCCCACACTATAAAAGGCCGCCAGCGCGGCGGCCTTGTGTAGTGTGTTCCGGAGCAGGGAAAGAGAAGCATAGGCAGGGACAGTGTCATTTTTTTTCCTTTACTAATCCTGGATTCCTTGTGTTTAGGGACAAATAAGGATAGGTAGGGAGAGTGGCAGTGTGTTATTCTGTGCTAAACCTTGTTTGTAGGGACAGAGAGGTACAGTGAGGGAAAGTGTCAGTGTGCAATTCTGTTCTAAACAAATCTTGCTGAACCATATTTGAAATCCTTGAGTTTAGGGACAGAGAGGTACAGTGAGGGAAAGTGTCAGTGAGCTATTCTGTTCTAAACCAATCTTGCGGAACCATATTTGAAATCCTTGAGTTTAGGGACAGAGAAGGACACTCGTGGAAACTATCAGTGTGCTATTCTGTGCTAAATCTTGTTTGTAGGGACAGAGAAGAACAGTGAGTGAAACTGACAGTGTGCTATTCTGTTCTAAACCAATCTTGCTGAACCATATTTGAAATCCTTGAGTTTAGGGACAGAGAGGTACAGTGAGGGAAAGTGTCAGTGTGCTATTCTGTTCTAAACCAATCTTGCTGAACCATATTTGAAATCCTTGAGTTTAGGGACAGAGAAGGATACTCGTGGAAACTATCAGTGTGCTATTCTGTGCTAAATCTTGTTTGTAGGGACAGAGAAGGACAGTGAGTGAAACTGACAGTGTTCTATTCTGTTCTAAACCAATCTTGCTGAACCATATTTGAAATCCTTGAGTTTAGGGACAGAGAGGTACAGTGAGGGAAAGTGTCAGTGAGCTATTCTGTTCTAAACCAATCTTGCTGAACCATATTTGAAATCCTTGAGTTTAGGGACAGAGAAGGAGACTCGTGGAAACTATCAGTGTGCTATTCTGTGCTAAATCTTGTTTGTAGGGACAGAGAAGGACAGTGAGTGAAACTGACAGTGTGCTATTCTGTTCTAAACCAATCTTGCTGAACCATATTTGAAATCCTTGAGTTTAGGGACAGAGAAGGACACTCGTGGAAACTATCAGTGTGCTATTATGTGCTAAATCTTGTTTGTAGGGACAGAGAAGGACAGTGAGTGAAACTGACAGTGTGCTATTCTGTTCTAAACCAATCTTGCTGAACCATATTTGAAATCCTTGAGTTTAGGGACAGAGAGGTACAGTGAGGGAAAGTGTCACTAAGCTATTCTGTTCTAAACCAATCTTGCTGAAGCATATTGCAAATCCTTGTGTTTAGGGACAGAGAAGGATAGGCAGGGGACAGTGTCAGTGTCATTGTTGCTAAGCCTCCTGCACAGTATACACCTGAAGGTAGCCCTTATTGCTCTTTTTCCCATCTCCCTGCAGGCCATCCATTAAAATGTCTGGAAGGCAAACAAGGAGAGGCAGACAGTCAGGAGGCAAAAAAAGAGGGCAACTAGGCTCTGTGTCTGGGGGCAACAGTGCTGGTCGTGGACGCGGTGCATTGTCATCAGCACATGGCCATGGGACACGCTTGTCCTTCTTTTCGGCAGCTGGACATGTTGAGCCACATCATGCCGAAGACTTGGTAGAGTGGATGACCAAGCCCACCTCATCCTCCTCATCCTCTCTCACCCAGGCTCAGGGTACTGGCAAAGCAGCTGCCAAAGCGTCCTCTTCTCTGGTATCATTATCTTCATTAGTCAATCCTTCCCTAGACCCACCATGTCCTCCTCCCGAGGAGTCCCCCGAACTGTTTGAGCACAGTGTTGGGTACATGCTCCAGGAGGATGCCCAGCGTTTCGAAGGATCTGATGATGATACCCAGATAGAGGAAGGCAGTAGCGTGAGAGCAGAGAGAGGGGATGCTCAAGAAGGACACCAATCTGGCAGTCATGCTCCAGCAGCTGCAGCATACTGCCAGATTGGCTCCAGTGATGAGGAGGGAGGGGATGATGAGGTCACTGACTCCACGTGGGTGCCTAATAGGAGAGAGGAGGAGGAGGAGGATGAGGAGGAGGCACATCTCCAACGAGGCAGGATGCCCTTGGGTGGCCAGCGTATGGGCAGCACACCGACGGAATCACAACGCAGAGCTCCGCCTGTGCAGGGCGCTGCCTCTGCCCGTCATTCAAAAAGTTCTTTGGTGTGGGCCTTTTTTGAGGCGAGTGCATCAGATCGCACAGCTGCTGTTTGCAACATATGTCTCAAGCGTATATCGCGTGGCCAAAACATCAGCCGCTTGGGCACCACATGCTTGATCAGACATATGTTGACCTGCCATGCAGCTTGTTGGCAAGCCTACCTTAAAGACCCACACCAGAGAACAAAGCGGACCTCTCCTTGCACCGCATCAGCTGGGATCTCCAACCCCACTATACCTTCAGTCCTCTCTGAAACCTGCACTGAGAGGAATGAAGGTGTAGAATTAGGTGTGTCACAGCCAAGTACTTGCGGCCACTCTGCTAGCAGTACACCGACGTCCGATTCTAGCAGGCAAATTTCCCTGCCCCAGCTGCTGGACCGTCGAAAGAAGTTCACTCCCAGCCATCCACATGCCCAGCGGTTGAATGCTAGCTTGGCTAAATTGCTAGCGCTTCAACTGCTGCCTTTTCAGTTGGTAGACTCGGCCCCCTTCCGTGAGTTTGTGCAATGTGCGGTTCCTCAGTGGCAGGTTCCCAAACGCCACTTTTTCTCACGGAAGGCGATTCCGGCTCTCTACAGGCATGTGGAAGGCAATGTCTTGGCCTCGCTGGACAGGGCGGTCAGCGGTAAGGTGCATATTACCGCTGACTCATGGTCCAGCAGGCATGGACAGGGACGTTACCTTTCTTTCACGGCCCATTGGGTCACTCTTTTGGCAGCTGGGAAGGATGCAGGACAAGGTGCAGTAGTGTTGGAGGTTGTTCCGCCGCCACGCCTCCAAAATGCTACTACTGGTTGTGACACACCTCTCTCCTCCACCCCCTCCTCTTCTTCTTCCTCCATGGCCTCTTCCTGTGGTTTGTCCTCGGAACCAGCGGTGCTCCATAGGCGTTCAAGGGGCTACGCAAGTACGCAGGCAAAAAGATGCCATGCCGTGCTTGCGCTGGTGTGTTTGGGGGACAGGAGCCACACTGGGGCAGAGGTCCTGTCTGCTCTGCAGGGGCAGGCCGAGAGGTGGTTGACGCCACGCCAGCTTAAGCCAGGAATGGTGGTTTGCGACAATGGCACCAACCTCCTCTCCGCCCTCCGACAGGGACAACTGACCCATGTGCCCTGTATGGCTCACGTCCTTAACCTGGTGGTGCAGCGGTTCTTGGGCAGGTACCCGGGCTTACAGGATGTCCTGAGGCAGGCCAGGAAAGTCTGTGTGCATTTCCGCAGATCTTATAATGCCAGTGCTCGCCTGGCTGAGCTGCAAAAGGAGTTGAACCTGCCCAAGAACCGCCTTATATGTGACATGCCCACCAGGTGGAACTCAACGTTGGCCATGCTGCAGCGGCTGCACACGCAGCAGAGGGCCATCAATGAGTACCTGTGCGACTACGGCACCAGGACAGGGTCAGGGGAGCTCGGGTTTTTTTCACCACGCCAGTGGGGCATGATCAGGGATGCATGCACTGTCCTGGCACCATTTGAGGAGGCCACGAGGATGGTGAGCAGTGACAGTGCATGGATCAGTGACACTGTACCTCTTGTCCACCTGTTGGAGCACACGCTGCATGGAATAATTGACAGGGCACTTGAGGCAGAACAGAGGCAGGAAGAGGAGGACTTCCTTGCCTCTCAAGGCCCCCTTTACCCAGACAGTGTTCCTTCTGTCCCACCCATCGCACAGGAAGAGGAGGAGGAGGAGGAGGAGGAGGAGGATTGTGTCAGCATGGAGGTGGAGGCTGGCACTCAGCATCATCAGCAGCAGTCTTTTAGGGATGATTTACAGTCCCAAGAAACCAGTGGACTTGTACGTGGCTGGGAGGAGGTGGCTGCGGATCATGTCGTCCTTAGTGACCCAGAGGACTCCGGACTGAATGCCTCAGCTAACCTACGCTGCATGGCCTCCCTGATCCTGCAAAGTCTGCGGAAGCATCCTCATATTCTTCGGATCAAGGAGAGGGACCATTACTGGCTGGCCACTCTCCTTGATCCACGGTACAAGGGTAAGGTTGCGGACCTTATGTTACCGTCGCAGAGGGAGCAGAGGATGAGACAACTCCGGGAGGCCTTGCAGAAAGGTCTGTGCAACGCGTTCCCAGAGACTGGGAGGTTACAAACTCCTGGTCCTGGACAACGAGTTGCTGAGGCTTCGGGCAGTCAAAGAAGGAGCGGTGGGGAAGGTGGCCGTCTGACCGATGCGTTCAGACAATTCTTTAGTCCGCAGCCCCAAAGTATGATCGGTTCCAGCAACCATCGCCAGCGTCTGATATACATGGTGCAGGAATACCTAGGGGCAAGGTCAGACTTGGACACCTTCCCCACCAAAAATCCTCTGGCTTACTGGGTCTTGAGGATGGATCACTGGCCAGAGCTTCCACAGTATGCAATTGAGCTACTGGCCTGTCCTGCATCCAGCGTTCTTTCAGAACGCACATTCAGTGCTGCTGGAGGATTTGTCACGGATCACAGGGTGCGCCTGTCCACCGACTCGGTTGATCGACTGACTTTCATCAAGATGAACCAGTCTTGGATCACCACCAGCTACCACACACCTGATGCTGATATAACAGACTAATTGATTTTAAAATGTCACATCCCTTCAAGACTGATGCTGATGCTGAGTGCCTGTGCTGTTATGTTGACTGGCTATCCTCCTCCTCCTCCTCAATGATACGATTAATGATGATAGCTTGGAAGATCATTTTGGTTTATGGGTGACGCCACCAGTGGCTAAGGCCCAATTTTTCAGCCCCTGTTTAACAGGGGCGTGTAATTACAATTTTTGATGCAATACTTTGCAACAGGCCTCATTGCTGTGCTCCAAGTACAGTATCTGTGAGGGGTTGCAGTGTTGTGCCACCAGTGCCTAAGGCCCAATTTTTCAGCCCCTGTTCAACAGGGGCATGCAATTATAATTATTGATCTAATAATTCACAGCAGGGCCCATTGCTGCGCCCACCAAGAGTAACTGTCAGGCCTTACAGTGTTGTGGCACCAGCACCACCATCACCACCACCACCACCACCAAAGGCCCAATTTTTCAGCCCCTGTTCAACAGGGGCATGCAATTATAATTATTGATCTAATAATTCACAGCAGGGCCCATTGCTGCGCCCACCAAGAGTAACTGTCAGGCCTTACAGTGTTGTGTCAACACCACCACCACCACCACCACCAAAGGCCCAATTTTTCAGCCCCTGTTCAACAGGGGCATGCAATTATAATTATTGATCTAATAATTCACAGCAGGGCCCATTGCTGCGCCCACCAAGAGTAACTGTCAGGCCTTACAGTGTTGTGGCACCAGCACCACCATCAAAGGCCCAATTTTTACTACCACTGATCAACAATTATATGTTATTACAATTCCTGATATAATAGTTGACAGCAGGGCGTTCCAGCACCCACCAAGAGTAACTGTGAGTGCTTACAGTGTTGTGCCAACACCAACACCTAAGGGGCCAATTTCTGCAGAGTATATACGGCAGGTCCCTACTTTCAAACATCCAACTTACAAACGACTACTACTTGCAAACGGAAGAAGACAACAGGAAGTGAGAGGAAATCTACCCCTTGGAAGGAAAATTCTCTCCTGTAAGAATTAATATGGGAGAAAGGTGTCTCCTCTCTACTGATGCTTTATCACCAATCCTTGTTTCAATAAAAACACCACATTTCAAAAACAGTTGTCATTGGGGACGCAAAGTGAGGTGAAATGTTCTGAACAGGGGCACAGACAGCAAAAAAAATGTTACAGGGGTGATAACCCTTCCCTATGTTTTCCAAAAAGCTTAAAAAAAGGAATTTGGCATGGAGCTAGACTTAAACAATGTAGCTGTTCAAAATTACAAACAGATTCTACATAAGAACAAACCTACAGTCCCTGTCTTGTATGCACCGCCTGTATACGGCTGTTCAGAGTATATAGGGCCTTTTTTATTTTGTGTGCGGGGTTCCCCTTAATATCCATACAAGACCCAAAGGGGCTGGTAATGGGCTGGGGTAGGGGGGGGGGGGTTGATGGGGTAGCTATGCCATTTTTCTTAAAGATTTTCATCCATATTACCGGGACCAGACATTACATTAAAGCCGCAAGCAGTTTTAAATGGCTTTTTTTTCCTTTAGAAATGTTATTTTGTGCAGGGACAGTTCTAAACACGGGAAACACGTGGCACTTCACAGGCATACTTTAGACACCCCCCAGGTACAATATTTAAAGGAATATTTGATTTTTTTTTTTCACTTTATGCATCATTAAAATGACTGCTCCCGGAAAACGTCCGTTTTTAAAACTTCTTTTTGCATTGATACATGTCCCCTGGTGCAGAACCCGGGTTCCCAAACTCTGTTTAGGACAATAACATGGATAATAGTCGTTATAATTAGCACTTTAGAATCCGAACATTCGCATCCATTGTATTTAATAGAGTTCTAATGTTCGTGCGAACTTTCGGTCCGTTCGCGGGTTCTGGTGCGAACCGAACCCGGGGGTGTTCGGCTCATCACTAGCCTTGACACTGGCCACCTTCCCACTTCCAGTACAGCCACACTAAACACACAAATGCAAGGGGATCAAACACAGCACAATACAATTTCTCAAGAGCTCCCCCTGAGGCAGTCCTTTTTACTGCAACCGAAGCACAAAACCTCCCAGTGAGAAGTGTAGTCTCTGGTCTTATTTCTTCTGCTAGCAGTGTTTGTAATCCAAGGGTTTAACAAGTAATGAAGTAACATAAAATGAAGAGTGATAACAATTCCTGCTATGCAACACACTTGTAGATGCCTCCGGTGTAGGTATCCCTTAACTGTCAGTCAACCCTCAATGAAGTATAGGCTTTGAGACCTGATTGAACTCAGTCTATTTGAATGAGACCTCCCTGTAGAACTACAGGTCTCAGCAACTCTGTGGGATGAGTCTAAGTGTGTTAAGTGTGTTAAATAACTTCTGGGCAACAGCCCCCCCACCACACCAGGCCTGGAAAGTTGGGAACCTCTGCTCCGGTTGTCTCAGTCCTGCTGCCAGCCAGCACCGTCACGCTGCTCCGCTCTGCAAGATGACCGGGACCCTCGCTTGGCTCTGTCAGGGGTTCTGGATCCTCAGACCCGATCACACCGCTTCTCCAGCACACTGTGGTAAGAACGTAGCAAGTGGTTGCTGTTCCTCTCTGGAACACTCCTTCAAAGATCCCTGCTAGGAAGGCCATGCGTCCAGAAGAGACCAGAAAATGGCCGCACTCAGCCTTTTATTACCTACCCAGCATGCAGTACAGCCACCTAGTGTTCATGGGTAGGTGAGTGGACATTGTGGGTAGGTGAGTCCTTTCACAAAGTAAACAAAACACTTCCTGCTCTGCTGTGAAAGTTAAACAGATCTCGTTCACATTGCAAACCACCAGAGAATTTTTAGCATTGTCCATTATTTAGCATTACATGGCAAAAATACCAGCGCTACATACTCCCCCTGCTTTAAGTTTTTGGTCCCCAAAGATATTCAAAATCTTAGCTCTATTACACATTTTTGCTTCTAGGCGATTGCACAGTACTGACAGAGGAGCCTCCCACCAGTTCTCATGTGATGGGAGACTGTTCTGTGCACTCACAGCTGACACCATGGTGTCTGGTACAGATGTGTCAAGGGACCAGGCATTTCAGAATTTCTTTTTGTGGTAAATTGAGTATGTTCGGAGCATTCACCAAGCACATCATAAGTTAATCTTTTGGGTGGAAGAATCTCTATTTTAACTCTCTGTCTTTTAGGTGTAGGCACTATCTTCGGGCAGGTACTATCCTCTTCCACTTCGGACTCTTGTACTTCAATGTCATTAAAGGATGAGTGATCCTCATAGTGTCCATTTTGTGGCACAAATTCTGGGGCTTCTGGCCTAAGAGTTTCATTGTCCTTTCCTCTTGTGTGGGGTGGACAGTTTGCATCAGCTCCTGGCATTTCAGATGACCACAACCAGCTTATCTCCATTTCCTCTTCCTGACTATCTTCTGTGGTGAGGGATCCAGACTGAGACCTAGTTACTGGTCGAGGTACAGCAGTAGACGTGGATGGTAGTTCCTGTCGTGGAGTTATTCGGACTGCTTCTGTGAGAGGTAGCAGGTGGTTCCGGTGCAAAGTTTTGAATGGTCCCGTACTCCCTTCCAGCCTAATCTGTTATATCGGCAGTCCTGGGAGTCGTTTGCATACAATGTACGGCTGTGACTTCCACCGATCAGCCAGCTTGTGTTTCCCTGGTATGGCCAGGTTTCTCAACAAGACTCGGTCACCAGGTTGTATATCCTGAATCCGTACCTTGAGGTCGAAGTTCCTCTTGTTTCTATTTCCTCTTGTGTCCGACGTGGCTTGAGCCTTTTCATATGCGGCCTTCAAACTTCTCCGCAATCTGTCTACATACCCTCTGTGAGAAGTCTCTGAGGTGTGGTCCAGAGAAATACCAAAAGCCAAATCCACTGGTAGTCGTGCTTCTCGTCCAAACATCAGATGATAGGGCGAATACCCTGTAGCATCACTTATGGTGCTATTGTAGGCGTGTACCATGGCTGTGATGTGTTTACTCCACTGTTTTTTTTGTTCAGAGGCCAGAGTCCCCAACATGTTGAGGAGGGTTCGGTTAAACCTCTCTGGTTGAGGGTCTCCTTGTGCAAGGGCCTCATCCCCACAACCCTTGCCCGGTGGTTGTGGGGGTCTGCTACTACTTCACCTGGTTGCACAACCTTCTTACTCCTGTCTAGGCGCCAAATTTTTCACACTCCTTCTGACAGGGCTTTCTGCTCATGCACTAGATTCTGGTACACTTGTGCTAGCATTGGGTGTACCCTCATGACTGGAGTGCTCTGTTCTTTGACAAGCGGTGTCAGAAGTCTTCGGACCAGGTCAGTATTGGTCCCAATGATGAGAGAACTTCTATCAGCCCCTGGGGGGTGAGGACACACCACTGCCAGGGTATCAAAGGTTTCGGCCTTTCCCGCCACACGCAGGTCGAAGGTGAGCTTAATGGGGAGGTAGCCGTCATAAGGGAAATTCTGGGTCCCTAGGCCCCATATCTCTAATTCCTCCAGCTTCTGCAGTGGCAAGTGTTTGAGATGTTTTTCATAAAAGTCTCTGTAAAGTAGAGTCACTTGGGCTCCAGTATCCAACAGGGCTTTAGCGTAGATCCCTTCCACTTGGATGGGGACAATTGGGGAAAGTCCCACTAGCTTAGGAGGGAATCCATGGGGAGTGGTAGGTTTAGCCTGTTTGGTAGTTTGTACTTTTACGCCTCGCTTCTGTGGGTTCTTGCCCCGATTCGGCCTAACTGTGGCCCCAGGGGCCTGGTATGTATGGGGTTGTTTGTAACTGGCTGTTGTAACAGGGCGCCCAGTTGACTCCTTAACTGGGGCCCTCTGAAGTTTTCCGCTGGCTCTTGGCGTTTTGTTTCAGGCTTTGCCAGGCTCGGACATGCTTGACGGTAATGTCCAACTCCCCCGCAGTTGAAACAGGTCTTTTGCTTCGCCGCTTTCTTGGTCTGTGCGGCTGTAGGACCCGTCGGGGTCTTGGGTGCTGGAACTTCCTCCTTCTGTGGTCCAACCAGTTTAGCAGTCAACAGGGCCATCATTTCCAACATCTCCTTCTGCATCTGAAGCAATTTTCCTAATTCAGACTTTGACAGATGTTGTACAGGTAAGGACCAGGACATTTGATCAGTGTTCACTGTCAGGACATTGGGTTCCCGAGAGCCCTGTAGAATATCGGATTGATGTCCTTTGGTTCTTGCTGTGTTGCTAGACTGGATTTTCCTTTGTTTCTTCTCCCTTTACATTTCCATCTTGGCTGCTTCATTAGTCTCTTCGATGAGCACCTCATCTGGAATGGAGGGATCGTCCAAGTACTGCCTTGACTGGAATTTGACATAGTCACTCCTCAGTCCTGTAGCCACAGACCTCAGGAATTTCTTCTGGATCAGTTCAGCCTCAGTGCGTCTCTGGATGACTGAAGCAGGTCTTTGCCTTTGCTTATCACCGCTCGAGTCCTTGCACGTGACAATTAGCTCTTTAATGTGTTCTGCGATCATGCCGGAGGTCTCCTGGAACCTTTCCTGTATATCGTAGTACTGCCGTTTTAGATCAGCTAGTTGTTGTTCCGACTGGGAACCTGTCCTGTGAGCCTTGAGCGTGTCAACCACGGCCTCTTCCTTCATCAAAGGGAGCCCTTTTCTGCTTTTGGTTGAGGTTGACCCAAAACTAACTTCCCGCGTTGTTGGTTTAACATGTCTAGAGTTGTCAGAGCTCCCTCCGAGCCCCTCTGGATGCGTCAGGTAAAACTTGGTTTTGCCAGCTAGCTGCACACTCGAGCCTATAAAGTTCTCCGGAATTTCCTTTCTCCATTCCAATAGGGCATAAAGGTGAGAGGTCCCACAATCTGGTCTGACGGCGATCACCCAGGCCTTTCTATCTGGGGACAATGCCTTTACAATCTGGCTGACCTGTTCTTCCTCCCAAGCTTCTCCTGGGAGTTCAATTGCCACGCTCGCTTCTGAGCGAGCACCTTCCGCTTCACACCACTGGACCACTGTGACGGGGTCCATACTGGTGCCAAGAGGGTGGGCTTGATTGCAGAGTAACAGAATCCCGGACAACGAGCCCCCACGTCTAGCACTGACCAGGAGCTGCTGGTAATTGATTGGACCTGTACTCTGCTCTCCTACCCCCAAATAAATTGGCTCAGCTTTTACTACAAGGAACAATCCCACAATAACAATGTGCATATAGTGTACGTTTACCGTTATCTGGGCATCCATTGTTCCACCTGTTAGGATAATGAACAAGCCTCACACCAACTGTGATTAACCAGAATGTAAGTTTACCGAAACTGGTATAAAACAGTGGTTATAATAACTGTATCAATATACAAACTTATTATAATAGTGCAATGAGTGTTCGCAAATTATTAACACTTAAAGGTTCCTTGAATCTCACTGCAGGCATGTCTCCAAGTGGGACTAGTGCTCAGAGTGGCAATTCCTTGACACTAGCCACCTTCCCACTTCCAGTATGGCCGCACTAAACACACTAATGCAAGGGGATCAAATACAGCACAATACAATTTCTCAAGAGCTCCCCTTGAGGTATAATGCAGTCCTTTTTACTGTAACCGAAGCACAAAACATCCCAGTGAGAAGTGTAGTCTCTGATCTTCTTTCTTCTGCTAGCTATTATATTGCAGTGTTTGTAATACAAGGGTTTAACAAGTAATGAAGTAACATAAAATGAGTGATAATAATTCCTGCTATGCAACACACTTGTAGATGCCTCCGGTGTAGGTATCCCTTAACCGTCAGTCAACCCTCAATGAAGTATAGGCTTTGATGCCTGATTGAACTCAGTCTATTTGAATGAGACCTCCCTGTAGAACTACAGGTCTCAGCAACTCTGTGGGATGAGTCTGAGTGTGTTAAGTGGGTTAAATAACTTCTGGGCGACAGCCCCCTCACCACACCAGGCCTGGAATGTTGGGAACCTCCGCTCCGGTTGTCTCAGTCCTGCTGCCAGCAGCACCGTCACGCTGCTCCACAAGATGACCGGGACCCTCGCTTGGCTCCGTCGTCAGGGGTTCTGGATCCTCAGACCTGATCACACCGCTTCTACAGCACACTGTGGTAAGACAGAGTCAGTGGTTGCTGTTCCGCTCCACTCCTTCAAAGATCCCTGCAGGCAGGCCATGCGTCCAGAAGAGACCAGAAAATGGCCGCACTCTGCCTTTTATTACCTACCCAGCATGCAGTTAAGCCACCTAGTGTTCATGGGTAGGTGAGTGGGCATTGTGGGTAGGTGAGTCCTTTCACAAAGTAAACAAAAAACTTCCTGCTCTGCTATGGAAGTTAAACAGGTCTCGTTCACATTGCATACCACCAGAGGGAGCAAAATACCAATCTTTAGCATTGTCCATTATTTAGCATTACATGGCAAAAATACCAGCGCTAATATATTTTAACGTTTTATTGCGTTCTTTTGTATTTTTGGTGATTATGTTGATATAAATACACAGTGCATATATAGTGTACAGTGTAACTAGAGTTGCAGATGTTGGATCAAGCATGATTCTAAAGCACTTGAGTAATGGAAAAGGAAAAGTGTTACTTCTTATGTGTTAATATTCCAAATGCAAGTCATATGAAAGGCAATTTGGACCCCTTGATGAAGCCACTGTGTGGGGCTATATAACCAGAATTGGTCCAGGTGCGGGCAGGGCTTACATATTAATATGGTCTAGAGCAGTGGTCCCCAACCTTTTTGGCACCAAGGACCAGTTTTGTGGAAGAATATTTTTCCAAGGCCCAGTAGGAGGGGGGGAGGAATTGCGATGTGTGGCTCGGTTCACACTGCTGTGGTCCTGGAACCCTGCGAATCCACTGCGGGTTCGTGCATCACAGGTTTTCTAGCGGCAGTTCACATTGCCCTATGCGAACTGCTGGGAGTTAAAAGTTAACGACACCCCAAATCAGTTTGAGTATCGCAGTGCGATCTGAAAACTGGTGAACCCATGCGATCCGATTCTGCTGCGGACAAAAAAAAAGGGTCCTGTGCGAGTTTGATGCGAATTCAGCCAAACGATTTGTATGGCTGAAATCGCACAGAGATCGCATGTGATGTGCACTGCAGTGCGGTGCGAATCACATCCGAACTCTGACATTGCTGCAGTGTGAACTGGCCCTAAATGTCCCAGTGTAAAAATATTATTAAATGTCCCAGTATAAAAAAATGATTTAATCATTTTTTTATACTGGGACATTTAATGATTTTTTTATACTGGGACATTTAATGAATTTTTTATACTGGGACATTTAATAATTTTTTTATACTTGGACATTTAATGTCCCAGTATAAAAAAAAATATTAAATGTCCCAGTATAAAAAATGATTAAATGTCCCACATCAAAAAAAAATTATTAAATGTCCCATTATAAAAAAAAATATTAAATGTCCCAGTATAAAAAAGTCCCTCTGCAGTGCCCACTGTACTTATAGTCTCAGCACAGGAAAGTAAGGGGGAGCCGTTAGAGATTGCGGAAATGCATTGAGCCGGTATATAGCGAGGGTGGGCGGAGAGATGACGTCATTCTCTCTCTCTCTCATTGGCCGGCCATGCCTCTGTGTAGCGTAGCCTTGCAGCGCCGTATGTTAGGGCGGGACACCGTCATCTCTCTGCTCGGGCAGCTGCATCGCTGATGGTCTCCTCCATGGCCCGGCTATAGCGGCGGTACGGCCCGGACAGTGTCATTCGCGTTGCGGCCTGGCTAGAGAGGCGGTACGGCCCGGCTTTGGGCTGCGGACCGGGGGTTGACGACCTCTGGTCTAGAGCACAGGTGTCAAACACAAGGCCCACGGGCCGAATCCGGCCCTCCAGGCCATTTCATGTGGCCCTCGCACCTCTCCTGCAGGAGAGCTCCAGCCCTCCTCTGGTCCTGCTCCAAACCCCTACTTTCTGCTTTCAAGCAATGCATCCACATTCTTCCCAGCAGCAGCATAAGGAAAGGGGATGCACTGCGATGTAAGGGAGAGTAGGGGACTCAACTTCTGATGGTGGGGTGGCTCTTGATATCTAATGTAAGGGGAGGGGATGCCCTGGACATCTAATCTTACAGATACAACCGGCCCTTTTGAGGACAATCATAATGCTGATGCGGCCTGCGATGAAATTGAGTTTGACACCCCTGGTCTAGAGAGATCAGATGACACAAGTTTTCTTAAATTCCACTAAAGTCTGCTGTTGGCTGACATCACAGAGCCGGTCCAGGCTCTGCAGGGATCCCAACAGTAATGTCAGGATCTGCCCAGCTGCCTCTCAGCACTCCACAGCTCCCAGCTGCCTCCACAGCACTCCAGTAAATGCTGTAGGGGCAGAGCAGAGAGTGGCAACTGGCGACTGCCAGTCACAGCTTTCTGCCAGAGCAGACCCGAGAACTGAATGATGAGCAGCCTTTGATCACTCAGTTCTCAGTGTGTAGCCAGTGGAAGATAGATGTAGCATTGGATCAATGCTGCATCCATCTAGGTGTGTATGAGTGTTTATTTTTTTTAAATCCCAAATTTCTCTTTTAATTTGCTTGTGGCAAATTACTGTGATCTGTCAAGAGGGATGCTCCACAATCCAACTAGAGTGCGGGCTCGAGTCAGACAGGTATGCCAAGAAACTCCTTCTTTCCATCACTGGGTACACACAGGAGGTATATGGAATATTCCTAGATTCCCCCTTCTCCACAAGAACCTGTTCCAAAGCTCAGCCTATCTTTCCCTCACAAGCATGTTTCCATCCTTACCTAAGCAGGCCATAGTTGACTCGATATTCTTTCCTTCCACCATGGGTTTAAGGAAAGAAAATGGCTTCCATGACAGAGGACGCACTGACCCCATGCCTAACTTGTCTCTAGAAGACAAAACAAAAGTACTTCTCCAGCAAAACAATTCCAATTGAAGAACTAAAGAGAGTGTGGCATCCTTATGCAGAACATCTTGCTACAATGGTATGCCTAGCTTTAGGGGGTTCGTCTTATTTCCATTTTGTTGACAAAATGAAACCATTTCATAGGCCAAGTGGTTCTAAAATGGACAAAAATGCCAATATAGCGATCCTTTGTTCAAAGTGAACTTGTGGCCAAGCTAAGGACATTCAATTAGTTAAACAGGTGATTGATATTAAAGTAAACATTTTCAAAATAAAAGAGAGGTCATACTTACCTGTTGTGTGTAATGATATTGCAGAGCAAACATTAAGGTAAAAAACTTTTGGTCTTTTGAACCACTTAAAAGTAGCCACGTTGCCTTAAGCAGGAGAGACTAAATTTGATTGTCTGGGCTGTTATTAGCTTGAGTTGAAAATGATAGTTCTTATTTATTTTGGTTGTTCCATAATTCCTGGTTATTGTTTGCTTCTGCCTTCTGCTGGGGAGTGTCCCTGATTAGAGTGTTATGCCTTGTACACACGATCGGAATTTCCGACGGGCTACACTCCGACGGAATTTTCAGATGGAATTCCATTCAAGCTGTCTTGCATACACACTGTCATGCCAAATTCCGACCGTCCAAAACACGGTGACGTACAACACGTAAGACGGCATTATAAAGGGGAAGTTCAAATCCAACGGCGCCACCCTTTGGGCTGCTTTTGCTGATTTAGTGTTACCGCGTGTTAGTAAAAGTTTGGTGAGAGCTGATTCGCGCTTTTCAGCCTCGTGCTTTTCAGTCCGTTAAAGCGTGATGAATGTGCTATCTCCATTATGAACGCTAGTTTTACCAGAACGAGCACTCCCGTCTCCTAATTTATTCTGAGCATGCATGTTTTTTTCTCCGCCGGAGTTCCACACAGACGAACAGAATTTCCGGAAAAAAATAGAACATGTTCTCTTTCTAAACTCTTTTTAAACTGGAAAAAAGTCCAATGGGGCACACACACGGTCGGAATATCCGCTGAAAAAATTCCGTCTGACTTTTTCCATCGGAAATTCCGATCATGTGTACAAGGCATAAGAGGTGCAAATAGCCAGGGATATGCATATTTTTATCTACCCGGCCAACCACTAGCCTCCTAGAATAGGGTGACCAGACATCCCCGGTTTCCGGGGACAGTCCCCAGATTGAGGACACTGTCCCCGGACCAAGTCTTTCCCCGGTTTTGTCCCCAGATTGGATTTGAACAGGGGCTGGGGCAATTAAAAAAAAAAAAACAGAATTACACATCCCCGCTCCACCGCTTCTACTAGCTTAGGGGTGTGTATTTTTTTCCATTATCTGTGCCCCTTTCTGTCTCTGATGATCATGTGCTGGTCGGAGCGGAGGTAATATTTCTTCAGTTTCGGGTGCATGCCCATTCAGCTCCGCTCGCATGTTCTTCTGCCTTGGCTCAAGTCCCGGCCAGCCACTTGCCTGCTTATCTCCTTGCCCTCCCTGGGGGAGTGATCTTCCTCCACTCCCCACCCAGTAGTAGCCAGAGCCCAGAGAGTAAGACTTGACAGGCTGTGAGATGGGCGGCGACAGGCAGAAAGTTGCTGATTGCCGCCATTACTAGTAAAAAAAAATCTGTCCCCGGATTTAATTTTAAAAATCTGGTCACCTTATTCTAGAAGCTCTCTTACCTCCCATGTTCTGCCTGGGGAGGGTGTGTGCTGTTGTTCCTGACCTGCCAGGCCTGCTGCCAGGGGAGGACACATGTGCCTGGAGAAGGGTAGGCCCAAGCCTGAGGACTAAAGCTTGCACTGTCTGGCCAGAGAAGTTGCCCATGCAAAATGAAGCTGAATTCTGGACTGAAGTATCAGGGAGGAGCTTTGCCTGGGGGAGAGAGTTCTGAAGACCATTGTGAATGCTTACAGTAAAGTACAATTATGGACAAAACTGTTCTTTAAAATTTTTTGATAGGGTAAGGGAATATTATAACGCCTGTCAGATTTTTTTTCTCTATCTGTATTCCATTGGGGAGATTTCACTTCCCGTCCCATAGCCAAAATAGGAAGTGAGAGGAAATCCCTGCAAATTAAGGGAGTCCCTTGGAGCCCCCTAGGTCACTAGAATTAGTGTCCCCATTGGAAAATTGTCCCTCTATTACTGTTCTGCAGACAACCAAAAATTTGGGATTTTGTTTTACTTTCACTTTCAGGACAGGACAAGACAAATAGAGAGGATGAATCTCCCTAAGGTCCCTTTCACACGGGCGGATCCATTTTTAGACTTCCGCTTGCTCAGGGGGGATCTCTCTGTTGATCCCCACTAAGCCGGCGAATGACAAGTCCATCTCTGCACACTGTGCAGAAACAGATCTGTCAGATCTCCGCTTTCCTCTATGGGGGGAATCGGATGAAAAATGTTTTCATCCGATCCGATCCACCAGACGGATGGAAAATAGTGTTTTCTCCTGCCTGGATTTAGCGGAGCGGGGCGGATCGGATGTCAGCGGACATGTCACCGGTGACATTCATTGCTCCATAGAGATGTATGGAGCGTCCGTTCAGGTCTGCCTGAAAAACTGACAGGCGAATCTGAACGGTCCGCCCCTGTGAAAGAGCCCTAAGGGGGGCACAGACAGCAATAAAAAATTACAAGTGTTCTAATCCATTTCCACTCTATCCACTATTCCTCCCCCGGAAGTTACACTTACAGGTAAGCCTAGATTAAGGCTTACCTGTAGGTGTTTGCAATATCTCCTAAACCTACACGGTTTAGGAGATATTTGCCAAAAGGTATACAACGGCGCAGGCACAGTGAGAATCACATTGATAAAACCGGCAATGCTGGATTTGACGGCTCCCGCGCGCATACGTGGAGTGACGTCTTCGCCGCTCCGGCCAATTACAGCGCCGGAGTGGCGATACCTGGAAGTAACCTTCCAGGTATCTGTGGAGAGATGTCTGCGGCCGGAGGGGGAGACAAGGACGGCTTCGGGGGCTTTGATTTAAGGTAAGTAATGCATAATGAGCTAGTATGCTAGTCATACTAGCTCATTAAGGCTTTGTCTTGCAGGTGTTTTTTTTTTTTTTTTCCGGGTTTACAACCACTTTAAATATTGTAGGAAGACTCATCCAGTGAGTGTAGTGCTGCAACTGCTAACAGGTGGAGGAATACAAGATGCTGGTCTTTGCGTAAAGTGTTACTAAACCCAGGACCCTGCATTCACTAAAGCTGGTCTCCCACAGTACACACATCATGGAAATGCAATAGTTTTAGTAAAAAGAAACTGTTAAATACCTTTTCTCATCAGCATTATATAGCAATCTTGTGACTTCAACCATGTCCAGTACGGCACTGGTTAAAGCTTGTTGGAGGAGTTTTCATTCTCCCCTGATTGTCCTATGAGGCTACAGGACCCGGCCCTGGCCCTCTATCTGGACAGTGCTGATTGGCCCTGTGCTGATCACATGCACTCTACCAAGAAAAAAAAAAAAAAAACTCTCTAGCAATACACACCAAACTGAGCATGTACAGAGTGCCCCCAAGTCTCTGTTCTGTCAGGGGATGGTTTGGGGACAGTGGAAGTAGGGGAGGAACAGAGAAGACAGGATCAAAGAGCCTTTTTACACAATGCAGAGGATTAACCCCTTAGGTTTCACAGTGAATATAACAAGTATGCTTTACTGCAAATACTGGCTGATTTATTCTACCCTCCTAGCACAACACCCCCCCCCCCCAATCCCCTCTCTTGCACACATTACCCCCCCCTCCCCCAGTACAAAATATGATCCTCCTTCGCTCTCCAAATGCCCCCTTCTAACACAAAAGATCTCATCCCAACTCATTCCTCTTATCACTACAGAAGGAGTGAGAGAGAGAGGTGAGGAGTTTTGAGCTGTATCCCCCCAGCAGTCTGGGAAGGAGACAGGGGGCTGTGATCGCATTATATACAGTTTGTTCTTTGCGGGCTCTGCATATTGTCCAGCTGCTTTATTTTGCTGCTTTGCAAACCTGCCTCCAGTCATTTGGCTTTATCTTGTTCCTGCTCAGAGTTGGACAGAATACCAGGAGTCTAAGGCAGTGTTTTTCACTTCAGTATACAGAGAGAGTGACAGTGAGAGAGAGAACAGCCAGCAGCTCCTTCTCCTGGCTCTCTCTATCTATATTCCTGTTGGCAATACAGAAAGCTTTGCGGGCCAGCCGACCACTCCTTAGCAACCATTGATGTCATTGGTTGGCAGGATACAGTTGGGTTGCCTGGACTGCATTCTGTATTGCCTACGGGAGTAAAGATAGCTGCAGGAAGGAAGAGAGAGCCAAGAGGAGAAGTTGGGCTGTGCTCTCTCTCTCTCTGTATACTGGAATACATGCCAGATTTTTGTCCTTTTCTCACGGCACCCCTGGGGCCTCTTTGCAGCACCCGGTTGAGAAACACTGTAGAACAGAACAGTCACAGGGATCAGTTCAGGGTATTGACTCGCAAGTCCCCAGGACAGCTGTGAACCTTCCAGCTTACTCTGGACACAATCCAGTGAGCGAGACAGTCCTTCTCTAGACCAGATCTCTTTGGAGAAGTCCTGCAGTCAGTACCAGGTCAATTCCAGGTCTCTGCACTATGGAGACCTCACAGAACAGCAACCAGTCCATAGGCTGTCTCAGGGGAAACAGCCCCCCCACTGAAGCTGGGAACTCTCCTTTCTAAGGAAAGGCGACTTATCCAGGGCTCCAGACTATTTATCAGCTCCCAGCCACCATCTGGGCACACCTCTCCAGCTATGCCTTGATCAATATTCAGGCTGGCTATTTGATTTCTCCCAGAGGTAGGGGGAAGCAATCAAACCCTGAACATGCCAGACCAAACAATCATTGCTCCCTTGATTATAGTAGGAGCCGAAAACTAAATTTACCTAACAGCCTAAATAGGAGGGTGGTACACATCAAAGATGAACAAATTATTGCTTTGGGTGTTAGTAAAAAAAATTAGGTTACAGTAAAGCCCTGTACACACAATCGGATTTCCTATGGATTCAAATCCGATGGATTTTTCCATCAGAATTCCGATGAAGCTGACTTGCATCAGTCTTGCCTACACACCATCAGTCTAAAATCCGACCGTCCCAAACGCTGTGACGTAAAACACTCAGACGAGCCGAGGAAAATTAAGTTCAATGCTTCTGAGCATGCGTTGACTTGATTCTGAGCATGCGTGGGTTTTTTCTCCGATGGAGTTCCACACAGACGATCGGAATTTACTATTGTTTTTTTTTTTCCATCGTATAAATTTAAAACATGTTCTATTTTTTTTCACCGATGGAAAAAAGACCGATGGGGCACATACACGATCGGTTTGTCCGATGAAAATAGTCCATCAGACTGTTTTCATCGTTAAAACGGATCGTGTGTACAGGGCATAACAGTTACAGTAAGCAAGAAATGGCATCCAACACCTCAGTAGAAACACTTCACAAGCCTGCGGACATTGCTTTCTTTAGAAGTAAAATCATGAAGAGCATAAATGGACACAATTGGGGTTATTTATGTAGCAGCAAACCCCCAACTAAGAGAGCCGCTGAATTTGGTCTCAGACCCTGCACACAGCACCTCCAACCCCCGGCAATTTACTCGACCCACTCTGGCACAGTTAGTCTAGGGTAATATCTCTTATACTCTATGGTAAAAACCAGACACCAATGCAAAGCGATTAAAGAATAACGAGTTTACTCTCTCTTGGTATAATAGATCAACAGTTATAACAAATCACACGTGCTTCTTGCAGAGCCCTGCAGCGAATAGCATACTACATATTAGTGAAATACAGTAATGGCATACCACATGTAACGGCCGTTAACTAAACGCCCTGTGACGCAGCAACTAAACTCTAACGCTTGGTCAGGCCTGACCCAGACTCTAAAACTCAGTCTCTAGGAGATGATTTTTTTGCATGCAAATCTTTAATGGTGGTGCACATTCAGGAAGACATTTGTAATCCACAGGTCAAGTAACAACACAGAACACTTCACTGAAGACCCTTTAACTCAGTTCTGCTATGGATCTCCAGTGGGGTCTCAAATACAAGCTGGTGGGCCACGACAGTCTGTAGGCCTAGCAACAGTATAAAGTATATGGACTGAGCATGTGCTTGCTCACCCCTCCGGACGCGATCCCAGTCCGGGACTTCCACCTGCTGTGTCTCCACACACAGCGTCTGCAGCGGTCGGGTCTCCGATCCAACAAAGGTTGAAAAATAACAAAGTCAGATGCCACCTAGGCTCGCAGTAGGGTGGACGGCTCTTTGGTAGCTGCGCAAGGCCCCAGGCTTCAGGCCTTGCACACCAGCAGATCCGCACAGGAGGACTTGTTCACCGAAGTCTTGTGTCCCAAAAAGAGGCCGAGCCTAGCCTCGCCCCTTCCTTATATAGCTCCACCCATGAGTCTCTGCGGCGGCAACATTGCACCCTGGGTGCCAAATGGGGTTCTGGGTAAGGTAGTCCTGAGAGTCTTAAAGGAGACCCCGCTACACACTCCCCCCACTTAAACTCTTTGGTCCCCAAAGATAATTTCAGCATACACTACGTACAACCCTAGACAAAGTTGCGTATGATGTTGGCATAGGGAATTCCCACCAAAACTGAGAGGCTGAATTCCCTTGCCCACAGGTCACACTATCATGAATGGCCTGCCTAACTGTGCCAGAGAGTGAGTTGGGGTTGCCCTCCACCAAATGAACAGTGGAGGGATCCGGATTCTCTGCACTCCTCCTGGCAGTGACCACAGAATCTTCTGAGCTCTTCCCCATTTGTGGGTAGGTCAACTTTTTGGGAGGCCTTATGACTCTTCGAGCCCTTTGCTCTCTTGGAGTTTCTGGCTCTGGCGCCACAGGTTCTTCTTCCGAAGCAGGCTCAGGGGACACGGCGGGCTCTGGAACATCTAATTCAGAAGCTGGAAGATAGAGTCTCTAGGGTCCTCCTCTGAGTAAGTGTCACAGGCATCCTCCCAGTGATCTGATAAAGGACTAGATGGGATGAACTCAGTGGCTTCTGCATTCAGTGTACTGTCTATAGTGTCTTCAGTGGCCAGAAGATCCATAGCAGAAGCTCCTGGGGTTGGGGAAGGCCACAACCAATCAAGTTCTTGTTCTTCATCTCTACTTAGTTCCGAGGCCTCGATATCTTCAGCTCGAGAGGTCTGGGACCGAGTGTTTGGCCTGGGAGTATCCAGGATGGAGGCTGGTTCAGGGGAGTCCCTCACTGGAGGTATCCTGACTGCTTCTGCAAGTTGGAGCAGGTGGTTCCGATGCCAGGTCTTCAGTGGCCCTACCTTCCCTTCTGGCTTCAACTTGTAGACAGGTAGGCCAGGCAACTTCTTACAAATGACATAGGGTTCAGGTCTCCATCTGTCTGCAAGTTTGTGTTTTCCAGGGACCCCCAGATTGCGTTGCAGTACTCGGTCCCCTGGTTGCAGGTCCTGGATCCGGACCTTCAGGTCAAAGTTCCTTTTGTTGCGGGCTCCCCTTTGATCTGAGGCCGCTTGGGCCTGTTCATAGGCTAACTTCAAGCTGTGTCTGAGTCTGTCCACATATCCTTTGTGGGATGTGGCTGAGGAATGGTCTAAGGAAGTGCCAAAGGCCAGGTCTACGGGTAACCTTGCTTCTCTCCCAAACATGAGTCGGTAGGGGGAGTAGCCTGTAGCATCACTAGTGGTACAGTTGTAAGTGTGTACTATAGCTGCTATGTGTCAGCTCCAATGTTGTTTCTTCTCGCTATTCAATCCCCAACATGTTGAGCAGGGTTCGGTTAAACCTCTCCGGCTGAGCATCTCCTTGTAGATGGTAAGGGGTGGTTCGGGTTTTCTTGATCCCTAAAGAATCTAGGAGTTTCCAGATCAGCCGACTCTCAAAGTCCCTCCCTTGATCTGAATGGAGTCGCTGTGGTAGCCCATAGTGGACGAAATACTTCTCCATAAGTACCTTGGCCACCGTGGAAGGCTTCTGGTCTTTGGTTGGGAAAGCTTGGGCATACCGGGTGAAATGATCAGTTATCACCAGAACATTTCCTAGTCCACTCAGGTCGGGTTCGAGGCAGAGGAAATCAATGCATACCAGATCCATCGGGCCTTGACTTTGTAGATGGCCCATTGGGGCAGCTTGATGGGGTAAAGTCTTCCGCTGGATGCAGCGTGCACATGAATGGCAATACTCCTCCACCTCAGCCTTCATGCAGGGCCAATAGAACCGACTTCTGACGAGTTGAAAGGTTCTTTCAGCCCCCAGGTGGCCGTGGTTGTCATGTAGGGCGACCAGAACAGTCTCTCTGTGTTTCTCGGGAAGAAACAATTGCCATTTATCCTCCAGGTCATCAGAGGGGCCCCTTCGGTAGACCACTCCCTGATGTACCTGCAACCTGTCCCACTCCTTCCTCAATAGGCGAGCTTCCCTTGAGGGGTGACGCAGGAGTCTATTTGGATCCTGATTCTCCAGGGCCTCCAGGACCAATCTTCCCATAGGGTCTTCCAGTTGATCACCTCTCAGCTCCTTCTTTGACAGTTTTGGCAGATTGTCTTCTTCCAGTTGAGTTACTCCACAGTATTGTTTGGGAACTCCTACCAAGGTAACTCCTATCTCTTCTGCTCTTGAGCCTCCTCTGGCTTGTAGTTCAGCCCCTTGGCAAAGGGCCCGCACCCCGTCAGGTGCCACTTGGGTCCAGTCCTCTGTGTCCCTGGTGGGGGCATGAGATCTTCTAGACAGGGCGTCCGCAAACCGCACAAGACGCTGCAGAATGGCTGGACCGCAACGAACAGGGTCTCCGCAGACGGGGCCCAGAGAATAGAGAAGGTTGATGGTTTTTTTGGAGTATAAATATCAAGGGCGAGAAGGGCAATGGATTACAGTTACTAAGTTGATGTTGCCGTAAGAGGACCATAACCTGTTCACAGTTACCAGCGAATGGTTTTCCGTTAACTTTTCTTTCTACCTCGCTGGTGAGAGACTGTAGGTGGAGTGAGCTTACACAACCCCCTATGTGTTGCCTGATGCCATGGCAGACATGGCTCCAGTTTCTGTGCCCTGTTGGCACTTGGAAAACCCCATATAATATCACTCTGCACCGGTGGGAAGTCCCAAATCGCGCCCTGTTGGCAGATCATGGGCCACCGGTTGACGACTATTATTTTGGTGTTTTTTTTTCTACTTGTTACAGTGTTCATGGTACTGCGCCGATGCGCAGACAGGTTTTCTTCAGTTTCCACATAATGTTTCAATCCACTAAGTACTGTACTGTCCTAGTCAATGCACTACAATCTTTGCTGACTGCACTAATACGCTTTTTGATGATTGGATGGTGGGGCAAGGGGCTGCCGTTTCCTCTTGGGTATACCCCCCATTCAAACAGAACATTGTATTTCTACCTACTAGGGGACTTTAATTGCTATATAGATCCTAGACTGGATAGACATCCCCCAGTTGCGCCCCCTAGGGGTAACCGAGGCACGGCACTAGGCCGCCTGATGGAGGAGGTGGGGTGGGTAGATGTATGGCGAGTTAGGAATCCAAACTGTAAACAATTCTCCTGTTTCTCTAAGACACATGACTCCCTTTCTCGCATAGATCTCTGCTTGGGCACTCCTAACGTAGTTAGTTATACCTCTATGGTAGAATATTTTCTGCGAGGGGTCTCAGACCACTCCCCACTAGTGCTGTGGTTGGTAACACAACCGCCCAGTTCGTTGCCCAGGGCCCCATGGAAGCTAAACGCCTTTTGGCTCAAACTGTTTACATCACCAGAACGTGTAGAATCCAAGATTGAAATCTTTCTACAGGCGCATGACAACCATCCCGACCTACTACTAAAGTGGGAAACCCTGAAAGCATTTCTTAGAGGGGTGTTTATTGAGGAAATACAGATTATAAAACAAAACTCTTCTGCCTTGATGGAGCGGGTGGGGGACCAGGTGAAACAGCTGGAACTTACCTATGTGACTAATCCTACCGATAACGCCCGGGAGGCTTGGATGTCGGCCCAGGATTCTCTGGACCGTCTGCGATCCTCCGCGGCTGAGAGGAAGAGGTTCTTTACAAAGCTAGCGTTCTACGAGGAAGGGGAGCAGACTGGTCGCCTTTTGGCCAAAATAGCAAGGTCCCAAACACAACCCCCAGCCATCGGTGCTATACGCACCTCTACTGGTAAAGTGGTTAATTCCCCCGAGGCCATTATATCCGAGCTGGCATCCTTCTATGAGGGCCTATATCGGTCGAGGGATGCCTACTCGGATGAGGATCTGGGTGCCTATATATCTAGCATTGATTTGCCCAAGATTTCTACCACAGCTAGAGAACAACTTGATGCCCCCATTACTTTGGGCGAGCTGCAGCTGGCTCTTTCCCTACTTGTAAAGCCCCCGGGGAGGACGGCCTACCAATGGAGGTGTACACTCAATTTGGGGAGCATTTGTTACCAGAACTGTTGAGGGTCTTTAATGCCGCTCTGGATGCTGGCCAGCTCCCTGGCTCTATGGCCAGGGCAAATGTCATATTACTGTTGAAGCCGGGGAAGGATCCGATTGACCCTGGCTCCTATAGACCTATTTCTTTATTACAGAGTGATGTGAAAATCCTTGCCAAGGTCCTGGCGCGTAGGGTCAATGGGATAATCTCCTCAATTATACACCGGACCAGGCTGGCTTCATGCCGCAGAAGTCCACTGCTACCAATTTAAGACGGATGTTCCTAAACATGCAATTGCAGGTGGATAATGGAGGTCGTAGAGCTCTCCTGTCCCTGGATGCCAACAAGGCATTTGACAGCGTCAGTTGGAGGTTTCTATGGGCAGTGCTGGAGGAGTTTGGTTTCGGGGACAAATTCATTGCGTGGGTCAAGTTACTGTATGCTTCCCCCCAGACGACTATCAGGGTGGCGGATAGAATGTCACCGGCTTTTGCTCTGGGCAGGGGGACGAGGCAGGGCTGTCCCCTGTCTCCCCTGCTCTTTGCGATTGCCATAGAGCCGTTGGCGGCCCTGGTGCGAGCTAGCCCTCGGATTCAGGGGTTCCAATATGGCACGCTGCAGGAAAAGATCATGTTATATGCAGATGACATGCTACTCTTTCTTGGGGACCCCACAGACTCCATTCCCGGGGTTATGACAATTATCACGCAATTTGGTCACTTTTCTGGTTTAACCATTAACTGGTCGAAATCAGCCCTGATGATGTTGGATGAAGATGGTGGGGTTACTCTGCCTGACTCTTGTCCCATTCCAGTGGTGTCTGGTTTTAAATACTTGGGGGTGCAGGTGTCGCCCAGGTTGGGGGACTACTGCTCCCTTAATGTGCACCCATTGTTGTCAAGGTTTAGGGATAAGATTAATACATGGAATACCCTAAAAATGTCACTGGCCGGTAAGGCCAATTTGATAAAAATGATCTTAATGCCCCAACTCCTGTACTTTCTACATATCTCACCTGTTGTGATCCATTTGAAAATCTTTAGGATAGTGAATACACTTTTCAGGCGGCTGCTCTGGCATACTAAGCCCCCCCGGATCAGACTGGAGCATTTGCAGCGATCCAAGGACAGTGGAGGGTTGGCGGTCCCCAACCCTTGGCTGTATTATATCGCAGCACAGTTGCAGCATTTGATCGGCTCTATGTCCCAAGACCTGGGGAGCTCGGCGGCACGGCTGATGCTGTTGGCCACTGGTGCCGAGACTGTTCCGCTGGGGCTGGAGGCGCAAATGTTCCTAAAATCTAATAAGCAAACCCCGACACTATCACTTATCCAAAAGGTATGGAATAAGGGCAGACAACTTCAGGGAGTGCAGGGATTTACGGAATATAGTCTGATATGGGGCAATAGGTCATATGTGGAGCTGGTCAAGCTGCAGCAGGGGCCAAGATGGCGTGCCCATGGTGTAGCTCTGTTATCCCACATATTCGAGAATGGTAAATTGCTCACTTTCCCCGAACTGAGGGCAAAATTTGGCCTCCCAGCTAACATGCACTACTACTATCTTCAGCTCCAGCATGCAGTCGCCGCACAGGGCGACGCGGTGGAATGGGTTCAGTCACCTGCCCCCGTGTTCCATGTGTTACATACTAGCACTGAAACGAAGGGATTCATTTCCCAATGTTACCAGATGCTGCTGGCAAAACATCTACGAGCGTTCCCGAGTAAGGCGGAATCTCTGTGGGAGAGGAACCTGGGTTCACTGACGGGGGATCAATGGGAGTAGGCATGGAAGTCAGTCACCAACTGCTCCTTGAATGTCGCGCAAAAAGTATCCCAGCTGTATATACAGTTGAGGGTCCATTACACCCCGACGAAACTACACAAGATGGGTAAGCTACCAGACCCTCTGTGTGGTAGATGTCAAAGACATAACGTAGACCTTATCCACCTCCTGTGGAGATGCCCGAAGCTCCACAGGTATTGGAGTGAGGTGGTGGGCACACTGAATGGCGTATTTAGAACGGTGATCCCTGTGGATCCTATGTGTTGCTTATTGGCGGTCCTGGAGGATGTGATCCCGGAGGAGTTGGCTAGGATCGCAGTCTCGAGAGCTCTATTTCAGGCTAGAAAACTCATTCTAATGGGATGGAAATCGGTTTCACCGCCTACCACCGCCTCATGGGTAGCGCACATGGGACATACTCTGATTATGAAAAAATACATATACCAACACAGAGGTAGCCCGGGAAGGTTTGAAAAAATTTGGTCCCACTGGCTGAATACCCCAGGCCTCAGCCCCAGGGAGTTAGTATTGTCCCGACTGTTACAATGCCCATAATATTGTGATGCTAATGTCTGATGTACTTATTAATGCAAGATTGTAGTGGTGCACTGAAGTGTTCTTTTGAAGTTTGCCAGCAGAGGGAAACCTTTGCAACTTTGTGTGTACAATGGAAACTGCTGTGATTCATCTTATGTTCAATAAAAAACCTTTCGATAAAAATAAAAAAAAAGACAGGGCGTCCGCATCTCGATTTCCAGCCCCTGGCCTGTACTTCAGGCTGAAATTGAATCCAGACAGGGCGGCCAGCCATCTGTGTCCTGTGGCATCCAGCTTTGCTGTGGTGAAGAGGTAAGTAAGGGGGTTGTTGTCTGTCTTCACAGTGAACTCTGCCCCATACAGGTAGTCTTTAAGCTTGTCAACTACCGCCCACTTAAGGACCAGGAATTCCAACTTGTGAGTGGGGTAGTTCTTCTCAGAGGGGGTCAGGCTCCTGCTCACGTAGGCAACGGGGTGGAAGTTGTCCTTCATGCTCTTGGTAGAGCACTCCTCCCAGACCGTCATGACTGGCATCTACGTGTAGTTCATAGGGTCTTGTTGGTTCTGCGTAGGCCAAGACTGGGGCAGTGGTTAGGCTCTTCTTCAACGCCTGGAAGGCCTCTTCACACTTCTGGTTCCACTGATCTTTGACTGACTCTCCCGGCTTCCTGGGTCCTGAGTCGTCCTCTTCCCCTTCTGTCTTGAGTAGTTCATTCAGCGGTCTGGCGATTCGGGCAAATCCCTCTACAAACCTCCTATAATAGGAGCAGAACCCCAAGAAGGATCTGAGTTCTGTTACCGCAGTGGGCCGTGGCCAGGAGGTAACTGTCTCCAACTTCTTGGGGTCTGTGGCCACCCCTTCTTCAGACACTATGTGTCCCAGATAGTTAACGGAAGACTGGTAGAACTGACACTTCTCGGGCGAAAGCTTGAGCCCCTCCTCACTAAATCTTCTCAATACCTTCTCCAGCCTCTCCTCGTGTTCCTCCAAGGTTCTCCCAAAGACAATGACATCGTCCAGGTACACAAGGACTTTGATAAGGTTCATGTCTCCTACAGTCTTCTCCATGAGACGTTGGAAGGTGGCGGGAGCTCCAGACAGTCCCTGAGGCATTCGGTCAAATTCAAAGAACCCCACTGGGGTTATGAAAGCTGTCTTCTCCTTGTCCTCTGGATGCATAGGGATCTGGTAGTACCCACTTTTGAGATCCATAACGCTGAACCACTTCGCTCCACTCAAACTCTGTAGGGCATCCTCTATCCTAGGAGTGGTGTACTGGTCAGGGATGGTTCTCCTGTTGAGAGTCCTGTAGTCTATACATAGCCTCAATGACCCATTCTTCTTCCTGACCACCACTATCAGGGAGGCATAGGGGCTTCTAGACTCCCGGATCACACCAGTCCTCTTGAGTTCTGCGAGTTGTTCCCTCAGATCTTCCAGATCTGCTAGTGGGACCCGCCTGACCCTCTCTCTGAAGGGCTTGTCTTCCTGGAGGCGGATTCAATGGGTGGCACTCCTTGCACACCCCACATCGAACTCATCTTTGGAGAAGATCTTCTCCTATCTGGTCAACTGGGCCTTAGCTCTCTCCTTCCAAGCCCTGGGTAGATTCAGGTTCTCCATAGAGAGCTTCTCCTAAACATCTCCTCCTTCACCCGTCCTTTTGACTTCAGACAGGGCAACCGGGGCAGCAGGGCTCACCTGGCCCAGCAGCATTCTGGTGGGAATCTCCATGGGACCACCGGTAGTGTTCCTGACACTCACCGGAACTCTACAATGGGCCTTCTTCAGGGCCTTCAGAGGAACCACTTCTGGGATCACTTCCAAACCCGAGTGTTCTTCCCTTGGGTCGGGCTCCAGCATGACAAAGGGTCCAGGTTGTTCCCAAGTAAGCTTCACAGTGGCTCTTAGACAGGTTACTTCGCCGGGCTGCAACACTACCCCTTTTCTTCCAAGTCTCCACACCTTCCCTATCCCCTCTTCAGGGGTCTTCTTCTCCAAGACCAGTCATTGGTAGGCCGTCTTCAGCATGGGATGGATCTTGGTGACTGCAGGCCCGCCCCCTGTACAAGAGGGGTCAGGAGTCTCCGGACCAGATCCGTATTCATCCCTATTATAAGGGAACTCTTGTTGGCTCCAGGCGGCTGAGGGCACACAACTGCCAGGGTGTCGAACATTTCAGCCTTCCCAGCCACGGATGGGTCAAAGGTCATCTTGATGGGCAGGTAGCTATCGTAAGGGAAACTCTGGGTGCCAATTCCCCATATTTCCAGCTCTTCTATCTTCTGGATGGGTAGATGACTTAAGTGTTTGTCATAGAAATCCCTGTATAGTAGGGTCACTTGTGCCCCAGTATCCAAGATGGCTCTTGTGTAGACTCCCTCCACTTGAATGGGTACTATAGGAGATGGCCTACCAGCTTCTCTGGATATGGCCTGGCAGAGGTCACCTTCTTCTGGTCCTTTCCCTTCGGACTTTCTTTCGTCCAACTCCCTTTGGACTTTAGTCTTTCTTGGGCCTGATATGCATTGATTTCCCTCCTCTTAATGGGTGTACAAACCCGCTGAGGGATGTTATTGTCTTTCTTAGTTGTGCATCTCCTTTGGGGAATGCTGTGCCTCTTCTGAGGGGTCTTGCCCTCTCTCTTTGGGGTGTATCCCTGCTGAGGGATACTGTGTTTCCTCTGAGGGGTTTTGTCTTTTCTCTTCTTTAGCTTCTCATTCAGTTTGGAGCTCACTGAAGATGATGGGCACCCGGTTGACTCCTTCACCGGGGCCCTCTGAAGTTTCCCGCCGGCTTGCGGTTGTCTATTTTCTTATTTTTGGGGCTGGAACACACAGCTGCAATATGGCCAATTCCCCCACAGTTAAAACAGACTATATCTCCCCATTCTTGTAGAGATGCGGGTGCTGAGGCAATTGGGAATAGTTCCTTCCTTGGTACTTCTCTCTCGGGACCCTCTGGATCTTTTGCTTTCAGAGAGGTGAGCATCTCTAACACCTTAGACATTTGTGATTTTAAAGTGTCTACTTCTGAGTCTCTTTCAGGGGTCATCACTGAGTTGACCATTACTGGTGCAGGGGCGGCATTTGTCTTAATCATTTGCTGGTCCTGCTGCAGTGCCTCCTCATCTCTGATGATTTTTATCAAGTCAGAGTAGGTCAGTGACGTTCCTCCTCCCGAGGTTTTCAGGTGAAGCCAGACTGGATCCGAGCGCAACGCTCCCTTCAGGACTTGCTTCATTCTGGCTGCATCTGTATCTTTGGGCATCATTCCCTTCTTCAATACAATTTTGCACAGCAACCTGTTCAGTCTTCTGACATACTCCGAAAGCTTCTCATTCGGCAGTTGGAAAGTATGTTCGAATTGGTAGATCATCTCTGTCACCTTTTCTAACTGACCGAACTCCTCCTGTAGCATGGCTAGGCAGTCTAGAGCCGTGCAATCTGTATTCCCAAACCGGAAGCTTTTCACTGCTTCTGCAGCTGCGCCTTTCAGGCTCTCTATCACTTGTTGCCTTTTCTGCGCTTCAGGCACCTCCCATGCCTCTACTGCCTGCAATGCCTGCTCCACCCAAGTATCAAAATCTTCCTCCCCTGCAGGGACAGGGAGCTTCCCTGAGAATGTCTTTAATCTCCGGTAGCTAGTTTCTACATTTACAGTGCTTGTCTTCTGACACTTTGTTAGCAGATCCCCTATAGCATTTATCAGTTCTGGTGATATGGCAGTGACAGGTGCAGGTGCCGCCGGAGGCGTCGCCCTGTCTCTCCTTTCAGGTGAGACACGGGTTGCCCCCTGCGGTGATCCCGTTGGTGATGGCTACTTCTTTATAGTCATTGCGTGCGCCAACCTATAGGTTTTGTTGTCTGGCGTCCGCACACAGTTGCGCTTGAAAGTCTCTGGCATCCCGCCCCAGTACTCTACTAGTGCATACTGATACGAGATATCCAGGTCTGATTTTATCTCAGTCACCCACGGTGTATGATCTGGGGACACGGACATCATTAGCTGCTCTACTGTCTCTGTTGACCACTCCTCCCCCGGGAGGCTGATGACTACCGACTTGTCTGGCTCTGCTCTAGATGCTTCGCACCACGCTTTTACTGTTAGCGGGTCCATGCCGGTACCTCTGGCGTGTTCACCTGCTGTATCAGGATCCCGGACGAGAACCCCCACGTGTAGCGCACCCCCAACTAAGAGAGCCGCTGAATTTGGTCTCAGGCCCTGCACACAGCACCTTCAACCCCCGGCAATTTACTCGACCCACTCTGGCACAGTTAGTCTAGGGTAATATCTCTTATACTCTATGGTAAAATTCAGACACCAATGCAAAGCGATTAAAGAATAACAAGTTTACTCTCTCTTGGTATAATAGATCAACAGTTATAACAAATCACACGTGCTTCTTGCAGAGCCCTGCAGCGAATAGCATACTACATATTAGTGAAATACAGTAATGGCATACCACATGTAACGGCCGTTAACTAAACGCCCTGTGACGCAGCAACTAAACTCTAACGCTTGGTCAGGCCTGACCCAGAATCTAAAACTCAGTCTCTAGGAGATGATTTCTTCGCATGCAAATCTTTAATGGTGGTGCACATTCAGGAACACATTTGTAATCCACAGGTCAAGTAACAACACGGAACACTTCACTGAAGACCCTTTAACTCAGTTCTGCTATGGATCTCCAGTGGGGTCTCAAATACAAGCTGGTGGGCCACGGCAGTCTGTAGGCCTAGCAACAGTATAAAGTATATGGACTGAGCATGTGCTCACTCACCCCTCCGGACGCGATCCCGGTCCGGGACTTCCACCTGCTGTGTCTCCACACACAGCGTCTGCAGCGGTCGGGTCTCCGATCCAAAAAAGGTTGAAGAATAACAAAGTCAGATGCCACCTAGGCTCGCAGTAGGGTGAAAGGCTCTTTGGTAGCTGCGCAAGGCCCCAGGCTTCAGGCCTTGCACACCAGCAGATCTGCACAGAAGGACTTGTTCACCGAAGTCTCGTGTCCCAAAAAGAGGCCGAGCCTAGCCTAGCCTTATATAGCTCCACCCATGAGTCTCTGCGGCAGCAACATTGCACCCTGGGTGCCAAATGGGGTTCTGCGTAAGGTAGTCCTGAGAGTCTTAAAGGAGACCCCGCTACATTTACTAAAGGCAAATCCATTTTGCACTACAAGTGCAAACTACAAGAGCAAAGTGCATTTGAAATTGCACTGAAAGTGCACTTGGAAGTGCAGTCGCTGTAAATCTGAGGGGTAGATCTGAAATGAGGGTTAGCTCTGCCGATTTTATCATCCAATTATGTGCAAGCTAAAATGCTGTTTTTTATTTTCCTTGCATGTCCCACTCTGATCTACAGCGACTGCACTTCCAAGTGCACTTTCAGTGCAATTTCAAGTGCACTTTGCACTTGTAGTTTGCACTTTTATTGCAAAGTGTATTTGCCTTTCGTAAATAACCCCCAATGCCCTTTTCCCTGCAAGGGTTTCCAAACTTTAGCATTTTCAGAAAAAGGTCTATCTTTTCTGGCTGTCACAAAAGAAGATTTTAAAGAGTGAAATGGATCTTGTCTAGGAATATATTAGAACAAGACCAAAGAAAAGGCAATTGACTTGAATATTTTATTATTTGTCTTCTTAGAAATAGAAATAACTAAGCTAATTAAAAATAAGTTAAAGAAGCGGTGTAACCTTTCCTTCAGGGGCATAGTATCTTATTCCTTTGTCAGTGTCTTTTACTTTTCTGGGAACACAATACAGGCATTTGCAGCATGAATAAAATATTGGTCTGGCAGAGGCTATACAAAAAGAAAATTAGTACACGCTAATGATCTGGCAAAAGTAAAACAAAAAAAAAAAAAGGTAAAGGTTTTTCTATGTTTAAAAGGAACTTGGTTCTTATTAAAAAATGGGGGCTGGAACCATGGCAAAGATGATGCTTACAGTATGTGACCCTAAGATTTTTGTTTTCCGAGTTTCCCAAGGAGCAGAAGTACGCAGTGAAGGTCTTATGTCTCTTTGTATGTGTGGGATAGAGATTCACAACATAGTATAAATATGGGATAGCATTGGCATGTACACCTGACATATACAGTATACTTGGCACAATTTAGGTAGCTTGTGCACATAATGTGCAAGACTTTACGTCGAAATATGAACCGCACGATTGTAATGGTGGAACATTACCAATTAAAATCTAGGTAACCATGACCTCCTCTAAGATGTAAGGCTATACTAGGTTACAGAGGAGTCCCAATAGCAAGACTGCAGACCATGACTTTAACATACGCTGACATGTACTGCTTTTGACGCTGGAAAAGATGACAGTGACATTGACAGTGATGGCTACCCTGACACTGATAGCTAAAAATAGAGATTAGCTCATAGCTAATGTTTCACACCTCTCTGGTGCTAATAATAGCTATGGAAGAGTTTAGGCCAGGTCATCCAAGATATTTACTTTATCAGGGGATCCTGATGAGCCTCAAGTTTTTGTGGGCACTCTGAAAGTATTTTTGATAGATGTAGATGACATTATTTTAAACCCATCCGCTTCACCTCTTCTAATTTGTATATCAGACATACTGTTAAATGAGGCTTGTAATATGATAAGAGTTGAAGTACAGAATTGTTCTGGACACTGGTAGCCTAGTGGGGAAGAGTGGAAAAACTGGTATAGTGGGAAATCAAGATTGTAAACAGTAATTGTTGCTTGGTACCAGGGCCGCCATCAGGAATTTTGGGGCCCCTTACACAGCCCCTTACACAGCTCCCTGGAGCAGAGAATCGGGGGGTGCTGCTGCCGCAAATCAAATTGAGAACCGGAGGGGGCCCCTTACAAGAAAAAAAGGGGTGTTACCATCCGGGCCCCTGGGGACCTCTGGGCCCCTTACATGTCTGCTGCCTGTACCCCCTAATGGCGGCCCTGCTTGGTACTAAGGAGCATCCATTCACTTAAAGAAGGGTAGATGAGCATTAGCAAAAAATTTAGATTTATCTTTACAGATGCTAGGGCTACAGCCCCATTTAAGCATAAGGGGAGTTACTGCATAGGCACAGCTAGCGTCAGAATATATTCAGAGCTAGAGTATGGCAAACTTTGGAGGTGGTGCCTGCAGTCAAGGAGAGGTATGTAAGCACCTTGGTGGGGGTTCTAAAATAGATTTATAAAAGTTTGGGATACTTAAAAAAAAAAACATACATACTCAGCTGCATACTGCAGCATCAGTGTGATGCTCCTGCAGGTGTTCCACGACAGCTCTAAGCCCAAGAACTAAGAAATCATATGACCTCTGATCATTCAGGTCTCAGACTGCTCAGAGCACCGCTTTCCACTCTGCCCCTCTAGTGCTTACTGGAGCACCAGGCTGGAGAGAGAGCAAGTGCACCTGGCTTCAGCTCTCAGCCTTGCACTCGTTCTGCTCCTCAACTTCAAGAACAGTCTCAGCCCCTGTGCCATACCTGATCAAGTGAAAGTTACTGCACGCACTTATAAGAACACAAATGTGGATACCTTTAACTCAACTGTGAATTAGTATCAGGAAATAGACACAAGACCGTTTAGTGCTAAATTAACTCAATGTATTGGTATGGGTTAGAGCAAAGTCAGCAATAAAACAGTGCATAAAAGCATTAACTGCAATGTGAATAATATTACCATAACTAGTCTAGAGTGCACTCTAAGAGAATGGCCATGATATGGTCCTATGTCCCCTGCATAGGTAGTAAGTAAAGGTAACTGTGTAGCAGCTGCAAAAGGGTCCTAACTCTTCAGCTGGCTAGCGTTTAGGCCCTATGGTGCCATTGGTGCAGATTGAAATAATCCCAGTCAAGCCTTCAGGCAGCAATAAGGCTACTAGATGGCTGTATGGTCAGTTCCTAAGGCCTAGTTAGCACCTATGCACGTATGCAGGTTGCAGTTTGCATATTGCAGGTGCATTTTGCATTTTTCAATACATGCTTTTCATCCATTGAAGTCTATGGAACCAAAAAACAGAAAAAAAAATGACCTGGCCTGTAGCGCCCTCACCTCTCCCCCTGCCTGCCTTTTTAGTTTCGGCTCCTCGTAGGGAGGGGAGAGGCACACCGCACCACAAGCCCGTACCCTCCTGAGTAAGGTGGTTTAGCGGTGTTAATTTTCGGGCCTGCCTGCTGCTGGAGTTGAATCCTCCCGAGGATGATTCCCACCTCTACCTTAGGTAGAGGCAAGTCCTTATGTTTTCCCCAGTAATGTAACTGTCCAAACCAACTGAAAGTCCAACTTCTATATTTATTTCACACGGATAATAAATATGCCTCTTTGACAGCAGACAGGTTGGAGCGAGACACAGGACAGCTTAGGTGGGAGGAGGTCCAGGCACAAACTTGAATCAGACTCTTTGACTGTTTAGGTTTCACAAACAGTTTTGGCGCACGATCTCTGCCACAGATCGTGAGGTTGGTCTCTGCCCCAGACCGGGTGAATAAAGTCACTGTCACTGACTAATTGCATAAAGTCACTGCCACTGACTAGGTGAATAGGGCACGGCCCTATGAGGCCACTGCCACTGACCTTGAATGTGAACTTCCTTCTTAAGTAATATTTGGCCCATGTAAAGGAGAAGACATCCCTCCGGAGAGTTACCAGAGGTCCTCACCGTCACCACGACTCTGCGCTGGGTCTTCGGTACAGGTAACCCCCCTGGCCTCCTTTTCCTAGATCCGGGTCCCCTCGCAAGGCGGCACCCTGGGAGTCCTCGATCCCCGGCGGAACCCAACCGAAGGTGCTGGGCTCCGGGCCTCCAAAATAGTACCTCACCCCAGACTGAAGGTGTCTGGGATGGAACAGGAACCAGGCCTCCGGGCCTAGGGCACCCGGAGACGACCCACACGCACACCCAGGCTGAAGGTGCCTGGGCGCGGACGAACCCCTATGGAAGATGGCCGCCCCTTTTTATACCCTCTCCCGACAGGCACAGCAGGTTCCCCGCCCCGCCGTACTGCTGCCGAGAGGGGACAAGAAAAGGCACAACCTTGTATTGTGGTTCAACCCGGACCTATGGCGACAGCGCCACCTGTAGGCCCCAGGGAACTATGCACCAATACTATCTCCCATGACACAGAAATGGTTCATTAACCCTAACAATAGTGTGTCTGAGCCTAACTACCACTCAGACACTCTCCTAAATTGAACACCCCGCTACAGGCCCTTTCCATAAAATGCACAAATGTGAACTAAACCCATAGGAAACAATGTTAAATGGACTGTATTGTGTTTCTGCAAAACTAAAAAACGTGCTAAAAAATGCATAGGTGTGAACCAGGCCTGAGGGGCTCAGTCTCTTTAGCAGCATATAGAAAATCCCCACAGCAGCTCACCAGCTCCAGTGATATTGCATCTTACCATCCGGTCACATGGAGCAATTAGTCCACTCTCTGCACTGCACTGCAGGTGACTCTGGCTGTCAGCACCCCCAAACTCAGCACTCTGGATCCTATTTGGGCTGCCGTTATGCAGCAGTAATGGTGCACACTGGACAGCGATGTGTAGTCTCCAAACTCCCTCAGGGCCAGAGGAAGCTGTGTTCTCTACGGCATGAGAAAATTCAGCTCTTTCCCCTCCTCCTGCTAATCTCTCTTTGGGAAACGTAATTCAAAATAGAGTATTATGACTATTATTTTTAATTATTTATATTATGTTGCACCGTACATTAGGACCCTTTTGCATTTATGCATGCATTAACACACTGGTTATTGTGCAATAAGACACTGAATTGAGACAGATCATTTACATTTTATCCTGAATGGCAGATGGCAGCTAGCATCATTCCACGAATAACTGCACCTGCGGCATCTTCACTATTAGGCATAGCATATTACTTTGCCAGCTAGTATATGTTCATGTGAAATTCGAAATGAACAGCACTGTATATTAAATAGCACACAAATGCTCACTACCTTTGCACACCTGATTACAGCTACATTCTATAATGCTCTAGCAGTAGGATGTAGGGAAGTGAATGCAGTTGACTTTTAGCTATATACTTAGAAGTACTAACAATATTCTGCATAGTGAAGCCATCATAGAACAAGCAGTGGCAGATGGGCCCTTCTCTATGTTAGATGATGCTCAATTAATCGCAGGGAATATCAGGCCTTCCACACTGATGTATGGTGCTGCACTCACATTCCAGAGTATAATATCGCCATTGTCCAAGCAGGAGATGTTGTTTACCAAGTGGTTTGTGCAATCCCCTTACCAATAGGAAGAATCAGGGCTGTTTTGTTGTATAAAGCTTCTACAAACAGTGTTATCTCGTTCCCTTGGAGGGAGTGTAATACTGAATAGTCATGTATCTCAGAGAGAGTAGAAGACCCACTGATTAGTATGCTTCAGTGTATATGTGTTAACATTGTCATATCAAATGCCCTACAACAAATGTTTTGTTGGCAAGGGAACACGCAACACAATAATCTTCCTAATGATAAATCATTTTAAAAATGTCTTGTGTTTGATAATTTTTTTTCTAGTTTTCTGTCTGGAGCGTTTGTTAAACGCTGATATTATTGCAGCCGCTATCAGATTCTGCAGTGAGCTGAATTCTCAACAACTGTTAAAAAAAAAAAAACACCTTCAGGACGTATATTTGGGGTTTGGCTCGTGCACTGTAAAAGTTTGCGTTTTAGGGCACACAGAAGGCACAGATGCTAGCAGCCTCTCAAAGTAAATGACAGACAGAAATACGCAGTGACAATACAGGGCTGGATGCTGTTCAGAGTGTTGCTAATGTTTAGGGTTGTATATGTAGCGATACCCCCAGCTAAGAGAGCCGCTGGTATGATGTTTCGGGCCTGTAGCACACCGCTGTCAGCCCCCAGCAATTGGCTCTACCCTCCCCTGGTACAGCTAGTAGGGGATGATAGGATTGTGAGACCTGTAACTTTAGGTCACGCAATCCGGCAATAAATGCACACAGTGATATGGTATAACTGGCACTGACCGTTCCCTCAGCAAAGTAATCACACCAACAACTTGTCTGCTTAATCCTGGTACTTTTACTGAATGAAATGGTTAAGCAGATAAACTGTATACATTAGCATATGCAGAGCCCTGCAATAAAAGGTATTCAGCAAGTAAACAGATATACAATTCTATACACACACAACTAACAGACCCCGCTTGCAGCTCCCCTCCCTCATGGGCAAGATGGCGCCCAGCAATGTCTAAACTTAGAAGTCAGGACTGACTGTTCTATGTGTAGGTTCCGTGGAGATGGATCTTCGCTAGCAAATGGTGGTGCACTTTTGGAGACAAATTGTAATCCACAGGAATAAGTACTTGTAAACTTGAGAAATAAAGCAAAGTCACTAATGCTACTCAATGCACTTTCCCTCCGGCGTGCAAATGCAAATTCTAAATGGTGGGTCCCGAACAACAAACACTGGGCCTTGAGATCCTGTACTAATCTCTGAGCAGGTGCTCTCTCACCCAACTGGACCAGTCCACGTCCGTATCTTTCGTAGCTGTGTCTCGGTACACAGGTTCTACGACACCCGGGTCTTCAGTCCTCCTGGAAGTAGTAGATGGGTAGCAGGATGAGATGTCCCTCAGGCTCCTCAGTGGAAACGGAAGGCTCTTTGGAAGCACAAGGCCTAAACTTCAGGCCCTGTCAGGAACAACCGACTTAACACAGAGTTCCACTTGCTGGGCGGGCGATGTCCAAAGACACCAAGCTCCTGTCCGCCCCTCAGTTAAATAGCCCACCCCAGCAGTCCTTGCGCAGGGCAATGCACCCTGGGTATGGTAGTCTCTGGGTTCTTAAAGCAACACCCCGCTACATATGCATTTAGGGATGTTTAAAAGCATTTATTTTTTGCCCAATTTTTTATGAAAAAAATATGACCTACTTCTGAAAAAATATTGTGGAAGGTAACGTATCAGCTAATGTATAAAAAACAAGCAGAATGCTAATTTTCCACCAAAACAGATGAGAATTGTGCCTGTCTTTGGGGCTGTAGACAAAAATTGCATGTGTCCATAGCCTTTTCTCAATGTTAGAACTTCCTTTCTTCCTATGCAAGTAAAGAAGAAAACTAAAGCAGCATAAAGCAGGTTGATGCATCTTAGATGGAGGTTAAATGTACCTGCCAATGAATGTGAATAATTTCAGAAGCATCTTAAAGTGGTTCTTCATCCTAGAAACAAAAATCAAAAGTCGGTGTGACAGACCCAACCAGGACATGAGCTCTTGGAGGGGACTGCAGGATGGCCTCCTGCCTAAGGACTATGGGCCCTGGCTTTTGAGGGCCTCCATTCTTAAGAGGTGTGTTCCTGTGGGACCCTTGGAGTGGTCTTGCTTCGGAATTCGGGTCCATGTCTCCCCAAAACACAGACTCTGGGAACCTAGGATCTGTGCCCAAACCAGAAATGACTGCTTTAGATTGTGAGACTCAGAGCAGTTGTTAATATAATCAGCTCAAAACAACCTGATGCTGGGGTCTTCTGCTATAATCTGTTTACTAAAGTGTCTTTCTCCCATGGTATCATTTCTCCATTGTGTGCCTCCTAGGTGTGACTTCCCATTGTTGATTCACCTATTGTTTCTGTCTGTCTGCTAATCCTTTTGGAGATTTGGACAGCCCTAAGTCTTACTTACTGGGTCTTACTGGGAAACTGGTGCCGAACGGTCTGGGCACCTAGGCTTGTTTAAGTGACTAGTTGTTAAATAGCTTACTGTTTGATTAGCTTTATGTTTATGTTTATGTTGGCTTTTCCTTAGCTGTGTTAATTATCTTACTGTTTACATATCTGATTTTGCGTGGTATATATATTCTGTGTGAGTTTACAATAAAGTATGTTCCAGTTTGCACCTAAGCTAGTGTCGTCTAGTTTTTTGGGTGCTCAGCTATAATAAACCTGATTCCCAGACTGGAGGAAGCTGTACCTTGGCGGAAGCACCCAGGAAGGAACGATTAATCCTATTTTTCTGCCATAGCTTTCAGAGGACCGTCATTTGTGCATTGAAGATCTTGTAGCCCTTAGGGCAAGCTGTCTATGAAGTGCTGCAGACAGAGGTGGCTCTCTAATTAGGCAAATTAGGCGGTCGCCTAAGGCCTCGCACTCACAGGGGCCTTGTGGCCGCCTAATTTGCCTGTGATCAATACTAATGTCGACATCATCGGATCTCTCCATTACCCCTCTCTCTTTTTCACCTCCCCCTCTCTCCCCCTTCTTGCATCGGCTGAATATGTCTGATGGGTGAGGAGGGTGCCCTGAAAGTGGTGCTGATCACCTGTGTGCTAGATCCGTGCATGTTCTGCAGCCATTTTTTTTGTTTGAATTATTTTTGCCATTATCGGCGTGAGTGGGGCCTCATGTCTAAGTTTTGCCTAAGGCCTCACAAAACCTTGAGCCGCCTCTGGCTGCAGAGGCCTCCATAGACTTGTAAGGCTGGCTCTGTTGGCCTTGGTAGGTAATTTAGTTAGTGTAAAATGAGAGGGGAGGGGTAGGGAGTAGGGATGAGCTTCGTGTTTGAGTCGAACATACGTTCGACTCGAACATCGGCTGTTCGATCGTTCGATGAAGATCGAACGATTTGGGCCGTTCGCGCCAAATTCGAGTGACGCGAACGGCCCACAATGCACTACGCCATCGCAGTGTCATCCAGGCGCTGTGATTGGCCAAGCATGCACTGTGACCCCGCATGCTTGGCCAATCACAGCGCCGGCAGCGAGGAGAGCAATGATTGGCCACAGGCAGGATGCCTGTGGCCAATTATTGCTGAGGGTGTTTAGTACACGCCCCACACTATAAAAGGCCGCCATCACGGCGGCCTAGTGTAGTGTGTTCCGGAGCAGGGAAAGAGAAACATAGGCAGGGACAGTGACATTTATTTTTTTCTTGCTTAACCTGGATTCCTTTAGTTTAGGGAAAGAGAAGGATAGGTAGGGAGAGTGTCAGTGTGTTTTACTGTGCGAATCCTTGTTTCTAGGGACAGGGAAGGACAGTGAGGGAATTCTCCTTGTGCTATAGTGTGCTTTAAAAAAACATTTTTTCTAGGGACAGAAAACTATAGGTAGGGAGAGTGTCAGTGTGTTTTACTGTGCGAATCCTTGTTTCTAGGGACAGGGAAGGACAGTGAGGGAATTCTCCTTGTGCTATAGTGTGCTTTAAAAAAACATTTTTTCTAGGGACAGAAAACTATGGGTAGGGAGAGTGTCAGTTTCTTTCACTGTGATAATCCTTGTTTCTAGGGACAAAGAAGGAAAGTGAGTGAAATTCTCCTTGTGCTATAGTGTGCTTTAAAAAAACATTTTTTCTAGGGACAGAAAACTATAGGTAGGGAGAGTGTCAGTGTCTTTTACTGTGCGAATCCTTGTTTCTAGGGACAGGGAAGGACAGTGAGGGGAATTCTCCTTGTGCTATAGTGTGCTTTAAAAAAACATTTTTTTCTAGGGACAGAAAACTATAGGAAGGAAGAGTGTCAGTTTCTTTCACTGTGATAAACCTTGTTTCTAGGGACAAAGAAGGAAAGTGAGTGAAATTCTCCTCGTGCTATAGTGTGCTTTAAAAAAACATTTTTTCTAGGGACAGAAAACTATAGGTAGGGAGAGTGTCAGTGTCTTTTACTGTGCGAATCCTTGTTTCTAGGGACAGGGAAGGACAGTGAGGGAATTCTCCTTGTGCTATAGTGTGCTTTAAAAAAACATTTTTTCTAGGGACAGAAAACTATAGGTAGGGAGAGTGTCAGTGTGTTTTACTGTGCGAATCCTTGTTTCTAGGGACAGGGAAGGACAGTGAGGGAATTCTCCTTGTGCTATAGTGTGCTTTAAAAAAACATTTTTTCTAGGGACAGAAAACTATAGGTAGGGAGAGTGTCAGTGTCTTTTACTGTGCGAATCCTTGTTTCTAGGGACAGGGAAGGACAGTGAGGGAATTCTCCTTGTGCTATAGTGTGCTTTAAAAAAACATTTTTTTCTAGGGACAGAAAACTATAGGAAGGAAGAGTGTCAGTTTCTTTCACTGTGATAAACCTTGTTTCTAGGGACAAAGAAGGAAAGTGAGTGAAATTCTCCTTGTGCTATAGTGTGCTTTATAAAAAAAAAAATTTTAGGGACAGAAAACTATAGGTAGGGAGAGTGTCAGTGTCTTTTACTGTGCGAATCCTTGTTTCTAGGGACAGGGAAGGACAGTGAGGGAATTCTCCTTGTGCTATAGTGTGCTTTAAAAAAACATTTTTTCTAGGGACAGAAAACTATAGGTAGGGAGAGTGTCAGTGTGTTTTACTGTGCGAATCCTTGTTTCTAGGGACAGGGAAGGACAGTGAGGGAATTCTCCTTGTGCTATAGTGTGCTTTAAAAAAACATTTTTTCTAGGGACAGAAAACTATAGGTAGGGAGAGTGTCAGTGTCTTTTACTGTGCGAATCCTTGTTTCTAGGGACAGGGAAGGACAGTGAGGGAATTCTCCTTGTGCTATAGTGTGCTTTAAAAAAACATTTTTTTCTAGGGACAGAAAACTATAGGAAGGAAGAGTGTCAGTTTCTTTCACTGTGATAAACCTTGTTTCTAGGGACAAAGAAGGAAAGTGAGTGAAATTCTCCTCGTGCTATAGTGTGCTTTAAAAAAACATTTTTTCTAGGGACAGAAAACTATAGGTAGGGAGAGTGTCAGTGTCTTTTACTGTGCGAATCCTTGTTTCTAGGGACAGGGAAGGACAGTGAGGGAATTCTCCTTGTGCTATAGTGTGCTTTAAAAAAACATTTTTTCTAGGGACAGAAAACTATAGGTAGGGAGTAGGGATGAGCCGAACACCCCGGGTTCGGTTCGCACCAGAACCTTCGAACGGACCGAAAGTTCGCGCAAATTTTCGAACCCTATTCGTTATAATGGACGCGAACGTTCGAAATCAAAATTGCTAATTACAACGGCCAATATGCATGTTAATGTTATAAAACAGGTTTGGGGACCCGGGTCCTGCCCCAGGGGACATATATCAATGCAAAAAGAAATTTTAAAAACTAAAGTTTTTTCGGGAGTAGTCATTTTAATGATGCATAAAGTGAAAAAAAAAAAGTGAAATTTTCCTTTAAATATGGTACCTGGGGGGTGTCTAAAGTATGCCTGTGAAGTGGCATGTGTTTCCCGTGTTTAGAACTGTCCTTGCACAAAATGACATTTGTAAAGGAAAAAAAGAAGCCATTTAAAACCACTTGCGGCTTTAATGTCATGTCTTGTCCTGGCCGCCATATGGCTGAAAATCCTTGAGAAAAATGGCATGGCTACCCCATCACCCCCCCCCCCCCACCCCAGCCCCTTTGGGTCTTGTATGGATACTAAGGGGGACCCCGCACCCAAAATAAAACCCTATACCTACAACCCTATATACTCTGAACAGCAGTATATAGGTGGTGCAAACAAGACATGGACTGTAGGTTTGTTCTTAAGTAGAATCTGAACAGGTACATTATGAAGTGTAGCTACATCCCAAAAAAATCAATTTTTAAGCTTTTTGGAGAACATAGGGAGGGGTTATCACCCCTGTAACATTTGCTGTCTTTGCACATCTGTTCAGAACATGTCACCTCACTTTCCGTCCCAATGACAAATGTTTTTGGAAAAGTGGGGTTTTAATTGAAACAAGGATTGGTGATAAAGCATCAGTAGAGAGGAGATACCTTTTTCCCAAATTAAATCTAACAGGATAGAATTTTCCTTCCTAGGGGTAGATTTCCTCTCACTTCCTGTTTTCTCTTGCCGTTTGCAAGTAGGAGTCGTTTGTAAGTTGGATGTTTGAAAGTAGGGGCCTGCCGTATATACTCTGCAGAAATTTGCCCTATTAGATGTTGGTGTAGCCACAAGACTGGTGGGCACAGGAATGGGCCCTGCTGTGAGTTAATAGATCAAGATTTGTACTTGCATGCACCTGTTGAACCGGGCAGAAAAATTGGGCCTTTGGTGGTGGTGGTGGTGGTGGTGGACGGTGTTGCCACAAGACTGTAAGCCCTCACAGTTACTCTTGGTGGGTGCAGGAATGGGCCCTGCTGTGAGTTATTAGATCAAGATTTGTAATTGCATGCACCTGTTGAACAGGGCAGAAAAATTGGGCCTTTGGTGGTGGTGGTGGACGGTGTTGCCACAAGACTGTAGGCCCTCATAGTTACTCTTGGTGGGCGCAGGAATGGGCCCTGCTGTGAACTATTAGATCAAGATTTGTAATTACACGCCCCTGTTAAACAGGGGCTGAAAAATTGTGCCTTAGGCATTGGTGCTGGTGCCACAACACTGCAACCCCTCACAGATACTGTACTTGGAGCACAGCAGTCACACCTGTTGCGAAGCATCTTTTTAAAAAATTGTAATTACACGCCCCTGTTATACAGGGGCTGAAAAATTGTGCCTTAGGCACTGGTGCTGGTGCCACAACACTGCAACCCCTCACAGATACTGTACTCTGAGCACAGCAATGAGACCTGTTGCAAAGCATTGCCTAAAAATTGTAATTACACGCCCCAACAGGGGCTGAAAAATTGTGCCTTAGGCACTGGTGCTGGTGCCACAACACTGCAACCCCTCACAGATACTGTACTCTGAGCACAGCAGTCACACCTGTTGCGAAGCATCTTTTTAAAAAAATTTAATTACACACCCCTGTTATACAGGGGCTGAAAAATTGTGCCTTAGGCACTGGTGCTGGTGCCACAACACTGCAACCCCTCACAGATACTGTACTCTGAGCACAGCAATGAGACCTGTTGCAAAGCATTGCCTAAAAATTGTAATTACACGCCCCAACAGGGGCTGAAAAATTGTGCCTTAGGCACTGGTGCTGGTGCCACAACACTGCAACCCCTCACAGATACTGTACTCTGAGCACAGCAGTCACACCTGTTGCGAAGCATCTTTTTAAAAAATTGTAATTACACGCCCCTGTTATACAGGGGCTGAAAAATTGTGCCTTAGGCACTGGTGTGGTGGCATGGATCATTGAGGAGGAGGAAGAGGATAGTCAGTGAACATAACAGGACAGTCACTCAGCATCAGCATAGGCAGTCTTGAAGGGATGTGACATTATAAATTATTCCGTTATATCCGCTTCAGGTGTCTGGTAGCTGGTGGTGATCCAAGACTGATTCATTTTTATGAAGGTCAGTCGATCAACCGAGTCGGTGGACAGGCGCACCCTATGATCGGTGACAAATCCTCCAGCAGCACTGAATGTGCGTTCGGAAAGAACGCTGGATGCAGGACAGGCCAGTAGCTCAATTGCATACTGTGCAAGCTCTGGCCAGTGATCCATCCTCAGGACCCAGTAAGCCAGAGGATTTTCGGTGGGAAAGGTGTCCAAGTCTGACCTTGCCCCTAGGTATTCCTGCACCATGTATATCAGACGCTGGCGATGGTTGCTGGAACCGATCATACCTTGGGGCTGCGGACTAAAAAATTGTCTGAACGCATCGGTCAGACGTCCACCTTCCCCACCGCTCCTTCTGCTACTGACCGAAGCCTCAGCAACTTGTCGTCCAGGACCAGGAGTTTGTAACCTCCCAGTTTCCGGGAACGCGTTGCACAGACCTTTCTGCAAGGCCTCCCTGAGATGTCTCATCCTCTGCTCCCTCTGCGACGGCAAGATAAGGTCCGCAACCTTACCCTTGTACCGTGGATCAAGGAGAGTGGCCAGCCAGTAATGGTCACTCTCCTTGATCCGAAGAACACGAGGATCCTTCCGCAGGCTTTGCAGGATCAGGGAGGCCATGCAGCGTAGGTTAGCTGAGGCATTCGGTCCGGAGTCTTCTGGGTCACTGAGGATGACATGATCGCCAGCCACCTCCTCCCAGCCACGTACAAGTCCACTGGTTTGTTGGGACTGTACATCATCCCTAAAAGACTGCTGCTGCTGATGCTGAGTGCCAGGCTCCACCTCCATGCTCACACAATCCTCCTCCTCCTCCTCCTCCTCCTCCTCTTCCTGTGTGATGGGTGGGACAGAAGGAACATTGTCTGGATAAAGGGGGCCTTGAGAGACAAGGAAGTCCTCCTCTTCCTGCCTCTGTTCTGCCTCAAGTGCCCTGTCCATTATCCCACGCAGCGTATGCTCCAACAGGTGGACAAGAGGTACAGTGTCACTGATGCATGCACTGTCACTGCTCACCATCCTCGTGGCCTCCTCAAATGGTGAGAGGACAGTGCATGCATCCCTGATCATGCTCCACTGGCGTGGGGAAAAAAAGCCAAGCTCCCCTGACCCTGTCCTGGTGCCGTAGTCGCAAAGGTACTCATTGATGGCCCTCTGCTGCGTGTGCAGTCGCTGCAGCATGGCCAACGTTGAGTTCCACCTGGTGGGCATGTCACATATTAGGCGGTTCTTGGGCAGGTTCAGCTCCTTTTGCAGCTCAGTCAGCCGAGCACTGGCATTATAAGATCGGCGGAAATGCACACAGACTTTCCTGGCCTGCCTCAGGACATCCTGTAAGCCTGGGAACCTGCCCAAGAACCGCTGCACCACCAGGTTGAGGACGTGAGCCATACAGGGCACATGGGTGAGCTGCCCCTGTCGCAGGGCGGAGAGGAGGTTGGTGCCATTATCAGAAACGACCATTCCTGGCTTAAGCTGGCGTGGCGTCAACCACCTCTCGGCCTGCCCCTGCAGAGCTGCCAGAACCTCTGGCCCAGTGTGGCTCCTGTCCCCCAAACACACCAGCGCAAGCACGGCATGGCATCTTTTTGCCTGCGTACTCGCGTAGCCCCTTGTACGCCTACGGAGCACCGCTGGTTCCGAGGACAGAGCACTCGAAGAGGACATGGAGGAAGAAGAAGAGGAGGGGGTGGAGGAGAGAGGTGTGTCACAACCAGTAGTAGCATTTTGGAGGCGTGGTGGCGGAACAACCTCCAACACTACTGCACCTTGTCCTGCATCCCTCCCAGCTACCAATAGAGTGACCCAATGGGCCGTGAAAGAAAGATAACGTCCCTGTCCATGCCTGCTGGACCATGAGTCAGCGGTAATATGCACCTTACCGCTGACCGCCCTGTCCAGCGAGGCATGGACATTGCCTTCCACATGCCAGTAGAGAGACGGAATCGCCTTCCGTGAGAAAAAGTGGCGTTTGGGAACCTGCCACTGAGGAACCGCACATTGAACAAACTCACGGAAGGGGGCCGAGTCTATCAACTGAAAAGGCAGCAGTTGAAGTGCTAGCAATTTAGCCAAGCTAGCATTCAACCGCTGGGCATGTGGATGGCTGGGAGTATACTTCTTTCGACGGTCCAGCAGCTGGGGCAGGGAAATTTGCCTGCTACAATCGGACGTCGGTGTACTGCAAGTACTTGGTTGTGACACACCTAATTCTACACCTTCAGTCCTCTCAGAGCAGCTTTCAGAGAGGACTGAAGATATAGTGGGGATGGAGATCCCAGCTGATGAGGAGCAAGGAGAGGTCCGCTTTGTTCTTTGGTGTGGGTCTTTTATGTGTGCTTGCCAACGAGCTGCATGGCAGGTCGACATATGTCTGCTCATGCTTGTGGTGCCCAAGCGGCTGATGTTTTGGCCACGCGAGATACGCTTGAGACAAATATTGCAAATAGCAGTGGTGCGATCTGATGCACTCGTCTCAAAAAAGGCCCACACCAAAGAACTTTTGTGATAACGTGCAGAGGCAGCGCCCTGCACAGGCGGAGCTCTGCGGTGTGGTACAGTTGCTGTGCTGGCCTCTAGCTGGCCTCCAGGGGGCATCCTGCCTCGTTGGACATGTGACGCTGCATCCTCCTCCTCCTCCTCCTCTCTCCCTTCAGGCACCCACGTGGAGTCAGTGACCTCATCATCCCCTCCCTCTTCACCACTAGAGCAAACCTGGCAGTAAGCTGCAGCTGGTGGAACACTACTGCCAGATTGCTGTCCTTCAGCATCCCCTCTCTCTCTGCGCGCACACTACTGACTTCCTCAAGCTGGGTATCATCATCCAAGCCTTCGAATCGTTGGGCATCCTCCTGGAGCATGTACCCAACACTGTGCTCAAACAGTTCGGGGGACTCCTCAGGAGGACATGGTGGGTCTAGGGAAGGGGTGGCTGATGATGCCATTGAGTACGCGTTGGCAGCTGCTCTGCCAGTACCCTGAGCCTGGGTGAGAGAGGATGAGGAGGATGAGGAGGGCTTGGTCATCCATTCTACCAAGCCTTCGGCATGATGCGGCTCCACATGTCCAGCTGCCGAAAACAAAGACAAGCGTGTCCCATGGCCACGTGCTGATGACGATGCACGACCACGTCCACGGCCAGCACTGTTGTCCCTAGAAACAGAGCCTGCCTGCCCTGTGTTCTTGCCTCGGCACGCTCTGCCTCTCCTTGGCGGTCTTCCAGCCATTGTAGTCGGTAGTGTATATAGTATAAAAAATAGAACTCCTATGTGTGCTCACAACACACTGTAGGTCCTATGGGTGCTGACACTAACACACTATAGGTACTATGTGTGCTGCTGACAAGAAAATATAGGAGCTCTGTTTGCTGCCACTAACACACTAGAAGTCCTATGGGTGCTGCTGAGAAGAAAATATAGGAGCTCTGTTTGCTGCCACTAACACACTAGAAGTCCTATGGGTGCTGCTGAGAAGAAAATATAGGAGCTCTGTTTGCTGCCACTAACACACTAGAAGTCCTATGGGTGCTGCTGAGAAGAAAATATAGGAGCTCTGTGTGATGCCACTAACACACTAGAAGTCCTATGGGTGCTGCTGAGAAGAAAATATAGGAGCTCTGTTTGCTGCCACTAACACACTAGAAGTCCTATGGGTGCTGCTGAGAAGAAAATATAGGAGCTCTGTTTGCTGCCACTAACACACTAGAAGTCCTATGGGTGCTGCTGAGAAGAAAATATAGGAGCTCTGTTTGCTGCCACTAACACACTAGAAGTCCTATGGGTGCTGCTGAGAAGAAAATATAGGAGCTCTGTGTGATGCCACTAACACACTAGAAGTCCTATGGGTGCTGCTGAGAAGAAAATATAGGAGCTCTGTTTGCTGCCACTAACACACTAGAAGTCCTATGGGTGCTGCTGAGAAGAAAATATAGGAGCTCTGTGTGATGCCACTAACACACTAGAAGTCCTATGGGTGCTGCTGAGAAGAAAATATAGGAGCTCTGTTTGCTGCCACTAACACACTAGAAGTCCTATGGGTGCTGCTGAGAAGAAAATATAGGAGCTCTGTGTGATGCCACTAACACACTAGAAGTCCTATGGGTGCTGCTGAGAAGAAAATATAGGAGCTCTGTTTGCTGCCACTAACACACTAGAAGTCCTATGGGTGCTGCTGAGAAGAAAATATAGGAGCTCTGTTTGCTGCCACTAACACACTAGAAGTCCTATGGGTGCTGCTGAGAAGAAAATATAGGAGCTCTGTTTGCTGCCACTAACACACTAGAAGTCCTATGGGTGCTGCTGAGAAGAAAATATAGGAGCTCTGTGTGATGCCACTAACACACTAGAAGTCCTATGGGTGCTGCTGAGAAGAAAATATAGGAGCTCTGTTTGCTGCCACTAACACACTAGAAGTCCTATGGGTGCTGCTGAGAAGAAAATATAGGAGCTCTGTTTGCTGCCACTAACACACTAGAAGTCCTATGGGTGCTGCTGAGAAGAAAATATAGGAGCTCTGTTTGCTGCCACTAACACACTAGAAGTCCTATGGGTGCTGCTGAGAAGAAAATATAGGAGCTCTGTGTGATGCCACTAACACACTAGAAGTCCTATGGGTGCTGCTGAGAAGAAAATATAGGAGCTCTGTTTGCTGCCACTAACACACTAGAAGTCCTATGGGTGCTGCTGAGAAGAAAATATAGGAGCTCTGTTTGCTGCCACTAACACACTAGAAGTCCTATGGGTGCTGCTGAGAAGAAAATATAGGAGCTCTGTTTGCTGCCACTAACACACTAGAAGTCCTATGGGTGCTGCTGAGAAGAAAATATAGGAGCTCTGTTTGCTGCCACTAACACACTAGAAGTCCTATGGGTGCTGCTGAGAAGAAAATATAGGAGCTCTGTTTGCTGCCACTAACACACTAGAAGTCCTATGGGTGCTGCTGAGAAGAAAATATAGGAGCTCTGTTTGCTGCCACTAACACACTAGAAGTCCTATGGGTGCTGCTGAGAAGAAAATATAGGAGCTCTGTGTGATGCCACTAACACACTAGAAGTCCTATGGGTGCTGCTGAGAAGAAAATATAGGAGCTCTGTTTGCTGCCACTAACACACTAGAAGTCCTATGGGTGCTGCTGAGAAGAAAATATAGGAGCTCTGTGTGATGCCACTAACACACTAGAAGTCCTATGGGTGCTGCTGAGAAGAAAATATAGGAGCTCTGTTTGCTGCCACTAACACACTAGAAGTCCTATGGGTGCTGCTGAGAAGAAAATATAGGAGCTCTGTTTGCTGCCACTAACACACTAGAAGTCCTATGGGTGCTGCTGAGAAGAAAATATAGGAGCTCTGTTTGCTGCCACTAACACACTAGAAGTCCTATGGGTGCTGCTGAGAAGAAAATATAGGAGCTCTGTGTGATGCCACTAACACACTAGAAGTCCTATGGGTGCTGCTGAGAAGAAAATATAGGAGCTCTGTTTGCTGCCACTAACACACTAGAAGTCCTATGGGTGCTGCTGAGAAGAAAATATAGGAGCTCTGTTTGCTGCCACTAACACACTAGAAGTCCTATGGGTGCTGCTGAGAAGAAAATATAGGAGCTCTGTTTGCTGCCACTAACACACTAGAAGTCCTATGGGTGCTGCTGAGAAGAAAATATAGGAGCTCTGTGTGATGCCACTAACACACTAGAAGTCCTATGGGTGCTGCTGAGAAGAAAATATAGGAGCTCTGTTTGCTGCCACTAACACACTAGAAGTCCTATGGGTGCTGCTGAGAAGAAAATATAGGAGCTCTGTTTGCTGCCACTAACACACTAGAAGTCCTATGGGTGCTGCTGAGAAGAAAATATAGGAGCTCTGTGTGATGCCACTAACACACTAGAAGTCCTATGGGTGCTGCTGAGATGAAAATATAGGAACTCTGTGTGATGCCACTAACACATTAGAAGTCCTATGGGTGCTGCTGAGAAGAAAATATAGGAGCTCTGTTTGCTGCCACTAACACACTAGAAGTCCTATGGGTGCTGCTGAGAAGAAAATATAGGAGCTCTGTGTGATGCCACTAACACACTAGAAGTCCTATGGGTGCTGCTGAGAAGAAAATATAGGAGCTCTGTTTGCTGCCACTAACACACTAGAAGTCCTATGGGTGCTGCTGAGAAGAAAATATAGGAGCTCTGTTTGCTGCCACTAACACACTAGAAGTCCTATGGGTGCTGCTGAGAAGAAAATATAGGAGCTCTGTTTGCTGCCACTAACACACTAGAAGTCCTATGGGTGCTGCTGAGAAGAAAATATAGGAGCTCTGTTTGCTGCCACTAACACACTAGAAGTCCTATGGGTGCTGCTGAGAAGAAAATATAGGAGCTCTGTGTGATACCACTAACACACTAGAAGTCCTATGGGTGCTGCTGAGAAGAAAATATAGGAGCTCTGTTTGCTGCCACTAACACACTAGAAGTCCTATGGGTGCTGTTGGGGTGCAATGCTGTGCTAACAGCACTGCGGTTGGTACTACTGCAATACTGTACTAACAGTAAGCACGCACCAGACTAATCCCCAGCAGCAGCTAATAACACACTAACTGTGCAATCAGCAGCAATGAACGATCAATGACTTAGGTAGCAATGGTTTAGCAAAGAAATAGCCAATGGTTTAGCAAAGAAGAGCAAATCTTTCAGTATCAAGCAAAGACAGAATCAGCAGACTAATCTCTCCTAAAGCCGGAACTCATGTGACCGGGGCCGATGGCGTGGCGGCCTTTTAAATGGTGGGGCGTGTACTAAAGCCCCTGAGCTGTAATTGGCTACAGCCGTCCTGCCTGTAGCCAATTATTGCTCTCCGAGTTTCGGGCGCTGTGATTGGCCAAGCATGCGGGGTCACAGTGCATGCTTGGCCAATCATCAGCCAGCAATGCACTGCGCCGGCCGCGCCGGCCGCAATGCATTGCGGGGCCGCTCGCATCACACGAATGTGATGCGAACGGCCCAAATAGTTCTGGGCTCGACGAGCGAGCGAACGCCCGATGCTCGATTCGAACATGGGTTCGAATCGAGCACCGGGCCCATCCCTAGTAGGGAGAGTGTCAGTGTGTTTTACTGTGCGAATCCTTGTTTCTAGGGACAGGGAAGGACAGTGAGGGAATTCTCCTTGTGCTATAGTGTGCTTTAAAAAAACATTTTTTCTAGGGACAGAAAACTATAGGTAGGGAGAGTGTCAGTGTCTTTTACTGTGCGAATCCTTGTTTCTAGGGACAGGGAAGGACAGTGAGGGAATTCTCCTTGTGCTATAGTGTGCTTTAAAAAAACATTTTTTTCTAGGGACAGAAAACTATAGGATGGAAGAGTGTCAGTTTCTTTCACTGTGATAAACCTTGTTTCTAGGGACAAAGAAGGAAAGTGAGTGAAATTCTCCTTGTGCTATAGTGTGCTTTAAAAAAACATTTTTTCTAGGGACAGAAAACTATAGGTAGGGAGAGTGTCAGTGTCTTTTACTGTGCGAATCCTTGTTTCTAGGGACAGGGAAGGACAGTGAGGGAATTCTCCTTGTGCTATAGTGTGCTTTAAAAAAACATTTTTTCTAGGGACAGAAAACTATAGGTAGGGAGAGTGTCAGTGTCTTTTACTGTGCGAATCCTTGTTTCTAGGGACAGGGAAGGACAGTGAGGGAATTCTCCTTGTGCTATAGTGTGCTTTAAAAAAACATTTTTTCTAGGGACAGAAAACTATAGGTAGGGAGAGTGTCAGTGTCTTTTACTGTGCGAATCCTTGTTTCTAGGGACAGGGAAGGACAGTGAGGGAATTCTCCTTGTGCTATAGTGTGCTTTAAAAAAACATTTTTTTCTAGGGACAGAAAACTATAGGAAGGAAGAGTGTCAGTTTCTTTCACTGTGATAATCCTTGTTTCTAGGGACAAAGAAGGAAAGTGAGTGAAATTCTCCTTGTGCTATAGTGTGCTTTAAAAAAACATTTTTTCTAGGGACAGAAAACTATAGGTAGGGAGAGTGTCAGTGTCTTTTACTGTGCGAATCCTTGTTTCTAGGGACAGGGAAGGACAGTGAGGGAATTCTCCTTGTGCTATAGTGTGCTTTAAAAAAACATTTTTTTCTAGGGACAGAAAACTATAGGAAGGAAGAGTGTCAGTTTCTTTCACTGTGATAAACCTTGTTTCTAGGGACAAAGAAGGAAAGTGAGTGAAATTCTCCTTGTGCTATAGTGTGCTTTAAAAAAACATTTTTTCTAGGGACAGAAAACTATAGGTAGGGAGAGTGTCAGTGTCTTTTACTGTGCGAATCCTTGTTTCTAGGGACAGGGAAGGACAGTGAGGGAATTCTCCTTGTGCTATAGTGTGCTTTAAAAAAACATTTTTTCTAGGGACAGAAAACTATAGGTAGGGAGAGTGTCAGTGTCTTTTACTGTGCGAATCCTTGTTTCTAGGGACAGGGAAGGACAGTGAGGGAATTCTCCTTGTGCTATAGTGTGCTTTAAAAAAACATTTTTTCTAGGGACAGAAAACTATAGGTAGGGAGAGTGTCAGTGTCTTTTACTGTGCGAATCCTTGTTTCTAGGGACAGGGAAGGACAGTGAGGGAATTCTCCTTGTGCTATAGTGTGCTTTAAAAAAACATTTTTTTCTAGGGACAGAAAACTATAGGAAGGAAGAGTGTCAGTTTCTTTTACTGTGATAATCCTTGTTTCTAGGGACAAAGAAGGAAAGTGAGTGAAATTCTCCTTGTGCTATAGTGTGCTTTAAAAAAACATTTTTTCTAGGGACAGAAAACTATAGGTAGGGAGAGTGTCAGTGTCTTTTACTGTGCGAATCCTTGTTTCTAGGGACAGGGAAGGACAGTGAGGGAATTCTCCTTGTGCTATAGTGTGCTTTAAAAAAACATTTTTTTCTAGGGACAGAAAACTATAGGAAGGAAGAGTGTCAGTTTCTTTCACTGTGATAAACCTTGTTTCTAGGGACAAAGAAGGAAAGTGAGTGAAATTCTCCTTGTGCTATAGTGTGCTTTAAAAAAACTTTTTTTCTAGGGACAGAAAACTATAGGTAGGGAGAGTGTCAGTGTCTTTTACTGTGCGAATCCTTGTTTCTAGGGACAGGGAAGGACAGTGAGGGAATTCTCCTTGTGCTATAGTGTGCTTTAAAAAAACATTTTTTCTAGGGACAGAAAACTATAGGTAGGGAGAGTGTCAGTGTCTTTTACTGTGCGAATCCTTGTTTCTAGGGACAGGGAAGGACAGTGAGGGAATTCTCCTTGTGCTATAGTGTGCTTTAAAAAAACTTTTTTTTCTAGGGACAGAAAACTATAGGAAGGAAGAGTGTCAGTTTCTTTCACTGTGATAATCCTTGTTTCTAGGGACAAAGAAGGAAAGTGAGTGAAATTCTCCTTGTGCTATAGTGTGCTTTAAAAAAACATTTTTTCTAGGGACAGAAAACTATAGGTAGGGAGAGTGTCAGTGTCTTTTACTGTGCGAATCCTTGTTTCTAGGGACAGGGAAGGACAGTGAGGGAATTCTCCTTGTGCTATAGTGTGCTTTAAAAAAACATTTTTTCTAGGGACAGAAAACTATAGGTAGGGAGAGTGTCAGTGTCTTTTACTGTGCGAATCCTTGTTTCTAGGGACAGGGAAGGACAGTGAGGGAATTCTCCTTGTGCTATAGTGTGCTTTAAAAAAACATTTTTTCTAGGGACAGAAAACTATAGGTAGGGAGAGTGTCAGTGTCTTTTACTGTGCGAATCCTTGTTTCTAGGGACAGGGAAGGACAGTGAGGGAATTCTCCTTGTGCTATAGTGTGCTTTAAAAAAACATTTTTTCTAGGGACAGAAAACTATAGGTAGGGAGAGTGTCAGTGTCTTTTACTGTGCGAATCCTTGTTTCTAGGGACAGGGAAGGACAGTGAGGGAATTCTCCTTGTGCTATAGTGTGCTTTAAAAAAACATTTTTTCTAGGGACAGAAAACTATAGGTAGGGAGAGTGTCAGTGTCTTTTACTGTGCGAATCCTTGTTTCTAGGGACAGGGAAGGACAGTGAGGGAATTCTCCTTGTGCTATAGTGTGCTTTAAAAAAACTTTTTTTTCTAGGGACAGAAAACTATAGGAAGGAAGAGTGTCAGTTTCTTTCACTGTGATAAACCTTGTTTCTAGGGACAAAGAAGGAAAGTGAGTGAAATTCTCCTTGTGCTATAGTGTGCTTTAAAAAACATTTTTTCTAGGGACAGAAAACTATAGGTAGGGAGAGTGTCAGTGTCTTTTACTGTGCGAATCCTTGTTTCTAGGGACAGGGAAGGACAGTGAGGGAATTCTCCTTGTGCTATAGTGTGCTTTAAAAAAACATTTTTTCTAGGGACAGAAAACTATAGGTAGGGAGAGTGTCAGTGTCTTTTACTGTGCGAATCCTTGTTTCTAGGGACAGGGAAGGACAGTGAGGGAATTCTCCTTGTGCTATAGTGTGCTTTAAAAAAACATTTTTTCTAGGGACAGAAAACTATAGGTAGGGAGAGTGTCAGTGTGTTTTACTGTGCAAATCCTTGTTTCTAGGGACAGGGAAGGACAGTGAGGGAATTCTCCTTGTGCTATAGTGTGCTAAAGCATTCCTCATCAACCATCTTTGAAATCCTTGTTTTTTTGGACAGTCAGGGAAATTGTCGTTGTGCTATTCTGTGCAAAAGCAATCATCCTCAACCATATTTAGAAATCCTTAAGTAAAGGGACAGAGAAGGACACCTGAAGGTAGCCCTTATTGCTTTTTTCCCATCTCCCTGCAGGCCATCTATTAGAATGTCTGGAAGGCAAACAAGGAGAGGCAGACAGTCAGGAGGCAATAAAAGAGGGCAAGCAGGCTCTGTGTCTGGGGGCAACAGTGCTGGTCGTGGACGCGGTGCATTGTCATCAGCACATGGCCATGGGACACGCTTGTCCTTCTTTTCGGCAGCTGGACATGTTGAGCCACATCATGCCGAAGACTTGGTAGAGTGGATGACCAAGCCCTCCTCCTCCTCCTCATCCTCTCTCACCCAGGCTCAGGGTACTGGAAAAGCAGCTGCCAAAGCGTCCTCTTCCCTGGTATCAATGTCAGACTCATCATCAGTCACTCCTTCCCTAGACCCACCATGTCCTCCTCCTGAGGAGTCCCCCGAACTGTTTGAGCACAGTGTTGGGTACATGCTCCAGGAGGATGCCCAGCGTTTCGAAGGGTCTGATGATGAAACCCAGCTAGAGGAAGGCAGTAGCGTGAGAGCAGACAGAGGGGATGCTCAAGAAGGACACCAATCTGGCAGTCATGTTCCAGCAGCTGCAGCATACTGCCAGATTGGCTCCAGTGATGAGGAGGGAGGTGATGATGAGGTCACTGACTCCACGTGGGTGCCTAATAGGAGAGAGGAGGAGGAGGAGGATGAGGAGGAGGCACATCTCCAACGAGGCAGGATGCCCTTTGGTGGCCAGCGTAAGGGCAGTACACCGACGGAATCACACCGCAGAGCTCCGCCTGTGCAGGGCGCTGCCTCTGCCCGTCATTCAAAAAGTTCTTTGGTGTGGGCCTTTTTTGAGGCTAGTGCATCAGATCGCACAGCTGCTGTTTGCAACATATGTCTCAAGCGTATATCGCGTGGCCAAAACATCAGCCGCTTGGGTACCACATGCCTGACCAGACATATGTTGACCTGCCATGCAGCTCGTTGGCAAGCCTACCTCAAAGACCCACACCAAAGAACAAAGCGGACCTCTCCTTGCACCGCATCAGCTGGGATCTCCAACCCCACTATAACTTCAGTCCTCTCTGAAACATGCACTGAGAGGAATGAAGGTGTAGAATTAGGTGTGTCACAGCCAAGTACTTGCGGCCACTCTGCTAGCAGTACACCGACGTCCGATTCTAGCAGGCAAATTTCCCTGCCCCAGCTGCTGGACCGTCGAAAGAAGTTCACTCCCAGCCATCCCCATGCCCAGCGGTTGAATGCTAGCTTGGCTAAATTGCTAGCGCTTCAACTGCTGCCTTTTCAGTTGGTAGACTCGGCCCCCTTCCGTGAGTTTGTGCAATGTGCGGTTCTTCAGTGGCAGGTTCCCAAACGCCACTTTTTCTCACGGAAGGCTATTCCGGCTCTCTACCGGCATGTGGAAGGCAATGTCTTGGCCTCGCTGGACAGGGCGGTCAGCGGTAAGGTGCATATTACCGCTGACTCATGGTCCAGCAGGCATGGACAGGGACGTTACCTTTCTTTCACGGCCCATTGGGTCACTCTTTTGGCAGCTGGGAAGGATGCAGGACAAGGTGCAGTAGTGTTGGAGGTTGTTCCACCGCCACGCCTCCAAAATGCTACTACTGGTTGTGACACACCTCTCTCCTCCACCCCCTCCTCTTCTTCTTCCTCCATGGCCTCTTCCTGTGGTTTGTCCTCGGAACCAGCGGTGCTCCGTAGGCGTTCAAGGGGCTACGCAAGTACACAGGCAAAAAGATGCCATGCCGTGCTTGCGCTGGTGTGTTTGGGGGACAGAAGCCACACTGGGGCAGAGGTCCTGTCTGCTCTGCAGGGCCAGGCCGAGAGGTGGTTGACGCCACGCCAGCTTAAGCCAGGAATGGTGGTTTGCGACAATGGCACCAACCTCCTCTCCGCCCTCCGACAGGGACAACTGACCCATGTGCCCTGTGTGGCTCACGTCCTTAACCTGGTGGTGCAGCGGTTCTTGGGCAGGTACCCGGGCTTACAGGATGTCCTGAGGCAGGCCAGGAAAGTCTGTGTGCATTTCCGCAGATCTTATAATGCCAGTGCTCGCCTGGCTGAGCTGCAAAAGGAGTTGAACCTGCCCAAGAACCGCCTTATATGTGACATGCCCACCAGGTGGAACTCAACGTTGGCCATGCTGCAGCGGCTGCACACGCAGCAGAGGGCCATCAATGAGTACCTGTGCGACTACGGCACCAGGACAGGGTCAGGGGAGCTTGGTTTTTTTTCTCCACGCCAGTGGGGCATGATCAGGGATGCATGCACTGTCCTGGCACCATTTGAGGAGGCCACGAGGATGGTGAGCAGTGACAGTGCATGCATCAGTGACACTGTACCTCTTGTCCACCTGTTGGAGCACACGCTGCGTGGAATAATGGACAGGGCACTTGAGGCAGAACAGAGGCAGGAAGAGGAGGACTTCCTTGCCTCTCAAGGCCCCCTTTACCCAGACAGTGTTCCTTCTGTCCCACCCATCGCACAGGAAGAGGACGAGGAGGAGGAGGAGGAGGAGGAGGAGGATTGTGTCAGCATGGAGGTGGAGGCTGGCACTCAGCATCATCAGCAGCAGTCTTTTAGGGATGATTTACAGTCCCAAGAAACCAGTGGACTTGTACGTGGCTGGGAGGAGGTGGCTGCGGATCATGTCGTCCTTAGTGACCCAGAGGACTCCGGAGCGAATGCCTCAGCAAACCTACGCTGCATGGCCTCCCTGATCCTGCAAAGTCTGCGGAAGGATCCTCGTATTCTTCGGATCAAGGAGAGGGACCATTACTGGCTGGCCACTCTCCTTGATCCACGGTACAAGGGTAAGGTTGCGGACCTTATGTTACCGTCGCAGAGGGAGCAGAGGATGAGACAACTCTGGGAGGCCTTGCAGAAAGGTCTGTGCAACGCGTTCCCAGAGACTGGGAGGTTACAAACTCCTGGTCCTGGACAACGAGTTGCTGAGGCTTCGGCCAGTCAAAGAAGGAGCGGTGGGGAAGGTGGCCGTCTGACCGATGCGTTCAGACAATTCTTTAGTCCGCAGCCCCAAAGTATGATCGGTTCCAGCAACCATCGCCAGCGTCTGATATACATGGTGCAGGAATATCTAGGGGCAAGGTCAGACTTGGACACCTTCCCCACCGAAAATCCTCTGGCTTACTGGGTCTTGAGGATGGATCACTGGCCAGAGCTTGCACAGTATGCAATTGAGCTACTGGCCTGTCCTGCATCCAGCGTTCTTTCGGAACGCACATTCAGTGCTGCTGGAGGATTTGTCACGGATCACAGGGTGCGCCTGTCCACCGACTCGGTTGATCGACTGACTTTCATCAAAATGAACCAGTCTTGGATCACCACCAGCTACCACACACCTGATGCTGATATAACAGACTAATTGATTTTAACATGTCTCATCCCTTCAAGACTGATGCTGATGCTGAGTGCCTGTGCTGTTATGTTGACTGGCTATCCTCCTCCTCCGAGTCCTCAATGATACGATTGATGATGATAGCTTGGAAGATCATTTTTGTTTATGGGTGCCGCCACCAGTGGCTAAGGCCCAATTTTTCAGCCCCTGTTTTACAGGGGCGTGTAATTACAATTTTTTTAGCAATAATTTGCCATAGGGCTCATTGCTGTGCTCCAAGTACAGTATCTGTGAGGGGTTGGAGTGTTGTGGCACCAGTGCCTAAGGCCCAATTTTTCAGCCCCTGTTTAACAGGGGCGTGTCATTACAATTTTTGAAGCAATACTTTGCAACAGGGCTCATTGCTGTGCTCCAAGTACAGTATCTGTGAGGGGTTGTAGTGTTGTGCCACCAGTGCCTAAGGCCCAATTTTTCAGCCCCTGTTCAACAGGGGCATGCAATTACAATTCTTGATCTAATAATTCACAGCAGGGCCCATTGCTGCACCCACCAAGAGTAACTCTGAGGGCTTACAGTGTTGTGGCAACGCCACCACCACCACCACCACGAAAGGCCCAATTTTTCAGCCCCTGTTCAAAAGGGGCATGTAATTACAATTCTTGATCTAATAATTCACAGCAGGGCCCATTGCTGCACCCACCAAGAGTAACTCTGAGGGCTTACAGTGTTGTGGCAACACCACCACCACCACCACCACCACGAAAGGCCCAATTTTTCAGCCCCTGTTCAACAGGGGCATGCAATTACAATTCTTGATCTAATAATTCACAGCAGGGCCCATTGCTGCACCCACCAAGAGTAACTCTGAGGGCTTACAGTGTTGTGGCAACGCCACCACCACCACCACCACCACCACGAAAGGCCCAATTTTTCAGCCCCTGTTCAAAAGGGGCATGTAATTACAATTCTTGATCTAATAATTCACAGCAGGGCCCATTGCTGCACCCACCAAGAGTAACTCTGAGGGCTTACAGTGTTGTGGCAACACCACCACCACCACCACGAAAGGCCCAATTTTTCAGCCCCTGTTCAACAGGGGCATGCAATTACAATTCTTGATCTAATAATTCACAGCAGGGCCCATTGCTGCACCCACCAAGAGTAACTCTGAGGGCTTACAGTGTTGTGGCAACGCCACCACCACCACCACCACGAAAGGCCCAATTTTTCAGCCCCTGTTCAAAAGGGGCATGTAATTACAATTCTTGATCTAATAATTCACAGCAGGGCCCATTGCTGCACCCACCAAGAGTAACTCTGAGGGCTTACAGTGTTGTGGCAACGCCACCACCACGAAAGGCCCAATTTTTCAGCCCCTGTTCAAAAGGGGCATGTAATTACAATTCTTGATCTAATAATTCACAGCAGGGCCCATTCCTGCACCCACCAAGAGTAACTCTGAGGGCTTACAGTGTTGTGGCAACACCACCACCACCACCACCACCACCACCACCACGAAAGGCCCAATTTTTCAGCCCCTGTTCAACAGGGGCATGCAATTACAATTCTTGATCTAATAATTCACAGCAGGGCCCATTGCTGCACCCACCAAGAGTAACTGTCAGGGCTTACAGTGTTGTGGCACCAGCACCACCATCAAAGGCCCAATTTTTACTACCACTGTTCAACAATTATATGTAATTAAAATTCCTGATATAATAGTTGACAGCAGGGCGTTCCAGCACCAACCAAGAGTAACTGTGAGTGCTTACAGTGTTGTGCCAACACCAACAACTAAGGGGCCTATTTCTGCAGAGTATATACGGCAGGTCCCTACTTTCAAACATCCAACTTACAAACGACTCCTACTTGCAAACGCAAGAAGACAACAGGAAGTGAGAGGAAATCTACCACTAGGAAGGAAAATTCTCTCCTGTAAGAATAAATATGGGAGAAAGGTGTCTCCTCTGTACTGATGCTTTATCAGCAATCCTTGTTTCAAGAAAAACACCACATTTCAAAAACAGTTGTCATTGGGACGGAAAGTGAGGTGAAATGTTCTGAACAGGGGCACAGACAGCAAAACAAATGTTACAGGGGTGATAACCCTTACCTATGTTTTCCAAAAAGTTTAAAAATAGATTTTTGGGCTGGAGCTACACTTCAACAATGTACCTGTTCAAAATTACAAACAGATTCTACATAAGAACAAACCTACAGTCCCTGTCTTGTATGCACCGCCTGTATACGGCTGTTCAGAGTATATAGGGCCTTTTTTATTTTATGTGCGGGGTTCCCCTTAATATCCATACAAGACCCAAAGGGGCTGGTAATGGGCTGGGGTAGGGGGGGGGGTCATGGGGTAGCTATGCCATTTTTCTTAAAGATTTTCATCCATATTACCGGGACCAGACATTACATTAAAGCCGCAAGCAGTTTTAAATGGCTTTTTTTCCTTTAGAAATGTAATTTTGTGCAGGGACAGTTCTAAACACGGGAAACACGTGGCACTTCACAGGCATACTTTAGCCACCCCCCAGGTACGATATTTAAAGGAATATTTGACTTTTTTTTTTTCACTTTATGCATCATTAAAATGACTGCTCCCGAAAAACGACCGTTTTTAAAACTTCTTTTTGCATTGATACATGTCCCCTGGTGCACAACCCGGGTTCCCAAACCCTTTTTAGGACAATAACATGCATAATAGTTGTTATAATTAGCACTTTAGAATTCGAACGTTCGCATCCATTGTATTTAATAGGGTTCTAATGTTCGTACGAACTTTCGGTCCGTTCGCGGGTTCTGGTGCGAACCGAACCCGGGGGGTGTTCGGCTCATCACTAGTAGGGAGCATAAAGAATTAGTCTGAACCTGCTTATCAAGGCAAACAATAGCAATCTAACCAGTCCAGTTGCTAGTTCTCAATAGGGACTGCCTTTATAATCAGGAACCATCATATAAGTGATCAGTATAAGTGTAGTATACAGCAGGGCTTGAAAAATGCACTCGCTCGCTCGCCAAATGCGAGCATAAATTGCCGTTGGGCGAGTGCTCAGGTGCCACACACTGGGGGGTGTCAGGCCGGCGCCCCCCCGCGCCCTCCGTGACTGAAAGGAGACAGCGCCGCCGCCGCGGGTTTACCAGCAGATCGCGCGGTGACAGAACATGTCTGTTCTGTGTCCGCGCGATGCTGCTGTTAAACCCGCGGCACTGTCTCCTTTCAGTCACGGAGGAGGAGGGGGGGGGCCGAGCAGGTAGTGGCTTTGCAAGTAAAATGTGAGGGCGCTGATTACGGGTCCCAAAAAAATTTGTATAAGGACCCCTATATATGTAAAACGTGAAATGAGATAAATGACACCCACCTAACTTAATTGTGCTGGTGAAAGTGCCAAAAATTAAAAATGAACAATTAATTAGTGAAGTGATAAACGCAGTCCTACCCAACAGATAGGAACATGCAATAAAATAACCACACTCAAAATGTGAATTGTGCAATAAACAATATACAGAAAAAAGTCCAATAAATAAACACAAAAATCCTCCCAGCAGTAGTGTACGATCTTGATCAAAAGAAATCTCTGCATGTGTTAGGAATCTTCCAAGTGCTCAATGTTCAAAGTGATGATCAAATGAATCTTGTGAATTTATAATCCACCTTCACCGTAATCAATATCACCCGATAGTGCTATGATAAAGATGGCAGCTTACCCCAAAGAGTTGACCCTTTTAACTAAAAAAGAGGTCTAGTACGCTTTCTGCAAGTATCCACTTGCTGGGTAGTGTGGAAGGTGGTATCAGCTATACAGGCGATATTAAGGCTCTGAGATAACTCCGGTGGTATGCAAATGAGAGAAGAGAAGCCGAAAATAGTGTAATCCTATTTAATGAACAATAAAATTGTACAAAAGCCAAAAACGCGCTTACTTTGAAAGTGCCCCGAACCCGGCACTGAGGCTATAATGGCGTGGATACAAATTAATGGAAGTCCCGGTCCTGTGAGAGCTGGCGTGCGTTCCACCTCTAGGAACAGACAACCAAGCGGGACCGGAAGTGACGTCAGTTGCGTGACCTGTATTGCGCCTCGACGTACGTTTCGTATTCCGTCATCAGGAAGCGAACATGTATAACTGAGATGCAAGTGAAAGGTGTTTTCATTGCTCTCACATTTTTCAAATGTGCTTTACAAATCCAAGGAAAGCCCAGTTTTGGCAGTACAGGATTTTCTCTAAAACTGAAATTTTTGGCCTCTGGAGTGATGGACGGAAAGTGTTGGGATGAGTCTTTTCTTCCTAAGATTAGTCCACTCATCCATCTGGACTAATTAAGCCTAATTAAACTACTTATTGGCACCACTGTGTCTCTCAATCCTTGTAGCAATCAGGATGTGTCATCCTGCAGAGAGACAGTGATAGAAGCCCTATGTATACAAAGAGTAGGCTTGTGCACAACGGAAAAATTTGTTCCGTTTCGGTTCGTTTCTTTCCGGTCCTGTTGATTCGTAATCATTCGTAATTTTGCTAGACGGGATTTTTCGTGTTCGGACTCATTCGTATTTTTGCAAGCGACATTTTTCGTTGAATTTTTTGTTGCTTTATAATTCGGACTTTCGGTAGAGTACGTTGTTTTTCGTTGATTCTGGACACAACTCCTACTTTCGTAACTTTTTTTGGGTTCGTTGATTCGTAATTTTCTGTGTCTCTCACAACGACGCTGCCTATTATGCCTAATGTGCTTCGAATGGATTTGTACTTTTCTAAATACATAGCGGTTATTTGTAACGATTCGAAATCTCGTATTTTACTTTCGTTTTTTACATGCGGCTATAGGCTCCGCCCCTGTACACCATTTTGAGAGGGTTCAGCACGGTGAGGGAGAAGCAGAGAGCAGAGCAGAGTGAGTGTTATTGTGCTTCGAATGGATTCGAAATCTCGTATTTTACTTTCGTTTTTTCATGCGGCTATAGTCTCCGCCCCCTGTACACCATTTTGAGAGGGAGTTCAGCACGGTGAGGGAGAAGCAGAGAGCAGAGCAGAGTGAGTGTTTTTGTGCTTCGAATGGATTCGTACATTCGTAACTTTTTTCATAACGAATTATGCCGAAGACCTTCGGGCATTCGCTATTTTGCGGTAAAATTTATTTCGGATTCGGTTTTATTCGTAATTGCTCTGTTTGGAAATTCGAATGCTTCCGAATGTCCGAAAGTTGCTAAATTCGGACGAATTTCGATTCGTTACGAAACGAATTGCACAAGCCTAACAAAGAGTACACGAGGGCCACTTTCTTGCCAGAGAGACTTGAACTTTGTAGTAGGGTAGGAAGGTTATCATTTTTTTCTCTTATAAAAATGCTGCCCATATTTGTTTGATGCTGAAAATACAATAAAACCAGACTTCACAAAACCCAAAATTACCACCCCAAGAGACCATGATAAATTAAGTTACACTTGTTTTCATGACTGCGATTTGTTATGAGCGAAATACATTGGTACAGCTCCCTGTCACATTGTCATTATCATGACTAGCTGTTGTGCCTGGAGGAAGGAACAAAGAATCCTATTTTTCTGCCATAGCTTTCAGAGGACAGTCATTTGTGCATTGAAGATCTTGTAGCCCTAGGGCAAGCTGTCTATGAAGTGCTGCAGAGGCCTCCATAAACTTGTAAGGCTGACTCTGTTGGCCTTGGTAGGTAAGTTAGTTAGTGTAAAATGAGAGGGGAGGGGTAGGGAGCATAAAGGATTAGTCTAAACCTGCTTATCAAGGGAAACAATAGCAATCTAACCAGTCCAGTTGCTAGTTCTCAATAGGGACTGCCTTTATAATCAGGAACCATCATATAAGTGATCAGTATAAGTGTAGTATACAGTATTCTCTCTTCCTGCAATGAAACTGAAGGGTGATTAAATATAGACCCTGTCAGCAGACCATTAATTTCAGCAAAATCTTTCCAAAGGATATGTATGTAGCGCACCAACCCCAGACTTTACCTGCTTTTCTTCTGCTTGGCTCCTCCGCAGGAAAGAATGAGGCACACCGCACCACAAGCCCGTACGCTCCTGGATGGGGAGGTTGAGCGGTGTTAGTTTCTCTGGCCTGCTTGCAGACAGTGTTTAAAAAACCTCCAGTGCTGACCTCGTTTCTGTGGTAGTCAGAAACAAGCCTTTAGTTCTCCCCAGTAAGCAACTGTCCACACCAACTGAAAGGTCCAACTCTTATTTATTTTTCTCAGCACAATAAACAGTCTCTTTGAGAGCAGACAGGTTGGGGCAAGCACAGGTCAGATAAGGTGGGAGGAGGTCCAGGCACAAACTTGAATTGGGTTTTCTCCTGTTCTGATTAGCACGAAAAGGCTTGGCGCACGGTCTCTTCCACAGACCATGAAGTTGGTCACTGCCACTGACCGGGTGAAAAAGATGAAAGCCACTGCCACTGACCTTGTGTGCGTAGTGTCACTGCCACTGTGACATAAAGAACACGCACTTCCTTCCTTTAGTAACTTGCCCCCTTTTTAGGACAAGAACATCCCTCCGGAGAGTTACCAGAGGCCCCCTCTGTCACCACGACTCTGCGCTGGGTCTTCAGAAAGGGTCACCTCCCTGGCCTCCTCGTCCTGGATACGGGTCCCCTCGCAAGGCAGATCCCTGGGAGCCTCGGTCCCTGGCGGATCCCAGCCGAAGGCCGCTGGGCTCCAGGCCGTTCTCCAAAGTACCTCACCCCAGACTGAAGGTGTCTGTGATGGAACAGCAGCTCTGTCTCCGGGCCTAGGGCACCCGAAGACAACCTGACCAGGCCTCCGGGCCTAGGGCACCCGGAGGCAACACACACGCACACCCAGGCTTAAGGTGCCTGGGCATCCACCCCTCTGGAAGATGGCCGCGCCCTTTTATATCCTCTCCTGACAGGATCAGCAGGTTCCCCGCCCCGCCGCACTGCTGCCAAGAGGGGACAGAAAAAGGTACAACCTTGTACTGCGGTTCAACCCGGGCCCATGGCACCACCTATAGGCCCCAGGGAACTACACACCAGTACCATCTACCAGGGACAGAAATGGTCCATGAAACCTAACAATTAGTGCATCTGAGCCTAGTTACCACTCAGATGCTTCCCCCTAAATGTAACCACCCGCTACATGTATTTTTCACATATTTTATTTATGTCATTTATATGTAAAAGAGTGACTAGTGTAAACACCCTTTACTAGTACCCCAGTCACTACAAGAAAGTTATGTAAGGAAGTGAGGGGTGGAGGAGTTGGGCCAGAAAAGAGAATAATTAGACAATCCCGGAAGAGGAGAACACTATGAAGTGTGTGACAGTTCTGGAGTAGTCCAGGGAAAAACACTAAGTAAGCATTTAAAGTACTTGATTTTTTTTCTGTTTTTAAGTTGGTAACAGTTATATTTCTCTGCTCAATTGCATCCCGTTGATAAAGTAGTTTGTAAATAACATATCTCTGCCAGTCTTATGCCTATAGTTTAAGAACTTCTTTGCTGGAAGTGTTTTTAGATACATGTGTAAAAGTAATATAAATGTTTGTTAAAGGCCAGTCCCAGGATATTAGTTTAACCACTTAAGCCCCGGACCATTTTGTAGCTAAAGGACCAGAGGTGTTTTCAGAATTTTTCACTGCGCTGCTTTAACTGTAAATTGTGCGGACATGCAATGTTCTACCCAAACAAAATTTGCGTCCTTTTCTTCCCACAAATAGAGCTTTCTTTTAATGGTATTTGATTGCCTCTGCGATTTTTATTTTTTTGCGATATAAACGGAAAAAGACCGAAAATTTTGAAAAAAAAATGATATGTTCTACTTTTTGTTATAAGAAAAATCGAATAAACTCATTTTTAGTCATACATTTAGGCCAAAATGTATTCAGGCACATGTCTTTAGTAAAAAAAATGTCAATAAGCGTATATTTATTGGTTTGCGCAAAAGTTATAGCGTTTACAAACTAGGGTACATTTTCTGGAATTTACACAGCTTTAAATTTATGACTGCCTATCTCATTTCTTGAGGTGCTAAAATGGCAGGGCAGTACAAAACCCCCCAAATGACCCCATTTTGGAAAGTAGACACCCCAAGGAAATTTCTGAGAGGCATGTTGAGCCCATTGAATATTTTTTTTTTGTCCCAAGTGATTGAATAATGACAAAAAAAAATAAAAAATTACAAAAAGTTGTCACTAAATGATATATTGCTCACACATGCCATGGTTATATGTGGAATTGCACCTCAAAATACATTCTGCTGCTTCTCCTGAGTACGGGGATACCACATGTGTGGGACTTTTTAGGAGCCTAGCCACGTACGGGACCCCGGAAACCAAGCACCGTCTTCAGGATTTCTAAGGGCGCAAATTTTTGATTTCACTCCTCACTACCTATCACAGTTTTGAAGGCCATAAAATGCCAAAATAGCACAAAACCCCCCCAAATGACCCCATTTTGGAAAGTAGACACCCCAAGCTATTTACTGAGAGGCATGTTGAGTCCATGGAATATTTTATATTTTGCCACAAGTTGCGGGAATATGACAAACTTTTTTTTTTTTTGCACAAAGTTGTCACTAAATGATATATTGCTCACACATGCCATGGGCATATGTGAAATTACACCCCAAAATACATTCTGCTGCTTCTCCTGAGTACGGGGATACCACATGTGTGGGACTTTTTAGAAAAATAGCCGCGTACGGGACCCCAAAAACCAAGCACCGCCTTCAAGATTTCTAAGGGCATAAATTTTTGATTTCACTCCTCACTACCTATCACAGTTTTGAAGGCCATAAAATGCCAAGATGGCACAAAACCTCCCCAAATGACCCCATTTTGGAAAGTATACACCCCAAGGAAATTGCTGAGAGGCACGTTGAGCCCATTAAATTTTTTTTTTTTTTTTTTGTCCCAAGTGATTGAATAATGACAAAAATAAAAAATAAATAAAAAATTTACAAAAAGTTGTCACTAAATGATATATTGCTCAAACATGCCATGGTTATATGTGGAATTACACCCCAAAATACATTTTGCTGCTTCTCCTGAGTACCGGGATACCACATGTGTGGGACTTTTTGAGAGCCTAGCTGTGTACGGGGCCCCGAAATCCAAGCACCGATTAAATAAAAAAGACGATCTTAGGCCGAGTACATGGATACCAAACACGACATGCTTTAAAATTGCGCACAAACGCGCAGCGGCGACAAACTACATTAATTTTTAAAAGCCTTTAAAAGCCTTTACAGGTTACCACGTTAGATTTACAGAGGAGGTCTACTGCTAAAATTACTGCCCTCGATCTGACCTTCGCGGTGATACCTCACATGCATGGTGCAATTGCTGTTTACATATGAAGCTAGAATGACGCTTGTGTTCAATGTTGCGTAAGAGCAGGGGGGGACAGCAGTGCTTTTTTTTTTTTTTTTTTTTTTTTTTATTATTTATTTTGCTTTTTTATTTTATTTTTAAACTGTTCCTTCCATATTTTTTTTTTTTTTTTACCATTTTTATTGTTATCTCAGGGAATGTAAATATCCCCAATGATAGCAATAGGTAGTGACAGGTACTCTTTTTTTGAAAAAAATTGGGGGGTTAGACCCTAGATCTTTCCTCTGCCCTCAAAGCATCTGACCACACCAAGATCGGTCTGATAAAATGCTTTCCCAATTTCCCAATGGCGCTGTTTATATCCGGGGGGGACATTCCCTCCCACTGCTTGTAAAAGCAGTCTAGAGGGTAATTATCTGCTAGGATTGCTTTTACATGAAAGCCGGCCGCTGGCTGAAAAGAATAATACCAAGATGATACCTAAACCTGCAGGCATCATTCTGGTATAACCATTCAAAGTCCAGCAACATACCAGTACGTTGCTGGTCCTTGTTGGACATGTATTGTAATCTTTTTTTTCATGCAGCCTGTTGGCTGAACGAAAAAAAGAGATTGATCGGTGGGTATGCCCACCATTAGGCCCCTTTCACACTGGGGCGTTTTTCATGCGGTTTAGCGCTAATAATAGCGCTGTTATACCGCATGAAAAAATCCTGCCCTGTGTCTTCAATGTGAAAGCCCGAAGGCTTTCACACTGAAGCGGTGCGCTAGCAGGACCGCTCCAAAAGTCCTGCTAGCCGCTTCTTTACAGCGGTAAAGGAGCGGTGTGTTCACCGCTCCTTTACCGCGGTCTCCCATTGAAATCAATGGGACAGCGCGGTAATACCGCCCGCAAACCGCGGCAATAGCCGCGGTTTGCGGGCGGTATTAACCCTTTTTCGGCCGCTAGCGGGGGTTAAATTAACCCCCCTAGCGACCGCATACCGCGGTAAGAACGACAGTATAGCAGCGCTGAAAATCGCACTGCTATACCGCCACCGCACCTGCCCGCCCCAGTGTGAAAGGGGTCTTAGAATACCTCCCTTCATCCACCCACTTCTAATGATGGGCATACATGCACCATTTATATATGCCGAAGCATGGGGGCATCCTCCCGCAAAAAAGTTATGCCGCATACACACGGTCAGACTTTTCCACGGGCAAGCCTCCGTCGGAATTTCGACCGTATGTACGCGGCATTAGGAGCAAAATCGCTCCTCCGCCCCTGCTGCCCCCATGCTTCGGCATATATGCTCTTTTTTTTAACTGTGGTGGTGAAATCACCTCCTACAGCGTTGGAGTCACGGCTTTATGTATCGTGGGAGCAAACACTGTTGCTGTCAAGATAAATAGATCCGCGCTGCAACTGAATGGCGTACCTGCTAAGCAAATGATGGTTAACATTAAAACAAAGTAACATTACAGTATAACAGTAAGACCTTACCATACCATACCTGCAAAGCAAATACCAAAACAAAACCTAGTAAAAAATGCAAGTTAGACTTACCGGTAACTTGTTTTCCAAGAGTCTTTCAGGACAGCACATGAGAGAGTGGCTCCACCCACTAGGAAACAGGAAACACAATCTCCACCATAATTTAACCACTTGTCCCCCGCCCACTGTCAATTGACGGCGGGCGGAGGATACTCTCGTTCTGGGAGGACGTCATATGACGTCCTCCCTTTAAAACGAGCTAGGAGGCGCGCGCGCCCGCCGCATTCACAAGGCCCCGGTGCGCGTGCCCGGCGGCCGCGATTGCCGCCGGGCACCCGCGATTGCCCGGGAAACGAGCAGGAAAGTGGATCTCTGTGTGTAAACACAGAGATCCACGTCCTGTGAGGGAGAGGGGACCGATGGTGTGTCCCTTGTACATAGGGACAACCATCGGTCACCTCCCCCAGTCAGTCCCCTCCCCCCACCGTAAGAACACTTTGAGGGAACATATTTAACCCCTTCCCGCCCCCTAGTGGTTAACCCCTTCCCTGCCAATCACATTTATACAGTAATCAATGCATTTTTATAGCAGGGATCGCTGTATAAATATGAATGGTCCCAAAAATGTGTCAAAAGTGTCCGATGTGTCCGCCGCAATATCGCAGTCACAATAAAAAATCGCAGATCGCCGCCATTACTAATAAAAAAATCAAAAAATCAAAATGCTATAAATCTCTCCCCTATTTTGTACACGCTATAACTTTTGCGCAAACCAATCAATACGCGCTTATTGCGATTTTATTTTTTTACCAAAAATATGTAGAAGAATACGTATCGGCCTAAACTGAGGAAAATTTTATTAAAAAAAAAAAATGGGTATCTATTATAGCAAAAAGTAAAAAATAGTGTTTTTTTTCCAAACTGGACGCTCTTATTTTGTTTATAGCGCAAAAAATAAAAACCGCAGAGGTGATCAAATACCACCAAAAGAAAGCTCTATTTGTGGGAAAAAAAGGACACAAATTTCGTTTGGGAGCCACGTCGCACGACCGCGCAATTGTCATTCAAAGTGTGACAGCGCTGAAAGCTGAAAAATGGCTTGGGCAGGAAGGGGGTTTTCGTGCACAGTAGAGAAGTGGTTAAAAGGAGGCGACTCCCCACATCTCGTCAGTTGTAGTAGAGTACCTCCGGCCGAAGCTGGAACACATAATCAGAATATGATTAATCACAGCATGTATGTACATTTATATATATATCATCAATATATACAAACCAAGAAGGGCGGGTAGCTTGCTGTCCTGAAAGACTCTTGGAAAACAAGTTACCGGTAAGTCTAACTTGCATTTTCCCTTATCGTCTTTCAGGACAGCACATGAGAGGATAATCGAGACTTACCAACTAGGGAGGGACAACAGCCTGCAGGACCTTTCTGCCAAATGCCTGATCATCGGCTGACAGCAGGTCCAGTCTGTAATGATGGACAAATGTCAAATAGCTTGACCACGTAGCCGCCTTACAGATCTGGTGTGGGGTGGCACCAGCTTTTTCTGCCCATGTAGTGGCTAGAGCTCGAGTAGAGTGTGCACGTATTCCCTGTGGAGGAGACAAACCCGTCTAGGAATAAGCTTCAGAAATAGCCAGTTTTAGCCATCTAGCAATTGACCCCTTCGATGCTTGGCGTCCCTTTCTGTTACCAGAAAAAAGAACAAATAAAGAGTCCGAAGACCTAAAGTCCTTTGTTATTTCCAAGTAGTGTAATAAAATTCTTCTTACATCTAAGTTATGGAATAAAGTCTCCCTTCTTCCTGAAGGATTTGAACAAAAAGTCGGCAGGATAATTTCCTGCGATCTGTTATGAACTGATGCCATCTTTGGCAAAAAACCCTGGATCTGTTTTAAGCACAATCCTGTCTGGGTAAATTAACATAAAAGGTTCTTTTATTGAAAGAGCGTGTAGTTCACTGATTCGTCTCGCAGTCGTAACTGCAACTAAGAATACCATTTTAAGAGTCAAATCTTTCAACGAGATTGTCTGTAATGGTTCGAAAGGTTCTTTCGTGAAGGCTTGCAAAACTACTGACAGGTCCCATTTAGGAAAATGTTTAGTAGGCACTGGCCTGGCTCTAGTAAGTGACCTAAAGAATCTTGTGATCAAAGGAACTGAGGAAATTGGTTTTTCCAGGTATACTCCCAGGGCAGCCACTTGCACTTTGAGAGTGCTAATTGCAAGACCTTTGTCCACACCATTTTGTAGAAACTCCAGAATCGACACAATGTCTTCTAGGGTTCGGTTTGATGAATGACACCAACTGTTGTAGACTTTCCAAACCTTTGCGTAGATATCTCTAGTTACTCTCTTTCTACTGGCGAGTAAAGTAGATACTAGAGGCTCTGACAGTCCTTTGTTCCTTAATAACTGCTCCTCAGATACCAAGCCGTGAGGCTTAGTCTGGCTACGTCCGGGTGGTACACTGGGCCCTAAGGTAGCAAGTCCTGCCTGAGAGGAAGCTGCCAGAAAGGTTTGATCATCATTTGTAGGATGGAGGAAAACCAGGCTCTTTTCGGTCAGAACGGAGTGATCAGGATTACTGATACCTTTTCCTTCTGTATTTTTCTCAATACCAGAGGGATTAGCTGAAAAGGAGGGAAGGCATAACCCAGATGGAAGCTCCAGGGATGTGCCAAGGCATCTATCCCTATTGATCCGCTGTCTCAGTGCAGAGAGAAGAATTGAGGGAGCTGGGTGTTTTCTTTTGATGCAAACAGATCCACCTGAGGACATCCCCACTTCTTGGTGATCAATGAGAATATCTCCGGATTCAGGCTCCACTCTGCCTCTTGAATTCTCTGTCTGCTCAAGAAGTCTGCTACTTCGTTTAGCGTGCCTTTGAGATGCACTGCTGACAGGGAGAGTAAATGCTTCTCTGCCCATTCTAGGATTTCTGATGACAGCAACAGTAGAGCTTTGCTCCTTGTGCCCCCCTGTTTGTTCAGGTATGCCACTGTGGTGACATTGTCTGAAAGAATCTGCACATGGGACCCTTGGAGGTTTGGAGAGAAGGCAGCTAAGGCTAGAGCAACTGCTTTTAACTCCCTCCAGTTTGAGGACCTTCCTGTTTCGGATTGGGACCAAACTCCCTGTGCTATGTTTTGATCCCAGTGGGCTCCCCATCCCCAACTGCTGGCGTCTGTCGTGACCCTTACTTCTGTCGGAAAGGACCAAAGCAGGCCCCTTGACAGCACTGCCTGATTCCTCCACCACCAAAGAGTCCTCTTGACCCTGGTGGGAAGTTTTACTTTTGTGTCTAAGGTTTCTGGGCTGTGATCCCATACCTGAAGAAGAAAACTCTGGAGGGGCCTGAAATGGAGCCTCGCCCATTGAATGGCCAGCATTGTTGAGGTTAAGGTACCCAGGACTGACATAATCCTCCTGATTGACACCTCCTGGTTTGTCTGAAGACTGGCTACTACACTCAAGACCGTGTCTTTCTTTTCTTCTGGGAGAAAAATCCTTTGCTCTACAGAATCTATCAGATAACCTAGAAACTGAACTCTTTGAGCAGGATTGAAATTTGATTTTTGAGTGTTTACAATCCAGCCCAAGGCTTCTAGATGACTGCGGGCCTTGGTTAGATCTACCTGCAACCTCTCTCTGGAAGGGGCAAAAATTAGGAGGTCGTCCAGATAAGGGATGACCGAGATTCCCTGTAGACGGAGAGGAGCTAGAGCTTCCGCCATTATCTTGGTGAATATCCGCGGGGCGGATGAAAGACCAAATGGGAGGGCCTTGAATTGTAAATGAAGCACCTCCCTCCCCATATTTATTGCCAACCTTAAGTATTTTTGAGACCGAGGGGCTATGGGCACATGCAGGTATGCGTCTCTTAAGTCGATTGATGCCATGAAGCATCCCTTGACTAAGAGATTTCTCCCCGAAAAAATGGAGTCCATGCGGAACCGCCTGTATTGGACTGACTTGTTTAACGGTTTTAAATTGAAAATGAGACGGAAGCTTCCTGATGGTTTCCTTATCAGGAAGATTTGGGAATAGAAACCCCGGTAACGTTCCTCTGGAGATACCTGAACCACAACACCCTGTCTCATCAGATCCTCCAAGAGGTTTTTCATGGCTAGGGCCTTTGTTGTGTCCCTTGGCAGGTTTGTTACACAGTATCTTTCTGGAGGAAGATCCGAAAGTTCTATTTTGTATCCCTGGGCCAGCGTGTCCAAAAAAAATGTGTTTTCCGTCACGCTTGCCCAAAGAGGAAGGAATTTTTGAAGCCTTCCCCCCACAGGCAATGACAAGTCATTGCGTTTTATTGGTTGGCGCAGGAGGATTGAAGAGGACATTCCCTCTGCCTTTACCTTTTTGCACCGACCAATTCTTTCTTTTTTCTTGGGGCCTGCTTCCCTGATCTTGATTTTTTTGAGGTCGAAAAAACCGCTTAACTGGTTGTTTTTTCTTTTTAACAGGAAATGACTTCTTTTTGTCCGCTGTCCTATCTAAAATAGAATCCAGATCAGGACCGAACAAAAGATCTCCAAAAAAAGGAATTCCACATAACCTATTTTTGGAAGCTGCGTCCCCTGGCCATGTCTTAAGCCATAGAGCTCTCCTGGCTGAGTTGGTTAAGGCCCCAGATCTGGCTGACATCCTAATTGATTCTGCAGAAGCGTCAGAAATATAAGCCACAGCTGCTGCTAGGGTAGAAAAAGAATCAAGGATCTCCTGCTTAGGTGAGTCTGCTATAATATGAGCTTTAAGCTGATTAAGCCAGAACTCCATGTTTCTAGAAACACAGGTAGTAGCCATAGCTGGTTTAAGGTTACCCATAATGGATTGCCAAGCTTTTTTAGGCTGCTGATCCATCCTTTTGTCCATGGGATCTTTGAGTACACCCATGTCTTCAAATGCCAAGTCGGTTGACCTGGAAACTTGTGAAAACGCTGCGTCTAATTTTGGAGTTTTATTCCAAAGCGCATCTGGGTCTTCATTGAACGGAAAGCGTCTTCTATGCGATCTTGGGAAAAAAATTTTTTTTCTCTGGATCAGCCCATTCCTTTTTAATGGCTTCCGAGATTACTGAATGCACAAGGAAAGTGCGACTTTTTGTTTCACCAAGCCCTGCATACATTCGGTCATGCAGCGATAATTCTTTATTTTCTTCATCTATTCCCAATGTTGCATATATTGCTTTCAACAGACTGTCTACTTGCTCTAAGGACAGTTTGTATTTTGAAGGTGCATCTCCTGCATCTTCTTCTTCCTCTTCCTCTTCCTCCTCATCTTCTCTGGAGTGAGAGGGGGAATGTTCCCTTTGGGTAGGAGGGCCAGCTTCAGCCTCTAGCCCTGGGATTAATTGTGAGCCCTGAGAGGATCCTGAGGTAGTTGGCTGACTCAGGGATGGTGTTGCAAGAGAAGAGCGAAAAGATTGTATGGTAGCATCTAGCTCTTTCTTGACCGATGCGATTAAATCACTGCATGCAGAAGAAGCTTCTTCCTTCACTAAGGAATCAACACAAATCTGGCATAAAGCTTTCTTCCAGCCCTCTGGTAATTTTGCTTTACATGAGGGACATCTCTTTTTGATAGGAGGGTCAGAGCTCTTAGCCTGCCACATAAAAAACACAAAAAGAGAAAAAAACACCAGCATCCCTTTTTAGTGAGTCAAACCTGCCTCCTAACGAGCTCACCCAGGTGCACAGTTAGTCTAACAGCCAACACCCTGTGCCCAGACAGGCCCCAGGTACCAAGGGGGAAAAAAATGCATATAGAGAGAGACACCTACAGTAAACAGGGTAGATCCCACATACCCTCTTACCTGGGCCTTGCTGGTGCCTGTGCCTGTCCCACTCGCTGCTGTCACGTTCTCCATCGTGGATCAGCGCTTGTTCTGTGGCTTCAAAAGCAGCGGTTCCGGAGTCCATAGACGCCGCTGCGTCGGACCGGAACCGCATTTATAGGCACCAGAACCTCTCCTCCCCTCTCCCCCTGCGCGAGTTCCACCGGAAATGACGTTTGCACCTGATCCCGGTGCCGCCCCTTGCAGGATACCTCACTTCCTGCTAGCTGAGTCACTACTCAGCCTCCAAAAAGATGGCGGCGGCCTGTAACGCCGACATGCGGTTAAAAAAAAACCCGCGAACGGCTGCCGCCGCCTAAGGAGCGGCTCCAGGACCAGTCCCTGCTCTGCTGAGCTGAAAGGGGAGAAGGAGCCCACTTACCAACTGCCCACTGGCGTGGTGTGGGAGGATCGGACTCTCTGGAGGACAAAAGGTATGGTGGGGTAGGCAGCCTTAGTCTCTCAGGACAGCACCTTAAGAGACCTGACTCCTACTAGGTGTTCACTTGCCGGAGGAAACACAAAAACTGACGAGATGTGGGGAGTCGCCTCCTTTTAAATTATGGTGGAGATTGTGTTTCCTGTTTCCTAGTGGGTGGAGCCACTCTCTCATGTGCTGTCCTGAAAGGCGATAAGGGAAAATAAAACATTTTTTTAACGCAACCTGTGCCTAAAATATATATATGCCGAAGCATGGGGGCATCCTCCCGCAAAAAAGTTATGCCGCGTACACACGGTCGGACTTTTCCACGGGCAAGCCTCCGTCGGAATTTCGACGGTATGTACGCGGCATTAGGAGCAAAATCGCTCCTCCGCCCCTGCTGCCCCCATGCTTCGGCATATATGCTCTTTTTTTTTAACTGTGGTGGTGAAATCACCTCCTACAGCACTGGAGTCACGGCTTTATGTATCGTGGGGGCAAACGCTGTTGCTGTCAAGATAAATAATTCCGCGCTGCAGCTGAATGGTGCACCTGAAAACAAAAAAATTACATACCTGAAAAGCAAGCATGATAAAACATTGCAGAATAGAATACAGTAAAAAAGAGCAGAACAATAGAGAGAAAATAGAGAGAGAGAGAGAACAATAAAACCACAACTATTTTTGTTTTTTTTATTTTATATTTTTTTTGTGTTTTTTGTTTTTACGTTTTTTTTTTATTTTTTACACTTTTTTTTGTAACTTTAACAACTGTAATGGTTCGGGTCTCTCAAAATGCGATGGAGACCCTGTGTAAGTGTGTCCTAGTCTGTGAAATGCTGTACCCTACGCTAAAACTTCACTTTTGAGTGGAAGCGTTCAAAACATTCACCAAGGCAAAGACCAGGCTTGTCAGGACAGCGTGGACAATAATAACGGGTGTCACGCCTAAATCCGCGCTTGCTACAGACACGACATCTTTTTTGGGGGGCTCGTTGGGTAGGGGTACTCTCGAGGACATACGTATAATGCCTCTCATGCAGCCGGCTTACTGCATTTGGTAGGGGATGGTGAGGTGCAGAACCGCCTGGATACAGGAGTTCTGTGACTATCTCATCCTGGAATTTTAGGAGAGATAAAGTCCCGCCTGAAGCTCTGTATAGCACAAGAGCGTTCAGCAAAGCCAATTGGAATAAGGATAGAGACACTTTTTTGTACCAGCGTCTCGCCTTACGGTCAATTAGATACGGCGCCAACAACTGGTCGTTGAGGTCCACCCCTCCCATATTTTTGTTATATTCGTGGACACAGAGGGGTTTCTCCACAACACCAGTCGCCGTAGGAATTTGGACTGTCGTGTCTGCATGAAGGGAAGTAAGAAGGAAAACATTCTTATTGTCCCTCCACTTCATAGCGAGCAAGTTATTACACTTCAAGCAGGCTCTCTCCCCCAGCCTAAGACGGGCATCTACAAGCCGCTGGGGAAAGCCCCGGCGATTAGGTCGCACGGTGCCACATGCTCCAATCTGATGATCAAACAAGTGACTAAACAGTGGCACGCTCGTGTAATAATTGTCCACATACAAGTGGTACCCATTTCCGAATAAGGGTGACACCAAGTTCCACACTATCTTGCCAGCGCTCCCTATGTAATCCGGGCAGTTGACCGGCTCAACCTGACTATCTTTTCCCTCATAAACCGTAAAGCTCCATACATAGCCTGTTGCCCTGTCACAGAACTTATAGAGCTTGACCCCATATCTGGCACGCTTGCTGGGAAGGTACTGCTTGAAAGACAAGCGGACAGAAAATTTAATCAGGGACTCATCAACACAGACAACTTGATCGGGAATAAACAAGGCTGCAAAACATTCGTTGAAGTGGTTTATGAGGGGCCGAATTTTGTAGAGCCGGTCGTATTCAGGGTCCCCACGTGGACGACAAAGTTCATTGTCGTTGAAGTGCATGAACCGCAAAATCTGCTCGTATCGTTTCCTGGGCATGGAGGCAGAGAACACGGGCATGTGGTCAATTGGGTGTGTGGACCAATAAGCACGCAATGACGGAAATTTATGTGTGCCCATGTTGAGGGAAAGGTCTTAAATTCGGAAACCGTAATTGGTTTCCAATCTTTGGCAATGGAAGGCAACTGGGGATTAGCGGCGATGAATTGACCAGCATATAAATTACTCTGGTCCACAATAGATCTATAGAGATCTTCCGTGAAAAACAGCGAATACAAATCAATTGGCATAAAATCAGCTGTTTCCACCTGAATACCGGGTTGGGCAGTGAATGGGGGAAGTACGGGTTCTGCAGAAGTGGTGGGGACCCAATCAGGATAGGCGAATTCTGCAGGAAGGGCACTATGGGCACGACGGGCCTGCCTTTGTCTTCTTCTTGGTGACAGCGGGACACTACTTGTGCTTGCCACCTCGCCAGCTTGAACTGCACTTATGGGACTCGCCACGTCACCACGTGATACTGCAGTGCTGGATGTACGCCCAGGCTGTACTAGGCCGCTGGTGCTTGCCAATTCACCAGAAGGAATAGCGGCACTAGTACTACTCTGCTCCATGATACGAGAGACCTGCGGTTCTTGCCCCACAACAACAGCAGAAGATCGGGATCGGGTACGCCTGACCTTAGCAGGGACCTCACCTTCGTCGTCAGAGCTATCTGACGTGGAGCCGCTGACTTCACTGTCTTCTACGGGAAGATATTCTGAGCCTGAATCTGACAGATGCGTGACCTCCTCTTCACTATCTGTCATGCTCAGAATCTCGTAGGCCTCTTTACTAGTGTACCTTCGATTTGCCATTTTGGGCTCTAAATTTAGGGGTACACTAGTAAGATTCACAGGTAAAAAAGCACCTGACTGTCAGCAAATGTATCAAACGCTTAAAAAAAAACTGTTAGCGATCGCAGGGATCAGGACTGTCTCTGCGAACGCTGCAGTTATGTGTTTTGTGTTTGGTAAGTGACAGTGATCGATCGATACTGCACTTGGGTGGGCTGGGCTGGGCTGGGCGGAGGGGCTAAACGCAGGTGCTAGCAGGTATCTGGGCTGATCCCGCTAACACTAAGTTTTTGGGAACCCTAAACTGCTGGGGACGCTAGTATAGATCTGATCAGATCAGATATTGATCTGTTCAGATACTATACCACTAAGGGAGGTGTATACTTTGCGCGTGGGTATTAGCGCTACTGGCACTAACCTAGCCTGGGGCGACGCAGACCCTCTCTAGCACTAAAACCTAATTGATCTCACCCGCTGGGCGATCAGGGGGTTAAACCTTTATTGGGTTATATATGGCGGGTGCCCTGATGCTATAAAAAGCAAACTAACCAACCAGTGTCACCCGTAACCTTTATATGGTGATCACTGGTGAAAGGGTTAACTAGGGGCAATCAGGGGGTTAAAACCTTTATTAGGTTAAATATGGGGGTACCTGACGCTACATAAAAACCTGACGGGTAACCTAAAAAACTAAATAACTAACTGGCTAAATAACTAACTGGCTAACCAGTGTCACCAGTAAAACTTATACGGTAATCACTGGTGAAAGGGTTAACTCTAGGGGCAATCAGGGGGTTAAAATAATATATGGGGGTACCTGACGCTATAAAAACCTGCGGCGAACCTAAAAAAAAATAACTGGCTATCTAGGGCACCAGCGACATGAATACAGCGATCGGAAAAAGATCGCTTAGTGACGCTGGAGTTAGGGGGTGAAAGGGTTACCTGGGGGGCGATCAAGGGGTTAAACCTTTATTAGGGGGGGGTTAGGGGGCTACCCTGGACCTAAAGGGGCCTAAACCTAACTGCCCTGCAACTTTTTACTGTCACAGATGACACTAAATGCAGTGATCAGTAAAATAAATGATCACTGCAATCAGTGACACTGTGACTGGGGGCTGGGGGGTGACCTGGGGGGTGACCTGGGGGTGACTGGGGGGTGAAATGTGTGCCTATGTGTGCCTACGTGTCAGTGGACTGTTGGTGCACTAACCTGCGTCTTCTCTCCTCGGCGCTGTGGACGAAAAGACCGCCGCGAGGGGAGATGACATCACTTCCTCTGCCTGTGTTTACATTACACAGGCAGAGGAAGATTTTCATTCGCCGGGAGCGATCGCAAGGGGGTGGCCGGAATCGAACGGCCGTCCCCTCATCCCGGATCGCTCCCCAACAGATAACGACCGCTCACTGTATAGAAGGGGGGTCCGATCGGACCCCCCAACTATACAAAGGCAATCACGTACACTGTACGTGATTGTGCCTGTCGGTGCCATTCTGACGACGTATATATACAGTGAGCGGTCGTTAAGTGGTTAAGTGCAATCGAAAAAAAAAGAAAACACATTTGTTCTAACGTGTAAGAGTTGTGGCAGGAGACCCAGTAGGATAGAATGTTGGTCCATATTCACACCTTCCTAGAGATGGCACTAAATCTTGACCTCCATCTCCCCCACAATATACCTCTTTCCCCCATTGGTCATTCATTTTATGCCTTTACCATACCTCCCCTCCTTTCCTTTTTTTTTTTTCCTATCTTTTCCATTAACCACATTGGCAGGCCGATCCACCCCAAGGGTAGGCCGAGCTCCCATTATAGACCTCTCTTTCCCCTTTACTCTTTTTTTTAATGCCCCTGTTTTTCTGGGGAATCTTTCCCAGTTAAGTCCCTTTTGCTTCTGGTTAAAATGTTGGGTGGCATCGCAACATCTACAATACATTTTTATTCACCGGAAGTTTGTGACAACCTAAGACCATGTATAGTGGTTTCTGCATCAATCGTTGCCATAAGTGGTATTACATATGCAATTTGAAACATGTTCTTCCTGCTGAGTATGATGTGTACAACATCTCGGTGTTTGATGTATGTGATGTAGCCCGTTCATAGATAGAAAATGTCAACCCCCCCCCCACAAAAAGTATTCAAAAGAATACTTACAGTCAGTAGGATTATAGGTGATTCTAGAGCTGTGGGAGCTGTCACAGGTTCTAATCAAGATTGCCCAACTATGCCCGCCCTTTCTACCCTGTTCCACCATTCATAGAAGCTGTACTACAGCTTCTATGAATGGAAAGCGATTTACGTGTAGACAGTTGCAGCTTGTAGGTGGCGCAGGACTGAAGTGACATCATGACCCTTGGCAGCCATCTTGGGTCAGCAGAGTCTTTTTAGATCCCTGCTGCCCAGGTTTTGGCACACATTTGCTAGTGGGTAGTGTAGGGCCAGTTTACTAATCTGTGAGGATCAGTATTAGTGGCAGGGTAAGGTTCCAGTCTAGGAGGGAAAGCGTAGGGTTCGCAACTTCCCTGGATATCTTCCCATTTGGGAACTAGATGGCCAGGTCGCGTTCTGCCCCTCCAAACAGGTGCTGTCAGTTCAGCTGAAACCTGCTTCACTACATGCTATGAAATTCATGAGTGTTCACGGTTGGGCCTTCTCCTACCAGGTTTATTGCAAACTGTCTTTGCTTTACTTCAAAACTAGTTCTTTACATTGCACCTGGACTGTCTGTGTTATTGCTGCCACACCACGCTGCACTCACCCACATACAAATGGAGTACGGGTGAATAATTATTAGGTCTGTCCCCTTCATTAAAAGATTTTGTTTTATTTATAGAAGCTACTGTATAGTACAGCTTGCTTCTATGAATGCTGAAGCTGGGCAGAAAGGACGGGCATCATTGGGCAATCTTGGTGAGAGCCTGTAACAGCTTCCACAGTTAAAATAACCCCCACCACACCAGAAGATTAGGCAGGGTGGCATGGATGAAGGAGGATTTCATCATAGAAGAGACATTAGCACAGGGGACAAGTCCTACTGACTTAAGTTATGTCCCTTGTGTTAATTTTTGTGTTTTTTTATTTTATTTTGGCTGCACTTAGGTTAAGTGATAACCTTTACTGGCTCTTTAGCGTGGATGGCGAAAACATTTAGATTTTTCTCACTCAGCCAGCAGGCTGTGTATGGCTAACTTTTCTATTCATTTTAGTTATTGCATCACGTTGCTGTACTATCCATCAAGTTCTGTTTTTTACTCTAGACCAGGGAGGACGAATGCTATAACAAGTTGCTGTTCTAAGTACATTCTGTCCCCTGTGTTCTGTTATTTGGGTATTTTTGTGTGTATTCTGTATTCCAGTTACTCTCTTTATCCTTTGAATGCTATATATCTCTATGCTACACCCTGCCTTTTATTATCCCATTCTTTGTATTGTATGTGTTTCCCTCTTGTGTTTGGTTGTCCTTGCCATCGACAACTATCTCTTAGCCCAGGTTCACACTGGGCTGCGAGAGTGAAGCCGTGCGAGTTCAGCTGAACTCGCACGATTTCACTCCCGCTGGTCAGTCCAGATTTCGGCTGCGATTACAGAGACATCTGTGCAGGTTTCTGCACAGATGTTAATGTAAATCGCAAAAAGTAGTACAGAAACTACTTTTTGAAATCAGTGCAGCGCCGCAAATGCGGCGTCTCACCGATTAGGACGGTGCCATTGCCGGCAATTTGCGGCAAATACCACCGTTTTGACATGCGATTTGACATGCCAAATCGCATGTCAAAACGCACCAGTGTGAACCAGGGCTTATCCTGTTTCTCATACACCCTGCACAATACTCTAAATTCTTGTGCCTGCACTTTAGGGCCATTTCACACCAGTGAACTGCCAAAAGCTGGCAATAGATCAATTGTTTTTCTTTTATGATAAGCCAGTAGGCTGATTGAAAAAAACTGAAGGGATTCACCCTTCCATGAAATCGAGGTGGACTGAAGAATCCTCTCTGCTGTGCTATTTTACTCTGAAAGCAGGTACTCCTCCGCTCTCTAATTTTTAGTGATCAGCACTGTAGCAATTTTCCAACATTTTCATTCGAAAGAAGCTGATCATTAGATCGACTTCTCTGAATCAGGAACGGCCATAGATGGATTGACATTTGGCAGATCTCATCTGAACCTGCTGATTTTTGTTTCATCTATGGCCAGCTTTAAAGTGGCCATTGCATTAGGGAGCCCATTGATTTTGAATGGATTGCAACACACCAAAAATGGTTCATGGCACATTTTTTATAATGCAATACTCAGAATGTTAACATGTGAAAATGTGCATTGGGCTGCTATTCAAAATGAATCAAAACATATATAGTGCAGCGCAACTGGCAACAAAGTGACACAATCCTGTGTATGTGTCCACAAAAAGTAGCATAACAAGGCATGTAACAATTAAAAGAAAAATGAATGTCAGTGTAAGTGTCCAAAAAGTGAAATAATATTGATAAATAAACAAACTGAGCTTCTTCAAATAAACTCATGTGCTCCTTTCAACATATAATGTGTTGAAGCTTCTTATATTTTCCACCTCTGTGTATAAAAGATAATAGTTGCAAAAGGTGCTCATAAATCCTCCAACAGTGATGAGATGGCAGCTAGACCCATGTTTTACCAGCAGGTCCACACACGCAGTTCCCTAATAGGGATGACACCAGGTATAAGCTCCACTCGCTCTCTCCAACTCCTCCATTCACAGACAGGGCTGCTGTTAGAAATCACGGGGCCCCATACAGCCTACCTGGCAGGCCCCCCCCCCCCCAATACATTATCAAGACCATATTTTCACAAAAAATACACTAAAATCATTATTAGTGGACACAAACATAACAGAGAACCTATGTGAATTACCCCTTTTTTATTTGTTTTTTACATTAAAAAAATTAAAATAAAATTATATTCACAGTGACAGGGGGACACACAGGGGGGATTTGAAGCTGGCAGAACAGGGAGGGAAATCAGTGATCAGTGTCAGAGAAGCAATTACAGGAATGATGCCCAGTGTCTGTGTCTCTCCCTGCAGCAGCTGAAAGCTGGGAGAAGGGGGAAAAACTGTCTTTCAGCTGCTGCAGAGGGCCGCACAGGGCATCCTTCTGTAATTGCCACTCTGCCAAACCGCACTAATTCCCCCTGCTGTTTGGGCCCCCCTCAGGAGGACTGGTGGTCCCCCCCCTATCAGCGGCCCTGTTCACAGATGTATGATCTCAATCAGCAGTATATAAAATAAAGAGGAAAATATCTAGTGCTGATAAGAGGCATGGAGGAGCTTAGCTATGAGGATAGATTAGAGGAACTGAATTTATTCTCTATATAGCAAATTTATACAGAGCATGCACTATTATGTGAATTATCTTGTTCAATAGCACCTAGGTCCCAATAATGAAATATAGAAAGGGAGCCCTTGGGAGGCAAAATGTGTGGGACTTTAAAGGTGCTCATTGAAAGTATTCCCAGAATCAATCATACAAAAAGAGAAATATCAAACGTATTTGTAAAAAACATCTGTATTTAATAGAAAATTGACATGGTATTAAAAGCAGTGAGGAAAGAAGATACAACGCAGTGTATTCGTTCCTTATACGTCACATATTTATCGTCCTACATATTTTGCATAATTAATGCTTCTTCAGGGACGCATATTGACTGTAGTTTGTCTAAAATAAAAATAAATATTTAAGACAAAATATAATGCAATGAAGTTAATTCCATCATCGATTTGACATATTTGCAAGTAATCAAAATTAATTGTAATCAAATAACAATCATAAGTACAAAAGTGTATTAATAAGGAATAATTGAAGACAGGTGTTGCAATACCTCCGTACTCTTGTGGATCCTCGTACTGACAAACGGGTGCCACCTGTGTGGGGGTGCACCCGAGAGTGAAGCTGGCAGGTTATTCTCCACCCATACCACCACACCCATGCAAATGCATAAGCATATCACAGGGGATCCTGTGGAGGGGATTATTGGGGCAGATGGTGATAGCAGGGAACCTAAATATAAAAACATTGGTATGGGTGGAGAATAACCTGCCAGCTTCACTCTCGGGTCTTAAATATTTATTTTTATTTTAGACAAACTACAGTCCATATGCGTCCCTGAAGAAGCATTAATTATGCGAAACATGTAGGACGATAAATATGTATTTAGGAACGAATACACTGCGTTGTATCTTCTTTCCTCACTGCTTTTAATACCATGTCAATTTTCTATTAAATACAGATGTTTTTTACAAATACGTTTGATATTTCTCTTTTTGTATGATTGATTCTGGGAATACTTTCAATGAGCACCTTTAAAGTCCCACACATTTTGCCTCCCAAGGGCTCCCATTCTGAATTTATTCTCTCTTGAGAAGAGGAGATTAAGGGGGGATATAATCAACATGTACAAATATATAAGGGGTCCATATAGTGAACTTGGTGTTGAGTTATTCACTTTAAGGTCATCACAGAGGACAAGGGGGCACGCTTTACATCTAGAGGAAGAAAAGATTTCATGTTCAAATACGGAAAGGTTTATTCACAGTAATGCCGCGTACACACGATCATTTTTCCCGTCGGGAAAAATGACATTTTTTTTTTTCGCCGAGAAAAACGATCGTCTGTGGGCTTTATGCCGTTTTTCTCGTTGAGAAAAACGGCAGGAAAAACGACGAGAAAAATTAGAACATGTTCTAAATTTTCTCATCGTTTTTTCCATCATTTTTTTCCACGGCAGTTTTCCCATAGGGAGACACTGCCGCGGAGCCCACAGACGGTCGTTTTTCTCGTCAAAGAAAAAAATGACGGGAAAAACGGTCGTGTGTGGGGGAACATGCCGTTCCCTCGTTTTTCATTTTTTTTCATGCCGTGATTCACGGCGGTGTTTTCACCGCCGTGAATCACGATCGTGTGTACGCGGCATAAGAGCTGTGAAAATGTGGAATAGACTCCCTCCAGAGGTGGTTCTGGCCAGCTCAGTAGATTGCTTTTAAAAAGGCCTGGATTATTTTCTAAACGTACATAATATAACTGGGTACTAACATTTATAGGTAAAGTTGATCATGGGAAAATTTGATTGCCTCTCGGGGGATCAGGAAGGATTTTTTTCCCCTGTTGTAGAAAATTGGAGCATACTCTGCTGTTTTTTTTTTACCTTCCTCTGGATAAACTGTGGGTTAAAGATTGTGTATATGGGATTGTATTATTTTTTTTGGTTGTACTAGATGTCTTTTTTCAACCTGACTAACTATGTAACTATGTAGTGCTCTCTGTATACTATTTTAATAAAACATAAGTAGTACACTCCCACAGATGGTACTCAACTGTGCTGGTGTAAAAGGCAGATAACGTGCTTCGGCAATAGCCGCAGGATATCATCAGAGGGTCTGGCTCCTATTCCCCAAACGCGTTGAGCAAGCCCCTAGACTCTGTTTCCACTACTGAGTTGTTGTGCGACTTGACACATGTGAAGTCTTATGTCAAGTCAAAACCCATGTATTTCAATGGTCCCTGTTCTAATTGGTGCCACTCAAGTCGCAGCAACTCCAAAAAAGGTTCTTGCACTACTTTGTTCCGACTTTGGTGCGACTTGTTCTCACATGGTTTTCACCGGTCGAATGACATCATATCAAAAATCGCATTGCAAACTCGCATTGTAAATCGCGCGACTTTGGGGTTGCAATAGTGGAAACAGAGCCTGAAGCCTCGTACACACGACCAAGTTTCTCGTCGTTAAAAACACGTAGTTTTTCTTGACGAGATTCTTGTTAACCTTGACGAGTTTCTCGTCAAGCTTTCCATGCGTACACACTGACAATTCCAAATCTCGTCGTTGTTCTGTGCGGTCACGTCCAGCACGTACGACGGCAGTATAAAGGGGAAGATCGATTTCCCTGGCGCCACCCCTTGGGCTGCTTTTGCTGATCTTGTGTTACCGCGTGTGAAGTAAAAGTTTGGGAAGAGACGATTCGTGCTTTTCAGTCTTCGTGCTTTCAGTTCGTTTTCTGCGGTTCAGTTTGTGCTTGTGGGTTCGTATCTTGTCTTTCAGGGCGTGTAGGCAGGTCGTATCTGTTTTACAGTGCGTTCTTGCCCGTTCGTTTCTGAATTTCATTTCGTTCTTCATAGGCCTTGCTGTTCTAAAGTGCGTTCTGTTTAGTACGTTCTGATAAGACGACCGTTTCCTAGCCATGTCGCGGGTACGTTGTCGTCGTCAAGTTCGTGCTGTGCGGGCGCTTGGTGTTGGTCTGCTTGTTTTGGACCAAGACGAGTCCATGAACGGGGTGAGGAGGAGTTCATGGACCAAGAATTGGTTGCTACAGCGGGACCAATTCTGCCATATGCCTCTGCTGCGGGAGATCGTGGAGAATAATCCTGAGGACTTCAGGAATTTTCTGCGGATGTCTGACCCCGTTTTTCAGCATCTTTTGGCTTTGGTGTCCCCCTATATTACCAGGAAGGACACCGTTATGCGGGAAGCCATCAGTGCTGAGCAGAGGCTCATCGCCACCTTACGTTACCTGGCAACAGGGAGAAGTCTGCAGGACCTGAAGTTCGCGACAGGCATCTCCCCCCAGGCTCTGGGCCTCATAATCCCAGACACCTGTTCTGCCATTATACAAGTCCTGCAGGAGGACTATATTAGGGTAAGTTTTCTCCATTAACATCACATTTTATGTATTTCATGTATGCTAATGTATTTTATTTCTTTCATCCTTCCCTAATTGCCATGATTGTAATATGCTGAGAATGTCCCCTTTGTCCTCATGCATGCTGGAAGCTTTTAAATGCCCCTTTTTTCTCCTACATGCATATTTCCCTTCACTAACCTCTCCAGCAGTGGCGACTGCTGCTCCAAATGTTTGGGGGGGCCACCCCCAAATTAGATATATAAACTTCCTCCATTTTTGCGACTGTGCCTATTAAACGCCACCAGTTTGCCCCCTCCAATGCAGCCATTTTGCCCCCTCCAATGCAGCCATTTTGCCCCCTCCAATGCAGCCATTTTGCCCCCTCAAATGCAGCCATTTTGCCCCCTCCAATGCAGCCAGTTTGCCCCCTCAAATGCAGCCAGTTTGCCCCCTCCAATGCAGCCATTTTGCCCCCTCAAATGCAGCCAGTTTGCCCCCAGCCCTGCACTTACCTTCTTCTGGTCAGCGCCATCCTTCTTCTGTCCTTGATGTCTTCTCCTGCCCTCGATGTTGCATCAGCCAATCAGGTTACCGGTAAACAGACTTGGTGAACATGATTGGCAGAAGAGCCTGTCAGTGTTTACCCAAGGAATGCCCCCCCTGGTTAACTTTTATGAAGCCAATTACATCCCTCAGGCTGTAATCGCCAAGGCTATTTGTCCCCCTGTCTCGGATAGGCAATTTTCACCACAAAAATGCCGCAGTTATTCATTTGGCCATCGCTCAACAGGGGGCCATCCTCCTGAATAGTGGGCGGCATTGTCAATACATAGGTATATGCAAATCATGAACCTATGTATTGTTCTGAGTGACGGGCGCAGGAGAGAGGGGGCAGCGATCCAGCGCCCACTCTGGACGCACCGCCCCTGCAATGCTATCCTGTGGCCAAACACATCTAGACCCCTCCCAAATTTGAATATAATGGACCATCAGAGGGGGTGATAAATATGATACTTGAGCCTTCCATTATACTTTTTAAAGACACATTAAACTGAGATTTTGATTGATGTTGGGCTCGAATGTATTTTATTATAATCTGCTTGCAATGTTATCTGCAAAAGTACTAATATTTTTTTATCTTGTTTGACTCCACAGCTTCCTTCCACGCCACAGGAATGGCAGACTGTGGCATCGGAGTTTGCCACGCGGTGGGACTTCCCCAACTGTGGTGGAGCCATTGACGGGAAGCGTGTCCGCATCGTGCCGCCACCCTGTTCTGGGTCCTACTACTACAACTACAAGGGGTTTCATAGCATTGTGCTGATGGCGGTGGTGTCAGCATGGTATGAATTCCTCTATGTGGATGTAGGGAAGAATGGCCGGATGTCCGATGGGGGATCCTTCATCCAGACGGAGTTTGCCCTCCGTCTCCAGAGTGACGACCTTGCATTGCCACCGGATGCAGGGAATGTTGAAGGACTCCCCTTTGTTTTTTTGGCTGATGAAGCCTTCGGGCTCGGACCGCACCTCATGAGGCCATTTCCCCCAGAGGACCCTGACTCCAGAGAAGAGGGTGTTCAACTACCGGCTGGCCAGGGCCCAAAGAGTCGTAGAAAATGCCTTCGGGATAATGGCCAGCCGGTTCCGCCTTTTTATGACTCCTATTCACTTGGCGGTGTACAAAATTAACTATGTGGTTTTATGCTGCTGTGTGCTCCATAATTTTCTGAGCCAAAAAAAATCAAATTTTATGGCCTCAATATTGCCTGAGGCAGGACTTTCATATGGCAATACCCTGCCGGGCCTCGAATCTGCCTGTCCTGGCTTTCCCCCCCAAAATGCCCGTGAGTTTCGTGAGAAATATATGGAATATTTCACGCGTAGGGGGCAATTCCTATGCCAGGCCATGTGTAAATATTCTTGGAGAAAGAACTAAATAAAAATCTGATTTAATCTTTTAACTTTTGTTTTTTCCTGTCTCCTAGTTTGTCTTAGTGCATTTGTAGTGCCAAGTGTATTTTCCTTTAGTAAATACCAACCATTTCACTATGAACCACAAAAATATACACAAATAAGGTTAGAGCGTATTTGAAAAAGAAGCTACACTTTGTTGTTGTTCAAAAATTTTACTCGGTGCACATTCACACACATGGTAAATAGAACAGTATGTATATTATTTTTTTTGGCTGGCCACAAACCTGCTTTTTTTTTTTTTGCGAAAATACAAAACCATCAGTAGCATTCAACAAACTACAACATTGGATACCTCTTGGCAATATGAGACATTCACTTACACAAAATATGTCTCTATCTGGCCGTCCTAATATGGGGTATTGGCACCCCTGGCCAAGCCAAAATTTGAATATGCACACAATTTGAAGTCATTTCCAATAGGGATTTTAGACTCCTGATCCCTATTGTCAACATGTGCTATCTGCCATCAGGGGTGATCAATGGCCGTGTTTTGGGGGTGCAACCCCTTCTTCAGTTCACCTACTTGAGATACGAGGAAGAGGTTGCACCCCCAAAACCCGTACATGGATATCCCCTGATGGCAGATGGCACATGTTGACACACTGTGTGCATATTCAAATTTTGGCTTGATTGATTGTCTAAAAGCTTAAAAAAGGGGGAAGAACAATCTCAAACAAGAAATGGGGGTTTTGTTGCCTTATTCAATTCTACCCAAAACATCTAGGATGTCTTTAAAGGTTTGATCCATCACATGAATTCTTTGCTTAATTCTGTCCAGTTCTGTGCTACATTCCATCACTTGCTGTATGATTCGTAGGGCACTGTTAGCAGAGAAACGTGTACTTTCTTTCACCACAACATTTACATCCCCTATAAAAAAATACAAAAGGTATTATAACTCTGCAGGCCTACATCTCTTATCTGAAGCTGTGGTGACAGATACTGACCTGTTGTGGTGACCAGTTCCACCACGTCATCCACTTCTCCTTCCTGCACTTCTCCTTCCTCCACCTCTTCAACTTCCTCAACATCCTCAGGTTGTGGGTCTTGGTGAGGTTGGGGTTGTTTAGAAGGTGTGGGGTTCCTGTGCTCCCTGGAGTGTTCTCCTCCCAGTCTTCTCTCCCCTATGAGAATCAAACAAAAGGTATAGTTATCACACAGAATAAAAAATAAATAAAAAAAAACATGATACATTGCTTGGAAGTGGGGGACAAGTGTCTGTTTGGGCAGGATTTCAAGATGAAGACATTATTTTTTTTAAATATATTCTTTACTATTCACCTTTGGCTGGCAATTTTTATACATGGAGGCACCACAAAAATTCACTGATGCACCTGTGAATCCGCCATATCTGTCTGCGCGCCGAAAGAGAAGAGGCGGGGAAAAGATGTTACTTAGAACGTCATGGGCGGGCGACGTGTGCGGAGCGACGTGTGAGTAGTTTTACGCATGCGTGGTGTATATATAGCAAACACACATGTGACTATACTACGTTCGGTGTGCGGAGAGAGGAGTAAAAGTGACGGACGTGCAAACGAAGGTATGTGATTTTGAGACTTTGAGAAATTGGTGGCCTATACTGTCTAGAGAATGTTGGAGGATATATATGGTGACTAAGATTTACAGGAGGTTAGACTGTGTGACTCACATTATTTTTGGTATTTTTTTTTGGGCTTGCAGACCCAAAATGAATGTCTTTAACCACTTAACGACCGCCCACCGCCGATTTACGTCGGCAGAATGGCACGGACAGGCAGAATCACGTAGGTCCATCCGGACCCCCCTTCACTGCAGTGAGCGGCCGTTAAGTGTTCGGGAGCGATCAGGCATGAGGGGGCGGCCGCTCGATTCCGCCCCCCCCCCTCGCGATCGCTCCCGGCCAATGAAATTGCTTCCTCCGCCATGTGATGTAAACACAGGCTGGAGGAAGTGATGTCATCTCCCTCGCCGCGGTCTTTTCGTTCCCGGCGCCGAGGAGTGAAGACAGAGGTTAGTGCTCCAACAGTCCACTGACACGTAGGTACACATAGGCACACAAATCACCCCCCAGTCACCCCCAGATCACCCCCCAGGTCACCCCAAAGCCCCCAATCACAGTGTCACTGATTGCAGTGATCATTTGTTTTACTGATCACTGCATTTAGTGTCATCTGTGATTGTAAAAAGTTGCAAGGCAGTTAGGATTAGGCCCCTTTAGGTCCAGGGTAGCCCCCTAACCCCCCCTAATAAAGGTTTAACCCCTTGATCACCCCCCAGGTAACCCTTTCACCCCCTAACTTCAGCGTCACTAAGCGATTGTTTTTCCGATCGCTGTATTCGTGTCGCTGGTGTTTTAGATAGGCAGTTATTTTTTTTTAGGTTCGCCGCAGGTTTTTATTGGTGTCAGGTACCCCCATATTTAACCTAATAAAGGTTTTAACCCCCTGATTGCCCCTAGTTAACCCTTTCACCAGTGATCACCATATAAAGGTTACGGGTGACGCTGGTTGATTAGTTTGCTTTTTATAGCATCAGGGCACCCGCCGTATATAACCCAATAAAGGTTTAACCCCCCTGATCGCCCGGCGGGTGAGATCAATTAGGTTTTAGCGCCAGAGAGGGTCTGCGTCGCCCCAGGCAGTGTTAGGTTAGTGCCAGTAACGCTAACACCCACGCGCAAAGCATACACCCCCCTTAGTGGTATAGTATCTGATCAGATCTATACTAGCATCCCCAGCGGTTTAGGGTTCCCAAAAACGCAGTGTTAGCGGGATCAGCCCAGATACCTGCTAGTACCTGCGTTTAGCCCCTCCGCCCAGCCCAGCCCAGCCCAGCCCACCCAAGTGCAGTATCGATCGATCACTGTCACTTACCAAACACAACACACATAACTGCAGCGTTCGCAGAGACAGGCCTGATCCCTGCGATCGCTAACAGTTTTTTTGTAGCGTTTGATATATTTGCTGACGACAGTCAGGTGCTTTTTTTCCTGTGAATCTTACTAGTGTACCCCTAAATTTAGAGCCCAAAATGGCAAGTCGAAGGTACACTAGTAAAGAGGCCTACGAGATTCTGAGCATGACAGATAGTGAAGAGGAGGTCACGTATCTGTCAGATTCAGGCTCAGAATATCTTCCCGTAGAAGACAGTGACGTCAGCGGCCCCACGTCAGATAGCTCTGACGACGAAGTTGAGGTCCCTGCTAAGGTCAGGCGTACCCGATCCCGATCTTCTGAGGTTGTTGAGGAGCAAGAACCGCAGGTCTCTCGTATCATGGAGCAGAGTAGTACTAGCGCCGCTATTCCTTCTGGTGAACTGGCAAGCACCAGCGGCCTAGTACAGCCTGGACGTACATCCAGCACTGCAGTAACACTTGGTGACGTGGCGAGTCCCATAAGTGCAGTTCAAGCTGGCGAGGTGGCAAGCACAAGTAGTGTCCCGCTGCCACCAAGAAGACAAAGGCAGGCCCGTCGTGCCCATACTGCCCTTCCTGCAGAATTCGCCTATCCTGATTGGGTCCCCACCACTTCTGCAGAACCCGTACTTCCCCCATTCACTGCCCAACCCGGTATTCAGGTGGAAACAGCTGATTTTATGCCAATCGATTTTTATTCGCTGTTTTTCACGGAAGATCTCTATAGATCTATTGTGGACCAGAGTAATTTATATGCTGGTCAATTTATCGCCGCTAACCCCCAGTTGCCTAAAATTGCCAGAAATTGGAAACCAATTACGGTTTCCGAATTTAAGACCTTTCTGGGCCTTTCCCTCAACATGGGCACACATAAATTTCCGTCATTGCGTGCTTATTGGTCCACGCACCCAATTGACCACATGCCCGTGTTCTCTGCCTCCATGTCCAGGGCACGATACGAGCAGATTTTGCGGTTCATGCACTTCAACGACAATGAACTTTGTCGTCCACGTGGGGACCCTGAATACGACCGGCTCTATAAAATTCGGCCCCTCATAAACCACTTCAACGAACGTTTTGCAGCCTTGTTTACTCCCGATCAAGTTGTCTGCGTTGATGAGTCCCTGATTAAATTTTCTGGCCGCTTGTCTTTCAAGCAGTACCTTCCCAGCAAGCGTGCCAGATACGGGGTCAAGCTCTACAAGTTCTGTGACAGGGCAACAGGCTATGTAGTGAACTTTACGGTTTATGAGGGAAAAGACAGTCAGATTGAGTCGGTCAACTGCCCGGATTACATAGGGAGCGCTGGCAAGATAGTGTGGAACTTGGTGTCACCCTTATTCGGAAAGGGGTACCACTTGTATGTGGACAATTATTACACGAGCGTGCCACTGTTTAGTCACTTGTTTGATCATAAGATTGGAGCATGTGGCACCGTGCGACCTAATCGCCGGGGCTTTCCCCAGCGGCTTGTAGATGCCCGTCTTAGGCTGGGGGAGAGAGCCTGCTTGAAGTGTAATAACTTGCTCGCTATGAAGTGGAGGGACAATAAGAATGTTTTCCTTCTTACCTCCCTTCATGCAGACACGACAGTCCAAATTCCTACGGCGACTGGTGTTGTGGAGAAACCCCTCTGTGTCCACGAATATAACCAAAATATGGGAGGGGTGGACCTCAACGACCAGTTGATGGCGCCGTATCTAATTGACCGTAAGGCGAGACGCTGGTACAAAAAAGTGTCTCTATCATTATTCCAATTGGCTTTGCTGAACGCTCATGTGCTATACAGAGCTTCAGGCGGGACGTTATCTCTTCTAAAATTCCAGAATGAGATAGTCACAGAACTCCTGTATCCAGGCGGTTCTGCACCTCACCATCCCCAACCAAATGCAGTAAGCCGGCTGCATGAGAGGCATTATTCGTATGTCCTCCCGAGTACCCCTACCCAAAGCCACCCCCAAAAAAGATGTCGTGTCTGTAGCAAGCGCGGATTTAGGCGTGACACCCGTAGTTTTTGTCCACGCTGTCCTGACAAGCCTGGTCTTTGCCAAGGTGAATGTTTTGAACGCTACCACTCAAAAGTGAAGTTTTAGCGTAGGGTACAGCATTTCACAGACTAGGACACACTTACACAGGGTCTCCCAAGATGCCATTACATTTTGAGAGACCCGAACCATTACAGTTGTAAAGTTACAAAAAAAAGTGTAAAAAAGAAAAAAAATACGTAAAAAACAAAACACAAAAAAAATATAAAATAAAAAAACCAAAAATAGTTGTCGTTTTATTGTTCTCTCTCTCTCTATTTTCTCTCTATTGTTCTGCTCTTTTTTACTGTATTCTATTCTGCAATGTTTTATCATGCTTGCTTTTCAGGTATGTAATTTTTTGTTTTAAGGTGCGCCATTCAACTGCAGCGCGGAATTATTTATCTTGACAGCAACAGCGTTTGCTCCCACGATACATAAAGCCGTGACTCCAGTGCTGTAGGAGGTGATTTCACCACCACAGTTAAAAAAAAGAGCATATATGCCGAAGCATGGGGGCAGCAGGGGCGGAGGAGCGATTTTGCTCCTAATGCCGCGTACATACGGTCAAAATTCCGACCGTGTGTACGCGGCATAACTTTTTTGCGGGAGGATGCCCCCATGCTTCGGCATATATATATTTTAGGCACAGGTTGCGTTAAAACATTTTTTTATTTTTTACTAGGTTTTGTTTTGGTATTTGCTTTGCAGGTATGGCATGGTAAGGTCTTACTGTTGTACTGTAATGTTACTTTGTTTTAATGTTAACCACCATTTGCTTAGCAGGTACGCCATTCAGTTGCAGCGCGGATCTATTTATCTTGACAGCAACAGCGTTTGCTCCCACGATACATAAAGCCGTGACTCCAACGCTGTAGGAGGTGATTTCACCACCACAGTTAAAAAAAAGAGCATATATGCCGAAGCATGGGGGCAGCAGGGGCGGAGGAGCGATTTTGCTCCTAATGCCGCGTACATACGGTCGAAATTCCGACCGTGTGTACGCGGCATAACTTTTTTGCGGGAGGATGCCCCCATGCTTCGGCATATATATATTTTAGGCACAGGTTGCGTTAAAACATTTTTTTATTTTTTACTAGGTTTTGTTTTGGTATTTGCTTTGCAGGTATGGCATGGTAAGGTCTTACTGTTGTACTGTAATGTTACTTTGTTTTAATGTTAACCACCATTTGCTTAGCAGGTACGCCATTCAGTTGCAGCACGGATCTATTTATCTTGACAGCAACAGCGTTTGCTCCCACGATACATAAAGCCGTGACTCCAACGCTGTAGGAGGTGATTTCACCACCACAGTTAAAAAAAAGAGCATATATGCCGAAGCATGGGGGCAGCAGGGGCGGAGGAGCGATTTTGCTCCTAATGCCGCGTATATACGGTCGAAATTCCAACGGAGGCTTATCCGTGGAAAAGTCCGACCGTGTGTACGCGGCATAACCTTTTATGCCGCGTACATGCGGTCGAAATTCCGACGAAGGCTTGACCGTGTGTACGCGGCATAACTTTTTTGCGGGAGGATGCCCCCATGCTTCGGCATATATGCCCATCATTAGAAGTGGGTGGATGAAGGGAGGTATTCTAATGGTGGGCATACCCACCAATCAATCTCTTTTTTTCGTTCAGCCAATAGGCTGTATGAAAAAAAAGATTACAATACATGTCCAACAAGGACCAGCAACGTACTGGTATGTTGCTGGACTTTGAATGTTTATACCAGAATGATGCCTGCGGGTTTAGGTATCATCTTGGTATCATTCTTTTCAGCCAGCAGCCGGCTTTCATGTAAAAGCAATTCTAGCAGATAATTAGCCTCTAGACTGCTTTTACAAGCAGTGGGAGGGAATGTCCCCCCCCCCCGGATATAAAAAGCGCCATTGGGAAATTGGGAAAGCATTTTATCACACCGATCTTGGTGTGGTCAGATGCTTTGAGGGCAGAGGAAAGATCTAGGGTCTAACCCCCCAATTTTTTTCAAAAAAAGAGTACCTGTCACTACCTATTGCTATCATAGGGGATATTTACATTCCCTGAGATAACGATAAAAATGGTAAAAAAATAAAATATGGAAGGCACAGTTTAAAAATAAAATAAAAAAGCCAAATAAATAATTAAAAAAAAAAAAAAAAGCACCGCTGTCCCCCCCTGCTATTGCGCAAAGGCGAACGCAAGCGTCGGTCTAGCGTCATATGTAAACAGCAATTGCATCATGCATGTGAGGTATCACCGCGAAGGTCAGATCGAGGGCAGTCATTTTAGCAGTAGACCTCCTCTGTAAATCTAACGTGGTAACCTGTAAAGGCTTTTAAATGCTTTTAAAAATGAATGTAGTTTTGTCGCCGCTGCGCGTTTGTGCGCAATTTTAAAGCATGTCGTGTTTGGTATCCATGTACTCGGCCTATGATCATCTTTTTTATTTCATCAAACATTTGGGCAATATAGTGTTTTTTAGTGCATTAAAAATAAAAAAAGTGTGTTTTTCCCCCAAAAAATGCGTTTGAAAAATCGCTGCGCAAATACTGTGTGGAAAAAAAAAATGCAACACCCACTATTTTAATCTGTAGGGCCTTTGCTTTAAAAAAATATATAATGTTTGGGGGTTCAACATAATTTTCTTGCAAAAAAAAATTTTCTTTCATGTAAACAAAAAGTGTCAGAAAGGGCTTTGTCTTCAAGTGGTTAGAAGAGTGGATGATGTGTGACATAAGCTTCCTAATGTTGTGCATAAAATGCCAGGACAGTTCAAAACCCCCCCAAATGACCCCATTTTGTAAAGTAGACACCTCAAGCTATTTGCTGAGAGGCATGTTGAGCCCATTGAATATTTTTTTTTTTGTCCCAAGTGATTGAATAATGACCAAAAAAAAAAAAAAAATGTACAAAAAGTTGTCACTAAATTATATATTGCTCAAACATGCCATGGGCATATGTGGAATTACACCCCAAAATACATTCTGTTGCTTCTCCTGAGTACGGGGATACCACATGTGTGGGACTTTTTGGGAGCCTAGTCGCGTACGGGACCCCAAAAACCAAGCACCGCCTTCAGGATTTCTATGGGTGTAAATTTTTGATTTCACTCCTCACTGCCTATCACAGTTTCGGAGGCCATGGAATGCCCAGATGGCACAAAACCCCCCCAAATGACCCCATTTTGGAAAGTAGACACCCCAAGCTATTTGCTGAGAGGTATGTTGAGTATTTTGCAGATCTCGCTTTTTGTCACAAAGTTTTGAAAATGTAAAAAAAGAAAAAAAAAAAGAAAAAAAAATGTCTTTCTTAATTTTCAAAAACAAATGAGAGCTGTAAAATACTCACCATGCCTCTCAGCAAATAGCTTGGGGTGTCTACTTTCCAAAATGGGGTCATTTGTGGGAGTTTTGGGCTATTTTGACATTTTATGGCCTTCAAAACTGTGATAGGTAGTGAGGAGTGAAATCAAAAATTTATGCCCTTAGAAACCTTGAAGGCGGTGCTTGGTTTTTGGGGTCCCGTACGCGGCTAGGCTCCCAAAAAGTCCCACACATGTGGTATCCCCGTACTCAGGAGAAGCAGCAGAATGTATTTTGGGGTGTAATTTCACATATAACCATGGCATGTGTGAGCAATATATCATTTAGTGACAACTTTTTGTACATTTTTTTTTTTTTTCTTTTTGTCATTATTCAATCATTTGGGACAAAAAAAAAAATATTCAATGGGCTCAACATGCCTCTCAGCAAATAGCTTGGGGTGTCTACTTTCCAAAATGGGGTCATTTGGGGGGGTTTTGTGCCATCTTGGCATTTTATGGCCTTCAAAACTGTGATAGGTAGTGAGGAGCGAAATCAAAAATTTATGCCCTTAGAAACCTTGAAGGCGGTGCTTGGTTTTTGGGGTCCCGTACGCGGCTAGGCTCCCAAAAAGTCCCACACATGTGGTATCCCCGTACTCAGGAGAAGCAGCAGAATGTATTTTGGGGTGTAATTTCACATATGCCCATGGCATGTGTGAGCAATATATCATTTAGTGACAACTTTGTGCAAAAAAAAAACAGTTTGTCATATTCCCGCAACCTGTGGCAAAATATAAAATATTCCATGGACTCAACATGCCTCTCAGCAAATAGCTTGGGGTGTCTACTTTCCAAAATGGGGTAATTTGGGGGGGTTTTGTGCTATTTTGGCATTTTATGGCCTTCAAAACTGTGATAGGTAGTGAGGAGTGAAATCAAAAATTTACGCCCTTAGAAATCCTGAAGGCGGTGCTTGGTTTTTGGGGCCCTGTACGCGGCTAGGCTCCCAAAAAGTCCCACACATGTGGTATCCCCGTACTCAGGAAAAGCAGCAGAATGTATTTTGGGGTGCAATTCCACATATAACCATGGCATGTGTGAGCAATATATCATTTAGTGACAACTTTTTGTACATTTTTTTTTTTTTTCTTTTTGTCATTATTCAATCATTTGGGACAAAAAAAAAAATATTCAATGGGGTCAACATGCCTCTCAGCAAATAGCTTGGGGTGTCTACTTTCCAAAATGGGGTCATTTGGGGGGGTTTTGTGCCATCTTGGCATTTTATGGCCTTCAAAACTGTGATAGGTAGTGAGGAGTGAAATCAAAAATTTATGCCCTTAGAAACCTTGAAGGCGGTGCTTGGTTTTTGGGGTCCCGTACGCGGCTAGGCTCCCAAAAAGTCCCACACATGTGGTATCCCCGTACTCAGGAGAAGCAGCAGAATGTATTTTGGGGTGTAATTTCACATATGCCCATGGCATGTGTGAGCAATATATCATTTAGTGACAACTTTGTGCAAAAAAAAAAAAGTTTGTCATATTCCCGCAACTTGTGGCAAAATATAAAATATTCCATGGACTGAACATGCCTCTCAGTAAATAGCTTGGGGTGTCTACTTTCCAAAATGGGGTCATTTGGGGGGGTTTTGTGCTATTTTGGCATTTTATGGCCTTCGAAACTGTGATAGGTAGTGAGGAGTGAAATCAAAAATTTGCGCCCTTAGAAATCCTGAAGGCGGTGCTTGGTTTCCGGGGTCCCGTACGTGGCTAGGCTCCTAAAAAGTCCCACACATGTGGTATCCCCGTACTCAGGAGAAGCAGCAGAATGTATTTTGGGGTGCAATTCCACATATAACCATGGCATGTGTGAGCAATATATCATTTAGTGACAACTTTTTGTAATTTTTTTTTTTATTTTTTTTTTTGTCATTATTCAATCACTTGGGACGAAAAAAATAAATATTCAATGGGCTCAACATGCCTCTCAGCAATTTCCTTGGGGTGTCTACTTTCCAAAATGGGGTCATTTGGGGGGGTTTTGTACTGCCCTGCCATTTTAGCACCTCAAGAAATGAGATAGGCAGTCATAAATTTAAAGCTGTGTAAATTTCAGAAAATGTACCCTAGTTTGTAAACGCTATAACTTTTGCGCAAACCAATAAATATACGCTTATTGACATTTTTTTTACTAAAGACATGTGGCTGAATACATTTTGGCCTAAATGTATGACTAAAATTGAGTTTATTTGATTTTTCTTATAACAAAAAGTAGAAAATATCATTTTTTTTCAAAATTTTCGGTCTTTTTCTGTTTATATCGCAAAAAATAAGAATCGCAGAGGCAATCAAATACCATTAAAAGAAAGCTCTATTTGTGGGAAGAAAAGGACGCAAATTTCATTTGGGTACAACATTGCATGTCCGCACAATTTACAGTTAAAGCAGCGCAGTGCCGAATCCCAAAAACAGGCTTGGTCCTAATGGCCCGAAATGGTCCGGGGCTTAAGTGGTTAAAAGTGACAAGGAATTCCTTGCGGAATTTATAGACCGGGTAAGGGAGCTGGCCGCTCTGTGGGAAACAAAAAACCCCATACATAGAAAAAAAGGGGTAAGAAAAGCAGCGCTGGAGACCCTGCTCCCATTTGTGCATACCAAGGTGCCCACAGCAACAGCAAAACAGGTGGACACTAAAATTGGGAGCTTGAGAGGCACATACAGGACTGAACGCTCTAAGGTCCTGGCTTCTCAGAGGTCAGGAGCAGCAGCAGATGATGTGTATGTCCCGAATTTGTGGTACTACAGCAGGATGTCCTTTCTGGATGACCACATTGAGGCAAGGCCATCACTGTCCACTCTTCTCCCCAGACTTCCCTGCAGCCAACCTGAGCCTTCTCTGGAGCAAGAGGAGGCAGCCATCCTGGAAGAAGCTGATTTGGACATCTGGAGCCAGGTATAGTATTTAATGAAAATGTATTGTGATAAAATTAATGCAGGAAAAATAAGTCAAGATGAAAATCCTAAACTATTTTGGGATACAAAAGTGAAATCAAGATCTATAGACATTAGTCTGCCATAAATTGGGTGCAAAATAGTCAATCTGATGTAGTCCTAAAAATCATTGTCTTTTCTCTTGATTTACATTCAAATTGCTACATTCATGATCTCAAATTTGTGTGAAAATAATAAACCAAAATATTAAACTATGTCCCTTTTTCATACACAGGATGAAATCAGCCAGGAGGTGGGTCTGGAAACTGTCAGGCAGGAGGAGACAGGGCCCACTGTGAGCCAGGAGGTGGCAGGGCCCACTGTGAGCCAGGAGGTGGCAGGGCCCACTGTCAGCCAGGAGGTGCCTGGGCCCAGTGGCAGACAGGAGGTGGCAGGGCCCAGTGGCAGACAGGAGGTGGCCGGCACGAGTAGAAGCACAAGATCTCAGGTGCCTCCCATCCGTCTTCCTAAAAGAAGCAGGAGGGACAGGACCACAAGTGAGGCAGCAATGGCCCTTATTAGAGAGGCACATGCCACCCTCCAGGAGCCCACATCCCCTGAAGAGGCAATTGCCGGCCTAGTTGAGGCCAAGTTCAAGGTGATGAGCATGGAGCAACGCCTCCTATGCGAGCCCCTGCTCATCACCTTGCTGAACAAGGGGGTGATGGAGAGAATTACCCCCAATACGGCCATATGTGAGGTCGCACAGCTATCCCAACCTCAACCTCCTCCTCCTCCTCCACCTCCACCTTCTTCTTCTGCGCCACCCCCTTCTCCTCCACCTCCTACTCCACCTCCACCTTCTTCTTCTGCGCCACCCCCTTCTCCTCCACCTCCACCTTCTTCTTCTGCGCCACCCCCTTCTCCTCCACCTCCTTCTCCTCCTCATGACAGGAGTACCCCTCCAGTGGCCCAGCCTCCAGCCACACGCAGAAGGAAGGCTGCAGGGAAGGCTGCCAAGAAGACGAGGAAGTGATGGCCTTGCTTCATTGTGGTCAGACAGAAGGCAGCCTGTTGTAGTACCACAGACTTGGGACATGTATATCACCTGCTGCTGTTCCTGACCTCTGGGAAACCAGCATCAGATTGTGCTCACAACTGTTGTGCTTCTCAAGCTCCCAATTTTAGTGTCCACACAGGGTTCATGTGTGCTCTGGGGTCCCAGGGATGCACAAATGGCAGCAGGTTCTCCAGCGCTGCCTTCTATTTATTTTGTTCTAGACATGAATAAATGTTTTTTTGGTTTAAGTTCATACTTGACTATGTTTTTTTATAATAATTATTTATTTACCTTTGGAGTAAGCAGATACATTTGACCCAAAAAAAAAAAAAAGGGACAGATAACACCCAAAAAAATCATAAAAGGTGTTCTTTAAAAAATATAGGGTGTAAACTTGACACAACTAAATTTTAAAAATAAAATGGGAGATCACTATCAAAACATCGACAAATTACAATTAACATCTGTCTAAAAAATATAAAACATTAAAATATTCTGAAGATCTTGCACGATATAATACAGCTAAATCTTCTTAAGAGCAGCATGAAAAAGGTTTAAAATAGATAGTCAGAACTCTGTGTGAATATCAGCAGCAAAACAAGTTCATTAGTTTTCATTATTGTAACATTCTAGAAGATTTAAATGCACAACATTTAAACGATGCAATAATTTACAGCGTGACGAATGTGCTATCTCCATTACGAAGGCTTGTTTTACCAGAAGATGCGCTCCCGTCTCATACTTGATTCTGAGCATGCGCGCTTTTTGAAGAGTCGTAAAAGCATACACACGAACCATTTTCTCGTCGCAAAACAGGCCGACGAGAAACACGACGAGAAAATCTAGAATCCGGACGAGAAAATAGAGAGCAGGTTCTCTATTTTTCTCGTCGAGATTCAAGGCAGTTTTCTCGTCGTAAAACCATACACACGAACGGTTTTCTCGACAATAAAGCTCTCTCTGCACTTTTCTTGTCGGTTTTGGACGAGAAACTCGGTCGTGTGTACGAGGCTTTAGTCTTTGAAGTTTATTAAAAAGCCAAAACTGTTTTTACTGTATAGTCTTGGCTTACTTTTTCTTTCTTCTTTACCGTGGTATATTTAATTATACATTCTACCTTATAATGCCCCATGAACGAGCACATCTCCCAAAAATCTGAAATACCGAGGATAATAGGTATTGAACTGTATCATTTGCACATTTGAAAATGGGGATGCAAACACGGATAACAAAAATTCCACTGAAAAATATCCAAGCTCTCTCGTTGGGCTTATGGGATGAAACTTGAAAATGAATTGATGAAGACAATAATCTGCAAAGTATCCGTGCATTCACTGTGCAACAGTGACAACCTGTGTTGATATTGGGAACTACACTTGTATTACCGGCAATTACTCTTGTGGTTTTTGCATGCATTGAACCATGAGAGAAAAACTTATCACTGAAGCATTGTTCTTCTTTTAAAATGACAAAATACAAGTTTCACATCAGAAAGATCCAGGGGCTGTCTACATTGGCAGTAAACATGTGAAAATTACTTGACTGAGAACTGGGTCTGCATTTATGGCTGATCTACACACACACTAATACATGTTTCTTGCTTACCTTCCTCAATTACAGTTATTTTTAGGAAAGATATTCAGAGGAATTCAAAATAGCCCTAACGGCACTTTTCTGCAAGTAGTTCCCTTAAGAACCACCTGCAAATTCAGGCAAGCATGTCTGCAATATCAGACATGCGCTACAAATTAAAATAGTTCCCACTATTGCCACTTTAACCACTTGCTTACTGGGCACATAAACCCCCTTCCTGCCAAGGCAAAATTTAAGCTTTCGGCACTGCGTCGCTTTAACTGACAATTGCGCGGTCGTTTTTACTTTTTGCTATAATAAATATCCCAATTTAAAAAAAAAAAAAAATTCTCAGTTTAGGCCGATACGTATTCTTCTACATATTTTTGGTAAAAAAAAATCGCAATAAGTGCATAGTGATTGGTTTGCGCAAAAGTTATAGCGCCTACAAAATAGAGGATAGAATTATGAAAAAAAAAATTTTTTATTTTTACTAGTAATGGCGGCGATCTGCGATTTTTATTGGGACTGCTACATTATGGCGGACACATCGGCCACTTTTGACACATTTTTGGGACCATTCACGTTTATACAGCGATTAGTGCTATAAATATGCACTGATTACTGTATAAATGTGACTGGCAGGGAAGGGCTTAACAGTAGGGGGCGAGGAAGGGGTTAAGTGTGTTTCCTAGGAGTGATTGTTACTGTGGGGGGAGGGGACTGACTGGGGGAGGTGACCAATCTGTATCCCTATGTACAAGGGACACAGCATCGGTCTCCTCTCCCTGACAGGACGTGGATCTCTGTGTTTACACACAGAGATCCACGTCCTTGTCTGTGTACCGGCCGATCGCGGGTACCTGGCACGCATCGGCATCTCAGTGATGCGCCGGGAACGCGCGCGCCCCCCCCCAGTGGCCGGAGGAACCGAGACCGTCTATTAACGACCTCCCGGATTTCTAGAGCCACCTTGTGGCCGTCATTTGTACATGGCCCGGGCTCCAAGAAGTTAAAGCGGAGATCCACCCAAAAGGGGAAGTTCTGCTTTAACCACTAGCTTACTGGGCACTTAAACCCCCTTCCTGCCGAGGCCAATTTTCAGCTTTCAGCGCTGTCACTGTATCCATATGAAATTTTTATCACACAAATAGAGCTTTCTTTTGGTGGTATTTATTAACTACTGGGTTTTTTTTTTGTTAAACAAACCAAAAAAGACCAAAAATCTTGAAAACCCACCCCTCATTTTTCATAGCTTGTTATAAAAAAAATTCTCCTCGTGAGAAAAAAAAAAGCAGATTACAGGCTGTGTTTACATCACATGATCAGCAGGGGGCGCATGCACAGGAGGACGTACATGGATCCCCCCCCTGGCAATTTGGGCTCGCTTGCAAGAGGTTAAGAACTCGTTCCCCGCTCTTTTTGAACAATTGCAAAATTGGGCAGGCGTCCAATTTTGACAGGTACCTGCTTCCCACTTCCATTTTGAGCATTGTGGCACTCGGAAACTGAAGTTTTCCTTGCTCCCGCCTCCCAGCAGTCTTCTGGAACACTAACAGGTCCCAGAAGACTGCATCCACCATTAACGATGCGCAGCGTGACAAACTGTTACAGCTGGGTGCCCATAGTAAAGATCCCGGCGCCGGTGGCGACCGAAGACAGTGGGTGAGACCGACTGGGGTGAGCACACCGCTGGATCGTGGGACAGATGAGTGGCTGTTTTTTTAAAAGTCAGCAGCTACAGTTTTTGCAGCTGCTGACTTTTATTTTTTCCACAGGTTATTGGTTGGAACTCCGCTTTAAGAACCTGCTGCTATGACAGTGACAAATTCTTAAAGAATTATCACTAGCTCTCACGTTACTAAACTGATTAGGAACTGATCACCAGTATTTAGAGCGGGCAGTGGCGCATTGCTGCATCCCTGGCCCCATTTAGCTAGCTAAATGTGAGCAAAGGAAGGTGATGTCATTACCTAAATATTGCATTGACCATATCTGGGAAATGACTTTGTCATTGGGTGGATGGAGCCTGATTGGGAACTAGAGAGAGAGAGAGAGAGAGAGAGACTAGTTCCCCATCAGGTCCACTTTATGTTTGATTAACAGCACACGGCAGTGGGAAGATTTGAAAGCCGCTATTGGACTGAATAACAGCTATGGATCTGTCCCCTGTTATGTGCTGTCATTCAAAAGTAAAGTGGACCTGATGGGGAACTCGGTGATGGGCGCAGTGGTCAGGGAGAGTGGGTGGGAGTGAGTGCACCGAGGAAGGAGTGTTCAGTGTGGATACTCTGTACAGATATGGCCAAACTCCAATGTAAGAAATCCTTCAATGCTTTTCTGACACCTCACTCACCAAACGGCACTAGAAAGAGAGCTATATCAACACAATCTATGTGCAACCACTGCTTCCAGAACACAAGCTAGGACAGTGGTTCTCAACCTGGGGGTCGGGACCCCCTCGGGGGTCAAATGAGGATTTTCCAGGGATCACCGAATCCTGGGCTGTTCCTGAAGCCCACACCAATCTCACAGCCTTTTCACAGCCGCCCAGCTGGGCTGTTCCTGGAGCCCGCAGCCACCCACTCAGCCTCTTTGCAGCCACCCATTCAGTTCACGGCATGGCTGGGGGGCAGATGTCAGCTGACTGGTGAGGAATGTGAAGTGGGAGGGGCCCTATCTCCTGTTTTCGTCATAGGTGTCACTGCTAAGAGACACCACAAAGTCGGAGACACAGTGAAGCCGGAGACACAGTGAGTAACACTACCTGTGATTGGAGTTGCCATTAAAAGTCCCCACTACAGTTCTCAGATCAGCAGATGACCTTGATCAAGAGCACCTAAGTTGGCTGATCAGAACTCCCCCCCAGCACAGCCACTCATCCTATTCCCCCACCCCCCAACAAGGAGTAAGAGAAGGAATAAAAATAGAGAATTCATGTATAGCGATACCCCCAGTTAAGAGGGCTGCTGGTATAATTCTTTTGGGCCCCTGTAATGCACCCTGTCAACCCCCGGCAGTTGGCTCTAACCTCCCCTGGCACAGCTAGTAGGAGATGGTAGAATTGTGTAGCCTGTAACTCACGGAGACACAATCCTATATTAGAACTAGTGATGAGCCGAACACCCCCGGGTTCGGTTCGCACCAGAACCCGCGAACGGACCGAAAGTTCGAACGAACATTAGAACCCTATTAAATACAATGGATGCGAACGTTCGAATTCTAAAGTGCTAATTATAACAACTATTATGCATGTTATTGTCCTAAAAAGGGTTTGGGAACCCGGGTTCTGCACCAGGGGACATGTATCAATGCAAAAAGAAGTTTTAAAAACGGTCGTTTTTCGGGAGCAGTCATTTTAATGATGCATAAAGTGAAAAAAAAAAAGTCAAATATTCCTTTAAATATCGTACCTGGGGGGTGTCTAAAGTATGCCTGTGAAGTGCCACGTGTTTCCCGTGTTTAGAACTGTCCCTGCACAAAATGACACTTCTAAAGGAAAAAAAAGCCATTTAAAACTGCTTGCGGCTTTAATGTAATGTCTGGTCCCGGTAATATGGATGAAAATCTTTAAGAAAAATGGCATAGCTACCCCATGACCCCCCCCCCTACCCCAGCCCATTACCAGCCCCTTTGGGTCTTGTATGGATATTAAGGGGAACCCCGCACATAAAATAAAAAAGGCCCTATATACTCTGAACAGCCGTATACAGGCGGTGCATACAAGACAGGGACTGTAGGTTTGTTCTTATGTAGAATGTGTTTGTAGTTTTGAAAAGGTACATCGTTGAAGTGTAGCTCCAGCCCAAAAATCTATTTTTAAACTTTTTGGGAAACATAGGTAAGGGTTATCACCCCTGTAACATTTGTTTTGCTGTCTGTGCCCCTGTTCAGAACATTTCACCTCACTTTCCGTCCCAATGACAACTGTTTTTGAAATGTGGTGTTTTTCTTGAAACAAGGATTGCTGATAAAGCATCAGTACAGATGAGACCCCTTTCTCCCATATTTATTCTTACAGGAGAGAATTTTCCTTTCTAGGGGTAGATTTCCTCTCACTTCCTGTTGTCTTCTTTCGTTTGCAAGTAGGAGTCGTTTGTAAGTTGGATGTTTGAAAGTAGGGACCTGCCGTATATACTCTGCAGAAATAGGCCCCTTAGTTGTTGGTGTTGGCACAACACTGTAAGCACTCAGTTACTCTTGGTTGGTGCTGGAACGCCCTGCTGTCAACTATTATATCAGGAATTTTAATTACATATAATTGTTGAACAGTGGTAGTAAAAATTGGGGCTTTGATGGTGGTGCTGGTGCCACAACACTGTAAGCCCTGACAGTTACTCTTGGTGGGTGCAGCAATGGGCCCTGCTGTGAATTATTAGATCAAGAATTGTAATTACATGCCCCTTTTGAACAGGGGCTGAAAAATTGGGCCTTTCGTGGTGGTGGTGGTGGTGGCGTTGCCACAAGACTGTAAGCCCTCAGAGTTACTCTTGGTGGGTGCAGCAATGGACCCTGCTGTGAATTATTAGATCAAGAATTGTAATTGCATGCCCCTGTTGAACAGGGGCTGAAAAATTGGGCCTTAGGCACTGGTGGCACAACACTACAACCCCTCACAGATACTGTACTTGGAGCACAGCAATGAGCCCTGTTGCAAAGTATTGCTTCAAAAATTGTAATGACACGCCCCTGTTAAACAGGGGCTGAAAAATTGGGCCTTAGGCACTGGTGCCACAACACTCCAACCCCTCACAGATACTGTACTTGGAGCACAGCAATGAGCCCTATGGCAAATTATTGCTAAAAAAATTGTAATTACACGCCCCTGTAAAACAGGGGCTGAAAAATTGGGCCTTAGCCACTGGTGGCGGCACCCATAAACAAAAATGATCTTCCAAGCTATCATCATCAATCGTATCATTGAGGACTCGGAGGAGGAGGATAGCCAGTCAACATAACAGCACAGGCACTCAGCATCAGCATCAGTCTTGAAGGGATGTGACATGTTAAAATCAATTAGTCTGTTATATCAGCATCAGGTGTGTGGTAGCTGGTGGTGATCCAAGACTGGTTCATCTTGATGAAAGTCAGTCGATCAACCGAGTCGGTGGACAGGCGCACCCTGTGATCCGTGACAAATCCTCCAGCAGCACTGAATGTGTGTTCCGAAAGAACGCTGGATGCAGGACAGGCCAGTAGCTCAATTGCATACTGTGCAAGCTCTGGCCAGTGATCCATCCTCAAGACCCAGTAAGCCAGAGGATTTTCGGTGGGGAAGGTGTCCAAGTCTGACCTTGCCCCTAGATATTCCTGCACCATGTTTATCAGACGCTGGCGATGGTTGCTGGAACCGATCATACTTTGGGGCTGCGGACTAAAGAATTGTCTGAACGCATCGGTCAGACGGCCACCTTCCCCACCGCTCCTTCTTTGACTGGCCGAAGCCTCAGCAACTCGTTGTCCAGGACCAGGAGTTTGTAACCTCCCAGTCTCTGGGAACGCGTTGCACAGACCTTTCTGCAAGGCCTCCCGGAGTTGTCTCATCCTCTGCTCCCTCTGCGACGGTAACATAAGGTCCGCAACCTTACCCTTGTACCGTGGATCAAGGAGAGTGGCCAGCCAGTAATGGTCCCTCTCCTTGATCCGAAGAATACGAGGATCCTTCCGCAGACTTTGCAGGATCAGGGAGGCCATGCAGCGTAGGTTTGCTGAGGCATTCGCTCCGGAGTCCTCTGGGTCACTAAGGACGACATGATCCGCAGCCACCTCCTCCCAGCCACGTACAAGTCCACTGGTTTCTTGGGACTGTAAATCATCCCTAAAAGACTGCTGCTGATGATGCTGAGTGCCAGCCTCCACCTCCATGCTGACACAATCCTCCTCCTCCTCCTCCTCCTCCTCCTCCTCCTCTTCCTGTGCGATGGGTGGGACAGAAGGAACACTGTCTGGGTAAAGGGGGCCTTGAGAGGCAAGGAAGTCCTCCTCTTCCTGCCTCTGTTCTGCCTCAAGTGCCCTGTCCATTATTCCACGCAGCGTGTGCTCCAACAGGTGGACAAGAGGTACAGTGTCACTGATGCATGCACTGTCACTGCTCACCATCCTCGTGGCCTCCTCAAATGGTGCCAGGACAGTGCATGCATCCCTGATCATGCCCCACTGGCGTGGAGAAAAAAAACCAAGCTCCCCTGACCCTGTCCTGGTGCCGTAGTCGCACAGGTACTCATTGATGGCCCTCTGCTGCGTGTGCAGCCGCTGCAGCATGGCCAACGTTGAGTTCCACCTGGTGGGCATGTCACATATAAGGCGGTTCTTGGGCAGGTTCAACTCCTTTTGCAGCTCAGCCAGGCGAGCACTGGCATTATAAGATCTGCGGAAATGCACACAGACTTTCCTGGCCTGCCTCAGGACATCCTGTAAGCCCGGGTACCTGCCCAAGAACCGCTGCACCACCAGGTTAAGGACGTGAGCCACACAGGGCACATGGGTCAGTTGTCCCTGTCGGAGGGCGGAGAGGAGGTTGGTGCCATTGTCGCAAACCACCATTCCTGGCTTAAGCTGGCGTGGCGTCAACCACCTCTCGGCCTGGCCCTGCAGAGCAGACAGGACCTCTGCCCCAGTGTGGCTTCTGTCCCCCAAACACACCAGCGCAAGCACGGCATGGCATCTTTTTGCCTGCGTACTTGCGTAGCCCCGTGAACGGCTACGGAGCACCGCTGGTTCATAGGACAAACCACAGGAAGAGGCCATGGAGGAAGAAGAAGAGGAGGGGGTGGAGGAGAGAGGTGTGTCACAACCAGTAGTAGCATTTTGGAGGCGTGGCGGTGGGACAACCTCCAACACTACTGCACCTTGTCCTGCATCCTTCCCAGCTGCCAAAAGAGTGACCCAATGGGCCGTGAAAGAAAGGTAACGTCCCTGTCCATGCCTGCTGGACCATGAGTCAGCGGTAATATGCACCTTACCGCTGACCGCCCTGTCCAGCGAGGCCAAGACATTGCCTTCCACATGCCGGTAGAGAGCCGGAATAGCCTTCCGTGAGAAAAAGTGGCGTTTGGGAACCTGCCACTGAGGAACCGCACATTGCACAAACTCACGGAAGGGGGCCGAGTCTACCAACTGAAAAGGCAGCAGTTGAAGCGCTAGCAATTTAGCCAAGCTAGCATTCAACCGCTGGGCATGTGGATGGCTGGGAGTGAACTTCTTTCGACGGTCCAGCAGCTGGGGCAGGGAAATTTGCCTGCTAGAATCGGACGTCGGTGTACTGCTAGCAGAGTGGCCGCAAGTACTTGGCTGTGACACACCTAATTCTACACCTTCATTCCTCTCAGTGCATGTTTCAGAGAGGACTGAAGTTATAGTGGGGTTGGAGATCCCAGCTGATGCGGTGCAAGGAGAGGTCCGCTTTGTTCTTTGGTGTGGGTCTTTGAGGTAGGCTTGCCAACGAGCTGCATGGCAGGTCAACATATGTCTGGTCAGGCATGTGGTACCCAAGCGGCTGATGTTTTGGCCACGCGATATACGCTTGAGACATATGGTGCAAACAGCAGCTGTGCGATCTGATGCACTAGCCTCAAAAAAGGCCCACACCAAAGAACTTTTTGAATGACGGGCAGAGGCAGCGCCCTGCACAGGCGGAGCTCTGCGGTGTAATTCCGTCGGTGTACTGCCCTTACGCTGGCCACCAAAGGGCATCCTGCCTCGTTGGAGATGTGCCTCCTCCTCATCCTCCTCCTCCTCCTCTCTCCTATTAGGCACCCACGTGGAGTCAGTGACCTCATTATCACCTCCCTCCTCATCACTGGAGCCAATCTGGCAGTATGCTGCAGCTGCTGGAACATGACTGCCAGATTGGTGTCCTTCTTGAGCATCCCCTCTGTCTGCTCTCACGCTACTGCCTTCCTCTAGCTGGGTTTCATCATCAGACCCTTCGAAACGCTGGGCATCCTCCTGGAGCATGTACCCAACACTGTGCTGAAACAGTTCGGGGGACTCCTCAGGAGGAGGACATGGTGGGTCTAGGGAAGGAGTGACTGATGATGAGTCTGACATTGATACCAGGGAAGAGGACGCTTTGGCAGCTGCTTTTCCAGTACCCTGAGCCTGGGTGAGAGAGGATGAGGAGGAGGAGGAGGGCTTGGTCATCCACTCTACCAAGTCTTCGGCATGATGTGGCTCAACATGTCCAGCTGCCGAAAAGAAGGACAAGCGTGTCCCATGGCCATGTGCTGATGACAATGCACCGCGTCCACGAACAGCACTGTTGCCCCCAGACACAGAGCCTGCTTGCCCTCTTTTATTGCCTCCTGACTGTCTGCCTCTCCTTGTTTGCCTTCCAGACATTCTAATAGATGGCCTGCAGGGAGATGGGAAAAAAGCAATAAGGGCTACCTTCAGGTGTCCTTCTCTGTCCCTTGAAACAAGGACTTTGACAGTGAAAGAAACTGACACTCTCCCTACCTACAGTTTTCTGTCCCTAGAAAAAATGTTTTTTTTAAGCACAATTTAGCACAAGGAGAATTCACTCACTGTCCTTCCAGGTCCCTGGAAACAAGGACTTTGACAGTGAAAGAAACTGACACTCTCCCTACCTACAGTTTTCTGTCCCTAGAAAAAATGTTTTTTTTAAGCACAATTTAGCACAAGGAGAATTCACTCACTGTCCTTCCAGGTCCCTGGAAACAAGGACTTTGACAGTGAAAGAAACTGACACTCTCCCTACCTACAGTTTTCTGTCCCTAGAAAAAATGTTTTTTTTAAGCACAATTTAGCACAAGGAGAATTCACTCACTGTCCTTCCAGGTCCCTGGAAACAAGGACTTTGACAGTGAAAGAAACTGACACTCTCCCTACCTACAGTTTTCTGTCCCTAGAAAAAATGTTTTTTTAAGCACAATTTAGCACAAGGAGAATTCACTCACTGTCCTTCCAGGTCCCTGGAAACAAGGACTTTCACAGTGAAAGAAACTGACACTCTCCCTACCTACAGTTTTCTGTCCCTAGAAAAAAAGTTTTTTTTAAGCACAATTTAGCACAAGGAGAATTCACTCACTGTCCTTCCAGGTCCCTGGAAACAAGGACTTTGACAGTGAAAGAAACTGACACTCTCCCTACCTACAGTTTTCTGTCCCTAGAAAAAATGTTTTTTTTAAGCACAATTTAGCACAAGGAGAATTCACTCACTGTCCTTCCAGGTCCCTGGAAACAAGGACTTTGACAGTGAAAGAAACTGACACTCTCCCTACCTACAGTTTTCTGTCCCTAGAAAAAATGTTTTTTTTAAGCACAATTTAGCACAAGGAGAATTCACTCACTGTCCTTCCAGGTCCCTGGAAACAAGGACTTTGACAGTGAAAGAAACTGACACTCTCCATACCTACAGTTTTCTGTCCCTAGAAAAAATGTTTTTTTTAAGCACAATTTAGCACAAGGAGAATTCACTCACTGTCCTTCCAGGTCCCTGGAAACAAGGACTTTCACAGTGAAAGAAACTGACACTCTCCCTACCTACAGTTTTCTGTCCCTAGAAAAAATGTTTTTTTTAAGCACAATTTAGCACAAGGAGAATTCACTCACTGTCCTTCCAGGTCCCTGGAAACAAGGACTTTCACAGTGAAAGAAACTGACACTCTCCCTACCTACAGTTTTCTGTCCCTAGAAAAAATGTTTTTTTTAAGCACAATTTAGCACAAGGAGAATTCACTCACTGTCCTTCCAGGTCCCTGGAAACAAGGACTTTGACAGTGAAAGAAACTGACACTCTCCCTACCTACAGTTTTCTGTCCCTAGAAAAAATGTTTTTTTTAAGCACAATTTAGCACAAGGAGAATTCACTCACTGTCCTTCCAGGTCCCTGGAAACAAGGACTTTGACAGTGAAAGAAACTGACACTCTCCCTACCTACAGTTTTCTGTCCCTAGAAAAAATGTTTTTTTTAAGCACAATTTAGCACAAGGAGAATTCACTCACTGTCCTTCCAGGTCCCTGGAAACAAGGACTTTGACAGTGAAAGAAACTGACACTCTCCCTACCTACAGTTTTCTGTCCCTAGAAAAAATGTTTTTTTTAAGCACAATTTAGCACAAGGAGAATTCACTCACTGTCCTTCCAGGTCCCTGGAAACAAGGACTTTGACAGTGAAAGAAACTGACACTCTCCCTACCTACAGTTTTCTGTCCCTAGAAAAAATGTTTTTTTTAAGCACAATTTAGCACAAGGAGAATTCACTCACTGTCCTTCCAGGTCCCTGGAAACAAGGACTTTGACAGTGAAAGAAACTGACACTCTCCCTACCTACAGTTTTCTGTCCCTAGAAAAAATGTTTTTTTTAAGCACAATTTAGCACAAGGAGAATTCACTCACTGTCCTTCCAGGTCCCTGGAAACAAGGACTTTGACAGTGAAAGAAACTGACACTCTCCCTACCTACAGTTTTCTGTCCCTAGAAAAAATGTTTTTTTTAAGCACAATTTAGCACAAGGAGAATTCACTCACTGTCCTTCCAGGTCCCTGGAAACAAGGACTTTGACAGTGAAAGAAACTGACACTCTCCCTACCTACAGTTTTCTGTCCCTAGAAAAAATGTTTTTTTTAAGCACAATTTAGCACAAGGAGAATTCACTCACTGTCCTTCCAGGTCCCTGGAAACAAGGACTTTCACAGTGAAAGAAACTGACACTCTCCCTACCTACAGTTTTCTGTCCCTAGAAAAAATGTTTTTTTTAAGCACAATTTAGCACAAGGAGAATTCACTCACTGTCCTTCCAGGTCCCTGGAAACAAGGACTTTGACAGTGAAAGAAACTGACACTCTCCCTACCTACAGTTTTCTGTCCCTAGAAAAAATGTTTTTTTTAAGCACAATATAGCACAAGCACAAAACACACTGACACTCTCCCTACCTATCCTTCTCTTTCCCTAAACTAAAGGAATCCAGGTTAAGCAAGAAAGAAATAAAAGTCACTGTCCCTGCCTATGCTGCTCTATCCCTGCTCCGGAACACACTACACTAGGCCGCCGTGCTGGCGGCCTTTTATAGTGTGGGGCGTGTACTAAACACCCTCAGCAATAATTGGCCACAGGCATCCTGCCTGTGGCCAATCATTGCTCTCCTCGCTGCCGGCGCTGTGATTGGCCAAGCATGCGGGGTCACAGTGCATGCTTGGCCAATCACAGCGCCTGGATGACACTGCGATGGCGTAGTGCATTGTGGGCCGTTCGCGTCACTCGAATTTGGCGCGAACGGCCCAAATCGTTCGATCTTCGTCGAACGAACGAACAGCCGATGTTCGAGTCGAACGTATGTTCGACTCGAACACGAAGCTCATCCCTAATTAGAACACATACAGCAATGCACTTTAACTGTCCTTACCCATCTCCTCTGCAAGTAAATGACACAACAACAGTATACTTAACCCTTGCACTTTTACTTAGTTGGTTTGGTAAGAATATAATCACAGTTTACGTATCATGTGTAGAGCCCTGCAATAAAAGAATATCTCAGCAAACAGACAGATATACAGTATGATGCATAAGTCTAACTGTCCCAGCTGCAGCTATTCTCCCTCGTGGCAAAAAATGGCGCCCAGTAATATCTACACTAAGTCAGGCCTGACTGTACTATGTAGAAGTTCTGTAGGAGAAATTCTTCGCTAGCAAACGGTGGTGCACTTGTTGAAGAAACAACTGTAATCCACAGGGTAAAAGGGGTTTTGATAACTTGGTGAATAAAGGAAATCTCTAAAGCTGCTCCGATGCACTGTCCCTCTGGTGCGCAGCACAACACTAATGAAAAGCTCCGGTTAAGCAGTTATTGGGCCTAGAGATCCTATGTAGTTCTCTGAGCAGGTGCTCTCTCACCCAACCGGACCAGTCCGTGTCCGTATCTTCCGCTACTGTGTCTTGGTACACAGGTCTCACGACATCCAAGTCTTCGGTCCTCCGGGAAGCGATGCGGCAACGGTATGCAGAACGTCCCTCAGGTTCCTCTGAGGGAGAAAGGCCCAGGCTTTAGGCCTTGTAGCACCGCAGGCTCGGAAAGGAGTTCCTCTTGCTGGGCGGGCGCGGTCCAAAGAGACCGAAACCGGCTCCGCCTCCTACTTATAAAGTCCACCCCAGCAGTCTTTGCGCGGGGCAATGCACCCTGGGTGGCCAGTGGGGTTATGGGTACAGTAGTCTCTGAGGCCTTAAAGGAAACCCCCGCTACACATGGAAGGGGAAGGAACAAAGAAAAAGGGAGAGAAAGAATAAGAGAAAGAACAAGAAAGATGGCTAGAGAGAGGGATGGGGAAAAAAACAAGAAAGAAGAAGAAAGGAGAACAAAGAGAAAGAGTGGTACATCCTAAAATGTACCATAGGGGTTTTAATACTGTACGAGTGGAAGGGACTCAGGGAGCACTAAATGTTTGTGGGTTAGGAGAACAAATTGCTTGTCTTGCCTTGGGTGCTGACAACCCACACTACGAAAATAATTTTACTGTTAGGGGTCCCCACAACTTGGGAAATTTTATCAAGGGGTCACAAGACTAGTAAGGTAGAGAATCACTGAGCTAGGACATTCACAATGCCTCTAGCCCCCTTTCCCCCTCAGTCTCTATATACTTGCTTTTTCATGTTGCTAGAATATTGGATGGGCTCTCATCCATGAGATGATTCGAATAGATAATAATACCAGACAATTTTTGTTGCTCTGCATTATAAATCTTCTTTAAAAACCTACATTTGCAATTCTTCTTCTACAGACAGTTCAGACATCATTATAATTTAACATTGCAGCTGATAGTAATTCACTACATCTTACCAACTGATTAGTAGTTGGCCCCTGGGGATATTAGCAGTACAGTACTGGCAGGGAATACTACAGAGATTCAATGATTACTCCCAGGAGTGACAATATGTTCCAGGCATGTTTTTAAGCTAGCAATAGACAGATTTTTAAATTTGGTTCCATAAACATGTCTAAGCATGCATATTTATGACTATGAAGGTAGAAGGGGAGAGCAGAAAGACATCCCTGACACAGACATCTGATTTGACAAAACTTGCCAGACTGGGTGATAATTACCTTATGTCTGTAAGTACATGTAGGCCAGGTTCACATTTATCCGTATCTATGCTTGTCCCTTTTTCCTTCCATTTTTTGGGGATCAGAGTGAATGAAAATTCACTGAAAAATAGCCATACCTTAAGGTTTAATCAGTTCTTCAGCCTTTTTTACATAAAAAATTAATAAAAGTCAATAGCTACAAATACTGTAGCTTCTGACTTTGATTAAAAGGACATTCAACCATCCAGGGGTATAGTGATTCTTCGTTAGTCCTTGGGTCCTGCAATGTTTACTATGGGCAGAAAGCTATGACTTCTTTTGGCTTCACAGCCGGCCTCTCACTGCACATGTGCGAGTCGTGCTGCGCTTTCAGAATGGTCCTTTAGCCTTCTGGGACCTGTGACGTGCCCCAGAAGGTTGGGGGCAGGAAGAGAACTTCTGGGGGATCACTGCAGTGATCTGATGGGAAGTGGGAGCAGATACCTGTCCAAACCAGCCCACAGGGCCACCATCAGGAGCCAAGGAGAACCGGGGGGGGGTGCTGCCGCCGCGAATTGATGACAACCGGGGGGGGGGGGGCTGACGCAGATTGAGAAGCAGGGGGTTTGGGTGCTGACGAACACAAAAAAAAAAACAGAAGAGCAAAAAAAAAAGGAGGGGGTTGCCATCCAGGGCCCTGGGGACCTCTGGGCCTCTGAGGACCTCTGGGCCCCTTACAAAAAAATAAATAAATAAATAAATAAAATAAAATAAATAAATAAATAAACAATTAAATGTAGTGCCCTCCTCACTCCCCTCTTCACTTCAGCTCGTCTGTCTCTTGTCTAGGGGTACCTTAGAGGGGAGGGAGCGGGGACACCACGCCTGGCCTTCACCACAGGTGTCAGTGCGGTGTGAGCAGAGTTCTTGTTTTACCTTCGGGTCAGTGCTGTGCACCTAGAGCCTCCACGTGAGATTACCTTGAACAATGTCTGTCAGGAAAAAGCCTCACACCATTAAAGTCCAACACTCCTTTATTCTTCTCGAATGAACAGCACAATCAGTTAGACTCCCTTAAAGAACAGAACAAACAAGGAGGTGTGGATGCGAGTAGGCCCAGACACAATGAACTCTCCACTTCCCTTCCTGAAAGTGGGTTGCAGTCTCCGAGCGAGGGGCAATTTCCTTCCAGGCGGTCTCCGGTGGGAGGCTCACCTGTCACTGGCAATCTGCTGCACCCGGTCTTCAAGTGAGGAGCTCCCCCCAGTCCATTATGCCTTCCGGATTCGGGTTCCCAATCCCTGGGTTCCCTAGGACCTCCTTCCCTCGCGGAACTCAGTGTTGGGCACTGAGCTCCAGACCTCCTCTCGAGTACCTCACCCCAGGCTAAAGGTGCCTGAGATGGAACATGACCTCCGGCTGTCCTCTAGGCCTAGGCCGCCTAGAGGACTGACACAAACCACCGCCCACAGGCTGAAGGTGCCTGGGACCCAACCCCCGTGACAAAGATGGCCGGCCCCTTTATACCCTCTCCCAGCAAGCATGGCGGGTTCCCCGCCCCACCATACCACTGCCGAGAGAGGACAAAAAGGAGGCCCGGCACACAGCAATGGCTCAACCCCCAGCCATGGTGACAGCGCCACCTGCTGGGCTGCAGGGAATTACACATCACTGGTGTCTCTGCCAGTTATATTTATACCCGGGAAAGTACATACCGGCTACACTCTCCCCCTGGTGGTTTGACACTGGTCCCCAGTGTCTGGAGTAAACCATGCCCTCAACGGCTGACATAGCCCAGTCCAGAAACCAACTACCAATTGCACAAAAAATAAACTCTTGTGAAAAGAACTTGATCAACTGGAGCAATTGTGTCTGAGCCCTATGAAAAAAAAGGGAAAAAGAAACAACAGCATTTAACCATAACTTTGAATCACATATTCACATTATACTTTTCCCACCCATCCTTACTAAGATCCACCCCATTCTCAGTGATCTTGATGGGATGTTCTCCTGCAGAGAGAAAAAAGAAAGAAATCACCACACATAAACCCTGACACATGTATTCGTGTGAGAGAAAAGAAACTTCTCCGTAAAGAAATCCCTTTTCTCCAAGGAGTGAGTGTGTGTAAAGTGTTTAACTTTGCGCAACACTGCCACCTGGTGACAGCATCGCGGTAACTGCACTCGTGGAACTTTTCCTCTTCTCTTTGGCCCTATCTACCCCAGAGTCCATGATCTCTTGCTGGAAAAGTGAAGAACAAACCAGGAACCTTTCTTCATTCCTCTGGGCAACGAAAGCAACAGGCCCCAGAAAGTTCAGCAGCATGACAAGAACGGAGTCTTTTCTCTCATACAGGTAGAAACGGGGATGCGGCAGAACAAGCGGCTTCAAGTGCTGGTCCATGGTCTCCAGATGATATTCTACATCTTCTCCTTCCTTGCGCCGGATCAGCACCTTGTCTGCATGGATGTGCCGTCCCAACATCCACTCTGCCTTGCAGTCCTTAAAACGTTGAGAGGCCTTGGGAGAGCATGCCAGGTACCTGCGAGCGTGTGGAATCTGAAGGTGGGTCCACACAAAGTCATTGTACCAGCGCTCCCGGCTAGGGATGAGCTTGGTGTTCGAGTCGAACGTACGTTCGACTTGAACATCGGCTGTTCGATCGTTCGGCAAACATCGAACGATTTGGGCCGTTCGCGCCAAATTTGAGTGACGCGAACGGCCCACAATACACTTCGCCATCGCAGTGCAATCCCGGCGCTGTGATTGGCCAAGCATGCACTGTGACCCCACATGCTTGGCCAATCACAGCGCCGGCAGCTAGGAGAGCCATAATTGGCCAATTATAGCTCAGGGTGTTTAGCACACGCCCCACATTATAAAAGGCCGCCAGCGCGGCGGCCTTGTATAGTGTGTTCCGGCGCAGGGAAAGAGAAGGATAGGCAGGGACAGTGTGATATTCTTTGTGCTATTCTTGTGTGCAGGGAGAGAGAAGGATAGGCAGGGAGAGTGTCAGTATCATATTCTTTGCTAAACCTTGTGTGCAGGGAGAGAGAAGGATAGACAGGGGACAGTGTCAGTGTCATATTCTTTGCTAAACCTTGTGTGCAGGGAGAGAGAAGGATAGGCAGGGAGAGTGTCAGTGTCATATTCTTTGATAAACCTTGGGTGCAGGGAGAGAGAAGGATAGGCAGGGGACAGTGTCAGTGTCATTGTTGCTAAGCCTCCTGCACAGTATACACCTGAAGCTAGCCCGTATTGCTGTGTTTTCCTGGTGTGTTACACCAACAGGCATTTGCAGCACTTACAGCAGGCGTAGTGTGATTCCTGCAAAATATACTCCTGAAACTAGCCCGTATTGCTGTGTTTTCCTGGTGTGTTACACCAACAGGCATTTGCAGCACTTACAGCAGGCGTAATGTGATTCCTGCAAAATATACTCCTGAAGCTACGCCTTATTGCTCTGTTTTCCTAGTGTGTTACACCAACAGGCATTTGCAAAACATACAGCGGGCGGAGTGTGCCTCCTGCAAAATATACACCTGAAGCTAGCCCGTATTGCTGTGTTTTCCTGGTGTGTTACACCAACAGGCATTTGCAGCACTTACAGCAGGCGTAGTGTGATTACTGCAAAATATACACCTGAAGGTAGCCCGTATTACTGTGTTTTCCTGGTGTGTTACACCAACAGGCATTTGCAGCACTTACAGCAGGCGTAGTGTGATTTCTGCAAAATATACTCCTGAAGCTAGCCCGTATTGCTGTGTTTTCCTGGTGTGTTACACCAACAGGCATTTGCAGCACTTACAGCAGGCGTAGTGTGATTCCTGCAAAATATACTCCTGAAGCTACGCCTTATTGCTCTGTTTTCCTAGTGTGTTACACCAACAGGCATTTGCAGCACTTACAGCAGGCGTAGTGTGATTCCTGCAAAATATACTCCTGAAGCTAGCCCGTATTGCTGTGTTTTCCTAGTGTGTTACACCAACAGGCATTTGCAGCACTTACAGCAGGCATAGTGTGATTCCTGCAAAATATACTCCTGAAGATACGCCTTATTGCTCTGTTTTCCTAGTGTGTTACACCAACAGGCATTTGCAGCACTTACAGCAGGCGTAGTATGATTCCTGCAAAATATACTCCTGAAGCTACGCCTTATTGCTCTGTTTTCCTAGTGTGTTACACCAACAGGCATTTGCAGCACTTACAGCAGGCGTAGTGTGATTCCTGCAAAATATACTCCTGAAGCTAGCCCGTATTGCTGTGTTTTCTGGGTGTGTTACACCAACAGGCATTTGCAGCACTTACAGCAGGCGTAGTGTGATTCCTGCAAAATATACTCCTGAAGCTAGCCCGTATTGCTGTGTTTTCCTGGTGTGTTACACCAACAGGCATTTGCAGCACTTACAGCGGGCGTAGTGTGCTTCCTGCAAAATATACTCCTGAAGCTAGGCCTTATTGCTGGTTTTCCCATCTCCCTGCAGGCCATTAGAATGTCTGGAAGGCAAACAAGGAGAGGCAGACAGTCAGGAGCCAATAAAAGAGGGCAAGCAGGCTCTGTATCTAGAGACAACAGTGTTGGTCGTGGACGCGGTGCATCGCCATCAGCACGTGGCCATGGGACACGCTTGTCCTTCTTTTCGGCAGCTGGACGTGTTGGGCCGCATCATGCCGAAGACTTGGTAGAGTGGATGACCAAGCCCTCCTCATCCTCCTCATCCTCTTTCACCCAGGCTCAGGGTACTGGCAAAGCAGCTGCCAAAGTGTCCTCTTCCCTGGTATCAATGTCATCATCAGTCACTGCTTCCCTAGACCCACCATGTCCTCCTGAGGAGTCCCCCGAACTGTTTGAGCACAGTGTTGGGTACATGCTCCAGGAGGATGCCCAGCGTTTCGAAGGGTCTGATGATGATACCCAGCTAGAAGAAGGCAGTAGCGTGAGAGCAGAGAGAGGGGATGCTCAAGAAGGACACCAATCTGGCAGTCATGTTCCAGCAGCTGCAGCATACTGCCAGATTGGCTCCAGTGATGAGGAGGGAGGGGATGATGAGGTCACTGACTCCACGTGGGTGCCAAATAGGAGAGAGGAGGAGGAGGAGGATGAGGAGGAGGCACATCTCCAACGAGGCAGGATGCCCTCGGGGGGCCAGCGTTAGGGCAGCACACCGACGGAATCACACCGCAGAGCTCCGCCTGTGCAGGGCGCTGCCTCTGCCCGTTATTCAAACAGTTCTTTGGTGTGGGCCTTTTTTGAGTCGAGTGCATCAGATCGCACAGCTGCTGTTTGCAACATATGTCTCAAGCGTATATCGCGTGGCCAAAACATCAGCCGCTTGGGCACCACATGCTTGACCAGACATATGTTGACCTGCCATGCAGCTCATTGGCAAGCCTACCTTAAAGACCCACACTAAAGAACAAAGCGGACCTCTCCTTGCACCGCATCAGCTGGGATCTCCAACCCCACTATACCTTCAGTCCTCTCTGAAACCTGCACTGTGAGGAATGAAGGTGTAGAATTAGGTGTGTCACAGCCAAGTACTTGCGGGCACTCTGCTAGCAGTACACTGACGTCCGATTCTAGCAGGCAAATTTCCCTGCCCCAGCTGCTGGACCGTCGAAAGAAGTTCACTCCCAGCCATCCACATGCCCAGCGGTTGAATGCTAGCTTGGCTAAATTGCTAGCGCTTCAACTGCTGCCTTTTCAGTTGGTAGACTCGGCCCCCTTCCGTGAGTTTGTGCAATGTGCGGTTCCTCAGTGGCAGGTTCCCAAACGCCACTTTTTCTAACGGAAGGCGATTCCGGCTCTCTACCGGCATGTGGAAGACAATGTCTTGGCCTCGCTGGACAGGGCAGTCAGCGGTAAGGTGCATATTACCGCTGACTCATGGTCCAGCAGGCATGGACAGGGACATTACCTTTCTTTCACGGCCCATTGGGTCACTCTTTTGGCAGCTGGGAAGGATGCAGGACAAGGTGCAGTAGTGTTGGAGGTTGTTCAGCCGCCACGCCTCCAAAATGCTACTACTGGTTGTGACACACCTCTCTCCTCCACCCCCTCCTCTTCTTCTTCCTCCATGGCCTCTTCCTGTGCTTTGTCCTTGGAACCAGCGGTGCTCCGTAGGCTTTCAAGGGGCTACGCAAGTACGCAGGCAAAAAGATGCCATGCCGTGCTTGCGCTGGTGTGTTTGGGGGACAGGAGCCACACTGGGGCAGAGGTTCTGTCTGCTCTGCAGGGGCAGGCCGAGAGGTGGTTGACGCCACGCCAGCTTAAGCCAGGAATGGTGTTTTGCGACAATGGCACCAACCTCCTCTCTGCCCTCCGACAGGGACAACTGACCCATGTGCCCTGTGTGGCTCACGTCCTTAACCTGGTGGTGCAGCAGTTCTTGGGCAGGTACCCGGGCTTACAGGATGTCCTGAGGCAGGCCAGGAAAGTCTGTGTGCATTTCCGCAGATCTTATAATGCCAGTGCTCGCCTGGCTGAGCTGCAAAAGGAGTTGAACCTGCCCAAGAACCGCCTTATATGTGACATGCCCACCAGGTGGAACTCAACGTTGGCCATGCTGCAGCGGCTGCACACGCAGCAGAGGGCCATCAATGAGTACCTGTGCGACTACGGCACCAGGACAGGGTCAGGGGAGCTCGGGTTTTTTTCACCACGCCAGTGGGGCATGATCAGGGATGCATGCACTGTCCTGGCACCATTTGAGGAGGCCACGAGGATGGTGAGCAATGACAGTGCATGGATCAGTGACACTGTACCTCTTGTCCACCTGTTGGAACATACGCTGCGTGGAATAATGTACAGGGCACTTGAGGCAGAACAGAGGCAGGAAGAGGAGGACTTCCTTGCCTCTCAAGGCCCCCTTTACCCAGACAGTGTTCCTTCTGTCCCACCCATCGCACAGGAAGAGGAGGAGGAGGAGGAGGATTGTGTCAGCATGGAGGTGGAGCCTGGCACTCAGCATCATCAGCAGCAGTCTTTTAGGGATGATTTACAGTCCCAAGAAACCCGTGGACTTGTACGTGGCTGGGAGGAGGTGGCTGCGGATCATGTCATCCTTAGTGACCCAGAGGACTATGGACCGAATGCCTCAGCTAACCTACGCTGCATGGCCTCCCTGATCCTGCAAAGTCTGCGGAAGGATCCTCGTATTCTTCGGATCAAGGAGAGGGACCATTACTGGCTGGCCACTCTCCTTGATCCACGGTACTAGGGTAAGGTTGCGGACCTTATCTTACCGTCGCAGAGGGAGCAGAGGATGAGACAACTCCGGGAGGCCTTGCAGAAAGGTCTGTGCAACGCGTTCCCAGAGACTGGGAGGTTACAAACTCCTGGTCCTGGACAACGAGTTGCTGAGGCTTCGGTCAGTCAGATGGGGTAGCTATGCCGTTTTTCTTAAAGATTTTCATCCATATTACCGGGACCAGACATTACATTAAAGCCGCAAGCAGTTTTAAATGGCTTTTTTTCCTTTAGAAATGTCATTTTGTGCAGGGACATTTCTAAACACGGGAAATACGTGGCACTTCACAGGCATACTTTAGACACCCCCCAGGTACGATATTTAAAGGAATATTTGACTTTTTTTTTTTCACTTTATGCATCATTAAAATGACTGCTCCCGAAAAACAGCCGTTTTTAAAACTTCTTTTTGCATTGATACATGTCCCCTGGTGCAGAACCCGGGTTCCCAAACCCTTTTTAGGACAATAACATGCATAATAGTCGTTATAATTAGCACTTTAGATTTCGAACGTTCGCATCCATTGTATTTAATAGGGTTCTAACGTTCGTGCGAACTTTCGGTCCGTTCGCGAGTTCTGGTGCGAACCGAACCCGGGGGTGTTCGGCTCATCCCTACTCCCGGCACACTTCCACCTCATAGAGCAGTTCCTTGGACAAGTATGGATACTCCCATCCGTACTCTGCAGCAACCTTCTGAACAAATAGGCGTTGTAGTCTGGCCAAAGGAGGCATAGTAGCTCTGTCCCCTTCGCCATGCAAAACTATTGAGTCCGGGTGGCGAGGGACCTTGATCACATCTGGTCGGGGCATTGGTGCCCGCAGTAACAGTCTCTTTTCCCCAGTCTTTGGTACAGATGGTACCGGGGATGTAGAGGCAGGCCGGGGACGAGACCTCTCTTCAGGTGCTGGTGCCTCCACCCGGGGTGTACTTTCCCCTGTAGACATGGGTAGATCCCTGGTTCTGCGGGATGAAGCGAGAGGTACTTTGTCCCAGCCCTTTTCTGCAAACAGTTCATCTATAGCAATGTCGTCTCCCATGTCCGAGAGCGACTCCAGGTCGGAGGTGTCACACTCCTCTGCGGGTAGGTACCCTGTAGTGGAGACTGAGCTTTCACCTCTTCCCACACACCAAATCTCTCCACCTGGCTTACCTCGGCCTTTGCTTGAATCGGGGCGTCCGGAACTCTTGTCGACGGATCCATCCCGGCCGGGCGTAAGCGGGCGAGACGGTCCACCACAACCGCTGGTCGGGGCTACCATCCCGGTCTTTCTCTTCGGTGGTGAGCATCCTCGGATTTCTCCCGTTGAGTTTTCACGACCTCCTCCGCGGTCGCTGCAGTGTGTGCAGGGATGGCTGTCAAAGTAGTGATTCCTCCTCTCTGAGTGGTGTTGCCTGCAGCACGGCCGGGGTAAATGGTTCTCGGTTTCTCAACCGCTGGATCCACTTCAAACAGAAACTCCCCACAGGCCTCACATCGCCCGAATGGCTTCAGTTGGCACACCAGTCCCGAACAGCTGGGACAAATCACACCCAGGGCCTCAACGTCCATGCACGAATACAGGGCAAATCGACCCCTTGGCTTTAGCCGGCTCCCCGTATCTGTTACCGGAGCAGCAGCAGTCAATGTCGTGGTGGAAGGGTGAACTGGAATCCACAACGTATGTCCGAACATGGCAACCTGTTGCTGATCCATCGCACACTGCAAAGTTTTTGCGCCAACGTCCCACGTGTAGTCCTTCACACGTATTGGACTCCTCCCCTTTGCTCCAGTTCGCGGGCTTTTCTTCTTTTCTGTTTCAGAGTCACGCCCACGAACTAAGCGATGGGGGTGTGCCTGGTGGCGCAGTGCAAATAGAAGCCCCCACGTGTAGTCCCTCACACGGCTGAGCTTCCCCCTTTCCTCACTCTTCTGCGCGGGCCTTTCCCTTAAATGGGTCATGTCCACGACTTCGAGCACAGGGATGCACTTCAGCCAATGAAGGTCTGCCTACTCGCGTAACTCCTCCAGCAGACACGTTCAATTCCGTGGTGCACAAACACTATACCGGACCCGAGCCCCCACGTGTAGTGCCCTCCTCACTCCCCTCTTCACTTCAGCTCGTCTGTCTCTTGTCTAGGGGTACCTTAGAGGGGATGGAGCGGGGACACCACGCCTGGCCTTCACCACAGGTGTCAGTGCGGTGTGAGCAGAGTTCTAGTTTTACATTCGGGTCAGTGCTGTGCACCTAGAGCCTCCACGTGAGATTACCTTGAACAATGTCTGTCAGGAAAAAGCCTCACACCATTAAAGTCCAACACTCCTTTATTCTTCTCGAATGAACAGCACAATCAGTTAGACTCCCTTAAAGAACAGAACAAACAAGGAGGTGTAGATGCGAGTAGGCCCAGACACAATGAACTCTCCACTTTCCTTCCTGAAAGTGGGTTGCGGTCTCCGAGCGAGGGGCAATTTCCTTCCAGGCGGTCTCCGGTGGGAGGCTCACCTGTCACTGGCAATCTGCTGCACCCGGTCTTCAAGTGAGGAGCTCCCCCCGGTCCATTACGCCTTCCGGATTCGGGTTCCCAATCCCTGGGTTCCCTAGGACCTCCTTCCCTCGCGGAACTCAGTGTTGGGCACTGAGCTCCAGACCTCCTCTCGAGTACCTCACCCCAGGCTAAAGGTGCCTGAGATGGAACACGACCTCCGGCTGTCCTCTAGGCCTAGGCCGCCTAGAGGACCATCACGAACCACCGCCCACAGGCTGAAGGTGCCTGGGACTCAACCCCCATGACAAAGATGGCCGGCCCCTTTATACCCTCTCCCAGCAAGCACGGCGGGTTCCCCGCCCCACCATACCACTGCCGAGAGAGAACAAAAAGGAGGCCGGGCACACAGCAATGGCTCAACCCCCAGCCCATGGCGACAGTGCCACCTGCTGGGCTGCAGGGAATTACACATCACTGGTGTCTCTGCCAGTTAAATTTACACCCGGGAAAGTACATACCCGCTACATAAATAAAAAAATGAATAATAAAAAAAATTATTATTATTTTTTTTTTTTAAAAGGGGGGTTGACATTCAGGGCCCTGGGGAACTCTGGGCCCCTTACAAAAAAAGGGGGCCATCCGGGCCCCTGGGGACCTCCGGGCCCCTTACAGGTGTACTGCCTGTACCCCCCTGATGGCGGCCCTGCCTGTCCACCCCCCCAAAGTGCCAAAATAAGAAGAGGGGGAGGGGGTGTAAAGTGGAACTTTCCTTTCAGGGTGAAGTTTTTTTTTTTTTCAAACTACACCACACTGCATAGATCTGAGCAACTCCACTGAATAACATTGCTTTTTTTATGACACATTGCTTTGCTCTACAATGAATGGGGCATTCATGACAGCATGACAGTTTACATGCCCCACCTGAGCCTTGGCGTGTCTCTGTATGCCAATGTGTTGAACTAAATTACTGCCAATCTTAACTTATTGCAGAGTCAAACCACTTCATGCCCGCCATGATGGCCGTAAAGTGGTTGTATTATCCTGACTGGGCATCATATGACATCCAGCAGGATAAGCCACTAGCGCGCGCCCGCAGAGATGCATAGAGTAGAGATCGGTGGTGTGTCAGTAAAGAGCCTATAACGTAGGCTCTTTACCATGTGATCAGCTGTGTCCAATCACAGCTGATCACATGGTAACCAGGAAGTGCTGTTTATCAGCTTTTCATCTACTCGCGCTGACAAGGCGTGAGCAGAGGGGAGCCGATCGGCTACTTCCCTGTCAGTGCAGACCCATCGAGGATGCCCACTAGAGCCCACCAGAGATGCCCAATAGAGACCACCAGGGATGCCCACTAGAGACCACCACATATGCTCACTAGAGCCCACCAGGGATGCCAATCAGTGGCCATTAGAAATGCCAATCTGTGCCCATCAGTGATGCCTGTCAGTGCCTCCTAATCAGTGCTGCCTATTAGTGCCTCCCATCAGTACCACCCATCAGTGCTCATCGGTGCCGCCTATCAGTGCCACCTTTGCCACCTTTCAGTGCACATCAGTGCTGCATATAAGTGCATCATCATTAGTGCCACCTTATCAGTGCCCATCAGTGCTGCCTCATCAGTGCATGTCAGTGCAGCCTCTTCGGTAAGAAAACGTACTTATTTACAACGTTTTATAACAGAAACCAAGAAAAACATTATTTTTTTCAAAAATGTTGGTCTTTTTTTATTTGTAGCGCAAAAAAAAGCCCAGCGGTGATCAAAAACCACCAAAAGAAAGCCCCATTTGTGGGGAAAAAATTATAAACATTTTGTTTGGGTACAGCGTTGCATGAACGTGCAATTGTCATTCAAAATGTGACAGCGCTAAAAGCTGAAAATTGGCCTGGGCAGGAAGGGGGTGAAAGTGTCCTGTAGTGAAGTGGTTATTAAAGTGACACCATTGGGAACTACCTGAATCTGTCACACATGTAAGAAATTTTATCGTGAATTAGGCGCAGGCTGTTTTAAAGGGACCATACCACCAGAAGTGTTGCAAATGTTTTATTGTATTGTCAAACATTTTGAAAGAAAAAGAGAGCAAGTGCAATGTCCTGGTTGAGTATGGCTGATAGAAATCAAACGATTATGATTATTATTTTTTGTTATTACTGTTTTATGTTTGTTGTGAACATCTGTGCTGTTTCTCCTGGGGATGCTACAAAATATTGCAGCAATTAGTTCATCCTGTCCGCTCTGTCTCTTGGCACCTAAGGTATTGTCACTAACATAACCAAAGGTTTGCATTTCAGGAAAGATGCAACATCTCAGCATATAAATCGAGGTCATCAAAGAAGATCACATTATAATGTCTGCACTTAAATAATAAAACTAAAACATGAATTCACGACCATGTTCCCAGTAATTACAGTTTATCAATGCATAGTAAGATACTCCATGTGATCTGAACTTTGGGACTAGCTATGGTCTGGAAGAAATTATTGCCTCGTTTCCACTGAGCGGATCGGTTCGGTACGGTTCGGTACGGTACGCTATTTTGGGTGTTTCCATTATAAAAGCGTGCCATAAAACCGATCCGTACCGCACCATTCTGGGTCCTGCTTCAGATGTGGTGCCATAGAAAATGGAATGGTTCGGTTAGGGCGGAGCTATAATACATTCCACTGATTGGTGGACACGCAAGGCATTTTTTCCAAACCCTGACTGGTCCCTGTCGGTCCGACTTGCAGTGGAAACGCTCACCAGAATAGACCGGACCATTCAAACTGTACTGACCCGAACCGCTCCGTTCAGTGGAAACAAGGAATTGGAAGCCCAAAGTATGGCCCTCTATTATGTTAGGGTTAGGTAACGTAAAAATAGATAAAATAGTTGGACATGATGGGAAATCTGTGTGTTATGAGTGATCACATAGTAAGTAATCTTAGTAGTGTAATTTGACATAAGGTCTTTCAGGTTGGCATCTTTGCCTCTAGGGTACTTGGCAACCTTATCCCACCGCTCAAACTGCTCGGAATATGGTTTAATAGTAATGGTCAGTGGAGAAAAGGGGCCCTTTTTGGTGGGCAAGGTAACAGCAAAGGAAATCTTTCCATCTAGGGACCTGTTCTTGGGAAAACATGTAAGTGCATGCATTGCTGGGGTGTGCATACCTCTTTGAGGGGAGCTCTAGGACTACTCCCTAACAGAGGGGAGGGAATCTGCATTGTACTCCCTTAGTTGGGGAAATATGAACAGAAGCCAGGGGAACTGTATAGACGCGGGTCTCCCCATTGGAATTATTATTTGAAATCTCAAAAAATGTGGGACCACAGAGGTAAATGAGCCTCTGCTGATGTTGGATGTTCTGTTGTTGAAACTGTATGAGTAAAGCAATTAAAGCAGTTTTAAAGGCATTTTTTTTAATAAACATTTTTTTAAATAAAAAACATGTTATACTTACCTGCTCTGCGTTCTTGGCTCCTCCTCTTTCTCCGTGCACCCCCATAGGAAGCCACTTCCTAGGTGACGCACCTGTGGGCTCGCTTCTGAGCCGGGCTATGTGCATCTATAGACACACACAGTGAGGCTTCACCCCCTGCCCCTGCTCTTTCCTCACAGCATTTGATTGACAAAAGCAGGAGCCAATGGCTCTCGCTGGTATCTCTGAGCCTGTGACAGGGGATAGAGAGAACCAGCGCTGCTGCAGATGAGCGGAACACTTTCAATAAGTATATTTAACAGACCAAAAGGAGGCAAATAAGATAAACTTATTGTTATGCCGCGTACACGCGGTCAGAATTTCCGACAACAAATGTTCGTTGTGAGCTTGTTGTCGGAAAATGCGACCGTGTGTATGCTCCATCGGACATTTGCTGTCGGAATTTCCGACAACAAATGTTTGAGAGCTGGTTCTCAATTTTTCCGACAACAAAAGTTTTGCTTGGAAATTCCGATCGTGTGTAGCCAATTCCGACGCACAAAAAACCTACGCATGCTCGGAATCAATTTGACGCATGCTCAGAATCATTGAACTTCATTTTTCTCGGCTCGTTGTAGTGTTGTACGTCACCGCGTTCTTGGCGATCGGAATTTCCGACAACATTTGTGTGACCGTGTGTATGCAAGACAAGTTTGCATCTGTCGGAAAAAAATCCACGGTTTTGTTGTCGGAATGTCCGATTACGTGTACGCGGCATCAGAGTTTATATATACTTTAAAGAGGAACTGCAGCCTGCTCACATAATTTGTAATAAAAACATATTTGCCATTCTGAAGCTTCCCTCCAACCACTTTGCATATTATTTTATATATACTGTGATTCTGTACAAATATGCTGCAGAAATCTCCCCCCACTGAGTCTGTCTGGAGCCATTTTAACTGTGGGCAGCTGAAGCTTATGCCTGTTCACTTCCTGGATTTACACAGACACACAGAGGCACACCTCCAGGTCTGCAGCCCTGCAGCTCTCATTGGGCCTCTTATGATTCATCACCCTTCCCTTCCTGGCAAACTCTCACAAGAGTGAGAGAGAGAGAGCTGTGCATGATGTCATAAGCCTAGGCATTTTACCAGACAAGAAACAGGAAGTGGGCTGTATAAAGTATTGACTGGCAGAATTTTTACTATCCAAAGTTAAAGGGCAAAAGATTTAATAGATGGAAAGTTAGAAAAATGATTGAAGGTCCGCTTTAATTGCTCTATAAGGTTACCCCTCTTGTCACACTTCATTGCAGTGATGTACAGGAACCTTGCTGTGACATTATAAAAATGCTGATTATTGAGTCTTTAATACATCTTTTACTGTGTCCCTACATGTTACGGCAATTGTAGCAATCAGAAGCCTGTCGAGTAGGGGGGCTTCTGATTGGCCGACTGTTAGCGCCAAATTACCTAAGCTCCTGCTCTGCTTCTTTTTGGATAGGACAACAACCCACTGCTATAGCTAAAGCCTCCACGTATTATGCCCACTCCTTGCCATAGGCCTTCCCACAACATCCCCTGCTATTAGCCTTTATATTCATAAGAAAGGAATGTCCACACAAGAAATATACTGTATTTTCCACAGCACTTTACTGATGTTCTTCAAAGATAGCAGTGACACATCACATCGATATACTGACAAGTGTCTTCGGCATACATTGCTATACACAAAAGTGGACAATCTGTAGCAGTCATTGTGAAAGCAGAACATTGCACATCACACATAAGCCAACTTATAACTGTAGTATACCAGTCTCTCTTTCTATGTCCCACTCCATAGCTCTACCCAGCCGGGTACACTCCCAGATGTTACCTCTAACTTCCCGGCGTCATTAGTAGTCACTCAGAGGGTTCTGGTTTGCCCATTAGGCTTTATGCATTCAGCTCACTAATTCCTTCATGTCGTTCCGGAGACAGGACCTTTGCATCTGCACCTCTAGATTCTCTACACTTCACCTAGGTGGCACTATAAGTCTCAGGGACATTAGTACTTACATCAGAGAACACTAGCCTGGCCTAAAAGGCCTTTTGCATCCTGCTCCCAGTCCAGTTAGTCAATGTTCCCAGTCCACTTATACCATGTTTCGAGTCAGGAAGACTACAGCTGGCTCTTCTGGGTATTGGACTATCTCACTTGGGCCTTCTGCCCTAAATAAGGGCCTTTGCAGCAGGCTAGTGGGGTATTTGGCTCCCATGCCCCAAACTCTACTCCGGCTCCTCCCCTCCTGGCATTTATATGGGCACTGACTCCATCCATTACATCACTACAGGAAGGAAAAGCCCTTGAAGTTGCACATCTCTGCAAAACCCTGTAAGAAGGAGTATGACAGCCTCAGCCTGGGCTCCGACCAGGCCGCATCCAACGCGTTTCACTTTGCCTATGGAGCTTAGTTATGGAGATAAGGATCACATGCATAGGGGGAAATAAATGCATCATCGGCTGCCCTTTAATTAAGAAAAATAGGTAACAGGTGTACATTAGCCATACACTGGGGTGACTCAGCATGAAAAAGTTGATGTGGAAATGCAAAAAGAAAATATATAATGTCCAAAAAATGCCAAAGGATGAATATGGACACTAAAAAAACAGTGATGGCGAACAATGAAAGATTTATGAAAATGAATATGCATCCAAAAGAGAATAAAAGCAGCTCAAAAGCAAAAAAATAATAAAAGGAAAGAAAAATCCTTTCCCTCTTTCATTGGATGTCTAGAGCTGGGATGAGCTCTGTCCTTGTCTGCACTCCAAGCAGTTGCTACATTAAAAGTACCCGGTGGAGCCTTGAGTGGCACCTGTAAATTTAGTTTGGATCACTACAGAAAGGCTTTGTATAAAAGGGGACCTAACACCCAATTACACAATTCCCTATTACTACACTATTTTGGGAGAGAGCCACCCAGTGGAAGATTAGCTAACTGCATCAGCCTACATGCATTTACAGTATACTTGGAATCAAACCTCAAAGTGTGCAGAGCTAGATAGAAACCTGTACGGACAGAAATAAGTAGGATGCCACTGCTGATTTCCTTCTGAAAATGCTTGTTGCTTGGCTTGTGCCTGGCTTTATTACTTTCTGAATCTCTGGGTAAAACCAGATTTCAAGCCAGCTAAGTCAGAGTGAAGTCAGAACTGCTTTGCACTAGTGATGCACCTAAATTTTGCTCGCTGAAAATTATCGGCTTTAAATAGGGTTTTCAGCGTTGTGCCGAACAAAAAAAAAGGTACCGATAATTGCTGCTGATAATGCCTGCGATTTTATCTTGCTTATGGTGTGATTTTCATAAGTCATGTGACTCAAAAATGCATCATAAACGCATTTTTAATGCGTTCTTGCTGTGTTTTAAATGCATTTCAATGGGAGGTGCGTTTTTAGTACGGTTTGCCAAATATGCACCAAAAAATGCAACAAACAGGATTTTTAACACCCTTTCAGGCTCGGTTCACACCTACAGTATGTTTTTTTGAATGTTTTTTTCAGAAACGCATTACAGTTCATTTACCATTGTTTGCTTATGCCTTGTACACACGATCGGAATTTCCGATGGAAAAAGTCAGACGGAATTTTTTCATCGGATATTCCGACTGTGTGTGGTCCCTATCGGACTTTTTTCCGTCGGAATTTAGAAAGAGAACATGTTCTCTTTTTTCCCAACGGAAAAAATTTCTATCGGAATTTCATTCGTCTGTAGGAAACTCCACGCATGCTCAGAATCAAATCGACGCATGCTCGGAAGCATTGAACTTAATTTTTCTCGGCTCGTTGTAGTGTTGTACGTCACCGCGTTCTTGACGGTCAAAATTTGGTGTGATAATGCAAGACAGCTTGAACGGAAAATCCGTCTGAGTTTATCCCGACGGAAAATCCGATCGTGTGTACAAGACATGAGGGACACGTTTATATCTATGCTTTTTTCGGCTGCTGCATTTTTGTAAAGGGTCAGGGACTTTATTTAAAGCAAGTGAGTTTTTGCTTCAAGATTTCAATAGAGAAGCTGCAGAAAAGAAGTAGTGCGATCTGCATTTTTTAACCCCCCCAACAACAAATTGGCCAAAAAAAAGCATAAAAAAATGCAAAACGCATAAAAACATGTGTGCAAAAATGCAAAACGCATAAAAACATGTGTGCAAAAATGCAAAACGCACCGCAAAAAGCACTTTAGAAACAGATCAAAAGGAAACTGCATAGCTGTGAACCAAGCCTCAAGGTGCCGATAATGGCCGACAAAAAAATCATATTCATTTAAATTCATGATAGTAATTCAAAAGTTGAATATAATACAATTATTTAGAAAAATGTATATATTTTTTTAAAAACCGTCAATTTTGGTTTCGGTTTCAGTTACAGCCAAGTGCATCCTGAATTTTCGGCACTAATCTGCGCAATTCTTTTAGTTCTGGGACAATGGTTAGGAAAGAACTGAAACCACTGGATCAAAATGACAGTCAGAAAACTGAAGGAAAGGAACAGTAATGGCAGCTTTTCCCAGTTCTCCCAGGTACAGGTTTCCTTTAGGGCACGTTTACACTGATCTGCTGCATAAACGCCGCGATTTTACCACATTTTCGGTGCAGTTTTTAAAGGACAACTGACTCAAAACACGCACCAAAAATGCATTGCCGGCATGTTTTTACTGCAATTTTCATTGCTTTCAAAGGGAAGGATTTGTTTTAGGTGGTGTTATTTTAGCTCCCCAAACATGCTCCAAAGATGCTACAAGCAGGATTTTTTTCACCACAACGAAAGCACACCGCCCCAGGGTGAACACGTTCTTATTTTTATGGGGAAGCTTTTTTCTTGAGCTTTTAAGGCACTTTTTTTAACGCATACACTGAGGGAAAAAAGTATTTGATCCCCTGCTGATTTTGTACGTTTGCCCACTGACAAAGAAATGATCAGTCTATAATTTTAACGATAGGTTTATTTTAACTGTGAGAGACAGAATAACAACAACAATATCCAAAATAACGCATTTCAAAAAAGTTATAAATTGATTTGCATGTTAATGAGTGAAATAAGTATTTGATCCCCTATCAAGCAGCAAGATTTCCTGCTCCCAGGTGTCTTATATACAGGTAACAAGCTAAGATTAGGAGCACTCTTTTAAATTGAGTGCTCCTAATCTCAGCTTGTTACCCGTGTAGCGGGCTCACCCCTCTCTCTATCTTTATTGGTTATGCGGCTGTTGTCTAGGGGTACCCGGGAGAGAGGGATGAGATACACCACGGCCCATGAACTCCATAGCTAAGAGGTGAAGGCCAGCAAATTGGGTTTTGTGTAGGTGTCCTAGAGTCAAGTCCAGTACTTCGTCCCTGGCTCCTTTGCTCCTAGTAACCAGAGTTCCACACAGTGAATAGGTCCAACTCAGTTTTATTCTTCTTGCCAAGCAATAAAACAGTTTCTTTACTTTGGAAAATGGGGACAGATCGAGGCACAATCCTTTCCCTTCTGCTGCTGACCACTGTGCTGTCACCAGTGGTGAATAGTCACTGCCACTGACTAGGTGATGTAGAACGTGAATTACCTTCGCTCGCTATGCCCCTGTCAGGGGAAGAAATCCATCCAAGGGAGAAATGAAGGCCTCTCCGTCACCAGCGATGCTGCGCCGGACTCTTCAGAGAAGTTACTGCACACTCACAAACTCAGACACGGGCACCCAAGGAGTTAGGGCCCCCCTCGGATTCCTCCACCCTTGCGGAACTCAGTCGAAGGTACTGAGCCCCAGGCATCCACCATAGTACCTCACCCCAGGCTAAAGGTGCCTGAGATGGACTCCATCTCTGCTCCGGCTAGGTCAAGGGCACCTAGGCCTGGAAGGTGCCTGGGTGCGGCCGCATCTTCTGGCTCCGGACTCTAACCCCGTGATCAGGGCGCCAGCCCCTTTTATGACCTCTCCCTTCGCGCCACAGCGGGTTCCCCGCCCCGCTGTACCAGCTCCAGGGGAGGACAAAAAGGCACAGTCTTGCGGTGCGAGCCCAACCCCGGTCCAAGGCAACAACACCACCTGTAGGCCGGCGGGAACTTCACACCACCAGAGTCCTCCAAGACTCACAAAGGGAACCTTGAATTTCCTAACAATCAAGGCATCTGGGTTACACTACCACCCAGATGCTTCCCCTAAATTCAAGTACCCGCTACACTCTCCCCCTGGTGATTTGACACTGGTCCCCAGTGTCTGGTACAAACTCACATCCCACAAGGGTGGTGACATAAGTTCAGCCCAGAAACCAAACTACACAATTTAGCCCTGAATTGTGCCAAGACCTGAATGGGAAAGGGAAAACTTAAAACAATATAACTATAAAACTTTTCAATAAAACACTGTAAATATCTCACACATTTACATTCTTCTCTCCCCCTGGCTATCTAAGGACCACCCATTCTCAGCAGTCTTGATAGACGAGTCTCCTGCAGGGGGAAAGAAAAGAAACATACATCCTAACAACATATGTGTGTTTGCTTGGAATGAATGAGTCTATCCTAGAAGAAACCCATTCACTCCAATAAGTGCTGCATAATGTAAAAAAAAACAATCGTTGCGCAACACTGCCACCTGGTGACAATGCCGCGGTCAAGACACATCACTTCCAGATGAACTTTTCTCTTTATCATTTCTCTGTGACTCTACACTAACTAAAACCCAAAGTCACTGATTTCTCAGAAGTGCAAGGAGAAGGAGGGAGAACAAAACAAAAACAGCTCCCATTTCTCCGAAGAGTAGAACTGCCCAAATGCAAAAAAAAACTAGGGCACAGTCCCTGTGTTCCGGTGAAACACTCCGGAAAGTTCAGCGATAAACAGCAAACAGTACACACAGGAGTCTTTCTTTTCTCCTAAAGGTAAAACCTTAGATGCGGTAGGAACACAGGCTTCAAATGTCTGTCCAAAGCCTCCACATGGTACTCAGCATTACCTCCTTCCTTGCTGCAAATCACCACTCTGTCCGCATGGATATGCCTTCCCAGCATCCACTTAGCTTTACAGTCCTGGAACTTCTTGGTGACCGTAGGTGAACAGGAAAGGTACCGGCGTGCTTGCTTTACTTTAAGTTTGTCCCACACAAAGGTATCATACCATCGTTGGCGAAAAATTTCCACCTCATAGAGCAGTTCCCGAGGCAGATACGGGTATTCCCACCCATATTCCTGAGCAACCTTCTGGCCAAAGAGACGCTGCAGCCTTGACAAAGGTGGCATAGTGGCTCGGTCTCCTTCTCCAGGTGTAACAATCGCTTCTGGGTGGCGAGGTGCATTCACCACCTCGGTAGATCTGGGCCTAGGAGCCCGCAGTGCTTGGCGTTGCGCTCCCGCAACAGGAACGGGTGAAATGGATGTTGAATCCAGAAGGGGAACTTCAGACAGAGGACCAGATTCTTCCCTTGGCGCCGAGGCCTCTACCCGAGGTGTACTATCTCCAGTAGACATGGGCAGGTCCCTTGTGACACGGGACGAGGGTAGCTTCATCTTGTCCCATCCCTTCTGATGGAAGATTTTGTCTATCTCCCCATCATCGCCATTGTCAGACAATGAATCCAGGTCAGAGGTGTCATAGCATTCAGCGGGCAGATAATTCCCAGTCACGGAACTATCCCCCTTGACGGCCTCTACCGACTGTGGGCTTCCGCCACTTTTAACCACGCAGACAGTCCCAACCCCTGGCTCACATGGGCCTTTAGAAGAACAGGGATGTCCAGGACTTTTTCTACCGAATCCATCCAGTCCAGGCGAGCAGTGGGGCGAAGCTCTTCCACGACCACACGAGGCCATCACTAGGCTGACTTTCCTCTTCGGTGGCCAGAGCAGGGAGCTGCTGGTGACCGAGGCAGCATCCTCGGATTTTTCTCTTTTCACTTTCGCTTGGGCAGTCACTTCGCCCGGATCAGTGCGCACGGGGAACACACCAGCATCGATCTCTCCTTCCAGAGTGGCCCTGTGAGGTAGTTGAGGTGGAAAGCGCAAGGCTTTTCTGTGGATGGTTCCAACTCGAAGAGAAATTCCTTGCAGACCTCACAGCGCCCGAACGGCTTCAGATGGACCACCAGTCCCGAACAGCCGGGACAGATCACACCGAGGGCCTCCATGTCTCTGCAGGTGTACAGAGCCAATTGCCCCCGGGGCCTTAGTCTTATTCCCGTATCCATAATCGGAGCAGCCAGAGAAGACATATCCGCGAAGGAAGGAACTGAAATCCACTGAGCGTTTGAAGCCATCCTCTCTCTTTGCTGCTCCATTTCGCACTGACCCACCTGCGCTGGAATCTCCATGTGCGTACGTCCACATGACCAGACTCCTCCCACCTTCTGCACTTGTTCGCGGGCTTTTCCCTTTCCCCGCCCACGAACTACGCAGCTGTGGGTTGCCTCGTGGCGCGTTGGCCAATATGGCCGACCTACTCGGAACTCCTCCGGGCAGCAAAGTTCAAATTCAGACACCATACACATCCCAGATACGATGCCCCCACGTGTAGCGGGCTCACCCCTCTCTCTATCTTTATCGGTTATGTGTCTGTTGTCTAGGGGTACCTGGGAGAGAGGGATGAGATACACCACGGCCCATGAACTCCATAGCTAAGAGGTGAAGGCCAGCAAATTGGGTTTTGTGTATGTGTCCTAGAGTCAAGTCCAGTACTTCGTCCCTGACTCCTTTGCTCATAGTAACCAGAGTTCCACACAGTGAATAGGTCCAACTCAGTTTTATTCTTCTTGCCAAGCAATAAAACAGTTTCTTTACTTTGGAAAATGGGGACAGATCGAGGCACAATCCTTTCCCTTCTGCTGCTGACCACTGTGCTGTCACCAGTGGTGAATAGTCACTGCCACTGACTAGGTGATGTAGAACGTGAATTACCTTCGCTCGCTATGCCCCTGTCAGGGGAAGAAATCCGTCCAAGGGAGAAATGGAGGCCTCTCCGTCACCAGCGATGCTGCGCCGGACTCTTCAGAGAAGTTACTGCACACCAGTCCTCACGAACTCAGACACGGGCACCCAAGGAGTTAGGGCCCCCCTCGGATTCCTCCACCCTCGCGGAACTCAGTCGAAGGTACTGAGCCCCAGGCATCCACCATAGTACCTCACCCCAGGCTAAAGGTGCCTGAGATGGACTCCATCTCCGCTCCGGCTAGGTCAAGGGCACCTAGGCCTGGAAGACCGGAACGCCAGCACCCAGGCTAAAGGTGCCTGGGTGCGGCTGCATCTTCTGGCTCCGGACTCTAACCCCGTGATCAGGGCGTCCGCCCCTTTTATGACCTCTCCCTTCGCGCCACAGCAGGTTCCCCACCTCGCTGTACCAGCTCCAGGGGAGGACAAAAGGGCACAGTCTTGCGGTGCGAGCCCAACCCCGGTCCAAGGCAACAACGCCACCTGTAGGCCGGCGGGAACTTCACACCACCAGAGTCCTCCAAGACTCACAAAGGGAACCTTGAATTTCCTAACAATCAAGGCATCTGGGTTACACTACCACCCAGATGTTTCCCCTAAATTCAAGTACCCGCTACACCTGTATAAAAGACAACTGTCCACAGAAGCATCAACCAATCAGATTGCAATCTCTCCACCATGGCCAAAATCAAAGAGCTGTGCAAGGATGTCAGGGACAAGATTGTAGACCTAGGCAAGGCTGGAATGGGCTACAAGACCATCGCCAAGCAGCTTGGTGAGAGGGTGTGATTATTCACAAATGGAAGAAACACAAAATAACTGTCAATCTCCCTTGGTCTGGGGCTCCATGCAAAATCTCACCTCGTGGAGTTGCGATGATCATGAGAATGGTGATGAATCAGCCCAGAACTACACAGGGGGGGAGTCAGTCAGAAATAGGAGTCAGTTTCTCCCCCTTGCTGTGAGTGACAGGTGATTTACATATCTCAAGCACAAGCCTGAGAGAGGCATTCTGGGGCTGATTTACGAAACGTTTGCGCCATGAGTATCGGCGCATCTGCGCGCGCAATGGCTGTTTTGGTATTTACAAAACATTAGCGCCGGTATCGTAGCCCTATTTCCCATTTACTATAGTGTTCTCGGCAGACGGGAGGAGGCGCTCAGTGCGCCAATATGGACCTGGCGCACGGCATGTTAAAATCTAAATATAAAGAAGCTGGAAGTGAGAATATAATGAGGGTGATGTGTGGTGATGTGAGGAAGTGTAGTGACACCTGCCCAAGTAACAAACATGGCCAAAATAGAGTGAGAAAGTAACTTTTTCAAAACCAGCCCGCTGTGCCGGGATGTACGATTAGAGCTGCGGGAGGTTTTTTTGAGCTCAGCGCAGGAATTTTACTCGTTCAAACGCGCCAAGACACTGCGCTGGCAAATTCTTAGTAAATGTCAAGTCACGTAACTCAATTTGCATAAGTTGAACAGGCGCAGCTCTGAACTTGCCAGTGCGCCTGCAAAATTACATTTCTAAAGGGAAAAAAAGGCATTTAAAAGCACCCGTGGCTATAATGAATTGTCGGGTCCCGGCAATATAGAAAAAAGTCATTGATAACAAAAAATAAAAAAGCGTGGGGGTCCCCCCAAATTCCATTACCAGGCCCTTCAGGTCTGGAATGGATATTAAGGGGAACTCTGCCTCAAATAAAAAAAAAATGCGTGCGGTTCCCCCCAAATATCCATACCAAGCCCTTCAGATCTGGCATGGATTTTAAGGTGAACTCCACCCCAAATTTTAAAAAAAATGGCGTGGAGTCCCCCCAAAAATCCATACCAGACCCTTATCTGAGCATGCAACCTGGCAGGCCGCAGGAAAAGAGGGGGGACGAGAGAGCGATCCCACCCCCTCCTGAACCGTACCAGGCCACATGCCCTCAACATGGGGAGGATGTCTCCATGTTGATGGGGACAAGGGCCTCATCCCCACAACCCTTGCCCGGTGGTTGTGGGGGTCTGCGGGCGGGGGGCTTATCGGAATCTGGAAGACCCCTTTAACAAAGGGGACCCCCAGATCCCGCCCCCCTATGTGAATTGGTAAGGGGTACATTGTACCCCTACCATTTCACGAAGAAAGTGTAAAAAAATGTAAAAAAAAACCACACAAACACCTTGGAAAAGTCCTTTATTAAAAAAAAAAAAAAAAAAAAAACATTCCAGCGATGAAATCCAGTGTCCCGCGGCGATCCGATGTCCAGCGCTGTCCGTCATTGGCTGAGCCTGAGCAGACCTGATGGGGAACTTCCTCCGCAGTCTATTAAATGTATAGACCCGCCCCTTCTAAAGTTCCCCATCAGGTCCGCTCAGCCAATGACTAGGTGTAAGGCTAAGCGGACCAGATGCGGAACGTGAGAAGGGGCGGGTCTATTCATGTATTACACAGTGAAGGAAGTTCCCCATCAGGTCCGCTCAGGCCAATGACGTAGGCGGGGTCTGATATATGAGGGGGCGGACCTGATAGGGAACTTCCTTCACTGTGTAATACATGAATAGACCCGCCCCTCCTAAAGTTCCCCATCAGGTCCGCTTAGCCAATGACTTAGGTGTGAGACTAAGCGGACCAGATGCGGAACATGAGAAGGGGCTGGTCTATTCATGTATTACACAGTGAAGGAAGTTCCCCATCAGGTCCGCCCCCTCGTATGTCAGACCCCGCCTACGTCATTGGCCTGAGCGGACCTGATGGGGAACTTCCCTCAATGTGTAATACATGAATAGACCCGCCCCTTCTCATGTTCCGCATCAGGTCCTCAGCCTTACACCGAGTCATTGGCTGAGCGGACCTGATGGGGAACTTTAGAAGGGGCGGGTCTATACATTTAATAGACTGTGGAGGAAGTTCCCCATCAGGTCCGCTCAGGCTCAGCCAATGACGGACAGCGCTGGACATTGGATCGCCGCGGGACACTGAATTTCATTGCTGGAATGTTTTTTTATTTTTTATTTTTATTTTTTTTAATAAAGGACTTTTCCAAGGTGTTTGTGTGGGTTTTTTTTACATTTTTTTACACTTTCTTCGTGAAATGGTAGGGGTACAATGTACCCCTTACCAATTCACATAGGGGGGGCCGGGATCTGGGGGTCCCCTTTGTTAAAGGGGTCTTCCAGATTCCGATAAGCCCCCTGCCCGCAGACCCCCACAACCACCGGGCAAGGGTTGTGGGGATGAGGCCCTTGTCCCCATCAACATGTGGACATCCTCCCCATGTTGAGGGCATGTGGCCTGGTACGGTTCAGGAGGGGGGGCGCTCTCTCGTCCCCCCCTCTTTTCCTGCGGCCTGCCAGGTTGCATGCTCGGATAAGGGTCTGGTATGGATTTTTGGGGGGAACCGCCATTTTTTTTAAATTTGGGGTGGAGTTCCCCTTAAAATCCATGCCAGATCTGAAGGGCCTGGTATGGATATTTGGGGGAACCGCACGCATTTTTTTTTTATTTGCGGCGGGGTTCCCCTTAATATCCATTCCAGACCTGAAGGGCCTGGTAATTGAATTTGGCGGAACCCCCACGTTTTTTTTTTTTTTTTTATCAATGACTTTTCTATGTATTGCCGGGAGCCGACAATTCATTAATAGCCGTGAGTGAGTTTTAAATGACTTTTTTTCCTTCAAAAATGACATTTTGTGCAGGGACAGTTCTAAGCACGGGAAACATGCGCCACTTTACATGCATATCATACACACCCCCCAGGTACGAAATTTAAAGGAATATTTCACTTTTATTGTTTCACTTTAAGCATTATTAAAATCACTGCTCCCAAAAAAACGCCCGTTTTTAAAACTTTTTTTTGCATTGATACATGTCCCCTGGTGCAGGACCCGGGTCCCCAAACACTTTTTATGACAATAACTTGCATATAAACCTTTATAATTAGCACTTTAGATTTCTCCCATAGACTTTTCGAATTTGCCGCGAACACCCCAAATTGTTCGCTGTTCGGCGAACGGGCGAACATGAGTTCGACTCGAACTCGAAGCTCATCCCTACTGAGCAACAGAACAGGTCTGTTTTTCTTTAGCCCAGGTAAGACGCTTCTGACTAGGGATGAGCTTCGAGTTCGAGTCAAACTCATGTTTGACTCGAACATTGCCTGTTTGCCCGTTCGCCGAACAGCGAACAATTTGGGGTGTTCGCAGCAAATTCGAAAAGCCGCAGAACACCCTGTAAAAGTCTATAGGAGAAATCTAAAGTGCTAATTTTAAAGGCTTATATTCAAGTTATTGTATACTGGAGACATTGGGATGGGATATATGAGGGAACCATCCATCCATTATACAGGAGACATTGGGATGGGATATATGAGGGAATCCTCTATACAGGAGACATTGGGATGGGATGTATGAGGGAACCCTCCATCCATTATATAGGAGACATTGGGATGGGATATATGAGGGAACCATCCATCCATTATATAGGAGACATTGGGATGGGATATATGAGGGAACCCTCTATATAGGAGACATTGGGATGGGATATATGAGGGAACCCTCCATCCATTAAACAGGAGACATTGGGATGGGATATATGAGGGAACCCTCTATACAGAAGATATTGGGATGGGATGTATGAGGGAACCCTCCGTCCATTATACAGGAGACATTGGGATGGAATATATGAGGGAACCCTCCATCCATTATACAGGAGACATTGGGATGGGATATATGAGGGAACCATCTATACAGGAGACATTGGGATGGGATGTATGAGGGAACCCTTCATCCATTATACAGGAGACATTGGGATGGGATATATGAGGGAACCCTCCGTCCATTATACAGGAGACATTGGGATGGAATATATGAGGGAACCCTCCATCCATTATACAGGAGACATTGGGATGGGATATATGAGGGAACCATCTATACAGGAGACATTGGGATGGGATGTATGAGGGAACCCTTCATCCATTATACAGGAGACATTGGGATGGGATATATGAGGGAACCCTCCATCCATTATACAGGCGACATTGGGATGGGATATATGAGGGAACCCTCCATCCATTATACAGGAGACATTGGGATGGGATGCATGAGGGAACCCTCTATACAGGAGACATTGGGAATGGGATGTATGAAGGAACCATCCATTCATTATACAGGAGACATTTGGATGGGATATATGAGGGAACCCTCCATCCATTATACAGGAGACATTGGGATGGGATATATGAAAGAACCCTCCATCAATTATACAGGAGACAGGGGATGGGATATATGAAGGAACCATCCATTCATTATACAGGAGACAGGGGTTGGGATATATGAGGGAACCCTCCATCCATTATACAGGAGACATTGGGATGGGATATATGAGGGAACCCTCTATACAGGAGACAATGGGATGGGATATATGAGGGAACCCTCCATCCATTATACAGGAAACATTGTTTCCTAAAAAGTGTTTGGGGACCCAGGTCCTGCCCCAGGGGATATGTATCAATGCATATATATTTTTTTTAAACGGCAGTTTTTTCGGGAGCAGTGATTTTAATAATGCTTAAAGTGAAACAATAAAAGTGAAATATTCCTTTAAATTTCGTACCTAGGGTGGGTGTATAGTATGCCTGTAAAGTAGTGCGTGTTTCCCGTGCTTAGAACTGTCCCTGCACAAAGTGCCATTTCTGAAGGAAAAAAAGTAATTTAAAAGCATTCGTGGCTATAATGAATTGTCGGCTCCCGGCAATACAGAGAAAAGTCATTGATAAAAAAACAAAAAATGCGTGGGGGTCCCCCCAAATTCAATTACCAGGCCATTCAGGTCTGGTATGGATATTAAGGGGAACCCTGCGTCAAATAGAAAAAAAAATGACGTGGGGTTCCCCCCAAATATCCATACCAGACCCTTCAGGTCTGGTATGGATTTTAAGGGGAACTCCAACCAAATAAAAAAAAATGGCGTGGAGTTCCCCCCAAAAATCCATACCAGACCCTTTATCCGAGCACGCAACCTGGCAGGCCGCAGGAAAAGAGGGGGGCCCAGAGAGCGCCCCCCCCTCCTGAACCGTACCAGGCCACATGCCCTCAACATGGGGAGGATGCTTTGGAGGCCTGTGACCCCTCAAAGCACCATGTCCCCATGTTGATGGGGACAAGGGCCTCATTCCCACAACCCTTGCCCGGTGGTTGTGGGGGTCTGCGGGCGGGGGGCTTATTGGAATCTGGAAGACCCCTTTACCAAGGGGAACCCATATCCCGCCCCCCCCCATGTGAATTGGTAAGGCCTAGCATTTCATAAAGAAAGTGTAAAAAATTGATGTATAGCTCATCCCAATGTCCCCTGTATAATGGATGGAGGGTTCCCTCATATATCCCATCCCAATGTGTCCTGTATAACGGATGGAGGGTTCCCTCATATACCCCATCCCCTGTCCCCTCTATAATGGATGGAGGGTTCCCTCATATACCCCATCCCAATGTCTCCTGTATAATGGATGGAGGGTTCCCTCATATATCCCATCCCAATGTTTCCTGTATAATGGATGGAGGGTTCCCTCATATATCCCATCCCATTGTCTCCTGTATAGAGGGTTCCCTCATATATCCCATCCCAATGTCTCCTGTATAATGGATGGAGGGTTCCCTCATATATCCCAACCCCTGTCTCCTGTATAATGAATGGATGGTTCCCTCATATATCCCATCCCAATGTCTCCTGTATAATTGATGGAGGGTCCCTTCATATATCCCATCCCCTGTCTCCGGTATAATTGATGGAGGGTTCTTTCATATATCCCATCCCAATGTCTCCTGTATAATGGATGGAGGGTTCCCTCATATATCCCATCCCAATGTCTCCTGTATAATGGATGGATGGTTCCTTCATACATCCCATTCCCAATGTCTCCTGTATAGAAGGTTCCCTCATGCATCCCATCCCAATGTCTCCTGTATAATGGATGGAGGGTTCCCTCATATATCCCATCCCAATGTCGCCTGTATAATGGATGGAGGGTTCCCTCATATATTCCATCCCAATGTCTCCTGTATAATGGATGGAGGGTTCCCTCATACATCCCATCCCAATGTCTCCTGTATAATGGATGGAGGGTTCCCTCATACATCTCATCCCAATGTCTCCTGTATAGAGGGTTCCCTCATATATCCCATCCCAATGTCTCCTGTATAATGGATGGAGGGTTCCCTCATATATCCCATCCCAATGTCTCCTGTATAATGGATGGAGGGTTCCCTCATATATCCCATCCCAATGTCTCCTGTATAATGGATGGATGGTTCCCTCATATATCCCATCCCAATGTCTCCTGTATAATGGATGGAGTGTTCCCTCATATATCCCATCCCAATGTCTCCTGTATAAAGGATGGAGGGTTCCCTCATACATCCCATCCCCTGTATAATGGATGGAGGGTTCCCTCATACATCCCATCCCAATGTCTCCTTTATAAAGGATGGAGGGTTCCCTCATACATCCCATCCCCTGTATAATGGATGGAGGGTTCCCTCATACATCCCATCCCAATGTCTCCTGTATAATGGATGGAGGGTTCCCTCATACATTCCAACCCCTGTCCCCTGTATAAAGGATGGAGGGTTCCCTCATACATCCCATCCCAATGTCTCCTGTATAATGGATGGAGGGTTCCCTCATACATCCCATCTCAATGTCTCCTGTATAATGGATGGAGGGTTCCCTCATACATCCCATCCCCTGTCCCCTGTATAAAGGATGGAGGGTTCCCTCATACATCCCATCCCAATGTCTCCTGTATAATGGATGGAGGGTTCCCTCATACATCCCATCCCAATGTCTCCTGTATAATGGATGGAGAGTTCCCTCATACATCCCATCCCAATGTCTCCTGTATAATGGATGGAGGGTTCCCTCATACATCCCATCCCAATGTCTCCTGTATAATGGATGGAGGGTTCCCTCATACATACCATCCCAATGTCTCCTGTATAAAGGATGGAGGGTTCCCTCATACATCCCATCCCAATGTCTCCTGTATAATGGATGGAGGGTTCCCTCATATATCCCATCCCAATGTCTCCTGTATAATGGATGGAGGGTTCCCTCATATATCCCATCCCAATGTCTCCTGTATAGAGGGTTCCCTCATATATCCCATCCCAATGTCTCCTTTATAATGGATGGAGGGTTCCCTCATATATCCCATCCCAATGTCTCCTGTATAATGAATGGAGGGTTCCCTCATATATCCCATCCCAATGTCTCCTGTATAATGGATGGAGGGTTCCCTCATATATCCCATCCCAATGTCTCCTGTATAATGGATGGATGGTTCCCTCATATATCCCATCCCAATGTCTCCTGTATAATGGATGGAGGGTTCCCTCATATATCCCATCCCAATGTCTCCTGTATAAAGGATGGAGGGTTCCCTCATACATCCCATCCCAATGTCTCCTGTATAATGGATGGAGGGTTCCCTCATATATCCCATCCCAATGTCTCCTGTATAATGGATGGAGGGTTCCCTCATACATACCATCCCAATGTCTCCTGTATAAAGGATGGAGGGTTCCCTCATACATCCCATCCCAATGTCTCCTGTATAATGGATGGAGGGTTCCCTCATATATCCCATCCCAATGTCTCCTGTATAATGGATGGAGGGTTCCCTCATATATCCCATCCCAATGTCTCCTGTATAGAGGGTTCCCTCATATATCCCATCCCAATGTCTCCTTTATAATGGATGGAGGGTTCCCTCATATATCCCATCCCAATGTCTCCTGTATAATGAATGGAGGGTTCCCTCATATATCCCATCCCAATGTCTCCTGTATAATGGATGGAGGGTTCCCTCATATATCCCATCCCAATGTCTCCTGTATAATGGATGGATGGTTCCCTCATATATCCCATCCCAATGTCTCCTGTATAATGGATGGAGGGTTCCCTCATATATCCCATCCCAATGTCTCCTGTATAAAGGATGGAGGGTTCCCTCATACATCCCATCCCAATGTCTCCTGTATAATGGATGGAGGGTTCCCTCATATATCCCATCCCAATGTCTCCTGTATAATGGATGGAGGGTTCCCTCATACATCCCATTGTCTCCTGTATAATGGATGGAGGGTTCCCTCATACATCTCATCCCCTGTCCCCTGTATAATGGATGGAGGTTCTGCAGGTTCCATAGCACGCCTTGTGCTCCCTCATGGTGAGCAGGGTGTCATCACATGGGGTGGGATTAGCAGGGATGAAGTCACATGGAGTGTGTCAGGTAGTAGACGGGTCCCCTCCCTCCTACAATCACATCTCTACTACACACCACCGCCCACCATTAACCCGTACCCTCCCGGGAGCCGAGCTGTCAGCACACTCCCCTCCTCCTCATGGCACGGCGGCTGTAGGAGATGAGCGATCCTGGCCGCTGTGCCCGTTCTACCACCTGTCTCTTCAATGCCCAGAGCTGCCGCCCGATCCTCCTCCTCCTCCTCAACGCTGAGGAGCAAACCGCAACCCCGCAATCTCACTGAGCTGATAGTCATCGGGTGAGTGCGGCATGGGGTGGGCACAGGGGAGGGGGTCTGTGTGCTGAGATCTGAGACTGCCTGCTGCCAGCACCGCATTGTCAGCCCGGGCACTGAGATTGTGGGCACTGAGTGCATGCATCCAGGGTGCGGGCATAGCATACAAAGATTAGTAAACCATAGTGTGGCATAGCATACAGAGATTACTACATCCATAGTGCGGGCATGACATACAAAGATTAGTGATCCATAGTGTGACATGGCATACAAAGATAAGTACATGCATAGTGTGGGCATGGCATACAAAAATGAGTATATCCATAGTGTGACATGGCATGCAAAGATTGCTTCATCCATAGTGCGGGCATGGCATGCAAAGATTAGTATATCCATAGTGCGGGCATGGCATGCAAAGATTAGTATATCCATAGTGTGGGCATGGCATACAGAGATTAGTATATCCATAGTGCGGGCATGGCATACAAAGATTAGTATATCCAAAATGTGGGCATGGCATACAAAGATTAGTATATCCATAGTGTGAGCATTGGATACAAAGATTAGTATATCCATAGTGTGGGCATGGCATGCAAAGATTAGTATATCCATAGTGCGGGCATGGCATGCAAAGATTAGTATATCCATAGTGCGGGCATGGCATACAGAGATTAGTATATCCATAGTGCGGGCATGGCATACAAAGATTAGTATATCCAAAATGTGGGCATGGCATACAAAGATTAGTATATCCATAGTGCGAGCATGGCATACAAAGATTAGTATATCCATAGTGTGAGCATGGCATACAAAGATTAGTATATCCATAGTGCGGGCATGGCATACAAAGATTAGTATATCCATAGTGTGAAATGGCATACAAAGATTAGTATATCCATAGTGCGGGCATGGCATACAAAGATTAGTATATCCATAGTGCGGGCATGGCATACAGAGATTAGTATATCCATAGTGTGAGCATTGGATACAAAGATTAGTATATCCATAGTGCGAGCATGGCATACAAAGATTAGTATATCCATAGTGTGAGCATTGGATACAAAGATTAGTATATCCATAGTGCGAGCATGGCATACAAAGATTAGTATATCCATAGTGTGAGCATGGCATACAAAGATTAGTATATCCATAGTGCGGCCATGGCATACAAAGATTAGTATATCCAAAATGTGGGCATGGCATACAAAGATTAGTAATCCATAGTGTGGGCATGGCATACAGAGATTAGTATATCCATAGTGTGGCATGACATACAAAGATTAGTATATCCATAGTGCAGGCATGGCATACAAAGATTAGTATATCCATAGTGTGGCATGGCATACAAAGATTAGTATATCCATAGTGTGAAATGGCATACAAAGATTAGTATATCCATAGTGCGGGCATGGCATACAAAGATTAGTATATCCATAGTGCGGGCATGGCATACAAAGATTAGTATATCCATAGTGTGAAATGGCATACAAAGATTAGTATATCCATAGTGCGGGCATGGCATACAAAGATTAGTATATCCATAGTGCGGGCATGGCATACAAAGATTAGTATATCCATAGTGTGAGCATTGGATACAAAGATTAGTATATCCATAGTGCGAGCATGGCATACAAAGATTAGTATATCCATAGTGTGAGCATGGCATACAAAGATTAGTATATCCATAGTGCGGGCATGGCATACAAAGATTAGTATATCCAAAATGTGGGCATGGCATACAAAGATTAGTAATCCATAGTGTGGGCATGGCATACAGAGATTAGTATATCCATAGTGTGGCATGACATACAAAGATTAGTATATCCATAGTGCGGCCATGGCATACAAAGATTAGTATATCCAAAATGTGGGCATGGCATACAAAGATTAGTAATCCATAGTGTGGGCATGGCATACAGAGATTAGTATATCCATAGTGTGGCATGACATACAAAGATTAGTATATCCATAGTGCAGGCATGGCATACAAAGATTAGTACATCCATAGTGTGGCATGGCATACAAAGATTAGTATATCCATAGTGTGAAATGGCATACAAAGATTAGTATATCCATAGTGCGGGCATGGCATACAAAGATTAGTATATCCATAGTGCGGGCATGGCATACAAAGATTAGTATATCCATAGTGTGAAATGGCATACAAAGATTAGTATATCCATAGTGCGGGCATGGCATACAAAGATTAGTATATCCATAGTGCGGGCATGGCATACAAAGATTAGTATATCCATAGTGTGAGCATTGGATACAAAGATTAGTATATCCATAGTGCGAGCATGGCATACAAAGATTAGTATATCCATAGTGTGAGCATGGCATACAAAGATTAGTATATCCATAGTGCGGGCATGGCATACAAAGATTAGTATATCCAAAATGTGGGCATGGCATACAAAGATTAGTAATCCATAGTGTGGGCATGGCATACAGAGATTAGTATATCCATAGTGTGGCATGACATACAAAGATTAGTATATCCATAGTGCGGGCATGGCATACAAAGATTAGTATATCCATAGTGTGGCATGGCATACAAAGATTAGTATATCCATAGTGTGAAATGGCATACAAAGATTAGTATATCCATAGTGCGGGCATGGCATACAAAGATTAGTATATCCATAGTGCAGGCATGGCATACAAAGATTAGTATATCCATAGTGTGAGCATTGGATACAAAGATTAGTATATCCATAGTGTGAGCATGGCATACAAAGATTACTATATACATAGTGCGGGCATGGCATACAAAGATTAGTATATCCAAAATGTGGGCATGGCATACAAAGATTAGTAATCCATTGTGTTTGCATGGCATACAGAGATTAGTATATCCATAGTGTGGCATGACATACAAAGATTAGTATATCCATAGTGCGGGCATGGCATGCAAAGTTTAGTATATCCATAGTGCTGGCATGGTATGCAGAGATTAGTATATCCATAGTGCGGGCATTGCATACAGAGATTAGTATATCCATAGTGTGGGCATGGCATGCAAAGGTTAGTATATCCATAGTGCTGGCATGGTATGCAGAGATTAGTATATCCATAGTGCGGGCATTGCATACAGAGATTAGTATATCCATAGTGTGGCATGGCATGGTATGCAAAGATTAGTATATCCATAGTGCGGGCATGGCATACAAAAATTAGTAATCCATAGTGTGGCATGTCATACAAAGATTAGTAATCTATAGTGTGGGCATGGCATACAGAGATTAGTATATCCATAGTGTGGCATGACATACAGAGATTAGTATATCCATAGTGCTGGCATGGTATGCAGAGATTAGTATATCCATAGTGCTGGCATGGCATACAAAAATTATTATATCCATAGTGTGAAATGGCATAGAAAGATTAGTATATCCATAGTGTGGCATGGCATACAAAGATTAGTATATCCATAGTGTGAAATGGCACACAAAGATTAGTATATCCATAGTGTGGCATGGCATACAAAGATTATGATATCCATAGTGTGTGTATGGCATACAAAGGTTAGTACATCCATAGTGTGACATGGCATACAGAGATTAGTATATCCATATTGCAGGCATTGGCATACAGAGATTAGTACATCCATAGTGTAGCATGGCATACAAAGATTAGTATATCCATAGTGCAGGCATTGGCATACAAAGATTAGTACATCCATAGTGTGGCATGGCATACAAAGATTAGTACATCCATAGTGTGACATGGCATACAGAGATTAGTATATCCATATTGCAGGCATTGGCATACAGAGATTAGTACATCCATAGTGTGGCATGGCATACAAAGATTAGTATATCCATAGTGCAGGCATTGGCATACAGAGATTAGTACATCCATAGTGTGGCATGGCATACAAAGATTAGTACATCCATAGTGTGACATGGCATACAGAGATTAGTATGGAAGAAGGAAAGGTACCCCTAGGGGCTTTGTATTGCAACGTAAAGTATAAATGGTCATAGAATGAGTTTCATAAAAAAGTACAATTTTTATTGAACTAATACAAAAAAGTATATAAAGTGTAAGCAGCCATCTGATAGGATTCAAGACATGAGCTCAATAGGAAATCAATAAAAGCAAAAACATATACAGAAAAACAACCAATGAAGATAGTACGGCATTATACATAGTTACTAGGGACGCAAAATCCCAACGCGTTTCGACCTTTAGTAGTAGTGGTCTTCTTCAGGGGGAGACAAGATTTGCGAGCATAGTTTCTATAATGGAGTATATGCATATCAGTGAGAAATTGTTACTAGAAGACAATCAATCAACAGAAATAAAACACACATATACACCTATTGGGTATACATGTGTGTTCACGTGTACATGATTTATACATGTAAAGGCAGTAATCATAAGGACGAATATCAAATACATACCAAGGTGAATGCCAGGAGCCGGGAACCAAGGTCAGCTGGCGGCCCCACTGCCGGGAGCAAATTCTCCCAAAATTCCAGACAGGAAAGGGAGAGGGTCGGTTGGTGCCATGGACCAAGCTGCAGAGCGAGGAAAAACCACCCTCAGGCCTACGAGAGGTCGCAACCTGCGACCCCACATTGCGGGAGGAGTGGAGGCCGGCAGAGGGCGGGGCGGCGAGGGCGGCCGTGAGTGCAGGGAAAGAAAGAGGGAGGCCGGACAGGCCAAGGCACACACCACCAAACGGAAAAATGAATATCCCTGTAGAGAATATATGAAAAATAAAAAATATGTAATATATAGTATTTTGAGGGAATATACAGATAAATAATGCTCTGAATAGTGCGGTACCCCACTAAGAGTGGGGAAAATATAGAGTGAGACGAGATAGTGGGAAAATCAAGGTATGAAGTGAGACAACAATGTGCAAAGAAAAAATTGAGTGAACATGGTCATCAATAAAAAGGAACCTGTGGTGGACTAATAATGTATGTTGTTATTGTATGGTAAGGTGCAAAGGAGAATATACAGAAACGGTGTAATATGAAGACATGAGATCAAAACAAAAAATAAAGAAATAAAGAAATGGTGAAAAGCAGTGTGAAAGTGAAACTGATGTGAAGGCATAGGAGTGTGTATGTGAATGTGTTGGGGTTGGGCATGTCTGGTGTGAAGTGAAAAAGAAAAAAAAAAAGGAGAAAGGAAGAAGGAGGGAAAGATACTAAAATGGTGTGTAAGTGAAAATAAAATGGATATGGAAATCAAAAAATGATGTGAATGTGGGTGTGTGACAGTGAATGGGAAAAGGGGGGGGGGGGGGATAGAAAAGAAAAATGTTAGAATGTGAACGAATATTTAAAAAAAAGAAAAAGAAAACCAGGAGAGATAGAATGAATGAGGAGGTACCTGAACTTTCAGCGGAGTAGACATACAAAACTCAATAAATAGAGTGGTTTTGGAGTGTAGAGGAAATTCAAAAGAGATTCCTTTAAAGTGAAAAACATTTGAAGATGCCTGCATGGATGGAAATCTACGTGCAAAAATATAAAGAAATGAAATATAAGCATGTGGGTTATTGGACGGGGATATGGATCATATTGGAAAGCCATGTAAGGGGTCAGGCTGGTACTCACTATAATATGTCCGCTGTGCGCGTATCCCTCCACCCAAGCCACCGTGGGAGCTCTGAATGAGCTAAACCTTGGGACAAAAATCTATGAAGTGGGCATGCCCAGGACCTAAGGTCCTCCCCCCCCAACACACCACCCTCCCCCAGGAGTCAACCGCCCAGCGGCCACCACCCCCCACATAGCATAACCCCCACATACCCCACATGATGGGACGCCAAGGGCCGCCATCATGACGGCCATTGTGTGGTCTCCCCGGCGTTCCGGAAGGACCGAGATTCCCGGCAACCGCCATCACTGCTGCCGTCCAAGACGGCGTGACGCAGCCTCGGGCCACGCCCGCCGAGGCGTGCATGCGCGGCGCTGCAGGCTGAGTCTGCAGTGATCACGGGACGCCGCCGGCAGGCTGGAAACTCCCTCTAGCGGCCAAAAGGGTATATGGCCGCCGGGGAGCGAGGGCATAACACCAAGACACAGCTCGGAAAGTATTCCCTTCTGCCTGCCGTGAGGCATGGGGATGGGACCAAAGCCCCACAGTGAGAGTACCATGTAGGGACCCCGGTTGCTCCAGAGACCGGAGGCGAGGCCACCAGACTGACACCACGTCCAGGAAACGGCAGGCACCTATGGGAATGAATTTGATTAAAAAAGGAAAAAATATAAACATGAAGTTCAAATATAAATGACATCTTAATAGGGTGCCATTTTAATGGTTGAGTACAAATGTTTGCCCCATTCCTATTGTTTCGGAGCTCAAGAAAGATAAACCCATGATGGCATAATTTCTGTTTCAATCACAAAGGACAAACAGCCGAAAAAGAGATTGTTTACAGGACCCAGTGAATTAGTCAAGATATCCTCACAACGCAATTTGGGGAGAATATCGGGAATAAGACAGGGTGTTATGGAGAAGGAGTAGTTCACTGTATAGACAGGAACACTTCTGACATACTTGCTGTCATTGTATTTTTCCAGATGCACACCCATCCAGAAGTCGCCCAGGACTGGTATTGTATAACCAATCGGCGGCGACGACAGGAGTAATAAATATTTTGTGGTTGTAGTTTAACTAACACGTCTTTGCCTGGGAGTAACTGGCAATTGCCCAATTGCTTGTAACACACAAACAATTGTCCCAGAAGACATTAATGGGTGTAAATGTGTTGTGGAAAAGGGAATCAAGACAAATGACCGGGTGAATACAAAATCTATAGCTCATGTCCTGAATCCACAGGTATCAAGCCTGGGGAACGGGTGTTTAACCACCCAAAATGAATTTTGGCAAAGGGAAGGCGATACTAACTGTGGATAAAAATGCTGCACACCCCTGATAGAACTTTGGAAGACGGAAAGGTACCCCTAGGGGGCTTTGTACATCCATAGTGTGACATGGCATACAGAGATTAGTATATCCATAGTGCGGGCGTTGGCATACAAAGATTAGTACATCCATAGTGTGACATGGCATACAGAGATTAGTATATCCATAGTGCGGGCATTGGCATACAAAGATTAGTACATCCATAGTGTGACATGGCATACAAAAATTAGTACATCCATAGTGCGGGCAAAGATTGGCCTAAACTGATGATTTTTTTTTTAAAATTGGGATATTTATTATAGCAAAAAGTAAAAAATGTTGTTTTTTTCAAAATTGTTGCTCTTTTTTTGTTTATAGGTATATTTGTGGGAAAAAAATACCTACTTTTTTTGGGTACAATGTCGCACGACCGCGCAATTGTCAGTTAAAGCGAGGCAGTGCCGTATCGCAAAAAAATGGCCTGGTTAATAAGGGGGTAAATCCTTCCAGAGCTGAAGTGGTTAATATGTTGTGGGGACTCTGATGTGAAATGGGGGACTTCTGAAGTGATGGGGATCTGTGACATGAAGGGGAAATCTGATGTGAAGGAGTGGGCTCTGGTGTGATAGGGGAGGGGGACCTCTAATGGGAGGGGGGGGTCTTTTGATGTGAAGTTAATTTGATCAAGGTGGTTATGTGTATTTTCTAATGCCGCGTACACACGATCAATTTTTTCGACGGTGAAAACACCGTTGAGAAAATCGACGTTAAAAACGAGGAACAGCTTGTTCCCCCCACACACGGCCGTTTTAAATGTCATTTTTTTTTTGGTCGAAAAAAACGACCGTGTGTGGGAAACACTGCCGCAGAAAACATGTCGAAAAAAACAACGAGAAAAATTAGAACATGTTCTAATTTTTCTCGTCGTTTTTAATGCCGTTTTTCTCGTCGAAAAAAACGACAGAAAGCCCACAGACGATCGTTTTTCTCGTCGAATGGGAAAAATTTTGTTTTTCTCGACGAGAAAAACGGCCGTGTGTACGCGGCATTAGACTCAGGTTTCCCATCCAAGATTTTTACATTTTAGTCCTCATGCACACTGGACGTTTTTAACGTGGCTGTAAGGAGCGCTTGGCATTTTTTTTCTGCCCTAAACCCGCCTCCGCATATTAGCCAGGTGCCCAAGTCTAGTATTGTCCTTGCTGGGACTGGGAGTAAACCTTGCTGTCATGGCATTTTTCTTCTTTTGCAAATACAAGTGATCCTAAACAGTTTTGAGTCAAAGAGCAACTCCACCTTTGTGGAGGGGGGGAATAGCAAATAAAAAAAAAAAATATAGCATATACAATTGTGACACAAGTCATATTGTAATTGAAGGTTTTTAAAAATGACCTTTCCTTTTCAATTTGCAGCACTGTGATTTTCTGTAAAATGCAATGCAACATTGCAACCTGGAGGTATCCTGTACACAAAATTAGTACAGAACACCCCCCAGAAACATAATTTCCTTCTTGTGTGATTGGCTTACTGATTTTCCCAGAAGTCTGCCCTAAGATACAAGTCAGATTTTGAGCATCCTCTGCAACATAAATGTCATTTTTGGTGAGATACGTCCAAAGGGAAATCACGTCTAAGACCCAACTCGCACTGGTGCGACATACGCTCCGACTTTAGAAGCACATGTCGCATGGCGTCTACACATCAATAGTTCCCTATGAGAGCCGTCTTAGCTGGTCCCACACAAGTCAGTCTTTAGAAAAGGTTCTTGTACTACTTTGGTCTGACTTTGGTACGTTTTCAGCCCATTCAATATCATTGAAGTGGGATCAAAGTCGGATCCTCGTCCTAACCACCCGACTTGTGGCATCCAACATGGTGATTACAGCAGCAGGATAAGGAAATTAATGTCACACTGGGATTGTTTTGATTGGTCAAAGGACAAGTCGGACTATCTCAAAGTCGGAGCAAAATGGTATCCTGTTCATTTAAGTCGGATGGAAGTAGGACCAAAGTAGGACTGATGTAGGACCAATGTCCCAGGCAAAGTAGGAATGACAGTCGTACAACAGTGACAGTCGTGTTGTACCAGTGTGAACCCGGCCAAAAGGGATGCAGACCTTGCAAGTTTCCTCATTAGAGCCCTGCAGGTGCAGCAGCTGATTGATAATTATAAAACCACTCCCATACAGACTCATTCAGAACATGGACACAGAGAAACAAACAGCTATTCCTTCCGAATAACAAATGGTAGAAATCTGCAACAACGTTTGTTAAAATCCTTGCATTGTACATAGATAACCCAGAGGGAATGTTTGTTTCTCATGAAAAGTGAAGTTACTCTTACTCTTGGTTTTTAATGATTAGAAAAATAAAAAACAAAAATGCAGCACTTGGAAAATTATAACACCTAGTCTAAAATAAATGTGTTCTACAATAAGTACTGTATATACTGTACATATAATGTAAAGATAATAAACAGGAGAACAAAAGTCCAAATATGTGTATATAAAAAACATACCGTATGAAGTGCTCCACATGCACATATAAAGTCCTTCACCGTGTAGTATCTCCAAGGTGATGTGCCTCCACCAATAGAAAAAGTGCACACTCACCAGACTGAATTGCTGTCTAAATTATAGAACAGCATTATGCGTTTATATCATTTGTCACTTGTCCAGGGACTGATTTCTCCATTCAAATAATATCCAACCCCCCCCTCCTCCTGTGATCCCTCTCCATGCGATCTCCGCCCCCCCCCCCAGATCTTTCAGGATGGAGAGCGGAAGAAGGAATTGGTAAGTCTGTAATTTACCGGCTCCTTCCTTTTCCGAATGCACAGTCAGTGATTACTGACTCTGTCCATTCATAACTGAGCATTGTAAACTGTGTTTACGATGCTTCAGTGTATGATTGGAGAGAAGCCGCTGTCTCCTCTCCATTCATCTTCAGTGCAGCTGAGGCTGCTGAGAAAGGGACTGGGGAATCTCTATACTCCGTCCCTGTCTCAAAGGGGAGATGTCAGGGGTCTGTTTAGACCCCTGACATCTTACCAAAAGCCCCCAAACCCTAAGATTGAATAAAAAAAATAAACACCATACACAAATCCCACCGAAAAAAAAATTAAATTCAGTTTTGTGTCATCTAATAAATGCGGCAAAAAGTTGTATTGCAATGAATTGGAAAGACTTCAGTGCCCCTACAATCTCAATGTGGTTAAACAAAGTTAGAAGGGTGGGAATAATGGAGAAACTTCTACCAATGACGTTGGAGGGAAAAAAACAAATATAAGAAGTATGGGCACCATGGGAGCAATTTGTAAAATCAGAGGAAGGGAAGAGGTTATTAGGCGAGTAAAGTCAGAGGGTTTTTTTTTTTTTTATACTTGGATGATTGCTTAACGTACCACTGCGCAGGCAGGGGTTAAGAAAGATGGAAATTGGGGTCAAAGGAAAGAGAGGGAGGGAAGATTAGGGAAATAGGAAAGGGAACAGGGATAAAGGAAAAAGGAGATTCTGAAAGAAAAAAAAAGAAGGGGGGTAATAGGAAGAAGAGGATAGGAAACGTTAGTTAAATTAATGAAAGTGAAATGTTATGTTTTCAATGAGTTTTATTTGTATGTTATCTCCAAATGGCAATAATATATCTATCTGTATACCCTGTTTTAAGAAAATAGAATAAAGAATTAATAAAAATAAATAAAAAATAAAATAAAAAAAGGAAACATAATAAATACATTTTCTAAAGTAAAATTGTAAAAATAATAAAAAATTAAATAAAAACTGACACTGATTGTCCACTCCAACCCCCCCCCCCCCAAAAAAAAAGAAGAAGAAGACAGCATTGTAAAAAAAATATATATATAAATTGTAAAAAATTGAAAAAAATAAAATAAAAAGCTACTGACTGTGCTGCATATTAGTGCCACTGTCACATGGCATTACAAAAAAGTATCGGTAATCGGTAAGTACTTGATAAAAAGTATCGGTACTTATACTCGGTCTTAAAAAAGTGGTATCAGGACAACCCTACTTTGCACGAGTACAAGTACTCATGCAAATGCTCGATATCGGCACTGATACCGATACTAATATCGGTATCGGTGCAACCCTAACCTTTACTATTGGAGCCGCAACACAGCCACATTGCATTGGTCGTTTTGTACCATGTGATCTGGTGTGGGCAAACCACACTGTGTTTCCGATTCCTCTGGGGTGTCGTTAACTTTGAATTGACACCCACAGCATTAATGACAGCATGCTCACTAGAACAGGAAGTGAGGAAAAACCCAACTCCGCATTGCTGTTTGATCTAATTGGGTTTGACATGCCCTCTGAAGATATTAGAAGCAAGTGGATAATAAATCTCACTATCTGCCACCCAAGACTAAAATATGATTTATAAAATCTCTGAGTTTGGCCCTACTTGTGTACATTTATTTGTATCCTAAATTGTTATTTAACTAGGACAGACACACATATAGATGTAGGATATATAATACCAGATTAAAAGATCTCTTGAAGGTGTGGCACTAAAAGCTGATTAAATGATTATACCAACCAACATACTTATCATAGGCCCTCATGAATTTTACATCACTAAGGAATATTGCATTTCATCCTCAAGGTGTTATTTAATACGACTTTTTATTGTACTGCTCAAACACAAACATCTGGATAATTTAAGTCCTTTCAGTTGTCACCTTTGATGGTTTGAGGTTGTTCATTCTTTCTTAATTAATTGCTGAATATAAACTTCATCTATTATTGAAGCTTTCAGGGAGTCTGAAAGCAATAATGATGTTCAGCCACAACACAAAACGCCTCTTTCTTTCTGTAAGTAATTCTTCACTGAACTAGCTCATCTCATTGCACACTTATGAATAATATGAAATAGAAGGTTTTTGGAGAGGGACTATACATATATATATCCGATATTATACATATTATACATACCTGACTCAATACAATTTCATTTAGTAAGTGTATTTATTAAGTGTACTTACAACATCAGATTGTACTGAGTCAGGTATGCATAGCTCCCAACTGTCCCTGATTTCGAGGGACTGCCCCTGATTTCCGTGTTCCTCTTCATTTGTCCCTAATTTTGGCCAGATCTATATAGTTGTATATATAATGCACTTTTTATCTTTCAAAAAGTGTTTCCCAGTGCTAAACCTTTCATCCAATTTCTAAATGGCTGCATTTGTAAATTAAAAAGCCAGCATAAAGCAATAGTAGTGGTAAAAGAAAAAAACGCTTGTGGGTTTAAATAATCATTTTTCGCATAAGGGGGCATTGCAGGGGGTGTGTCCTATGCCTAACTACCTTTGTTAAAGTGGTTGTAAACCCTGTTAAGATATATTTTTTTTTTAACTAACCTGCAAGACAAAGGCATAATGAGCTAGTATGACTAGCATTCTAGCTCATTATGCATCACTTACCTTAGATCGGGGCCCCCGAAGGCGTCCTCGTCTCCCTCTCCAGCCGCAGCCATCGCTGCGGCTGGAGAGGCCGGAGCGGCAAAGACATGACTCCGCGCGTGTGCGCGGGAGCCGTCAAATCCAGCTAAGCCGGATTTATGAATGGGATTAATCCTATGAATGTGCCGTTGTCTACGGCGCGCATGCGCCGTAGACATCGGTGCATGTCATTTTTAGCAAATATCTCCTAAACCGTGTAGGTTTAGGAGATATTTCTTGCACCTACAGGTAAGCTTTAATCTGTAGGTGCAAGTTGCAAAAGTGGGTTTACAACCACTTTAATACGTGTCCCTCATTCCCATCACACAAACTTGGGAAGTATGGGTATGCATGGAATCACTTGAGACAAACGTTTGCCAATTCAGCCATAACACTGGTTATTGGACCTGGGGCAACAGTTTTTTTTTCAATAATTTTTGCAACCTTAAAGAGGTGGAGATTAGAGCTGCACGATTAATCGTTAAAAAAATTGCGATTCAACCCCCCTCATGATCTTAATACAGCATTTCCTCGATTCAGTGCAGAGTTCTCTGCTCACAGTTGACGGCTATCACAATAAAAAAACAGGCAGCCTGCCAAGTTTATCACAACATTGTCAGCGCTGGGAGAGAACTATAAACAAAGTATCATTTAATTATTTTAGATCAAAGGAATGAACTTCAGTCTGTAAATAAGGTCAGTTTAACCACTTAAAGAGGAGGTCCAGCCAAAAAAAAAACATTTAAAAGTCAGCAGCTACAAATACTGTAGCTGCTGACTTTTAATATTTGGGCACTTACCTGTCCAAGGAGCCCGCAATGTCGGCACCCCAGCTTCACTGCTGGTACCCTACTGCGCATGCGCGAAGAATGCCATTCCATTGTAGATGAGCAAGTATACCTTACTGGAGGCCTTTAAAATATTATTTTTGCCTCATGCTTAAAGTAGGACTTTTTTGTTTCGTTTGGATAGAATGTGAAAGGGTTTGAACTAGGGATGAGCTTGGGTTCAGACTCAACTCATGTTTAGCCAAACCCAAGAGAAAGACATTATTTTTAGTTTAGTTAGTTGCATTCCTCACTCCGTAGCTGCACGTACACAAAGGGGTGGGAATGCTTGTGACATCATTGACCCAATATGGCCAAGTTAGGTCAATGAGAATATGGCAATGACCATGTGGCAATATTAGATTAATGATGTCCTGAGCATCCCCATACTTTTGTGTACATGCAGAGGCAGGGTGGGGATTGCCTCAGCCACAGCTTATTGGGCCAACACTGAATATTTCCTACTAGGTTCTGCTCAACGTAGGTTCAGACCAAATCCAAGGTGATGCTTAGTTAGAACTTTGTCTGGTATTTAGTATCATCTGTGTATTCCCTCACTACTGGACTGTTGTCTCTGGTGCAGAATGTAATGGGAAATCCAAAATGTTGTCATAGGATCAAAATAAAAAGGGAAATCATTCAATCTGTAAAGCTGTTCTGGTGACAACTGTATAATAGGTTATATCCCATCGCTTTGGCGAGATCTGCTCTTACTGCTGCTGCTTCTCTGGAGCAGGGAAACATTTTGGAAAAGGGGTTCTAACCATTCTTTACTCTATGAAAAAAAAATTATACCCACCTTTTGCGATCCGATGCTCCATCTGTCCCGCTGCAGTTTTTACTGCTCCGTAAGCAGAGAGCTGTAGAATGGCACAGCTCTCTGCTCATCTCCCTTTGCTCTAATTTGAGCGATGAGCTGTAGAGGGGGTGGAGAGGGCCGTCTCAGGCTCTCAGCGGTTTGTTGAGAGGTTGCTGAGACGGATATCAGTCCAGGCACCTGGCAGATCCAGACTCCCATTGTCCAGATGATGCGGTGTCTGGACTGACATCCACAACGTCAGCAGAGAGTGGACTTCAGCAGCCGCTCGGCTGTTATTACAAGCAGTGGGAGGGGACATTTCCCCCCTTCCACCGCTCGCCCGTGCTCTCCCGCCCCACCGGGCGGCCCCAGCAACCAGCCGACACGTCCGCCGACTGGCTGAAGACCCGAACAAAGTTGATGCTTCATTCGGGTCTCGGATCTAGTAATCCAGAAGTGATGTCATGACATCACTTCCTTGATTACTGGTATCTTAAAGGCACCAGTTTTTAAAAATAAAGTATTCAAAAACGCTGATCTTGACGTTTTGAATACATTGAAGTGCAGAGGAGGGGTTTGGGGTCTTATAGACCCCCAATCTCTCTGTAAAGTGTACCTCTCACATGCCTATTACTGTCATAAGGGATGCTTACATACCTTGTGACAGCAATAACAGTAATAAAAAAATAAATGACAGTGTAAAAAATTTTTTTTTCAAATGTACAAAGTATCAGCAAAAAATATTGTCTATGGGCAGGAGAGGTGGCTGAAATATTGGTATTGTATCAGCACCGAAAAACGATATTGGTCGATCCCTAGTCTTGTTTAATGTTAGCTTGACAAGGACTCTGAAGACTTTGGACAGTCATTTTGTTAGGCTTTTTATGCACACCTGTTTGAGCAGTTAATAATTACTCCCTAGAATAGCCTGTCTAAATCGATAAGCTTTTTGTTAATAATTGAGCCACAGCGGTCAGCTCTGCAATTTATGTGCAAATAATAGCAGTTTCCCAGAATGAACAGAAGGGATAATAAAAATACTGGAGCAGCTGTGTACTTCAATAATTAACATGCTGCTGCCAAAAACAAACAAACCAACTGACATGAATGGTGCATATTCAATAGTGATTTAGAAAAAATAGTAAATGGCCTGAGCACAGTGATTCTCAGCAGTTGGTCCCTCATCCACCAGTGGTCACAATGTTTGGTTGAGATAAGAGAGATAAGAAAGTTTTTGAAGTTGAAATGGTAATTTAATATGTCCCACAAATTGGAAACTGCAGTGTGTATTTTGTGCTGGGAACTGCATAGCACTTTGCAGTTGCCATGTGGCTGCGATTTTGGAAAATCCTTGTTTGACTTAGGTGCGTTTGTTGATAGGCCACATAGGGATTAAAGCCCAAATGCTTATGGAAAGGCTATATACTTAATGCCATAGACATTGAAAAACAATCCATCCATTGTAAACATGATCGTTTCAAAATCCCAAAATCAAAAATGATGGACGCAAGAGTAAAAGCCTTCAAGGTGGACACCTTGTGGTGCATGAAAGTACCTGGGTTTATCTTTAAATAGATTCCTGTGTCCCTGTGGAGTCCTCTTGGTCTGGGATGTACAATGGACTTCTGCCCAAGTCAACAATAAACCTTGCTGTCCTGAAGCTTATCCCCAACCTGGTCCTCCAATTGCCCCATGCTAGAGTTCCTCCACAAGGGGGGGGTTACCCTCAATTTGACATGTGTATCATTGGCATAGCATCCAACCCAGCTTTACAAGGACACATGGTTTGCTAAGGAGAGCAACACCAGCATATGTAGGCACTACAATTAAGGGAGGTTCCTGTAGAATTTTCTAGGCCAAGGTAGGGTCACCCTAATCAGGAGCCTAATCATACTGTAGAGCTGAAATTCCACTGTTTGGTCCACACTTGTTTGAGCGATTCATGAAATGCAGGCGGGTGCATGGAGCCTGTGGTGTCCCACATAGTGTTCCTTGCATAATGCAGTAGGGAACACTTCATAACTACCAGTCACATGGCTTTTACTTTTTTCTATTCATTGGCTTCTCTTGCTTATGAGTTCCAAAGACGTCTCTAAAAAACACACTTTTTAGCCTAAACATTGTGACTTTTTTACAAGCATCTAAATGGTCTTTGGTGTACACAGAGGGGATTTATATCCTTTGTTGCTGTTGAGGAATATATTTAAAATGGTTGTAAACCTCAGACATGAAATGTAAACAAAGCATATTCTTCTATAGTGTGTACATGTCTCAATTAGGAGCGCTAAAGCCCTGCACACACAATCGGATATCCTATGGATTTTCGTCCGATGGATTCTTTTCATCAGACAAACCGATCATGTATGGGACCCATCGGTCTTTTTTCCATCGGTTTTAAAAAATAGAACATGTTTTAAATTTTTCCGATGGATAAAAAACCGATCGAAAACTCAGATCGTCTATGGGCAAGTCCATCGGATCAAAAACCCACGCATGCTCAGAATCAAGTCGACGCATGCTCAGAAGCATTAAACTTAATTTTTCTCGGCTCATCTGAGTGTTTTACGTCACCGCGTTTGGAACGGTCGGTTTTTTGACTGATGGTGTGTGGGCAAGACTGATGGAAAACAGTTTCATCGGATATCCGATGGACAAATCCATCGGACGAAAATCCATAGGATATCCGATCGTGTGTACAGGGCTTTAGTGTAATTTCTGTCTGCTGCTTCATTCCTCTGCTATCCTCATGAATCATTTATGACAAGTTTTCCTGACAACAAGAGAAAAATGGTGACGGGGACGGACCTCCAGCAGATTGACAGCCCCATGTCTGTTCCTGTGAGCTGTGTGGAAGGGGGTGTGTCTCTTCCCTCTAATTGGCTCTCTGAGCTCTCCTATCCTGCTGTGCTCAGCAGAGTGTAATTTCAGCTCTCTACCAACTTTTTTTTGAACTCTCAGACAAGCTTTGTAAATTCAGCACTTTGAACGGTTGTAGAGAAGAGAGGACTGCATATAGACAGGTATATAGGAGGATTTGTTTTATCTCTGTGTATCACCTGAGGATAGTCACTTCCCTTAGTATATGTGAAGCCTTGTAAACACGGACGTTTTTCTCGGCAAGAAAGCTCTCCCGGCAGTTTTCTTGTCGTTTCTGGACGAGAAAACCGGACGTGTGTACAAAGGCTTAAGTGTTTACAACCACTTTAAATGAAAGTAATTTTGTCTAGAAATCAACTTGAATACATCCTGCTCAGAATAGTCGATATGCATATCATTTGTACCTTCTTGTTATTTGGGCATTTACCTGTACAAAAAAAATGACCCTAACAGCAAGCACATACAGGTTTTCTTTGTCATTATTTTTTGTTTGTACTAATAAGTAATTACTGGATTGTCTTGAAACATTTTCCTGTTGTTTTTCAGAAAGGGATTGTCTCGAGGAAGCAAAGACCATCGGGTGGACCCTTTGCCAGTTCATTTCACACTCCCTGTGCAGGAGGCCATCCATAACTACACATGGTACTGTATGCACACCTGTCAATGCTAAGTGCAAAAATAATCATAAAAAAATAATATTTGTATGTACTGAGAAATAACTGATTGCATTCAAAACTAAGCAAGAAGTGCCAGAGAGAGATCTATGTAATATACGGTACTCAGAAATTATCCAACACTCAGTACTCTTTTATTTGGCTCCCCTGATGTCAGTGAAAAGTATACAGTGCGGAAAATAATTATTTGATCTCCTGCAGATTTTGGAAGTTTGCCCACTTACCAAAAAATGAAGGGTCTGTAATTTTATCATAGGTGTATTTTAAATGATAGAGACGGAATATCAACCAAAATTCCAGAAACAAACACATGATATAAATGTTATAAATTGAGTTGCAGTTCAGTGAGTAAAATAAGTAATTGATCCCCAAGCAAAACAGGACTTAGTACTTGGTGGAGAAACCCTTGTTGGTAAGTACAGAGTTAAGACGTTTCTTGTAGTTGGTTTTCACACATCTCAGGAGGGATTTTGGCCCACTCTTCTTTACAGGACTTCTCGAAATCCTTAAGTTTTCTTGCCTGTTACTTGGCAACTCCAAGTTTCAGCTCCCTCCATAAATTTTCTATAGGATTAAGGTCTGGAGACTGGCTAGGCCACTCCATGACCTTAATGTGCTTCTTCTTGAGCTACCCCTTTGTTGCCTTAGCGGTATGTTTTGGGTCATTGTCATGCTGGAAGTCCCATCCACGACCCATCTTCAGTTTTCTGGCTGAGGGAAGAAGGTTCTTATCCAAGATTTTACAATACATGGCCCCATCCATTGGCCCCTGAATGTGGCAAAGTTGGCCTGTACCGTTAGCAGAGAAACAGCCCCAAAGCATAATCTTTCCACCTCTGTGCTTGACTGTAGGGATGGTGTTCTTAGGGTCAAAGTCAGCATTTTTCTACCTCCAAACACAGCGAGTAGAGTTAAAGTGGATGTAAATACACTCTCATCCTTTCTAAACTACTGCCATAGTGCTGATCTATAAGGATATAGATGCCTCCTGCATGTATCCTTATCTGTCAAATGTCTCTCCTCTGTCTGTTATAAGAACTGAAAAACTGCAGATTCTGTGGGTGGATCTGTTGTCTGGAGCTCGGTGGGTGGAGTCGTGATGTCAGTAGACTCCCCGCCCACCTCTACACTCCCCTTGTCAACATGCATTTTCTCCTGTGGATTCCTTCTGCTATGATCACTAACATCCAGTCAAAATCCAGAAAAGTAACCACATGACTTCAGAAAAGGAGTGGGGGTGGAAATTAAAAAATGTCTGTCTAAAGCTAGTGCACGAGATATGTAAATAACCTGTCACTCAAAGCAAGGAGGCGGAACGGACAAAGGTAACTCTGTTTGTCCATTTTATCTCACTGAACAATAAAAGAGGATTGCTCAGAGCTGGATTAACTCTTTGTGGCAAGACCTGGCACAAATGATAGGAAATCTTATACTCTACATTGTGACAGCAAAAAAAATAAAAAATCGGGTTTACATCCACTTTAAAGTGCCAAAGAGCTCAATTTTGGTCTCATCTGACCACAGCACTTTCTCCTAATCCATCTCTCAATCATTTAGATGTTCATTGGCAAACTTCTTAAGGTGGGGGACCTTGTGGGCACTGCAAGATTTCAATCCATGGCGGCGTATTGTGTTACCAATGGTTTGTCTGGTGACTGTGGTCCCAACTGCCTTGAGGTCATTTACAAGCTCCTCCTATGTAGTTCTGGGCTGATCCCTCGCCTTTCTCACAATCATCCTTATCCCATGAGGCGAAATCCTCCAATTGCGAATAATGGCTCCAACAGTTGTCTCCTTCTCACCCAGCTTCTTTCTAATTGTCTTGTAGCCTATTCCAGCCTTGTGCAGGTCTAAAATCTTGTCCCTGACGTCCTTTCACAGCTCTTTGGTCTTGCCCATGAAGGTGAGGTTTGAATGGAAGAAAGAGATTCTGTGGACAGGTGTCTTTTATATACATAACAAGTTGTCATTATGAGCACCTTCTTAAATTGACAGGGCTAACCTGTGTACTACATGAGCACATACTGTAGCCAGTCTGTGGGAGCCAGAATTGTTGTTGGTGGGTAGAGGATCAAATACTTATTTTACTCACTGAACTGCAACTCAATTTATAACATTTGCATCATGTGTTTTTTCTGGATTTTTGGTTGATATTCTGGCCCTATCATTTAAAATACACATATGATAACAATTATAGACTCTTTATTTCTTTGTAAGTGGACAAACTTACAAAATCTGCAGGGGATCAAATAATTATTTTCACCACCGTATCTACAGCCAAAACTGAAAAATGACCCAGTAGCTGGCGTTGGTGATTCCATAATCTCTGGCTGGAAGGTTTTAGTGTGCCTTAACCACTTCCCTACCCAGCCATAGTCAAATGACGTCCACAGATGGGATCTCCCATCCTGGGTGGACGTCATATGTCGTCCTGGCTTTGTAGGGGGATATCTGAATGATGCCTGCAGCTAGAGGCATCATTCAGATATCCTTTTGAAGTGCCGGCGATTCTGTGCACCATAAGAATGATCATAGTGGCGGTTCCGCCGCTTGATCATTCTTATAGGCGGCGGGAGGGGACATCCCCTCCTCCCGCCGCCATCCGGTGCTTCTCCGGGCTCTCCCGTGCGATCGGGGACCCGGAGAGAATCTTCCGGCGCCGTTGGTGGGTCATGTGATGAGCATAGAGATGACTGGTGACCAGATGGTCACCAGTCATCTCTATGATCGTCTGAGGCCCAGGCGCGATGTGATGACGTCACGCCCAGGTCCTCAAATGTAAACAAAGCCGCCATTGCGGCTAGTAAGTATGAGATCAGTGAAAAAAAATTCACTGATCTCATGCTTTCCAGCCTGGAGGAGAGATGTGGGGTCTTATTGACCCCGCATCTCTCAATAAAGAGGACCTGTCACACACATTCCTATTACAAGGGATGTTTACATTACTTGTAATAGGAACAAAAGTGATAAAAAAAAAAAAAAAGTAAAATAATTGTAAAAAAATTAATAAATAAGTAAAATAAATAAATAAATAATAAAATAAAAAATTAAAACGCCCCTGTCCCTGGTAGCTCGCGATCAGAAGCGAATGCACACGTAAGTCGCCCACATATGTAAACGCAGTTCAAACCACATATGTGAGGTATCGCCGCGTGCGTTAGAGCGCGTGCAACAATTCTAGCACTAGACCCCCTCTGTAATTCTAACCTGGTAACCTGTAAAAAAAATGAAAGCGTCGCCTATGGAGATTTTTAAGTACCGAAGTTTGCCGCCATTCCATGAGTGTGCGCAATTTTAAAGCGTGACATGTTAGGTATCTATTTACTCGGCGTAACATCATCTTTCATATTTCCCCAAAAATTGGGCTAACTTTACTGTTTTGTTATTTTTTAATTCATGAAACCATTTAAAAAAAAAAAAAAAGGCGTTTGAAAAATTATTGCGCAAATATCGTGCAAGAAAAAAAGTTGCAATGACCGTCATTTTATTCCCTAGGGTGTCTGCTAAAAAAACATATATAATGTTTCGGGGTTCTGAGTAATTTTCTAGCAAAAGAATGATGATTTGTACATGTAGGAGAGAAGTGCTAGAATAGGCCCGGTATTGAAGTGGTACAAAAAGCCCTGTATTGAAGTGGTTAAAGGGCCATGGTGATCTACTCTTGTGGTTTATGTCTTTGATACAGGCCAGGCTTACACCCTCTTTTGAAACATTTGGTGTCACCTTAATATACACAGAATACAAAGTGCAGGCACCCCATTGTACCCTCATTTGTGGTGGGACCTGTGTCCATTACCATATGATCCCCTAATTTTATTTTCGGCTGCGCTATACCCATCCATCTCCAGTCAGATACTGGAACCTGCCATGTAATACAGCAATATACACCTTAGATGCATGCCCTGATTTATTTGGCTGGCTCCTTTGGATGTCATTAGGGAGTTCCTTAACTCCTTGGGAGTTTTTCGTTCTCCTCATGTCTCCTTCCCCTGTTTGATGCCCCATGTGTGTCTCCTCTTTTCTGATCATCACTGTCCTCTCTTCTGCATCTGAAGTCATTTAGCACCCACCCAATCAGTCCTGAAGAAGCAAGTATATCTTGCGAAATGCGTTGACGTTTGAGTATGGAGCAACACGCTAGCAGCAGTTTCGTGAATCTCGTTGAATGTTGACCTATTTGGTGGACTCCAAAATACTCCACAAATACATGTGACTTTTTCTGTCTCCTTACTCAGGATTGTGTATCTGTTGACTCTTTGTAGATGAAGGGTGTTTTTTAATTTCCTCTTTTTATATGTTGGTTGTATTTTAATGTATATCCAATAAAATGTGTTACTTTTTATACATGCTGCCTTATGCTGTGCTTACAAAATCTGTGTTTTGAGAAGCTTATGTAGCTTCTCCCCTCTTTTCATTACTATTTGGATGTTGGCAAGGTGAGGGTTCTCCTTCTCATACAGCCAAAACGTTTTTTTTTATATTTCGTTCTGGGCTTAGGTACTGATTCGTAATCCACAGGATATGCCGCCTTTGGGAGGGGATATGCCGCCTCCTACATGCTTGCTTACTCTAAAATCCTTCTTCACTGTGACGCAACACCATCCATTGGACGTGGTTGCAGCATGGGCCCTTTCACATCTATGGGGTGTGCTGGCAGGTGGTGTCGCCTACCAAATGCAGCATGCCCTTTTTCTTTGCCCTGCTATGAAGCACAGCTTCAGCCTGGGGTAATGTGTATGGTATATGTAATGTAATGTGTATGGTGAGCTATGACTAAGCGCTAGATACAGTGCGAAACGCGTCTGCTGCCAGGGTTCCTTTGTTTGCTGTGACCTGTAGTGCTGTTTTTATTCAATAAAGGCAACTTTCCTTCAGAGTGCGGCTGTCCAGAGACATTTCTTTGTTCCGGTCTTAATGTGTATGGTACTGTCCAGTGAACATTGCCTGGTTTTGACAGGCAGCTTAGGGGAGGTAAAAATGTTCATCGACCACCAGTTTTTGCCACCTGACAGTGCCCATGTGAAAGGCGTCTTAGTTTTGGATAAAGTAGTAAATGGTTAAAGCCTAAGTTTACCTAAAACCCCAAAAAAATTAATCAGTACAAGGGACATTACTTCATCCTTCTCCAATACCCCCAGAATATTAAAACTGTAGGGGTTCGTGAGTGAGTGCAGTGAGGGGCAAAGCAGAGAGCAGTGTTTGATCGCTCAGTTCTCAGTGTAGAGCCAGTGGGGGAAAGCTACAGCTTTGGATCAATGCTGCAGCCATCTAGGTGAATATGTATATATATATTTTTTTAACTCCCGTACTTCTCTTTTAATTATTTCCTAATCTAGTTAGTTTACTGAGGCAAATTAATATTTGCAAGTCGGTAAATATATGTCATAAATTACTAAAGCTTTAAGAGAACCTGTCTGGACAAAACTGTGGGACTGCTAACTTATTTTTTAAGCTGATTTGTGACTATAGATAAGCAGGAAGCTGCTTATCTGCTTAGTATTCTGCTCTGCTCCGCTTCTCTGCTGGGTGCTCAGACCATGCTCATTTGATGGCCACTGTGAAGTACGGTATATACATACCTAAGGAATGGTCCCTGCATGGTTCCAAATCATTGCTTTTTTAGTGTGATCATACAAGAATAAAGAAATTGGCACTTTGAAACAAGCTTGTCGGTGTGGTGCTGACATATTTAACCTAGGTTGCACACCAGGTTGTGACCAGTGGGGAGTCGTTGCAGCACCCTTTTAATCACATGGTTGATTTCAGTATGGTGTGCAAGAGGAATATACCATGTATATATAAAGGGGGTCGCCCCCCAGCTGGAGGATATTGCTTGGTAATGTATTATTCAAATGATAAAACCAACAATGTTCTGTAGTCGGACAAAGGTCCTTTTTCAAGCTTTGGGCTGTCTTATTCCTTATCGGTCCTCACTACTTGCTAAGGCCCTGGCCTGTGCAGGTCAATGTAGGTAATGTAGTTAGACTTCACTGGCTGCATGCTTTTTACAGGTTAATGACAAACAAAATAATGATGCAAGAATACAGAGTCAACTCCTAAATTTCTGGCCTGGCCCTGATTACCAACCTTTCATTACTGCTTACAAAAGTTACGAAAGGTACTTTTAGTTTCCTAGTCTTTCCAATTCATGGTTTCCTACATATACAATTATTGCAGTTAGTTGACAAACTGATATTCGTGCAGTGATGACCTCACAATCAAGCATATGTCAAGGACTTATTTTTGCATTAGTGTTACCTTTTTTTCCTGCTCATTGCATTTGACATTGTTAATGATTCTTATGAGTGTAAATAAAAGTCTAATTCTTTGATGTCTCTCCTCAGTGAATCGATTTACTCTCTTCCATCCAGTGGACAAACTACCCCAACAGAGTTAAATAATTCATGGTCAGGAATACAGAGCTACACTACGGGACTGTCCACCGAGAGGAGCTCAGTCTATTCCTGGACAGACGATGTACGTTTCTTCTAAATTTTCTCAGAGTGTGCAATATATTGACTAGCCATTCATTAATGCATTTACAGACTGCAGCATTACGTGATTTATATTAGTACTAAACCAGGAGGAAACTTGCTGTACTGATAAACCTTGACAGACAGAGAACATCAGTTTCATTGATTTGAATCTGGTGTTCTAAGTGTAAGTGTTCCAAGTTCAGGATGTTAAAAGCACAAGGATAGAAGTTTGAGAGCAGATCAGAGAACGTTGAGCTGATTTTCTCCGTAATCATTGTCCTTATGTTGCACGTTGAACTCCAGGTATTGTTTTTATTGTATAGTTACAGTATTCCAGCTTGGACCAAAGTAAGAATGCATATTCCATATCTATGGGACAGTTGTGGAAGCATAGGTTGTACTCAGCACTATCTCAGTGATCGCCCCTGTCTCAAGGGTCCTGTGGCGAGTGGCTGCCCTTCAGCATATTGAACGCAGGTTTGCTCGCTCAGCATGGCTGCCATTCACAGAACACATTGTATTTTTTACCTTGTTTAATCAAATACCGTATATACTCGAGTATAAGCCGAGTTTTTCAGCACTTTTTTTGTGCTGAATATGCCCCCCTCGGCTTATACTCGAGTCACCTTTTTGCGACTAATCTCCCAGACTTTAAGGACCCGGTACTGGCCGACCGTAGGTCTCCTGGACCCCAAACTTGGCACACATGTAGCCCCACTCTTCCTCTATAAGTGTGCAAAGTTTGTTGTCCGGGGGACCTACGGCCGGAGAGCACTGATTTTCCAAACCCGGGCACCCCTTCCATAGACTCTGTCAAGGTCACCTGTGGCCAGGTGACAGATGCACACCGTAGGGGGACAGGAGTGCACCGCAAGGTAGTGAACCCTATGGCTGACTGCTGCGGATAGGAAACTGGGTGGTTGTGGAAAGCGGGACCAGAGGAGCACAACCGGGATCCTAACGGAAGCTAGAGCCAAGATTCCCCAGGGCGCGGAGTCTAAGACCCAGCTGGTCTTCTCCAGGGCCTCTAGTGGTGAGGATGTTACGCTGCAGGCTGGGACCAGGTCGCGGCCCCTGGAGTTTCCTAGCTCACGCCCCGTAGGACAAGGGGAAAAGAGGGGAAGCAGCAGCACACGATAAGAGAGAACCGAATAACAAGCTGAAGGTCAGGGGCCACAAGCAGACAAGGATAACGAAGAACGAGCCGAAGGTCAAGGGTCACGAGCAGACAGGGATAGTCGGGGACAAGCCAATAACGTAACAGAGAGACAGACGTAGCACACGGCAGGCAGGAACCCAAACACACAATGCCTAACAAACACGTTGATCAGCAAAGCAGGCTTGCAGTGCACAGGTTAATATAGTGTTCAGTGATAGGGCCTGGGGTGGAGTCAGGCTGGGAGGAGATTATAAAGGAAGCCAGGTGAAAGGGCTCAGGCCTCTAAGATGAACACATGAGAAGGAAGGTAAGCTGACAGACAAACACTACTGCATATCCATGACAGACTCCCATGTTAAACAGTAATTTCTCTGGTGATTTTGGGGACCCTGGATTGGTCAGTCTTAGATTCTCTGGACCCCAAACTTGGCACACATGTAGCCCCATTGCTCTTCTGTAAGTGTGCAAAGTTTTTCGTCTGGGGGATATACGCTTTTTTAAACCCGAGCACCTCTTCCATAGACTCCCATGTTAAACGTCAGTCTAGTCATGGACACAGTGAGGCATGGACACAGTGAGGCATGCAGATGGACACCCTAGGCTTATACTCGAGTCAATACGTTTTCCCAGTTTTTTGTGGTAAAATGAGGTGCCTCGGCTTATATTCGGGTCGGCTTATACTCGAGTATATACGGTAACAAATTTTATTCATTCAAAAAATACAAGTCTTTCTGTGAACAGTGCCAAGCAACCGCTTGTGTTCACTATGGAGGAGGGCAGTTGCTCAGCGCAGGACCCAGGAAAACCGTGGTGATCACTTTAGCAACTACTATTGTGATGCTCTGATTTCACAACAGGTCCATAGGTATGTAATATGTATATTTACATTAGTCAAAACTTGACGAACTTAACTATGCATTAAATACCATACCTGTATTTCAGCTTTAAAGTTACTAAAACCTAGACACAATTAAAATGTAAGGCCCCTTTGTACAGAATCCATGTCCTTTCTTTGCATATGACGTGATTATACTGTAGAAGGAAAAATTCAAACCTTAGAATGAAAACAGCATGTGAACCATTTATATGTAGATTTTCTGTTATACTGACAATCTACTTATCAAGAATGTGCAGAACAAGAGGGATGTTACCTGAGCTAAAAACTATTTCATGATTTCATGATCTCATCATTCAGCTCCTATACCCCTTTCCATTAAGATCTGCTATTGGAATCATTCAAAAGTGTCCAGAGCACTGGGGTCCTCCAGCATCCTGGGTGCTGTTTGGGCCCTGTGGACCCGGTTTGCCCTGGATTAGCATCATGAGTTGCCATGGTGCTGCTGGGGCAACTTCCAGCATCATAACAACAAATTACGCTCTTGGGCCATCACGCACCTTGTCATTCATTGCAATGGTGTTGGTGGCCTGGTCCGTCCGCATCAGAACATCACATCATGTTGATCCAGGGCAGGAGGTATGTAGGCCTGCCTCTAGCATTCAGGGGAACAAAGCCATCAACTTCCTCCAGACCTGTTCCACTTCCTGCCCTCTGCTGCGTTTGCTGGAGCCAAAAAGTAGGGCTCTGATGTGAAGAGGGGACTTTGTGACAGGGGATTGTGTAATTGGTGGACTCTGTTAAGGGGGCGCTCTGTGATGGGGGTACTGTGTCATTTGGAGGCTCTGTGATAGGGGGACTGTGGGATTCGGGAGACTTTTATGTGATGAGAGACTTATGTTAATTTCATCAAGGTGGTTGCTTGCATTGTCCCTGGCTCAGGTTTCCCATTGATAAGTAACATTTCAATTTTTTATACTTTTAGACTGGGGTGCTTTGACATTTTGCATACTTTTAAAGGGTGCAAAAATGGAAAGTTTTAGAAACAGTGGTATAGAGGTAGTTAGACAAGGCAACAATAAAATGCAAATTATTAATAGACATATATAAATGTTGTGCTGCCTTTCTTTTATTCTGTCGCACTAGGCACATGCCAAGGAATGCTTATTGTTAAATATAATTCTTTGTTATCTCTGAGTCACTTCATATCCTAGCTATTGACAAGCCTAACAAGGTATGATAAATTGAAATTGAATAGTAAGAAAAACATTGTGGGGCCTCTGTAAGCACTCAATTTGTAGAGGCAACTAAGAGAAGCCCACCATCCTACATCCATACAAAGGTACTCAGGCCATTCTGATTTTGTGGATAGAAACTTTGCTTTTTAGTTTCAAATAGATGATTTTTTTGCAGTCAAACACGATAAGATGTTTCTGTCAATGGCAACAACATAGTTTCAAATTAATTTTGCAATTTCGTTTTCTTTTTTTTTACATTTACTGAGAAACTCTTGTAGGAAGAAAATGAGCAAAATGTGCTTCAGGCATTTGAGTACTGCAACAAAATGTTTAGTTGTCCGTGTTTTTTGCTAGGAGTTCGATAAAGCTAATGCACAGAGGGTCCATCATTTGTTCTGGGATGTCGATGAGATGCTTTTTGAGGGTGCTGTCAGTTCACAGAACAAGAACCTACAAGCAGAGTGCAAAGACTGGACTGAAAGATCACCCCATCTCAGGTAATATAGTGTATTTTTTGTGAGCTTTAATTTTGACCAGTGTGTTTTTGTAGAGACTACGAGTGATTGACTGATGAGCAATATATTCTTTTACGGGCTTGAGCCTCCACCACATCACATTGTATTAAAATACTTAATAATAAATATTAGTTTATTTGTTTTAGTTAGTCTAAACAAAATATTCAAAAAATATATCCCAACTCTAAAAAGCCTAAGGCCCCTTTCACACTGGGGCGTTTTTCATGCGGTTTAGCGCTAACATTAGCGCTATTATACCGCATGAAAAAATCATGCCCTTTAGCCTTCAATGTGAAAGCCCGAAGGCTTTCACACTGAAGCGGTGCGCTAGCAGGACCGCTCCAAAAGTCCTGCTAGCCGCTTCTTTACAGCGGTGAAGGAGCGGTGTGTTCACCGCTTTACCGCGGTCTCCCATTGAAATCAATGGGATAGCGCGGTAATACCGCCCGCAAACCGCGGCAATAGCTGCGGTTTGCGGGCGGTATTAACCCTTTTTCGTCCGCTAGCGGGGGTTAAATTCACCCCCCTAGCGGCCGCATACCGCGGTAAGAACGACGGTATAGCAGCGCTGAAAATCGCGCTGCTATACCGCCACCGCTCCTGCCCGCCCCAGTGTGAAAGGGGCCTTACTCCTTTTCCTTTGTCACGCTTACCCCTAAAGCAGTTGGTCAAACACTATAGCTTTTTTTTTTTTAACCCATAGCAGACCCCTTTCCCATAAGGCAAGCAGGCCAACAGGTTCTCAGTTGCCCCCAGGACTTGTATGCAATGCTATAGTACCTGGCTACAACGCCAGGGCATGCGTGAACTGAGCAAAGCAAACAGGTGCTTGTGTTTGGCAGACAGGCAGAGTGGTTCAATGACAGTCCAGCTAAAAGGCAGGCAGAGTCCAGAAAATAGTTGATATTCAATCCAAGGTCATACACAGGGAAATGCAATCAGCTGAGCAGACAAACAGATATCTTGGAAAACGTGTTACAAATGCAATATCACAAGATCACAAGAATGACACTGCAGGCTTGGCTTGCTTAACCACTTCCCTACCCAGCCATAGTCAAATGACGTCCGCAGATGGGATCTCTCATCCTTGGTGGACGTCATATGACGTCCTGGGCTTTGTGGGGGGATATCCGAATGATGCCTGCAGCTAGAGGCATCATTCAGATATCCTTTTGTTGTGCCGGCGATTCTGTGCACCATAAGAATGATCATAGCGGCGGTTCCGCCGCTTGATCGTTCTTATAGGCGGCAGGAAGGGACATACCCCCCCTCCCGCCGCCATCGGGTGCTTCTCCGGGCTCTCCCGTGCCATCGGGGGCCCGGAGAATGAATCGTCTGGTGCACGATAGGAAGCATAGAGATGACTGGTGACCAGATCGTCACCAGTCATCTCTATGACCGTCGGAGGCCCGGGCGCGATGTGATGACGTCACGCCCGGGTCCTCAGATGTAAACAAAGCCGCCATTGCGGCTAGTAAACATGAGATCAGTGAATTTTTTTTCACAATCTCATGCTTTCCAGCCTGGAGGAGAGATGTGGGGTCTTATTGACCCCGCATCTCTCAATAAAGAGGTCCTGTCACACACATTCCTATTACAAGGGATGTTTACATTCCTTGTAATAGGAATAAAAGTGATCAAAAAAAAAAAGTAAAATAAGTGTAAAAATAAAAACAAATAAGTAAAAAAAAAATAATAATAATAAAATAAAAAATTAAAACGCCCCTGTCCCCGGTAGCTTGCGATCAGAAGTGAATGCACACGTAAGTCCCGCCCACATATGTAAACGCCGTTCAAACCACATATGTGAGGTATCGCCGCGTGCATTAGAGCGCGTGCAACAATTCTAGCACTAGACCTCCTCTGTAACTCTAACCTGGTAACCTGTAAAAAAAATTAAAGCGTCGCCTATGGAGATTTTTAAGTACCAAAGTTTGGCGCCATTCCATGAGTGTGCGCAATTTTAAAGAGTGACATGTTAGGTATCTATTTACTCAGGGTAACATCATCTTTCATATTTTCCCAAAAAATTGGGCTAACTTTACTGTTTTGTTATTTTTTAATTCATGAAACCATTTTTTTTCAAAAAAAAGGCGTTTGAAATATCATTGCGCAAATACCGTGCAAGAAAAAAAGTTGCAATTACCGTCATTTTATTCCCTAGGGTGTCTGCTAAAAAAACATATATAATGTTTGGGGGTTCTGAGTAATTTTCTAGCAAAAGAATGATGATTTGTACATGTAGGAGAGAAGTGCCAGAATAGGCCCGGTATTGAGGTGGTAAAAAAAGCCCGGGGTTGAAGTGGTTAAATCAGGTTTGGTCTCCACCCAGAGACTGGGCACATTAAATTGGAGGTCCAACCTGAAAAAAAAAAAAAAATAGCCAAAGAGGCTAAAAAAAAAAATGTGAAAAAAAAATAAAATACATTTTTATACTTACCAGAAATGGCTGTTACTAGGCAGATCTTCCTAATCTGCCCCTTCCTGGTCCGTGGTGCTCCTCGGTCTCGTCCTCCTCGCGTTGTCTACTGGGGAATGGGGCGCGCTGACTTCTGGGAACTGTGTGTCTCTCAGAAGTCAGCCGCCCATTCACACAGCACCGCGCAACTCGCGCATGCACAGTAGGAAACGGGCAGTGAATGCACAGTAGGAAACGGGCAGTGAAGCCGCAAGGCTCCACTGCCTGTTTCCCTTAGTGAGGATGGTGGCGCTGGGACCTGCCACGATCGAGGGATCGCCTCTGGCAGTCGACATCGCGGGCACTATGGACAGGTAAGTGTGCTTATTAAAAGTCAGCAGCTATATATATATACTGTATTCTGAAAGTATATGTAGATGGTCTCCATGTGTATATATATATATATATATATATATTTATATATATATGTATATATATTTGTTTAGGGTAAATCCCTGTAATATTTATATAAACTAATAAAATAATATTGAACCAAAAGTCAGCAGCTACAGTGTTTGTAGCTGCTGACTTTAATTTTTTTTTTTTTAAAGCTGGTCCTCCACTTTAATCACCTTGCAGGTGGGCAGACAGACAAGGAAAATGCCACAGCCAAACCCAGGCTGCTGGAATGAGGTGCAGGAGCGCTAGACGCTTCTGACATCCTTCTAAATATACACTTATATCCAATGCACACATTCCAAATCCTCATAGATATGCAGTTTCACAAATTTGAGAACTCAACATTTGTGACAGTGGAATATTTCCAATACAGCTATGTAGCAATACCCCCGCAGGGGGCGCTGGTTTAAAATTTGGGCCTGCCGTTACCTTTCTTTTCACCACACATCTTAGGGGTTCCTCTTGAAGAGCTCTTATGAATGTCCACACCAACACTTGGTTTCTTTTTTCTTCAAGAGTTTTATTATAAACTGTTCCAACAGAGGTGTAGAGGGATGGGGAAGGTTCAGGTACCTTGCTTTGCGGATCACGGGCACAATCTTAGATCCAGAGGACAAATCAGTTCCACGCTGGATTCAGCAACCACCGGATAGGCCTACTCTCATTGACCTAGCAACCGGTGCAAAGCTCACTCAAAGTCTCTGCCACAGACTTGGTGAGTGCCGTCGAGTCGTTCCACAATCTTCTGCCACAAGATCTTGTAACCACGCTGACAATTTCAAAAAAAGTACACAGCTCACGGTGCCAGATTCTTTCAGCCAGCCGGAAGCACCGTGAAAGCACCGTGAAAACTGGCCAGGATGCGTCCTTCAATTGCGTCCCCAATTGTTCCGCTTCTTCCCGCAGGCAAGACCACGAAGGACCATCCCCGGACTAGTAGGCCCCAGCAACTCCTGGGCCTACTTCTCAGTTGCAGAGCCTTGGGCCAGCAGGCCCCGAGGCCGAAAATGGCTCGCACATCCCTGAGGCCAGGAGGGCCCTCAGGTCAGGATCCAGCAATGAACCCCGCCAGAGCGGTCTCTGTCTCTTAAGTACCCCCTCCCAGAATGCACAGCGGGTTAACCACGCCCCCTGAGCCACTTCTGGGAAAGGAACACTCAATTTATCCAGCCTGCTGCATTTCCAACCTTGTCCTGTGGTGACAGTGACACCTACTGTCAAGTGGAAAACGTGCAACTCAGCTAGACTGAAAAAGAGCCAACAATTTAACATAATCCTTCTGAGCTAAACTACAGCTCAGATAACTAAATTTAACACATAGCGCCTACCCAACAGGAGTAGAGCACTACACACTTCCCCCACCGCAAAAAGACGATGTCCTCATCGTCGAGAAAAATATGACTCTCACTCCTGAGAGTGAGTACCTGAAACCCCAAAAAACTTGGACGGGAAGGGAGGGGGGTAAAAACAGTACAAGAAAGTATAAGTTTAACATACACACACAATGAAATCACATCAATATATATTACAGTCTTCCTATCTCTCTCTATCTAACCCACCCACTCTCCGGTGGTTTTGATAGAAGATTCCAATGAACCTGAAAAACAAAACAAACAGACATAGGCAATAATATAAATCATCTCTTGGGAAGCAAAGCCTCACTTCCTGGAGAAATGAGCCTCTCTTTCTCCAAATATGTATATACATTATTGGGTGTAGGTAGTTAAGGATAAACGTACAAGAGTCCAGTTTTTGCTGAGCAAACTCCCACCACCTAGTGGTAGAAATATAACATAACAAAGTCCTCAGTTTTAAGTACTGGACCCATAGACGAGATCTTGACTCCAACATCTTCCGGTAACCTAGCACTACCTAGCTACATACCCACAGTTCTTTCAGAAAGAAAATCTTTCTCTCTTTTGACAAGGTGTAAAACAAGGAACCAAGACAGTCACCGTAACTTTTTCACCAGAAAAATTGTGGATCAGGTAAAGTCAGAGGTCTTCCCTGCTTATCAATGGTAGTGACAAAGTAGACCACATCGTCTTTCCCTGGACGGCAAATTACCACTTTGTCTCCGTGAATATGTCTACCATAGCTCGAATGTAGCAGACACCTCTTGAAACGTTCATCCATGGCAAGGGAAAAACCCATTTTCCGGTACGGTTTTGGCACTGAGAGATAGTCCCAAACAGCCTCGTGATACCACTGTTCTCTACGAGACTCAATTTCTTGCATAATTTCCCTGGGAACATTGGGAAACTCCAGTCCATATTCTTTTTCCACCCGCTTGTTAACCACTTAACAACCACCTGCCGACAAATAACGTCGACAAGGTGGTTGCTTAACTCTGGGAGGACGTTATATAACGTCCTCCCAGAATCGCGCTCCCGAGCGCCCAGCGTCCCAGAGGACCCGGCGGATCACGAATCGCGGTAAATCGCCGCTGATAGCGGCCGTTTACCACGTGATCGCTCCGTCAAATGACAGAGCAATCACTTGTAAACAGACCGGCGTCATTTGATGACGCCGGTTCCTCCCTCCCCTCTCTGTACCGATCGGTACAGTGTGAGAGGAGAGGGGAGGGAGCAGATCAAGGCAGCAGCGCTGTGGGCTGGATCTGTGACAATTGCAGTCACAGATCCAGCCATCCATCCATCCCTGCTCAGCCATCCCTGTGCTATACCCTGCCAATACTCTGCAAAATACCCTGCCAATACTCTGCAAAATACCCTGCCAATACTCTGCAAAATACCCTGCCAATACCCTGGTGCAATACTCTGCAATACCCTGGTGCAATACTCTGCAATACCCTGGTGCAATACTCTGCAATACCCTGCAAAATACTCTGCAATACCCTGCAAAATACTCTGCAATACCCTGCAAAATACTCTGCAATACCCTGCGCAATACTCTGCAATACCCTGCGCAATACCCTGCAAAATACTCTGCAATACCCTGCAAAATACTCTGCACTACCCTGGTGCAATACTCTGCAATACTCTGGTGCAATACTCTGCAATACTCTGGTGCAATACTCTGCAATACTCTGGTGCAATACTCTGCAATACCCTGCGCAATACTCTGCAATACCCTGCGCAATACTCTGCAATACCCTGCGCAATACTCTGCAATACCCTGCGCAATACTCTGCAATACCCTGCACAATACTCTGCAATACCCTCCACAATACTCTGCAATACCCTCCACAATACCCTGTGCAATACCCTCCACAATACCCTGTGCAATACCCTGTGCAATACCCCGTGCAATACCCTGCCATAGTCCGCAATACTCCGCAATGCCCTGCAATACTCCGCAATGCCCAGCAATACTCTGCAATGCCCGGCAATACTCCGCAATGCCCGGCAATACTCCGCAATGCCCGGCAATACTCTGCAATAACCACTTCCCACCCTCCGGCCGTCATATGACGTCCTTGACTTTGTGCGGGGATATCTGAATAATGGGTGCAGCTACAGGCATCATTCAGATATTAGCTTTTTCAGCCGGCGATTCCCTACACCATAAGAACAATCATAGCGGCTGTTCCGCCGCTTGATCATTCTTACGGGAGGCGAGAGGGGATGTCCCCCCCCCCGCCGCCCTCCGGTGCTTCTACCGACTCACCGCTACGATCAAAGCCAGGATTGTTGTTTTTTTTTAGTATTTTTTTCAGGCTTCCCAGCCTAGAGGTGAGATGTGGGGTCTTATTGACACCCCCCCCCATATCTCACTGTAAAGAGGACCTGTCATGCCATATTCCTATTACAAGGGATGTTTACGTTCCTTGTAATAGGTATAAAAGTGATCAAAAAAATTTGGGGGCGGAAAAACATGTCAAACTAAAATAAATAAAGTAAAATGAAGAATAATTTTTTTTTTTTTTTTAAAGCGCCCCTGTCCCCGTGAGCTCGCATACAGAAGCAAACGCATACGTAAGTCCCGCCCACATATGAAAACGGTTTAAAAACCACACATGTGAGGTATCTCTGTGAACGTTAGAGCGAGAGCAATCATTTTGGCCCTAGACCTCCTCTGTAACTCAAAACATGTAACCAGTAAAAATATTTAAAGCGTCGCCTATGGAGATTTTTTAAGTAGCGAAGTTTGGCGCCATTCCACGAGCGTGTGCAATTTTTAAGGGCGACATGTTAGGTATCTATGTACTCGGCGTAACTTCATCTTTCACATTATGCAAAAACATTGGGCTAACTTTACTGTTTTTTTTTTTTTTTTAAGCACAAAACATTTTTTTTCCGTAAAAAACGCGTTAAAAAAATTGCTGTGCAAATATCGTGCGAGATAAAAAGTTGCAACAACCACCATTATATTCTCTAAGGTCTTTGCTAAAAAAAACATATATAATGTTTTGGGGTTCTATGTAATTTTCTAGCAAACAAATGATGATTTTTACATGTAGGAGAGAAATGTCAGAATTGGCCTGGGTGCTCCAGAACGCCTGAAGGTGCTCCCTGCATGTTGGGCCTCTGTATGTGGCCACGCTGTGTAAAAGTCTCACACATGTGGTATCGCCATACTCGGGAGTAATAGCAGAATGTGTTTTGGGGTGTAATTTGTGGAATGCATATGCTGTGTGTGAGAAATAACCTGCTAATATGACAATTTTGTGAAAAAAAAAAAAAGAGAAAAAAAAATCTTGATTTTGCAAAGAATTGTGGGAAAAAATGACAACTTCAAAAAACTCACAATGCCTCTTTCTGAATACCTTGGAATGTCTTCTTTCCAAAAAGGGGTCATTTGGGGGGTATTTGTACTTTTCTGGCATGTTAGGGTCTCAAGAATTGAGATAGGCCGTCAGTACTTCAGGTGTGATCAATTTTCAGTTATTGGCACCATAGCTTGTGGACTCTATAACTTTCACAAAGACCAAATAATATCCACCAATTTGTACTTATTTTTACCAAAGATATGTAGCAGTATAAATTTTGGCCAAAATTTATGAAGAAAAAATAGTAATTTGCAAAATTTTATAACAGAAACGAAAAAAAAATCATTTTTTTACAAAATTTTCAGTCTTTTTTCTCTTATAGCGCAAAAAATAAAAAACCCAACAGTGATTAAATACCACCAAAAGAAAGCTCTATTTGTGTGAAAAAAAGGACAAAAAATTCATATGGGTACAGTGTTGTATGACTGAGTAATTGTCATTCAAAATGTGAGAGCACCGAAAGCTGAAAATTGGTCTGGTTATTAAGGGGGTTTAAGTGCCCAGTGGTCAAGTGGTTAAGCAACCTTTGTGACCGGGCAAGTCTTGGCAGGGATCTGGTACTTCCATATCCAGGAGGTACACACGAATCTGTGGACTTGTGCACCATAACACTTGCAGAAAGTTTTCCTGAACCCAGCGAACTGGTACCGCGGGCCAGGATTACATCAGTAACAATCGGGGGTTCCACCACGGGTGTTGTCTCCCCCAAGTCCATAGCTGCGTAATCAGAGAAAGTAAAAGCCGAGACGACATCATCGCTATTTGCCCATAATAGTTCTTGTGACATAGTCTCAAACAAATCATCATGCCCGGATATGTCTGACAAAGAGTCTATCTCCGAATCTCCCAGCTCCTCCGCCGGCAGATAATTACACACAGTCCCCAACATATTCCCCTTTGATCTCTCACCCGTTCCTGTCGTGGACTCCTCGGAAATCAGACTCAATTCATCCAGCCTGCTGCATTTCCAACCTTGACCTGTGGTGACAGTGACACCTACTGTTAAGTGGAAAACGTGCAACCCAGCTAGACTGAAACAGAGCCAACAATTTAGCATAATCCTTCTGAGCTAAACTACAGCTCAGATAACTAAATTTAACACATAGCACCTACCCAACAGGAGTAGGGCGCTACACCTATATTACAGATTATTGGGTCTATTCAAGTAAAGCAACCAATAGCAACCAAACATACTTGATTGGCTGGTAAGATTTGTTGCACTTTGCACTTGCCTTTCATTTTATTGGATAATTCTGTATTTAATGTAATTAAGCTAACTTTAATTCCCTTGTTTGTTGTTTTGTTTTTAAGGATATTAGGAAAACAACAAATTTTTCCTAAGGATGAAGGCTATCAACATATTCAGAGTAAAACTTCAAAACCCTCCACAACAGGTTCCAGTACTGGTTGCATAAGTACCACTGAAGATATTGGATCCTTGGGACAGTAAGATGATTTATTCTCATAATTGAATATTAATAGGCAGTCCTGGTAGAACGTTTAAGAATTTTTTAATTTTGTATGAATGATACAAAACGTTTTGTAAAATTTTTATGAACTAGCTTAGGAGAGCAAAGAAACAAGGAGACAATTTGGGCTAGTAACAGATAACACTAATCACTGGTTAAATAGTCAGGACTAATTCTTTTTTTTATTTTCGGGTTTACTTTTGACTACAGTGTATCTATTTTTTAAGACCTGACAGGGGTTATAACCCACTCTACATTAAAAAAAAAAAAAGTGTTGCCTTAATTTCTACACTGATCAATGCAGAAAGAGGGTTTGAAAGCAGTTTAAGATTAGGTTCTATCAAACAAAACAGGCCCCGGAGTGTAGTAAGATAGGTTGGCCATACATTATACAATTTTCTTGTACAACTTTCCTTTAGATTTACCAAAGCCATATAATAAGATGTCAAACCTAAACACTTTCAATTTGTATGCAATCAGGCAGGCCCTTGAACTACATACTTGAAGGTAAATACAAACAAAATGTTATAAGACAATTGTATGTTTTATGGCCAGCTTTAGGCTCCTAACTAGTTAAAGTGGTTGTATACCCTCATATACTACTTGCACCTACAGGTAAGCCTACATTAAAGCCTAGTACACACGGCCGAGAATCTCGTCGCAAAAAAAACTTTGTTTTTCTCGACGGGTTTCTTGTCAAGTATGACGAGATTCTTGTCAAGCATTTCTTGCATAAACACTGTCAATCCAAAATCTCGTCGGTCTAAAGCACGTACGACGGCAGTATAAATGGGAAGTTCCATTCTTATGGCGCCGCCCCTTGGGCTGCTTTTGCTAATCTCGTCTTACTGCGTGTTAGTAAAAGTTTAGTGAGAGACGATTCGCGCTTTTCAGTCTTCGTGCTTTCAGTTCGTTACAGCGTGACGAATGTGCTATCTCCATTACAAACGCTAGTTTTACAAGAAGGTGCGCTCCCGTCTCATACTTGATTCTGACCATGCGCGGTTTTTGAAGACTCGGAAAGCATACACACGAACGGTTTTCTCATCCAAAAACAGTCTGACGAGAATCACGACAAGAAAACTGATACTCCCGACGAGAAAAAAGAAAGCAGGTTTTCTTTTTTTCTCGTTGAGATTCACAACAGTTTTCTCAAAGAGAAACCATACACACAAACGCTTTTCTCGGCAAGAAAGCTCTCCCAACAGTTTTCTTGTTGTTTCTTGCCGAGAAAACCGGTCGTGTGTACAAGGCTTAAAGGGGTTGTTAAGGTTTGTTTTTTATTTTCTAAATAGGTTCCTTTAAGCTAGTGCATTGTTGGTTCACTTACCTTTTCCTTAGATTTCCCTTCTAAATATTTTTTTTCTTTGTTTTCTTTGTCTGAATTTCTCACTTCCTGTTCCTCCTCAGTAAGCTGTTCAGTAAGCTGTTCTGGCTGACTCCACACCACTCGGATGATGGGGGCAAGCTTACTGAGGAGAAACAGGAAGTGAGAAATTCAGACAAAGAAAAAAAACATTTAGAAGGTAAATCAAAGGAAAAGGTAAGTGAACCAACAATGCACTAGCTTAAAGGAACCTATTTATAAAATAAAAAACAAACCTTTACAACCCCTTTAAGGCTTGAAGCCTTGTACACACGACCGGTTTTCTGAAAGCACGAAGACAGAAAAGCGCAAATCGTCTCTCACTAGACTTTTACTAACACGCAGTAACATGAGATTAGCAAAAGCAGCCCAAGGGGTGGCGCCATGAGAATGGAACTTCCCCTTTATACTGCCGTCGTATGTGTTGTACGTCACCGTGCTTTAGACCGACAAGATTTTGGATTGACAGTGTGTATGCAAAGAAAGCTTGACAACCGCTTTAATTCACCATTAGTCCTCTAATTCCTGGCTGCAATCACTAGAAGTAAATTATAAATGGTTCTATGCCAGGTGCTGGTGGGTGCTTGGCGAATAAATTGTACTGCAGGTGTTGCTTTATTACTGTCCATCAGAGACCGGCTGTGGCGCAGAAAAGATGTAAAAATGTTTCCTGCATTGCGTTTAAAATGTACTGCCTTTGCGACCTGCTGCGGGTGCCAAAACATTGTTAACAGCACCCCAAATGCAGATTGCAAATGCAGTACCTTTACAGGCACCAGATCATATGGTACCACAGTACCATGCTATTTGATACAGGCCACTTTTCAAGTAGTGCATGCGTTTTGAATGGGCTGCCAAATTGCACTGAAGGAGAACACACAGGAACGTGGATTGCATTGCTGTGCGACTCTGATGTGAACCAGCCCTTAAAATCCTAAATGTTGATCTTGTGACTAAGGATGAGCTCTGGCGTGTTCGCATAGTACATGTGCAGAGCCCGCCAGGAAGTCGGCACCGCGCTGCGCTAATCAGAGCCAGGGAGACATTTCCCGATCTCTGCAGCCGAGCATCGGGAAATGTCTCCCTGGCTGTGATTAGCACAGCGCAGTGCCGACTTCCTGGCAGGCTCTGCACTTGTACTATGCGAACACGCCAGAGCTCATCCTTACTTTTGACCACCCAACGCAAAATCCTCTGTTGAAAAAATGTTCTGTATTGTGCTTTGATAATATACAGTATATAAGGAATTAAGGTGTACGGAATTTTGGAGTACAGTGGTTTTGCCCAAACTATTCTGAATTGATTCATTTCTTTTATAATCTGAATAAACTCTACGCTGAATAAAGTGTACTAAATATGACTGGCTGTAGCACATTCAAAGTAGAATAGTTGTAAGAACATTGCACGTAGCCACGATCCAGTCTGCTCAAAACAGATTTGTCAGGTAGATACTTGCGTTAAACTATGTTTCCCAGACACTGTAGTAGTACAATCTTAGGCTTGATTCACACCTATGCATTTCTTGTGCTTTTTGCATTTTGCAGATTTGCACTACAGAACGTGTTCCATAGGAAACCATGTTAAATGGACTGTAGTGCAAATCTGCAAAATGCAAAAAGCACTAAAAATGCATAGGTGTGAATAAGGCCTTAGGGCCCTTTCACAGTGAGGAGTTTTTCAAGCAATTTTTAAAAAAGCACCTAAAAAGCTCAAGAAAAATGCTTTTCTTTAGGGCCAGTTCACACCACATGCAGTCCAGTGCGTTTTTTTCTGCATAAAAAATGCATGGAAAGTAGGTATATGGTTTCCAATGGCATAGTTCACACCAGTGCAATCAGTTCCAGGGCTTTCCAGTTCCAAAAAAAGTAGAACATGTTGCATTTTACCTGCACTGGACTGTACTGGAACACAGTAAAACGCATAAACGCACTGGAACACATCAATAACACATCAAAAACGCACTGGACCCTAGTATAGTGGGGGAAAAAATAAGAAAAAAAAGAGCCTGGAATGCATCCAGAAATGCAATAAAAACGCAACCAAAAACGCTCTGGAATTGGGTCAAAAACGCGCATGCAGAAACGGATCCGGAGTGCGTTTTTATGGTGTGAACTAGCCCTTAAACTCAATTAATATGTTCACACTGGGGCGGTGCGTTTCCGTTGCGGTGAAAAAAATCCTGCAGCATCTTCGGAGCATGTTTGGGGAACTAAAAGATTTGATCCAAAAATGCATCTTCCCATTGAAAGTAATAGAAAACGCAGTAAAACCGAGGCAAAATGCGCCCGCGATGCAGTTCCTGAGTCACATGTCCTTTAAAAAACTCACCAAAAATTTGCATTTTTGCGCCATTTTTGCAGCGGATTAGTGTGAAAGTGCCCTAAGTGATATCCTTTTTTTTTTTTTAAATCCATGCCAGGGATGGTATTTAGAATGCGTGAACAGTGTCCCTTGTTCTGATGACTGCTATGTTAGTTAAAGACTTCATTCCTCTGCCCTCCCGGAATATTCGCACAGCTGCAGGGGTTAATGGAGCTTCTTGTCAAAAGTGCCCACTATGCCCAACCTTTCGACCCCCTCTGCTCCATTCCTAAAAGCTGTACTGTCACCGCAATGCAAATTGCTGTATGAAATGAAGACTGAAAAATCAGCTTCCTTTAATGGAGCAGATGGGTAGAAAGGGCAGAAAAGAAGCATTGTTAATGAGTGCCTTTAACTGTTCCAGCGACTTGTATTAACTCCCACATCAGAAGACCACAGCTGGACTTGGGGAGGGGGGGGGGGGGTTGGGGGTGTTCAGCGGAATGAAGATTTCAATGAACATGGCAGCCACCAGAACAAGGGACATTTTTCATTAATTTTCATTCATTGGCTCCCGCTGCTGTCAATCAAGTCCAGTGACACGGAAGCTAGGGGGGCGGGGCTGAGTCCTGCTGTCTGTGTCAAGTCTGTGTCTATGGATGCAGCAGCAGGACTCGGGAACGCCGCCGGGGGACCCTAGAAAAGGAGAATCAGGGCCACTCTCTGCAAAACCCTTTTAGAGAGCAGGTAAGTATAACATGTTTGTTATTAAAAAAAAAAAAACCTTTACAATCACTTTAAGTTCTTCCAGGAGAATGTGGCCCTCACGCAGCACATGAGATACAACTCTTATCCAGGAGCATACAAATTCAGGGACTACCAGTACAAAGTGCTGTAGAAAGCATAGTGGCACAGCTAACACTTTATACTTACTGTTTCTTATTTGTTTTTTTTAGACTTTGTGTGTCTGGGTCGAGGCTGGTCCCTTCAGCTTCTCCATTACAAAGGACTGAGGAGTCCATATCCAGCTCAGGTTCTCTGGACTTTATGTCATCAACGTACTCCTTTCTGGAGGAAGAGATCTATGATGCCGATGGCACTGTTGAAGAATACCTCGCCTATGACAGCAGAGACCAGTAAATAGAACAATTTGTTGTATAGTAGTAGTATAAATTTACAAATAGAATCATTAAAATGGAAATGAAGTGTAGCTACCAGCTGCTAACCTGACTGTAAAAAAATTGTGACTATATTTGATAAATCAAATGGCTGAGAGCGCTGATTGGAGTGTTCTGGCGAGGGGGGGTAGTTTGTAGGGGGCGTCCCCGTCAGAACACAACAGCTCAGCAGGGGAGATCGCTATACTAATGTCAGATCGGAGCTGACAGTTTTTTTTTGGTCATCCCGCTGGGTTGAACGGAAAAAACTCATAGTGTGTACTAGGCTTAACACTAAGGCTGCTTTCACACTGGGGCGGGCGGGCTTTGACGGTAAAACGCTGCTATTTTAGCGGAGCTTTACCGTAATTTTAGCGGCGCTATTCAGGTGCTAGCGGGGTGATTTTAATCCCGCTAGCGGCTGAATGAAGGGTTAAATGCGCCATTGTAGCGCCGCTGCCGAATGGATTTGCAGCCGCTTCGGCACCGGTGCCCATTCATTTCAATGGGCAGGAGCGGTTCCCCAAAGATGCTGCTTGCAGGACTTTTTTTAATGTCCTGCCAGCGCATCGCCCCAGTGTGGAAGCACTCGGGCTTTCACACTGGGACTGCAGGGAGGTGTTTTTCAGGCGCTTTACAGGTGCTATTTTTAGCCCAAAAGCGCCTGATAAATGCCCCAGTGTAAAAGGGGTCTAACAGAGCTTAAAAATAATCTGTCTCCCCTCCTGCTACCTATCCTGCTTAACCTTTTTCAGTGAGTGAAGGCTTCAAGGGAGAGGAGGGAGCGCCAAAAACGGCTGGGCCAACCGCTGTTGAGCGTTCCCTCCTCTCCCCTGCAGCCGCCACTCACTGACGCAAGGGATCGTGTGACCAGACCAAAGCAGACTAAAACTAGGTAAGTTCACACATCTTTTTTACAAGGGTTAGGCAGAGTAGGTAGCAGGAGGGGGGATTGAACATTTTAGTAACTATTAGGCTGGAAATCTACTTTAACAGCTACTAAGCAGGAGAGTCCAGTAATGCCCTGTACACACGATCGGATTTCCGATGGAATAAAATCCGATGGATTTTTCCATCGGAAATCCGATGAAGCTGACTTCCATCAGTCTTGCCTACACACCATCAGTCAAAAATCCGACCGTCCCAAACGCTGTGACGTAAAACACTCCGACGAGCCGAGAAAAATTAAGTTCAATGCTTTTGAGCATGTGTCGACTTGATTCTGAGCATGCGTGGGTTTTTTCTCCGATGGAGTTCCCCACAGACGATCGGAATTTGCTATTGTTTTTTTTTTAAAAAAGACCGATGGGGCCCACACACGATCGGTTTGTCCAATGAGAAAAGTCCATCGGTCTATTTTCACCAGAAAAACCGATCGTGTGTACGCGGCATAAGACTACAATTATTACAGTTCCCTCTAGTGATTAATCCACAAATCTGTATGTTAAAACAGAACTCCAGCCAGAAAATGCAAGATGAAAAAAAAAAGCCCATTAACCACTTCCAGCCCTTAGGACGTATCTGTGCGTCCTCAGGGGGAAGCGGTTATACTGAGATCTTATAGACCCCTGATCTCTCAATAAAGAGTATCTGTCACTACTCCAGCTATCACAAGGGATGTTGTTTCCGTTGAATCAAAAAAACAAATTTAAGTAAAGTAAATAATAACATTTTAAAGTAGCCCCCGTCCCCCAGATGCTCACGTGCAAATGCGAATGCACATGTAGAGCCTGCACATGTAGGTAAATGATGATTGTAACCTGTAAAGGTTTTTAAAGTGTCGCCTATGGTGATTTTTAGGCTCTGTAGTTTGTTGCCATTTCACGGGCTTGGGGAATTTTAAAACTTGGCATGTTTGGTGTCAATTACAACAAACACCTCTGTTTGTTTGGGCCTCTGCCTTCAAAAATGATATATTTTTTTTCAGTCCTGAGTAATTTTCAAGCAAAATAATGCTGGTTTTACATATACTGCATGTGAAAAATGTCAAAGTTGCCCTGGGCAGAAAGTGGTTAAGGATAGAATAAATTTTTGGGGGATTTTGTTGCAATATACTCTTCATTCCAGAGATTTCTTCCTCTGCAGTATTTTTTTCCTGCCACTACATGACCAGCATCATTCAATCCCTACTTTTCTAAGCCCTGGTCACCCTGGAACTACCCGTGAGTTACTGGACAGTGAAAGGAAAAGTAGTACAATCATGAGCTAATCACGAGCTAGTCACATTGCTTTGTCTATATATTAGCATGATCTTGTCAGCACATGAACCGCTCATTGTGCTGCTTCTTCTTCTCATACTCCAGCCTTGCTGTACAGGGACTTCAAAGGCTGATGCCAGGTCAAATTCAGGTATTTATAATGCTTGTAATTGAAAAAATGCTGTTTTTTATTTTCCTTGCCTGTCCCCCTCAGATCTACAGCGACTGCACTTCCAAGTGCATTTCCAGTGCAAAGTGGATTTGCCTTTAGTAAATAAACCCCTTTGTCTACATGTCTGTCACCTCTGCATTAGTTTATTTTGCAGCTTTAAGTATTTCATGATTACAGTTTTACTTTAAAGGAAACATAGTTGCCTGCCTTTCTCTAGCTTTAATTTTGGACTCAATGAAGTATGCAGATCAGGAATGTCTGAGTGAAGACAGAACAAATTAATGGTCTTAGAAAGTACTGAAGCCAGTGGATCATCATGGTAGCCAGAAAACTGGTATATTTAGAATGACAGGTTAGCAATGACAGGTTTCTTTAAGCAGGGAATCCCAATTTTAATTATCTAAAACAGGAAAATAAAGTTCAAACTGCACTCACTTGCAATCACATGCATATGATATGTAGATGACCACTAGAGGGAGCATTTACAATTCTATATATAGAATACAAAAATCAAATTCAGAACAGTAAGCAAATACAGTAAAACCTTGGTTTGAGAGTAACTTGGTGTGAGAGCGTTTTGCAAGACAAGCAAAAATTTTTAATAAATTTTGACTTGATAAACATGCAATGTCTTAATATACAAGTAGCATCACGTCACAACTGAGTATAAAAAGAAGAGAGGCTCCTCTAAGTGTAGCAATATGGTTACTTTTAATGAAGGTACAACATTTAGCAAATCACATGGTTGATGATTAAAACAGGCACATCTAACTATGCAGGCATCCAGGGTAAAGCTGTACACATAGACCGTCCTCCTCACTACCATCAATGTCATTCCTTCCACGCTGCGCTCCACGAGCGGTTCAAGCCTCGCTTTCAGATCGCTCTACGGCAGGGTAGTCTTCTCGGTCATGATTGCAGACAGTTTTACCCTGGATGCCTGCATACTTAGATGTGCCCCTTTTAATCATCAACCATGTGAGTTGCTAAATGTTGTACCTTCATTAAATGTAACCATATTGCTACACTTAGAGGCGCCTCTCTTCTCTTTTATACACTGTAGCTCCTGCTAGATTTTGCTTCTAATCCCCTTGTGGAGGCTTCCATTTGTGGATGGACATTTTATGGTTACACAACCTGGTCACATTGCTATATTCTTTTTATATGGACTATAAACTGAAGGTCTTATGAATAAATGGTTGTGGAACAAATCATCTGGGTTTCCATTATTTCTTATGGGGAAATTAGCTTTGATCTACAAGTGCTTTGGATTACAAGCATGTCTCTGGAACGAATTATGCTCGCAATCCAAGGTTTTACTGTAAAAATCTGAATGTCTTTTCAAAATGTGCTCCGCTAATCAGGTAGATAGTGACGGTCAATGACATCAGTTAAACTTGGGGCTGATTTTAAATAGCAGGAAATATCTGATCACAATTACAGCTATTACCACAACAATCAGTCTGATTTCCTGTTTTTTTTTTTTTTAGGGAATTTAAAAAAATGTGACATATGGACAACAATACACATTGTAAAGACTTTCTTTTCTCAAATTGTCCAGTTATATAAATCATGTACTGGGAGAAGTACAAAGGCTGTCATAACCAAACTCCTGAAAATACTGATTACTTGGCAGTTTTTGGATCAGCACTTTCTGAGTCGTTGGTGTAAGATATCACCAGCCAGTAAAGTCACAGCTGCATACCTATTCTGTGTCAGTGGCTCTGAAATTATTGAAAGCATTAGATTAGTATGACATTGCTAAGAACATAGAAGATGCTTGCAGGAAAGTGCATGACAACTTAAAAAAAAAAAACATATGAAAATGCATGCTGTGACATGTTGAAAATTCACAATACTGGATGCATTCTCAGCTCATATTGTGAATCTACCCTCGCAGTACACATTGTAGAATAATTGTACATTCAGTTTGTTTTGAACTTGCTTCTTATGTATCTGTTTTATAATTATTATTTTTTTATTTTGGTGATTAAATTTAAATTTTCTTTGATATTAGTGATGATGAGAGTCTTCTGGATCAGAAAAAAGCTCACATACACCAGAAGAGGTCCAGGCGTGGCATTCCTCCTGTGTCTCCTAATGACTGCATCAAAGACAGTGTAGCTGCAGAAGCTTTTGATGATGTCTGGAAAAAGGTTATGGAATCCTTGAAAGAACTCATTATTAAATCATGGGAATTTGGCGCAGGTAATGAAAATGGTGATATAGGTCACGATATTCCTGTGACATTCACGTAGTTGCATATTCCTTAACAAGCAGTACATTTTTCTTTTGTAAATGTAGTAAATGCTTGTTATTCCAACGCCCTCCCTATTGGATTACTTCCACACAGACTAACCCTCCTTAGTCTGTACATTACCATCCACTAAGTGTCAGTCACCCTACTCTTCCAGTCCTCCGCTGGCTTCCAGTTTTCCAACAAACAAAATTCAAAGTACTAACAACAACATACAGAATAATTCACAACTCTACCTCGAGCTACATCACCAATATCATCTCAAAATATCATAAAAACTCTCTGCACCTCGCAAACCTCCTGCTCTGTTGCCCTCTTGTTTGCTCCTCCAATGCCTGCATCCAGGATATCTTTAAAGTCTCTCCCATCCTCAGGAACTCCCTACCTCAATCTGTCTGGCTGTCTCCTACTCTGTCCACCTTTAGGCAATCCCTGAAAACGCATCTCATCAGAGAAGTTTACTCTGTCTCTGCTTGACAACTGAAATTTTCGTTCTTTGTCAACTCATCCCCACACAGTTGCCAAATTTGTACGTTTTCACAAGCGGGGCCTTCCTAACCCTATTGTCTTGAATTGTATTGTAACTGTACTGTCTCCCTTTATATTGTAAAGCCCTGTGCAACTTGTTGGCACTATATAAATCCTGCATTGAGCAAAAATAATTCTGGTTGGCCGCATGTCCAGTTAAATCACCTTTATTTCAGCAAGCCAATAAAAATATATCCAAAAACACAAACAGAGTGGAACAGCATTACCAGCTAGTGCGTTTCACACTCCCTTTGCCCTTCATTACTTTGACTATGCGCTACGGGAGCATGAAACGCGTTGGGTGGGGATGCTGTTCTGTCAGGGTTGGCTTCTGCTACTTGCGGGGAGCTCTTTTCTTTCAATGCTCAGAGCTACTCAGCTGTCAGTTAATTATCAGCCATTCGTTATTTCCACAGTGACTCACCTGGTTACCATTACCTGCCTCATTAGTCCAGCCTACAGATAGCCCCTTTTAGATGTTTAAGCAGCTTAGCTCATTCTATCCTCGCTAGAGATGTAAAATTTCCGAAAATTTTAAAGCTCTGAAAAAAACAATTTTTTCAATTTTTTGGGGGAGAAAAAAATGAAATTTTCTGAAAATTTTTAAAAAAATACTACATTAGCACTTTTTTGTCTTTTTAAGATTGAAAGTCATTCTATTACGAGAATGTTGAGAAAAACTATGTGCATTGTCATCATTGTTGTCCTCTTCACTTCCATCCATGAAGGATTTTTTAATATCTACAGGACACTTGTTACATACAAGAATGTGTTTTGTCATCCTGGTAGCATTTGGAAATGCATATTTCATCTGACGATATTTGCAAATCACATTTTTCTTTTCAGAAGAACTTGTAATGTGAAAATGCCTCCATATGCCACCATTTTTCTGAGGGGAGTAGGAAATAAAAGCATGAAAAAATGACTACTTTGCAAGAAGACACTAATCTATGGTTGTGTGTGGGGGTGGGGGAAGAACCAGATTACTGGAAATTAAATTATTTACACAAAAGTTTATAAAGATAAACTAATGTAGCTAAATGATTCAGTTTTCTGGATTCAGAATCAGATAAATGTAAACTCTGACCTTTTTTAATTAAGTATATACTTTCAGGTCCTTTTTGTTGCTCTGTATTTTCTTCCAATGCTTTTGAAGCCTAGTGAAGAGGACAGAACAAACCAAACACACTTACTAACATGCAAAAGCAAAACTGAAACCTTTTTCTTGTTACAATAGCAGCATAGCATCTCCTAAAGGAAGAAATGCATATTTTTTTTTGCATTGGAGGGTTTAGTTTGTTACCTAGGACTTGCTTGTCCTCACAGAAATTAGAATAATCTGATATACATTTTTTTTAGAAATGATTTGGAAAATATTTGAACACCCTGTCTTAAAATATTTTATTCATCATGTTAAAATAAAATTTTCTTTTTCTTTTTTCAATTTTTCAAATTTTTGGGGAAAAAAAACCAAAAAAGCCTTCAGGAAAAAAACGTTTTTTTTTCCGGGCCTTCACATCTCTAATCCTCGCCCTTGCGTGGTCAATACCTACTGTGTGTTCCTGCTTGTGTTCCTGTGTATGACTTGGCCTGGCTGACTTCTTTTCCGTTACCTGTTCCTGACGTTGCTCCTCACTTCCTTGACTCCTGTCTTCCTGATTCCGTTGACGCCTGGCTCCGTCTGATTACCCGCTCTGGCATCCAAACCCTGGCTTTCGGTTTTTTCTGCGTTCCTGAACTTTGTTATTTTTGCTATTTCGTTAAAGGTGAGATTGTAATTGCATTTTTTGTCTCCGCTTGGTTTATGGTTCCTGACATGTTCCCCTCTATTTGTATTTTTGGATATGTTTTTATGGACTTGCTAAAATAAAGATGATTTTACTGGTTTTGTGGCGAACCAGAATTCTTTTTGCTCATTGGAACCTGTGACGGAGGGGGCCAGCTCCTGGTCTGTGTGTTGGTGGAGATGGGAGACTGACCTAGAGCGGTGTTTACACACAGCTATAGTTGTTAACCATGTTTTCATTGCAGATGAACTTAAACAATCAGAACATAATTCAAGTACAGCGAATAAGTATCTTCACCTCCCAATTCCACGGATAACATCAGCAACAACTGGAGTTCCCCCATCCCGAGGTTCAGAGGCACGGAGTATGTCCTTTGGCACGTATGTCTTTACACCACCGGTAAGAATTGTAACAGTCCCTCTATCCTTTCGTTATTGACAGCTGAAATTACTTTTTATCAGAAATGTACAGATTTACTTGGTATTAGTAAATTCCTCTTTCAATTCACACAATGCCAGGCAGGTACAAATGCCTCAGTCTAGGTAATGTAAGTTATGATCATGATGTCAAAACTATAGCTGGGCCATGGGGGGGGAGGGTGACAAGGGGACCCGTAAAAGAGAAGAATGACCAAAGCTTGTTTGGTCATACTTCTCATGTGGATCACAGGAGTGCTGACCTCACAAAGCCAGTACAGACTCTGGAAGGATCCTGACAAGGATCTACCCAGACTCTGGAAGGATCCACCCTGATGCCTGAACGGCAGCTGGCTCAGACTCTTGGCGCACTGTTGAAAGCCTGAGCCAGCCACTCTAGCCACCTCCCCAGCCCGGCACTCCAGTGAGCATGCAGGGGCAGAGCAGAGAGCAGTGACTGACAGTCATCACTCTCTGCTCAGAGCAGACCAAGAACTGAGCAATCAACAGTTATGGTATTTGATCGCTCAGTTCTTGGGCTTTAAGCCAGCAGGGAACAGCTGCAATATCGTGCTGATCCTGCAGCAGGGATGTGAGTATAGATGTTTTTTTTTTTTTTTAAATCTCGCACTTCTCTTTTTAAGGAGACTGTTTAGGCAAATTAAACAGAAAATATGTGTGCATGTGAAAATAACAGAACTCTGGCACTGTATTGTTAAGGACTAGAGAGGGTGCTGTTGACACAGACCTTGTATTCCCTGTGGTGTTTCCATTTATCAAAAGTGGATGTCAGAAGCACAGATTACTTAGGGATAATTGTAGCTTGGCACAGATCCCTGGCTATGCAATAAGGAGAATTTGTTTAGCTGTCTTAGCAGTGCACACTTATTGCCCTCAGAGCTTCTAGCCATCTTGACCAGCACTGAAATTAGCCCAGTATGCCTAACCCAATTCTAGAGTATCCCCTTAGTTGATGTTTCTAGTAGGAATGCACCGATACCAGTTTTTACTGATACTTTTTCTCAAGTACTCGTCGATACCAATTACCGATACCTATCTTGCCCTTGGATGCATTTATTTTTTATACATAACCTGGTTCACACCAGTGCAGTTTTGAAATCGCGCAGTTTCAAAACCACAGATCAGTGCGATTTGGACCTCTGATTTAAGTGCGGCTTACGACTTTATTTGACAGAAGTCAATGCAAGTCGCAATGTAATCTTAAAGTAGTACAGGTACCTTTTTCAAAGTCGCTGTGACTTGAGTTGCAAAAATTGTAATGGTTCCGTTGCCAGCAATGGGGTGTGACTTTTCATGTGATTTTGAACTGTCAAATCATATGACAAACTGCAGACTTGAAGGTATCAGTTTTAGTATTGGAGCATTTTAGTATTGGAGCATTTGCACAAGTACATGTACTCATGCAAATGCTTAGTATCGGTACTGGTATCGGTGCAACATTAGTTTCTAGTTCTTGTTTTGTTTTTGTTTTGAATGACTGCTAGCACACCTCTTTCAGGATTTGCTTGCTGTGATGGTGGCAGAGGTGGAGACACGGGAAGTTGCTTCAGTGTAACTTGGTCACTGAGGAACAAGCTTAGCAAGACGTGGGGAAGGAACTGGCCCAAGTGATGTACAGTGCCTTAAAAAATAATCCACAATTTTCCACTGTTACAGCTAAAAACGTGAATGTATTTTTTTGGGATTTTATGTGATAGACCAACACAAAGTGGCACATAATTGTGATGTGGAAGGAAAATGATAAATTGTTTTTTAAAATGTTTTACAAATAAATATCTGTAAAGTGTGGCCTGCATTTTATTCAGCCCCCTTTACTTTGATACCCCTAACAAAAATCTAGTGGAACCAATTGCCTTCAGAAGTCACCTAATTAGTAAATAGAGTCCACCTGTGTGTAATTTAATCTCAGTATGAATACAGCTATCCTGTGAAACCCTCCAAGGTTTGTCAGAGAACCTTGGTAAACAAACAGGCCAAGGAACACACCAGACAGGTCAGGGATAAAATTATGGAGAAGTTTAAAGCAGGGTTATGTTATAAAAAAAATATCCCAAGCTTTGAACATCTCACGCAGCACTGTTCAATCCATCATCCGAAAATGATAAGAGTATAGCACAACTGCAAACCTACCAAGACATGGCTGTCCACCTAAACTGACAGGCCAGGCAAGAAGAGCATTAATCAGAGAAGCAGCCAAGAGGCCCATGGCAATTGTGGAGGAGCTACGGAGATCCACCGCTCAGGTGGGAGAATCTGTCCACAGGACAACTATTAGTCATGTACTCCACAAATCTGGCCTTTAGGGAAGAGTGGCAAGAAGAAAGCCATTGTTGAAAGAAAGCCATAAGAAGTCCTGTTTGCAGTTTGCGAGAAGCCATGTGGGGGACACAGCAAACATGTGAATGAAGGTGCTAGGGTCAGATGACACCAAAATTGAACCTTTTGGCCTAAAAGCAAAGCGCAATGTGTGGCGAAAAACAAACACTGCACATCACCCTGAACACACCATCCCCACTGTGAAACATGGTGGTGGCAGCATCATGTTGTGGGGCTGATTTTTTTCAGCAGGGACAGGGAAGCTGATCAGAGTTGATGGGAAGATGGATGGAGACAAATACAAGGCAATCTAATGCCTCATACACACGATCAGTTTTTCCGACAAGAAAAGTGTGATGTGAGGTTTTTGTCAGGAATTCCGACCATGTGTATGCTCCATCACACTTTTTTTGTGGGAATTCCTGCCAAGAAAAGATTGAGAGCAGGTTCTCTATTTTCGTGACAGGAAAAATTCCTATCGGGAATCGCAATCGTCTGTATGCACTTACGACGCAAAAAATACACGCATGCTCAGAATCAAGCAGAAGAGCCGAACTGCCTATTAAACTTCATTGATCTCTGTTGTACATCACCGCGTTCTTGACGTTCGGAATTTCAGACAAGATTTGTGTGACCGTGTGTATGCAACACAAGTTTGAGCCATTTTCCGTAGGAAAAAAAACCACGGTTTTCCTGTCGGAAAAACTGATCGTGTGTACAGGGCATTAGAAGAAAACCTGTTAAGAGTCTGCAAAAGACTTGAGACTGGGGCAGAGGTTCACCTTCCAGCAGGACAGCGACCCTAAACATACAACCAGAGCTACAATGAAATGGTTTAGATCAAAGCAAGTTCATGTGTTAGAATGGCCCAGTCAAAGTCCAGACCTAAATCCAATTGCCAATCTGTGTCAAGACTTGAAATTTGCTGTTCACATTCCTGACACTAAAAGTCCCCAAATATTGTCAAACTAAAGCAGCCCTCAGTTGATATACAATTTTATTTCCTTCCACCACTGACTGTGTTGATGGGGGAGTGGGGACTAGCGCAGGGGGCCTTCTCGACCAGTAGAATGCAATGATTGCATGCAGAAAAAACAGATAGGATGATTCGATTTGGGTACAATCAGCCTGCTGATACATGGATCGAAAGTCGGCCGGTCCCTGCTGAACCAGTCGAATTTCAATCTATGAATGATCGGCTTAACCTACCTGGCGGTATTCCCGAGTCTGGATCGGGGTAAGATTTCAGTACCAAAAGCGGTAACCCCGAGCCAGACTCGGGATCGCATTGCAGGATACAGGGAAAGTTACTTACCTTGTTCCCTGGATCCTGCGATGTCTCCCCGCTGTGTGTGCGAGCTGTCTCCTCACTCGTTTCATACTAGGGGAGTACAACTGGGGAGATCCATAGTTGAGAAGGATCTGGGGGTTTTGGTAGATCATGAGCTCAATAATGGCATGCAATGCCAAGCTGCAGTTTCCAAAGCGAGCAAAGTCCTTTCTTGTATTAAGAGAGGTATGGACTCCAGAGAGAGAGATATAATTTTGCCCCTGTTCAAATCATTAGTAAGACCTCATCTGGAATATGCAGTTCAGTTTTGGGCACCAGTTCTCAAAAAGGATATCGGAGAACTGGAGAAAGTGCAGAGAAGGGTAACCAAAATGATAAGAGGCATGGAGGAGCTCAGCTATGAGGAAAGATTAGAGGAACTGAATTTATTCACTCTTGAGAAGAGGAGAATAAGGGGGGGATATGATCAACATGTACAAATATATAAGGGGTCCATATGAACTTGGTGTTGAGTTATTCACTTTATGGTCATCACAAAAGACAAGGGGGCACTCTTTACGTCTAGAGGAAAAAAGATTTAATCTCTGAATATGGAAAGGTTTCTTCACAGTAAGAGCTGTGAAAATGTGGAATAGACTCCCTCCAGAGGTGGTTCTGGCCAGCTCAGTAGATTGCTTTAAGAAAGGCCTGGGTACTTTCCTAAATGTACAAACTTTCTTGAGCACAGAAAGATTGTTATATTTATGGTGTGCTCGCAGGACTTTAGTGTGTATCACAGGAGTGCAGTCCGTTCTGCACTCCTTTGACCCGTTTTCAGCAGATAGCAGGCTGAAGCCTGCTGTCAGCTGATGTCACAGAGCCAGTCCAGGCTCATGAAAGATTGCGATCATATGGTCAGGATCCACCTGTATGCCTTGACCGAAACCTGGCTCAGCCTCTCAGCGAGCCGCTCGCCCCGCTCCACAGCACCACGCTAGAGTGAGCGCAGGGGGGCAGAGCAGAGAGCCGGTGACTGACAGTCACCAACTCTCAGCTCAGGAAGCCCTGAGACCTGAGAGATCGGCAGTGTTTGATTGCTCGGTTCTCAGTGTTAGAGTCGGCGGGGGGACAGATGCAGAATCAGTCTAAAGCTGCATCCACCTAGGTAAGTATAATTATAGAAAAAAAAAAAAACGATTCCTATACTTCTCTTTTAAGGTAAAAAATCTTCTGCAAGCAACTTCCCAACCCCCTTATACTTACCTGGGCCCAAACTTGATCCAGCTATGTGCATGAGAGCCTAGGCTCTCTTCTCTCTCTTCCTACTCATTGGCTCAGACACAGCAGCAGGAGCCAGATGCTACACAGAGAGGTGGCCAGGGGGCCCCATCAAGATTTTGCTATGGTGCCCAATGATCAAGTTACATCCCCCATCATGATCCTGTTGATCCTATCTGTGTCATGTTATTATTGGTGGGAAAACCTAATCTAAATTATATGTATGGCTAAATGTATCATTTATGTAGTCATCTTTGGTAATTAGTGGATTACTGCTCCATTTGTGTCAAACATATAGGGCTAGTCCTGGTTACCTGTTATATTAACTGCTTACATTTTCAAGGAGGTAGCATGCTGTGGCTTGCAAAGTAAGTGCTCTTTTTGGCCAGGTACATATGCTGGTGCTCAAGACAGAAGGTATACTCTAAATGTAATATGGACTGTGGTGTCAGCTTTGATACTGTAGTACTTAGTTATTCATGTGCCACCAAGGTTCCTTCCCTGCTCAAAAGAGCATCATGCTACTACTAACTTCAAAGGCAAGTTCTCTTCCTGCCCTTTCTTTTTTGTTGATGTTTTTAGCCACAAGTGTTGTTTGAGCTGTAGACATTTTGTTTTTTGATATTATAGCCTACTGTACACTTTTTTGTTTCAGGCAGTGTGGTTCATTTACCAAATGATAATCATGTACTGTATGATCACATATTATTTTGCATGAACACGTAAATCATATGCGTACAACAATTTACTATGCACCAGCAATGTAAGGAATGCAAATGCACTGGCTATAGTATAGATAAAGAATATATATTTGCACATATACCAGCTATACTGTGGTGTGCCTAAAATAAGTGTGATTTTTCTCTTCTACTTTTGAGCCTGCCTAACCACAATTGGCATTCGTACATGTTAATATGCTGGTGCTTTGACTATAGATCCAAATGATAAATACCCATATAGGCACATTACAATTAATGGGCTGTTTTTTAGCTCAGTAGAAAAAAACTGTACTGAGCTTTTTCAAGCTGCAGTGTGCAAGAGGCCTTACGCAGAGAGTTTAATTGGTATACTTTTTACTTGCTGCATGCAAGTTTAATTGCCTGGTAACCTGGTCATATATTTTTTTTTATTTCAGTACATTTTTCAGAGGTGTATTTGTCTGTGTGGTCTTTTTTTTTTTGCTGCACTGTACGGGAATAGACAGGCATGCAGCAAACTAGGACTGCATCATAGGTATAAAAAAATCAGTGTACAATAAGAAAGATATGCTCGGGGATTCCAGTCACTATGCTCATGAACATGCACATGTGGGTCCGCAATCTAGGCATACACTGGATTTATCTTTGCTCTTTTTCATTTATTTTAGTAAATCAGACCTACTATCTCTAAAGTCCCATATGGCAATATGTCTGTAAGATCCTTCAAAATAACAAATTTACCAGCCTACATGCCTAAGCTTTGTTGAACTTTAAAAGGTTAATAAACATATGAATTTTTGACAACCCAGCAGAAATGAGAGATATACACGAACAACCTGGTCCTTCTGGAACTTGTTAATCCTTTCAGAGAAAGGAAAGGCTCTTATTGATGTGGGTCCCATTAGTTCATTGAATCTGTGTATTATGTCTTTGAATTAGCTCCCTAATAATATCCTTCCTTGTGCCTGTCCTCGCCCCCTTTTTATTTTATTTATTTTATGTTTACTGTTTTGATCCATTGTTATTATTATTTTTTATTATTTTTTGTGTAGCACCCTCCTCACTCCCCTCTTTCTCTCGTCTCGTCTCGTCTCTTGTCTAGGGGTATCTTAGAGGGGAGGGAGCGGGGACACCACGCCTGGCTTCCACCACATGTGTCAGTGCGGTATAAGCAACGTTCTTGTATTACCTTCGGGTCAGTGTTGTGCACCTGGATCCTCCCTCCAAGCGTCACCTTAAACAATGTCTGTTAGGAAATGAGCCCCACACCATTAAAGTTCAACACTCCTTTATTCTTCTTGAATGAACACAATCAGTTGAACTCCCTTAGTAGGAACAGAACAGAAAAGGAGGTGTGGATGCGAATAGGCCCAGACACAATGTAGTTCTCCACTTTCCTTCCTGAAAGTGGCTTACGGTCTCCCCACGAGGGGGAATTTCCTTCCAGGTGGTCTCCGACGAGAGGCTCACCTGTCACCGGCAATATGCTGCACCGGGTCTTCAAATGAGGAGCTCCCCCCGGTCCTTTATGCCTTCCGGATTCGGGTACCCACTCCCGGGGTTCCCTAGGATCTCCTTCCCTCGCGGAACTCAGTGTTGGGCACTGAGCTCCGGACCTCCATCCGAGTACCTCACCCCAGGCTAAAGGTGCCTGGGATGGAACACGACCTCCGGTTGTCCTCTAGGCCTAGGCCACCCAGAAGACCGACACGAACCACCGTCCGCAAGCTGAAGGTGCCTGGGACTCCGACCCCGTGACAAAGATGGCCGGCCCCTTTATACCCTCTCCCAGCAAGCACAGCGGGTTCCCCGCCCCACCATACTGCTGCAGAGGGAGGACAAAAAGGAGGCACAGCACACAGCAATGATTCAACCCCAGCCCAGGGTAACAGTGCCACCCACTGGGCTGCAGGGAATTACACATCACTAATGTCTCTGCCAAATTCAAATTTACACCCGGGAAAGTACATACCCGCTACACTCTCCCCCTGGTGGTTTGACACTGGTCCCCAATGTCTGGAGTAAATCATGCCCTCAACGGCTGACATAATCCAATCCAGAAACCGACTAACAATTGTGCAAAATATAAAACTTTTGAAAAAAAACATCCAACTGAAACATTGTGTCTGAGCCCTGTAAAGAAAGGGAATAAAAACAGAAGAGAAACAACAGCACTGATTCATAACTTTGAATCACATATTCACATTTGACTTTTCCCACCCATCCTGACTAAGACCCACCCCATCCTCAGTAAACTTGATGGAATGTTCTCCTGCAGAGGGAAAAGAAAGGATTAACACACATAACCCTGACACCTGTATTCGTGTAATGGAAAAGAAACTTCTCCGAGAAGAAATCCCTTTTCTCCAAAGAGTGAGTGCATGAAAAGTGTCTTAACGTTGCGCAACACTGCCACCTGGTGACAGCACCGCGGTAACTGCACTCGTGGAACTTTCTTCTTTTCTTTCGGCCCTATCTACCCCAGAGTCCATAATCTCTTTCAGGAAAGTGAAAAACAACAGGAACAGTTCTTCATTCCTCTGGGCACAAAAGCAACGGGCCCCAGAAAGTTCAGCAGCATGATAAGAACAGAGTCTCTTTTCTCCTACAGGTAAAAACGGGGATGCGGCAGAACAAGTGGTTTCAAGTGCTGATCCATGGTTTCCAGATGATACTCCACATCTTCTCCTTCTTTGCGCCGGATCAACACTTTATCTGCATGGATGTGTCGTCCCAACATCCATTCTGCCTTGCAGTCTTTAAAACGTTGAGAGGCCTTTGGAGAGCATGCCAGGTATCTGCGGGCGTGGGGAACCTGAAGGTGGGTCCACACAAAGTCATTGTACCAGCGCTCCCGGCACACTTCCACCTCATAAAGCAGTTCCTTTGATAAGTATGGATACTCCCATCCATAGTCTGCAGCAAACTTCTGACCAAATAGCCGTTGCAATCTCGCCAAAGGAGGTATGGTAGCTTTGTCCCCTTCACCAGGCAAAACTATCGAGTCCGGGTGGCGAGGGACCTTGATCACATCTGATCTGGGCATAGGTGCCCGCAGCAGCAGTCTCTTTTCCCCGGCCTTCGGTACAGATGGCACCGGGGATGTAGAAGCAGGCTGGGGACCGGACCTCTCTTCAGGCGCTGGTGCCTCCACCCGGGGTGTACTTTCCCCTGTTGACATGGGTGGATCTCTGGTCCTCCGAGATGAAGCGAGAGGTACTTTGTCCCAGCCCTTCCCGGCAAACAAATCGTCTATGGCAGCGTCGTCTCCCATGTCCGAGAGCGACTCCAGGTCAGAGGTGTCACACTCCTCCGCGGGTATGTAGCCGGTTGTAGAAACGGAGCCACCACATCCCGCGGATTCGCTAGGCCATGACTTCCCGACACCTCCGCCCCCACACCAAGTCTCTCCGCCTGGCTTACCTCGACCTTTACTTGAAGCGGGACGTCCGGAACTCTTGTCAACGGATCCATCCAGGCCGGGCGTAAGCGGGCGAGACGGTCCACCACAACCGCTGGTCGGGGCTACCATGCCGGTCTTTCTCTTCGGTGGCGGACGCTGCGAGACAGTGGTGACCGAGTCAGCATCCTCGGATTTCTCCCGTTGGGGTTTTACAACCTCCTCCGCGGTCGTTGCAGTGTGCGTAGGGATGGCTCTCACAGCAGTGATTCCTCCTCTCTGAGTGGTGTTGTCCGCAGCACGGCCGGGGTATATGGTTCTCGGCCTCTCCACCGCCGGATCCACTTCGAACAGGAACTCCCCACAGGCCTCACATCGCCCGAATGGCTTCAGCTGGCACACCAGTCCCGAACAGCCGGGACAAATCACACCCAGGGCCTCAACGTCCATGCACGAGTACAGGGCGAATCGACCCCTTGGCTTTAGCCGGATCCCGTATCTGTTACCGGAGCAGCAGCAGTCAATGTCGTGGTGGAAGGGTGAACTGGAATCCACGATGTATGTCCGAACATGGCGACCTGTTGCTGATCCATCGCACACTGCAGAGTTTTTTTTTCGCCATCTTGTCTAGGGGTATCTTAGAGGGGAGGGAGCGGGGACACCACGCCTGGCTTCCACCACATGTGTCAGTGCGGTATAAACAACGTTCTTGTATTACCTTCGGGTCAGTGTTGTGCACCTGGATCCTCCCTCCAAGAGTCACCTTGAACAATGTCTGTTAGGAAATGAGTCCCACACCATTAAAGTTCAACACTCCTTTATTCTTCTTGAATGAACACAATCAGTTGAACTCCCTTAGTAGGAACAGAACAGAAAAGGAGGTGTGGATGCGAACAGGCCCAGACACAATGTAGTTCTCCACTTTCCTTCCTGAAAGTGGGTTATGGTCTCCGCACGAGGGGGAATTTCCTTCCAGGCGGTCTCCGACGAGAGGCTCACCTGTCATCGGCAATATGCTGCACCGGGTCTTCAAATGAGGAGCTCCCCCCGGTCCATTACGCCTTCCGGATTCGGGTACCCACTCCCGGGCTTCCCTAGGATCTCCTTCCCTCGCAGAACTCAGTGTTGGGCACTGAGCTCCGGACCTCCATCCGAGTACCTCACCCCAGGCTAAAGGTGCCTGGGATAGAACACGACCTCCGGTTGTCCTCTAGGCCTAGGCCAACCAGAGGACCGACACAAACCACCGTCCGCAACCTGAAGGTGCCTGGGACTCCGACCCCATGACAAAGATGGCCGGCCCCTTTATACCCTCTCCCAGCAAGCACGGCGGGTTCCCCGCCCCACCATACCGCTGCCGAGGGAGGACAAAAGAGAGGCACAGCACACAGCAATGATTCAACCCCAGCCCAGGGCAACAGCGCCACCCACTGGGCTGCAGGGAATTACACATCACTAATGTCTCTGCCAAATTCAAATTTACACTCGGGTAAGTACATACCCGCTACATTTGTTTTGTAGATTTTTATGAAAATAGTTTTTCCTGTCTTTAAATAAAATTAAAATGTGAAAAAATAAACATATCATTTAAATACATTTGTTTGTGATCACCTGGGTGAACAGAAATGAATGTCTATCTATCTATCTATCTATCTATCTAATCTAATCTAAATCATTTACAGTACATATTGCTTTTTAGAAATAAGAAAACTATAAGGCAGATCTCCCAACCAACCTGGTTTAACTTTTTTTTTTTTTTTTTGCAGACTAGTCGTAACTTAAGTGGTGACCTGAATGGAGTAATGACAATACAAGCTAAACCATTACAACACAGACATTCTAGTCTCTCTGAGAAGACACAGTAAGAATATAATTCCTAGCACAAGTATTAAGTGCATTGTGAACCTGTCCTATGTGTTTTATTATTTACATGCCAGAGCCACAGCACACATTATGGGAGAAAATTAGATAGATGCTACTGCGTCAATAATGAAATGCATCGCAGGTGCAGCCTATATTCACTTCTGCTATGCAGTGAACACTTCATTGAACACTTGTGTATTGTAGGACCATACATTGGGTCGAAAAAGTATTTAGTCAGCCACCAATTGTGCAAGTTCTCCCACTTAAAAAGATGAGAGAGGCCTGTAATTGTCATCATAGGTATACCTCAACTATGAGAGACAAAATGTGGAAACATATCCAAACAATCACATTGTCTGATTTGGAAAGAATTTATTTGCAAATTATGGTGGAAAATAAGTATTTGGTCAATATCAAAAGTTAATCTCAATACTTTTTTATATATCCTTTGTTGGCAATGACAGAGGTCAAACGTTTTCTGTAAGTCTTCACAAGGTTGTCACACACTGTTGTTGGTATGTTGGCCCATTCCTCCATGCAGATCTCCTCTAGAGCAGTGATGTTTTTTGGCTGTCGCTGGGCAACACGGACTTTCAACTCCCTCCAAAGTTTTCTATGGGGCTGAGATCTGGAGACTGGCTAGGCCACTCCAGGACCTTGAAATGCTTCTTACAAAGCCACTCCTTCGTTGCCCGGGCGGTGTGTTTGGGATCAGTGTCATGCTGAAAGACCCAGCCACGTTTCATCTTCAATGCCCTTGCTGATGGGAGGAGGTTTGCACTCAAAATCTCACAATACATGGCCCCATTCATTTTTTCATGTACACGGATCAGTCGACCTGTTCCCTTTGCAGAGAAACATCCCCAAAGCATGGTGTTGCCACCCCCATGCTTCACAGTAGGTATGGTGTTCTTTGGTTGCAACTCAGCATTCTATCTTCTCCAAACACAACTAGATGTGTTTCTACCAAACAGTTCTACTTTGGTTTCATCTGACCATATGGCATTCACCCAATCCTTTTCTGGATCATCCAAATGCTCTTTAGCAAACCTCAGATGGGCCCGGACATGTACTGGCTTAAGCAGGGGGACACGTCTGGCACTGCAGGATCTGAGTCCCTGGCGGCATAGTGTGTTACTGATGTTACGTTGGTCCCAGCTCTCTGCAGGTCATTCACTAGGTCCCCCGTGTGGTTCTGGGATTTCTGGTCACCATTCTTGTGATCATTTTGACCCCACGGGGGGAGATCTTGCATGGAGCCCCAGATCGAGGGAGATTATCAGTGGTCTTGTATGTCTTCCATTTTCTAATTATTGCTCCCACAGTTGATTTCTTCACACCAAGCTGCTTGCCTATTGCAGATTCAGTCTTCCCAGCCTGGTGCAGGTCTTTCAATTTTGTTTCTGGTGTCCTTCGACAGCTCTTTGGTCTTCACCATTGTGGAGTTTGGAGTGTGACTGTTTGAGGTTGTGGACAGGTGTCTTTTATACTGATAACAAGTTCAAACAGGTGCCATTAATACAGGTAATGAGTGGAGGAAAGAGGAGCCTCTTAAAGAAGATACAGGTCTGTGAGAGACAGAAATCTTGCTTTTTTGTAGGTGACCAAATACTTATTTTCCACCATAATTTGCAAATAAATTCTTTCCAAATCAGACAATGTGATTGTCTGGATTTGTTTCCACATTTTGTCTCTCATAGTTGAGGTATACCTATGATGACAATTACAGGCCTCTCTCATCTTTTTAAGTGGGAGAACTTGCACAATTGGTGGCTGACTAAATACTTTTTTGCCCCACTGTACATCAATCTACAGCAGTTTTTCAGGGATACACATCTCCGACCAAAGTGTTAACTTCCCCAGTCCTTTTAAACTAATGTAGGGAGAAACTTTACCTAATTGATAGATGTTCCATGTATTTTATGTGGTAGCACTTAGCAGCTTAAAGTATATGATTTGCTTTTTGTTTGATTAGGCCCTTTTAGAAAGTATTGTAATTTTATACAGCCTATTTTTAACACTTAGATTTGTATCTTACATTACATAGTTCAAATATTATTTATTACATATAATTATCACACTAATCATACTAATGCAGTGTATTTTCATTTTGTTCAAAGTGAACAAGAAGACAAATCTTTAAACATTTTTCCAAGAGGACTGAACTCTGCACGGAATCGGTTAGGAAAGTTGAATGACAGCAATGTTCTGTCATTGTCTCGCCTTCTGCACACTCCTTCTAGGAAAACACCGACACATCGAAGACTGCCATCTCTCACTTTAGAGCCCATCCCATCCAAAACTTCTAATGTTTACAGTGATGAAGTGCTAAGGGGTACAAAACTGTGAGTACAGCTCAGCAAACAACCAACGGGAATATTTGTCTTTCCTGGATTATTTTGTATCACGTCGGGTGGTAATTATAGTGCTATTAATGCAAGGGTGATACACAAAAAGTTTAATCACAGTCATATGGCTGAAATTCTATTCTACTCACACAGGAACGACATTAACCACTTGACCTCCAGAAGATTTACACCTCTTCCTGACCAGGCCATTTTTTTTGCAATACATCACTGAGGATTCCTGCAACGTTGTTCCCCAAAAAAATTTATGCAACTTTTTTTCTCACAAATAGAGCTTGCAGGTATTTACCGGTAATCACTTTTTTTTTTTTAAACCCAATATTTTTTACTTTCTGCTATAAAACCTATCCAATAAAAAAAAAAAAAAAAAACGAATTTCTTCATAAATATAGGCAAATATGTATTATGCTACATATTTTTGGTAATAAAATCCCAAACTATGGTAAATATTTATGGATTTTTTTTTTAATATTAGTAATGATGGCGATCAGCGGGACTGCGATATTGGAACAGAGAATCTGCGGATCAGCAGCACACCCACACAGAGAGTAAAGTAGAAAGTCTTTATTGAAGCATAAATATTAAAAGCACTGGATGAGTACAGACAGGGGAAATGCAGGTAGGTTGACACGTTTCACACTATGGAAGTGCTTTGTCAACGGGTCAACCGACCTGCATTTCCCCTGCCTGTACTCATCCAGTGCTTTTAATATTTATGCTTCAATAAAGACTTTCTACTTTACTCTCTGTGTGGGTGTGCTGCCGATCCGAAGATTCTCTGTTCCATGTTTTTTGCTGCAGTGGCAGGGCGTGCACCCCACCTCACAGAAGCAACATTGGAGTGTTACCGTTGTATCACCTGTGAGCAGCGGTGCTTTTTTTCTCTACTCGTTAGGACTGCGATATTGTTGTGGATAATCTGACACCTTTGACACTTTGCAGAAACCAGTGACACACTGTCACTGTACTAATGACACTGACTGGGAAGAGGTTAAACATCTAGGAAAATCAAAGGGTTAACTGTGTGCCTAGCCAGTGTTTTGTGTATTGTATGTGCTGCTTTTACTATGAGAAGTGATGGTTTTTAATCCCTGGGGTCATAGGCAGCATTCCTCCTCCTCCAAACACATCGAGTTAAGTTGATGCCAAAGAGCTCGATCTTGGTCTCATCTGACCACACCACTTTCACCCAGTTCTCCTCTGAATCATTTAGATGTTCATTATCTAACTTCAGACAGGACTGTACATGTGCTTTCTTGAGCAGGGAGACCTTGCAGGCGCTGCAGGATTTCAGTCCTTTACGACGTAGTGTGTTACCAATTGTTTTATTGGTGACTATGGTCCCAGCTGCCTTGAGATCATTGACAAGATTATCTTGTGTAGTTCTAGGCTGATTCCTTATGGTTCTCATGATCATCGAAACTCCACGAGGTGAGATCTTGCATGGAGCCCCAAACCGAGGAAGACTGACAGTTATTTTGTGTTTCTTCCATTTGCGAAAAATCGCACCAACTGTTGTCACCCTCTCACCAAGCTGCTTGGCAATGGTCTTGTAGCCCATTCCAGCCTTGTGTAGGTCTACAATCTTGTCCCTGCCTTTTTTTGGATAGCTCTTTGGTCTTGGCCATGGTGGAGAGATTGGAATCTGACTGATTGATTACTTCTGTGGACAGGTGTCTTTTATACAGGTAACAAGCTGAGATTAGGAGCACTTCCTTTAACCACTTGAGACCCGCGCTATAGCCAAAAGACGGCTGCAGCGCGGCTCTCAAGTGCCGAGAGGACGTCCCCAGGACGTCCTTCTCTGTTTACATCCCGCCGCGCGCCGCCGAGGGCGCGCGGCGGGGAACAGCTGTGCGGCGCGCATCACGTGATGCCGAGGAGCGTGCCTGGCGGCCGCGATGTCCGGCAGGTACATTCGATCGGCAGTTACAGAAGCAGGACGTGGATCTCTGTGTGTAAACACAGAGATCCATGTCCTGTCAGGGAGAGAGGAGACTGATGCTGTGTCCCTTGTACATAGGGACACAGATCGGTCTCCTCCCCCAGTCAGTCCCCTCCCCCCACAGTAAGAATCACAAATAGGGAACATAGTTAACCCCTTCCCCGCCCCCTAGTGTTAACCCCTTCCCTGCCAGTCACATTTATACAGTAATCAGTGCATTTTTATAGCACTGTTCGCTGTATAAATGTGAATGGTCCCAAAATGGTGTCAAAAGTGTCCGATGTGTCCGCCATAATGTCGCAGTCACGATAAAAATTGCTGATCGCCGCCATTACTAGTAAAAAAAAAATATTAATAAAAATGCTATAAAACTATCCCCTATTTTGTAGACGCTATAACTTTTGCGCAAACCAATCAATAAACGTTTATTGCGATTTTTTTTGACCAAAAATATGTAGAAGAATACGTATCGGACTAAACTGAGAAAAAAAAAACTTTTTTAAAAAAAAATTGGGATATTTATTATAGCAAAAAGTAATAAATATTGTGTTTTTTTTTTCAAAATCGTCGCTCTTTTTTTGTTTATAGCGCAAAAAATAAAAACCGCAGAGGTGATCAAATACCACCAAAAGAAAGCTCTATTTGTGGGAAAAAAAGGACGTCAATTTTGTTTGGGAGCCACGTCGCACGACCGCGCAATTGTCATTCAAAGCGACGCAGTGCCGAAAGCTGAAATTTCGCCTGGGCAGGAAGGGGGTTATGTGCCCAGTAAGCAAGTGGTTAAGGGAGTGCTCCTAATCTCAGCTCATTACCTATATAGAAGACACCTGGAAGTCAAAAATCTTGCTGATTCATAGGGGATCAAATACTTATTTCACTTATTAAAATGCAAATCAATTTATACCTTTTTTGAAATGCGTTTTTATGGATATATTTGTTGTTCTGTCTCTCACTGTTAAAATAAACCTACCATTAAAGAGGAAGTAAACCCTGATGGGTTTTACTTCCTATTTATTTCCCTGCAAAGGTAAAGCATAATGGGCTACTATGCATCGCATAGTAGCCCATTATGTGTCACTTACCTGAAACCGAAGCCTGCGATGTCCCCGCTGGCTGGAAGCGTCCATTTTCAGCCCTCTTCCTTCCGGGGCCCCGGACTCTGGCTCTGTGACTGGCTGGAGTCGTGTCACGGCAGGACCCCAGCTAGAAACAGCACAGCGTGCCCTTTCTTTTTTTTTTTTTATCCAGAAAAAAGTTTATTGAAGAACAAAACAATAACATACACCAGAGCAATCTAACCAGTCCGGTACAGTATATGCAGTGTAAGACCCTAAAACAAAATAGTCTAAACAGGTACTCTATGCAGTTGCAGATCAGTCCCATATATATCACCGCGACGTGGTGAGCCACCCTCCCCTCAAAAACAAGAAAGAAAATGGCATGAGAAAACAGTTAGAAAAAGACACCTCAATCAGCAACTATAGCCCATTGCCAGCTCCCATGCCCAGCAATCGTCCCATGACCAGGTCCACCGGGGCCAAGCCCGGTACATCCAGCCACAGACCCCACATCTTTTCAAGTTTCTGCGTGCTACCCCTATGTTGGTATATGATTTTTTCCTTACGAAGCATATCCCCCATAGCATTAATCCACTCCTTATGAGCAGGCGGCTCCTCCGCTATCCAGTGAGTCATGATGAGTTTGCGTGCCACAAACAGGGCCCTAGTGACTGCCACCCTAGTACACTCCTCCCACTCCAACTCCTGCAGTATTAGTAGTAAGCAGTGTCTCGGGTCCGTGGGGAGCGAGACTCGAAACACCCTGTTTATGGTGTCCACCACCCCCTTCCAATAGGGGTGGAGTTTTGGGCACCTCCACAGTAAATGGATCAAGTCTCCATGGTCCCTCTTGCACCTGGAGCACAGGTGGGTGGGTCGCAGGCCCATAACATACAGCCTGTGAGGGGTATAGTACACTCTCAGCAATAAGTACAACTGCGATACCCTATGCGACACATTCAAGGAGCAAGTTGGCACCGCCTGCAACGCCTCCTCCCACTGATCTCCATCAATCGGTCCCACGTCCCCCTCCCATTTAGTTCGCATTCTCAAAGGGTGTTTGGCCAGGACTTTTGGTAGTAACATATTGTAGCATTGTGATATAAATCCCTTAGTAGTGTCAGCTCGTGCAATTAAGTTAAACAATGGGGTCGGGGAGGGTATCCATTCCGCTGACCTGGCCTGAGCAGTGATAGCATGGTGTAGTTGCATATAATAGAATCTCATAGAAGGCGGGAGACCGAAACTACCTTGCAACTCTTCGAATGAGAGGAATTTCCCACTACGAAAAATTTGGCTAAGGTGCGTCACTCCATACCTCCTCCAGAGCGCTCCATTTTGTAATTTCGCCAGTTCTGGGTATGCGTCATTGGACCAAATAGGACTAAAGTCTGTGTATCCCACCACTCCCTGTAAATATCTCGTTTTATTCCAAATCTTCTGGATAAGGCTATAGGTCGGGTACTGTTTGTTTGGTTTTCCAAATGCCTGCGATTCTAGGGCCATCGGGATCGAGTCCCTGCCCACAGTGTGGCGCTTCATAAGTTCAGAGGAGTCGCCAATCCTGTCCCCGTCATCTGCCTTGCTGCGAATAGTGCCTATCAAGTGCTGCAATTGCGCAGCAATGTAATACATCCAAGGATTCGGGAGAGCCAGGCCTCCCTCATCCTTCGGGCGTTGGAGATGTTCCAGTTTAATTCTGGGCATACGGTTTTTCCATATAAGCTTACGGAACAGGGAGCTGACAAGTCTAAATATCTTCAAAGTCACTACCGTCGGGGAGTTGTGGAGCACATATAGCCATGGGGCATGAGGATCATCTTGATCAAATTCACCCTGCCTGCTACCGACAGGCAGAGAGAATTCCACGTTTTGATCCGATCTCAAAACTTCTGCAGCAGCGGGGACACATTCAGTCGTCCATAGTCACAGATTTTAGGCGTCACCTGAATGCCCAAGTATCTGAACGAGTCTGTCAGGGGTACCGTAGAAGAGGTTGGGGGAATCCCCCCCTCGTCAATAAGCATCAGTGAGGACTTGGCCCAGTTTATCCGAAGCCCAGAAAATCTACCAAATTCCCCTATGGCGGCCATGGCCTCTGTGAGGGAGCCCTCCACATCTCCAAGCAGCACCATAGTGTCATCCGCATAGAGCATTATTTTCTCCTGCATATCCTCGTACCTGAATCCCACAATCTCCGTATTGGCTCTGACATTGATCGCTAGGGGTTCTATGGCCAAAGCGAAGAGCAGGGGTGACAATGGGCATCTCCCCAAGGTAAAAGTATGCGACATCGCTCCAGAAGATCTAATGGCCGCTCGCGGACTATGGTACAGCAATCTTACCCAGGAAATATATATCCGAATCCGAAGCGCCTGAGAATCTCCCACAAATACTCCCACTCAACGCTATCAAAGGCCTTCATAGTGTCCAGTGAGAGCAAGGCCCTCTGCCCCACACTATCCGCCGGGGATTGCATGTTAAGGTAAAGCCTCCGCAAATTGACAGCCGTCGATTTGTTAGGCATAAAGCCAGCTTGGTCAGGATGAATAATGCTTGTAATGGCACCATTCAGCCTAATCGCCAGCATCTTGGCCAGAAGTTTAATATCGCTCTGAAGTAGAGATATAGGTCTGCAAGAACCTGGGTCTATAGGATCTTTTTCGGGTTTCAATATCAAAACAATATTGGCCGTAGCCATAGAAGAGGGGAGCACCTGTTGTTCCCTAGCCACATTGAACACCTCCAGAAGCTTTGGCAGAAGGGTACTTGCATATTGTTTGTACACTTCCATGGGAAGTCCGTCCGCCCCAGGGGCCTTACAGTTGGGGAACGCAGCCAGGGCTGTCTGCAGCTCCGCCAATGTAAAGGGGGCATCCAGGGCTCTCTGTTGGTCAGTCGTAAGTTGAGGAAAGTCAATGCCCTACAAGTAAGTCAAAAGCTCCTGCTGAGTAAATCGTTCCATTGGGAGATAAATGTTCTCATAGAATCTGGCCAGTTCTGCTAGTATTAGGTCAGGGGAGTTCACTATCTTACCCTTAGCTATTTTAATGGCTCCTATAGTGGGAGCACGTTGCTGCGAGTTAGCTATCTTGGCCAACAAGCGCCCTGTACTCTCGCCTTCCTCATAGAAAGCCAACTTGGAGAAAAATAACGTATTTTCTGCCGTGGAGAACAGCAGCCGCTCATAAGCTGACTGAGCCGACTGCCATGCCTCCCTGGCAGAGTCCGTGGGGGTTAGGACAAATGCCTCCTCTAGGGCTGGTACCTGTTTTTTAAGGTCCTCTTTGAGCCCCGAAGAGTTCTTTTTAACCTTATTAATTTCATAGATAAACAGCCCCCTCAGATGCGCCTTGAAGGCATCCCACTGTAACACCGGTGAGTCAGCAAAGTCCCGGCCATCAAGAAAGTCACCCATGCTCCGTTCTACCTCCTCGTGGGTTAAGAATAGTTTCAGCCAGAAGGCATTACATTTCCACGGGGCTCTCAAAAGGGTAGTAGGTGGGGAAATGATCAAAGTAACCACCACATGAGAGTGATCCGACACACTGCGAGGTTTGTACACCACATCAGAGACAGACGGGAGCATGGCGAGGTTGCCAACAGCCAGGTCAATTCTGGACAACGTCCCGTGGCTTTTAGAAAAACAGGAGAATTGCTTATCTAAAGGATACGTAGCCCTCCACAGATCAATCCAGCCCACTTCATTAAACAGCCTCAGCAATGGAGACTCCCTCGATGCAGCAGCAACCCCAGAGTTGGGGTGTCTGTCCATGGAGGGACTCAGCCAGCAATTGAAGTCCCCCACAATCAGCAGCGGGAGATCCGGCCTGCCCTCCAGATATGACAGTAGTCGCCGGAGCACCAGCACCGAGAACGGCGGGGGTATGTACACGCACGCCAATATACAGTATATCCTACCCACCCGACAGTGTAAAAATATAAACCGCCCCTCAGTATCAATGCACACATCAATTTCTTGAAAATATGGATCATTACGCTCACCCCCCTGGAATAGGAGGTGTGAGTGGAATGATACGCCTTCCCCACCCAGGCATACTTAATACAACTTTGTGTTTCAACAGTTAGATGCGTTTCCTGCATGCACAGAATCATAGGGTGGTATTTCTTCAGACAGGAGGATATCATCATACGCTTAAGCGGGGAGCCTAAGCCCCTCACATTCCAGGAGACAATTGGTAATTCAGCCATTGGGGCATGGCAAGCATGATCTAGCTAAGGGGCAAAGCAGCATCACAGAGTTCAACAAGGTAAATAGGTCAGTCCGGGAACCACCGGTAGGCAGACTCAGGGGTCCACCCCCACAGAGGTATACCAGACAAAGCGGTGGCCAGGGCGGGCTCTCTAAAAGGGGAACAGGCCTAGTGCAGGCCGCAGAGCTTTTGGTGTCAGTCAAAGTTACAAAGGAACAGTTCCAGAATGTAGCAGTAGGTGGGCATAGCTCTTGGTGCAGACATAGGGAGTGCAAAATACCAAAAAAACAGATCGCCAACTGGACTACCTCTGGTAGAAAACCTGTAAACATACAGCAACACATTTGTGTAGCAAAAGCATAAGTTGGGTCCGCCAACAGAGCAGGCCTCAAAGCTCCAACAGCGAGCAACATTCCATTAGGCACTTTGGTTTTTACGTCTTGCGTAGAAAAGTCGCATTATTCTTGCCGCTTTACAAGATAGCTCATGGTCCATATTCAAAAATAACGTCTCCCAGCAGAACAAAATAAAGTCAGGGGACAAAAAGAGAACACAAGGTGGACCTTCCAGGTAAAGCCGAGCAGGTGGCCCAGCAAAAACATTTCCCAGCTTCCCGGGCTATCAGCTGCCAGGCTACTCAACCTTCTCCTCCCTGTCACGGTGTCGCAGAGCCTGTTCATTGCAGTCCAGCCATAATGCAGCATCCTGTGCAGATTCAAAAAAGTGGGTTTGTCGTTCAGCTGTAACTCTCAGCTTGGCTGGGTATAACATGGCGTAAGGTAATTGTAGAGCTCGTAGGCGTCTCTTAACATCAGAGAACTTGGCCCGGCGCTTCTGCACCTCCGCCGAGAAGTCCGATAGAAGGATACTCGAACACCATTCACCTGAACGTTAGCCTTCTCTCTGGCATGTCTCAACACTGCCTCTCTATCTCTGTAGTGCAGGAGACGGGTAAGGATGGGCCTAGGAGGGGCTCCGGGCTGTGGTGGGTGGCCCGGTGTTCGGTGAGCCCTCTCCACCGTAAAGAATGGGGAGAAGACCTCCCTCCCGAAAATGTCCAGCAGCCAGCCTTCAATAAAAGTGGTGGGGTCCCGACCCTCCGTCTTCTCGGGCAACCCCTCTATACGCACGTTATTCCTTCGTAAACGGTTCTTGATATCGTCAGCTCTATTGTTAACATCTCTGGCTAGCTGATGTGCAACATGGGCCTCCCGAGCAACCGTAGGCAGCCTGTCTTCCATCTCACTCACCCGGCTCTCCACAGCCATTGTGCGCTCACGAATCTTTTGAAGATCCTGGCGTAGCAGGGAAACATCTTCCCTCACTGAAGCAGTGCATTCATGTACTGCCCTAAGTATCTCAGCCAGGGTCGGTTGTTCAGTGTCCTCTAATTCTGGGTCAGCATGTGATGGATTAGCCTGCTCCTCTGTGTCAGCCTGTCCTCCACTGTTGTCGGCCCCCCCTGCAGGCAGTCCCTGAGAGGCCTGTGCTTCAGTGTGTGGGTGTTCTGCAGCCCCCCCCCCCCTCGGTCTGCTCATGAGGGCCCCCCAACTTTTGGGTATAATACGTCATGTCCCTCGGGTAATCCTTACCCTGCGCTTTCTGGTTTTTTTTTGCTGGCTCCCTCCTTGTACCTGTCAGCGCCGCGCGGTGTGCGCTGAGCCAGGGCCGCACCGGCGCCATCTTGGATTTCGAGACCCGGTAAATCCTCCTTTTTCTTCCCCATTCCACGGGTGCAGAGAGCCGGCGGATAGACCGGGAGGGTGTCCGGGATGTCAGCCAGCGGGACAGCCGTTCAGAATCGCCGGAGCGCTGCTGGGAGAGGATCAATGGCAGGTAATAAGCAGGAGCTGTGAGACTCACGTCTTCTCACATGCCGGTCTAGGCCACGCCCCCTAGCGTGCCCTTTCTAAAGTGTGCATGCCCTGAATACCTTGGCACTTGCGCAGAAGAAATGATTGTATGGGGAATTGTAAATATCTCCTAAACCGTGTAGGGTTAGGGAGATATTTCCAGCAGCTACAGGTAAGCCTTAATATAGGCTTACCTGTAGGTGAAAGTGGTTGTACAGGGTGTACAACCACTTCCAAATTGTAGACTGATCATTTCATTGTCAGTGGGTAAACGTACAAAATCAACAGGGGATCAAATACTTTTTTCCCTCACTGTATATACAGTACAATAACATGGATGAAAATTTGATCCAGTAGAAACTGGTTTTCTAGAATTTGTGTGTTCTTCCTGTAAGAGGACACAGAAGCCTGTATTCATTGGATTTAATTAATTTTATCTATACACAGTAAGATTGGGTGATTTCTAAGTCACTTTAGTAACAGAAATATGTGTAGAAAGGCTGGTTCCATGCTGTATGGTTAACTTTATACCCTAACAGACAGTAATTCTCTCAACCCTTTGTAGTCTCCATTATATTTTAATAGACTCTAAGCTCTTCCAACTGCTGTATCTTCCTTTATACCCTAACAGATTGTAAGTCCGTCCACTGTCTGTATCCTTCCCTTAAGGCTTGGTTCACTCTTGTGCGGGTGTGGGAATCGCACCTTTTCCACACCTCCAACTAAAATGTGCTGGTCCTGTACAGATGTGCTGGGCTGCCATTCATTCTTAATGGTACCCTCATGCTTCTAAACACGCAATGCGTTTGCGGGTGTGGGAAATTGCATGTTGCAAAAAGCTCCAGCAATTTCCCTGCAGCTGTGGTTTAAAAAAAGTGCAGGAACCTTTGTCCTGCGTTTTCTGTATTTACAGCAGCCCACTCAATTGAATAGGCTGCTTTGCCCGTGCAAACGTGGACCGCACCAACCACATAGGTGTGAACCTAGCATAAGTATTGTAAGGTTTTCCACCTTTTGGTATGTCACTTTTAAAATCTAATATATTGTAAATTCTTCCACCTTTTGGTATTCTTTCTTTGTATCCTTATAGATTGTCCTATTATCGATTATGCTCCATTATATCCCATTAGACTGTAAAGTCAACTTTTTGTATCCTCCCTTTACCCCATAATAGAGGGTAAGCTCTTAAACCCTCTGCTTCCTCTCATATTCTCCAATAGATTGTAAGCTGTTCTGCCTTATACCCCAATATATATATTGTAAGCTATTCTACCTATGTATCCCCCTGATACTCCTGTAGCACACGGATCCTTTTCCCCCTCTTACCTTCTCAAGCAGGGGGATAAGACACACCATGCCACATGCCCGTGTCCTCTAGATTATAAAGGTCAGGCGGTGTTACATACTTGGGTCCTGCAGTTAACTGCTTCCTTCTTCTGGTTCTCCCCTCTATGTTTATAGAGGCGAGTCTTTATCTTTCCCAAATGAAGTCAATGTCCACACAACATATCAAGTCCAACGTGAGTTTATTTTATCTTGCTTTCAGGAACCAGAGAGTTGAAGTGAGAAAAAGGTTAGCAGATAGAAGTGGATTTAGGCACACTCTTGGCTTCGTCGTCACTCGATCCCGAAATTTTGTCCCATCCCTTCTTTGCAAACAGTTCATCTATTTCGACATCATCGCCAACTTCAGAGGAAGAGTCTATATCTGAGGTATCGTACTCTTCCGCTGGCATATAGTTCCTGGTCAACACTGACTCTTTTACTTTTAAAAGTTCCCGCGGGTCAGGTACCCAAGCATCCATAATGGAACAAACGCTGAGCTTCTTCCCTTTCCCCGGCAAACTTGACAGAGTTCTCCCAGCCTCCTTACCTTCCCCCTCCGTGGATCGCTTGGAGATCCCTCCTGCGGGATGATCCGGTTCAGGTAGGCGCTGGGTTAGGCCTTGACCACGGCCGCTGGAAGCCTTCACATATCCCACCTTCCTCTTAGCAGGCGGAAGGGAGGACTCTGTTGCAACCGAAGCAGCATACGCTGTGTTCGCGGCCTCAAGCTCCTTAATGGCTGGAGCTTCAAACTTTAGTTCCGCTATCTCCGCGGTAGTGCGTGTGGGCATGGCTGTGGGAGCAAACATTACCTCCTCAGGAGCAACAGTACCTGAGATACAGTCCAGGCGGTAGACTTTCGGCACCTCCGTTGGCTGTTCTACCTCGAAGAGGAACTCCCTACAGCGGGTACATCTCCTGAAAGGGCGAAGCTGCACGACCAGTCCCTGGCATCTCGCACAAACCATGCCCAAGGCCTCTGCATCTCTGCACGTGTAGAGGGCAAAGCGACCTCGGGGCTTCAGCCAGATCACTGATCATTCTGATGTGAGAAAAAGGTTAGCAGATAGAAGTGGATTCAGGCACACTCTTGGCTTCGTCGCCACTCGATACCGAGTGGGTACAGCTCACCCGGATAGTCACTTAATAGCACTAGTAGCCGGCGTGATGCTGGAACAATGACTCAGTCCCCTCCAAGGACCAAATCAAGGAGATCCCTCCTGAACTTTCAACACTCCGCAGAGGCAGTCTGCGAAGTGAGGAATCCTTCCCTCCGACAGGTCACCAGGCCTTTCCCGAGTCAGCAATACTCTATTACTCGCCCTCTTGTTATGGGATCGATACTCCCCTGGTTTCCTCTGTGTCAGATCGGTTACCCTCTCGCGGGTTCCCTGGACTCCTCTTCGGTTGCAGACCCCCTCAAAGGTACTTGGCCTACCTGGAACTCTGTAGCCTCAGGCCGAAGTGCCTGAGACTCCTCTATCAAGATGGGGCGCACCCCTCTCTGAGGGGTAGCTCCCTCCGGGCAGTGTGCCCCGGAATTGTCTCTCATCCGGGCATAGGCCCAGGAAATTCGCTCCCCTCCGGGCATGGGTCCTGGGAATTGGCTTCCTGTGTAATGGTGTCTGCCCCTTATATATCCTCTCCCGGCATCTACAACAGGCCAGAATCGCCCACCAACGGCAGCCTAGAGAGGACATCCAATTACCTACTCCATCACCTGTGGTTCAACCCCGGGTACAGGGGACAACACCACCTATACGCCCAAAGGGGAACTGCACGCCAGGTGACACAGCAGTAAGACAGAGCCCAAATAATTAAGAGACCCGAGCCAAACTATTGCTCTGGTCACCCCCGCTACACTCAAATAGAGTGTCTGCTGTTCCTATGCATTTTTAGTGCTTTTTGCATTTTGCAGATTTGCAGTTCAGTCCATTTAACATGGTTTCCTATGGAACACATTCTGTAGTGCATATCTGCAAAATGCAAAAAGCACTAAAACTGCATAGGTGTGAATCAGGCCTTATAGAATGTGAGCTCTACCACCATCTATATCTTCCCTTATACCCTAGTAGATTGTTACCTCTTCTTTAACCTTACTTTATGCGCTAGTTGACTGTAAGCTCTTCAAAGGAGCTGACATGCCTGCTATGTGACAATATAAAAGTTGAGGTCTATTTATGGAGGCATAAGTGGCCCGTTGAACCCCTGACAATTCTTCTGTCTGTAGTCTATGCAAATTGCATACTCTGATTTCCCAATTTGCATGTTAACATGACCACTGCATAGGGATTCTGACATCTCTGAACCTCGAATTTTAAAGTAAACAGGGAAGATCTGAGAATGGCAGTTTCATAATCTCTTCTGGCCTTCTATCCTGCAATAGCAAACAGTGCTTCCAGGCTCACAAAAGAGCCCAGTTAGCACTGGGGCTATGAGGCAGGTAGAGCTGAATGGCTTGCTGTATAGCCACTTGGAAATGCTTCCATCCCACTAAACATAGAAAGGGTGTTTTTTTTATGTTTGTAGCCCATGAACATCTACCGTGCCCTAAGCAACTGCCAAGGCCATCCTATGGGTGATCTGGCTTTAATCTATATTACAGTATAGCAGTGTTTGCACCACTCTTTTCTATTTTGTCTCACCTAAATGCAACATGCTGAAAGTGGCACATTAAGGAATTGTGGAATTAAGGAATTTTAGTAATGGATGCTGTTGTTTTTAACACTGTTTTTTTATTTTTTATTTCAGATACACAGGACTGGAAAGACTATCTTCACCATCCATCCAAACCAGCAGGAATAAGTTACCACCAATTAATTCTGATACAGTGGAGCAAAATCTGTCTGTACCCGGTTCTCGTCATTCAGCTGTAAGATAGCATGCATATCGGTTAATTCAATAAAAAATTGAACTAGCTAATGTAAAGAACGCATAACTGTTACTGATAAAAATAGAAAGAAGCCAGTAATTTAAGCAGTATTTTTATCCTAATTGTGTAAGTAATTTAGTAAAAATCTTGTTCCCTGCCTAGCATTCTCTTTTCTATCTAACAGAACAGGGGAAAGTATCCTCACAGCCGGATCTCCAGTGCTGTACCTGATACTACAGGAAGGCGCCCCCTACGGGAGAGAACTGTCATTGTGGAACAATTTTCAAGACCCAATACAACTCACACTTTCAGGGTTTGTCAAATCGTATTTTGCGTCTTACGCTTTCTGTTTATTGTAAACAAATATGCTTTTTCTTTTGTATATTATTACACGGTTAGCCTAAAGATAAACTCCAGGCAGATAGCTAAACACAGCATAGAAATACATATATATGGGAGTTATTTTACCTGCGATAAAATGTGTAATTCTCTCCATCCTGTTTTGAAAAATACACATTCTATGAGACAGCAATGTTAGTGACCTGACTATTCACTATTGCAGTTAAGCAACTAAGTTAGGTCACCTTCTTGCCCTCAACTTGTTATTGGATAATGAAGGGACAGTACCTGTACCCTCCCTTTGTCAGCTTACTGTATATGTATTGCAGTACAGCTCAATGGCACTAGTGCTCTCCATCTCTCTTCCAATCTGAGTGCAGCTGTATAACAGATTAAAAGAGACTGATATAAAATGAAAATCAGGCATTTAAATCAGTTTAATTTAAAAATACACTTTTATCTTTGATAAACATAAAACTGCATTAGTTGGTGTTTTTATATCTGGAGTCCAGCAATAAACATATTGTTAATGCATAACTTATTTTTATTACAGTCAGAGACATCTCATAGAAGATCTTTTACTCCTTTGGATTTTGCGACTCACACATGGACAGGACAAGCTTTCCTAACAAGTAAGATCCCATCTTATGCAATACAGTATAATATTACTTAATGCCAAAGCCATAAAACCCAGGAAACAAATCAAAATACAAACAAATAAATCCATCGAACACTCAACCACATAGGTGTGAACCTAACATAAGTAGTGTAAGGTCCTCCACCTTTTGGTATCTCTCTTTTATACTCTAGTATATTGTAAATTATTCCACCTTTTTGTATTCTTTCTTTGCATCCTTATAGATTGTCCTATTATTGATTATTCTCCATTATATCCCATTAGAGTGTAAAGTCAACTTTTTGTATCCTCCCTTTACCCCGTAATAGAGGGTAAGCTCTTAAACCCTCTGCTTCCTCTCATATTCTACAATATATTGTAAGCTGTTCTGCCTTTTACCCCAAAGCTCTTCCACCTTTTGTATTCTCCCCAATTCCCTAAGAGATTGTAACCTTTCCTGCTTTCTGTATCTTCCCTTATACTTTTATATATTGTAAGCTATTCTACCTGTGTATCCCCCCTGAAACTCCAATAGAGTGTCTGCTGTTCCACCTTGTGTATACTCTTCTAGGCGTAATTCACACCTATGCACTTTTAGTGCTTTTTGCATTTTGCAGATTTGCACTCCAGTCCATTTAACATGGTTTCCTATGGAACACGTTCTGTAGTGCAAATCTGCAAAATGTAAAAAGCACTAAAAATGCATAGGTGTGAATCAGGCCTTAGGCCCTAATAGAATGTGAGCTCTTCCAACATCTATATCTTCCCTTATACCCTAGTAGATTGTTAGTCCTTCCACTTTCTTTAACCTTACCTTATGTGCTAGTTGACCGTAAGCTCTTCAAAGGAGCTGACATGCCTGCTGTATGACAGTCTAAAAGTTGGTCAATTTATGGAGGCATAAGTGGCCCGTTGAATCCCTGACACTTCTTCTGTCTGTAGTCAATGCAAATTGCATACTTCAGGAGTGTGTTTCCAAGTAGCGGGGAATCTGAACTATCCATTCATGGATTACTCAGCTGCAGCTTTAGCTTGAGAGACACTTTTCATACACTTGCAAGTATGTCCATACTCGCGAGTGTACGTAAAGTGAGTGTACTTAAAGCGGAGCTCCACCCTAAAGTGGAACTTCCGCTCATCGGAACCCTCCCCCCCTCCGGTGTCACAATTGACACCTTTCAGGGGGGAGGGGGGTGAAGATACCTGTCTAAGACAAAACAGACTGGGAGGAGGCCTCCTTAAGCAAAGAATCATTTGGAAATCCTTTGTCCAAACCCTACCAGTTGGTACGCAACAGTCTATAATGAATTGTTTCCAAAATACCCAGTGCTATCAAACTAGATTGCTAATTAATTAACCTACAATTGATTATGTATCCTCCACTTCCTTGGAAATATCCGTTAAAACCTGGTAGTTAAGGCCTCCCCCCTTTCCATCTCCAATTATCAATTTTTTAACTGACCGCTGTACATCCTGGTGCTTACTATGACTCCTTTCTAGACCATGTTTTGCTAGTTTACTTTTGAAAATATTTTTTAGGAACTGTATATTGTCATGTTCTATTCTTTATTCCGCCAAATGTGGTGTCCCCTGACATTTTTAATTTTTTTAAATGTGTTCTTACCCAAAATATAAAAAAAAAAAATCTAAACAGAAAGTCATTTTTAAAAATAGTTTATCTTGTATATATTTTTCAAATGAATATCTATCTCTTTTAGTCCTCTTGCATGTGGCCTGGGTGCCTCAGCTATAGCATATTTTAATCCATAGGGCTGTAATACAGAAAGCGCTGTGCTCCTGTAACTGCTGGCACATTTATGGGGGTCACTTTTGTGTCCTTAGGACTAAAATACTCTGCAGCTTAGGGGCATCACAACAACAAACTTATTTTATACTGTACGGTATGCTCATTTTTACAGCTTTGTGCAAGAGGCCTTAAACTGATTTTTGTACTATTATATATCAGTATAGACTTAAAGGGGTTGTAAAGGTTTGTTTTTTATTTTCTAAATAGGTTCCTTTAAGCTAGTGCATTGTTGGTTTACTTACCTTTTCCTTCCATTTCCCTTCTAAATGTTTTTTTTCTTTGTCTGAATCTCTCACTTCCTGTTCCTCCTTAGTAAGCTTGCCCCCATCATCCGAGACGTTCTGGCTGGGGGTTAGTCAGCGTGCTCGCCCCCTCCCTTGTGTTCACAGCGTCTCCCCGCAGGGATGTAGTCCCAAGGGAGGGGGCGAGCACGCTGACTAACCCCTAGCCAGAATGGCTCGGATGATGGGGGCAAGCTTACTGAGGAGAAACAGGAAGTGAGAAATTCAGACAAAGAAAAAAAACATTTAGAAGGGAAATCGAAGGAAAAGGTAAGTGAACCAACAATGCACTAGCTTAAAGGAACCTATTTAGAAAATAAAAGCGAACCTTTACAACCCCTTTAAACCCGTTGAGCCTTCCTTCTAGGCTAGATTGATAACAATAATATTTTAATCAAATAATTTTTATTAAGAATATAAAGTCATAGATACAAGGAGTGGAATTTGACAAGCTGCAAATTGCTGTACATTACAAATAATGTCGACAAATGTGATGGTTATACATAAATTTCTACAACTCTGTGGCATTACACTCCTACATCTGATGCTAGATTCAACTTCAAAAATTTTTTTGAGTGAAAACGTAGAACGATGTAACATCTAGGCACATCTTTACAATCTGAATCTTGTAGTTTAATACGGACTTTAAGCCCTCCATATCAGCTATGGAGGATTTGACATTGGTTATAACTGAACTCAGATTGGGGGAAAGGGGAGATAGATGAAGAGGAGTACAGTGAGAAAGTTAAGTATGAAAGAGGGTAAGAAATGGTATAGAAAATAGAATATAATTATGGTACTGGGCATTACAACCCATGGGATTTGAAATTGGACCTCCATATCCTCCAGTGAGATTCATATCTGGAGATGCAACCGTCCCTGTATGCTAATATTTTTTCGTATTCTGCAATAGCGTTGACTTTTGTGATCACCTCTCCTTTACTGGGAATTTCATTCGTTTTCCACTTACTCATTACCAGAGACCTTGCTGCAAACAGAATGTGCATGGCTATTGACCTAACTGATAGTGGGTATTCAGACATGTCAATGCTCAATATAGCTTTTTCAATGGTAGGTTGTACAAATACTCCAGTTATTTTCGATATGAGTTTGAACATTTCAGACCAGAAGCTGCGGAGGTGGAGGCATGCCCACACCATGTGCGACAACGTCCCCACCTGTCCACACCCCCTCCAACATAGATTAGACTGCGCCTCAGAGAACTTGGCCATTATATATGGAGTGTAGTGCCATCTTATCCAAAGTTTTTGAGCCAATTCCTCATAATTTGAGCAACGTGAGAATTGATGTGTGTTTTTAATCGCTAGGAGCCACTGTTGTTCAGAAAAGACCTTGTGCAACTCTTTTTCCCACTTCAGTAGTGGGTTGAATTTACAGAAAACCTTTTTGGAATTTAGTGTACTATACATAAGAGATATGCCTTTTGCCTTTGGGTCGGATGAATTCAAGTATGTCCATACTAGTTTGGGGACGAGGATGTTTGTGTTGTTGAACTTTTGATAATAGGAAGAGATTTGTTGGTAAGTCAGAAATTCAGATGATGGTATTCCATATTTGGATTGTATGTCAGAGAACGCGATCAATTTGCTATTTACTACAATATCCTCAAGATTTTTAATTCCTTTCTGTACCCACTGAGTCAGGGAGATATTGGGAATCAACCAATTGAGGGTTTCAATAAGAATAGGAACCTCAGTATTAGGTAGGGTTGAGTGTGATACCTCCGCTAGGTAAGTCCAAGCGTGCAATGTTGCCTGTATTGTGGGATGTGCTATTAAAATCTTGGAGGTGACAGAGTTTGTGCCTGGATAAGGGAAACCAGCGATCTGGGGTATATCCATTCTTGTTCTAATTGGCTCCAGGGTGTACTCTTATCTTGCGCATACCAACCTTTAAGCTGGTCTAATATTGACGCTATATAGTAATCTTTCAAAATAGGTACACCCAGGCCGCCAACTGATTTGTGTTTCTTCTGCATAATTTGGGGAACTCTCGCCTTTTTGCCCGCCCAAATGAAGGTTGATAGTTGTTTTTGTGCTATGGTAAAGAAAGATCTTGGAATGGGAATCGGAAGTGCTCTAAAGAGATAGGTTAGTTTTGGTAAAAGTAACATCTTATATGCCGCTATGCGGCCTGACCACGAAATGTAGTGTTTTTGGAGTCTAGACATTTCTTTTTGTAAGTCTGTTATTAAGGGTACAAAGTTAAGCTCATAAAGGTTTGAGACCGGGGAGGTCAACTTGGTACCCAGGTAGGTTATTGAATCTGAAGACCATGTGTATGGTAGATCCCTCCGGAGGGCTTTTTTAAGATCTCCGTCAAGTGCTATACCCAGTATGCTGGACTTAGAGGCATTTACTTTATAGTAAGCTACCTTACTAAATAGGGTAAGGATGTCATGTGCAGCCGGAAGGGATACACCAGGATCAGATAATGTCAATATGACATCATCTGCGAAAAGAGATATTTTGTGGTGGGTGTTTTGTGAGGTGATGCCCTGGATTAGCGGGTGAGCCCTGATTTTTTCCGCTAGTGGCTCCATCACCAGGGCGAATATCAATGGGGACAGGGGACATCCCTGCCTAGTCCCATTCGATATTCGAAAGTTCCTGGAGAACATTCCCTCCGTATAGACGAAGGCAGATGGGGTTGAATACAATGCCAGAATTGCTCTTTGGATTGGGCCAATCAGACCGAATTTCTCCAAAACACTGGTCAAATAGCCCCAGTGCACTCTGTCAAAGGCCTTCTCTGCATCCAAAGTGAGAAGCAGAGAAGGCCTTTTATTTTTTTCGGCCAGGTGAATCAGATTAATCATCCTCCTGGTCGCTTCTGTGGCCTGGCGGCCCAGAACAAAGCCCACCTGGTCTTGGTCAATGAGATGTGGAAGTAGGCCTGAAAGTCTGTTTGCAATTAGTTTGGCATAGACTTTAATGTCCACATTTAAAAGTGAAATGGGCCTAAAGTTTTGTGGGGTAGTTGGATCTTTACCTGGTTTGGGCAAGGTGATGATAGTAGCAGTGAGCATTTCTTGTGGGAATGAAGCCTGGTGTATTGCAGCATCAAACATCTGATTCATAAAAGGTGAAAGTTCTGCACTGAACAATTGGTAGTACTCAGAGGAATAACCATCGGGACCTGGTGCTTTATTGTGCGGTAATTTTCTAATTTGTTTTTCTATTTCAGGAATTGTAAAGGGCTGGTTCAGTAAGTCCAGGTCTGTGTTGGACAGTGTAGGAATTTTTACAGAGGCCAGGAATTCTCTGATTAATGTGTCTGATGGTTGGGGGGTGTTTAGGTCGTCTTTTAAATTATAGAGTGATTCATAGTAGTCGCAGAAGGCTTCTGCGATATCTTTGGGATTGGAGACTTTCAGTCCTGTTTTAGGGTTCAAGATGTGCGGAATCCTTTGTTTAACCACCCGATCTTTTAGTTGGTTTGCCAGCAATTTCCCCGCCTTATTGCCACATCTGTAGGTATTTGCTCTTAACGTACGTAGGCGTTTATTTTGCTGGGAAATCAAAAGCGCTCTTAATTCCTGTCTGGCGTAGAATAGAGAATCTCGCAAAGCCTGTGTAGTATGTTGTTTATTGAGGGATTCTAGGTTCTGTATTTTGGTTAGTAGATCATCTAGTTGTTTCGACCGTTGCCTCTTGAGTCTAGAGCTAAGTTGTATAAGTAGGCCACGGATATATACCTTATGTGTATTCCAGAGTGTGAAGGGATTGTTGACCGAAGGAGCATTGATATTAAAGAACTCTTTTAGTGCCTTTCTAATTTGTATTGAATTTTCGGGGCATGACAAGGAATATATGTCGTTCCGCCACCTGTTAGCTCTGGTTTCGGCTTCACGATCCCCCACCACAATGGAAGTTGGTGCATGATCGGACCATGTTATCACATGTATTTCAGATTTAACAATTTTTTGCAACATAAATTTATCTACAAGGAACAAGTCTATGCGTGAGTAGGTATGGTGGACATTTGAAAAAAAAGTAAAGTCTCTCTCTGAGGAGTGTTGACATCTCCACACATCAAAAAGCCCAGAGGACGTTATAAATTGGGCTATTGTAGCCCTCCGTATGCTGTTGGGGGAAGCGCCCGAGTAGTCTAAATCCTTAGCTGGGATCGCATTGAAATCCCCGCACATAATGACATGTCCCTGTTTTAGGTAATCAACTTTTTTCCATATCTTTTTCAAAAAACGAAGTTGGTTCGTGTTAGGTAGATATAGGTTTACCAACGTTAATTTTATCGATGAGATTTCGCAAATAAGTATGATAAATCTGCCAGAAACATCTAGATGGGAATCCAGATGTACAAACTGGGTAGAGTCTCTGACTGCAATTGCTACTCCACCTTTTTTTTTCGGGCCATTTGCCATATAGACATGCGGGAACCTACTGTGAGTAAATGATGGGGGCCTGTGAGTATTGAAATGGGTCTCTTGAAAACAAATAATGTCACTTTTTAGTCGTGTCGCTTCTTTCCAAGCCATTTGACGTTTGTGTGGGCTGTTCAGGCCTTTCACATTAAACGAAGATATCGTAAAGGGCATCGTAGCAGATGGATTAGTAGGGAGTCCTAAAATGTGTAGATGCCAAGCAGTGTGGACTATGCGTTACCTTGCACGAAGACAGTTGGAGATGGTTTACAAGCAGGTTTGGACGTAGAGTTGGTATGGTAATTTCCCTCGGGATCTCTCTTGGTGGATATTGGGTCCTTGCGTTGGGAGTCCTGTACCGGTAAAATAAAAATTACGGGGAGAGGGAAGAAAGAGGAAAACAAGGAGAGCAAAGGGAACAAAACAGTACTCAAGGGGGAAAGAATTATCAAAAACCGTAAAAAAACGTGCGATTCCTCAAGGAATCTGTGCGGATTAAGTACCGCTATAGATGGGGGGTATTGAGAAGAAAAAAAATCTGTGGCATTCTCCTGGGCTTCCAGGGGGATTGTGATGAATTAAGAATATCTGGGTAGATTTCAGCTTGTTTCCTCATCTGAATTTGCTCGGGAGGAAGAAGGGGAGTGAGTGCCACTTCCCTCATGTGCAGTAGGAGCTAAGATTTGCCAATCTCTCAAAAGCCTCAGGCCTTCCTTTATGTTGGCTATAGTGTGAGTTGCGCCATCTTTTGTAATCATCAGCTTGGCAGGGTATAGCCACCTGTATGGAATATGATGATTATTCAACGGTTTGGTAATCGTGGCAAGTTGTCTGCGTTGCTGCATGGTAAACGCAGAGAGGTCTGCAAAGAAGGAGAGCTCCTGTAGGTCTTGTGGCAGTTCATCTCGACGCCTCACAGACATCATAAACCGGTCCTTTATATGGTAAAAGTGAATCCGGACTATAGTGTCTCTGGGAAGATGTGCTGGAATATTTTTTGGTCTTGGCAGCCGGTGTATACGATCAATTACTAGATCTTCCAGCGGTGTGTCAGGCAGCGCCATTTTCATGATGTTTAGGAAGTGTGCTTTTAAGTCTGGGGGTTTGACAGATTCGGGGATTCCACGGATCTTGACGTTGTTACGTCTGGATCTGTCCTCCAGATTTGCTAATTTGGTGTTGATTTTCATCAGCTCGACATCCCTGTCAGTGTGAGCATCCACCATATCATTAAACGTGGCCGCAAACTCCCCCATTTTAGATTCTATGTGGGACACTCTACCAGACACCTCAGCCACCTCTGATTTAAACTGCTGGGTGATACTCATCATGTCAGCATGTAATGTAGAGCGTAGGGACACCAGCATATCCTTCATGGTGGTGTCCATGATCGGTTGGTTTAGTGTGGGGAAGTCAGTAATGGAGTCCTGCAACTCCCTGGTGTCATCTAAGGAAGAGCTTAAGCCGCTTACCTCCTCCGCTGATGGCGATGTAACCGATGTTCTCTGTTTGCTCTTGGCCGGGCTGGAGGTAGCTGATGGAGGGGGAGAGTAGTGCGAGTGACCCTGCTTATAAGTGCCGCCGGAATAGAGACCGCGCTGCTGTGTCGGGCCTCGTGTTGTCCCTGTGGAGGAGCCGGCGCCATTTTGGCTGGCATGTCGGCGCGGCTGCACGAAGAAGTCTGACATCTTCCCCAGCTTAGGATATTCCTTCCGTTTGCGGGAAGGCATCTAGGAGGGTGTCCGCGTAGACTCTGGCCGGTTTGCGGTGAGAAACGAGGCTGATAGTCGCTCTAAGTCCCCTGCAAGCCCAGGATGATGAGGAGCCGAATCAGTATGCTGCCATCCGCTCCGGCTGCTAGCCACGCCCCCCGATAACAATAATATTTTATTGATAACCAATTCCTACCTATCTTCTATCTATAAATAGTTCTAGTGGGGGCAAGGGAGTGCTTAAGTTCAGTATATAGTATAAAATAATATATGCAATTTCCAACAAACTAACCATTTTCCTTGTATTCCTGTCTATATAACTTCAGCCCCGGGCCATTTGGCTGGCCAAAGACCAGAGCACTTTTTGCGGTTCGGCACTGCGTCGCTTTAACTGACAATTGCATGGTCATGCGACGTGGCTCCCAAACAAAATTTACAATTTTTTTCCCCTACAAATAGAGCTTTCTTTTGGTGGTATTTGATCACCTCTGATTTTAATTTTTTGCGCTATAAACAAAAAAAAAGCGACAATTTTGAAGAAAAAAAAGCAATATTTTTTACTTTTTGCTATAATAAATATCCCCAAAAAATATATAAAAAATATATACGTATTCTTCTACATATTTTTTGGTAAAAAAAATCTCAATATGCTCCTGTTAGGGGTGCTGGGAGGTGTAAGACCTTGAGCCGATTGGTCTTAACTCATCTTAATACTATCCGATAGTCAGGGTTCTTCGGCGATGTGGTATGGCCCAAGGGTATTTCAATATGAAACTTCTCTACCTGCTGGTGTTATGTGTACTACTCCCTTTCCTTTGTATATGCTACTGTCTTCATCTGTATCACATTTATTTATTTCAAAATAAAAACTTTTTGAAACTAAAAAAAAAATCGCAATAAGCGTTCATTAATTGGTTTGCGCAAAAGTTATAGCGTCTACAAAATAGAGGATAGTTTTATGGAGTTTTTATAAAAAATTTTTTTTACTAGTAATGGCGGTAATCAGCAAATTTTATTGTGATTGCGACATTATGGCGGACACATCGGGCACTTTTGGCGCCATTTTGGGACCATTCACATTTACACAGCGATCAGTGCTATAAATATGCACTTATTACTGTGTAAATGTGACTGGCAGTGAAGGGGTTAACCAGGAGGGGGCGCTGAAGGGGTTAAGTGTGTCCTAGGGATGTGTTCTAACTGTAGGGGGGATGGGCTATGTGTGACACGATACTGATCACCGCTCCCGATGACAGGGAGCTGTGATCATCGTCCTGTCACTAGGAAGAATGGGGAAATGCTTGTTTACATTAGCATTTCCCCGTTCTTCCTCTCCGTGAGACGATCGCGGGTATCCCGCGGACATCCAGTCCGCGGGCCCCTTGATCACACTCACGGAGCTTGCGGTGGGCGTCTTAAAGGTGATGTACAGGTACGTTAATCTACCTGTACATGCCATTCTGCCTACGTATATCGGCGTGAGCCGGTCTTTAACCGGTTAAAATGGGTTTTTACTTGGGAAAAGAATACCTAACCTCAGAGATTTTCCATAGATTTTCCATAGATTATACTAAAAGTCTTTTTAGCCAAAGTTAGTGCTGCTGGTTGGCTGGAATAACAGCCCATGCCTCCGAAATGTGTTGATTATGTTGGTGCTATTGAAAGGGGTTTTTACATAGCATTAATGAAAGTAGAAAATTCCTTGCAAAAATCGCTTCAAAAAGTATTGATGCTTGGTCATGGCTGGATCCCTCAGCTTCACATAACTTTACTAGACTCTACTGATGAGATCTGAATGCCAGAAGTAAAAATGGTTGCACAGGAGGTATCTCTTATCTTCATGCTGATATCTTAATGAAACACCTATCACAAATGAAAGGGGTGAGAATGTGAATCTCCTGGGTGGAGATGAGTAGTGCAGGAACAGATATAAGTTAGGGTACATATTCAAATACTGACATCTATCCAAAACTGAAATAATTTGTTTTGGATAAAGGGCCCTTTAACAATTTCCAGTGATGTCAGAAACAGCTTATAGCATAAATTGAGTTTAAAAAAATCAGCACAAGAGACAATGGGGTTGATTTACTAAAGGTAAATAGAGCTTAGTAAATGAGGGAGAGCTGACTTCCATCATCCAATTACGTGCAAGCAAAAATGCTGTTTTTATTTTAAATATCCCTTGCATGGGATTGGGGGTTTTGTGTAAAGTTTTTCAAAAGTGCACAGTCTATTTGCCTTTAGTAAAATCAACCTATTTATTACTATTAATCTGGTGTGTCTCTTTAACTGCTATCACCAGCTTTCATTAAAATCTTCCGCCTTTTGAGCCCCCCTCACCCATTCTATGAAGTAAAGAGGTTGTAAACCTCAGAAAAAAATAAACATGCAAGACAAAGGCATAATGAGCTAGAATGCATCGCATACTAGCTCATTGTGAAATGATTACCTTACAACAATGCCCTGCAGTGCTGCCCGCACTCCACTCCGCAGACATCTTTCCCGGAGTTACTCCCGGGTTCGCGCTGGGATTGGCTGGAGCCGCGCTGACGTCACTCCCATGCATGCGCACGGGTGCCGCCAGTCACAGCACGGGTCCTGAAGAAATGGCACCAATGACGTTGGCGGCAGCATATATAGGAAATATCTCCTAAACGGTGGAAGTTTAGGAGATATTTACAGTGCCTTCAGGTAAGCCTCACTATAGGCTTACCTGTAGGTACAATTAAAGAGGAAGACTTTACTTCCTCTTTAATCATCATCTATGAGTGGAGGGGGGTAATGAACAATTGACTCATCCACCTATCCTCCATTCATAGATTACAATTCATTCATAGAAGCTATAGTACAGTTTCTTTGATTTGTGGAGGTGGGTGGAAATTGTGGGCATAGTCACACCTTCTTGAGTGCCTGTCACAACTGTTCCCTTATTCCTGGGTGGGGTGGGGGGGTGTGTATCAAAGGAGGAAAATTTTAAGGAATGCAATAGCCTGCAGCACAATGTACACATCAGATTACGAGTAAGTAATGTACCTTGTTTTCTTTTTTTATTTTAACTTAGGCTTTAACAACCATGCTGGAGAGTGTCGCATTATAACTAGAAGTAACAATAATTTACTTTTTTACTTTCAATGAGAGGTCAAACAATAGGCGTTTAGGTCCATCTGGATGGGGCGAGTTGGGCTTAACTCATCCCCTTCACAATATACTATAAGCTGAACCTATCACCAGAACATGTATGTGCATGGGTAACAATTAATTTTCTAAACAGCCAATGCCTCCATTAAATAATTTCTATGATTGCGAATGATTATAAAAAATATAAATGTATATGTTTTGTTTTTTCCATCAAGGTTCCCAGTATCAACCAAAATCATTTCAGAGGAATCCACCAAATGCGAGAAGAAAATTTCAAGTTGCCTCCTAATGAGCAGTAACATGGACAATGCTTTGTACCTAATTAGTGGGTGCACAGGTCTCCAAATCCATGCGTTCACAAATAGTTCTTGAATGTAACAAACTGGCCACTTTTATAAAAGACTCTTTAAGAGATTTGTTTGACAATATGAGGATCTAGGCTAATGTATTTAACATAATATAATTATGTAATGTACCTAGAACAATACAATAATTTCATGCAGAAAGCTGTGTGAAAAAAAAAACATGTTGCTCCTCCCCTTGGTAAACGTTTTGTATAAAGCTGGTGATACACTGTGCGAAATTCCTTAGGAACTGGCTGAAATTCTCTTCATTCGACAAAAGTTGATAGCTCAATTGACTTATGCCGAAGAAACCTGCTGGAATTTTTTTTGGCTGAACAGTGGCTGCAACCAATGTTTGAGTTTTTGGACAGCCCTGGCTGTTAAAATAAATAGCTGCAGTCGGAGATTCATTTGTCTGTGCTGTATAGCTTGGATGGAGGAATCTGAGAAGTTTCGGTCCATAGACTGAAAAAAAATAAAAAACGATGAATGTATGGCCAACTTAAGCGTAGCAAATCATATATCCTAGTGGATAAAGCACTTTTTAGCTAGGACAATATCATAATTATGTCCAGTAGCACAGTTTTACACCAAGAAAAGCACACAAAATTATTGAAACCAGAGCTTTTAAGAATATTGTAATCTTTCATGATAATACTCTACTAAATACTAAACCTTCCAAAGCTCCACTTCTAATTCTGGGCAAACTGAAAACTGGCTTATAGACCCTGATGATAGGCTGTTCAGGCAATCTATCACATTGGCAATGCCTTCTCTTCACTACCCTAAAAGTATGTCAGAGCACTCCAATAGCATTAACAATGATTAGAACACAGAGGATAAATTCTACCATCTTATTGTGTTTACCATATGCCAGTTCAGTTCACATAGCTTAATGTGCTTCATTTAGTTGAAGGGTACCCCAAATAGGATCAGTGAAGAGACTCGGGTTGCTCCAGGGTAATATAGTAAAATGCAGCACTTCATAGAATGGTGCCTACTTAGCACATAGGATTTTTTTAAGCTATAAAAACAGCAGTGATAATGTGCAACGTTTGGTAGCATAGGGATTTCAGTTTATTGAGCTAAAATCAGTGAGAGATAAACACTGAATTATTGTTATTCCTTATGGCTTTTGATTGTTCTCTTTTACCTTATGGAATAGGCTAGATTATAATATCATATAGCTGGAGATTATATACCATGTTTTTACATGATTTCCCATGTAATTATACAGAATTTTTATACACACATTTGCAGTATTTCATGCATCAGCATGTTATGTAATCAGATCAGTAGTTTCATGTTATTGCAACAAAAATAGTTTTATTCCAACATCATAAGCCATTTGTGCAATGTTGGAGTATGTGTCACAGACATATTCACTATCATTTCACATTACATTTGTTACATAACGCACAACTGATTCATTTATACGTTTCTTTAATTTATACTCTTTGGGGAGAAGCAATCAGATTGGTTGGAAAACCTTGTTAGTTCACTATTGTTCTATCCCTGATATGTCAGCACTAGAGGTTACTGCAGCATGCCTCCCATGTACTAAGCCACAGCCTATATACAAGCAGGGGCCCAACAGCTGGCAAAGATACCTGAGAGTGCTCCTGTCCAACTTAATTTTCCATGCCACGTAAGGGGCTAAGCATACAGGCATAGTAGCACATCTAAAGAGACACAGCTGGATATCAGGCTTATGGTGTAAAAAAGCTTACATTGCTGAACAAATTTTGGTATGCACATGCAGTAAAAGTCTGTGCTGACCTTTCACATATGTGTCTGAAATCCTCCTATCAATACAAGAGACTATTTAAGAGCTCTGTGCATCAATCTGCATCTTTTCATATGCAGCTTTAAGCCCTAAATTATTGGTAAAGAAGATTCATACAATCTGGTAAAGATAAATGTCTCCATTGCCCAGAGCAACTAATTGGGTTCAAGCATTCATTATCAAACCTACACTCAAGATAAAAGCTCAGATCTGTTGTTTCTTCCCCCACAAACACATCCATTTTTATTTTTTTAAATCAGAAAAAAGATTTATTGTGCCAACCAAATAAAATACAGATTACAGATTACAGATCACATTCAAAAGAACAGTGTTTGTTACAGCTGTGAAGCATGAGCAAAGAAAATAAAGCAGTGGCACCAAAAGCATATCTTGACAAAGAAGGAAAGAAACGCTGCGCTGGGTGGGCAAGTGTGACCCCGCCAACCCAACACAACCAAACATAAGGCCAACGGGCCACTTAATAAACAATATCGCCCACAGTCTACCCGCCTAATTGAACCCGCCCCCTCTATAAACAGAGGTCGTGTACATAGATTACATTGCCTGCACAATGAATACCCAAAATGGAGTCCGTTCTCCATTCAAAAACCAGTGCCTCCTATACTTGTAGCAACCGATTCAAAATCAGTCGTGGGGGTGCCAGCCCAGGGGTTTCCAACCAGGCCTGCCATATGGAGTAAAATTTTCGGGCTGCATTTCTATGATGATATGTTAGGTGCTTCCGTATAAGGATGTAGTTAACCTGGTCTACCCATTGTTGTTTGGTCAGGACGTGTGGGGATAGCCAAAACCTGGCCACCAGCTTTCGAGCTAAATACAATATTCTGATCACCACTATATTAATAGAGGGGGGGGGGTATACTTCTTCATCTATCGCTCCCAAGATGCATATTAGGGGATCCACAGGGACCCTGACTTGATATTACTGAGGTTATTTCCTCAGTCTATCACCCCAATACCGGTGCAACCTGGGACAGCGCCACATCAGGTGAATGAGCGACCCCTCCTCCCCACAATGTTTAGGGCATATAGATGAGTCTCTCCTTCCCCAACGATGCCGTTGTATAGGTGTGCGATAGGCCCTATGCAATAAAAATAAGTGAGATAATCTGTGCGATTGCGATACAGAAGTGAGTGGTCCTGCTTGCAAACATATGTCCCAGGTTTAGCTATCTATGTCTCCTAGGTCCTCTGTCTAGCCCCGTCTACTCGGTAAAGTCGCTGAGTCTTGTATGGATGACAATAGACAAGAATAGATATGTGATAATAGGCCCTTTTTCTCCTGACTGAAAAAAACGTCCTTTATCGGGGAATGACTGGTAAGTAGGAGAGTAGAAATCCGGCCCTGGGCCTGTAGAGCATGTCGGACCTGAAGGTATCTATAAAACTGATGTCTGGGAGGTTAAATTCTGTCTGTAGTTCCAGAAACAATTTTAGTACGTTTCGAGTATACAATTGGGCAATATTGCAAATACCAGCCAGCCTCCATGTCTGGAAACCGTCCATTTTGAATATTTCCACTAAATTAGGGTTATCCCATAATGGGGTGTCTTCAAGAAATCCTGAAATCCGCAAACTAGACCTAACCGTGGTCCAGAGTTTTTTCAGAAGAACAAACACATCCATTTTTATTAAAGTATATCAATTACTAGAGAATGCAGAACCTAAAGTAGGTAATCACCAGAAAGATCCAGAAATCTAAAAATATTTAAAAGAATATTTTGCATTGTAGGTAACATTGCTACAGTCAGTGAGGTTGATTTACAAAAGAAGTAGAGACTGTTCTCAGTTGTATGTCTAGGCCAAAAATCCCAGTGCAGTACACAATAGATGTATTTACCTATGTTTTGTGTCTTTAAAAATACTTCAAGTACAGAAAATACCTCTTAAACTGCCAGATCAAGTGAACTTATAGGGGTTGATTTACTAAAGGCAAAAAGACTGTGCACTTTGCAAGAGAATTTGCTCCAGAGCTTTGTGAATGAGCGAAGCTCTGCTGATTTCCATCATCCAACTATTTGCAAGCTAAAATGCAACTTTTTTTTATTTCCTTGCATGTGATTAGGTACTCTTTGCAAAGTGAAGGGTTACCTCATTTACTAAGCTCTGGAGCAACTGCACTTGCAGAGGGCAACTGCATTTTGCAAAGTGCACAGTCTATTTGCCTTTAGTAAATCAACCCCAAAGTGTCCTATTTGAGCTGATAGCATGTTTCCTCTGCTGCACAGAAATCCCAAGCAGTGTTATAAGCCCTGCCACTTCTCCTATGCTAGACTACAGAACACCCCCTCTTATGTTAAATAAATAAATAGAGGGGTCTATGGTCTAGCAGGAAAGAACAGAGCATGGCTTGCAAGACTGCTTGAGATTTTGATATAGCAGTGTCAGAGTTGTCTGTGCAAACAGTAGTTTCTGCCAGGATCAACAGGCATTTTTCTGCACTTGGAAGTGTTTTTAAAGTGGCCAAACTTGGCAACGTGTGCATGTATTAAAGGGATTTTTCTTTTTTTTTTGCCTAGACATACACTTTAACAATTGAAATGTTTAATTCGCTAAATCAGCATTCATTGCAGTTATCAAATCATTTGGAATCAAAACCTTCCCTTATTTATTTTTCATATAAATGGGTGTAATCATAGTGATATAGCCATAGTGACGCGGCTTTATCATATTCACTATGTTATGTGAATATCCACTTTCCAAAGTTCCTTTAGTAAATCAACCCCAAAAAATATCTGTGTATACCTGGGTTCTTTGAGACAGGCTCCTTTTAACCCGCCTAGCGGTATTCGCGAGTCTGGCTTGGGGTAAGATTTCAGTACTGTAACGACACCCCAAATACGAAAGGGGGGAAAACGCCGTTTTAGATCTCTTCCCTCTCCTGGACACAAATTCACTGTCGATCCTCCACAGCCAGACGACCACTTCCCATAGGAATTAATCCTTCTGAAAGAACGAGACACACTCTGTATCTTTCTCTGGATAGACTGACTTCATTAAGAAAAACATTGTACTTTTTATACACATCCAATACTGCATTAACCTAAAATGAACAATGGTCCAGCTCCACCCACAACATAACCAGACCCAATACACATTATTTTGACACCTGTTAGGAGACAACAGGTTCTAATCCCCTTTTAGTTTAAATGACTAAATGACTTGTTAGGCTAGCTTTTGTCTCCCGATCAAAAGACTTTACACAATAGAAGCCTAACGACCTTCAATACACATCTCACAGTGAAAAGATTTGTAGCCTGTCTGTCTGAGTACAATCCACACAGGTATAGAATTAATTATCCCTATTCACACTAAAAGGGTCTTCAGATGCCCTTTTAGATTAATTTACATCACAACTGGCAGGTAACACATCTCTCAATTAACCTGTTGAGTTCAGAATAAAATAATCAGTACATATTGTGGACTAATATTACTATTTCAATTTTTAAGCAATCCAAGCCATATTCTTAATGTCCATGGTTTCCTGGCTCACCCTGTGTCCAAAGTGACCCCCCTGTCACACATCTCCCCTTTCGGCAGGAGACTAACACAGGAGGTGACCCCAGACGGGTTGACTCCGAAGTTAGTCCATAGGTCCATTCTTCTAATGCCGGTATCCACACAGTACCCCCAATAAATTGCTCCAAACAGAGCATTACTTACCCAGCCAACCTCTGCCTCTCTCAGAGAACATACCCGCCGCTGGGGAGAAGACAGGGTGGCTGGGCTCAGTCCGTCATGCTGTTGGGGATCTGGGCCGACTGCCCAGCATCCCTGGGGTATACAAGTGGAGACTGAAGTCCCATCCACTTGTGGTAGGTGAAAATCCCCCAGTGCTTGCAAAGCAAGGCTGACATCCTCCTGTCTCAGTGTCACACCATTTTCTGGGGTTGGGTCAGTGAAGACCGAAGTCCCATCCAGTACCACAGGAACTCCCTCTTCTGTTAGTTGAGAGCAGAGGCCCGCGGCACTCTGCTCTGTTGCCAGCTCTTCTGCTGGGTTGCTGTGAGTGGAGACCGCAGTCCCATCCACCGATATCAGCTCAAGTTGCAGTTATGTGCAGAGGCCAGTAGCATTCTGCCCTGCTGCCAGTGATTCAGCTGGGGGTAAAAGCTTTACCACCTCAGCTTGTTGCTGGAGAGAGGGGCCAACTGCCCCGGCTCCCTGAAACTCCACAGTTGTTTCCGGTGCTGGGCAGAGGTTGCTATCACTCTGCCCTGTTGCCAGCACTTCTGCTGGGGACTCCAAACCATCTGCTCTGGCTAACTGTTGGGGAGGGAAAAGGGCTGCTTCTCCTTCCTGCATCTCTGAAATCCCCTGGGAAAGAGGAACCATCACCTTCTCACCTCGGGCCTCCAAAACTGCCACGGGTGTAGAGCAGGGGTCTGCAGTACTTTGTCCTGCTGCCAGTACTTGAGCAGGCGATGCATAATCCATAACATCCTCTGAACAGTCCCTTAAGTCCATACCTTCTGTAATCTGTGGCTGGGGAGATGAGCCAACTGCCCTAGCTCCCTGGAACTCCATATCATCCACTTCGGCTTTAGGGATGGCAATCTTCAGATTTTCCACTGCTGATTCTTCAGCCAGGCTAGCTCCCTGGAACTCCATATCATCCACTTCGGCTTTAGGGATGGCAATCTTCAGATTTTCCACTGCCGATTCTTCAGCCAGGATTTCATAGTTGTCAACTGGTCTTTCCTGATAGTCCCAGGCAAAGGTAGCACCACCCTGCTGCTGAGCAGATTCTAGCAGCTGTCTGTAGGTGATCTCTGATTGCTGTATTTCCGCCATTCTCCGCTCATGTTGTCGCTCTAGTTCTCTCTCTTGTCGCTCTCGTTCTTTCTCTTGTCGCTCTAGTTCTTTCTCTTGTCGCTCTAGTTCTCTCTTTTGTCGCTGTAGTGTTTTCTCTTGTCGCTCATCCTGCAGCTGGATGCCTCTAATGGCTTCCTGTATGGCGGTCTCTGATGGGTTAGCACCATATAATGCCAACCGCTCTCGAACTCGTTGCTGAAACAAATCTTCAATTGACCGGGGTCTTGCATCACCATCCTTCTGGTCCATTTCGGCTAGCTCCCTGATCAAGGTGGCCTTGTTCTTTGTCCCACTGGTCCCTCCATGGCTCTCAAGTAGGTCTTTCAGCGTGGCTTTCCTGCCGGCTGCAAAGCTGGTCATTCACTGTGGTGGTTTGTAGTGTCCCAGGAACTGGAGGGAAAATCCTGCTGCTGCCAACCAATGTAACGACACCCCAAATACGAAAGGGGTTTAAACGTCGTTTAGATATCTTCCCTCTCCTGGACACAAATTCACTGTCGATCCTCCACAGCCAGACGACCACTTCCCATAGGAATTATTCCTTCTGAAAGAACGAGACGCACTCTGTATCTTTCTCTGGATAGACTGACTTTATTAAGAAAAACATTGTACTTTTTATACACATCCAATGGTCCAGCTCCACCCACAACATAACCAGACCCAATACACATTATTTTGACACCTGTTAGGAGACAACAGGTTCTAATCCCCTTTTAGTTTAAATGACTAAATGACTTGTTAGGCTAGCTTTTGTCTCCTGATCAAAAGACTTTACACAATAGAAACCTAACGACCTTCAATACACTTCTCACAATGAAAGGATTTGTAGCCTGTCTTTCTGAGTACAATCCACACAGGTATAGAAGTAATTATCCCTATTTACACTAAAAGGGTCTTCAGACGCCCTTTTAGATTCATTTACATCACAACTGGCAGGTAACACATCTCTCAATTAACCTGTTGAGTTCAGAATAAAATAATCAGTACATATTGTGGACTAATATTACTATTTCAATTTCAAGCAATCCAAGCCATATTCTTAATGTCCATGGTTTCCTGGCTCACCCTGTGTCCAAAGTGACCCCCCTGTCACAAGTACCTAAAGCGATAACCCCAAGCCAGACTCGGACCGCATTGCAGGATACAGGGGAAGTTACTTACCTTGTTCCCTGGATCATGCGATGTGTCCTCGCTGTGTAAACGAGCTGTCATCTCGCTCGATTTACACTGCCGAGTGCCGAGCTCCGTTCCTGAGCGTTGCGACGCACAGGGACGGAGTTCGGCGCCAAATTCAAAAAGTGAAACACACAGTATACATACAGTATACTGTAATCTTACAGATTACAGTACTGTATCAAATAATTACACATCCCCCTTGTACCTAGTGGTCTGTCCAGTGTCCTGCATGCAGTTTTATATTATAAAAACTGTTCTTTCTGCCTGGAAACTGTAGATTGTCCATAGCAACCAAAAAGTGTCCCTTTACATCAAATGTGGTTTTAGACCAGCTAGAAAACAGCGATAATAAATTAGAATCACTTGCAAAATTGAGTGACAGCGATTTGTGGGGAAATTCATCATCAAACACTGAAAAACACTTTTATTATTATTATATTATTATTTGTTATAATTATTTTATAGTTATTTATTATATTATAATTTATGATTTAGTTTTTTGAACTGTATCATACCCGTGATGTCTACTAGACTCTTGTTTGGACAGATTTAAGTGAGTTATTCCTAAGAATTACAGGCCTGCAATATAAAACGACAAATTTCCATGCAAATAATGGTACCGCTTTCAGCACCTAAAATCTGAAATAATCATACCGCCAGGGAGGTTAAGTAGCATTTTAATGTTATAAAATTAAACCAAAATAATTTTTTACAAATTGCGAAATAATCAATGCATTTTACAGGATTCACAGCGTAATATACTGTACAATACATATATATATATATATATACCTGTGCTATATATCTATGTGTGAACTTAATATATAATGTTTACAATGATTATGTTTGTATCAATATGACACTAGCATTTGTTTTGAAGAACATTTTTGTATCTTACCCCAAAAAATCTTTCTGTGATATTGTAGATTACAGGTTTGTCTGTTGTTGACAACCTTCATGGATTGGTGACAGCCATGTGTTGAGTCTCATCAGTGCTAAAAGTGCTGTATATATGTTTTGTGTAATCATAAGTATAAGCTGTGTGCTAGAGGCCAGTTACAAAAAAACAATGTGCTCAATTAGGCCTTGTTCACAAGAGCTTCAGCTTGCACAAGAACATTGGGTAGAGCAAGATTGTGTGAAGCCTACTCCCATTAAGATCTGGGTTTAATATTCCCAAACTGGAGGGTATTTTGCTGCCAAAGCAAATATAAAGTTTTTTGCACAAATGTTAAAATGCACATTTCAGTCCTAAAGATTACTTACCCCCAAAATGTTATTTTCAGTAAAAAATACACTTAAATACATTTTTGTGCACACAAGCGCAGCGGCTGAGGAATGTTGATACTTGGCAGACTGCCTGTTTTTTATGGTTTTGTTTTTTGACAGCTGACGGCTTGAGCAGAGAATTCTCTGCATAGAAACAATCGGGAAAATGCTTTGTTAAGATCGCGAGGGAGGAAAAAATTGCGGTCTTGATTCATAACGATTAATCGTGCAGCTCTAGCCTGTGTGAACAAGGCCTAAATAGGACTTGAACATATGTCACTTCTTCTAACATGGATTCTAAAACAGGTTCTTAGACACTCTATGTGATCTTTTACTGGCCAACGTGTTACATAAACTTCACTGCTCATGTCACTGGAATGTAAATGTCTGTGTCTTTAGCAGACATAAGGTATCAGATGTGAAAATCCAACTCTGCCTATAGGCTTTGACCTACAGATTTTTTCAGCTGCCACCCATTGCTTGTCACCCAGCTCTGTCAAAATCAGCATAATCAGAAAATAGTGATCTAATGTGTATGGGTAGCGTATAGTGAACCTGTGCTTTTCCCAAGCAGAACAAAGAAAAGGGGACATTTCACATCTCCCTTCCCAGCAACCTCTACTCACCTTCCCACACTACTCCATACAACTGGCAGGAGCCTGGTACAGGGTAACATGTGACTTTTTCCTGAAGGGTGACAGTAGCGGTTATTGGTGAATGGCCAGCTGTCATGTGGAGACAGGGACAGAGTCTTTAGTCCTGATAAATCTCCAACTTGCAGAAGGGGAAAGAAGATGAGTATGTGCTGCTGGGAAGATAAGACTTGATGAACAGAGCACAGGTTCTCTTTAATAGAAATACTGGAGCTGCCACTGTGAACTTGTTAATAAATGGTGGGCCTGTAATCCCCATCCGGGCTTCATTAACTAATGATTCACCGCCATGGGACAGGAATCTGGGATGGGCTTTTAGACCTACAGAAAATCGGAACAGATCAGGACTGCTCAGCAGTATTTACATAGCAATGTATTACACAATGCTCATTTAGCTACAAAAACTTTACAATGATGTACAGTACAATATGGTATTTTTTCAAGCTTGAGTTTTTACTACCTACACAGGACATGTCTTTACAATATCTGTATGTTTGTATTTACTTGCCAAATTATATTTTTGTAACCTTGTATATAAATGAATTTTTATATTTTGTACATTTTTCTTTATTCAACATAAATTTGTCAAATTGCAATTTCTTTATATACTATATATACTATATACTATATATGCAATGGAAATAAATTGATGTGTTTTGTAGGTGTGGTTTCTGTTTGAATTCTAATAAGTGATTTAATACATTTTAGGATTCTTAGAAGAAGTTAAAGGGACACAATCGTACTCATATTTGTACCTGGTTTAAAGTGTTACTAAACCCACAACAGTAAAATCAGTCTGTATATGCAGCATAGCATGCTTGTTATACTCACTGTGGAACTTAAGGGGTTAATGCATTGTGTAAAAAGGCTGTTTTATCCTGTATGCAAAGGTTCTCCCCCTCATGCACTGTCTATCTGGGGAAGGCCAGCTAACACAGGCAGGGTAGCTGACCTGCACATGTTCAGTTGTGTATTTTATGCTGGAGAGAACATTTACTTGTTCTCAGAGATAGCCAGGTCACATGATATTTACATCACACATGTGGGCGTGTATATAGGCTTTAGTGAAAATATCTTCCTTCCTGAACTCCCAGCACTGGAGAAACTGTGCAGTTTATCATGTAACTGTGGTATACAGATAATTCAAAAAGGTACCGTATTTATCGGCTTATAACACGCACAGGTGTATAACACGCACCCTAACTTTAAGAGGGAAGTTTCAGGGAAAAAACTTTTTACAGCCCCCTGCGTATAACACGCAGGCACAGTTTACCCTCTTATTTCAGGGTAAAAAAGTGAGTGTTATACGCCAATAAATACAGTATATAGTGGCAGTATTTTAATGTAAAAAGAAGATTTTTAAGTTGTGGGCACTGTGGTGGGGGACGGATGAACTATTTTCATATTACTGGGTTTAGTAACACTTTAAGGAAAGTATGTGCTAGCAAGACTGGAATATAATAATTTGGTACTGCCTGGTATGCCTTTTGGCAGGGCAGTCCTAGTTCTCAAACCCTACAAGAACATTTAAATAAAGATGGGTGTAACATTTGCATATACAGTGGGTCAAAAAAGAATTTAGTCAGCCACCAATTGTGCAAGTTCTCCCACTTAAAAAGATGAGAGAGGCCTGTAATTGTCATCATAGGTATACCTCAACTATGAGAGACAAAATGTGGAAACAAATCCAGACAATCGCATTGTCTGATTTGGAAAGAATTTATTTGCAAATTATGGTGGAAAATAAGTATTTGGTCAATATCAAAAGTTCATCTCAATACTTTGTTATATATCCTTTGTTGGCAATGACAGAGGTCAAACGTTTTCTGTAAGTCTTCACAAGGTTGTCCCACACTGTTGCTGGTATGTTGGGCCATTCCACCATGCAGATCTCCTCTAGAGCAGTGATGTTTTGGGGCTGTCGCTGGGCAACACAGACTTTCAACTCCCTCCAAAGGTTTTCTATGGGCTTGAGATCTGGAGACTGGCTAGGCCACTCCAGGACCTTGAAATGCTTCTTATGAAGCCACTCCTTTGTTGCCCGGGCGGTGTGTTTGGGATCATTGTCATGCTGAAAGACCCAGCCACGTTTCATCTTCAATGCCCTTGCTGATGGGAGGGGGTTTGCACTCAAAATCTCACGATACATGGCCCCATTCATTCTTTAATGTACACGGATCAGTCGTCCTGTTCCCTTTGCAGAGAAACAGCCCCAAAGCATGATGTTGCCACCCCCATGCTTCACAGTATGTATGGTGTTCTTTGGTTGCAACTCAGCATTCTCTCTCCTCCAAACACGACGAGTTGTGTTTCTACCAAACAGTTCTACTTTGGTTTCATCTGACCATATGATATTCTCCCAATCCTCTTCTGGATCATCCAAATGCTCTCTAGCAAACCTCAGATGGGCCCGGATATGTACTGGCTTAAGCAGGGGGACACGTCTGGCACTGCAGGATCTGAGTCCCTGGCGGCGTAGTGTGTTACTGATGGTAGCCTTTGTTACATTGGTCCCAGCTCTCTGCAGGTCATTCACTAGGTCCCACCGTGTGGTTCTGGGATTTTTGCTCACCATTCTTGTGATCATTTTGACCCCACGGGGTGAGATCTTGCATGGAGCCCGAGATCGAAAGAGATTATCAGTGGTCTTGTAGGTGTTCCATTTTCTAATTATTGCTCCCACAGTTGATTTCTTCACACCAAGCTGCTTGCCTATTGCATATTCAGTCTTCCCAGCCTGGTGCAGGTCTACAATTTTGTTTCTGGTGTCCTTCGACAGCTCTTTGGTCTTCACCATAGTGGAGTTTGGAGTGTGACTGTTTGAGGTTGTGTACAGGTGTCTTTTATACTGATAACAAGTTCAAACAGGTGTCATTAATACAGGTAATGAGTGGAGGAAAGAGGAGCCTCTTAAAGAAGAAGATACAGGTCTGTGAGAGCCAGAAATCTTGCTTGTTTGTAGGTGACCAAATACTTATTTTCCACCATAATTTGCAAATAAATTCTTTCCAGATCAGACAATGTGATTGTCTGGATTTGTTTCCACATTTTGTCTCTCATAGTTGAGGTATACCTATGATGACAATGACAGGCCTCTCTCATCTTTTTAAGTGGGAGAACTTGCACAATTGGTGGCTGACTAAATACTTTTTTACCCCACTGTATATAGCATTCATGCCTAAACTGGGTTGTGTATATGGGAAAGGGCCCTCCTTCCCATCTTGTTACTGAACTGGTAGTGACACGTGACACGTATGACATCACTTCCGGGTCCCCATTGTCATTACATTCTGTGGAGACATGCATGGTCTTTTAGACCGTGAATGTCTCATTAAAGAACCTGTCACCAAAAAATCATCACATGGGGACTTTTTGTCCCCTATGTGATGGAATACATTTTTTTCCTAAATTGTGAAAAATAAAAGCGCTTGGCCGTTATTTAAATTATTGCCCAGAATAATAATTTATTCATGTCATTGAAACCTCTTAACGTTCAAGCCCAAAACGCGCCTATAGTAACACGTGTATAGATACATTTACATGCGCCAAGCATTTTTTCTGCCATAAAGCCGTTACTCCTAGATGTGCTGGCAGTGGAGTTTTTTTCTATGTGTGCATGGGCATTTAGAGGCAGAAAGAAAAACGCCAGATGCCTCTAAAAGCCACGTTAAACACGCCCACTGTGAATGAGGCCTCATAATAAAATTACATGAATTCCTTTCTAGTCACATGGGGAACTTTCTCGATGAGGCGGTGTGTTTTTCTGGAATTGTACTGCAGTGTTTAGTTCTACTTTAACACATGGAAAGTTCTATAAAGTGTAATACTGGGAGCAGTCACAGGAAAAGTTTGAGACCCTGGAATAAGACTGTATGGTAATTACTTCTGTCATATCATGTGAACTTTGTAGCCATTTGTTGTACTTTGGAATATTTTTTCTTGTGTTTTATCTGCTGATAGCTTTTCCTACAGTAGTTTCATGTTTCTTCTTATTATTAGTCATATACGCTGTTAATGTGTTATGGTCAAGCTAGCTTTTGCTCTGCATAATTTATCTGTATTTAACATACATATTTATTTATTATCTGAAAGGATTTTGCCCAACATGTGTCCACATTAAAAAGTCTATCTTGGATTTGAATGGGAGTAATGTCACCCATAGGAACCAGTTATGTGTTAAAAAATCTATTGCATGTGATACCTAGAGGTTCTCAGCGACAGCACAACTTTTTTTTCGTTTTTGTTTTCAAATATGTGTAAGCTGTATGATTACTAATGCTGGATTCATGTGTCAATGATTCTCCTTTGGTGGGTTATGTAAATTCCTATTAGTAATTTTTATTTTATTTTGCCACAAGCTTGAAAGTGCATTGGTACAGTAGCAAGTTCACAAAATTAAAATAAATGGAAAAACGTATGGCTTTACATTTGCAGTGCCATTTATTGTAACTTCACCCCAAACACGGCAAGCAAGACGCATACTTTCACTCAAAACAAGCAAACCTCAAAGCTCCAAAAGGTGTCTGAGATTCTTTGTTGTATTTGTTATGCGTAGGTCAGCCCATAAAAATGAATGAGCTACCCTAAACCTGACATTGCGCAACATAGTATGAATGGGGGCTAAAAGCTCACCTACACTATTTGCACATACCTTACCAAATAGTATTATGTAAAATGATCAAAAGTATTTAAAAGGGTAACTCCACTTTTGTGGGGGGAAGAAAAGCAAAAAAAATAATAATAATAACATAGCGTATACAATTACGACACAAGTCATATTGTAATTGAATGTTATTAAAAATGACCTTTCAGCAGCGCTGTAATATTTCTGTAAAATGCAATGCAATAGGGCTACCTGGAGAAAGCCCCACAGAAACATAATTTCCTGCTTGTGTGATTGGCTTACTGATTGGCTAAGATACTTACAGATTTTAGGCATCCTCTGCAACAAAAATGTCATTTTTAGTGAGATACTCCCAATAGGAAATCACATCTAAAGGAATGCAGACCCTGCAATTTTCATCATTAGAGGCACTGCAGGTGCAGCAGCTGATTCATTATTATGAAACCACTCCCATTAGATTCACTCAGACAAACACACATAGATTTCTTCAGAATAACAAAAGGTAGGAATCTGCAACAAAGTTTGTTACAGTCCTTGCAATGTACATAGATCACCCAGAGGTGGGAAAGTTTTTTTCTTAACAAAAGTGGAGTTACTCTTTAAGCCCTTTCCCATATACACAACCCAGTTTAGGCATGAATGCTATGTACAGTGGGGCAAAAAAGTATTTAGTCAGCCACCAATTGTGCAAGTTCTCCCACTTATAAAGATGAGAGGCCTGTAATTGTCATCATAGGTATACCTCAACTATGAGAGACAAAATGTAGAAACAAATCCAGACAATCACATTGTCTGATTTGGAAACAATTTATTTGCAAATTATGGTGGAAAATAAGTATTTGGTCACCTACAAACAAGCAAGATTTCTGGCTCTCACAGACCTGTATCTTCTTCTTTAAAAGGCTCCTCTGTCCTCCACTCATTACCTGTATTAATGGCACCTGTTTGAACTTGTTATCAGTATAAAAGACACATGTCCACAACCTCAAATAGTCACACTCCAAACTCCACTATGGTGAAGACCAAAGAGCTGTCAAAGGACACCAGAAACAAAATTGTAGACCTGCACCAGGCTGGGAAGACTGAATCTGTAATAGGCAAGCAGCTTGGTGTGAAGAAATCAACTGTGGGAGCAATAATTAGAAAATGGAAGACCTACAAGACCACTGATAATCACCCTCAATCTGGGGCTCCACACAAGATCTCACCCAGTGGGGTCAAAATGATCACAAGAACGGTGAGCAAAAATCCCAGAACCACACAGGGGGGACCTAGTGAATGACCTGCAGAGAGCTGGGACCAATGTAACAAAGGCTACCATCAGTAACACACTACGCCGCCAGGGACTCAGATCCTGCCGTGCCAGACGTGTCCCCCTGCTTAAGCCAGTACATATCCGGGCCCATCTGAGGTTTGCTAGAGAGCATTTGTGTGATCCAGAAGAGGATTGGGAGAATGTCATATGGTCAGATGAAACCAAAGTAGAACTGTTTGGTACAAACACAACTCGTCGTGTTTGGAGGAGAGAGAATGCTGAGTTGCAACCAAAGAACACCATACTCACTGTGAAGCATGGGGGTGGAAACATCATGCTTTGGGGCTGTTTCTCTGCAAAGGGAACAGGACGACTGATCCGTGTACATTAAAGAATGAATGGGGCCATGTATCGTGAGATTTTGAGTGCAAACCTCCTCCCATCAGCAAGGGCATTGAAGATGAAACATGGCTGGGTCTTTCAGCATGACAATGATCCCAAACACACTGCCCAGGCAACGAAGGAGTGGCTTCGTAAGAAGCATTTCAAGGACCTGGATTGGCCTAGCCAGTCTCCAGATCTCAACCCCATAGAAAACCTTTGGAGGGAGTGAAAAATTCTGTGTTGCCCAGCGACAGCCCCAAAACATCACTGCTCTAGAGGAGATCTGCATGGAGGAATGGCCCAACATACCAGCAACAGTGTGGGACAACCTTGTGAAGACTTACAGAAAACGTTTGACCTCTGTCATTGCCAACAAAGGATATATAACAAAGTATTGAGATGAACTTTTGATATTGACCAAATACTTATTTTCCACCATAATTTGCAAATAAATTCTTTCCAAATCAGACAATGCGATTGTCTGGATTTGTTTCCACATTTTGTCTCTCATAGTTGAGGTATACCTATGATGACAATTACAGGCCTCTCTCATCTTTTTAAGTGGGAGAACTTGCACAATTGGTGGCTGACTAAATACTTTTTTGCCCCACTGTATATAGCATTCATGCCTAAACTGGGTTGTGTATATGGGAAAGGGCTTAAAGAGTAACTCCACTTTTGTTAAGAAAAAAACTCCCCCCCCCCCCCTCTGGGTGATCTATGTACATTGCAAGGACTGTAACAAACTTTGTTGCAGATTCCTACCTTTTGTTATTCTGAAGAAATCTCTGTGTGTTTGTCTGAGTGAATCTAATGGGAGTGGTTTCATAATAATGAATCAGCTGCTGCACCTGCAGGGCCTCTAATGATGAAAATTGCAGGGTCTGCATTCCTTTAGACGTGATTTCCTATTGGGAGTATCTCACTAAAAATGAAATTTTTGTTGCAGAGGATGCCTAAAATCTGTAAGTATCTTAGTGCAATCAGTAAGCCAATCACACAAGCAAGAAATTATGTTTCTGTGGGGCTTTCTCCAGGTAGCCCTATTGCATTGCATTCTACAGTAATATTACAGCGCTGCTGAAAGGTAATTTTTAATAACATTCAATTACAATATGACTTGTGTCGTAATTGTATACGTACGCTATGTTATTACTTATTTATTTTTTGCTTTTTTTCCCCCCACAAATGTGGAGTTACCCTTTTAAATACTTTTGATCATTTTACATAATAGTATTTGGTAAGGTATGTGCAAATAGTGTAGGTGAGCTTTTAGCCCCCATTCATACTATGTTGCGCAATGTCAGGTTTAGGGTAGCTCATTCATTTTTTGGGCTGACCTACGCATAACAAATACAACAAAGAATCTCAGACACATTTTGGAGCTTTGAGGTTTGCATGTTTTGAGTGAAAGTATGTGTCTTGCTTGCCGTGTTTGGGGTGAAGTTACAATAAATGGCACTGCAAATGTAAAGCCATACGTTTTTCCATTTATTTTAATTTTGTGAACTTGCTACTGTACCAATGCACTTTCAAGCTTGTGGCAAAATAAAAGAAAAATTACTAATAGGAATTTACATAACCCACCAAAGGAGAATCATTGACACATGAATCCAGCATTAGTAATCATACAGCTTACACATATTTGAAAACAAAAACGAAAAAAAAGTTGTGCTGTCGCTGAGAACCTCTAGGTATCACATGCAATAGATTTTTTAACACATAACTGGTTCCTATGGGTGACATTACTCACATTCAAATCCAAGATAGACTTTTTAATGTGGACACATGTTGGGCAAAATCCTTTCAGATAATAAATAAATATGTGTGTTAAATACAGATAAATTATGCAGAGCAAAAGCTAGCTTGACCATAACACATTAACAGCGTATATGACTAATAATAAGAAGAAACATGAAACTACTGTAGGAAAAGCTATCAGCAGATAAAACACAAGAAAAAATATTCCAAAGTACAACAAATGGCTACAAAGTTCACATGATATGACAGAAGTAATTACCATACAGTCTTATTCCAGGGTCTCAAACTTTTCCCGTGACTGCTCCCAGTATTACACTTTATAGAACTTTCCATGTGTTAAAGTAGAACTAAACGCTGCAGTACAATTCCAGAAAAACACACCGCCTCATCGAGAAAGTTCCCCATGTGACTAGAAAGGACTTCATGTAATTTTATTATGAGGCCTCATTCACAGTGGGCGTGTTTAACGTGGCTTTTAGAGGCATCTGGCATTTTTCTTTCTGCCTCTAAATGCCCCTGCATGTTAGCCCATGTGTCCATGCACACATAGAAAAAAACTCCACTGCCAGCACTTCCAGGAGTAACGGCTTTATGGCAGAAAAAATGCTTGGCGCATGTAAATGCATCTATACACGTGTTACTATAGGCGCGTTTTGCGCTTGAACGTTAAGAGGTTTCAATGACATGAATGAATTATTATTCTGGCCAATAATTTAAATAACGGCCAAACGCTTTTATTTTTCACAATTTAGGAAAAAAAATTATTCCATCACATAGGGGACAAAAAGTCCCCATGTGATGATTTTTTGGTGACAGGATCTTTAATGAGACATTCACGGTCTAAAAGACCATGCATGTCTCCACAGAATGTAATGACAATGGGGACCCGGAAGTGATGTCATACGTGTCACGTGTCACTACCAGTTCAGTAACAAGATGGGGAGGAGAGCGGACGTTTGTCCAGTCTCCTCCCTCGCCGGCACCCGATATGTCAGTGCTGGGCCAGCATAGCGGGGAAAGGGGGAACTTTACAGGCGTGTATGGAAGCAATCGAGCCGCAGCGGAGCCGTCCAATTGCTTATACCTGACAAGTAAGCCCTGCTGCTTGCCCGCAGCTGGGCTTAATGTAGATAAAAACTACCTGCCCAGCGCCCAGAACTGCATGTCCCAGGTGTCGGGTGATACAAATTGCACATCCCTGTGCCAGGAGGAAAGGTGTCTAGGAGAGATGGCAGAACTCCCTGTGTGCATGAGGCCTTATGCTTTCTTTGTTTTTTACAACCTGCTGTTTCATTTCCACTCCTGCTGAAGCTGGCGCCATTTTTTTTATAATGCGTATGCACTCCGATGTAAGGAGCAGTGAGAAAGTAAGGCATTTCAAGCACATGTGGCACAGACAGAGGATTACGTCAACACGGCACAGGCGCTCTGAAGATCACGGATAGTGTGCCGGGAATGTAGGTTAAACTGCGCATGCACAGGTGACATCACCGGCTGAAATAAACAGCGGAATATCAGGAACGGAGCTGCTTTGAGAGAGTAAAAAGGTATACACAGGTAGTATGTGCAGTGTGCATGCAGATGGGGCAAAGTGTATAAATTGAGTTAAATTCCGCTTTAAATTCACAGGGATCATTTTTGCCTATTCTCTAGGTGGCTGAATATGAAATCAGGGCAAATAGCTATATACACACTGTGAATTTTTATACCTGCCAAAATATTTATATTATATTTACCCAGTCAGTTTGCATTACCATAATGCACAGATGTAAAGGCACCCTAAAATTTGATTCCATGGATAGCTGCCCTTCTTTTTCCTGGCAACGTTTATCCACAGCGCTGGTCCCTAGTAGCACACAGATTATGCTGACAGCTATCCTGCTAACTGGCCTTGATTTAAGAGAACTTTATGCAGACTTTGACTGAAAAAAATTACTTTGCACTATTGTAACTCCCCATACACAATCAAAAAAAGACGTTTTTTTTTAATGTATTTTTAACTTTATGCTCCGTCCTCTACCTCCAACCTCTATTCTTGCCTAGGAGAGAATGACGTGGACCCTGCTCATGGTGCTTCCTGGGATATTCACATCACACATCTCAGGGGGCATTAGCTTCCACACTAACTTCAAAGTTGGCAGGACCTGGTGGCACGCCAGGTGTCAGAACCTTAAAGACACAACTGGTTCCTAGTATTGACGTAGGAAGGAAGGTGGCAGCAGATGAAAGCAGTTTAATTGTGGTTGTCTGAGCATGTTAAGAGTATGGTAGAGAGTGACTAGGTGCCCTGAGAGCCGCAGATCAAGTCAAGATCTGCTGTATAAGGCCCGATTCACACTGCTGCAACTTCCGCTTGACTTTAAGGCCGACATCCCAGCGAGACTTTGGCACGACTTGCATATGACTTCTTTACAGAAGTCAATGCAGGTCGTGCCAAAGTTGCACCAAAAGTAGTGCAGGAACTTTCAAAGTCAAAAAGACTCAATCCTATTAGAACGATTACATTGCACTTAATAGGGTGTGACTTGTCATGCGGCATGTGCTCTAAAAGTTGGAACGCATGTTGCACCAGTGTGAACCGGGCTTAATAATAAATGACAGTCTCAGCCTGGATCCCCGCCTGGCCAAACAGTCCAGGCTGAGACTGCCATTCATTATAATACAGCAGGCCTTGACTTGATGTGCAGCTCCCGGGACACCCAGTCACTCTCTACCATTGCCTGAAGCATAGACAAGCTTCCTTCTCGGCCAGCTCTCACAGCGGTGGGCACAGGACTTCATTCCCATACAGCATAAACGGCTCACACACATATCCATGTTTAGGGTATGTTCACATCAGCCGCTGTTACAATGCATTGGCTGTTGTGCAGTGCGGTCTAGCCAGATCAGCGCGGTGCTGATGCACCGATCTCAGCGCATCACACTGTTCATTTTTTTTTAAACAAACTTTATTGAAATGTCACAGAAATCTGATAAGGTTCAATTGGCCACCAAGCAGTGAAAGGCAGTGGATTGCCTCGTGGTACGTTGGAAAAAAGTACTGCATGCAGTACTTTTTTTCAGCTCACACTGTCCACACACTACTGAAATGCAGTGACTGGGTAGATAAGGAGACAAGGCATTTTGCATTGTCATGTGGTGAGACTGTGCTAGAATACCACCTAAGGGAAGTCCCACCGCATCTGGTGTGAAAATATCCTTATAGTGGATACCTTAGAGAAAAAGGCAAGAGGAGGATGATGAAAAAAAAAAAAAAAATACCACAGGGGCTCAAGTTACTTTTTATGGTTAAGATTGATGACCGTATTTTCACAGTTGACACTGCCAAGTAGCACATAAAGAGGCGGCTGGGAGATTCAAGATTTTGATATGGAAGCCCTAGTTCATTTTTGCTGCGACTTGTCATGCTACTTACTGCTGCTTGTGACACAAAAAGTCTGATGACGAGTCGCAACCCATTCATTTCAATGGGTGATGTCTTTATCACTTTGACTCAAGTCAGAGCAACAAAAAGATAAAAGTTTCTGCACTACTTTTCTGTGTCTCTGGTGCAACTTGAGTGCCATAAACTGTATGTAATGTTAAAATCACAAGAGTCACAAGGAAGTCCTATCTTTGTCTTATCTATGTGACTGGCTGCAACATGTTCCAACTTCAGAGGTTTTTTTAACCCTATAATCCACCCCCATTGAATTTTCTGCTGTGTACTTATGGCCCAGCCCATTACTGCAGCTTAGAACAAAAGATGGTTTCCAGAAGAATGAGGGATGTTCTTGACAATGAAGAACTGTTTTACGTGAGCGTCCTCAGTGTAGAGGGAAAAGGAATCGTGTCACATTCTGTATTGTTATGATTGACCAAAGCAAAAGTCACATAAACATCAAAGGTGCTGTCAGGAAAGGCTTCACCCACTGGTGGCGCTGTTGGTCCTATGGATTGCAGTACTATTGTCCACCAGCAGGTGTCCTCTTGCAGCCAGCATCTTTGATAAAGGATCTCACCTGCTGGTGGTAATGCCTGATCCATGGTCCGTAGCACCAGCTTTCACCAGCGGGTGTATTCTGGCAGTGTGGGGCAGGCAGCACTTCCTCCGCTCAGCTGTCACATGAGGACAATCATAGCAGTCCTATAAATACCCGGTGAGCTTAAATGCTCGCCTTGGTATCTCTCTCCTTGAGCCCTGACCTCGCTGCTTGTATTCGGACCTTGAGCCTGTACCTCACCTCTCCTGACCTGACCTGATCTGACCTTTGTCAATCTCCTGATCTGCTGTGTATGACCCTGGCCTGGCTTACATTCAAGATTCTGATACTGCCTTTTGCTGTATATATTATTTGTTGTTTGTGGGTTGTTTGATTGGTTTGCACTGTTTGTATTTATTTATATCACCTATCTTAATAAACCTCATTATATTTCACTTTACATACGTTTTGGTTCTCTCTGTGCAGTCCACACAGTCTGGTCAACTAATTCACTGACAGGTGCATTAAGATGCAAGCAAGTTGCAATGCAAAGTTGCACTGGAAGTTTCACGACTTTGGGGTCACAGCATTGTGATCCGAGCCGAAATCCATGATCTGTAATAATGTCTCTGTTTATGAAGTGATGGATATTACAACATAGTTGTAACGACACCCCGAGTATGAAAGGGGTTAAAGTCGTTTAGAATATTCCATTCCCGAACACAAGGCAGCTACCAGACACTCCAATCAGCCGAACAAGAAACGCATACGAATAATTCTCCCCCAAATACGAGACGAGGCTCTGTATGAGGTTCAAGCAGGAATCACAATCTTTATTGAAAGGAATACAGGCGTATATATACACACCAAAAGAGGAGGTTCCTACATTCTGCTCATATTACTCTAGCAATACACAGAGACATAAATTAACAAGAGCTAATTATCCAATCCTTTAGACAGCCCAGATGACTCATATGCATGACCTTTGAGTTTCCTAGCCTAGCTATCTCCTTCATACAATTACAGGGTCAATTAGCACAAACCACAATGAAAGACCCTTAGAAGTTATCCTAGACTCATTTACATTATAACAGACAGACAGGTGGCTGGAGTTGAACACATCAACCTCTTTCATTTAACATGTTGAGTTCAGAATCAAACAAACCAAGAATAGTCTTTACATACAGTATATCCTGGGAGATATTGTGGATAAAAATTACTGTCCCATTTTAAGTAGTCCAAGATATATTTTCTCAGTGACCCTTTGCCCCTAGTGGACATAGGGTTATTTAGACATAAGAGGTGCATGGGGAGCTGAAACAAGTGTATCCCATACTTTCCAAGGGATTCTGGGTTCCACGGGCCCTCCCGTCACATCTCTCCCCTTTCGGCAGGAGACTAACATAGGAGGAGACCCCAGACGGGTTGAATCCGAAGTTAGTCAGTAGTTCCAGTCCCCCAATGCCGGCATCCACACAGTACCCCAAATAAATTGTCGCAAACAGAGCATTACTCACCCAGCCAACCTCTGCCTCTCTCAGAGAACATATCCGCCGCTGGGGAGGGATGTGGACTGGTCCTTCTCCCTGGAGTCCTTTCAGCCGCTGGAGAGAAGACAGGATGACTGGGCTCACTCCGTCATGCTGTTGGGGATCTGGGCCGACTTCCCAGAATCCCTGGGGTATACAGGTGGGGACTGAAGCCCCATCTACCTTTACAGGAAGTTCGTCCTCTGTTAGTTGAGGGTAGAGGCTAGAAGCACTCTGCCCTGTTGCCAGCCCTTCTGCTGGAAACCCCACACCATCTGCTCCGGATAACTGTTGGGGAGAGAGGCCGACTGCCCCGGCTCCCTAGAACTCTGTAGTTGTTGCCGCTGCTGGGCAGAGGTTGGTAGCACTCTGCCCGGTTGCCAGTGCTTCAGCTGAGTTGGTGTCATCATTCTGGGGCGCTGTCTGCTGTTGTAACTCCCTTTCACTGGTATTGTCTCCCAGGTGCACGAACCCTTGTTGGGGAGGGAAAATGGCTGCTTCTCCTCCCTTAATCTCTGAAATCCACTGGGAGAGAGGAACCATCACCTTCTCACCTCGGGCCTCCGAAACTTCCACGGGTGTAGAGCAGGGGTCTGCAGTACTCTGTCCTGCTGCCAGTACTTGAGCAGGTAATGCATAATCTATACCATCCACTGAACAGTCCAATAAGTCCATACATTCTGTAATCTGTGGCTGGAGAGATTAGCCGACTGCCCCAGCTCCCTGGAACTCCACAGTTGTTGCCATTGCTGGGCAGAGTTTGGTAGCACTCTGCCCTGTTGCCAGCAATTCTGCTGGGGACTCCACATCATCCGCTTCGTCTAACCGTTGGGGCAGAAGGCTGAATTCCTCCCCTCGCAAACTGTGCAGCTGCCATTGGGGAGGTGAGCTGGCTGCTTCCTTTTCCGTTCCCTCATCTGGCTGCTGGGAAGTGATTGCCACCTTCTCACCATGAGCCTCCAGAACTGCCACAGGTGTGGGGCAGAGGTCTTGGACCATCTGTCCGGTGACCAGCGCCTCAGCTGGGGAAGTTCCTTGCAACTCCACAGATACTGCCTATGGTGCTGGGCAGAGAACACTGAAGTTTGGCCCTAATACCAGCTCTTCTACTGGAGGCATATCGGGTTGTTCTTCCTCAGCAGAACAGTCTATAAAATCCCCTGTCTCTGCAACTGGTGTCTGGGGATAGAGGTTCACCATCTCCTGTCTGTGGAACCCAGAAGATGCTATCAGTGCTGGGCAGAGGTTAGCAGAACTCTGCCCTGTTGTCAGCACTTCAGCTTTGGGGATGGCAATCTTCAGATTTTCCACTGCCGATTCTTCAGCCAGGATTTCTGAGCTGTCAACTGGTATTTTCTGATAGTCCCAGGCAAAGGGAGCCCCACCCTGCTGCTGAGCCGAGTCTAGCAGCTGTCTGTAGGTGATCTCCAGCTCCTATTCCTGAACGGTCAGAAACCCCAAATCTTCCTGTGCCCAGTACCCTTCCGAGACATTCAGTCTTCAATCTCTGTGCTCCGTTATTTCTTCCAAACGCCACTCCCGATCACTCCCAAAGTCAGGGTCCCTGGACAGCATCCAATACAACAATCCCAGGCCATCATAGTCAAAGTCTTCCGTGGGGCTGTCATCCGCTGACCACGGGCACTCTTGGGCTACATACCACCGGAGGGCTCTGTAGCTCTCGTTTAACCGCATCTCTGCCCGGATCAGCCTGCTTAACTCAGCTGTCCACTCCTGCTTTGTTTTTTCCCCCAATAACAGCATTCGTACTTCATACTGCGACCAGTACCTTACATGGATGGAGGGGAGAACTTTTCCCTGGTGTTGCTGCTCGAGAGCTAGCGCTTTCTTCCAGAGTTCACAGCAGATAGAGTCAGACCATCCCAGCAGGACCTCCTCTGATACTGGTCCTCTATGCTGTATCTGAATCTCTCGCAACCTCCTTCTGAATTCCTCTTCCATGGCGGCTGGTATCTGTACCTCTCCTCTCCTTTCAGTTGGTGCTGCTGTGACTTCTGCTGCTGCAGCACCTCTTTGCTGTAGCCAATTTGCGTCCGCAGCTGCTATAACTAGGTCTATGATCTCCACTGTAGGGTTAGGACCATAATGTGCCAGTCTTATGTTAACAGCCCAATCAATACTTGCCTCTTCGGGTGTCCTGTCTGTTACGTTGGGTCTTTCGGCTCTATCCATTTCGACTAGTTCTGCGATAATGTCCCTCTTCTTACAGTTGTTGGGCGGTCGGCCCCGGTTCTCCAGTAAGTCCTTGAGGGTAGAGTGCTTTAGCTGCTCATACTGTGCTTCCATTGGCCTGTGTCCTCTTGTAGCTGTCCTTCTGGCTGTGGGAATCATCCCGCTGCTTGCCACCAATGTAACGACACCCCGAGTATGAAAAGGATTAAAGTCATTTAGGAAATTCCATTCCTAAACACAAGGCAGCTACCAGACACTCCAATCAGAAACAAGAAACCCATACGAATAATTCTCCCCCAAATACGAGACGAGGCTCTGTATGAGGTTCAAGCAGGAATCACAATCTTTATTGAAAGGAATACAGGCTTATATATACACCAAAAGAGGAGGTTCCTACATTCTGCTCATATTACTCTAGCAATACACAGAGACATAAATTAACATGAGCTAATTATCCGATCCTTTAGACAGCCCAGATAACTCATATGCATGACCTTTGAGTTTCCTAGCCTGGCTGTCTCCTTCATACAATTACAGGGTCAATTAGCACAAACCACAATGAAAGACCCTTAGAAGTTATCCTAGACTCATTTACATTATAACAGGCGGGTGGCTGGAGTTGAACACATCAGCCTATTTCAATTAACATGTTGAGTTCAGAATCAAACAAACCAAGAATAGTCTTTACATATATCCTGGGAGATATTGTGGATAAATATTACTATCCCATTTTAAGTAGTCCAAGATATATTTTCTCAGTCACCCTATGCCCCTAATAGACTTAGGGTGATTTAGACATAAGAGGTGCATGGGGAGCTGAAACAAGAGTATCCCATACTTTCCAAGGGATTCTGGGTTCTACGGGCCCTCCTGTCACAATAGTGATGTAAAAATATGAAACATCCTCATTTGAGGAAGTCACCCTGATCACAATGCTTATGTTCCTGTTTCAGCACTGCGCACTGATTTCTAAACACATGCTGCCCACTTACTTCTATCACAAGTGATTTTGAATTAAGAAGCCTTAAGCATCACCTGCCAACTTCCATATGTTCAGTGGCACACTGGCAGAATGCCTGCTTAAACAATACTTTTTTTGTGTGCACTGAACTCATGGCAGAGGCCATCAGACTGAACATACAGTAGTAGATATAAAAAAAATATAATTCAACAGTAGTGAATATAAATATCACTTTTTGCAGATGATATCTTACCTAAGCTTAATCAAACTCATACCCCATCTACATAAAATACCTAATATACTTGGCAAGTAGGGATGAGCTCGGTGTTCGAGTCGAACATAGGTTCGACTCGAACATCGGCTGTTCGCACGTTCGGCGAAGAATGAACGATTTGGGCCATTCGCGCCAAATTCGAGTGACACGAACGGCCCACAATACACTGCGCCATCGCAGTGTAATTCCCGGCGCTGTGATTGGCCAAAAATGCACTGTGACCCTGCATGCTTGGCCAATCACAGCGCCAGCAGCGAGGAGAGCAATGATTGGCCACAGGCAGGATGCCTGTGACCAATTATAGCTGAGGGGGTTTAGTACACGCCCCACACTATAAAAGGCCGCCAGCGCGGCGGCCTCGTGTAGTGTGTTCCGGAGCAGGGAAAGTGAAGGATAGGCAGGGACAGTGTCAAATCTTGTCAAATCTATTCTTTGCTAAACCTTGTGTGTAGGGACAGAGAAGGATAGGCAGGGAGAGTGTCAGTGTCATATACTTTGATAAACCTTGTGTGCAGGGAGAGAGAAGGATAGGCAGGGGACAGTGTCAGTGTCATATTCTTTGCTAAACCTTGTGTGCAGGGAGAGAGAAGGATAGGCAGGGAGAGTGTCAGTGTCATATACTTTGATAAACCTTGTGTGCAGAGGGAGAGAAGGATAGGCAGGGGACAGTGTCAGTGTCATTGTTGCTAAGCCTCCTGCACATTATACACCTGAAGTTAGCCCGTATTGCTGCTTTTTCCTGGTGTGTTACACCAACAGGATTTTGCGGCACTTACAGCGGGCGGAGTGTGCCTCCTGACCATATTACACCCTAACTTAGCCTGTATTGCTGCTTTTTCCTGGTGTGTTACACCAACAGGATTTTGCGGCACTTACAGCGGGCGGAGTGTGCCTCCTGACCATATTACACCTGAACTTAGCCTGTATTGCAGCTTTTTCCTGGTGTGTTACACCAACAGGATTTTGCGGCACTTACAGCGGGTGGAGTGTGCCTCCTGACCATATTACACCTGAACTTAGCCTGTATTGCTGCTTTTTCCTGGTGTGTTACACCAACAGGATTTTGCGTCACTTACAGCGGGCGGAGTGTGCCTCCTGAACATATTACACCTTAACTTAGCCTGTATTGCTGCTTTTTCCTGGTGTGTTACACCAACAGGATTTTGCGGCACTTACAGCGGGCAGAGTGTGCCTCCTGACCATATTACACCTGAACTTAGCCTGTATTGCTGCTTTTTCCTGGTGTGTTACACCAACAGGATTTTGCGGCACTTACAGCGGGCGGAGTGTGCCTCCTGACCATATTACACCTGAACTTAGCCTGTATTGCTGCTTTTCCCATTTCCCTGCAGGCCATTAGAATGTCTGGAAGGCAAACAAGGAGAGGCAGACAGTCAGGAGCCAATAAAAGAGGGCAAGAAGGCTCTGTGTCTAGAGACAACAGTGCTGGTCGTGGACGCGGTGCATCGCCATCAGCACGTGGCCATGGGACACGCTTGTCCTTCTTTTCGGCAGCTGGACGTGTTGAGCCGCATCATGCCGAAGACTTGGTAGAGTGGATGACCAAGCCCTCCTCATCCTCCTCATCCTCTCTCACCCAGGCTCAGGGTACTGGCAAAGCAGCTGCCAAAGCGTCCTCCTCCCTGGTATCAATGTCATCATCAGTCACTCCTTCACTAGACCAACCATGTCCTCCTGAGGAGTCTCCCGAACTGTTTGAGCACAGTGTTGGGTACATGCTCCAGGAGGATGCCCAGCGTTTCGAAGGGTCTGATGATGATACCCAGCTAGAGGAAGGCAGTAGCGTGAGAGCAGAGAGAGGGGATGCTCAAGAAGGACACCAATCTGGCAGTCATGTTCCAGCAGCTGCAGCATACTGCCAGATTGGCTCCAGTGATGAGGAGGGAAGGGATGATGAGGTCACTGACTCCACGTGGGTGCCTAATAGGAGAGAGGAGGAGGAGGAGGAGGAGGATGAGGAGGAGGCACATCTCCAACGAGGCAGGATGCCCTCGGGGGGCCAGCGTAAGGGCAGCACACCGACGGAATCACACCGCAGAGCTCCGCCTATGCAGGGCGCTGCCTCTGCCCGTTATTCAAAAAGTTCTTTGGTGTGGGCCTTTTTTGAGTCGAGTGCATCAGATCGCACAGCTGCTGTTTGCAACATATGTCTCAAGCGTATATCGCGTGGCCAAAACATCACCCGCTTGGGCACCACATGCTTGACCAGACATATGTTGACCTGCCATGCAGCTCGTTGGCAAGCCTACCTTAAAGACCCACACCAAAGAACAAAGCTGACCTCTTCTTGCACCGCATCAGCTGGGATCTCCCACCCCACTATACCTTCAGTCCTCTCTGAAACCTGCTCTGAGAGGAATGAAGGTGTAGAATTAGGTGTGTCACAGCCAAGTACTTGCGGGCACTCTGCTAGCAGTACACCGACGTCCGATTCTAGCAGGCAAATTTCCCTGCCCCAGCTGCTGGACCGTCGAAAGAAGTTCACTCCCAGCCATCCACATGCCCAGCGGTTGAATGCTAGCTTGGCTAAATTGCTAGCGCTTCAACTGCTGCCTTTTCAGTTGGTAGACTCGGCCCCCTTCCGTGAGTTTGTGCAATGTGCGGTTCCTCAGTGGCAGGTTCCCAAACGCCACTTTTTCTGTGAGCCCTCACAGTTACTCTTGGTGGGCGCATGAATGGGCCCTGCTGTGAATTATTAGATCAAGAATTGTAATTGCATGCCCCTGTTGAACAGGGGCTGAAAAATTGGGCCTTTGGTGGTGGTGGTGGTGGTGGTGAGTGTTGACACAACACTGTAAGGCCTCACAGTTAGTCTTGGTGGGCGCAGGAATGGGCCCTGCTGTGAATTATTAGATCAAGAATTGTAATTACATGCCCCTGTTAAACAGGGGCAGAAAAATTGAGCCTTAGGCACTGGTGCCACAACACTGCAACCCCTCACAGATATTGTACTTGGAGCACAGCAATGAGCCCTGTTGTACAGTATTGCATCAAAAATTGTAATTACACGCCCCTGTTAAACAGGGGCTGAAAAATTGGGCCTTAGCCACTGGTGCTGGTGCCACGACACTGCAACCACTCCCAGATACTCTAGTTGGAGTGCAGGAATGAGCCCTGCTGCAAAGCATTGCATACAAAATTGTAATAACACACCCCTGTTAAACAGGGGCTGAAAAATTGGCCACTGGTGGCGGCACCCAGAAACAAAAATGTTCTTCCAAGCTATCATCGTCAATCGGATCATTGAGGAGGAGGAGGATAGTCAGTCAACATAACAGGACAGTCTTTCAGCATCAGCATCAGTCTTGAAGGGATGTGACATTTGAAAATAAATTAGTCTGTTATATCAGCTTCAGGTGTTTGGTAGCTGGTGGTGATCCAAGACTGGTTCATCTTTATGAAGGTCAGTCGATCAACAGAGTCGGTGGACAGGCGCACCCTGTGATCCGTGACAAATCCTCCAGCAGTACTGAATGTGCGTTCTGAAAGAACGCTGGATGCAGGACAGGCCAGTAGCTCAATTGCATACTGTGCAAGCTCTGGCCAGTGATCCATCCTCAAGACCCAGTAAGCCAGAGGATTTTCGGTGGGGAAGGTGTCCAAGTCTGACCTTGCCCCTAGGTATTCCTGCACCATGTATATCAGATGCTGGCGATGGTTGCTGGAACCGATCATACCTTGGGGCTGCGGACTAAAGAATTGTCTGAACGCTTCAGTCAGACGGCCACCTTCCCCACCGCTCCTTCTTTGACTGACCAAAGCCTCAGCAACTCGTTGTCCAGGACCAGGAGTTTGTAACCTCCCAGTCTCTTGGAACGCGTTGCACAGACCTTTCTGCAAGGCCTCCCGGAGTCTCATCCTCTGCTCCCTCTGCGACGGTAAGATAAGGTCCGCAACCTTACCCTTGTACCGTGGATCAAGGAGAGTGGCCAGCCAGTAATGGTCCCTCTCCTTGATCCGAAGAATACGAGGATCCTTCCGCAGACTTTGCAGGATCAGGGAGGCCATGCAGCGTAGGTTAGCTGAGGCATTCAGTCCGGAGTCCTCTGGGTCACTAAGGACAACATGATCCGCAGCCACCTCCTCCCAGCCACGTACAAGTCCACTGGTTTCTTGGGACTGTAAATCATCCCTAAAAGACTGCTGCTGATGATGCTGAGTGCCAGGCTCCACCTCCATGCTGACACAATCCTCCTCTTCCTCCTCCTCTTCTTCCTGTGCGATGGGTGGGACAGAAGGAACACTGTCTGGGTAAAGGGGGCCTTGAGAGGCAAGGAAGTCCTCCTCTTCCTGCCTCTGCTCTGCCTCAAGTGCCCTGTCCATTATTCCACGCAGCGTATGTTCCAACAGGTGGACAAGAGGTACAGTGTCACTGATGCATGCACTGTCACTGCTCACCATCCTCGTGGCCTCCTCAAATGGTGCCAGGACAGTGCATGCATCCCTGATCATGCCCCACTGGCGTGGTGAAAAAAACCCGAGCTCCCCTGACCCTGTCCTGGTGCCATAGTCGCACAGGTATTTATTGATGGCCCTCTGCTGCGTGTGCAGCTGCTGCAGCATGGCCAACGTTGAGTTCCACCTGGTGGGCATGTCACATATAAGGTGGTTCTTGGGCAGGTTCAACTCCTTTTGCAGCTCAGCCAGGCGAGCACTGGCATTATAAGATCTGCAGAAATGCACACAGACTTTCCTGGCCTGCCTCAGGACATCCTGTAAGCCCGGGTACCTGCCCAAGAACCGCTGCACCACCAGGTTAAGGACGTGAGCCACACTGGGCACATGGGTCAGTTGTCCCTGTCGGAGAGCGGAGAGGAGGTTGGTGCCATTGTCGCAAACTACCATTCCTGGCTTAAGCTGGCGTGGCGTCAACCACCTCTCGGCCTGCCCCTGCAGAGCAGACAGAACCTCTGCCCCAGTGTGGCTCCTGTCCCCCAAACACACCAGCGCAAGCACGGCATGGCATCTTTTTGCCTGCGTACTTGCGTAGCCCCTTGAACGCCTACGGAGCACCGCTGGTTCCGAGGACAAAGCACAGGAAGAGGCCACGGAGGAAGAAGAAGAGGAGGGGGTGGAGGACAGAGGTGTGTCACAACCAGTAGTAGCATTTTGGAGGCGTGGCAGTGGAACAACCTCCAACACTACTGCACCTTGTCCTGCATCCTTCCCAGCTGCCAAAAGAGTGACCCAATGGGCCGTGAAAGAAAGGTAACGTCCCTGTCCATGCCTGCTGGACCATGAGTCAGCGGTAAAATGCACCTTACCGCTGACCGCCCTGTCCAGCGAGGCCAAGACATTGCCTTCCACATGCCGGTAGAGAGCCGGAATCGCCTTCCGTGAGAAAAAGTGGCGTTTGGGAACCTGCCACTGAGGAACCGCACATTGCACAAACTCACGGAAGGGGGCCGAGTCTACCAACTGAAAAGGCAGCAGTTGAAGCGCTAGCAATTTAGCCAAGCTAGCATTCAACCGCTGGGCATGTGGATGGCTGGGAGTGAACTTCTTTCGATGGTCCAGCAGCTGGGGCAGGGAAATTTGCCTGCTAGAATCGGAGTTGGTGTAGTGCTAGCAGAGTGCCCGCAAGTACTTGGCTGTGACACACCTAATTCTACACCTTCATTCCTCTTAGAGCAGGTTTCAGAGAGGACTGAAGGTATAGTGGGGTTGGAGATCCCAGCTGATGCAGTGCAAGAAGAGGTCAGCTTTGTTCTTTGGTGTGGGTCTTTAAGGTAGGCTTGCCAACGAGCTGCATGGCAGGTCAACATATGTCTGGTCAAGCATGTGGTGCCCAAGCGGGTGATGTTTTGGCCACGCGATATACGCTTGAGACATATGTTGCAAACAGCAGCTGTGCGATCTGATGCACTCGACTCAAAAAAGGCCCACACCAAAGAACTTTTTGAATAACGGGCAGAGGCAGCGCCCTGCACAGGCGGAGCTCTGCGGTGTGATTCCGTCGGTGTGCTGCCCTTACGCTGGCCCCCCGAGGGCATCCTGCCTCGTTGGAGATGTGCCTCCTCCTCATCCTCCTCCTCCTCCTCTCTCCTATTAGGCACCCACGTGGAGTCAGTGACCTCATCATCCCCTCCCTCCTCATCACTGGAGCCAATCTGGCAATATGCTGCAGCTGCTGGAACATGACTGCCAGATTGGTGTCCTTCTTGAGCATCCCCTCTCTCTGCTCTCACGCTACTGCCTTCCTCTAGCTGGGTATCATCATCAGACCCTTCGAAACGCTGGGCATCCTCCTGGAGCATGTACCCAACACTGTGCTCAAACAGTTCGGGGGACTCCTCAGGAGGACATGGTTGGTCTAGGGAAGGAGTGACTGATGATGACATTGATACGAGGGAAGAGGACGCTTTGGCAGCTGCTTTGCCAGTACCCTGAGCCTGGGTGAGAGAGGATGAGGAGGGCTTGGTCATCCACTCTACCAAGTCTTCGGCATGATGCGGCTCAACACGTCCAGCTGCCGAAAAGAAGGACAAGCGTGTCCCATGGCCACGTGCTGATGGCGATGCACCGCGTCCACGACCAGCACTGTTGTCTCTAGACACAGAGCCTGCTTGCCCTCTTTTTTTGGCTCCTGACTGTCTGCCTCTCCTTGTTTGCCTTCCAGACATTCTAATGGCCTGCAGGGAAATGGAAAAAGCAGCAATACAGGCTAAGTTAAGGTGTAATATGGTCAGGAGGCACACTCCGCCCGCTGTAAGTGCCGCAAAATCCTGTTGGTGTAACACACCAGGAAAAAGCAGCAATACAGGCTAAGTTAAGGTGTAATATGGTCAGGAGGCACACTCCGCCCGCTGTAAGTGCCGCAAAATCCTGTTTGTGTAACACACTTAGTGATGAGCCGAACACCCCCGGGTTCGGTTCGCACCAGAACCCGCGAACGGACCGAAAGTTCGAACGAACATTAGAACCCTATTAAATACAATGGATGCGAACGTTCGAATTCTAAAGTGCTAATTATAACAACTATTATGCATGTTATTGTCCTAAAAAGGGTTTGGGAACCCGGGTTCTGCACCAGGGGACATGTATCAATGCAAAAAGAAGTTTTAAAAACGGTCGTTTTTCGGGAGCAGTCATTTTAATGATGCATAAAGTGAAAAAAAAAAAGTCAAATATTCCTTTAAATATCGTACCTGGGGGGTGTCTAAAGTATGCCTGTGAAGTGCCACGTGTTTCCCGTGTTTAGAACTGTCCCTGCACAAAATGACACTTCTAAAGGAAAAAAAAGCCATTTAAAACTGCTTGCGGCTTTAATGTAATGTCTGGTCCCGGTAATATGGATGAAATTCTTTAAGAAAAAATGGCATAGCTACCCCATGACCCCCCCCCCTACCCCAGCCCATTACCAGCCCCTTTGGGTCTTGTATGGATATTAAGGGGAACCCCGCACATAAAATAAAAAAGGCCCTATATACTCTGAACAGCCGTATACAGGCGGTGCATACAAGACAGGGACTGTAGGTTTGTTCTTATGTAGAATCTGTTTGTAATTTTGAACAGGTACATTGTTGAAGTGTAGCTCCAGCCCAAAAATCTATTTTTAAACTTTTTGGGAAACATAGGTAAGGGTTATCACCCCTGTAACATTTGTTTTGCTGTCTGTGCCCCTGTTCAGAACATTTCACCTCACTTTCCGTCCCAATGACAACTGTTTTTGAAATGTGGTGTTTTTCTTGAAACAAGGATTGCTGATAAAGCATCAGTACAGATGAGACCCCTTTCTCCCATATTTATTCTTACAGGAGAGAATTTTCCTTTCTAGGGGTAGATTTCCTCTCACTTCCTGTTGTCTTCTTTCGTTTGCAAGTAGGAGTCGTTTGTAAGTTGGATGTTTGAAAGTAGGGACCTGCCGTATATACTCTGCAGAAATAGGCCCCTTAGTTGTTGGTGTTGGCACAACACTGTAAGCACTCAGTTACTCTTGGTTGGTGCTGGAACGCCCTGCTGTCAACTATTATATCAGGAATTTTAATTACATATAATTGTTGAACAGTGGTAGTAAAAATTGGGGCTTTGATGGTGGTGCTGGTGCCACAACACTGTAAGCCCTGACAGTTACTCTTGGTGGGTGCAGCAATGGGCCCTGCTGTGAATTATTAGATCAAGAATTGTAATTACATGCCCCTTTTGAACAGGGGCTGAAAAATTGGGCCTTTCGTGGTGGTGGTGGTGGTGGCGTTGCCACAAGACTGTAAGCCCTCAGAGTTACTCTTGGTGGGTGCAGCAATGGATCCTGCTGTGAATTATTAGATCAAGAATTGTAATTGCATGCCCCTGTTGAACAGGGGCTGAAAAATTGGGCCTTAGGCACTGGTGGCACAACACTACAACCCCTCACAGATACTGTACTTGGAGCACAGCAATGAGCCCTGTTGCAAAGTATTGCTTCAAAAATTGTAATGACACGCCCCTGTTAAACAGGGGCTGAAAAATTGGGCCTTAGGCACTGGTGCCACAACACTCCAACCCCTCACAGATACTGTACTTGGAGCACAGCAATGAGCCCTATGGCAAATTATTGCTAAAAAAATTGTAATTACACGCCCCTGTAAAACAGGGGCTGAAAAATTGGGCCTTAGCCACTGGTGGCGGCACCCATAAACAAAAATGATCTTCCAAGCTATCATCATCAATCGTATCATTGAGGACTCGGAGGAGGAGGATAGCCAGTCAACATAACAGCACAGGCACTCAGCATCAGCATCAGTCTTGAAGGGATGTGACATGTTAAAATCAATTAGTCTGTTATATCAGCATCAGGTGTGTGGTAGCTGGTGGTGATCCAAGACTGGTTCATCTTGATGAAAGTCAGTCGATCAACCGAGTCGGTGGACAGGCGCACCCTGTGATCCGTGACAAATCCTCCAGCAGCACTGAATGTGCGTTCCGAAAGAACGCTGGATGCAGGACAGGCCAGTAGCTCAATTGCATACTGTGCAAGCTCTGGCCAGTGATCCATCCTCAAGACCCAGTAAGCCAGAGGATTTTCGGTGGGGAAGGTGTCCAAGTCTGACCTTGCCCCTAGATATTCCTGCACCATGTTTATCAGACGCTGGCGATGGTTGCTGGAACCGATCATACTTTGGGGCTGCGGACTAAAGAATTGTCTGAACGCATCGGTCAGACGGCCACCTTCCCCACCGCTCCTTCTTTGACTGGCCGAAGCCTCAGCAACTCGTTGTCCAGGACCAGGAGTTTGTAACCTCCCAGTCTCTGGGAACGCGTTGCACAGACGTTTCTGCAAGGCCTCCCGGAGTTGTCTCATCCTCTGCTCCCTCTGCGACGGTAACATAAGGTCCGCAACCTTACCCTTGTACCGTGGATCAAGGAGAGTGGCCAGCCAGTAATGGTCCCTCTCCTTGATCCGAAGAATACGAGGATCCTTCCGCAGACTTTGCAGGATCAGGGAGGCCATGCAGCGTAGGTTTGCTGAGGCATTCGCTCCGGAGTCCTCTGGGTCACTAAGGACGACATGATCCGCAGCCACCTCCTCCCAGCCACGTACAAGTCCACTGGTTTCTTGGGACTGTAAATCATCCCTAAAAGACTGCTGCTGATGATGCTGAGTGCAAGCCTCCACCGACATGCTGACACAATCCTCCTCCTCCTCCTCCTCCTCCTCTTCCTGTGCGATGGGTGGGACAGAAGGAACACTGTCTGGGTAAAGGGGGCCTTGAGAGGCAAGGAAGTCCTCCTCTTCCTGCCTCTGTTCTGCCTCAAGTGCCCTGTCCATTATTCCACGCAGCGTGTGCTCCAACAGGTGGACAAGAGGTACAGTGTCACTGATGCATGCACTGTCACTGCTCACCATCCTCGTGGCCTCCTCAAATGGTGCCAGGACAGTGCATGCATCCCTGATCATGCCCCACTGGCGTGGAGAAAAAAAACCAAGCTCCCCTGACCCTGTCCTGGTGCCGTAGTCGCACAGGTACTCATTGATGGCCCTCTGCTGCGTGTGCAGCCGCTGCAGCATGGCCAACGTTGAGTTCCACCTGGTGGGCATGTCACATATAAGGCGGTTCTTGGGCAGGTTCAACTCCTTTTGCAGCTCAGCCAGGCGAGCACTGGCATTATAAGATCTGCGGAAATGCACACAGACTTTCCTGGCCTGCCTCAGGACATCCTGTAAGCCCGGGTACCTGCCCAAGAACCGCTGCACCACCAGGTTAAGGACGTGAGCCACACAGGGCACATGGGTCAGTTGTCCCTGTCGGAGGGCGGAGAGATGTTGGTGCCATTGTCGCAAACCACCATTCCTGGCTTAAGCTGGCGTGGCGTCAACCACCTCTCGGCCTGGCCCTGCAGAGCAGACAGGACCTCTGCCCCAGTGTGGCTTCTGTCCCCCAAACACACCAGCGCAAGCACGGCATGGCATCTTTTTGCCTGCGTACTTGCGTAGCCCCGTGAACGGCTACGGAGCACCGCTGGTTCATAGGACAAACCACAGGAAGAGGCCATGGAGGAAGAAGAAGAGGAGGGGGTGGAGGAGAGAGGTGTGTCACAACCAGTAGTAGCATTTTGGAGGCGTGGCGGTGGGACAACCTCCAACACTACTGCACCTTGTCCTGCATCCTTCCCAGCTGCCAAAAGAGTGACCCAATGGGCCGTGAAAGAAAGGTAACGTCCCTGTCCATGCCTGCTGGACCATGAGTCAGCGGTAATATGCACCTTACCGCTGACCGCCCTGTCCAGCGAGGCCAAGACATTGCCTTCCACATGCCGGTAGAGAGCCGGAATAGCCTTCCATGAGAAAAAGTGGCGTTTGGGAACCTGCCACTGAGTAACCGCACATTGCACAAACTCACGGAAGGGGGCCGAGTCTACCAACTGAAAAGGCAGCAGTTGAAGCGCTAGCAATTTAGCCAAGCTAGCATTCAACCGCTGGGCATGTGGATGGCTGGGAGTGAACTTCTTTCGACGGTCCAGCAGCTGGGGCAGGGAAATTTGCCTGCTAGAATCGGATGTCGGTGTACTGCTAGCAGAGTGGCCGCAAGTACTTGGCTGTGACACACCTAATTCTACACCTTCATTCCTCTCAGTGCATGTTTCAGAGAGGACTGAAGTTATAGTGGGGTTGGAGATCCCAGCTGATGCGGTGCAAGGAGAGGTCCGCTTTGTTCTTTGGTGTGGGTCTTTGAGGTAGGCTTGCCAACGAGCTGCATGGCAGGTCAACATATGTCTGGTCAGGCATGTGGTACCCAAGCGGCTGATGTTTTGGCCACGCGATATACGCTTGAGACATATGTTGCAAACAGCAGCTGTGCGATCTGATGCACTAGCCTCAAAAAAGGCCCACACCAAAGAACTTTTTGAATGACGGGCAGAGGCAGCGCCCTGCACAGGCGGAGCTCTGCGGTGTGATTCCGTCGGTGTACTGCCCTTACGCTGGCCACCAAAGGGCATCCTGCCTCGTTGGAGATGTGCCTCCTCCTCATCCTCCTCCTCCTCCTCTCTCCTATTAGGCACCCACGTGGAGTCAGTGACCTCATCATCACCTCCCTCCTCATCACTGGAGCCAATCTGGCAGTATGCTGCAGCTGCTGGAACATGACTGCCAGATTGGTGTCCTTCTTGAGCATCCCCTCTGTCTGCTCTCACGCTACTGCCTTCCTCTAGCTGGGTTTCATCATCAGACCCTTCGAAACGCTGGGCATCCTCCTGGAGCATGTACCCAACACTGTGCTGAAACAGTTCGGGGGACTCCTCAGGAGGAGGACATGGTGGGTCTAGGGAAGGAGTGACTGATGATGAGTCTGACATTGATACCAGGGAAGAGGACGCTTTGGCAGCTGCTTTTCCAGTACCCTGAGCCTGGGTGAGAGAGGATGAGGAGGAGGAGGAGGGCTTGGTCATCCACTCTACCAAGTCTTCGGCATGATGTGGCTCAACATGTCCAGCTGCCGAAAAGAAGGACAAGCGTGTCCCATGGCCATGTGCTGATGACAATGCACCGCGTCCACGACCAGCACTGTTGCCCCCAGACACAGAGCCTGCTTGCCCTCTTTTATTGCCTCCTGACTGTCTGCCTCTCCTTGTTTGCCTTCCAGACATTCTAATAGATGGCCTGCAGGGAGATGGGAAAAAAGCAATAAGGGCTACCTTCAGGTGTCCTTCTCTGTCCCTTGAAACAAGGACTTTGACAGTGAAAGAAACTGACACACTCTCCCTACCTACAGTTTTCTGTCCCTAGAAAAAATGTTTTTTTTAAGCACAATTTAGCACAAGGAGAATTCACTCACTGTCCTTCCAGGTCCCTGGAAACAAGGACTTTGACAGTGAAAGAAACTGACACACTCTCCTTACCTACAGTTTTCTGTCCCTAGAAAAAATGTTTTTTTTAAGCACAATTTAGCACAAGGAGAATTCACTCACTGTCCTTCCAGGTCCCTGGAAACAAGGACTTTGACAGTGAAAGAAACTGACACACTCTCCCTACCTACAGTTTTCTGTCCCTAGAAAAAATGTTTTTTTTAAGCACAATTTAGCACAAGGAGAATTCACTCACTGTCCTTCCAGGTCCCTGGAAACAAGGACTTTGACAGTGAAAGAAACTGACACACTCTCCCTACCTACAGTTTTCTGTCCCTAGAAAAAATGTTTTTTTTAAGCACAATTTAGCACAAGGAGAATTCACTCACTGTCCTTCCAGGTCCCTGGAAACAAGGACTTTGACAGTGAAAGAAACTGACACACTCTCCCTACCTACAGTTTTCTGTCCCTAGAAAAAATGTTTTTTTTAAGCACAATTTAGCACAAGGAGAATTCACTCACTGTCCTTCCAGGTCCCTGGAAACAAGGACTTTGACAGTGAAAGAAACTGACACACTCTCCCTACCTACAGTTTTCTGTCCCTAGAAAAAATGTTTTTTTTAAGCACAATTTAGCACAAGGAGAATTCACTCACTGTCCTTCCAGGTCCCTGGAAACAAGGACTTTGACAGTGAAAGAAACTGACACACTCTCCCTACCTACAGTTTTCTGTCCCTAGAAAAAATGTTTTTTTTAAGCACAATTTAGCACAAGGAGAATTCACTCACTGTCCTTCCAGGTCCCTGGAAACAAGGACTTTGACAGTGAAAGAAACTGACACACTCTCCCTACCTACAGTTTTCTGTCCCTAGAAAAAATGTTTTTTTTAAGCACAATTTAGCACAAGGAGAATTCACTAACTGTCCTTCCAGGTCCCTGGAAACAAGGACTTTGACAGTGAAAGAAACTGACACACTCTCCCTACCTACAGTTTTCTGTCCCTAGAAAAAATGTTTTTTTTAAGCACAATTTAGCACAAGGAGAATTCACTCACTGTCCTTCCAGGTCCCTGGAAACAAGGACTTTGACAGTGAAAGAAACTGACACACTCTCCCTACCTACAGTTTTCTGTCCCTAGAAAAAATGTTTTTTTTAAGCACAATTTAGCACAAGGAGAATTCACTCACTGTCCTTCCAGGTCCCTGGAAACAAGGACTTTGACAGTGAAAGAAACTGACACACTCTCCCTACCTACAGTTTTCTGTCCCTAGAAAAAATGTTTTTTTTAAGCACAATTTAGCACAAGGAGAATTCACTCACTGTCCTTCCAGGTCCCTGGAAACAAGGACTTTGACAGTGAAAGAAACTGACACACTCTCCCTACCTACAGTTTTCTGTCCCTAGAAAAAATGTTTTTTTTAAGCACAATTTAGCACAAGGAGAATTCACTCACTGTCCTTCCAGGTCCCTGGAAACAAGGACTTTGACAGTGAAAGAAACTGACACACTCTCCCTACCTACAGTTTTCTGTCCCTAGAAAAAATGTTTTTTTTAAGCACAATTTAGCACAAGGAGAATTCACTCACTGTCCTTCCAGGTCCCTGGAAACAAGGACTTTGACAGTGAAAGAAACTGACACACTCTCCCTACCTACAGTTTTCTGTCCCTAGAAAAAATGTTTTTTTTAAGCACAATTTAGCACAGGGAGAATTCACTCACTGTCCTTCCAGGTCCCTGGAAACAAGGACTTTGACAGTGAAAGAAACTGACACACTCTCCCTACCTACAGTTTTCTGTCCCTAGAAAAAAATTTTTTTTAAGCACAATTTAGCACAAGGAGAATTCACTCACTGTCCTTCCAGGTCCCTGGAAACAAGGACTTTGACAGTGAAAGAAACTGACACACTCTCCCTACCTACAGTTTTCTGTCCCTAGAAAAAATGTTTTTTTTAAGCACAATTTAGCACAAGGAGAATTCACTCACTGTCCTTCCTGGTCCCTGGAAACAAGGACTTTGACAGTGAAAGAAACTGACACACTCTCCCTACCTACAGTTTTCTGTCCCTAGAAAAAATGTTTTTTTTAAGCACAATTTAGCACAAGGAGAATTCACTCACTGTCCTTCCAGGTCCCTGGAAACAAGGACTTTGACAGTGAAAGAAACTGACACACTCTCCCTACCTACAGTTTTCTGTCCCTAGAAAAAATGTTTTTTTTTAAGCACAATTTAGCACAAGGAGAATTCACTCACTGTCCTTCCAGGTCCCTGGAAACAAGGACTTTGACAGTGAAAGAAACTGACACACTCTCCCTACCTACAGTTTTCTGTCCCTAGAAAAAATGTTTTTTTTAAGCACAATTTAGCACAAGGAGAATTCACTCACTGTCCTTCCAGGTCCCTGGAAACAAGGACTTTGACAGTGAAAGAAACTGACACACTCTCCCTACCTACAGTTTTCTGTCCCTAGAAAAAATGTTTTTTTTAAGCACAATTTAGCACAAGGAGAATTCACTCACTGTCCTTCCAGGTCCCTGGAAACAAGGACTTTGACAGTGAAAGAAACTGACACACTCTCCCTACCTACAGTTTTCTGTCCCTAGAAAAAATGTTTTTTTTAAGCACAATTTAGCACAAGGAGAATTCACTCACTGTCCTTCCAGGTCCCTGGAAACAAGGACTTTGACAGTGAAAGAAACTGACACTCTCCCTACCTACAGTTTTCTGTCCCTAGAAAAAATGTTTTTTTTAAGCACAATATAGCACAAGCACAAAACACACTGACACTCTCCCTACCTATCCTTCTCTTTCCCTAAACTAAAGGAATCCAGGTTAAGCAAGAAAGAAATAAAAGTCACTGTCCCTGCCTATGCTGCTCTATCCCTGCTCCGGAACACACTACACTAGGCCGCCGTGCTGGCGGCCTTTTATAGTGTTGGGCGTGTACTAAACACCCTCAGCAATAATTGGCCACAGGCATCCTGCCTGTGGCCAATCATTGCTCTCCTCGCTGCGGGCGCTGTGATTGGCCAAGCATGCGGGGTCACAGTGCATGCTTGGCCAATCACAGCGCCTGGATGACACTGCGATGGCGTAGTGCATTGTGGGCCGTTCGCGTCACTCGAATTTGGCGCGAACGGCCCAAATCGTTCGATCTTCGTCGAACGATCGAACAGCCGATGTTCGAGTCGAACGTATGTTCGACTCGAACACGAAGCTCATCCCTAAACACACTAGGAAAAAGCAGCAATACAGGCTAAGTTAAGGTGCAATATGGTCAGGAGGCACACTCCGCCCGCTGTAAGTGCCGCAAAATCCTCTTGGTGTAACACACCAGGAAAAAGCAGCAATACAGGCTAAGTTCAGGTGTAATATGGTCAGGAGGCACATTCCGCCTGTTGTAAGTGCCGCAAAATCCTGTTTGTGTAACACACCAGGAAAAAGCAGCAATACAGGCTAAGTTAAGGTGTAATATGGTCAGGAGGCACACTCCGCCCGCTGTAAGTGCCGCAAAATCCTGTTTGTGTAACACACCAGGAAAAAGCAGCAATACAGGCTAAGTTAAGGTGTAATATGGTCAGGAGGCACACTCCGCCCGCTGTAAGTGCCGCAAAATCCTGTTTGTGTAACACACCAGGAAAAAGCAGCAATACAGGCTAAGTTAAGGTGTAATATGGTCAGGAGGCACACTCCGCCCGCTGTAAGTGCCGCAAAATCCTGTTTGTGTAACACACCAGGAAAAAGCAGCAATACAGGCTAAGTTAAGGTGTAATATGGTCAGGAGGCACACTCCGCCCGCTGTAAGTGCCGCAAAATCCTGTTTGTGTAACACACCAGGAAAAAGCAGCAATACAGTCTAAGTTAAGGTGTATTATGGTCAGGAGGCACACTCCGCCCGCTGTAAGTGCCGCAAAATCCTGTTTGTGTAACACACCAGGAAAAAGCAGCAATACAGGCTAAGTAAAGGTGTAATATGGTCAGGAGGCACACTCCGCCCGCTGTAAGTGCCGCAAAATCCTGTTTGTGTAACACACCAGGAAAAAGAAGCAATACAGGCTAAGTTAAGGTGTAATATGGTCAGGAGGCACACTCCGCCCGCTGTAAGTGCCACAAAATCCTGTTTGTGTAACACACCAGGAAAAAGCAGCAATACAGGCTAAGTTAAGGTGTAATATGGTCAGGAGGCACACTCCGCCCGCTGTAAGTGCCGCAAAATCCTGTTTGTGTAACACACCAGGAAAAAGCAACAATACAGGCTAAGTTAAGGTGTAATATGGTCAGGAGGTACACTCCGCCCGCTGTAAGTGCCACAAAATCCTGTTGGTGTAACACACCAGGAAAAAGCAGCAATACAGGCTAAGTTAAGGTGTAATATGGTCAGGAGGTACACTCCGCCCGCTGTAAGTGCCGCAAAATCCGGTTGGTGTAACACACCAGGAAAAAGCAGCAATACGAGCTAACTTCAGGTGTATAATGTGCAGGAGGCTTAGCAACAATGACACTGACACTGTCCCCTGCCTATCCTTCTCTCTCCCTGCACACAAGGTTTAGCAAAGTATATGACACTGACACTCTCCCTGCCTATCCTTCTCTCTCCCTGTACACAAGGTTTAGCAAAGAATATGACACTGACACTGTCCCCTGCCTATCCTTCTCTCTCCCTGCACACAAGGTTTATCAAAGTATATGACACTGACACTCTCCCTGCCTATCCTTCTCTCTCCCTACACACAAGGTTTAGCAAAGAATATGACACTGACACTCTCCCTGCCTATCCTTCTCTGTCCCTACACACAAGGTTTAGCAAAGAATAGATATGACACTGTCCCTGCCTATCCTTCACTTTCCCTGCTCCGGAACACACTACACAAGGCCGCCGCGCTGGCGGCCTTTTATAGTGTGGGGCGTGTACTAAACCCCCTCAGCTATAATTGGCCACAGGCATCCTGCAGAACAGTGCGATTTGCACTGCCCATTTCATTGTGGCTTGCGACTTCATTTAACAGAAGTCTATGCAAGTTGCAATGAAATCGGTAAAAAGACGTTTAGGAACCTTTTTTATAATTGCTGCGCCGCCATGAACGGTTCCATTGCCGGCGATGGGGTGTGACTTGTCATGCGATATGGAACTGTCAAATCGCATGACAAGTGTGAACGGGGGCAGAATGTTTTCACAGTTTCATGGTATTTCTGTGTGCATTTATTTCTTCCTCTTGTGCAGTGTTAAGGCTCATTTACACTTGCTTTGGCTTCAACGCATAAAGTGGAGGTTCACCAGAATTTTTTTTTTTTAAAAGCCAGCAGCTACAAATACTGCAGCTGCTGACTTTTAAAAATAGGACACTTACCTGTCCAGGTCGCCCGCGACGTCAGCAGCCAAAGCTGAGCTAACGCTCGTCTTTCGGCCTCCCCCGCCGCCATCCTCGGTTTTACTGCCCGGTTTACCTACTGTGCATGCGCGAGTTGTGCTGCGCCGTCCTCACTGGTCCCCGCTGTGTCCTGGAAACCGTGTGTTTCCCAGAACACAGTGGGGGGGGGGGGTTTGTGACGCGAAGGGGCGGGTCTATACCCGGAAGTGGAGCAAATACCTTTTTTATACAGGTATCTGCACCCCCTCCCCCCTGAAAGGTGCCAAATGTGACACCGGAGGGGGGGGGGTGAACCTCCGCTTTAACGGATAGTTTACACTTGCTTCAAAACAAGGATTCGGACAGGCTTTGTTAAAGCTATCGGAATGCTAGTCAATGCCCCGGACACTAAATAAAATGGTTAGCTTACAGTCCTGTTTACACCTTGCTTTTGCTTTGCTTCGGCTTCACTTTAAAAATTATACCCCATGTAGCTTTAGTGGTGCTTCAAAGTGTCTTTAAAGCGGAGGTGCAGCTTGTATTTTTTTTTTAAAGTCAGCAGCTACTAACAGTGTAGCTGCTGACTTTTAATAAGGACACTTACCTGTCCTACTCGCCCGCGATGTCGGTCCTGCCACGGCAATCGATCGCTGCTGCCAGGCTCCCGACTCCTCCGTCCTGACTAAGGGAAACAGGCTGTGAAGCCTTACGGCTTCACTGCCCATTTCGTACTGCGCATGCGCCACTCGCAAAGCACTTTGTGAATGGGCGGCTTGCCTCCTGGGATACACACAGTTCCCAGAAGGCAGCGCGCCCCATTCACAAGAAGAGGAAACTGAAGTTCTCAATCCGAGGACAAGGAAGAGGCACAGCAGAAGGCAGATTAGGGCACTTCCGCATAGCAACAGGCATTTCGGGTGAGTATAATTTTTTTTTTTCTATTAATTTTTTTCTTTTTTTGGGGGGATTTTTAATGTATTTTTTTTTCTGGGTGGACCTCCGCTTTAAAGCCTCAATAGAAGTCTATGGAAAAGCTTGAAGCTTGAAACCCCACTGAACCCCCACCAAAGTCTCATTGAAGCCCCACAAAGCCTCACCGAAGCCCCACAAAGCCTCACCAAAGACCCACCAAAGGCTCATCGAAGCCCCATCAAAGCTCCACCAAAGGCTCATCGAAGCCTCACTGAAGCCTCATCGAAGCACCAAGCAAAAGCAAGGTGTAAACAGGACTGTAAGCTAACCATTTTTTTTAGTGACAGGAGCTTTGACTGGCATTTAGAGAGCTTTAACAAAGTGTGTCCGAAGCCATGTTTTGAAGCAAGTGTAAACTAGCTCTTAGCATGACAAAAAAAAATTGTGAAAAACAATGCCAAAAATAATGCAAAATTTAAGTGATAAATATCGCAAAACAAATATTTAACGTATTCAGTAAGTACTGCATGTTTTTAGTGAATTGACTATATTTGAGATAAATACAGCATGAGTTATTTGAACTTTAAATTTAAATCCTGTATTAAGCACGTAAAATAATCATTCTGTCATGGAAGAAACCGGTGGCCCCTACCATTGTGGCTTGGAAGGCATTAATAAATAATACCTTATTGCTGTAGAAAGCTATGTATCTTAGTAGAGGGGTACCAACTGAGATTGAAAAGGTGTGGGGCTGTTGGATGAATGATAGTTCTACTGCTTTGGATTACCTGCTTATTGGTTAAGGCTGGGTTCACACTGATACAGTCATACAACTTTCATCCTACTTTGCTCTGCGACATCAGTCCTACATTGATCCTACATTGGTCTGACATCCATCCGACTTTCATGAACAGGATACTACTTTGATCCAACTTTGTGCTAGTCTGACTTGTCCTTTGACCAATCAAAACAATCCCAGGGTGAGATAAATTCCTTTTACTGCTGCTGTAATCACCATGTCGGATGTCAAATGTCGGACGGTTAGGACAAGGATCCTACTTTGATCCGACTTCAATGATATTCAATGGGCTGAAGTAGGATCAAAGTCGGACAGAAGTAGTACAGGGAGCATTTTTAATGTCGGACCGACTTGTGTCGGACCAGTTAAGACGGCTCTCATAGGGATTCATTGATTTTCACACGTCATGCGACATGAGCTCCTAACGTCGGAGCGTTTGTCGGACAAGTGTGAACCAGGGTTTTTACTGTGGGCAAAATGCTAACTATATGCAGGCCTTGGTGAGCACCAGGCCCAGTACCTGTTGATATCCCAGGGGTGATGCGATTTGACTCTGTAAATGTGGTGGCGATCTGTAAGCTGATGCTTGCTGATCAGAATAGAATCTGCCCTGTCTGAAAGGGGGCTTAAGCCCCTTTCACACGGTCGGACCGTTCAGGTCCGGCTGTCAGTTTTTTCGGTGGACCTGAACGGCCGCTCCATGCTTCTCTATGGAGCGTCGGATGTCAGGGGTGACATGTCCGCTGACATCCGATCCGCTAAAATCAGACTGATGGCAATATGTCGCCATCCGTCCATGGCTGATTGGATCGGATGAGATCTCATGAAAACGGACATGCTGTCCGTTTTCGTCCGATCTCTCCATAGGAGACAGCGGCGCTGGACAAGCCCCTCCCCGCTCAGTGAGCAGAGAGGGACCTGTCATCCGCCGGCTCAGCGGAGATCAGCGGAGAGATCTCCCGCTGAGCTGGTGGACTGCTGCAAGCGGATCTGTCCCCGTGTGGAAGGGGCATTAGGGGCAAGGTTGGGGTCAAAGGTCACTGTCAGAGGTCAGGGTCAGTGTAGAATAAAAAAAAGAAAAATGTGCACTATTGTTTCTCAGACCTACAATGGGTACAAACAGCAGATATTACTGTAATCATCAGAAGCAGGAGAATTTATTTTGGATTGTTCTTTGGTGGTGGGTCATAGTAATAGCAAAAATATACATCTACATTAAAAAATATATATATAATTTTTACTATTTTGTGCCAGTTTTCCTTTGATAATAATAATAATAATAATAATAAAAAAATCAGGAGATAACCATTACCATTTACCCCTGTTTCGTCACATATGGCGACCCATCACATTTGGCTACCCGCTGAAGTGCGCATGCACGACGCCACCATTTGCGTTCCAACACTTTTACGACAAAACAGCACACTAAAACTGTGATGGATGTGACAAAACACCGCCATCTTGCTACAATCCGCACTCTTCCACACTAAGGATACGGTGAGAAGGGGACAAGTGGACATCTTTGTACACCCCCCGGAGTTTTACATTTTACACTTATTTATAACAGCAAACTGAGGTTATATAGTGAAATACAGTACTTAGAACTCCGTCTGACTGTTTAGATGTTGAATTTGAAAAGCAGCGGCAAGCCTGCTGATCTCACAGGTTTGCTAATCTGACAGAAGTCTGCTGCTTTTAAAATTCAACATCTAAAGAGTCAGACGGAGTTCTAAGTACTGTATTTCACTATATAACCTCAGTTTAGTGTTATAAATAAGTGTACTGTAAAATGTAAAACTTCAGGAGGTGTAAAAAGATGTCCGCTTGTCCCCTTCTCACTGTATCCTTAGTGTGGAGGAGTGCAGGGTGTAGCAAGATGGCAGTGTTTCGTCACATTCGGCTACCCATCACGGTTTTAGTGTGCTGTTTTGTCGTAAAAGTGTTGGAACGCATATGGCGGTGTCGCGAATGTGCACTCCAGTGGGTAGCCAAATGTGATGGGTCGCCATATGTGACGAAACACTGCCACATTAACCTCCCTGGCGGTATGATTATTTCAGATTTTTGGTGCTCAAAGCAGTACCATTATTTTGCATGGAAATTTGGCGTTTTATATTGTAGGCCTGCAATTCTTAGGAATAACTCACTTAAATCTGTCCAAACCAGAGTCTAGTAGACATCCCGGGTATGATAAAGTTTGAAACACAAAATCATAAATTATAATATAATAAATAACTATAAATAATTATAACAAATAGTAATGTAATTATAATAAAAATTATTCAATAATGTAATCAAATCAAAAACACTGAAATTTGCTCAGTTGCAGAATTGTCGCTGTCATTACTTTCAGTGTTTGATGATGAATTTCCCCACAAATCACTATTGCTCAATTCTGCATGTGATTCTAATTTATTATCGCTGTTTTCTAGCTGGTCTAAAACCACTTTTGATGTAAAGGGACACTTTTTGGTTGCTATGGACAATCTTCAGTTTCCAGACAGAAAGAACAGTTTTCATAATACAAAAGTGCCTGCAGGACACTGGACAGACCACTAGGAACAAAGGGGATGTGTAATAATTTGATACAGTACTGTAATCAGTAACATTACAGTATACTGTATCTATACTGTGTTTTTCACTTTTTGAATTTGGCGCCGTGCTCCATCCCCGTGAGTCGCAACGTCACAGGGAACGGAGCTTGGCATTTAGCAGTGTGAATCGAGCGAGGACACAGCTTGCACACACTGCGGGGAGACATCGCATGATCCAGGGGACAAGGTAAGTAACTTTCCCTGTATCCTGCAATGCGGTCCCGAGTCTGGATCCCGGTTACTGCTTTTGGTACTGAAATCTTACCCCGAGTCAGACTCGGGAATACCGCTAGGCAGGTTAAATGCCCAACTGGTCCTGAAAAAACATATAATTCACCTGGATACACTTTTCTGCATGCTCGGATAAGTGTCTGGTATGGATTTGGGGGGCCCCACACCATTAAAAAAAAAAATCTGTACCAGACCTGGAAGGGCCTGGCATGAATTGCCTGCCCCTCCACGCCATTTTGTTCACAAATTTTTATTGCCGCCAATGTTTTTTTTACATTCAGCTAGGAGCGGGAAACCGGGGACTCCGGTGCTAGCCGACTTAAAAAATTAGCATCTGAACGCCATCTAAATCGCCCCTTTCACACTGAGGTGGTTTTCAGGTGTTTTAGCACTAGAAATAGCCTCTATATAATGCCTGAAAACATTCATTTCAGTGTGACTTTTCACACTGGGGTGGTGCGCTTGCAGGACGTTAGAAGAAGTCCTGCAAGCAGCTTCTTTGGGGGGCGGTGGGGGAGCGGTGTATACAGCGCTCCCAAAATGCCCTGCCCATTCATTTGAAATGAATGGGCAGCACTTCCGAAGCATCTGAAAGCGGCGCTTTGGAAGCGCCGCAACACAGGCGCTTTTAACCCCTTTTTTTGGGTTAAAAGCGCCCCGCTAGCAGCCGAAAAAGCACCGCTAAAACGAGTGTCTCTTTAGTGCTAACGATCGGGAGCAGCAGTGTAAAAGTAGCCTTAGAAATTCGCTGTATTAACTGAGAGGAAATTTGCTCCGGACATGTGTGAACCTAGCCTAAGTAATTACAATGATATGTATAGTCAGGCGTTAGGATTTGTTTAGAGCCTCATGCACACTGGATGTTACAAAACCGCCAGTAGCATTAGATGTAGAATGAGTTTGCAGCATTTTGGCAGTATTGTTTTTCAGCCTTTTTTTTGCGTTTGCGCTTTTTCGCTTTTTTTTTAGCAAAACGATACTCCCACAAATGCTTATGGCTCAAAAACGCCCATAAACGCCAACTGGCAGTGTTTTCAGCTTTTTCCAGAGTTAGAGCATTTTTACAGCTGAAAAACTTCTCTCAAACCCACTAGTTCTTGGGGGTTTTTTCCAGTCAGAAAACGCCCCTGCTAAAAAATGCTGATAACAGCCTAAATGTGCATCGACACATAGGATAACATGCTGGGGAGTTTACTGGCTGCAGAAAAAATGCCTGAAGCCAAAAAGAGCAGCTGGAAAACGAAAAAACACCATCCAGCGCTCAACCCCAGCAGCCGTCCTCCGACTGGGCGGTCCTCCAAACATTGCAAAAACATACACAAAAGGGCGCTTAGTGCGTTACCACCAAAACCATTTGTTGAAAACACACGACCAGGGCCGCTATCAGGGTGGTACAGGCAGTGTGTTTTTTTTTATTTTTTTACTTTTTTTTTGTAAGGGGCCCGGAGGTCCCCAGGGCCCCGGATGGCAACCCCCTTCTTTTTTTTTATATATATATATATATAAAAAAAAATTAAACAATTTTTAAATTCTTTTTTTATTTCATTTATTTATTTTTTTAATTATTTTTTTATTCATTTTTTTATTTTTTATTTTTTGTAAGGGGCCCAGATGCCAACCCCTCTTTTTAAAAAAAAAATTAACATTTTTTTTTGTAAGGGGCCCAGAAGCCCGGAAGTCCCCAGGGGCCCGGATGGCAACCCTCACTTTTTTTTGTAAGGGTCCCAGGGGCCCCGAGGTCCCCAGGGCCCCGGATGGCAACCCCCCTTTTTTTCATAAAAAAAAAAAAAAAATGTGTTTTTTTTATTTATTTATTTATAAGGGGCCCAGAGGTCCCCAGAGGCCCAGAGGTCCCCAAGGGCCCAGATGGCAACCCCCCAACCTCAGTAATTCGCGGCGGCAGCACCCCTCAGCTACTCAATTCGTGGCACCCCCCCGCTTGTCAATTTGCAGCGGCAGCACCCCCCCCGGTTCTCTGCTCCAGAGGGCCCATGCCTGAAGCTGTGTAAGGGGCCCCAAAATTCCTGATGGCGGCCCTGCACACGACGGAAACCATTTGTTGAAAACACACGACGTAAAAGCTTACGCGATTTGGGGGACAACCCCCCCTTCCTCAGGAAGGGGGTTTGTCCCCCAAACGCGCAAACTTTTCCGCCGTGTGGCAATAGAGTCCCCCGCCTCACCAGCTGGAGCATCTTACATGACAAGCTTGATTTTATTTTCTACTTTGTGAGTATAACACTGTCGTGTGTTTTCAACAAAAAGAGCTGCTGTAAAAATGTCCAGCGTGTGTGAGGCCTTACCCTCTGCCTTGAAAGGGTTAATGTTGGTGTTTTGGGCTCCCCAGGCTCATATCATGGGATTCTTATTGGTGTACATGGGACTGTAGGTCGCACCTATTTTATCACACTTAATAAAAACACAAAACAACCAAATTGGTGTTTTAAATGGCCGGGGCACCTTTATTGGTATAATAAATAAATAAATACACAAATAACTTTATTCAGTATAAACAATAAATGAATAAATAAATTCTATTTAAAATTATATATTTCTTTTTCTAAAAACCCAATTCTAAACTTGCTCAGTCATAGAACTCGAGCTATAAATGAATCAAATCATAAAACCATGGACCCCCTTTGATCCAAGGGTGACATAACCACATAATGGTGCCTGCGACAAGGGTGGGAGGGAAGGGGAGCGCGGCTACACCACTTCAGGGGAACTGTGAGAGGGTCTGTCACACCTGTGGAAAACGTTTTTCCCGCTCAGCTGCCTCGTGACAAGCCCGCTCTTTTTTTTTTTTAATAAAATATAAAACTTTATTAAAAGCGTGGCGGCCACAATCCCATGTTGTGGGCTCTTTATTGTGCCCGACTGGTTGAGACCCAATAAACAGTTCAATACGGTGGGGTGAGCAGATCGAGGCACTATCCTGATAAGTAAACTAAACCACTGTGGATTCACCAGCGGTTGCTAAAGCCCATGGCTTGTGAAAGAACTTAAACCTTCAGGGTCTCTACCAGCGACCCCAGAGAACAGAAACAGGAGTACCTTTGCTGCGTTGTGGCCCCTATCAGGGGGGAGATGTCCCTCCAAGAGAGTTACCAGAGGCCCCTCTGTCACCGGGTTGATGCTGCTCCGTTTCTTCAGAAGGGTGACCTCTCCGGCCTCCTCGCCTCAGATACGAGCCCCATCCACCTCAGGGACCCTCGGACAATCCCGCCCTTGCGGGACCCAGTCGAAGTCACTGAGCCCCAGGCCTCAGATGTAGTACCTCACCCCAGGCTTAAGGTGCCTGGGATGGACTCCAACACCACTCCGGCCAGGCCATGGGCACCTAGGCCGGAACTCCGAACCGCCAGCACCCAGGCCTAAGGTGCCTGGGCGCTGGATGCAGAAGAAGAAGAAGACCTCGTGGCGAGGGCGTCTCTCCCCTTTATATCCTCCTGTAGTGCCACAGCAGGTTCCCCGCCCCGCTGTACCACCACCGGAATGGGACAAAAAGGAGACAGCACTGTGGCAATGATTCTACCTTGACCCGCGGGAACATCGCCACCTACAGGTCAAGAATAGCACACCACCAAGTCCTCCACAATTTGAATGGTGTAAATCCCTTCATAATTAACACATCCTGGATTATACTACCACCCAGGTGTACCCCCTAAATTTAGACCCCCGCTACACAGGTCTCTGCAGCGAGGTTCTCCAGAGAATGGTTCCCATCTCTATGCTCAATAAAGACAAGTCTCTACTTCCCCCAATAACTCCAAGGTCCACACCAGCTGTAACTCCAACGTAGAGTTTATTTCTCTTTAAAGCACAGTCTCTAGAGCAGTGTTTCTCAAGTCCAGTCCTCAAGGCGCCCCAACAGGTCATGTTTTCAGGATTTCCCTCAGATGAACTGGCTGTGGTAATTACTAAGGCAGTAAAACTGATCAAATCACCTGTGCAAAATAATGGGAAGCCTGAAAACATGACCTGTTGGGGCGCCTTGAGGACTGGAGTTGAGAAACACTGCTCTAGAGCAGTGATTCTCAACCAGGGTTCCATGGAACCCTAGGGTTCCTCCTGAGGTTGCTAGGGGTTCCTTCAGAATTGGGCAATTTTGGCCTCAGATAAGTTCCCACTGACACCATTGATCTTTTTAGCTATCTGTAAGGAGGCAATTCTTCCCAATGACCACAAGTGTAAGGACCATTCTTCCCACTGACCATCACACTAATGTATTATGAGTTGTAGATTTCAGATTTTTAGCAGGGGTTCCCTGAGACCGGAGAACTATTTCAAGGGTTCCTCTGTGTTGAAAAGGTTGAGAAAGGCTGCTCTAGAGTCTAGACAGAAAGGTTGGAGGGAGAACAGGACAGCATAAGGTGTGGGGAAGAGGTCCAGGCACAAACGAAATACACTTCACTGCTCGGCTTCTCAAGCAGACTCAGCTTATTTGGATAGTCTCCCGAGTCCCTAGAGAGGGGACTATCAGCCAGAATGGCACTCTAACTAGATATACAGTCTCTGCACAAACTGATGAACTTGGTCTCTGCCACAGACCTGGTGAACTTGGTCTCTGCCACAGACCTGGTGAACTTGGTCTCTGCCACAGACCTGGTGAACTTGGTCTCTGCCACAGACCAGGTGAACTTGATCTCTGCCACAGACCCGGTGAACTTGGTCTCTGCCACAGACCCGGTGAACTTGGTCTCTGCCACAGACCTGGTGAACTTGGTCTCTGCCACAGACCTGGTGAACTTGGTCTCTGCCACCGACCTGGTGAACTTGGTCTTTGCCACAGACCTGGTGTTAAGGAGAAGACATCCCTCCAGAGAGTTACCGGGCCCCTTCCTTCACTGTGACTTCTCACCAGTCCCTCGGAACGGTCTTTCCCCGGCCTCCTCGTCTAAGATGCGGGTCCCCTCGCAAGGCGGCACCCTGAGATTCCTCAATCCTTGGTAGGCCCCAGCCAAAGGCGCTGGGCCCAAAAGCTTTCCCGTTGCAGCCCCAGGGCTAAAGGTGCCTGGGACTGATTCACCGACCACCACCCCTGGGCTAAAGATGCCCAGGGCGGACAAAGAGCGCCCACTCCTCCCTCAGGAGTAGGACCCCCGGGGAGCGAACTGGAACCCCAATCCTGGGGTGGAAACGAACCCACGACCACCACCTACAGGCAGCATCTGCCCCTTTTATATCCTCTCCCGGCATACACAGCAGGCCAACCACTCCCACCATACAGTCTCCGAGAGGGGACACACAAGGCAGAGCACTGTACCAGCGGTTCAACCCTGGCCCACAATGGCAGCGCCACTCGCAGGCCACAGGGAGCTGTACACTGATACTTCACCTGCGGACAAAAAAATGGTGGATAAGTCCTAAAACTTAAGGTGTTTGAGCATAAATACCACTCAAACACTACCCCTAAATTTAGGACCCCGCTACATAAAGGTAAGTAGGAGCAGTGATGTGCACACTCCATGTGGTGAGGGACATATGAGCATAGTTGCCAACATTGCAAAAAAACATCTGGGACACTTTTTTTGTATTGAGGCGGAGCCTTGCTATAATCAGGGGGCGGGGCATTCGTTTGTAGGCGTGTCATGTCGGAGTGAAAAAATGCGGCGAAAAATGGGCGTGGTTTACGCACGATAGTGGGTGTGGTTTAAATGGGCGTGGTTCAAAGGGGTGTGGCTAGAGTCCGAGGTGAGAGAAAGAGAGAGAAAGAAATAGAAAGAAAGAAGCCAGATCCTACACCACAATAGTAATGTGTAACAAAATTGGCAGATAAGGATACTCCAAAACACCTGTTGGCGCTTCAATCATCCCGGCACCATGGTTGTTACGGTGTCAGGGTGATTGAAGTGCATTATTTCTATTTTTACATTGTAATATAAAATGAAATCATTCAACTCACCATAATGCCGAATCAGTGGAAGCCCTGAGCGTGTTACCTGCCACGTCGCCTGCCACCAGATGGCCTCCCCAGCAGTCCGTCCTTGCATCAGGTGCCTCCCCAGCAGTCCGTCCTTGCATCAGGCGTCCCCAGCGGAGTCCCTCCTTACATCAGGCGTCCCCAGAGGAGTCCCTCCTTACATCAGGCGTCCCCAGAGGAGTCCCTCCTTACCTCAGGCGTACCCAGCGGAGTCCTTCCTTACATCAGGTGTACCCAGAGGAGTCCCCCTTACATCAGGCGTCCCCAGCAGAGTCCCCCCTTACATCAGGCGTCCCCAGCGGAGTCCCCCCTTACATCAGGCGTCCCCAGCGGAGTCCCCCCTTACATCAGGCGTCCCCAGCGGAGTCCCCCCTTACATCAGGCGTCCCCAGCGGAGTCCCCCCTTACATCAGGCATCCCCAGTGGAGTCCCCCTTACATCAAGTGTCCCCAGCGGAGTCCCCCCTTACCTCAGGCGTCCCCAGCGGAGTCCCCCCTTACCTCAGGTGTCCCCAGCGGAGTCCCCCCTTACATCAGGCGTCCCCAGCGGAGTCCCCCCTTACCTCAGGCGTCCCCAGCGGAGTCCCCCCTTACATCAGGCGTCCCCATCGGAGTCCCCCTTACATCAAGTGTCCCCAGCGGAGTCCCCCCTTACATCAGGCGTCCCCAGCGGAGTCCCCCCTTACATCAGGCGTCCCCAGCGGAGTCCCCCTTACCTCAGCCGTCCCCAGCGGAGTCCTCCCTTACCACAGGCGTTCCCAGCGGAGTCCCCCCTTACCACAGGCATCCCCAGCGGAGTCCCCTCTTAACCACAGGCGTCTCCTGTCTCGGCCGCCATTATTGTTTCCCCTTTCGCCGAAGGGGAACAAAATAGAGGCGGAGCCGACAGTGTGGCTGAAAAAAAATAAAATAAATTAAGCTGTGGCGCTGGGACGGGGCGGGGGGGTGGCCTGCCGGCCAGCCAAAACACAGATGTAGTACAATAGAAGATAAAGCTGCTGCGGCGCCGCCCACCCCGGGGAGGTGCGGGGTGTGGGCGGCGCCGCAGCGGCTTTATTTTCTATTGTACTAAATCCGTGTTTTGGTCTTCTTGAACATGGCGGCCGGCCGAGACGTTGTCTCCGCCAGCCGTGGACCTCTAGCGGCGGCGGCCTGCGGCGTCCAAATTCGGGGGAAAACGGGAAAAATCGGATTGGCCGGGACATTGGCCGGGACAAAATAAAGCCGGGAAAAGGGTTTGAATCCCGGGAACGTCCCGGCCAATCCGTGACTGTTGGCAACTATGAATGAGGCAAGTAGGAGCAGTGATGTGCACACTCCATGTTGTGAGGGACACATGAGGTAGCAGTGATCTGTGCACACTCCATGTGGTGAGGGACATATGAGGCAAGTAGGAGCAGTGATGTGCACACTCCATGTTGTGAGGGACACATGAGGTAGCAGTGATGTGCACACTCCATGTGGTGAGGGACATATGAGGCAAGTAGGAGCAGTGATGCGTGCACACTCCATGTTGTGAGGGACACATGAGGTAGCAGTGATGTGCACACTCCATGTGGTGAGGGACATATGAGGCAAGTAGGAGCAGTGATGTGTCACTCCATGTTGTGAGGGACACATGAGGTAGCAGTGATGTGCACACTCCATGTGGTGAGGGACACATAAAGTAAGTAGGAGCAGTGATGTGTGCACACTCCATGTGGTGAGGGACACATGAGGTAGCAGTGATGTGCACACTCCATGTGGTGAGGGACACATAAAGTAAGTAGGAGCAGTAATGTGTGCACACTCCATCCATGTGGTGAGGGACACATGAGAGGTAGGTAGGAGCAGTGAGGTGCACACTCCATGTGGTGAGGGACACATGAGGTAGGTAGGAGCAGTGAGGTGCACACTCCATGTGGCGAGGGACACATGAGGTAGGTAGGAGCAGTGAGGTGCACACTCCATGTGGTGAGGGACACATGAGGTAGGAGACGGAGTAGCAGTGTTTTGCTCACATTGCCCCGCCCCCCTGTTATGACGAGAAGGAGGAAGCTCGGGGTGCTGAGTATGACAAGGGGAAGCAGGAACGTGAGGCACTCATAATACATCGGACAGACATCATAATACATCGAACAGACATCATAAGACATCGGGCAGACATCTCCCCCTGTATCAGGAAGGGGCGCTATGGAGCTGCTGAGGGGAGACGTCCATCTGCTGGTGTGGGTGACGGCGGCTGTGCTCCTGCTGACATTGCTGCTCTTCTCCACCGTCCCCTTCCTAGCTGATTACATTCGGAAATGGAAAATCATGAAGCCAATCCCCGGAGTGGGCCCCAATTACCCCCTGGTGGGGGACGCCCTGCTGCTGAAGCCTAATGGAGGAGGTACACTGTATACAGTTATGGGGGGGGGGGTGGAGGGTGACCACTATCACTCTGTATACAGACACTGAACACATCTCATAGACTGGAGCTCAGCTGGGAAGTACAAGTGAACCCAGCTGACATTAAAAGTGGAACTTTGGAGTTGCAGGGAGATGGGTAGAAATGGGGGATGGTATTTTTTTTTTCCTGAGGAGGGTTCAGTCTTGGGCTCCCAGAGCGCTGTGCATGCAAATCATAGGTCTGACAAAACTGCGCTGACAGTGGGAGGAGCCTACAACTTGAACCTGCGCAGTAAGGGCTCATTTACACCACAATTTCTGCGTCCCCTCTGTGTTTCTGCATCTCCATTTGCACACTTTTCAGTGCATTTACATGTGATTGCAGTGCATTTTTTATTTTCATTTACTTTAAAGTTGTTATAACCCTATAAAAGAAAAAAAAAATCCTGTCCCCTTAAGGCACGCTCTAGAGCACAGTGGTTGTGACATGTCATTTTTTATTCCTAACGTGTAATATACCTGGTTGATCCTGCCAGTTCCTGTCTCCCCCAGTCTGTGCTGACCATGGTAATCATGACTGCTGAGCCCTGATACTGTGGTCAGTTTATGTGTCTCCGTCACTTCGCTCTCTGCTCTGAGCCTCTCCTCCCTCCCCCTGCCTGTTAGTATGAGAGTTGGTTTTGTACTCACACTTCCGGCCGCTATTCTGCTGCAATTTGCAGCAAAAATAGTTCTATCCCCAAAGCATGTGTTTTTATATGACAAGGCTAAATACCGGTTTTCATATCGCTGCTATGCGGTCACATGATCTCCTGCCACTGGCTGTCTGACGTCAGAGAGAATCTCAGCCCCTCCCACTGCTCTGCTTAGATCAGAGAAAGAGAGCAGCGGGAAATCATGTGACCGCACAGCTGCACATATAGGTATTTAGCCTTGTAATTAAAAAAAAACCGCTATGGTTTTTAATTGTTTAAGCCTGAGGGGATACCGGTAAAGTCACAATGTGACTTTACATACAGTTTAAGGTTTTTCACCCTAATGCATTCTATGCATTCACCTCCTGAATGCCATTTTTTTTGTTGACAGTTGAGCAGGGGATCGGCGGCAGAGACACGAGAATACTTGGGCTGTGCAACTCCAGTCCAATTTGGGCCCCCATATCTCCCCATTTATCTACGCCCCTGGCAGTGGGTATTAGCTGGCTTTACTTGTAGTTCTCCATCTTCCAGTGCTGACATCTCCATGCTTGCTCTCACCGCCCCTTCACTGCTGCTGCCACTTCGTCTGCCTTCAATATCAATTATTTACCGTTACTTCCACTTTTGTTTGCTAATACACTGTGTATGGTAAATGATTGCCAGGCTTTTTTTCATAAAATAATTTTTCCATCCTTTGTTGCTTCTTAGTGCGGCTGATATTCTGCGGCCTTTTTGCAGCCACTTCAATTCTATAGGCAGCGGTGGCCGCATGGCATTTATCAGGGCTGGTTTCTTGTTGGTGACAACATTGGACCATGATTTTGTAACGTACAGTACATCTGCATGACCACTTGTAGTTCCCAGTGAAAGAACATATGAAAGGGTGACAGTGCAGGAAGACAATTGGGACAACACTTTAGAAAAGAAGGTTCTTGCACAAGGAGCTCCATGGCAGGATCATTAGGTGTTATTTAAAAAAGAATCTGCGGATGTAAACATATTGGGTTTACGTATACGTTACCTGTGGACAACATGGGACATTGTGGTGGTGGTAGATGTCCAGGGAGAGCCTTAGGGACTGGAAAGTTGTGTTTAAAAATGTCCCATCTTTACCATAAATCGCATCTCATTTGTTTGTTGGGCTCTGCTTCTACCATCGTTAGCAGTTGAGGGGCTGTAAAACCCTGCAGTTGAGCTGTGTTTATACTGCCCTCCAACCTCTCCCGATTTAGCTGCAGAGGCAGTGGCCAGGGACCAAAAATTTATGGTTTGGCTTTAGCAAGAATTACACCCCTGTTGCTTTCAGTGGCTGCAGCGCCTGCTGACCACAACATAATCAGGTGAATAGGACTGCTCTGCAAGCACCATACAACTGCTTGCAATGCACGTGGTTGCAGCCCCCTGGTGCGGGGTTCGAGGGGTTAGAAGCAATACAAGACCTCCTCCCTGCCTGTCAAATGTGGATCGCTCTTCAGAGATGAAAGCAAGTGTGAGCAAGCCCTAATATTCTTAGATTTTTTAACCACTTAGAGCAGGCCGGCCCGCAGTGTAAGGGGACAGGAGGCCGCTGTGGGCAAAGTGACATACCTGTATGTTGCTGCCGACTATGCACGTGCCCTCTGCCCTGTGATTGTACACCGCGGAAGCCTGTCAGCAGGTCCCGGACAATTATTCATGGCTGGGACCTGCTGATCCGCTGTATATATTCACAGCCCAGAGCTCTGTGTTGGTAAACATCACAGAGCTCTGTACAGAAGGAACGATCTGTCAGTAATGAGAAAATGAGAGCTCACTTAGTAAAAGCAGCACATTGTACACCTATTACACACAGTTAAGCACACATTTAACCCCTTGATCGCCCCAGATATTAACCCTTTCCCAGCCAGTGTCATTAGTACAGTGACAGTATTATCACTGATTACTGTGTTAGTGTCACTGATGATGTCAGTTGCAGTTAGCCAGTTCCTCCCAGGGTCAGATAGTGTCAGATTGTCCACCACACTATCACAGTCCTTTTATAAGTCCCTGATCACCGCCATTAGTAGCATTAAAAAAAAAAAAAAAATCCAGTATATACCCCATAGTTTGTAGGTGCTATAACTTTCATGCAAACCAATTAAAATGCACTTACTGGTATTTTGTTTTTTTTTATTATTATTATGAAAAATGTAGCAGAATACATTGTGGCCACAATATATGAAGAATTTTTTTTTTTTTTTTTTATTGGATATGTTTTATAACAGAAAGTAAAATTATTTTTTTTTCCCAAAATGTTTGGTCTTACTTCATTTATATCGCAAAAAGTAGAAAACGCAGCGGTGATCAAATACCACCAAAGAGCTCAATTTGTGTGGAAAAAATTATATAAATGTTGGTTGTGTACAGTGTTGAATGACCAGTGCAATCACCAGTTAATTAAAGTAGTACAGTGCCGAGTAGCAAAAAAATGGCCTGGTCATGCAGGGGGGGTAAAATCTTCCGGTCTTGTATGTTAAAAAGCAACATTTAAAATGCAGAGACATTTTTATTCCTTGCTGATAAACATGGCATGATTATGTATGTTAGTTTTAAAGATGTTATTTGGCAGAACATGTTACATACCCCCAGCTCTGCTGTAAAATGATCCTGGAAATTATATTAAAGCTGAACTCCACGGATGATATATTTTCACACTTATATTTATTTCTGGTACTTATACAATTTACATATATATTATACATTCACATCAGGTTCTGCCCTTAAGGAGCTTACAAGCTAAGGTCCCTCCCTCACTCACATTCATATACTTGGGCACCAGAATGTCTTTGGAGTGGGAGGAAACCATAGAACATCCATGCAGGCACAGGGAGAACATGCAAACTCCATGCAGGTAGTGCCATGGGTGGGATTTAAATCTACAACCCAAGTGCTGCTAGGCAGAAGTGCTAGCCACTTAGCCACTGTGCTGCACTTATACATTGGCCTGGCTTATTACAATGTAACTATGCATATGTGATACCTGATAGGCCTCTGTGAATGTTGGAAATCACTGTAGTAGCCCAAGTCACTTCAGTGTTGGTCACAGTCTGCTGGGTCCCATTTTGAGCTGCTTCTCTTCTGTAAAATAACCACAGGACTCACTAGGCATGGCCATCATTCAGAGAATGCCTTGCATTTTTCCCATTCAATGAAAATAATTCTGTGATTGGATGAGGTGGATAGCATGACATCACCACCCCTCCTCTCTTTTGGGGTGATTCAGCGTAACACGGCCATGCCAATTTTTTGTCTGAGCACCTCTGTTTTAAGGGCCGGTTCACACCACAATATCTGCATTTCAGATGCGTTTCTGCATGGGCATTTTTAATGCGTTCCTGTGTATTTTTTATTCTCTTTTGTTTTTCATCCCAATTGAGGACATGTGCATTCCAGTGCGTTTCTGATTTGTTTTGTGTTTCAGATGCCTGCCATACAGAAAAAATGCAACATGTTCTACTTTTGTTGGCTGCACTGGTGTCATTGTCAGTCAAAGTATCATAGCATTGCAAACTGGAAGAATGACCCGGAAAGATATAGAGTGAACATGGTGGTACTGTTAACAGAGTTAACAAGGCTCTAGTTAGTCTTGCAGTTGCCATTGAAGTAAACAAACAAATGCACAAAACAGCTGCTGTAATACTCTTTGGACCCAATTATTGGAACAATTAGGTATTATTTATAAGGCCCCATGCACACAGGGCATTTTTGCAGCTCCTAACAGCAGCGTTAGATGTTTTTTTTTACAGCTGCAAAACGCCCATCCATGTTATTCTATTGTGTCATGCACACATAGAGCTTTTATGAGCTCCAAGTGGCATAGGCGTTTTCCAGCTGCAAATAAAAAAAACCAATTCCAGTGCGTTCTGGAGCTCCAGGTTTGAGCTGCAAAAACGCAGCAAAAACGCAGCGATTTGCGTTTTTGAGCTCCAGGATTTTTTTTTTTTTAAAAAGGTCAAAAAATGTTTACAAAACATGGACAGGCGTTTTTAAGCTGTAAAAAACATGGCTATAAAAACGCCCTGTGTGCATGGGGCCTTAGTATGTGCACTGATATTTATGAAGGTACGTGACTCTTCATCCAGTGCAGAGTTTCCCAGCACTATTTTATTTGTTTTTCCTCTACAACATACAGCATTGCTCTGTCAGTCATGTGACTGTCCATTACATCAAGCACAAGAATGTAGCCTTGAACTTAAAAACAGTTACTTTGCATTAAGGGACCGATGCAAGGCCCATGTGCTGGATGTCCAGGGACTGTTTTCCTAGTTTGTAACTGTTATTTTTCTGTAGGTGAGGTCTGTTGTAAATTATGGTGTACAGTCATTTGAGCTTATCTTGAATGATTTAAAGTGATACTGCAGGATACATAAAAAACAAAAAAGAAAAGAGAGAGAAAGGTAGTATGTACCCGCTCTGCACTAGGGGTGCGCATCTTCACTGGTCTCACGATTCGATTCGATTCGATTTACGATTATCTTGTAAAATATTCCATTAGATTTGATTCCGTGATGCATCACTCTGCATCCCGATTACAGACAAGCTCCCACTTCCACTTGGGCCACCTAGGCGGCCCTTCCTCCCTGCAATCTTCTGGGACACATCACAGGTGCCAGAAGATTGCCGGGCTATGCAGGACAGCGCAGTGAGACATGCGCACCCGGATGTGAAGCTGCAAGCTGTCACAGCCGGATGCCTACAATAGTATTGCTAGCGCCGTGGACAGGCGGGGGAGAGAATGGAGGGTTCGGGTGGCCACGTCGCTGGATTGTGGGACAGGCGAGTGTCTTTTTGCGCACACTCGTGGAATGGCGACAAACTACGGTACCTAAAAATCTCCATAGGCGATGCTTTAAAGAAAATTAACGGTTACCAGGTTAGAGTTACAGGGGAGGTCTAGTGCTAGAATTATGTGGGATTTGAACACCGTTTACATATGCGGGCGCGACTTGAGTATGTTTTCTTTGCTGCGCAAGCTTGCGGGTACAGGGGCGCTTTAAATTTTCTATTTATTTTATTTTATTTTTTTACATTTTTTTTAAACACAAAGTTTGATCACTTTTATTGCTGTCACAAGGAATGTAAACATACCTTGTGACAGTAATAGGTGATGACAGGTACTCTTTATGGAGGGATCGGGGGTCTAAAAGACCCCATATCCCTCCATTGCACTTCAAAGTATTCAGATCGCCAAAAACGGCGATTCTGAATACTGTAATTTTTTTTTTTAAACTGCCGCTATTGGCAGCCAAGTAAACCGGAAGTGACATCGTGACGACGCTTCCGTGTTTACATACAGCAGACTAGAACAAAGCCGACGCTTCGTTCCAGTCTGTCTCTAGCTGCCGGAAGTAGCGGCTCGTGGATCGGGTCTCCCGGTGGGACGGGAGGCCCGGTCAGAGAGGCGGAAGGCGGCGGGAGGGGGGGTGTCCCCTCCCGCTCCTCAGGGATAACAACCGAGCGGCTTTCCTCCTCTTGTAGCAGTCCCCACCAGTGCTGTCAGCTTCTCCCTCCTTCAGATGCTGTCTACAGCACCGGTAAGCCATGTTCCCCACTCCCTCCTTACAGAAGTTTGACTACATGTAGCAGGACTCTATGGCTCCCGCTAACCTCAGTATCTCCTGTGAAACCAAAAAGTGAGGGGAGCAATGCTGGAGTCATAGACAACACTGGAGCTGTCAAATAGGGATGGGGGAGATTTAGGACACATGGTTGGGTGTATTTTACTCTAAAGTGGTTGTAAATCCTTCCATATACCCAGTGAAGTAAATAGCCTCGGGTGATACACAGAGCTGAAACAAATCCTCCTACATAAGTTGTATCTTTTTATCTGCAGTATTCTCTTCTCTACATCCACTCAAAGTGCAGAATTTGTAAAGCTTGTCTGAGAGTTCAGAAAAAGGGGGCGGAGAGCTGAACTTACACTCTGCAGAGCTCAGTGAGGAGAGCTCTGAGAGCTGATTGGAGGGAAGAAACACCCCCCCCCCTTCACACAGCACACAGGAACAGAGCTGGGGCTGTCAGTCACAGGAGATACTGGAGATCCCAGAAATCCCTCCCCTGTCACCTTGTTTCTCTTGGTGTCAGGAAAACTTGTCAGAAGTGACTCATGCAGATAGCAGAGGAACAAAGCAGGAGATAGAAAAGACACTTAGTGCTTTTAATTGAGACAAGTACACACTGTAGAGGGATGTGGTTTGTTCATATTTCATCTCTGAGGTTTTCAACCATTTTAATGTAGAGAATTAATTAAAGGGGAGTTCCAGCCTTTTTTATGTTTATTAAAAGTCAGCAGCTACAAAAAGTGTATCTGCTGGCTTTTAATAAACAGACACTTACCTGTTCCACTGTCCAGCGACGCGGCTGAACGGAGCTTCGCTCCTCTCCCCCCTCTCTCCGCCGGCGCCTCCATTCTAACTGTGGGCACCCGGCCATGACAGCTTTCGGCTTCACGGCCGGGCACTCACTGCGCATGCGCGAGCGTCGCTGCGCAATCTGAGTGGACAGGCGATCGCCTGGGACCTGTCAGGTGTCCCAGGTGATCGCCTACAGGGAGGGGCCACCTTAGGCGATATGACGAGTCGCCTAAGCGGTCGCTGGGCGGAAGGAGGAAGTGGGACAGGAAGTCCCACTCCTACTGAAGCCCCCACTCCCCCCCCAAAAAAATGACATGCCAAATGTGGCATGTAAGGGGGCAAGGAGTGGTTTAAGCGGAAGTTCCAATTTTGGCTGGAACTCTGCTTTAAGGTAAACAACATTTAGACGTTAGTACCACTTTAACCACTTCAGATCTGCGCTATAGCCGAAAGACAGCTGCAGCGTGGACCTGAACTGGCAGGACCTGAACTCCTCTATTTTACTTCCGCAATGCGTGCCCGCGGCGGCGCGCATCGCGGAAGAGCTGTGCCTGCTGTGTCATGCGGGTGCCGATACGCATGCCTGGTGGCCGCAATGTCTGCCAGGTACCCGTGATCGGCTGTCACAGAGCCAGGGATGTGGATCTCTGTGTGTAAACACAGAGATCCACATCCTGCTAGGGAGAGGAGACCGATGGTGTGTCCCTTGTACATAGGGACAACCATCGGTCACCTCCCCCAGTCAGTCCCCTCCCCCCACAGTAAGAATCACTCATGAGGGAACACATTTAACCCCTTCTCGCCCCCTAGTGATTAACCTCTCCACTGCCAGTCACATTTATACAGTAATATCAGTGCATTTTTATAGCACTGTTCGCTGTATAAATGTGAATGGTCCCAAAATAGTGTCCGATGTGTCCGCCGCAATATCGCAGTCCTAAAAAAAATCACGGATCACCGATATTACTAGTGGAAAAAAATAAAAAATAAAAATGTCAGGAGGAGGGCAGGATGGGCTTTCTCGACTAAGGATAAAAAATGAATTAGATAGCATGTATGGTTTGTGGTGCTCAGATACAGTGTAATTCCACTTTAACCACTTAAGCTTCAGAAGGTTTTACCCCCTTCCTGACCAGGCCATTTTTTTGTGATACTGCACTGCGTTGCTTTAACTGACAATTGCGTGGTCGTGTGACATTGTACCCAAATAAAATTGATGCTTCCCCCCCCCCTCCCTCACAAATAGAGCTTTCTTTTGATGGTATTAGATCACCTCTGTGGTTTTTATTTTTTGCACTATAAACAAAAAAATCTAACATTTTGAAAAAAAAAACAAAAAACAATATTTTTTACTTTCTGCTATAAAACACATCCAATAAAAAAATGTAAAACATCAAATTTATTCATCAATTTAGGCCAATATGTATTCTGCTACATATTTTTGGTAAAAAAGTTATAGCCTCTACAAATATTTTTATGGACTTTTAGTTTTTTTATTGTTTTTACTAGTAATTGTGACATTGCGGCAGACAAATCTGACACTAAATGACACTTTTTGGGGACCAGTGACACCAATACAGTGATCAGTGCTAAAAAAAATGCACTGTCACTGTATAAATGACACCGATAGGGAGGGGGTTAACATCAGGGGCGATCAAAGGGTTATGTGTGCTCCTAGGGGGTGATTTCTAACTGAGGGAGGGGAATGCTGACACTGGAGGAAAACAGAGATCAGTGTTTCTGCTCCATTTTTCTCCCTCACAGAACGGCGGTCTGCCTTGTTTACATGACTGCCGTTCTGTCTCTCCTCCTGCTGTGTCCAATCACAGTGGGAGGGTGGCTCCGGCAGCGCAGTTCATGTAAAAATATAAAAAATATTTTACAAATGTAAAATCCAAATTTTTGTTAGAACATTACTTAGAACCCCAAATGATTACAGTATATGTTTTCTGAAAGCAGAGGTCCTGCAGAATAAAATGGTAGCAGTTGAATTTTTGGAAGTATCACCCAGTATTTACACAACTGAAGTAAATGGTGTATGGCTCGAATCATCCATGTGCTTGAGTCCTTACACGGTGTCCAAACTTTTCTTCATGCCACAAAGACCTTTTCATTGTTACTGTATTTTAAAGTTCCTGAAATAAAATGTAACTAACTCTGCAAATACTGCATATTTTTAAACACACTGTTTCCTGTAGTAGTTATTTACTGTGTGATTTGGCCTGGGGTGTCAAAACATTAGCACACAGCCTTCTATAATTAAAATTCAATAACCAGAAGTCAGCACTCCAGGCTGATAATTGTATCCACAGCCTCAGGAATACCAGGTGCAGGCTGAGTATGAAATCTATGCTCTGTATGAAATCTTGAAGACAAACATCTCTGTTCCAATGATGGATTCCAATGGTATTTCATCCATGTTTTGTAAACTGGACAAATTTGTATACTGGGGTTTTTGAGACTGAAGAAGAAGCGGTTTAACCTTATGCTGCGTAGGTTCTTCACTGTTAGGGCAATAAGGATGTGGACTCTCTCCCACAATTGGTGGTGGATGCAGGGAGTATGGGGAGATCTACTGTAACTTCCTGCTCCAAATGTGAGGGACGATCTTCTCAGTGAGGAAACAGACAGCACAAATATATTATTAGTGGTTTTAACCCTTCCCTCACAAGTGAAAAACAAAAAATGTTTTGGGTGGAGTGGCATTTTACTGACAATGGGCACTACTCCAGAGGTTGCTAAAGGCTCCTTGAGAAAGGAGCAATTTCTACTTCTCAGATAAGTAACTAATAAAACCAATGCTGTAATTTAGGTTATGTATAGGACCAGATTCTTCTCACTGACCACAAATGTAAGGAGCATTGTTCCCAATGAGCATCCCAGTAATGTCTTGTGAGCTTTAGATGTAGTAATTATTAGCAGGGGTTCCCTGAGACCTGAAAGTTATTTCAAGGAACTCTCCATGTTAAAAACGCTGAGAAAGGCGATGTACAATATTTCATTTTAGAAAGGCAGAAGAGGAAAAAGGGACGGCAGCCAAAATTCATGAGTATCGAAAAGAATGACACTTTGGAAGTTAGCTGTGATTATGAAATTGTAAAATACTTTAGTCTTAGGAAGCTGACCTTCTTGATATCATTTCACCCAAGACTGACAGTTTTGTTAGCTAGTGTAATCACAATTAATTTCAGGGCGGGTAATAAAGAGCAAACTAAAACATGGAAAAATATCACAACTGTAAATCAAAATAAACACTCCGCCAAAGGATATCACAAGCGTAAAGATACAGAGAAGGCAAAGAGCATTGGTGAGAAAGATAAAGGTTCATTACAGGTACAAAGGTTAGCCAGGCAAGATAAACACTGACAGTGCTCTTGTAATCCTGTAAATAGTACTATGTCCATAAGAGAGATCTGAATTAGAATAATTGGGGATTAGACATAAGTCTGTACTCAGACATTTTACTATGCTACCACAAACTGCTGAAGCCCTTTCTATATCACAGATAATAGATGTGTGCAAATATGGATAACCTGGGAACAGAACAATCAGTGCCTACTACCATAGAGACTTCAAGTTGCAATGTTCTTTTGTGTGACAGTAAGACCCCTTTCACACTGAGGCAGTTTTCAGACATTGTAGCTCTACAAATAGCACCTGAAAAACGACTGAAAACTGCCTCCCATTAATTTGCATGAGTGCTTTCACACTCAGGTGGTGTGCTTGCAGAAGTTGTGCTGCCCTAGGCAAGACTAAAATCGCCCCCTCCAGCTAAATTTGTCCCACCCCAGTCGTGGTATATCGTTTTTTTCTCAGGGTCTGATGAGGAAGCTGCAGCCATTCACAGTGAACCGATGTGGCTTCCTCATTAGAGGCATGATTCGTCCAAGTGCCACATATGTGGTCAATAGCGCAGAGGATGGGGTTAGTGAGGCAGAGGATGAGGCGGCACTTATGAGGCGGCACTTATGAGGCGGCACTTATGAGGCGGCACTTATGAGGCGGCACTTATGAGGCGGCACTTATGAGGCGGCACTGATGAGGCGGCACTGATGAGGCGGCACTGATGAGGCGGCACTGATGAGGCTGCACTGATGAGGCTGCACTGATATGCGGCATTGATAGGCAGCACAGATTGGCACTGATAGAAAACACTGAAGGGCACTAATAGGTAACACTGATGGGCACTAATAGGCGGAACTAAAGGGCACTGATAGGCGGCAGTGTTAGGCGGCACTGATTGGCAGCACTGATAGGTGGCACTGATGAGGATGCGCTGATAGGCATCGCTGATTGGCACTGATAGGCAGCACTGATGGGCACTAATAGACAGAACTAAAGGGCACTGATAGACCTCACTAATGGGCACTGTTAGGCAGCACTGATGGGCACTAATAGGTGGCACTGATTGGCAGCACTGATAGGCAACACTTTTTGGCTCTGATAGGCAGCACTGTTGGGGCTGCACTGATTATTGAACTAATGATCAGTACCCTAATTATTACTGTAGATGTCCTCTTTTACACTTGCCAGTTACTGGCTCTCTCCTCTCCTCATGCTGTGACAGTGTGAGGAAAGAAATTCCGATAACCGGAAAGTGTATTTACATCGTGATTAGCTGTAATTGGACACAGCTGATCACATAGTAAAGAGCTGCTGTGATTGGCTCTTTACCCCGATCTGTGATCAGCTGTGTCGAAAGGACACACGGTTCTTGTAGTAGCTGATTCAACCCATATATCCCAAACTTAGTGGAATTTCTGAATACATCCCTGTGATTGATGACTACCGTATATACTCGAGTATAAGCCGACCTGAATATAAGCCGAGGCACCTAATTTTTCCACAAAAAAAACTGGGAAAACGTATTGACTCGAGTATAAGCCTAGGGTGTCCTTGTGCATGCCTCACTGTGTCCATGCCTCACTGTGTCTTACTGTGGCCATGCCTCACTGTGCCCATGCCTCACTGTGTCCATGCCTCACTGTGCCCAATCTCCCTACCTGATCTCCGGCGCTGTGTGACTAGACTGATGTTTAACATAAGAGTCTATGGAAAGGGTGCCTGGCTTTGAAAAATCGGTGCTCCCCGGCCGTAGGTCCCCTGGACAACAAACTTTGCACACTTGTAGAGGAAGAGTGGGGCTACATGTGTGCTAAGGTTGGGGTCCAGGGGACCTAGGGCCGGCTGGTACCGGTTCCCTAAAATCACCAGAGAAATTACCGTTTAACATTGGAGTCTATGGAAGGGGTGCCCGGCTTTGAAAAATCGGTGCTCCCCGGCCAACAAACTTTGCACACTTGTAGAGGAAGAGTGGGGCTACATGTGTGCCAAGTTTGGGGTCCAGGAGACCTACGACTGGCCAGGATCAGGTGCACAAAGTTGAAGATGGACACAGACTCGAGTATAAGCCGAGGGGGGCATTTTCAGCACAAAAATATGTGCTGAAAAACTTGGCTTATACTCGAGTATATACGGTAATTGTATTTCTCTTTTCATCCATATGGACGGACATAGCTCCTTAATTCTTGACAGTTGGGTTATGTTCCTGTTCATAGGAGAGGACTAGGCAGAACATGTTAGTTATCTTAAAACATGTAACTTTAACAGAGTTGAACAGCCCTGCCCAGGGGGCGGTCCCTCCGTACATAACCCTCCTACCTGCAGTCAGCAGCCTCAGTTTTTTTCTGCCTAGCAGAGGAGATGGACGTGGCTCCCTTTGGGACCTGAGTCCTGAAGAAACTTTTATTTTATATATTGCAGTGTTTCTTGGGGGTTGTCATACCCATACCGCTGCAGGACAGATTCAGATCTGTTCATGGCTCTTAGGCCTCAAGTCCCTGAATGCCTTTGTGTAGCGGTCCGGTTTTTCCGACCACAACGTTTGTGAAGTGGTCGCTTCATAAAAGATCGATGTTTTCTTTCTTATTCACCGGATAGTTTCTTTGTCCTATGGTCTCGTCAGACTGCCCTGATGGGGCAGTTCAAGACTGGGTGGGGATTTGGAAATTCAGGATGGAGTCCGTTCGCTCCACATCCAGGGACGTCCCTGGACTTCAGGGACGCGAGCTGGCATGTCCCCAGATGCGACAGGCACCAGAGGTTCCTGTGATTAGCGGTCAGGGAGAACCACTATTAATTTATGACTCTCCTTTTTGACCTAGCGGTACCGGGAGTTTTCACCTGCGTGCTCGCTTCGATTCTAGCCTTGCTGAGTCAACATGACATTGTCATCATTGGTCTCTGCATGGTCTTCTTTTATAACTTGTTTTCAGTTTAGAATTAAAGGAAGACGTGTCTATAGTCAGTCACCATCCTGGGGCTGGTTCTGTGCTCATCAGAGGTGAGAATTTTTCTTCCTCCAGAAAAGTTGCGGATGCTCCAGGGGGCAGTGAAATGGGTCTCATGATGGCCTCCTTCGAGGCAGCACCGCTTGTCTCAGTCCACACTCGGAGGGGGGATTCGGTCCTATGGAACACATCCCCCATTGTCTCTGGATCATCAGATTCAGATGAATCGCCTAGTCAGGGCCTCTCTGACTTGATGGCTGACATTCCGGCACTTCTGTCCGGGAAGTTTTTCCCTTCTTCTCTATTGAAGGGAGGTTGGGGGGTCCAGTCGGTCCAGGTCGCTGGACTCTGGACGAATCACGTCTGCAGGTCAATGTTCTGGAACTTCGGACGATCAGGAAGTCGTGGAGACTACAAGGCCGCTCGATCAGGTTCCAGTAGGACAATGCCACGGCTGTGGCTTATGTCAACCTTCTGGTTATCCTGCGGTGGACGGGAAGAAGCATGCCGGCTCTGTCGGCTGTCTAAATTCTCGGTGTGGAACTCTAACTGGTGGACTATTTGAGTCGCCAGTTGTTGAACAAGGGGAATGCTCTTGCACCCGGAGGGGTTTCTACTCCCTTTTCCCGGAGGTGGACGTCAGACGTGGACCTTCTGGCTTCGCTGGCCGTATGGCATGGTTATCGTCAGCCATGTACTAAGGCAGTGTTTCTCAACTCCAGTCCTCAAGGCGCACCAACAAGTCATGTTTTTGGGATTTCCTGCAGATGAAACAGCTGTGGTAATTACTAGGGCAGTGAAACTGCTCAAATCACCTGTGCAAATCAATGGAAATCCCAAAAACGTGACCTGTTGGTGCGCCTTGAGGACTGGAGTTGAGAAACCCTGTACTAAGGGACGAGGTCTTTCGGATTCGGTCATCTCGACCATGCTGAGGGCACTGAATTCTTCCTCCTGCAAAATCTACCATCGCACCTGGAAGGCCTACGTCTCCAGGTGCGCGGAGATGAAGTGCCGTCCACAGACGTGTTCGGTTCCCAGGGTCCTGCTGTTTTTACAGCATGGAGTGGTTTTAAAAAACTTGTTTTAAGCACCACCAAGGGTCAGTCTCAGCCTTGCATAAAATTAAATATATTGCGCAACCCTATAAAAGGCAAAACAAAGTGCCAAACAAAATATTGATGACCTGGAAAAAAAGTGCAACTATGTAAATATACACTTAATAAAGTCCAATTACTGATGCTGCTCCAGCAGCATACACATGAAAAGTTCAAAAGAAAAAATCCATAGAAAAAAATGCCACCAAAGTGTGTAAAAACACCAAAGTGTATAAAAAGGACAGCAGATATGGATCTTCAAACATGGGTATAGACTTCAGCGGCAAAGAATGTATACACAGGAGGCTTACCAGAACAGATGGGTCCCTATTACGGGGACCAAACGGGCTCAGCAAAGCAAACCGATCAAGGTGTCAGCGATGTGATCCTATGGGTCCTCGCTCAGCTCCAGCACCGGTCAGCAAACGTTGGTACTCCCCACAGTAGTGTAAACACTCGTCCAGCATGATGTTGTTTTCAGAAGGAAAGATAATAAAGAGGCTTCATGGTGTAGATATGTTTAAAAAGACAAATACCCTTTATTGCAATGTGCGGGTAAATAGACGTCCATACACGATAAAAACAAAAACAAACGTTTTCAAAAAGGCACTGCAACCCCGCCAGGCGTCAGCCGATCAGCTGGGGGCGTGGTGACGTCAGGGTCCTGAGCTCCACCCTACGCTGCGTTTCTCCGTAAGAGGCGTTGTCTGGGAAAGGAGGCTCCTTTCCCAGACGACGCCTCTTACGGAGAAACGCAGCGTAGGGTGGAGCTCAGGACCCTGACGTCACCACGCCCCCAGCTGATCGGCTGACGCCTGGCGGGGTTGCAGTGCCTTTTTGAAAACGTTTGTTTTTGTTTTTATCGTGTATGGACGTCTATTTACCCGCACATTGCAATAAAGGGTATTTGTCTTTTTAAACATATCTACACCATGAAGCCTCTTTATTATCTTTCCTTCTGAAAACAACATCATGCTGGACGAGTGTTTACACTACTGTGGGGAGTACCAACGTTTGCTGACCGGTGCTGGAGCTGAGCGAGGACCCATAGGATCACATCGCTGACACCTTGATCGGTTTGCTTTGCTGAGCCCGTTTGGTCCCCGTAATAGGGACCCATCTGTTCTGGTAAGCCTCCTGTGTATACATTCTTTGCCGCTGAAGTCTATACCCATGTTTGAAGATCCATATCTGCTGTCCTTTTTATACACTTTGGTGTTTTTACACACTTTGGTGGAATTTTTTTCTATGGATTTTTTCTTTTGAACTTTTCATGTGTATGCTGCTGGAGCAGCATCAGTAATTGGACTTTATTAAGTGTATATTCACATAGTTGCACTTTTTTTCCAGGTCATCAATATTTTGTTTGGCACTTTGTTTTGCCTTTTATAGGGTTGCGCAATATATTTAATTTTATGCATATGTGTTTTTTGGCTGAGTATTCCAGCCAAAGGTTTATTTGCAGCACCAGTCATATTCTTATTTAATTTTTTGTGCTAGTTTTTTGTTATATCATTTATGCACACACGTTTTCTTTTGCCTTTGTTTTTACAATATAACCTGCACTTAGTGTATTCACACTTAGGATATGTTTTGTTTTTAGCACAGGGAGTTAGCGCGGATAACCCCCCCCCCCCCCTTTTACATCAGTCTCAGCCTTGGCTGTTTTCTTTCTATGGCCGTTGGCGTCCCATTCCCTGGTGGGTACCTGTGTACAGGAGTTTTGATGGGGGCTTCCCCCAATTAGACCACTTCTCCCTCCTCGGGATTTGAACCTGGTGCTCTCGGTTCTTCAGGAACCTACTTTTGAGAACACCAGTGAGATTCCTCTCCTGACGTGATCTCAGAAGGTGGCCTTTCTAGTGGCCATTATTTCTGTCAGAAGGGTTTCTGGATTGGCGGCCTTGCCTTGCAAGTCCCCATGTTTGATCCTCCATAAGGATTTATCGGTACTACGCCCGTGACCTTAGTTTCTTCCACAGGTGATTTCGGCTTTTCACCTGAATGAGGACATTGTACTTCCATCCTTGTGTCCTCGGTCATCGCATCCCAGAGAGTCTGCACTCCACACTTTGGAACGTGGTACGGGCCTTGCGGGTGTACCTGTCTGTTACGGCTCCGTTTCGGAGGTCTGACTCACTGTTTGTGTCGGTGTCCGGTCCACAAAAGGGGCCTGGCGGTCTCGTCGGCCACCATTTCTCGGTGGATCAGGCGGACCGTCATCCAGGCCTATGCCCTTAGGGGCGGGCGCCTCTCTTTCCCGTTACGGCGCGTTCAACCAGGGCTTTTGGTGCCTCTTGGGCTTTCCGACTTCAATCATCTGTATCACAAGTGTGTAAGGCGGCGACCTGGTCGTCCGTTTACATTTTTCCAAATTTTACAAGATTTATGTGAGTGCATCTTCGGATGCTAGCTTCGACCGCAAAGTTTTGCAGGCGGCTGTTTTGAGGTTGCAACTTCTCCGTTGAGGAGCTCGGCTTGTTTGGGGTAAAAGTGTTTTTTTGATGCTGTGCCCACCCCTCGTTTTTTTGACACTGCTTTGGGACGTCCCAACTGTCAAGAATTAATAAGCTGTGTCCGTCCATGGACGAAAAGAGAAAATAGGATGTTTGTACTCACCGTAAAATCCTTTTCTCTGTCGTCCATGGACGGATACAGCACCCACCCCTCCTTTTTTAGTTTGTACTGCTTTACTACGAACTGAGGCTGCTGACTGCAGGTAGGAGGGTTATGTACAGAGGGACCACCCCCTGGGCGGGGCTGTTCAACTCTGTTAAAGTTACATGTTTTAAGATAACTAACATGTTCTGCCTAGTCCTCTCCTATGAACAGGAACATAACCCAACTGTCAAGAATTAAGGAGCTGTGTCCGTCCATGGACGACAGAGAAAATGATTTTACGGTGAGTACAAAAATCCTATTTTTTTTAATGCCATTTTAATATTCAAGGTTAACAAGAAATGGTGATAAATGGCCATATGAAATGTGTCAGTTATTAGTCACATGATAGGATGTTGTGGGCCAGTTAGAATATTTTAAAACAATTCTACAAATCTATGTTTGTGCACATAGGTATAAGTTATAAATAAAACACACCCTTCAGATCTAATAATTTAGCATAAATAGATAAAAAAAATGTTTTTGTTCAGCCAGCAGGCAGGATGAAAAAGATGGGAATTCCCACACTTTGGAGAGATTTTCTCTCATTTCCTGCTATGGGAAAGAAAGTGAAGGAAACAATGGGACACAGATGGCTAAAAAGAACGACAGGGATTATAACCCTCCTTTACTCAATCCAAGAGAAAAATCGGTTTGGGCTTTAGTTATAATTTTTTGTTATCAGATGTTATGCCGCGTACACACGATCGTTTTTAATGTCCTTTTCAAAAACAAAGTTTTTCTCGACGTGATTTTTCTTGTTTCCTCTCAAGCCTGTCTTGCATACACACGTTCATGAAAAAAAAACGTTTGAGCAAAGCGCAGTGACGTACAACACGTACGACGGCACTATAAAGGGGAAGTTCCGTACGAATGGCGCCACCCTTCATGTTAGTAAAGTTTGTTGAGCAACGATTCGCGCTTTTCAGCCTCGTGCTTTTCAGTCCGTTACAGCGTGACGAATGTGCTATCTCCATTACGAACGCTAGTTTTACCAGAACGAGCGCTCCCGTCTCATACTTGATTCTGAGCATGCATGTTTTTTTTCCCCTCGTAAAAGCATACACACTGCCGTTTTTCACTTCGTTAAAAAAAACAACATGAAAAACGACGTGAAAAAATAGAGCAGGTTCTCATTTTTTTAGGCCATTTTTCACGTCATTAAAAATGCTCTGGAGCCTACACACGATCGTTATTAATGCCCAATTAAAAAAATTGCATTTTTAACGTTGTGAAAAACGGTCGTGTGTATGGGGCATTATGCTCTGGCTCTAAGTGAAGATATATGACATTTTGAAATTAAAATTCCCTTGGCTGCTTTCCTATATTGACTACATTTTTTAAACATTCCCTCCAAACCGGTTCCAATGACCCTGGCAGACCTCCAATTGCATGATTTCAAACATTAGTTCACAGGAGGGAGGATAGAAATCCAAATTTGTTTTGCTTTGCTTCTTTTATTCATCACTTCCACATAATTTCCTGTCAAAAATGACTAGAACAGTTCTCTTTTCTTTACAATCTGTTGACTGGTCTTTGTGCTTCTCACCTGTAACAAATTGCACTTACAGAGTTATTGCAAATATAAAAGAAAAAAAAATGTTGAAGCTGAGAGGATACCTTCAGTGAAAAGCATTAGCAGATTCAGAGTGTGGTCACAAATATGAAAAGGTAAACTTGCACCCTACCTACCTGGGTAATTACCGGTAGCTGTCACTGCCCATGCAGGCGGCGCAGCAGTCAAGGGAATTGAAAGACTTCTTTCCTTAGGGCTTCTGGGATAAATCAGAATGATTCTGATTGGACATGTGCAGATACGTGACCACTCGGAATTGCTCTGATCTGTCCATGAAGCCCTAAAGAAATAAGGGGAAGTAGAATGTGGCTATCAAATCCCTGGGAACTGCACTAGCTGTATGGGGTGTGATCACCCACGAGGTAAGCATGGTGGTGTGTGTAGGGTATTAGTTCACCTTTTCATTTTTGTGATAAAGTGAACTTACACTTTAGGCTATCAATACACACAGGTAGAACAAAAGAAAAATGAACAGACATTTACACTAAACAGCGTGAATGGAGGAATCTCCCTTGCCAGCTATTGCATTCTGATGCCCGCTGCTGACAGGGTACCCTAACAGTGACTGTAGCTGTTTTTTTTTCTTTGGCAGAATTGAAATTGCATTGGCACCTTTTTATTTTTGCAGATTTCTTTCAACAAATCATTGAATACACTGAGGTACTCCGAGATCTACCACTGATTAAACTGTGGATTGGCCCTCTGCCTTTTTTAATAGTCTATCATGCTGAAACTGTAGAGGTGAGTAAAATAATCTCTGCATACATTTATATCCCTGCTGTGTATATTTGGAGAGAGGGGGTGGATAAGCTATTCTACCATATTAATAAAGGTGATAAATGAAAACAGTTTTTTTTTTTTTCTCTTCCCTTCTCTATTTAAAACTGAAGAAAATACCTGTAGTTATGCTGTAAAAGAGGAATTTTTTATAGATGGTAAAAGCCCTGTGTATAGCAATAATAAAGCTTTTCCAGGGGAATTGATTTCCAGCACACCAATAAAAGCAATACTAATTTATTTGTAAGAATAAAAACGGTGATTTCCCTTTAACACTGGTCAAGGGTCAGGATGAAGTGCCACTGTTTCTGGCAGTACAAAACATTGGATGTGCCCTGCACACAGCAGTGGATTTACAGTACTTTACTAATGAGAACATTATAAAACTATGAGCTTTTATTTAAGTACTTGATATGCTGGTTATCTAGCGGCTGCTTTTATAGATACTTAGATACTGTATTTTAGTTGCAGCAAAAAATAATGTATGGCCACTGTTCTCTTTGGGCTCAATCTGACACTGCAGTTCTAGTGCAAATAAGAGCACAGTAAAGCCTGTACAGTGCATGTGAATGAAACCTCTCACAAAATAATGTTTCTGTGAAGTTTCCTATTGGAGCAGCTATTGTTTCTGACTTCTCAGAATTCTGGGCAACTGGCAACTCCCAGTAATTTTAGATTTTTACCTGCAGGTGGCACCCTGTCTTGGATTCCTGATGGCAGAGTTTTCGATAACAACCAGGAGGTGGCAATCTGCTACTTCCTGATGCTGGAGTCTTTTAAATCTAGCCTCTCTACTGCCCCTCAGCATTTTGTCAGTGGGCTTCATGTCTGCCCTGTCAGCACCAAAGAAAGTGGCCATGTGATGGTGTTTAAAGTGATTGTAAAGCAATTTTTAAAAAATAACATTGCATACTTACCAGCTTTTCACAATTGTTTTTCGCAAAGCAGCCCCAATCCTCCTCTTCTGGGGTCCCTGGCCAGCGCTCCTGGTTTCTTCCCCCTTCTGAGGGCCACCATAGCAAGCCACTTGCTATGGGGACAATTGTGTGGGCTTGCTACCAAGCTGTGCTCTGTATGTCCATTGACACCCACAGCGCCCTGCCCCCGCTCTCTCCTCACAGGCTGTCCGCAGACCTCCATGGCCAGTGAGGAGAGATAGAGCAGAGAGAGCTGCTGCTCTCGGTCACAGTGCTGGATCGAGATCGGCTCAGTTAAGTATTTTGGGGGGCCAGAACACAGAACTTTTTTTTTTATCTAACTCTGGGCTCCCAGCATGGGGTTTAGTGCGTTTCCGTTCACCGGTTCGGGTGCGAATCGGGTCCGAATGTTTGCCTGAATTCACACCTGAACCGGACCCAAACACGCAATGGACCCTTTTGGAATGTGGACTGCGGCTGCCCTGAACCTGTGTAAACCGGCTTCATTTCATGCAAATTGGATGCGCACATATGTGAATTGGCCCTAATGCAGAGAATGCATCAAGGTTAAAAAAATCCTTCTACCTACAACCACTTTAGGACTCCTTGTCCACGGTTGCATATTATTGTACTTTTATTCTTTGATTTAGATGTATTCCTATTAAATTATAATTATGTAAAAATACGTTTTGCTCATGTAACGTGAATGATCACAATTAATAGAAACAAAAAATATATGATACTAGTGAAAATGCAATAAGTGAGAAACTGGAAAATCTACATGAAGAAATCTATATTGAAAAACTCTTCATCAATAAAAGTGAGGAAAAAAAAAAACACAATTAAATCCACATAACAGGGAGAAAAGACAATAATGTGAAAAGTGATAAGTCCAATGAGGTAATAGAATCCAGGTTCCTTCCACCTTCACTAAGAAACAAAAAGAAGAGGGGGGAGTTCTTGAGTCAAAAGGACCCCACTCGATACGTGGGGACCCTTGCCCGAACTGGTGGACCCCCTAAAGAGCAAGGTCATATACGCCAGCAGATTTTGCCCTCTGCAGGGTCTAATGGTCCTCCGTATCCCTGGAATCCTCCAGATACAGGCAGAAATCCTCCACAGTGTCCTGATTGGAAAAACAGAAAGTCCGCTCTGGGGGGGGGGGGGGGGTGCACTAAGACAAAAAGTCGCCAGTGCAAGAGGACAAAAAACTCCAATAGTGTAGTATCATTAAAAAAGTGTAGCCTTTATTGCTAAAAGCGAGCGGATAAACCCACATAGAGAACATAAAAAAACACAGCTGGCAACCTATACAAAAAAACACCCGTACTTCCGGGGTCACGTGGGACATAATGACGTCAGCGCGTAGCACCGCCCTACATGTTTCGTCATACGTGACGTCTTCCTGGGGCCCCAGGAAGTACGGGTGTTTTTTTAGTATAGCTTGCTGGCTGTGTTTTTTTATGTTCTTTATGAGTCAATTGTAGTTCTTTGTTTAAGTGTGTGTCCAGCCAAACCTTTTTTTTCTATTTTTTATTTGGATAAAGTGGGGAGGGATCAGAACCTCTGTTAAGATTTAACTGCTATCTGGGGCTCTTACTATCACAGTGACAATGGTTTCACACAGGAAGCTAGGGAAAAACTGTAACAAACTGTACAAATGTGCTGAGGCTAGCTGTCAGTGACAGCAGTGCCTTTGATATAACACTGCAGAATATTCATCAATGAGTCTTTAGACACAGGATGCCTAGATGCCCCCACAAGTGCACTACTGTTTTTTCAGCAGAAATGCAAGATTAATTTAAGTATACTGCTTAATTAAAGTGGTAGTAAATACCCGCATGCCAAAATCCTCTAACAGGCAGGGTTTTAATAACAGAAGAGACCCTAGAGGTCATAAATAAATGTCCCCCTGCCTGTCAGCTGAAATACTATCCGGGCCGCGCATGTGCAGCTCAGCCCACATTTACAGCACGCTCTGCGTGGCGAAGTGACTTCTGTGCGCAAGCACAAGAGAGACGTCACTGCAGACCGGCCAATCCAGCGGTCAAAGATTCAGAACCCGAATACAATTTATCCTAAAAATAAAAATATAACGTATTACAGCTTACAAGTTCTTAGATGCAGTGGCTGAATTTGTTTCCTTTTTTAGGTATTTTTTTCTTTATTTTTACTTGGTAATCCAGCATATAAATCTGTTATTTTTTTCTTTCCTTTAACAAACCCAGCTATCCAGCAAAAGTGGCAGTTGGAGGGCTGGAACAAACTATTTAGCACTAACAGGGGTGCTTACACAATTCTAGTTTTATTCATTTATGTAAAACATTTATACCAAAAAGAAAAATCTGTTTGCTGTAACTGCTTAAAAAAGTGTTAGGTAGCTGCTAGTGTATCTAACACTACTCTTTCATCAGACTGATAGTGCTGCTGTACAAAGGCATTACTCCTCCATCCAGAGTGGAGACACCCTAAGACAGGAAGTGTGTAACTGGCTGGATTACTAGGTAAAATTAAAAAAAGAAAAACAAATGCAGTCACCACATTGAGCCTAATACAACTTTACAATTTTTAGATGTTGCCTATAACAAATACTTTACTTTTTGAGTTCAGATAAACTTTATAAAGTGTACCAAGAGGCATGTAGAAGTTTGGGGGGGCTTGAACCAGGCTCCCTTTGTTTAGTGGGGTCATTACCTTATTTACTTCTTGTTTTGTACAAAACTATAAAATTTAATTATCTTAATATTGATTTTCTATTATGTACCATAAAATAGTCATTGTATCCCAAGTAATGAAGTGATGGAAAAGGTTGTGATGAAGCATTCTGTTGCTTAACTGTGTTTTTCTACTTTGCAGCCTATACTTAGCACCTCAAAACACATGGACAAGTCCTTTGCATACAAATTTCTTCATCCTTGGCTTGGATTGGGACTATTGACAAGGTACATATATGGGACTATTAACAAGTATACATTTTATCTTTATTTGAACACATATGGCACTTCTATCACTTCATATCTTTTTGGGTATATTTTCTGTTTAAGCACACAAAGGTGTGTTTTTCTAAATTACAGTTAAAGTGGTTCTAAGGACAGAAGGTTTTTGAATTAAAGTAAAAAACCTTCTGCAAGCAGCTTCCCCCTCCAGCCCCCCCCCCCCATCCTATACTTACTCAGAGCCATTTCACACTGTGCCGACCCTATTTTTAGCGGCGCTTTACTGTCGCTTTTGCGGCGCTATTCGGCCGCTAGCGGGGCGCTTTTAACCCCCGCTAGCAGCCGAAAAGGGTTAAAACCGCCCGCAAAACGCTGCTACAGCAGTTCTGCGGCGCTGCCCATTGATTTCAATAGGCAGGGGTGCTTTAGGAGCAGTGAGTTTACCGCCCTTAATGCGTTCCAAAGAAGCTGCTGGCAGGACTTTTTCTGAGGCCCTGCCGGCGCAACGCTCCAGTGTGAAAACCCTCGGGCTTTCACATTGGAGAGACAGGAGCCGCTGTTTCAGCCCTGAAACAGCCTGAGGGCTTTCACACTGGAGCGGTGCGCTGGCAGGACGCTCAAAAAAATCCTGCTAGCCGCATCTTTGAGGCGCTGTAAGAGCAGTGTATACACTGCTCCTAAAGCGCCCCTGCCCGTTGAATTCCGATCCGCCGGCAAAGCACCGCTGCAGTGGCGCTTTTAACCCTTTTTCGCCCGCTAGCGGGGGTTCAAAGTATGATGGCTCCTATTATTCCACTTACTGCTCTTTTTCTCATATACATACTGAATAATTCAAGTTAAATCCCATGCCATCAAGTTAGTTAAAGAGGTTATCTTGACAAAGTAAACAAAAACAGGAGTCACCAGAGGGTGCAGCACCTCCACACCGGCATGAATGCACTACAGAAAATATTTGGATACTCTGCATTCCAGTAATGTTAATTTTTGCTTTCCAAAACAGCATTATCATTCATTGTTTGTGTACAAGGAACATCTCTTTATTGTAAATATTTCCTGAATTATTGTAGAACCCAGAAATAGGGTGCAAACTGTATGCTATGCCACATTTGTCCGCGGAAAATCCGACAACAATTGTCCGATGGAGCATACAAACGGTCGGATTTTCCGTCAACAGCCTGTCATCACACAATTCCTGTCAGATAATCCGATCGTGTGTACGAGGCTTAAGACACTTCAATCCTTCACAGTTCACTTAAAATGAAAAAAAAATTGTATTGGTCAGAGTTTGTATATTATTATTATTATAAAGAATTTATAGAACACCAACAGTTTCCCCCGTGGTTTACAAAATTAATGGAGACAGTACAATTACAATGCTATTCAATACAGGGTGGTTTGGAGGACCCTGGTCATGAAAGATTACAATCTAAAGGGAGAGGCAAGTGATATAAAAGGTAATAACCTGGTATGAGGGATGAGTTGATGGAGATGATAACATTAAAATTGTTAGGTGGGCAAGAATAGGTGTTCCTGAAGAGATGAGTTTTCAGGGCTCACATAAAGGCGATCCTGCTTACTAATAGAACACTTGACAATTTAGCAACACCACAGCTACAAAGACTTTGAGGTTGCTTTACTAAAGGAGTAGAGATGGTTAAATTAGCACAGTGAATGTTCAGTTTGCAAAGTTAATGGCAGCGAAAAAAGGTAAAGCTGTGTTCACTTTAAAATTTCTAGTCATGTACTACCCATGGACTTAAAGCCTAAGTGCAGTAAAGACCACACAGAGAAAAATCAGCACAAGGGACATACCGTAACTCATAGTCAGTAGGATGTGCCTCTTGTGCTGATTCATCTTCTGTTAGTGAAAATCTTCCTCCTTCCAAAACCCCCCCACCCCTGCCGCCATAATCTTCTTCTGCCATGGGATTTGGTACAACTAAGAAGCTGTCACAGGCTCTCATAAAAAAAGAGCCTGATGTCTGCCCTTTCCGCCCAAATCTTCTATTTATAGAAGCCATACTACAGCTTCTTATGAATAAAACACAATCAATAAACTTCTGTTATATCTTGCGGGTTTGGTGTGCTTTCTGAAAGTATACCACACCTGCAAGATGTAATAGTGGGCAAACATCCACCAGGGATTGGTGCCACGGAAAATGATGATCCTGATTGTTTAAAATCTTTATTATGCTATTCAAAAAAATTAAAAAAACAATATTCTGAACCATTTAATTTCATTGTGGTCTTCAAGCAGCTACCAAATCACTTAAAGTGGTTGTAAACCCGATAATTTTTTATTTTTTTTCATAACCACCTGTAAGAGAAAGGCATAATGAGCTAATATGACTAGCATAATAGCTCATTATGCATCACTTACCTTAGATCAGGGCCCCCAAAGCCGTCCTGGTCTCCCTCTTCAGCCGCATCCATCGCTGCGGCGATAGCCGGAAGGTTACTTCCGGCTATCGCCGCACCAGCCAATCACAGCGGCGCTCCAGCGCTGTGATTGGCCGGAGCGACGGAGACGTCACTCTGCGCATGCGCGCGAGAGCCATCACATTCGGCTACGCCCAGCGATTGCTGGGAAGTAGCTGATTTTGTGAATGGGATTAACCCCATGAATGCGCCGTTGTCTACGGCGCGCATGCGCCGTAGACAGCGGCGCCTGTCATTTTTAGTAAATATCTCCTAAACCGTGTAGGTTTAGGAGATATTTCTTGCACCTACAGGTAAGCCTTAATCTAGGCTTACCTGTAGGTGCAAGTTGAAAAAGTGGGTTTACAACCACTTTAAGCTGACCATATATTATACAATTATCTTATTTAATTTCCTTTAGATTTACCTTCAACTATGTAGTGGAAGGACCTGCCAGATTGCATACAAATTGAAAGTGTTTAGGTTTGGCCTGTATGGCCAGCCTTAAGTGGCCCTTCGCTCTTCAAAAGGTTGAGCACCCCTGCTGTACAAGAACTTGATTTTACTGTTTTACTACAAGTTGAAGGAGCTCTAGGGACTCTCCACTCATGACACCTAGTGGTTATTTTAAAGACTGCACTTGTTTTATAAGTAAAAACGTTTAAAGTATTCTAAGCTAAATTATACACAGCCAGTTACTAGAAAAATAACATTGCAGTTCTAAATTTCCAGCACTGGAGAAAAGTGGAGATCAAGAAGAAAGATGATAACTCCAACTTTCCATTTTGCTATCCTTGCCGAATTCTTGGAAGTTATGAATGAGCAGTCAAAAATATTGGTGGATAAGCTTAACACTCGTGCTGGCAAAGGAAAATTTAACTGTTTCATGGATATAACACTGTGTGCTTTGGATATAATATGTGGTAAGTCCTAATACAGTTGTTGAGAACATGGAGGGATAATTGTTATAAACTTACACAAAGAAAACTAGCGTTGTTTTGTTTATATAGTGGAAGGTATTTTACCTTAATGTAGAGAACCTTTAGAACCACTTTTAAAGACACAGAATCAGTATTGATTCATAGAGGAATTGGATGTTGCCAAACAAAGTTGTTGGCCAGCCAGGTATGACCCCTCCCATTTCCATCATGCTTCTGTTTTTGCTATTGCCCTAGGAACTTTTAGTTCTAGTGCCCTTGTGCTATTTAAACTCAAACCAGTTCTGTATGGAGACTGGATGAATCCTGGTTATTTTCTTCTTCAAAATGTTTTTTTGATCAATGTCCAGCTATATCCCCCCTTAGCAAAACACTGACTGTTCCTATGGAGGATGCCCCAGTGTTTAGGATCCTGTTGACAAATGTCTGGAAGCCTTTTCAATTTCTTTTTTTTTCCCACTATCAGGTCCTGTTATGCAACTGGTATAGTTAGAAAGTCAATTTATGACACATCAGGGGAATGGACTAAAACATGTCTAAGTAACCAGCTCCTGTTCTTACTGATCATTCAGTTATGTAGCCCTCACAGATTTTGCCTGCAGCATTGCACTTTTGTGAAAATGGGTTAGTGGATAATGCCCATCCGATTTCCTGAATGAGTCTTTTGTCTGTCAATATCCAGAGAACTCTTTGGCTTAGATGTTGGTCTGTGGAACAGCAATGCACAAAATGCTTGCTGCATATGCCTTTTGATGGGGAACATCTTCAGCTGATGGAAGGAGTACTCTTTTAACACAGGAAAAAACTTAGGACTTAGACTGAAAAATAACCTCCTGTCTCTGAGTATAAAACGTGTTCCTTTAATTTCTCCCAGGCCTTCAAGTCTAAAGCCAGACCCAATCCAAGGGCCCAATTCGATAAAAAAAATCTTGGGCACCGAAAACCCACCAGTCCTGCAGACATGTCCTCTCCAGCATGAAGGGACATGACCACTTTGCACTAGCATCTGCAGACACCTGGTCAGCAGGTATCATAATGCAGGGATAAAAGACATGGTGTCCAAAAAAAGTTTTTGTCTCAACCTCTGTCCGCTTCATGTTGTCCATTGTGCCTTTGGAGGTCTGCACAGGCTAGCAGACCTCCATGCTGCTTTTGCAAATCTTTTGGATTAAGGAGTTATTGCCATTGTCCTAACATTTCAAGGTTTTTATTCTAACCTTTTTACTGTTCCAAAACCAAAGGAACTTAAATCTGAACCAGAACTCTGAGGATCTGAAAAAAAGAATTGTTGCTCTACATAAAGATGGCCTAGGCTATAAGAAGATTGGCAAAACCCTGAAACTGAGCTGCAGAACAATGGCCAAGACCATACAGCGGACAGGTTCCACTCAGAACTGGCCTCTGCATGGTCGACCAAAGAAGTTGAGTGCACGTGCTCAGCTTCATATACAGAGGATGTCTTTGGGAAATAGACATATGAGTGCTATCAGCATTGCTGCAGAGGTTGAAGGGGGGGGGTCAGCCTGTCATTGCTCAGACCATACGCCGCACACTGCACCAAATTGGTCTGCATGGCTGTTGTCCCAGAAGAAAGCCTCTTCTAAAGATGATGTACAAAAAACCCTGCAAACAGTTTGCTGAAGACAAGCAGACCAAGGACATGGATTACTGGAACCATGTCCTGTGGTCTGATGAGACCAAGATAAACTTATTTGGTTCAGATGGTGTCAAGCGTGTGTGGCGGCAAAGAGTACAAAGACAAGTGTGTCTTGCCTACAGTCAAGCATAGTGGTGGCAGTGTCATAAATTGGGGCTGCATGAGTGCTGCTGGCACTGGGGAGCTACAGTTTATTGAGGGAACCATGAATGCCAACATGTACTGTGACATACTGAAGCAAGGCATGATCCCCTCCCTTAGGAGACTGGGTCACAGGGCAGTATTCCAACATGATAACGACCCCAAACACACATCCAAGATGACCTTTGCCTTGTTAAAGAAGCTGAAGGTGATGGACTGGCCAAGCATGTCTCCAGACCTAAACTCTATTGAGCATCTGTGGGCCTCCTCAAACGGAACCCCAGTGGCAACCTGTGAAGCTCTGGTGAACTCCATACCCAAGAGGGTTAAGGCAGTGCTAGAAAATAATGGTGGTCACACAAAATATTGACGTTTGGGCCCAATTTGGACATTTTCACTTAGGGGTGTACTCACTTTTGTTGCCAGCGGTTTGACATTAAAGGCTGTGTGTTGAGTTATTTTGAGGGGACAGCAACTTTACACTGTTATACAAGCTTTACACTCACTACTTAACATTGTAGCAAAGTGTAATTTCTTCAGTGTTGTCACATGAAAAGATATAATAAAATATTTACAAAAATGTGAGGGCTGTTCTCACTTTTGTGAGATACTGTATAAATAAACAGGCAACTCCTGCAGTGCAGGTACAGCCACACTGCAAGGGATAACTTTTAGGTTTCCCAGAGCTGGACATTAAAGGAGAAGTATGGTCAAAAGTTTTTTGGCCATACCTCTCCTATGGATCACAGGAGTGTAGTTTATGTTGACCTGTTTTCAGCCAACAGCTGATGTCACTTAGCTGGTCCAGGCTCAAGAAAGATCCAGACCATATGGTAGGTATCCACCCAAAAGCCTGGACCTGCGCCTCACTCAGCCTCTCAGCAATCCACTGGGTGCCTGAGCCAGCCCCCCCCCCCACAGCCCAGCACTCCAGTGAGCACTGGAGGGGAGAGCAGAGAGCCACTGACTCTCTGCTCAGAGCTTCGTTTTCACTACAGAGATGGCAGGGGACAGGTGCAGCATTAAATCTGTTTCTTGAGGTTCATTAAAAGAAAATAATAAAAGAAAGTGTATCTCGCGCCAAAAAATTATCAAAAATTATGTGAATAAAGCTGCACCTCCAAAAACACCTCAAAAACCACTGCTGCATGTGAATCTGAAAAACGGGTGAGTGCGCTGTTTATGATACTAAAAGAATAAATGGCTATAATAACAAATACAAAATTAATGTAAATAGCAAGTGACACACCAGCCTACCTAGTTAATCTAATAACCAAATGTCACAACACCAATAGCAGCTTGAAACAATGACGTATCAAATACCTGGTAAATTACACTTGGTAATACGTGCTCAATAATAAAAAATAAACAAATATATACAACTGTGAATAATATTGCATAATCACAATACATAAATACATGTGCTGGTACAGTGAGTCCTTGAAACTAAAGTGCACTGTAAAAGTCCACAACAATTGCTGCGAACATCCGTGAAAATAAAATACAGTGATGGAAGCTGTAGATGATCCACCTTCACCGACTAATATAGGGACACCCCAAAAAAGTGCTCAAAGGATGGCAGCTTACCACAAGTAGTTGACCCTTTTACTGAAAAAAAGTGGTCAAATGCGCTTTATAGCAGATAATGCTTGCTATTGGCAGATGGATGGACAGATTCTGGTATAACCTCTTAGCCCAGGGAAGCTCGGAACAGCATATGCAAATAAGAAAATGGATCCGAAATAGTGTAATCCTGTTTATTAACTTAAAAATGTTACAAATAAAAAGCCAAATGGCTGCTTACTTGGGGAGTGCCCAAGGCCCGGCACTGAGGCTGGATGGCATGGGTCAAATTGGGGAGAAGGTCCCGACTCGTGTGCGCTAGCGTGCGTTCCACCTTGCAACGCAGTAAGCCAAAAGGAACCGGAAGTGACCTCGGTACGTGACCAGGTGCCGCCTCTACGTCCGTTTCGTATGACACATCTTCAGGAAGCATGCCTAGTCACTGGATGTACTGGTTTATATGTGTCTGTCAATTAGGCAATTCGTGGGAGGGAGAATTTGAAAAGTTAACCCCAGCCTCGGTCCCAGTCTGAACAACACAACAATACTGACAGCCAGCTAGATAAAAGGATACATCAGGTAATATACAAAGCACTGGGTAAATACATAATAATGATGGTCTATCCTAGTGCAAGTCTCACTATATTTAGGAGCATTGCAAATAGAACATCAGACTACCAAAATAATAAAGTAAAATAAAATATTTAAAAATGGATTTAAAATTTAAACTAAAAAGGCCTAGTGGGTATAAAAGAGGTGTGAGGAAACCCATGTAGTGTCATAGAACCTATGGAAAAATTGAGTCAATCATTGGTTAGAAAGCAATTTAGATCCAGGTCTATATTGAGCCCCAGCGGCTGCATAGTTCTCAAACGATACAACCACCATTTTGGGAAACAGCTTTCTTCATATCCGTACCTCTCCAGTGATATTTAACTTTATCTATGCCATAGAAGGTCAGACAACTTGGATCCCTATTGTAGAACTGGAGGAAATGTCGTGAAACACTGTGGTTAGGAAAGCCTTTCCTTATGTTGGCCACATGTTCGTTTATCCTAATCCTTAATTCGCGAGTGGTGCGACCCACATACTGCAGAGAGCAAGGGCACTCCAAGACGTATGTGACATGTTTGGAATAGCAGGTGATAAGCGATTTGATGTTAAATTCTTGTTGTGTTACATGTGACTTAAACTTAGTAATTTTCTTAGTGTGTCTTAAGGTGGTGCGACAGGATTTACATCTTGTGCAGTAATGGAACCCTGTTCCATCCAAAAACGTAGGAGGCTTTTTTGGGGGGTCTGGTACATTCGGTGCAAGAATGTTCCTTAGCCCCAAAGCCCTCCTTTAAATGAATTTGGGTTTTGGAGGTAAGACAGTTTCCAAATCCCTATCCTTCAAAAGGATCGGACAAAACTTCTTGAAAACTTTCTCAATACTCTTGTACTGCCTGTGGAAACCAGAGACGAAGGCCAGTTCACCCTGGAATGGGTTTTTATTCTTCACTGTCAAAAGTTTTTCCCTATCCATGTTGGTCACTTCTTCTCTGGTCCTAGCAAGCATATTTAGGCAATAGCCCTTTTCATTAAACCTATCAGTGAGAATAGCCGCCTGTGTGTTAAAGTCTGTCATGCTATCGCAATTTTGCCGGATAGGCATGTACTGACTTTTGGGTACTGACCCCAACCATCGAGGGTGGTGACAACTAGTCATCGGCTGTAAATATTTATCCAGGTATTCCCCCACTCGAGAGTAGAGGGATCCTTTAGCTAGCTGGGTAACCACATTATGAACTTCTATGTCACCCTCCACTGATGATTCTTTAGAGTTCATGGGATTGAACTCTGCTTGCCATTTGTAGACCTGATTGTCTTCAAAGTCCTTGACATCCCTCTGATATTTTTTCAATTTTTTTTGCTTAATCTCACTATCATATTTTCAAAGGTGAGTTTGGAGACTCTGGGCCTTATCCAAATATTCCTTGGTTCCTATGAGAGGCTCCATAGTCACCTTGAGATCAGCAATCTTGGCTTCTATTTTTAATCTAACAGATATAGTTTTTTCTAAAGAAGAGTTAGAAGTGCTAGCCCAAGGGTTGATGTTTGCACCTGATACAAACGTCAGTAAGTTTGATTTATTTATAGATGTAGAAAAATATGTCAGGAAACTGAATATTAAAAAACATTTTGCTACACAAACTTCCCACTCCTCTTCACAAATAGAAAGCGAATATCAGCATAGTGGATTAAGGAATAATTTGGTGTTCAACCCCAAAAAGGGTACACACCATCACATAGAGGTTTTTAAAAATATGGTGCAGGATGAAATTAGGGAACTACATGTAATTAAGGGCAGAACCAATCGTTCTCTTGTAGAAGGTATTAAAAAATTAGAACACAACAAACAAATAGTAGTGCGTCCGGCAGATAAAGGAGGAGGAGTGGTGGTACTCACCAAGGAAAACTACTATCTAGAGATCCAAAGACTATTAGATACCAGTACATATAAACCATTGCCCCAGGACCCCCTAGTAAAGTTAAAAATTTAATTAACCAGTTGGGTTAATAATGGAGTAGCACAGCAGATATTGGATGCCAAGGAGGCTCAATATCTCCTATCGCAGGCACCTCGCACTCCAGTATTATACATAGTGCCCAAAATTCATAAGAATAAAGACAAACCCCCTGGATGACCTATCATCAGTGGGATAGGATCCCGCTACTCGAGTGGGGGAATACCTGGATAAATATTTACAGCCTCTAGTTGTGCGAGGGAAATCCTACCTGAAGGACAGTCGAGAGCTGATTAAATCCATATCTACTGTAACAGTAACGGATGCCACTCTAATGGTCACTATTGACATTGAGTCATTATACACAAACATTAATCAAAATGATGCTTTAGTGGCAGTAAAATGGGCTCTCACTAATGATTCCAGTTTCAAACAGGCACAAATTGATTTTATACTAGCAGGTCTTAAGTTGGCCATGGGCAATAACTATTTTTGGGCACAGGATAGATTTTTTAATCAAATTAAGGGGGTGGCAATGGGGGCTTGCTATGCCTCCAGTGTAGCAAATCTGGTACTGAATAAGTGGGAAGGAGAGTCCATTTATAAAGTTGACTGTCAGGCCCTATTGTATTATAAAAGATACATTGATGATGTGATTTTACTATGGGAGGGTTCCCAGACATCTTTGGAGGTATTCATATCATTCATGAATGACAATCAATATGGACTCAGATTTACGGCTGAGTGGAGTTTGAACACAGTTAATTACTTGGATCTTACCTTAGTGAAGAATGGTGACAATATTGGCACGAGGACTTTCTTTAAAACCACCGATAGAAATGCCTATGTGCCGATGACTAGTTGTTACCACCCTCTGGTTGGAGTCAGTACCCAAAAGTCAGTACATGCGTATCCGGCGAAATTGACAGGCTTTAACACACAGGCGGCTATTCTCACTGATAGGTTTAATGAAAAGGGCTATTGCCCAAATATGCTTGCTAGGACCAGAAAAGAAGTGACCAACATGGATGGGGAAAAACTTTTGACAGTGAAGAAGAAAAACCCATTCCAGGGTGAATTGGCCTTCGTCTCTGGTTTCCACAGGCAGTACAAGAGTATTGAGAAAGTTTTCAAGAAGTTTTGGCCGATCCTTTTGAAGGATAGGGATTTGGAAACCGTCTTACCTCCAAAACCCAAACTCATTTACAGGAGGGCTTTGGGGCTAAGGAACATTCTTGCACCGAATGTACCAGACCCCCCAAAAAAGCCTCCTACGTTTTTGAATGGAACAGGGTTCCATTACTGCATAAGATGTAAATCCTGTCGCACCACCTTAAGACACACTAAGAAAATTACTAAGTTTAAGTCACATGTAACACAACAAGAATTCAACATCAAATCGCTTATCACCTGCTATTCCAAACATGTCACATACGTCTTGGAGTGCCCTTGCTCTCTGCAGTATGTGGGTCGTACCACTCGCGAATTAAGGGTTAGGATAAACGAACATGTGGCCAACATAAGGAAAGGCTTTCCTAACCACAGTGTTTCACGACATTTCCTCCAGTTCTACAATAGGGATCCAAGTTGTCTGACCTTCTATGGCATAGATAGAGTTAAATATCACTGGAGAGGTACGGATAGGAAGAAGGCTGTTTCCCAAAATGAGACCCAGTGGTTATATCGTTTGAGAACTATGCAGCCGCTGGGGCTCAATATAGACCTGGATCTAAATTGCTTTCTAACCAATGAGTGACTCAATTTTTCCATAGGTTCTATGACACTACATGGGTTCCCTCACACCTCTTTTATACCCACTAGGCCTTTTTAGTTTACATTTTAAATCCATTTTTAAATATTTTATTTTATTTTATTATTTTGGTAGTCTGATGTTCTATTTGCAATGCTCCTAAATATAGTGAGACTTGCACTAGGATAGACCATCATTATTATGTATTTACCCAGTGCTTTGTATATTACCTGATGTATCCTTTTATCTAGCTGGCTGTCAGTATTGTTGTGTTGTTCAGACTGGGACCGAGGCTGGGGTTAACTTTTCAAATTCTCCCTCCCACGGATTGCCTAATTGACAGACACATATAAACCAGTACATCCAGTGACTAGGCATGCTTCCTGAAGACGTGTCATACGAAACAGACGTAGAGGCGGCACCTGGTCACGTACCGAGTTCACTTCCGGTTCCTTTTGGCTTACTGCGGTGCAAGGTGGAATGCACGCTAGCGCACACGAGTCGGGACCTTCTCCCCAATTTGATCCATGCCATCCAGCCTCAGTGCCGGGCCTTGGGCACTCCCCAAGTAAGCAGCCATTTGGCTTTCTATTTGTAACATTTGTAAGTTAATAAACGGGATTCAACTATTTCGGATCCATTTTCTTATTTGCATATGCTGTTCCGAGCTTCCCTGGGCTAAGAGGTTATACCAGAATCTGTCCATCCATCTGCCAATAGCAAGCATTATCTGCTATAAAGCGCAGACCACTTTTTTCAGTAAAAGGGTCAACTACTTGTGGTAAGCTGCCATCCTTTGAGCACTTTTTTGGGGTGTCCCTATATTAGTCGGTGAAGGTGGATCCTCTACAGCTTCTATCACTGGATTTTATTTTCACGGATGTTTGCAGCAATTGTTGTGGACTTTTACAGTTCACTTTAGTTTCAAGGACTCACTGTACCAGCACATGTATTTATGTATTGTGATTATGCAATATTATTCACAGTTGTATATATTTGTTTATTTTTTATTAATGAGCACGTATTACCAAGTGTAATTTACCAGGTACTTGCTACGTCATTGTTTCAATCTGCTATTGGTGTTGTGACATTTGGTTATTAGATTAACTAGGTAGGCTGGTGTGTCACTTGCTATTTACATTAATTTTGTATTTGTTATTATAGCCATTTATTCTTTTAGTATCATAAACAGCGCACTCACCCGTTTTTCAGATTCACTTGCAGCAGTGGTTCTCACTTTTTTTTGAGGTGCAGCTTTATTCACATAATTTTTGATAATTTTTTGGCGCGAGATGCACTTTCTTTTATTATTCTCTTTTAATGAGCCTCAGATTTAATGGTAAGTATACACACGAGACACAGTAATAACAGAAAATCATGTCATCATGGTCTGATTTTTGCTTGATTATTAAACCATAGGAGCCTGGCAGACATTTTGGTAGGTTGTTCAGACTGAAGTAATAAGCTACCTTATTTTTACTTTAGGTGGCCAACAAGAGCTTGATATATACGGTACTAGTATTCAAAAGTATTTGTGTTTGTTTTTCTGTCCTAATCCACCTAAAAATGTAATGTTCTTTTTTTTATATTACATGCTGAAAAATGTATTATTAGTAAAAAAAAAAATATTATTAGTAAAACAATATGTGTAAAGTATATGTCTCCCTAGGACATGAAACTACTTTGTATGTTTATATTTCAGGCCTGGTGTGTGTAATTATGTACAGCTATAAACTAGGATAACCAGGTAGATTTCTAAACAGATTTTGACTCTCTGGAGAGGAAGCCTGTTAAAACACTGGAGGGGGAGAGACTTTCATAGGGTTTAAATTACATAATGAAAAGCACAACATCCAAAAATCTTTTTTGAAGGGGGTTCTTGGCACTTTTCCTTTTCTTTATCCTGATGACTAAGAATAATTGGGGTGATAAAGGACTTGCAGGCTTCTTATAAACAACTGAACAGGTAATCATGTGGTTGATAGGCAATCAGCGCGTGTATTGAGCAAAAGATCATTGTGACAGGAGCTTGATTAAATGTCTGCAGTGTGGCAACACATTGGTCTCTGTTTTCGGCCAGCCCAGTAATCATGTACAGCAGCAGGAGTCGCCTTTGATCGCCACAAGTTCATTTTACAGAGACTCTTTTTGACATATTATAGAGCAGTGTTTTTCAACTCCAGTCCTCAAGGCGCCCCAACAGGTCATGTTTTCAGGATTTCCCTCAGATGAAATGGCTGTGGTAATTACTAAGGCAGTGAAACTGTGAAACTGATCAAATCACCTGTGCAAAATAATGGAAAGCCTGAAAACATGACCTGTTGGGGCGCCTTTAGGACTGTAGTTGAGAAACCCTGGTATAGAGAATGACCCTCCCTAGCTTTTATCAGGCAAAGATAAAGCTGATCATTTTATTGAATTGTATTCCAACAGCAGACACACTGTGAGAGGCTCAAACTCAAATTGTTTTCACCTTTTGCATTGGAAGTGGATAAGCCCTTCAAAACTGTAGATTGGAGGGTTGCAATAGTAAGTTGCTATGCTGAAAAACTATAAATATAAATGGGAACCTGTTTGCATGCAAACTCCTTTTTTTCAAGTGTCTGGCCCGTTCGGGGTCAGTGCAGTGTTTACATTTTGCAATGCTGCTGGTGCTGTCACAGGGGGTGACATTTTGTTTTGGGGCAGCTAATATTGAAATATGTCCAGCCCTACACAGGTCACACCCTCATACTTCCCCAGGTGTATACTGTCTGCCCCTTTCGCTATTGTCAACTTTACTAGAGAATGTTAGCATTGCACTGGCTTTGCAATCTCTCAAGAATTTCTGTTGGGAACAAGTAATTAATTTGCATCAAATTTTTTTTTTTTTTTTAGAGACGGCTATGGGAACGAAAATTCAAGCACAGAACAACAGTGACTCTGACTACATCAAGGCTATCTATGAGTATGTACTAAACTTGCAGCCTGTGATTGAGATGTAATGTATATTATTAGTGGTGAAAGCAGTCAGAGAATAACTAAGATGATTATGTAAAGTACAGGTATATGTAAAACCAAGATCTGGAAATAGAGATTAGAAATACAAGTAGAAGTGTAATTTTCTGAGTCACCACCGGTCTGGAGAATGTCCAAAGAGGATATTAGCATGATTTAAATAATCATGTCATTTTTGTCAGACTGTTTCAATAATATATGTCAGAATATAAAATAGCATAACTTAAGTGTCTGTTTGCATGTAAAACATTGAGACTAATTATCAAAATATCAGCAATCAATAGTATATAAAGTAAAACACACTTAATCCTAGTTAGAGCTGCTGACCAACTCCCATCACCTTCTGGGCACAATTGACATTAAGGCCTTATGCACACTGGACGTTCTAAAAAACCTTATAAAAACGCCAGTAGCTTTGTAGGGAGTTTTGCAGCGTTTTTTAGCATTTTTTAAACAGAAACCACCTCTCTGCTATTAGTAAGGGATAAAAATGTTAAAACCATGCGAGCTGCGTAATTGAGCGTTTATCTGCATTTCTTGATGTTAGAGCGTTTTTACAGCTGAAAAACTCCTCAGACCCCACTAGTTTTTTTTTTGTTTTTTTTACAGCGAAAAAATGCCCCAGCCAAAAACAGTTGATAACGGCTTATGTGTGCATGGACACATAGGATAAAATACTGGAGAGTTGATTGACTGTAGAAAAAAACGTCTGAAGCCAAAAACAGCAGCTGTAAAAATGTCCAAAAACATCCAGTGTGCATGAGGCCTAAAAGACACAAAAAAGACAGCGCTCCTGAATCCCCTTTTCTCCCTCCTGGAGACAATAACAGGTCTCGCCCACTTATTCTTGCATGTTACAAATATCTCTAGTCCAAAGTTTATTTCTGGAAACAGTCTCAACTTCTTTCTCTCTATTAAGCACACTTGCTGTATGATAGCTCATACCAGTTCCACAGTAGAAATGTCAACTGAACTTGTTTGGATAAGGCCCCTTTCACCTGGGTCCGATCAGGTCCGCCTGAAAAACTGACAGGCGGACCTGATCGGACCCTCCATTCACCTCTATGGAGCAGCGGATGTCAGCGGTGACATGTCCGCTGATATCCACCAATATCCGATCTGGTCTTGTTCGTGAAATCCAGAATCAGATCGGATGGGATCGGGTGAAAACAGACAGATGGTCTGTTTTTCATCCGATCTCCCCATAGATGAGAGCAGGACTCTGACAGGTCCATCTCTGCACAGTTAGCGGAGACAGACCTGTCATCCACGTGCTCAGCGGATCAATTCCCCGCTGAGCAAAGTGGAGTCCGCGGGCGGGGATCGCCCGTGTGAAGGGACCTTTAGTGCAGTTCCAGCTCACTGTGCTTCAAGCCTCAGCAATTGGTGGATAAACCTCCAAGCCTCTCTCTGGATCACTATTCTTGCTACAGACATTCAACTGAGCAAGCCTTAGACCCCTTTTACACATGCAGACTGTTCGTTTCATCAGTTCAGTCACTTTTTTTCAAAAAAAACGTATGAAGTTTACATCAGTTTTTCATCCAGTTTTCATCCTTTTTTTTTCATCCGTTTTTACATCAGTTTTTTAAATCTGCTAGCTAGAGTGCTTAACTACTTGAGTCCCGGAGCCATTCTTTCATGCAAAAACGCACCGTTTGTCCGCTTACATCCGTTTTTCGTCCGATCCATTTTTTAACGCAAGAAAAATAGGGCTTTGATCCGTTCCAAAAAAAATTATGTTGACAGAAGTGGAAGTAAACATATGTAAATAGATGATCATCCATTTACATCAGTTTTTCCATTGAGATGCGTTAAAATATTTTTTTTCATCTGTCAACGGATGGATGAAAACGGACAAACGGTCTGCATGTGTGAAAAGGGCCTAACTGTCAATCTTTTCCCAGTATTACTTCCTTTGATTTTGATCTCTCCAAAGGATGCAGTGTTATACACGTTCTTTCACCCTTATTCCGGAGCTTAAACTCTCCTTGAAGGCAAAACAGAAAACCTCTCATTGTCCAGTACAAACATAAAAGAGCTTTATTAGTGATAAAAGTGCTACTCACAAGTTTACAGTCTATCCATGCATTTAGAAGGGGGACCAAATCCCCACTGGTAACTCCTGATTGGGGTTGACACTCTAAAACAGAGTCCAACAAGTAGAGCTGCACGATCAGTCGTTAAAAAATCGCGATCTCGATTCAATCCCCCTCACAATCTTAATCCAGCATTTCCACAATTCATCTAACAAGTGCAGAGCAGTTTTGCTCACAGCTATCAAAAGAAAAAAAAGCAGCTGCGTTGAAAGAGAGATAAAAAGAAGCATTGTTTCTCTTATCATCCATGGACTGACACAGCTGGATACTGTAAACGTGTGGGTATATGTCCCTGCTCGCAGGAGAAGATCTAGGCAGAATGTTAGATGTTAGAAACATACATTCTAGAACAAATCAGAGCTGAATAGCCCCGCCCAGGGGGGCGGTCCCTCCGGACATTACCCTCCCACCTGCAGCTAGCAGCCTCAGTTTTTTTCTGCCTAGCAGAAGGAGAAGACGTGGCTCTCTCAGGAGCCAGTCTCCTGGAAGATTTTACTTTAAAATTTTATTCCTTTGGGAAATGTATTATTTTATTTTTGAGACCTTCAATCAACTGTCGGCTGGGCAACAGGTTGGGTACACTGGTATCCTCGTAAGTCTTCCCTGTCCGACCATCGAGCGTGCTGATCCTCGCCTTGTGTGCGTGAGACTCAGTTCACGACATGCCCCATGACTCCAGGGGTGGCTGGGTTGCTTTTAGCTCCCGCGGTCCTCTCAAGATTGAACAGTACCTGACTGACTGTATCTCTCGCGGTGGACCGGCCGACCGCTACGCAGTACTGCTCTGTGATAGGTCTGTCTGAAACAAGCCAGTGGGTCCCTGAAAGGGACGGGTAAGTAGTCTCTCCTACTGCAGGTGAGTACATGCTGGCTGTGTTTCTTTATATGGGGGGTTTCTCCCTGTCTCCCCCCTGTTATGCTGCTCTCTGCACCCTGTACTGGTGCTGTGGGGGTGCTTGGGGGTCACTCTGGCCTGGCTGGGCGCTCATGTCTGTAGTGGGCTCTGGGGTGAGGGGCAGTTTTCCAGGTGTGTGAGGTGGTTATTGCGTGCGCCATTAGCGCTGCTTGCCTTTGAATTTCAAGCTCGGCGGCCATCTTGGCGTGGTTCAATGGCGCAGTTATAGCTGCGGCCGGCGGCCATTTTCTTGTAGCCGCCGCGCATTTACTTTCAGTTTCGGCCTCTAGCGGTGGCGCTGTGGCGCGAATCTCCTTACAATCGCCTCACACATTTTTCACTCTCCTCAGGCTCACAGCGCGGTTTCTTCAGCAGAACTGAGCGGTCCTTAAGGGTTGGTGAGTCCTCCGGGTATCCCCTCCTCAGCCTCAGCGTAGCCAGTGGGTGGACTGTATATTCACTGTAGTAGTGTATAAGGTCTCAGAGGGTGGCGATATGGAGTCTGATACACCTGCTTCTCCACACTTGCCTGGGGCAACTGGCAGTGCTGCACAGTTAAATATGTTCATATGTTTCCTGCACCTGCGGTCCTTATGGACCAGTTGTCGGCAGTCCTGGAATCATTCCTTGTCAGAATGGAAGCGGTGTGCGAGCGAAGGGAGCTATAAGCCCCCTCTCCCCACAAAAATCTTTAGTCAAGGAGTGCTCTGATTCAGATATGGGCCTAGCTACTGTGCTCAGGACCCTAGATCTGAATATTTTAATGTTTGTTTATGAACAGGACATTCCCTTGTGAGGAAGACTCCAGTTCTGTGTCAGTTAATGACAGGGTGCTTGTAAGTGAACTCATTGATGATGTGAGGAACACTCTCAAGCTGGGTGCTGTGGCTGTGGTACCTCAGGTGGACGCTGTTTTCCTTGGTTCCTTCAAGCCTTTCTTTTACACAGCTTCCTCACTGTTTTCCTCACACGCTGCGTCGAGAGCAGCATGGATGATACAGTGGTACACAGTGTTTCCCTTCCCCCTGGTCGGTGCAGCATGGTGGGGGGGGGGGGGGGACTTTATTCATTTATGTCTCTAGTCCCTGTGAGCCTTCTGTGTGATGTCCTGAGGCAACAATAGGGTCTCTGCACCTGTGGTTTCCCGCCATTTCCTGGGGAACGCTCTGAGCTCTGACAGACACACTTTCTGAGGATCAGAGGTTACCTGTTACCTGCATGCTGCTACGGCAGCACAGTCAAGCAGGTTGGAATGATACAGAGAAGATTATGCGCCTCTGCGCCATAATTTAAACTCATCCCATACCTCTACACTGCATACATTCACAGTGTATGTATGTGTTATTGGTCTCTGTGTGTCCCCCCACGTTCCAATGCTGTGTTTCAGTGCCATACATGATATAAACGTACAAAATATGTTTATGCACGACTCTAGATACATTCACAGTATATGTATGTATTATACTCTCTGGGTCAGCGCGGGTTTCCGCCGGGGGCTCCGTTGTCCTCCCGCGCTCTCATGGTATGTGCGCTTCGGCTCTCTGCACAGTATAGACATGTTCAATATGTTTATAGCACATACTATACATGTTTACAGTATGGGTATACTGTTTGCGTGGGGTTCCTCCGGGTACTCCGGTTTTCCCCCACGCTCCAATGGAAATGCACAGCATAAACATGTGCAATATGTTTATTCACATCCTATCATTCCTACACGGTATCTGTGTGCTGTCTGCGTGGGGTTCTTCCGGGTGTTCCGGGTTTCCTCCCACGCGCGGACGGTATGTGCGCCTTTGGCCCTCTACACAGTTAAACATGTTCAATGTTTATCACGCATTCTATAATACCTACACGTTATGTGTATGCAGTCTGTGTGGGTTTCCTCTGGGTACTCCGGTTCCCTCCCACACTCCATTGGTATGGGCGCTTCAGCGCTATGCACAGCCTAAATTTGTGCGATTTGATATCCACATACTAACATACCTACCCGGTATGTCTGTGCAGTCTGCGTGGGTTTCCTCCGGGTTTCCGCCCACGCTACATGACATGCGTGCCTTTGGTGCAATACACGGTGTAAACATACACATTATGTTTATACACAACACTAAATGCATTCACAGTAGTTGTAGGTATTGCATTCTCTGGGTATGCGTGAGGTACTTCGGCTCCTCCCACGCGCCAACGGTGTGCGCGCCTTCGGTGCTATGCACACATAGGCTTGTGCAAAATGTTTAGCACACATACTATAATACCTACACAGTATGCGTATGCAGTCTGCGTGGGTTTCATCCGGGTGCTCCGGTTTCTCCCCCGCGCTCCAATGGTGTGCGCATTTTCAGCGCTATGCGCAGTATAAACATGTGCAATTTGTTTATTCGCAGGCTAACATACCTACACGGTTGTGTACGCAATCTGCGTGGCTGGTTTACGTCCAAGCCCCGATGATGTGCGCGCCTTCGTCGCTGGCACAGTATAAACGTGTTTAATAGGTTTATCCACACATACTAAACTACATACGTCGTATGTAGTTGTATTATGCTCTTTGTGGCTGGGTGGGTTTCCTCCCACACTCTATTTGTGCGTTTGACGCAATACACAGTATAAACTATGTGTTTGTACAATCAGCACTTATCCATGGGTAGCTGCTGGATGGAGCATTGTCATAAGGATCCCTGGTTTCAGGGGTACGACTTCCACCTGCTTTCAGTGGTGATCAGAAGCGCTGGCTTGGACTGTGTTCGCCAGGCTGAGGTTAGCGTTACGCCCATTAGTGGCTGCGTCTCTGGCGTTTCTGTAGCTCAATGACTGGGCAAGAGCCTCTGCTTCATCTATCAGTCGACTAGCAGGTGCACTGCAACTGCTTTAGCCTTTCGGTTCTCTGTACCGGGGGGGGGGTTTGTGCCACCTGTGGAGGCTGAGGTACTGGTCCTCTGACCAAGTTTCTAGGGAAGCTCTGTCAAGTTGCCTTTATTGGCCAACAGTTGAGGCACCCTGTACACCGGAGCCTCTCTTCTCCGATACGTTGCGGAGTCTCTTTGGGATTTTCATACATCTCGCTGCAAGACGGTCCTGTCGGCCGTGTGCATTGCAGGGGAAGGGTCCTTGCATCTGGAGGTGTTTCCGAATCCTTTACCGGAGGTGGGGCACCGGATGTGGACCTTATAGCCTCTCGACTCACTCGCAAGGTGTCAAGATCGTGGCCAGGTCCAGGGACCCCTGGGCAGACGCGTCAGATGCGTTGGAAGCCCGTGGGGCCAGTATCGCCTGATATATGCTTACCCTCCGCTAATGTTGTTGCCTCGCCTGCTTTGCAGAGTAGGGGCTGAGGCCATTCCGGTGATCCTCATTGCTCCGGAACGGTGACATTGGTACGCCGATCTACTTCGGCTAGTCGCAGACGTTCCTTGGCGACTGCCTATTGGGGTGGACCTTCTGTCTCATGATCCCATACTTCATCCTGCTTTACAGTCCTTGGCTTTAATGGCATGGCTGTTTAAAGCCAGGTGCTGAAGGACCGAGTTCTCTCGGATTCGGTCATCTCTTCTATGTTGTTGGCACGGGAATCTTCCTCCAGAAAGATATATCACCGTACCTGGAAGGCTTACATCGCTATGTGCGAGGAACTTGAGTGGCCTCCTCGGACATATTCCGTTCCCAGGATTTTGCTGTTCTTACAGCGTGGTGTGACCCAAAAGCTGGCCTTGCATACCTTTTTGAGGGTCGGATTTCGGCCCGGGCTGTCTTTTTCAACGACCACTACCGGGCCATTCCTTGATTGGCACCCTTTGTGCAGAGGGTTCGCCATGTGATCCCCCCTGTCAAGCCTCCTCTCCCTACTTGGGATCTGAATTTGATGCATCTCGGTTCTCCAAAAACATTCCTTTGAGAATATCAGAGAGATTCCTCTCTTGGCCTTGTCCCAGAAGGTGGCCTTCTTAGTGGCCATTACTTCGGTTAGACGGGTGTCTGAGTTGGCGGCCTTGTCCTGCAAGTCGCCTTACTTGGTCCTCCATAAGGATATGGGGGTGTTGCGCCCACGACCATCCTTCTTTTCAAAAGATGGTCTCGGCCTTTCACCTTAAGGAGGACATTGTTCTTCCGTCCTTGTGTCCTCACCCATCGCATCCCTGAGAGTTTGCGCTTCATACATTAAGATGGGTACAAGCCTTACGGGTGTACCTGTCTGCTACTGTTTCCATTTGGAAGTCTGCCTCACTGTTTGTATCTGTCTCTGGTCCAAAACAGGGCCGAGCGGTGTCGTCTGCCACCGTCTCTAGGTGGATCAGGCAGATCGTCATACAGGCCTATGCCCTTAAGGGGTGGGCGCCTCCCTTTCCGGTTTCGGCGCATTCCACCAAGGCAATTGGTGCTTCCTGGGCTTTCCCACATCAAGCGTCGGTTGCAGAAATGTGCAAGGCGGCGACCTGGTCGTCCGTTCATACCTTTTCAAAATTTTATAAGGTATGGGGCTGCATCTTCGGATGCTTCCTTCGGCCGCAAAGCATTGCAGGCCGCTGTTTAATGTTGCAACTCCTCCGTTGAGGAGCTCTGCTTGTTTGTAGTGAAGTTTTGGTTGTTCCTTTACTACTGCTCCCACCCTTCTGATACAGCTTTGGGACGTCCCACACGTTTACAGTATCCAGCTGTGTCAGTCCATGGACGATAAGAGAAAATAGGATTTTTGTACTCACCGTAAAATCAGTTTCTCTGACGTCCATGGACTGACACAGCACCCACCCTTTCCTTTTAAGGTTTGTACTGCTTTGTTACGAACTGAGGCTGCTAGCTGCAGGTGGGAGGGTAATGCCTGGAGGGACCGCCCCCCTGGGCGGGGCTGTTCAGCTCTGGTTTGTTCTAGAATGTATGTTTCTAACATCTAACATTCTGCCTAGATCTTCTCCTGTGAGCAGGGACATATACCCACACGTTTACAGTATCCAGCTGTGTCAGTCCATGGACGTCAGAGAAACGGATTTTACGGTGAGTACAAAAATCCTATTATCTTTCTGTTCTTTAAGGCTTCGTTCACATCTAGGTATCCCAGATCACGGGCAGAATCGCAGCGATTTTGCCCGTGATCCCAAATCACGGCAAATCAGGGGACGCCCTTGCAATCCCTGTCCCTTCCAAAGGCCCCCCGATTACGGCACAATATTGTCGCCCGACGAATCGCGGTAACATCTTGTAAACAAAATCAGGCGTCCCGCGATTCTGTTTGTGTGATTTTACCACGATTCGTCTGGTCACAATCGCGCCAAAATCGCACCACGATCGGGGTGCCATTGGAAGTAATGCGGATCGCAAGGGTGTCCTGTGATTTGCCATGATTCGGGATCGCAGGCAGAATCGCTGTGATTCTGTCCGTAATCTGGGATGCCTAGATGTGAACGGAGCCTTAGAGATCAAAGGGGTGAACTTCGGTCTGCAAATGAGATCAGTTTAACCACTTAAAGACTAAAACCTTTTTCTGACACTTGTTGCTTACAAGTTAAAATCAGTATTTCTCTTTCGTCCATGGACGGACACAGCTCCTTTAGTCTTGACAAGTGGGTTATGTTCCGTCTAATAGGAGAGGACTAGGCAGACATGTTAGATATACAAAAACATGTAATTATACCAAAGCTGAACAGCCCCGCCCAGGGGGCGGTCCCTCTGGTCATAACCCCTCACCCTGCACTCAGCAGCTCAGTTTTTTTCTGCCTAGTGTAGGAGAAGGACCCGGCTCCCTAGGGGGCCCATTGGTCCTGGAGAACTTTTTTATTTTTTATTTTTTTATTTTCAATTTTGGATCCTGAGATCTACTATCAACTGCCGGCTGGGTGACAGGCTGGATAATATAGATCCTTGTAGTCTCCCCAGTCCGGCCATCGAGCGTGAGCAGGCCTTTAGCTACGCGCTGGGTCGGCCATGACATGCCCCGTTTTCTCCAGGGGTGGCCGGTGAGCTATATGCTTCGGGGCCCACATATGACCGGGCTACTGCTGTCCAGCCACAGTGGGCCATGGCCGACAGCCACTCCGTACTGTTCGGTGATGGGTCTGTCAGGAATGCGTCCAGCAGTCCTCGCAGGGACGGGTAAGTAAGGTTCCTCCTGTCTTGGCAGGATGGAAGAGCTGGGCATTCCTGGGGTGGTCGATTAGGGGGTCTCTAGTCCTCCCTTTCCTCTCTCCCCATCCATCCCTCCTCCCCATGCTTTGCTGGGCCTGCTGTATACCTCACGGGGGGGTCCCCGAGGGGGGCTCCGGGTTCTGGCTGGGGGCTGCGCGGTGTGTCCGGGTCCGCTCTAGTGTGGGTGGTCTGCCTTGTGGGGGGCCTCCGCTCGGAGGCCCAGTGTTTTCGCTGCCTTTTATTTAAATTTTTACCTCAGAAAGCCGCGCTGTTCCTAATGCTAATACAGCTGGCAGCCATTTTCTTGTAGCCGCGCTGTTTCTATAGCTAATACCTTGCGCTCTTTTTTCCTGAGGTAACCGGCGGCCATCTTTGTGGGGATTTTTACATTGGCTGGACCTCTAGCGCTGGTTTGTCATTCTGAGCGGCGCGAACGGCAGATCACCTCAGAGACACCTCAGGCACACATTGTGCAGGAGTTTAGAGCGGACGGCAGCGCTGAAGCAGTGCCTGGGTCAGGGCGGTGAGTCCTCTGGGAATACCCCTCGGTCTGGGCAGCTAGGAGGGTGGGCCTTTTCTTGTACCTTGACTTGTTCCCTGAGTGGCTGTCAAGTGTGTGGGTCAGCAATGCGTCAGAAGCTGGCGTTTCTTCCCCAGACATTCCGGCGGTAGCAACCGGTGCCCCTGCACCTGCGGTACCTGTGGACGCTTTGTCGGCGGTCCTGGAATCATTTGTTGCCAGGGTGGAAGCGGTGTGCGGGCACAAGGGGGGTAAAAACGCCCCCTCCCCCCACCATCTTCTGGGGAAAGCTCTGACTCAGACTCGGGCCTGGCTGTGAAACAGGACCCCTGTTCTGAAGGGTCAGAGTATGCAGACCAGGACCATTCGGACAGTGAGGAAGACTCCGTGTCCGGGTCAGCGCAGGACAAGGCGCTTGTTGGAGCACTTATCACCGCAGTGCGGGAAACCTTCAAACTGTAGGATGCGGCTGGGACATCTGCTGAGGTGTCGGTCCCTTTTGGGTCCCACAAGCCGACCCGCACTACTAAGGTGTTTCCTTATGTAACTTATATTGATAAGTTTATAGATAAGGATGGGAACGACCTTTTCGGTCCCAAAACGCATGGCGGTCCGTTACCCTTTTGAGGAGAGCCTTCTGAAAAAATGGGCATCTCCCCTGGTTGTGGACCCCCCCCCGGTATCCCGGTTAAACAAAGTAACCACTATTCCGGTTGAGGGGACCCCTGTATTTAAGGACCCTGCGGATAGGAGGTCCGAGACAGTGGCCCGGTCCATATTTACCATGCTGGGGTCTGCATTACGGCCAGTTTTGGCTGCGGTTCTGGTGTCACAGACACTTACAGAACGGGCTAAAATTTTGCAGTATCTGCTGTGGTACTGCGTCGCCTGATTTGGCTAAAATGCTGGTCCGCGGACCAGACTTCCAAGAAGGCTCTGGCTGATTTGCCTTTCCGGGGTGGAAGGCTATTTGGAGCCTCGCTGGATGACATTATTAAGGATGTCACTGGGGGTAAGAGCACACTGCTCCCACAATCCAGAAAAGGTAAGGAGCCACGCCGCAGGCCTGGGCCCTCCTTTTCCGCTCAGAAGGGGTTTTTTTCGTCAGTCCGGGCCCGCAGGTAAGCATTCCCAGGCCGACAAGGGGCCAGCTGAGGGACAAAAGCGTCCCTGGGTTTGCAAGCAAAACAAGCCCACAAACAAATCTGCTACTACATGAAGGTTTGCCCCGTCCGACTCTCAGGTGGGGGTCGCCTTCGCGAGTTTGCAGCTCCCTGATTTCCGACCAGTGGGTTTGCAAAGTGGTTTCATCAGGGTACAAGATAGAATTTCTTTCTTGTCCACCAAACAGATTTTTTCCCTCCAACCTTCATCTTCCTCCAGCTCGTCGGAACGCCCTGTTTGAGGCAGTGCAGGACCTGCTGAAGCGCGGGGTGATAGTACCTGTGCCGCTGCCGGAAAGGTTTTCAGGGATTTTACTCCAATCTGTTTGCAGTCCCAAAGAAGGACGGGGTCCATCCAATCCTGGATCTCAAGGCCCTCAACACCTTTGTAAAGGTGCGAAGGTTCAGGATGGAATCAGTTTGCTCTGTGGTCGCTGCACTCCATCCGGGGGATTTTCTAGCGTCCTTGGACATCAGGGACACATACTTGCATGTCCCCATATGCATCAGGCATCAGAGATTTCTGTGTTTTGCAGTCGGGGACGATCACTACCAATTTCTGGCTCTCCCTTTTGGCCTGGCATCGGCACCAAGGGTTTTCACCAAGGTGCTCGCCCTGATTCTGCCCTTGCTGAGATAGCGAGGTATCGCTATTGTGGGCTACCTGGACGACCTCCTTCTGAGAGCTGCTTCAGTCTCAGAATTAGAGGAGGATGTAGCGATTGCCAGTCAGACCCTTCAAGAATTTGGTTGGGTACTGAACCTCCAGAAGTCGGTGTTGGTGCCGACTCAGCACCTGGAATACCTGGGCTTGATCCTGGACTCCTCGGAGGCAAAGGTTTTTCTGCCTTTAGAAAAATTGCAGGCTCTTCAGGTGGCGCTGAAGCTGTTGGCATCCCGCAGGTGGTTGTCGCTGCGCTTCTGCATGCGAGGCCTGGGTCTCATGGTGGCCTCCTTCGAGGCGGTACCGTATGCTTAATTCTACACTCGAGTCTTGCATAAGGAGATCCTGTCCAAGTGGGACAAGTCTCCGTTGTCCCTGGATTGTCAAATCCGGGTGAGCCAACTAGTCAGGACTTCCCTGGTCTGGTGGCTGACATCTCCGGCCCTTCAGTCCGGAAAGTCGTTCCTTCCCTTTCACTGGACGGTGATCATGACGGACACTAGCCTGACCAGTTGGGGGGTGTTTGGGGGGTCCAGTCGACACAAGGTCGCTGGACGCAGGAAGAATCCCGCCTGCCGATCAATGTACTGGAACCTCGGGCGATCAGGCAGTGCCTCTCCACATGGTCACAGAGGCTACAGGGGCGTCCAGTCAGGATCCAGTCAGACAACGCCACGGCAGGGGCCTATGTCAACCATCAAGGAGGAACAAGGAGCTTGGCTGCAGCATCGGTGGTCGCTCACATCCTGCGGTGGTCAGAAAGGAGCGTTCCGGCTCTATCGGCCGTATACATTCCGGGCGTAGAAAACTGGCAGGCGAACTACCTAAGTCGCCAGATGCTGGACCAAGGAGAATGGTCGCTACACCCGGATGTGTTTCAACTCCTTTGCCTAAAATGGGGCACGCCAGACGTGGATCTCCTGGCTTCTCGACTCAATCAGAAGGTATTGAGGTTTGTGGCCAGGTCAAAAGATCCCTGGGCGGAACGCAACGGATGCCTTGGTGGCCTATGCTTTTCCCCCACTGAAACGTCTTCCTCGTCTGCTCCGCAGAGTGGCCTCGGCGTACCTAGTGCGTACCTAGTGCGCCTGGTGGCGGATGCCCCTTGGCGACTGCCGATGCGGGAGGACCTTCTGTCGCAAGGTCCCATACTTCATCCTGCTTTACAGTCGCTGGCTTTAACGGCATGGCTATTGAAAGCCAGATACTAAGGGACCGAGGCTTGTCGGATTCAGTAATTTCCACTATGCTGAGGGCACGGAAGTCATCTTCTCGGAAGATCTACCTTCGCACGTGGAAGGCATACATCTCTGTGTGAGGAGATGGAGTGGCGTCCACGGGCATATTCGGTTTCCAGGATCCTGCTGTTTCTACAGCGCAGAGTGGATCAGAAACTTGCCTTAAGCACCATTAAGGGGCAGATTTCAGCCTTGGCTGTTTTCTTTCAGTGACCCTTAGCGGCTCATTCACTGGTTAGTACGTTTGTGCAAGGGGTCCGACATGTGGCTCCTCCGGTTCGACCACCACTACCTCCGTGGGATTTGAATCTGGTGCTCTCAGTACTTCAGAAACCTCCCTTTGAGAACATCAGAGATATTCCTCTTTTGACACTCTCTCAGAAAGTTGCCTTTCTGGTGGTCATTACATCTGTCAGGAGGGTTTCTGAGTTGGCGGCCTTGTCTTGCAAGTCCCCCTACTTGATCCTCCATAAGGATAAAGAGGTGCTACGCCCGCAGCCTTCGTTTCTTCCGAAGGTGGTTTTGGCTTTTCATCTGAATGATGATATTGTACTTTCATCCTTGTGTCCTCGGCCGTCGCATCCCAAAGAGGTTGCGTTACATTCCTTAGACGTGGTACATGCTCTGCGGGTGTATCTGTCTACTACGGCTCCGTTTCGGAGGTCAGACTCACGGTTTGTGTCGGTGACTGGTCCAAAGAAAGGCCTGGCAGTCTCGTCTGTCACCATTTCTTGGTGGATCAGAGAGATTGTGATTCAGGCTTATGCCCTTAAAGGGCGGGCGCCTCCCTTTCCTGTCACGGCGCATTCGACCAGGGCGATTGGTGCCTCCTGGGCTTTTCAACATCAAGCGTCTGTCTCACAGGTGTGTAAGGCAGCGACCTGGTCGTCCGTTCACACCTTCACTAAATTTTACAAGGTTGACGTGCATGCATTTGCGGATGCTTGCTTCGGCCGCAAGGTTTTGCAGGCGGCTGTTTAAGGTTGCAACTCCTCCGTTGAGGATCTCTGTTTGTTTGGGGTGAAGTTTGTTTGCTTGCTGTTCCCACCCCTCGTTTTTTTGACACTGCTTGGGGACGTCCCACTTGTCAAGACTAAAGGAGCTGTGTCCTTTCATGAACGAAAGAAAATAGGATTTTTGTACTCACCGTGAAATCCTTTTCTCTGAAGTCCATGGACGGACACAGCACCCACCCCTCCTGTTTGAGTTTTTACTGCTTTTTGACAAACTGAGCTGCTGAGTGCAGGGTGCAGGGTTATGACCAGAGGGACCGCCCCCTGGGAGGGGCTGTTCAGCTTTGGTATAATTACATGTTTTTGTATATCTAACATGTCTGCCTAGTCCTCTCCTAATAGACAGATCATAACCCACTTGTCAAGACTAAAGGAGCTGTGTCCGTCCATGGACTTCAGAGAAAAGGATTTTACGGTGAGTACAAAAATCCTATTTCCAAAACGTCTTTCAGGACAGCACCCGAGAGATCATGGCTCCTCCTCCTACAGGAAACACCTCATCAATTAATTCTTTAATTGGAGGCCTCCACGTTGCTTCCCTCAGTTTTTTTTGTTTCTCCTCCAGCCGGAGGAACACCTCTGGTGAGAGCCACGATCTCTCAGGGCTTTCCTGGGAGACAAGGTTCTCAATCAGTCTTTTTTCTAGGAGAGTGATCCTCCCACTTACCTCCTAGCATGGACGGTCCCGTGGGCTCCCTCTCCCTCTTCCGTGCTCGGGGAGAGCCTGTACAGCCCGGGAGGGCTGCCTCCTTTTTCTTCAGAGCGGTGGTTGCTGTACTCTCACCGACCGCTGGCGAAAGCGGCGTGGAGCTTTGCGGCGGCCGCCATTGTTCTGGTGGCCGAGGAGAGCCTCGGCCACGTCCTGTATGGGAAGAGGCAGCACTTCCGGGTCGGCGCGCGCGTCATTTCCGGCCGCAAAGCGCAGAGGGAGAGGGCAGGGTCACCTGGTGCCTTAAAGTTCCGGTTCCAGGTCAGCGCGGCGGCGTTTTCGAATCTGGAACCGGCGTTTCTCTTCACCACGCATCCGCAGACAGCTATGGATAGCGATGCAGCGGATAAGGGGGCAAGCCAAGGCACCAGCAAGGCTAAGGTAAGGGACTGTGTCCTATTTTACACTGGGCCGCTTTCTCCTGTAGAGGGGGGGTATTCACCCTTCTCCCCCCTCCATCTCCCCCACCCCCCCATCTTCCTGGTGGTGCAGTGGCTGGTGATTTAGCATGTCTGCATAATATCTAGGGGTCTTTTTGTAAAAGGTGGTGGTGCATGGCTTGCGGGGCACAAGGAAGTGAAAGTGTTTTTTCCTATGTGCACCTGGGTGTATTGATTTGTACTGTGTAACAGTTTTTTCTTAGCGTGGTCCCTGGTTTTTTTCTTTTCTGTTTGTGCAGGCCAAAAGTTCTGCTCAACCAGTGAAGAGAAGGTGCCCTGTCTGCAAGGAAAAGTTAAGCGAGGCTTGGACCAAGTCGCTTTGTGCAGATTGCACTGCAAATGTAGTCAGGGAAGAGTCTCCATCCTTTTGTGGCGATCTAGTATCTACAATTAAGGATGAACTCCGTGCCACCTTTCAAGCTTTTAGGTCAAACCTAAGAGAAGAACCAGGCCCTTCAAGGGAACCTAGGGCTCCGCAGCCTTCTTCAGAACCCCAAGACGGCTCTCAAATATTATTGGGAGGTCCGATAGACGCTTCCCAAGAATCTGCTTCCCTTGCTCCAGATGGAACAGACTCTGAGGAGGAAGAAAATGAAGCAGAGAGCGCTTCTAAGTACAAAATGTCGCTTGAAGAAGTCGCAGGACTTTTAAAAGTAATCCATGCGACTTTGGGGATTGAAGAGGAAAAGAAGGAGCTCTCCCTACATGACCGCATGTATGCAGGTTTGGGTGATCCAAAAAGCCGTGTTTTCTTGTTCATACATCACGGGACACAGAGCAGCATAGTCATTACTATGTGGGTTATATAGAATTACCTTCAGGTGCTGGCACTGGCAACTTCCAAAACAGGAAGTACCCTCCCCTATATAAGCCCCTCCCATCCGGGAGTACCTCAGTTTTTTGCCAGTGTCTAAGGTGTTGGCCAAGGTTAACATGTATTCATCTGGGCTTGTGTACAGGTTCTCTGGGCCTTAGCAAGCTATTCCGGATCCGACCAAAAAAGCTTCATAGCTAAACGGTCGGTACCCGGGCCTTGCAGAGAAGAGCAGGGTTTTGCCTGTAATGCCTCTCTTAGGAGGGCTGGACCCTGGGATCCAGAGCTCTGGTCATACCCAAAACCAAGAGGCTATCTGTGCAGGGTGCTATACAGGTCCAGGGGAGTGGAATCCTTGGGAACCCGGTCCCTGAAGGTCTAGTACAATGCCTGCCGTGAGAGGTGAAGTTTGGGCTTCTGTGGACCAAACAAAGTCCTGCGGCGGGGAAAAGGTAAGTGGGGGCCCCTCAGGAACTTGGTTCTATTGAGGGGACCCCCAAGCCTAATATGTCTTTCTGCCTGTTACCTAAAGGGTATTCCCGCTAATAGCTGTATATGCCTAAGAAATCCTAGAAGTGTTTTTTCATAAGGGAAGTTTTAAAAAAACTGTAAACCTGGAAATGTTTTTCATAAAGGAGGTTTTAAAAAAAAAAAAAAAGACAAAAGTGCGGTACCTGTGTTTGTCCACTAGAGGCCGCTGTGGAACGTCTTTTTTCTTGGGACTATTCCTTCCATGGTGAAAGTCCAGGCAGATGAGTGAGCTCTCTATCAGGGAAGCTGCATTCCTCTGTCATGCTGCCAAGTAGTTTCCTTCCATCCCCGAGTCCTGGTGAAACAGGGACCCTGGCTCCTCTCCCTACATGGCGCCAAAAGCGCACACGTGCACGCGCGCGCGCACACATGCTTTCTTTTTATAAGGTTTAGCTTCAAAAAAGGGGGCGGAGCCTGGCGGATGACGCGCTCTGTGCGCCCAGCGCTTCTGCGCATGTGCGGGCGTCCCAGCAAGATAAAAGGACTCAGTCCACGCTGCTTGCTATGGACACAGAGCATGAAAAGGAGCTGGTAGCATGGTATAGGGGCTTACAGCGGGCGGTTGATACAGGCATCCCCAGAAAGACGCATTAGTAGACACCCACTGATGTACATAGCAGCAAATTGCATTAGACTATTTCAGTAAGGGGTGTATTGCGGCTGGAATACCTCAGCTTTGAACTAAGGAATATGCCGCCTAAAAAACTCCGAGATATACCTCTCAGGAAGTGTAGGGGGTCTCCATCGGGCTCTGAGGATCTGAAGCAGTCATCTGCACCCTCCTCCCCTGAGAAATCAGAGGTTAATACCCATAAGGAACCCCCGGGAGTGCCAGGTACTGCGGCTGTCCTCAGTCCACCTGCTCCTGCATATATAACAGAGGAGGTTTTTTCCTCAACTCTGGAGGGATTGGAGCAGAGATTGGCTGCATTGATAGCTTCTTCTCTACAGGAAAGAAAGCGCGCCAGATCTCCATCACCTCCATTAGAGTGCCTGTTGGCAGAGCAACAGTCCCAGGAAGGGACCGACCTACCTGAAGGGGATCAGGAGGAGGTTAGCTCTGTTTTTGAGGAATCAACAGTAGATGAACCATTTTCAGCATCACAGACTGAAAGATTGTGGGTCCAGACCCTAACTGACATGGTTCGATCTGCATTTAAAATGCCTCTTGTTGAACCATCAACTACTGCTGTCTCCTCATTGGGGTCGCTAAAAGCTCCCCAGGTTAATTGCTCCTTTCCAATACATCCATTATTGGAAGGACTTATATACCAGGACTGGGAACATCCTGATAAACTATTTGTTCCGCCTAAAAGGTTTCCGGTGATCTATCCCATGGAGGAAAAGTTCACCCAGAGATGGAATGTTCCTACGGTGGATGCAGCCATCTCTTCTGTGAACAAATCACTGACATGTCCAGTAGATAATGTTCAAATGTTCAAAGATCCAGTGGATAAAAAATTGGAATCTTTATTAAAATCTGCTTTTTCCACAGCAGGGGCTGTTACACAGCCAGCAGTGGCAGCTATTGGAGTCTGCCAAGCTTTAAAGGATCAAATGAAAATGGTCCTGAGGGATTTGCCAGACCAACAGGCCCAGGCTCTGGCTGATCTGCCTAGAGCATTATGCTTTGCGGTTGACGCCATCAAGGATTCTATCCATCAGGCCTCCCGCCTCACGCTGTCTTTGGTACATATGCGTAGGCTTCTGTGGCTCAAAAACTGGTCTGCTGAAGCTCCCTGTAAGAAGCTCTTAGTTAGCTTCCCATTTCATGGGGAACGCCTTTTTGGCGAAGACCTGGATAAGTATATCCAGAAGATTTCCAGTGGTAAAAGTACTCTCTTACCGAGTAAGAAGAGGTCTAGGGGTCCATCTTTTAAGAGGACTACCTCTCCTATCCCTGCGACGTCTGCTACTAAGCAGTTCCGACGGCCTCCTCGGTCAAACTCAGGAGGTAAAAATCAGGGACAGCCACAGGGTAATAAAAAGCCCTGGATCCGAAGAGGTACTAAACCAGCCTCCAAGTCAAGCCTATGAAGGGCTGCCCCCACTCAAACGGGTGGGGGGAAGACTTCAGTTGTTCGCAGAGACCTGGCGGGAGACGATCAAAGACAGATGGGTGCTCTCCGCAGTAACTCTGGGATACAAGTTGGAGTTAAAAGAGTCTCCTCCGTCCCATTTTATGTGGTCAGGCATGCCAAAAGACCCTCTGAAAAGACGGTCTCTCCTATTGGCGTTAGAACAACTATTGCTCCAAGGAGTAATTATGGAGGTTCCTATGGAAGAGTGGGGGTTGGGTTTCTACTCAAACCTTTTCACAGTCCCGAAGTCAAACGGGGACATAAGACACATATTGGACCTAAAGAGTCTAAACAAATTTCTAAACGTCCGGTCTTTCCGGATGGAGTCGATCCGATCGGTCACCGCTGCCCTACAAGGGGAGGAATGGTTAGCCTCGATCGACATCAAAGATGCTTACTTGCATGTTCCCATCTTTCCAGGTCATCAAAATTCCTACGCTTTGCAGTAGAAGGGCGCCATTTTCAGTTCAGAGCCTTACCATTCGGTCTGGCCACAACACCACGAGTGTTCACAAAAATTCTGGCCCCACTGTTGGCCGATCTAAGAACACGGGGTGTAACGATAATGGCATACCTAGACGACCTGTTGTTGATGGACCACTCAGTTGCCAAGCTAGAAGTGGTAATTGTCGATACAATCAAGTATCTAGATTCTCACGGTTGGGTCATCAACCTGGACAAGTCAGCCCTACAGCCAGTGAAAAACCTGGTATATCTAGGGCTACGGCTGGATTCAGACCAGAGGAAGATTTTCTTACCTCTAGACAAGGTATCCTCTTTGAGGGGCTTGGTCCGTCTGCTTTGTGCAGAAAGACAGCCGTCCATACGCCTGTACATGAGGCTGCTAGGAAAGATGGTAGCATCATTCGAAGCTGTGCCATACGCCCAATTCCACTCAAGGAATTTACAAAGGGCCATATTATCAGCCTGGAACGGAAAAGTTCAGGCTCTAGACTTCCCAATGGCTTTGTCTCCTTCCGTTCGGAAGAGTCTCTGCTGGTGGTTGATCCCCCAGAATCTCCAGAAGGGAAAACCCTTCAGCCCGATATCTTGGAAGGTGGTCACTACAGATGCCAGCCTTACAGGCTGGGGGGCAGTACTGGAGCAATGGTCTCTCCAGGGCAGATGGTCAAATGTAGTAAAAACCCTGCCCATCAATCTCTTAGAGATACGAGCAGCCCGGTACGCCCTAGTAGCCTGGACATCCAGACTCCAAGGGTCAATCAGACAATGCCACAGCAGTGGCATATATCAATCATCAGGGAGGCACCAGGAGTCGTGCAGCCCAGAGGGAAGTAAGTCACATCCTGGAATGGGCAGAAAAGCATGTCCCATGTATATCAGCTGTCTTCATTCCAGGGGTGGAAAATTGGAAGGCGGACTTTCTGAGTCGCCAACAGTTATGCCCAGGGGAATGGTCCCTTCATCCCGAGGTCTTCCGAGCAATATGTCAGCGGTGGGGAACACCGGATGTAGATCTGCTAGCATCCAGATTCAACGCAAAGGTGGACAGATTTGTCTCCCGGACAAGGGATCCCCTCGCTTGCGGCTCGGATGCTCTGGTGTTCCCTTGGGATCAGTTCAGACTGATATATGCATTCCCTCCGCTACAATTGTTGCCTCGACTCCTTCGCAGAGTCAGGTTGGAGAAGAAGCCGGTGATCCTGGTGGCTCCAGCGTGGCCCCGAAGGGCCTGGTACGCGGAGATCATCAAAATGTCTGTGGGGAGTCCTTGGACCCTTCCACGTCGTCCGGACCTGCTTTCGCAAGGACCGATATACCACCCTTCCTTACTAACTCTAAGTTTAACGGCCTGGCTATTGAGTCCCACATCCTAAAGAAGAGAGGTCTCTCTAACTCTGTGGTATCAACTATAATCAATGCCAGGAAGCCTGTATCCAGGCAGATCTACTATAGAGTTTGGAAGGCGTACATCACTTGGTGCGAGGCCAGAAAATGGCATCCGCGTAAGTACGTTATAGGCAGAATTCTGGACTTCCTGCAGTGGGCTGTAGACAGGAAGTTTGCCTTAAGTACTATCAAGGGCCAGGTTTCGGCCTTGTCAATACTATTTCAAAGGCCCCTGGCTATGCATTCACTTGTCAAATCCTTTATGCAAGGTGTGACTCGTATTATTCCACCGATTAAGGCTCCCATATGCCCATGGGATCTAAATTTGGTTCTGTCGGTTCTGCAGAAGCAGCCATTTGAACCTTTGCGGCACATTTCCTTGGTTCTACTCACCAGGAAATTGATATTTTTAGTAGCCATATGCTCAGCTAGAAGAGTGTCGGAATTAGCCGCCATGTCCTGTAAAGAGCCATATCTGGTTATCCATAAGGACAGAGTAGTATTACGTCCTCACCCAGCCTTTCTTCCTAAGGTGGTATCGAGGTTTCACTTGAACCAGGATGTGGTTCTTCCTTCTTTTTTCCCCAAACCAAGCTCGGTAGAGGAAAAGTTATTGCATTCTTTGGATGTAGTAAGAGCAGTTAAAGCTTATCTAAAAGCCACTGCTCAGATTCGTAGAACGGATTCTCTGTTTGTTCTGCCGGAAGGCCCCAGAAAGGGTCAGGCAGCATCAAAATCTACTTTAGCCAAGTGGATTCGACAGGTCATAATACAAGCCTATGGCTTGAAAAGTAGACCGCCTCCGTTCAAAGTTAGGGCGCACTCCACGAGAGCAGTTGGAACTTCATGGGCAGTGCATCACCAGGCCTCCCTGGCGCAAATTTGTAAGGCCGCAACATGGTCTTCAGTACACACGTTTACTAGGTTCTACCAGGTGGACGTGAGAAGTCAGGAGGATGTCGCCTTTGGGCGCAGTGTGTTGCAGGCCGCAAAAGATCCTCATGCCTGATGGCGCCCAGCTTATGTATGGTGTATCCCCCCCTCATGTGGCATTGCTTTGGGACGTCCCACATAGTAATGACTATGCTGCTCTGTGTCCCGTGATGTATGAACAAGAAAGTAGGATTTTTAAAACAGCTTACCTGTAAAATCCTTTTCTTGGAGTACATCACGGGACACAGAGCTCCCACCCCTCTTTTGGGGACACGTATTGCTTTGCTACAAAACTGAGGTACTCCCGGATGGGAGGGGCTTATATAGGGGAGGGTACTTCCTGTTTTGGAAGTTGCCAGTGCCAGCACCTGAAGGTAATTCTATATAACCCACATAGTAATGACTATGCTGCTCTGTGTCCCGTGATGTACTCCAAGAAAAGGATTTTACAGGTAAGCTGTTTTAAAAATCCTACTTTTCCAGTCCATTCAATAATCTCGGAGTGGTTAAAAAAGAGTGGTTGGAACCTGAGAAAAAGCCATTTTTTTCCCGGTCTCATAAGAGAAGTTTTCCATTTGAGGACAACCCGGATTCCATCTGGAACAAGGTTCCAAAATTGGACTCTGCTTTTTCACAGGTCTCAAAATCAACTGACCTTGCCTTTGAGGACATGGGCATGTTAAAGGAGCCCATGGACAAAAGAAGGGATTTGCTTCTTAAAAGGGCTTGGCAGTCTGTGATGAACAATCTAAAACCAGCAATGGCAACAACCTGTGTCGCTAGGAATTTAGAACACTGGATTAACCAGATGAAGGCCCATGTTACGGCAGATTCTCCAAAACAGGAGATTCTGGACTCATTTACAACGCTTTCTGCAGCAGTATCATATATTGCGGATGCTTCAGCAGAATCCATTCGTATGTCAGCCAGGTCAGCGGCTTTGACCAATTCTGCTAGGAGAGCATTGTGGCTTAAAACTTGGCCAGGAGATGCTGCATCTAAAAATAGACTGTGTAGCATTCCCTTTGCAGGGGATTTGCTATTTGGTTCTGAGCTGGAGTCCATTCTTGACCGTACGGCTGACAAAAAGAAGGCGTTTTTCGGTCAAAAAACAACAGGTACAGACCCGTAAGCGTTTTTTTCGTCCCCAAAAAGGACAACAGGAAGGAAAAACGCAAACCAAAAGGAAGCAGTGGTCTTCCCAGAAACCAAAAGGTAGGAGTGGAGTGCTCTTCCATCCTCCTGCGACCCCCGGAAAGCCGCAGTGACAATCCACCCCAAGTAGGGGGAAGACTCCAGGAGTTCATTCCCCAGTGGAGAGACATCACTACAAATCAGTATATTGTAAACATGCTCTCCCAAGGATATGTGGTGGAATTCACGGAAGAACCCCCAAAGAGATTCCTAGTGACAAACGTCCCGAGGGATCCGGTCAAGGCACACGCCATGAAGTCCCTAATTCAGAAACTGATATCCCAGAGAGTCATTGTTCCGGTTCCAACAAGGGAGTTCTTCCAGGGGTTCTATTCTCACGTTTTCCTTGTACAGAAACCTTCAGGAAAGTACCGCCTCATCCTAAATCTAAAAATGCTGAATTTGTCAGTAGAATACAAAAGATTTCGGATGGATTCCATTTTCTCAGTAAGAAGCCTCCTGAGTCAAGGATGCTTCATGGCGTCAATAGATTTGCAGGACGCATACCTCCACATTCCTATTGCTGCCAGATCTCAGAGATATCTGAGGTTAGCACTGAGAGAAGGGAAGAAGGTGGTACACCTGCAATTCAGAGCTCTTCCATTCGGCCTGTCATCTTCTCCAAGGGTGTTCACGAAGGTAATGGCCGAAGCTCTAGCACCCTTGCGTCTAGAGGGAATTTCAGTGATTCCTTATCTAGACGACCTGCTACTGTTTGCCCAAACAAGAGATGGACTTCAGAGAAACTTGGACAGAGCACGTGCTCACCTAGAATCCATCGGATGGATACTAAACCTCCAAAAGTCCAATCTGATTCCCTCTCAGGAGGTGTTATTCCTGGGTTTCCGTATCAACTCTGTGGAGCAAAAGATTTTTCTCCCAGAAGAAAAACGGGAAAAGCTGTTAAAGGTTGTGTCACTCTTACAAACCAGTCAGCTTCTGTCCATCAGGAGGGTCATGTCAGCATTAGGAACCCTGACCTCTTCCATACCGGCAGTACAATGGGCAAAGCTCCATTTCAGGCCACTGCAAAAGTTTCTGTTAAAAATCTGGGATCGCCAGCAGAATTCACTAGATTCACTGGTGAAGATCCCCACCAAAGTAAAGAGGAGTCTCTGGTGGTGGAAGAACCAGGCAAGACTCTCAGCAGGCCTGTTATGGTCCTTTCCAACCCAGGTAAGGCTAACAACCGATGCCAGCTCCTGGGGTTGGGGGGCTCACATGAGCGGTCGTTGGGCTCAGGGATCTTGGTCCACAAGGGAAGCACTGAGATCTTCAAACTGGAGGGAACTAAAGGCGATAGAAATGGCCTTATTGTTCTTTGCAGAAGAAGTCCAAGGGCGACATACACAAATTCTGTCGGACAACGCCACGGCGGTGGCTTACATAAACCGACAAGGAGGCACCAGAAGCAGAATACTTCAAGGCCTAGCAGAGAGCATTCTAAATTGGGCAGAGCTCCATACTCAATCCTTGTCCGCGGTCCATCTAAAAGGGACCCTAAACAGGATAGCGGATTTCCTCAGCAGGAACCAGGTGTACGAAGCGGAGTGGCAATTGAATCCAGATGTCTTCAATCTAATAGTGAAGAAATGGGGACAGCCAAGAGTGGATCTCTTTGCGACTCAGGAAAACACACAAATATCTCTCTTTTTTTCCCTGAACAGGAACGAGTCATCTCTGGGGGTAGATGCTCTGGCGCACAGTTGGAATTTTCACCTCAGCTACGCCTTCCCTCCTTTTCAGCTGATTCCGTGGTCATAACAAAAATCCGGAAAGAGGATACGACAGTAATCCTCATCACTCCCTTCTGGCCCAAGAGGCCTTGGTTTTCGGCTCTTCTACAGATGCAGATCAAACCATACTGGCATCTTCCCTTGAGACAAGACCTTCTGTTACAAGGTCCGCTGTTTCACCAAGAAGTAGAAAAGCTAAAACTCACAGCCTGGCTTCTGAGGAGCAGCTCTTAAGGAGAAAAGGATTCTCGGATAGGTTGGTGGCTACCCTCCTATCTAGCAGAAAGAATGTTACCAGAGCAATATATCACAAAGTCTGGAAAGTCTTTAACTCTTGGTGCACTACATCCGGCAGACCATTAAAGCAGATTTCTTCTATCTTGGAATTTCTGCAAGAAGGAGCAGACAAGGGCCTAGCGATCAGTACCCTAAAAGTTCAGGTTGCCGCACTGGGGGTATATTTTGAGAAATCTATTTCATCAGAACCCCTAGTAAACAGATTCTTTAAAGCCCTCACTCGGGCTAGACCGATAGTGATCAAAAACTGTCCGTCATGGGACTTATCAGTCGTTCTACAGGCCCTGACCAGGGAACCTTTCGAACCTCTCAATTTAACCTCCCTGAAGCTAATTACTTTAAAAACAATTTTTCTAGTAGCTATTACAACAGCTCGAAGGATCAGTGAGCTGCAAGCTTTATCTATCAGGAAACCATTTTTTTCTATTTTTTCAGACAGAATTGTGCTGAAGACGGATCCTAACTTTTTACCAAAGGTTGCCTCAGTTCAAAATAGAACCCAGGAGATAATACTTCCTACATTTTGTTCTAATCCGTTGGGTAAGAAGGAAGAAGAATTCCATACCCTGGATGTTAAAAGAGCAGTCTTAAGTTACCTGGAAGCTACTAAAGACTTTAGGCGTTCAGATGCACTATTCATTTTATTTTCCGGAAATAAAAAAGGAAGACAAGCTTTTAGAGGAACCATTGCCAGATGGTTGAGAATGGCTATCTCAGACGCCTATTCCCTTACAGGCCAGGAGAGTCCAGTAAGTATCAGGGCTCATTCTACTAGAGCTTCGGCGGTGAGTTGGGCAGAAAAAGCTGGTGCCACCCCCGAACAAATCTGTAAGGCAGCTACATGGATAAGTCTGACGACCTTTGCCCGTCATTATAGATTAGATCTCATGACGGCTGGGGACCAGGCTTTCGGAAGGAAAGTCTTACAGGCTGTTGTCCCACCCTAAATGGGGTAAGTCTCGATTATCCTCTCGGGTGCTGTCCTGAAAGACGTTTTGGAAAAATGCAAGTTAGACTTACCGGTAACTTGTTTTCCAATAGGCTTTCAGGACAGCAGGATCCCGCCCTTTTTTTATGCTGTGGCTGTAATACTATGTAATAACTGTCGCTTATGTGTTGCAGCTGGGGCTGGAGGTTCTCTACAAACAACTGAGGGAAGCAACGTGGAGGCCTCCAATTAAAGAATTAATTGATGAGGTGTTTCCTGTAGGAGGAGGAGCCATGATCTCTCGGGTGCTGTCCTGAAAGCCTATTGGAAAACAAGTTACCGGTAAGTCTAACTTGCATTTTTTTTATATAGAAAATTACTTAGAACCCCAAGTATTCTATATATATTTCTAGCAGAGACCCTAGAGAATAAAACGGCGGTCATTGCAATATTTTATGTCGTACTGTATTTGCGCAGTCTTTCAAACACAATTTTTGGGGAAAAAATACACTTCAATTAATTAAAAAAAACTAAACAGTAAAGTTAGCCCAATTTTTTTGTATAATGTGAAAGATGATGTTACGCTGAGAATCGTGAAAGAATTGTGATCTTTATTCTAAGTAAAAAAATCGTGATTCTCACTTTATCCAGAATCGTGCAGCCCTACCAACAAAAACTTGACTCCCGCCATAACCCAATACATTTCAAAGGTACCTTCTTCATCAGGGGTAAAAGCGGGATTCCACCTGTGATTTTTTTTATTTTTTAAAAGTCAGCAGCTACAAACACTGTAGCTGCTGACTTTTAATAAGGACACTTACCTGTCCTACTCGCCCGCGATGATGGCCGCCCCGATGCAGATCACTGCAGGTCCCGCGCCGCCATCCTCGCCTTACGGCTTCACTGCCCGTTTTCTACTGCGCACGCGCGAGTCTCGCGCCGATTTGTGAATGGAGGGCTGCTCTCTGGGATTACACACAGTTCCCAGAAGGCAACGCGCCCCATTTACTAGAAGAGGATGCAGAAGGAGACCCACCACAGATAAGGAAGAGGCAGATTAGGGACTTCCGCATAGCAACCGCTATTTCGGGTGAGTAAAACATTTTTTTTTTTCAATTGTTTTCTTTTATTTTTTTGCTGCATTTTGGTGTAATTTTTTTTTCAGGGTGGAACTCCACTTTAAAGAGCCAACTTCTATCTCTTTTTTTTATATATACATGTAAACCAGATCCATTAATCCCTCCCTTAATGGACAGTATTAGTTAACTCCTTGTGCATAGAATAAAATGAAGGTCACTTCCTCTTAAAATCTCAGTAAGTTTGAAACATTTATGGTAGATTAGATGCTTTATTGGTGGCTGTGGAGAAGTAAGAGTTGTCTGTGTTGCCGCACTTTTAAACTTGGTAAGATGACAGTTGGACAATGCATGTTTGAAAGTTTGTTTTCCTGAAAAGATACACTCAGGCCCCTTTCACACTTATACGACTTGTCCCACGATTTGTGATGGCAAAGTAGCATGACAAGTCGTTCCCCATGATTTCCAATGACAACCATTCATATTAGTACGACTTCAAGTCGCTCCGACTTCAAAGTAGTCCCCAGCACTACTTTGGACCGCTTTTGATGCCACTTACACAGGCATTCCTTGAAATCGCGGCCGCGAATCGCGGCAAAATCGCGGTAAAATTGCGCGACTTTGAAGTCGCACAAGTGTGAAAGGGGCCTAAGGCTGGGGCCTAAGGCTGGCCATAAAGGAGTAATTTTTTTAGTCAACCAGCAGGTTGAACGAATGAAAATGACACGATTCCCCCATCCATAAACTTAGTTTGGAATGGGAAATCCCTCACGCTGAGCTATTGTATTCTGATGAGATTTCCTCACCGTCAGCATTCACACATCAGCACCGCCAGCTATTGTTGACAGCACAGGTCGAGAGAAAATTTTCCAACATGCTAGGTGTACACAAGTCGATTGATAGATGGACTTGTGTATAACCAGCCTGCCCATACATGGATCAAACTTTGGCAAGTCTCTGCTGAACAGAATATCCGTGTATGGCTGGCTTAAGGCTGCCCATAAATGGGTGTTTTTTTTGTTTGTTTTTTAATGATATGTCAGTGATCTGATCAGGGAAAAAAATGTATTCCCATCCTTATCCACACAAGTGAGCTGGGTGGAGGAATCCTCCCCACTGTGCTACTGTATTCTGACAACGGGGACTCCTCTGCTGTTAGAATACACTGATCATCATGTAGCCGCTGATTAACCACTTCAGCCTCGGAAGGCTTGACCCACTTCCTGACCAGGCCATTTTTTGCCAAACGTCACTGCGCCATTTTAACTGACCATTGCACGTGCGACGTTGTACCCAAACAAAATTTATGTCCTTTTTTTTCCCACAAATAGAGCTTTCTTTTGGTGGTATTTGATCACCTCTGCAGGTTTTATTTTTTGTGCAACGAACAAAAAAAAAGCGGCAATTTTAAAAAAAAAACATTATTTTTTACTTTTTGCTATAATAAATATCCCAATTTAAAAAAAAAAAAAAAAAAAATTTCTTCCTCAGTTTAGGCCAATATGTATTCTGTTACATAATTTTAGTAAATGAATTCCCAATTAGCGTATATTGATTAGTTTGCTCAAAAGTTATAAAAAAAGGGGATACATTTATGGCATTTTTAATATTATTATTTTTTGTTTACTAGTAATGGTGGTGATCTGCCATTTTTAGCGGGACCGCAACATTGCGGCGGACAGATCGGACACGTTTGAAATTTTTTGGGGATCAGTGACATTTATACAGCGATCAGTGCTATAAAAATTAGCTGATTACTGTATAAATGACACTGGCAGGGAAGGGCTTAACACTAGTGGTGATCAAGGGGTTAAACATGTTCCCTGGGAGGTGCTTCTAACTGTATGGGGGCTGGGCTGACTGGAGGAGGAAAGAGATTGCTGTTCCTAATCACTAGGAACAGACGATCTCACTCTAATCCCCTAACAGAACGGGGATCTGTTTGTTTACACTTGCAGATCCCCGTTCTGCTTCTCTCTGGAGCGACCGCGGGTAGCCGGTGGACATCGAGTCCGCTGGACACGGTGGTTGGCTCCCCCGCTAACAAATAGGCACGCGCGTGCCCCTCCCTGACACTGCACCCTTGATCCACTGATTGCGGGTGCAGTGCTTTGCAGGCTCCTGTGGAGAAAGATAATAAATGCACATGTTTTTCCTTTTTTACCCTTGAAATAATCTACAGTAGATACAGTACATTACAGATGCACCATAACAAAAGGTGTTCAGTACTAAAGATTTTTGTCTTTAAAAAGTAATCACAGACTTAGTATAAAAGCCTGTTGTCAGTATGCTGCAGAATGGGACACTTGCTCTTTGGGGGAAAGCAGGGGTCACTTTGAAGAGGTCCGATAGACCCATGCCTGAGTCAAACAAAGAGTTGTTATATCATCTGGGAGTATGGGCTTCACGGATTGCAGAGCCAATGGTTTCACTCAGCAGGGGGTGTGTTGAATCTCTAGAGAGACAGCTGCTCCCCTACAGAGACCATGGGTCCCACTCTGCAGCTGCTTTTAAGGGACCAGCTTTTCTACTTGGGCTGTAGCTGCTTTAGGTGAGAGCTTTAAATCACCAATTAGCTTCCCTATCATCCTGAGGGAACCGTAAGCATTTCACTTTTTATTGCAAGACTTCTTTATGTGTGAAAAAGAGGCACATTAGTCTTTTATTCAAATCTGCTTTGGAAAAGTTATATTTGTAAATTGGTTAGTTGCTTTCAGCAAGAAGAACAATGTATAGCACTTTTAACTAAGGCTTATTGATTGTATTAGCCCCAAAACAAAAGCTGTAATCTTGGGCATTGAAAAAAATAACTATGGAAACAGAATGAATGAATGAATGAAGATAATGACACATGAATAGCATTTTCTCACAAATAAACATACACTTTTCATAAAATATCCTTTCCAATAGAATGAGTGATATGATACACCGTCGGCAGAAGATGCCCTGGTTGTGGCCAGATTTTGTGTACTCACGCCTGAAAGCCGGAAGGAATCACGATAAAAACCTGAAAATCCTCCACTCATTTACTGATAAAGTAGGTGAATCACAAAAAATTACTTCTACCTCAATATGTTGGCTTTCCTGCAGCATTCTGTAGTTTGAGTGTGCCCCTAAACACAAAGGTTCATATATATATATATATATATATATATATATATATATATATGTTACATATCTATTATGTGAAAAGTCTACTATCACATTCACCTGTAAGTATGTGGATATATCCACATCTGTAGAGCAGCACAGATATTTGACATTTTATGCAAAAGGAGGAAACGCAAGACCTTTTGTAGTGTTTTTTTAGCAGATTGCAGGTCAGAAAGTCAGCTTTATGCTTAAAAAATGTCCGCCTTTCTTGACAACATCACATTCATTTTGAATATCCTCTGTTTTTTCTCTATTGTTTTATGTACAAATGTTATTAAAATCCCTTTTATTTATTTTTTCCAAATTCTTTATAAAAGCAAGGGTACTGACATAACAGTTGGAATTATTATGTAAAATGTTAGATAAGTTTTGGGAAAACTGTCAGTCAGAACTTTATAACATCTGGTCTTCTGAAATGTGTATATGTTCAGCATTTGTTATCACTGAAAGCAGTTGGTAGAAAACATAAAATCCAAAAAGTTTACAATGCAGCTAGACCAAAGGGAAGCATAGATACAATTGTATAGTTGTTGTAATATACTTGCTAGATCTGTTTTTCCAGTTGAAAACAAACAAACAGATAAAGCAGATACAAGTGGGATAAATTGGGCAGTAAGGGTATCAGCTAAGGGAGAACCATGTGAACAAGGTCTCAAAGTGGGTGTGTTCCACAATTGGGAAAAGTAAGGGGGAAGAGGGAAGGTGAAGCTCAAAATAGAAGGATAGAAGACATTATATATCGCAGGGATGGGGGGGGGGCATGCCTGTATATCAAGAATTGTGTGAATGTGAGGGCTGACATCACTAATGGAGCAAGGGAGGGGGTGGAAACCTTGTGGGAAGAGCTTCAAAGAGAGGATACCAAGGGGAAAGTAATACTGGGAGTATGCTGTATGCCCCCTAGGCAGACATCCTATCACAGTTTGGAATGGTGGCAAGGATGGGAAGTGTCATTATAAAAGGGATTTTAATTATCCAGACATAGACTGGGCACAAGGAACCGCGTATTCGTCTAAGGCTCGTCATTTCCTAAATGTCTTTCAGGACAATTTCATGGATCAGATGGTAAATGCACCAACAAGAAACAATGCGTTACTAGACCTACAGATTACTAACAATACAGACCTGATTGCGGATGTGGAAATGCGGGGCAATTTAGGAAACAGTGACCACAGGTCAATTAGTTTCAGTATACATCACAGAAATAGGAAACACAAGGGTAATACAAAGACACTTAATTTCAAAAGAGCCAACTTCCCTAAACTGCGCACTTTGCTAGAAGATGTTAAATGGGATTTGATCCTGGGAACAAAGAAATAGGAGGAAAATTGGGAGTGCTTTAAGAGCATATTAAATAAAGGTATTGGCTAGTGCATTCCAATGGGAAATAAATTTAAAAGAGCCAACAGTCCTGGGTGGCTTAACTCCAACATAAGGTTGCATATAAAAGCAAAAGAAAAGACTTTCAAAAAATACAAGGCTGAAGGGTCATTGTCAGCATTCCAACACTACAAAGAATGCAATAAGAAATGTAAGGGTGCAATCAGGGCGGGTAAGAGAGAACACGAAAGGCACATAGCGAGGAGAGTAAAAAAAAAACAAGAAATTCTTTAAGTATATAAACAGTAAGAAAGGGAGGTCAGAACATATTGACCCCATCTGGATTTTGCAAAGGCATTCGATACAGTTCCCCAAAAACGTTTACTGTACAAACTAAGGTCTGTCGGCATGGACCATAGGGTGAGAACATGGATTGAAAACTGGCTACAGGGGCGAGTCCAAAGGGTGGCGATAAATAGGGAGTACTCGGAATGGTCTGGTGTGGAAAGTGGGGTTCCCCTGGATTCTGTCCTGGGACCTATCCTATTCAGTTTATTCATAAATGATCTGGAGGATGGGATAAACAGCTCAATCTTAGTATTTGCAGACGATATAAAGTTAAGCAGGGCAATAACTTCTACGCAGGATGTGGAAACCTTGTAAAAAGATCTAAACAAATTAATGGGGTGGGCAATTACATGACAAATGAGGTTTAATGTAAAAAATATATATTTTTCCTTTTACAATACTTTTAAACTGTGATAGGCATAAAAGAGAGATAGTGACAAGAGCTATAGGGAACAAACCACACTCACTCATCCCAGCTAACAACTGTTTCCCTTCCTCCCAGAATATGTACATGTGCAGAGCCAAGAAGTTTTATGGAATGTGTACAGAGTAATTTTTTGGGGAAAGGAGTAAAGCCCTGTACACACGATCGGATTTCCTATGGATTCTAATCCGATGGATTTTTCCATCGGAAATCTGATGAAGCTGACTTCCATCAGTCTTGCCTACACACCATCAGTCAAAAATCTGACCGTCCCAAACGCTGTGACGTAAAACACTCCGACAAGCCGAGAAAAATGAAGTTCAATGCTTCTGAGCATGCGTTGACTTGATTCTGAGCATGCGTGGGTTTTTTGTCCGATGGAGTTCCACACAAACGATCGGAATTTGCTATCAGTTTTTTTCCCATCGGATAAATTTAAAACATGTTCTGTTTTTTCTCACCGATGAATAAAAAACAGAAGGGCCCATACACGATCGGTTTGTCCGATGAGAAAAGTCCATCGGACTGTTTTCATCGGTAAATCCGATCGTGTGTACACGGCATTAGTCTTCCATCCTCCTTACGTTTTCCACTTTGTTACGCCACATTTGGATGTATGGAAGGGAATCTTTTTACCAGCAGTCAGGAATACTGGCCTTAGCAGCCAAATTTATCAGATGTCTAATGATCATTTTTTTATATATGTTTTTGGGAATTGCGTTGTGAGGGAGGAGTAAAAAAGGCAGGTGTTTTTAGATGATTAAAAACCACTGGTTTACGTTTTCTTATCCACAGACCATTTTAGAAAGAGCACAAGAATTAAAAAATGCTGAAGCATCTACCAATGGTAGTGCAGAATCGAACAAACCCAAAAAGAGAAGTGCCTTCTTGGATATGCTTCTCAAAGCGACAGATGAGGCTGGTCATACTTTGAGCTACAAGGACATCCGTGAAGAAGTTGACACCTTCATGTTTGAGGTAGTTTACTTACTTGCCATTTTTTAACCCTCAATAGTTACCTTTCTTGCTGGGCTGTTGTTTCATCATATTGGTTTTATGAACCTTGTTCTATACAGGGACAAAATAATAATTTTGCAACAGTTTAGAAGTTTATCCAGAGGTCCCTTTGACTTTAGTACACATCCATTTTCGCCATTCTGTACTACTTTGTATGATATGTGCTAACAACACTTGGGATTTTGGTTGAAAAACATTTTTAAAATGTATGTGTGAGAAAAATCCACAATTGCCAATATTTGTTTTTAAAAATGCTGCAAATACCAAAACATATCAGATGTCAGAAAGATATCAGGAATGCAGTGAGCTCCTAAGTTGCTATAGTAGGCTGACAACACTGTCATTGTTGCACTAAAATGGTGGTCAGGGAAAAGAAACAGCAGGGAACAAGCACTTCGATTTTCAACAATCAAGAGAAAGGGATGTGCAGATATAGTGCAGGAGGGAAGAGCTTAGGCAAGGCTGACAACAGTGTTGTATACGTTGAGATTGATTTACTAAAGGCAATAGGCTGTTCACTTTGCAAGGATAGCTGCACTTTGCAAGGGAGTTTTCACCAAAGCTTAGAGAATGTGGCAAAATTGCACTTTGCAAAGAATTGCAACTTCCTTGGAAAGTGAATAGTTTAACCACTTAACGACCGCCCACTGTAAATATACGTCGGCAGAATGACACGGACAGGCACAATCACGTACCTGTACATGCCTGCCTTCGTATGGGTGGGGGGTCCAATCGGACCCCCCTCCGGTACAGTGAGTGGCCGGGATCGCTTCGGGAGCGATCCGTGATGAGGAGGCCGCCATTCAATTCTGGCCACCCCCTCACGATCGCTCCCGGCGAATGAAAAGCTTCCTCTGCCTGTGTAGTGTTTACACAGGCAGGAGGAAGTGACGTCATCCCTCATGCGGCGCTCACATATACCGAGTGCCACATGAGAGAAGACACAGGTTAGTGCACAAACACTACACTAACACCAGGACACATAGGCACATGATCGCCCCCCCAGGCCCCCCCAGATCAGCCCCCAGTCACAGTGTCACTGATTGCAGTGACCATTTATTTACTGATCACTGCAATCAGTGACATTTGTGACTGTAAAAGTGTCAGGGCAGTTAGGTTTAGGTCCAGTGTAGCCCCCTAACCCCCCCTAATAAAGGTTTAACCCCTTGATCGCCCCCCAGGTAACCCTTTCACCCCCTAGCACCGCCGTCACTAAGCGATCGTTTTTCTGATCGCTGTTTTAGTGTCGGTGATGCCGATAGGTAGCCAGTTATTTTTTTTAGGTTCGCCGCAGGTTTTTATAGCGTCGGGTACCCCCATATATTACCTAATAAAGGTTTAACCCCTTGATCGCCCCCCCCCCAGGTAACCCTTTCACCCGTGTCACTAAGCGATCGTTTTTCTGATCGCTGTCTTAGTGTCGGTGATGCCGATAGGTAGCCAGTTATTTTTTTTTAGGTTTTTATATAACGTCAGGTACCCCCATATATTACCTAATAAAGGTTTTAACCCCCTGATTGCCCCTAGTTAACCCTTTCACCAGTGATCACCATATAAGTGTTACGGGTGACGCTGGTTAGTTAGTTTGCTTTTTATAGTGTCAGGGCACCCGCCGTATATAACCCAATAAAGGTTTAACCCCCTGATCGCCCGGCGGGTGATATCAATTAGGTTTTAGCGTCAGAGAGGGTCTGCGTCGCCCCAGGCAGCGTCAGGTTAGTGCCAGGAACGCTAACACCCACGCGTGAAGCATACACCTCCCTTAGTGGTATAGTATCTGAACAGATCAATATCTGATCTGATCAGATCTATACTAGCGTCCCCAGCAATTTAGGGTTCCCAAAAACGCAGTGTTAGCGGGATCAGTCCAGATACCTGCTAGCACCTGCGTTTTGCCCCTCTGTCCAGCCCAGGCCACCCAAGTGCAGTATCGATCAATCACTGTCACTTACAAAACACAACACACATAACTGCAGCGTTCGCAGAGACAGGCCTGATCCCTGCGACTCCAGTGCTGTAGGAGGTGATTTCACCACCACAGTTAAAAAAAAAAAGAGCATATATGCCGAAGCAGGGGGGCAGCAGGGGCGGAGGAGCGATTTTGCTCCTAATGCCGCGTGCATACGGTCAAAATTCCGACTGAGGCATGCCTGTGGAAAAGTCCGAGCATGTGTGTGTGGCATAACTTTTGCAGGAGCATGCCCCCATGCTTCGGCATATATAAATGGTGCATGTATGCCCATCATTAGAAGTGGGGGAATGAAGGGAGGTATTCTAATGGTGGGCATACCCACTGATCTATCTCTTTTTTTCGTTTAGCCAACAGGCTGCATGAAAAAAAAGATTACAATACATGTCCAACAAGGACCAGCAACGTACTGGTATGTTGCTGGACTTTGGTTATACCAGATTGATGCCTGCGGGTTTAGGCTTTCATGTAAAAGCAATCCTAGCGGATAATTAGCCTCTGGATTGCTTTTACAAGCAGTGGGAGAGAATGTCCCCCCCGGATATAAAAAGCGCCATTGGGAAATTGGGAAAGCATTTTATAACACCGATCTTGGTGTGGTCAGATGCTTTGAGGGCAGAGGAAAGATCTAGGGTCCAATAGACCCCAGTTTAAAAAAAAAAAGAGTACCTGTCACTACCTATTGCTATCATAGGGGATATTTACATTCCCTGAGATAAATATGGAAAGAACAGTTTAAAAATAAAATAAAAAAGCAAAATTAATAATAAAAAAAAAACACCCCTGTCCCGCCCTGCTCTTGCGCAATGGCGAACGCAAGCGTTGGTCTGGCGTCATATGTAAACAGCAATTGCATCATGCATGTGAGGTATCACCGCGAAGGTCAGATCGAGGGCAGTCATTTTAGCAGTAGACCTCCTCTGTAAATCTAACGTGGTACACTGTAAAGGCTTTTAAAGGCTTTTAAAAATGTATGTAGTTTGTCGCCACTGCGCGTTTGTGCGAAATTTTAAAGCATGTCGTGTTTGGTATCTATGTACTCGGCCTAAGATCATCTTTTTTATTTCATCAAACATTTGGGCAATATAGTGTGTTTTAGTGCATTAAAATTAAAAAAAGTGTATTTTTTCCCCAAAAAATGCGTTTGAAAAATCGCTGCGCAAATACTGTGTAGAAAAAAAAATTGCAACACCCACCATTTTAATCTGTAGGGCCTTTGCTTTAAAAAAATATATAATGTTTGGGGGTTCGACATAATTTTCTTGCAAAAAAAAATATGTTTTCATGTAAACAAAAAGTGTCAGAAAGGGCTTTGTCTTCAAGTGGTTAGAAGAGTAGATGTAAGCTTCCTAATGTTGTGTATAAAATGCCAGGACAGTTCAAAACCCCCCCAAGTCGAGTCCATGGAATATTTTATATGTTGACACAAGTTGCGGAAAAAAGACAATTTTTTTTTTTGTTATTTTTTTTTTTGCACAAAGTTGTCACTAAATGATATATTGCTCAAACATGCCATGGGCATATGTGGAATTACACCCCAAAATACATTCTGTTGCTTCTCCTGAGTACGGGGAAACCACATGTGGGAGACTTTTTGGGAGCCTAACCGCGTACAGGACCCCAAAAACCAAGCACCGCCTTCAGGCTTTCTAAGGGTATAAATTTTTGATTTCACTTCTCACTGCCTATCACAGTTTCGGAGGCCATGGAATGCCCAGATGGCACAAACCCCCCCCCCCCAAATGACCCTATTTTGGAAAGTAGACACCCCAAGCTATTTGTGGAGAGGTATGGTGAGTATTTTGCAGATCTCGCTTTTTGTCACAAAGTTTTGAAAATTGAAAAGAAAAAAAAAAAGAAAAAATTATTTTCTTTCTTCATTTTCAAAAACAAATGAGAGCTGTAAAATACTCACCATGCCTCTCAGCAAATAGCTTGGGGTGTCTACTTTCCAAAATGGGGTCATTTGGGGGGGGTTTTGTGCTATTTTTGCATTTTATGGCCTTCAAAACCGTGCTAGGTAGTGAGGAGTGAAATCAAAAATTTGTGCCCTTAGAAATCCTTAAGGCGGTGCTTGGTTTTCGGGGTCCCGTACGCGGCTAGGCTCCTAAAAAGTCCCACACATGTGGTATCCCCGTACTCAGGAGAAGCAGCAAAATGTATTTTGGGGTGCAATTCCACACTTAACCATGGCATGCGTGAGCAATATATAATTTAGTGACAACTTTTTGTAATTGTTTTTTGTCATTATTCAATCACTTGGGACAACAAAAAAAATATTCAATGGGCTCAACATGGCTCTCAGCAATTTCCTTGGGGTGTCTACTTTCTAAAATGGGGTCATTTGGGGGGGTTTTGTGCTATTTTGGCATTTTATGGCCTTCGAAACTGTGATAGGTAGTGAGGAGTGAAATCAAAAATTTGCGCCCTTAGAAAGCCTGAAGGCGGTGCTTGGTTTTCAGTCTTTTTCCGTTTTTATATCGCAAAAAAAAGAATAATCGCAGAGGCAATCAAATACCATTAAAAGAAAGCTCTATTTGTGGGAAGAAAAGGACGCAAATTTCGTTTGGGTACAACATTGCATGTCCGCACAATTTCCAGTTAAAGCAGCGCAGTGCCAAATTCTGAAAACACCTCTGGTCCTTAACCTGCATAATGGTCCGGGGCTTAAGTGGTTAAATGCCTTTATTAAAATAACCCATATACAGTAATGGCCAAAAGTATTGGCACCCCTGCATTTCTGTCAGATAATGTACCACTTCGTCCAGAAAATGGTTGCAATTACAAATGTTTAGGCATTCTCATGCTTATTTCCTTTTGTTTGTAGTGATATGACACAAAACAGTGGAGAAACAAAAAGCCAAATCTGACACATTCCACACAAAACTCCAAAAATAGACTGGACAAAATTGATGGCATCTTCTTAAAATTGTAAGACATAGGGCTCTTTCACACGGGACGGATCAGTCATGATCCGCCCCGTGAAGCTCCGCTTGCTCAGCGGGGATCGCTCAGTTGATCCCCGCTGAGCCGGCGGATGACTGAGCGGTCCCCGCACACTGTGCAGGGACCGCCCTGTCAGAGCGCCGCTCTCCCCTATGGGGATAACAACATGGCCTGGGGAATGCCCAGGGAAAAACCAAGCCTACTTACCGACCAGCTCGCTGACAACCAATTAACCTGTCTAACAGTATGCGTTAAAAACAGGGGTTTGTCCGCACGCATTTGCAAACGCATGCGTGAGCCACAGAGCCACGCCAAGGCCCCCTGGAGTCTGTGGTCCTACACTAACATTGAGTGTCCCCACAATGGAGGCACATGCATTCTGATGGTTAGATGAGGGCAGGTGGACTGAAGGGGAGCCACCCCTCCTTAAAGGTACAGGAGCACACCAAACACCCAGCGTAGCACAATGGCAGCAAAGGTGTTGGTGCACTGCTGGACCAATACAAGCACCGTAGGTGAAAACAAAAACATGTCCACCGCCCCCATCTATAGCTGGCTATCACGGTAAGTAGCATTGGAAGGCTAAAATTGTAAGACATAGGGCTCTTTCACACGGGACGGATCAGTCATGATCCGCCCCGTGAAGCTCCGCTTGCTCAGCGGGGATCGCTCAGTTGATCCCCACTGAGCCGGCGGATGACTGAGCGGTCCCCGCACACTGTGCAGGGACCGCCCTGTCAGAGCACCGCTCTCCCCTATGGGGAGATCGGATGAACACGGACCGTCTGTCCGTGTTCATCCGATCCGCTTCGCCGACGGAAGGAAAAATAGGGTTTTCCTCCGTCACACTTTGGCGGAGCGGATGTCAGCGGACATGTCACCGCTGACATCCGTGGCTCCATAGGGCTACATGGAGCGTCCGTGCAGGTCCGCCTAAAAAACTGACAGGCGGACCTGAACGGACCCTCCGTGTGAAAGGGGCCATAATTGCATTCCAAGTTTGTGATGCTCCTGTAATTTGTAATTAAATCCACCTGTATCAAGTAACAGGTGCTGACAATATAGAAATCACACCGGAAACCACTTAAGCCCTGGTTCACACTGGTGCGATTTGACATGCGATTTGACATGTCAAATCGCATGTCAAATTCGGCGAAATTTGGCGCAAATTGCGGGCAATGGCACCGTCCTAATCGGTGTGACGCCGCATCTGCGGCGCTGCACCGATTACAAAAAGTAGTTTCTGTACTACTTTTTGCGATTTCAGCCGAGATTTACATTGACATCTGTTTCAGATGTCTTTGAAATCGTGGCTGAAATCGGGACTGCCAGCGGGAGTGAAATCGTGCGAGTTCAGCTGAACTCGCAGGCTTCACTCCCGCAGCCCCAGTGTGAACGTGGGCTAAAATGGTGAAAAATTGAACCAACCTTTCTGTTGTTTTTCTGTGTGCAACACGGAGCATAGAGATGAGAAAGAGCAGCAAAGAATTGTCTGAGGATTTGAGAACAAAAAGTGTGGAAAAGCATTGCCAAGCTCAAGGTTACAAGTTCATCTCTGGCTCACGTGTATTTACAGGGGCAGAATGGCTCACCTGCGCGAAACCCTGTACGGGTAAGGGGTTCCTTTAAGAGCCGCCAGAGGGCGCAGGCACGCCACCGGAGGGACGCGCGCGCCCACTGCATGGCGGGGGACCCGATGCGTGTGCCCAGCTATTGCGATCACCGCCGGCCACGTGCGATCACGTGCACGAGTGCAAGCACGGGGATTTGTGTGTGTAAACACACAAATCCCTGTGCTGTCAGAGGAGAGGAGACATGTTGTTTGTTCCTAGTAAGTAGGAGCAGTGATATGTTTCCTCTCCTACTCAGTCCAATCCCCATACAGTTAGAACACAGTGAGGGAACACACATTTAACCCCTTAATCGCCCCCTAGAGTTAACCCCTTCCCTACCAGTGTCATTTGCACAGTAATCAGTGCATTTTTATAGCATTGATCACTGTATAAATGTCAATGGTCCCAAAAATGTGTCAAAAGCATTGATCCGTCCGTCACAATACCGCTAAAAATTGCAGATCACTGCCATTACTAGTAAAAAAATATATAATAAAAATGCCATAAATCTTTCCCATAGTTTGTAGACGCTATAACTTTTGCGCAAACCAATCAATATACGCTTATTGCGATTTTTTTTTTTTTTGTAACAAAAATATGTAGAAGAATATATATTGGCCTAAAACTAATGAAGAAATTTGTTTTTTGAAGACATTTTTGGGGATATTTATTATAGCAAAAAGTAAAATATATTTATATTTTTCAAAATTGTCGCTCTTTTTTGTGTATAGCGCAAGAAATAAAAAACGCAGAGGTGATCAAATAGCACCAAAAGAAAGCTCTATTTGTGGGAAAAAAGGACGTTTGGGTACAGCATTGCATGACTGCGCATTTACCATTTAAAGCAATGCAGTGCCAAATTGTTAAAAGTGCCCTGGTCAGGAATGGGGTAAAACCTTCCGGGGCTGAAGTGGTTAATATTCCTGTGTCCACTGTGTGCAACATTGTCAAGAAGTTTACAGCCCATGGCACTGTAGCTAATCTCCTTGGACGTGGACGAAAGAGAAAAATTCATGAAAGAGTTTACCAAAACTTACATGAAGAAGCCAAATACCTATTTGGGAGAATGTGCTATGGACAAAAACAAAACGAAATTACAGCTTTTTGGTAAAGCCCATTATTCTACAGTTTTCAGAAAAAGAAATGAGGCCTTTAAAGAAAAGAATACAGTCCCTACAGTTAAACATGGCAGAGGTTCACTGATGTTTTGAAGTTGCTTTGCTGCTTCAGGCACTGGATGTCTTGACTGTGTGGATTGCATTATAAAAGGTCATGGGTCTTAGGCCTCGTACACACGGCCGAGATTCTCGTTGAAAAAAACATGTCGTTTTTTTCGACGAGATTCTTGGACAAGAAACTTGTCCCGGCCGAGTGTACACACGCTTGTTTCAAAGAACCCGCGGTTCTTTGAAAGGAGTGTATGCGGTGACGTCATCGACTACGTCGAGCATGCGCTCGTCACATTCGATGCCGTCGCTGCCATCTTGGTATACCCTAAGTATGCCTAGGAAGCTACCGCGCATGCGTCTAATTCATTTCGAACATGCACGGGCTTCCGGGCGGACAGGTAAGTGTACACACACTCACTTTTCTCGTCGAGAAACATACCGAGGAGAATCTCGATGAGAAAATAGAGAGCAGGTTCTCTATTTTCTCGTCGAGGTTTCTTGTCGGTTTTCTCGACGAGAAACCCGCTAGCAGCGTACACACGACCGATTTACTCGGCAAGACCTCTCTGCCAGCAAGTTTCTTGCTGGTTCTTGCCGAGAAAATCGGTTGTGTGTACGAGGCCTTACAGCAGGACAATGACCCAAAAGCACACATAAAAAAAACAAAAAAACGGGAATGGTGTAAGACAAAGCGCTGGAGAGTACTAAACTGGCCAGCAACGAGTCAAGGTCTAAATCCTATAGAGCACCTTCGGAGAGATCTCAAAACAGCAGTTGGGAAAAGGAACCCTTCCAATCTGAAAGATCTGGAGCAGTTGGCGAAAGAAGAGTTGTCCAAAATTCCAGTAAAGAGGTGTAAGAAACTTATTGATGGTTACAGGAAGCAATTGATTTTAGTTATTTTTTTCCAAGGGGTGTGCTACCAAATATTAAATTGAGGGTTCCAATAATTTTGTCCAGTCCATTTTTGCATGGATTAGGCTTTTTGTTTCTCCACTTTTTTGTGGCATACCAATACAAACAAAAGAAATAAACATGAGAATGCCTAAACCTTTGTAATTGCAATAATTTTCTGGGAAAAGTGGTGCATTATCTGACCGAAATGCAGGGGTGCCAATATTTTTGGCCATGACTGTATGTCTGTCTTCCCCTGCCTGTCGGTGCTTTGGTCTGCTACATCAAAACCAATACTTTGCCACTTGCCTGTTGCTAGGCATCACTGTGTTGCTTGACGCGATTTTACAATTTTATTCTGCATATCTGTGGGCCAATGTTTTTTGCAATATTTTGATATTAAAAGGAGCCTGTCAGGGTGTAAAAAGAAAAGCTGCAATGGTTTACTTGTTTTAAAAAAAAAAATATTAAAAAAAGGATGAAGGTGTCCCCCCCACACAACTACAAACAAGTCAGCACTGGCAGCTCCCAGGTTTCTTTAACCACTTCAGCCCGGGAAGATTTTACCCCCTTCCTGACCAGAGTACTTTTTACAATTTGGCGCTGCGTTGCTTTAACTGACAATTGCGCTGTCATGCAATGCTGTACCCAAACAAAATTTGCGCCCTTTTTTCCCCACAAATAAACCACCCAGAACTCAGTTCACCACATTCCTCAGATGGAAAATTCACCAATAATAAGGGGATACACAGGTCTACCGACCACGGGCATGCACTCGTGGCTAAAAAAACTAACAAAAACATGACAATACATTTCCAAAACCAACAGACTGACACCATTACCAGAGGACTGACCAGTAGGCACAAATGCCACCCCTCAGCATATCAGAGCAATATCTCTTTTTTGGTTGTAATTGATCACCTCTGCGTTTTTTTTTTTTTTTTTTTTGCGCTATAAACAAAAAAAAGCAACAATTTTGAAAAAAAAACACCTTTTTTACTTTTTGCTATAATAAATATCCCCAAATAAAAAAAAAAATTCTTCATCAGTTTAGGCCAATATATATTCTTCTACATATTTTTGGTAAAAAAAAGGCTACAATAAGCGTATATTGATTGGTTTGCCCAAAAGTTATAGCATCTACAAACTATGGAAAAGATTTATGGCATTTTTATTATTATTTTTTTTTTACTAGTAATGGCAGTGGTCTGTGATTTTAAGCTGTATTGCGACCGACAGATCGGACACTTTTGACACATTTTTGGGACCATTGACAATTATACAGCGATCAGTGCTATAAAAATGCACTGATTACTGTGTAAATGTCACTGGCAGGGAAGGGGTTAACACTCGGGGGCGATCAAGGGGTTAACTGTGTGTTCCCTCAGTGTGTTCTAACTGTGTGGGGATGGGAGTAACTAGGAGAGGAGACTTAGTAGGAGCAAACAATATCGTGCCCACGGTGCGTGCGCGCCCTCTGGTGGCCGATAAAAAGGACGTACCAGTACGGGATTTCGCCCAGGGGAGCGATTCTGCTGCAGTATATCTGCGTGAGCCGGTCGGGAACCAGATAAATAAATATGGAGCTTCAAATGCCTTCTCTTTGTGCATCATAAATGGCAACATCTTCTTCCTGTCAAACAATTTTTCAGAACCTGTATATGTTTGTTGTTGAAGGCATGCATTGAGAATAGATCATTTTAGCTACTGACTGCTAATTGCACATTCTCATTTAAAAAATACTGCAGCAAACTAAAAGTTAAACATTTTTTATAAGATATTTCACTATGCTAGACAAACAGCTGTCGCTACAAAATGTACTAATATTTCAGTTATATTATACAGTATAAATGACACACTGTATTAACTGATTTTAATCTTTAGGGTCATGATACAACTGCTGCTGCTCTAAACTGGTCCTTATTTTTATTGGGATCCCACCCAGAAATCCAGGCAAAGGTGCATAAAGAGCTGCATGAGACTTTTGGTAAGACCTGCAAAAATGTAAGGATGACAGCATGGCTCATAGCAGCTTAAATATATTATTCCAGCAGAAGCTGTACAGCAAGAAGACTCCTATAACAAACACATGTAGTGGAATTAGTTTTCAAATTAGACATGGGCACCTGCGGGTGGGGGTATTGTACTAAGATTAGATTTTTTATCTCAAATAAAAATAATCAGCATTTTTGTTTTCTCAAGACCTCGAACCTCTGCCTAGGCATTTTCTCATCATGTGCTCAATTTAAATCACCCAAATCCATGTAGATAGTTTATGAGATTGCAGCAAATATAGTCAGATTTACCTACTTTTCCATTATTTGATATATTCATGAACTGTGTTCAATGGTCACTGTGAACCCATCAAATACCTGATACATAATAAGCAGATCAATTAGTTTAAGATTAACATAAAAAAGTGCCCCTTCCAAACTGATTTTCACTATAACTACCACAAATGAATTGGTTCTTTTTAAGATTTAAGTGTATTTGAAAATAGAACCCTTTTTTTTATAAGGTTGTGCAAGTAGGGAAACAACCCTATGACATGGGGAAACTTAAAGCCCTGTACACACGATCGGATTTCCTATGGATTTTAAACCGATGGATTTTTCCATCGGAAATCCGATGAAGCTGACTTCCATCAGTCTTGCCTACACACCATCAGTCAAAAAACCGATCGTCGAAAACGCGGTGACGTAAAACACTCAGATGAGCCGAGAAAAATGAAGTTCAATGCTTCTGAGCATGCATCGACTTGATTCTGAGCATGCATGGGTTTTTTAACCGATGGACTTGCCCATAGACGGTCGGAATTTGCTATCGGTTTTTTATCCATCGGAAAAATTTAAAACATGGTCTATTTTTTGACACCGATGGGAAAAAAGACAGATGGGGCCCATACACGATCGGTTTATCCGATAAAAAAAATCCATCGGACTGTTTTCATCGGTAAAACCGATCGTGTGTACGCGGCTTTACCCTCTTTTTTTCTTTGTCCTAGCAGCCATTCTTACAAGAACTGAAACTGAGGAAAATCCCAAACATTTGAGTTGCTACTGGAACAAGAATAAAGGGGACATCTTCCAATGGGGACATATTTTGTAGTTCCTTGAGGATTTCCCTCACTTTGGAAATATTTTGTCTTGCTTCTTGTAGTATTTACATGACAGGAAGTGAATAAATCTATCTAATGTGATACTGATTGCAAAACAATCCTGATGGGTTTTAACCCTTCCCTACTCCATAGCTGACTCCGATTTTGAGGGACTGTCCCTTATTTGGAACAATGTCCCTCTTTCCTCTTCATTTGTCCCTCATTTTGGTCTGATCTATTATAGTTCTATGTAAAATGCACTATTTATCTTTCCAAAAGTGTTTCCCAGTCTTATACCTTTAACCCAAATTCTAAATGGCTGCATTTTGTAAATTTCAAAAACCAGTATAAAGCAATATAGTACTAAAAAAAAGCACTTGTGGGTTTAACTAATTTTTTTGTACAATAAGAGGGCAAGTCATACCTGAAATTTAGTCATTGCACATTTAGCACCCTCCTAGATTTAAGGAAGGCTGCCAGGCAAATTTAGTTTGGCTTCAATGTAATCAGTGGAGCAGGGGTTGATTGGTTAGGGCTGCTCAGGTTTTCACAGACTGATGCTCTGCTACTTCCTGTATTCCAGAGATTTCTGGAACATAGTGGGAGAGAAAGCAGAGGCTGCAGTCTGAATATTTATGGCACTTCAGCCAATCCCTGGCGAGATGTGCCAAGAAGGTAGGGGAAGAGCCCATAAATAGTCTGAGCTGAGCCTGAGTGTCAAGTGGGAGATTGCAGCATACTGGTGTTAGGCAGCAATCCAGGGTCCAGCCTGGAGGAGACCCCTGTTGAGGGGCATTGCCCTCCTGGGAAGAAACCAGTTTAGCTGGTGGGAAGGGGCAATATACAGAGCATCTGAAGAATCAAATGAGTCAGAAGAAAGCTCATGGGAGGAGAGCCAGGAAGGAAATTTTGGGAGAGAGCCCCACAGGCTGAGTAAGTCTTCATCTCCCTCACAGGGAAAGGGCCTGGTGGATATCAGCAGGTGGCAACTGATTACAAGTGAGTACAAGACCCCAGTACTGCAAGAGTGACTGTGTGGTGCTTTAGTCTCTAGAAGAGGACAGGACACAGGTAGCATAGAGTTTCTTTGGGAATTTCTTTTGCTGGGAGAAGTGCAGCCAGAAGTTGTGCAAGTACAGCCAAATGGGGTGGAATACTGTCAAGTGTTGTACAAATGCAGCTGGAGCTGTACAGATTTCAAAGGTTGGGAAAATGCAGCCAGAAATTTAGTAGTCCTCAAATTGTTCAATTTCTACAGTTGCGGGGTATCCCATGCTCTCTATCCCCATCCAAGTTCATAGTTCCAATTAAAACATAAAAAAACCCTAGACTGATTCTTATGCCAGCGACTGCCAAAAATGCTGTGTGCCTGGCTGTGTGCGCTAAATGGAGGAAATAAGCCCAAACTACCAGTGACTCTTTTGGGGATGCACTACACACACTTTAAAATATACCAGTTTGGGGGATAAAATTAAACTGCTGAGAGCATCTAAGCGATGAATGAGAAGGTCCCTCTGACATCTTTTTATCTATCCTTAGGTCAGTCTGATCGGCCAGTGACGATGGATGATCTGAAGAAGCTGCGCTATCTTGAAGCAGTTGTTAAAGAAGCGCTCAGGATTTACCCTTCAGTTCCATTCTTTGCCAGGACCATCACTGAAGATTGCACCATTAGTAAGATTACAAAGCTTTCTGAGAATTTTATTATTATCTCCTGCCTAAAATATTGTGCTCTTGCACTATATGAGCCAGAGAGCCTGAAATACACAAATCTGAAACATCTTTGTGATTTATTAATATTGCTAATTTTGAATAAGACAGATCTGTGATTTCTAAAATAAAAGGTGAAAGATCTGCCTATGCCGTGTCAGTCAGCATAGATCAGGGGTGTGCAAACTTTTTTCAAAGAGGGCCAGATTTGATGAAGTGAACATGCGTGAGGGCCGACCATTTTGCCTGACATTCTTTAAACCATTAAAATTCGGTCTAAGTGTGTTCGTCCGAGCACTAATACACTGCCCAACAAGAATTCTCTTGTTTTTGTCGCGTTCGTTCCCGACACACAGATGAATGCTCTGCTCTTTAGGGGTACCGTTAGTCCTTAATGGTACCCCACACATTGGAAAACGTGGGGTGCTTTTGGTGCAGTGCAATAAAAAAAAAAAGGTCAGGGACTTTTCCCTGCATTTTTGTGGGTAGGGAAGCCACACAGATGTGAACCAAGGGCTTGTTCACATGTCAGGTTGGAGGGGCAGTAAAACCACATGGTTGAGCTGTTTTTACCACCCCCAACTTCTCCCCCTTTAGCTGCAGAGGCAGCAGCTGGGGGTGTACACATGCTGTGGCTGCAGCTGGAGGTATACCGAGGGTGAATAGTGCTGGGCTGAAACTACCCCGCACCTGTGTGCATTGCACTGTTGCGGTATAGGCTTTACTGCCTGTCAAATGCCTCTGAAAAGCGATCTGTGCATGGATTGCTTTTCAGAGGAGCAGCAGTCCTCACAAACAAGCCCTACAAAAGCAGTTCTGATGGTACAGGCATTAAAAGTAACACACACATGCAGACACATGCACGCGCACACACACACACGCAGACACATACATACAGACACAGGCACACAAACACATACAGACAGACAGACACTCACATGTATAAAGCCCTTTTAAAACGACTCTAGCTTCTAAGTACCTTTGCAGTTTCCTCATTCAGCCGGGTACTGCACTCTAGGGGGAAGCAGAGACCACAGCACACTCCCCTGCACTTTCACTTTTGAAGCTGACGGAGCTTCTCACAGTGCCGATGTACAGTTCGGCAGGGGATTGGGAGATCGGGCTCATCTGACAGCCCTGATCTCCCCTGATCCCGCGGCACACCTGAGAACCAGGGGGGGCGTTCAAAACCGCGGGCCGGACTTTGGACATGCCTGGCATAGATGGTCACACAGATATGAGAACAGCAAAGTTTGGTGATCCACACAAACGAGCTGCATAATAACATATGCTAGTTCTGCTAAAGTGTATGCAAACCCTAAATCAGTTTCTCAGTATGTTTGCCTCATGCCTCAATATATGGGATTTTCTTAAAGTGGTTGTAAACCCACTTTATAAACAAAGACCTACAGGTAAGCCTAGATTAAGGCTTACCTGTAGGTGCATGAAATATCTCCTTAACCTACACGGTTAAGGAGATATTTGCATTTAAAAGCGGCGACGCTGACGTCACGCGCATGCGCATGGGGTTAACCCCATTCACAAATTCGGCTAGGTCGCAACATTCGACGACGTAGCCGAATTCGACGGCTCATGCGCGGAGTCACGTCTTTGCAGCTCCGGCCAATCACAGCGCCGGAGCGGCGCTGTGATTGGCTGCAGCGGCGATACCCGGAAGTAACATTCCGGCTATCGCCGCAGCGATGGATGCGGCTAGAGGAGGGACACGGACGACTTCGGGGGCCCCGATCTAAGGTAAGTGGTACATAATGAGCTAGTATGCTAGTCATACTAGCTCATTATAGCTTTGTCTTGCAGGTTAGTTAAAAAAAAAAATTCTCAACAGGGTTTACAACCACTTTAAGAAAATTGTTAATTTTGTGAATTTGTTGCACCTTTTTTACCTAGAGATCCTGCTGTACTAGCATTTTCTGTTTCAAGCTGATAACGCTAAGACACTGCCTTTCAATTAGCAGCAGTGTTGTCAGCCTGCTGAGTAAGCTCCTTCAGTCGACTGTTGGACTCTCCATTTGATAGGCCTGATAAGTAGTCCAAAAGCCAACTTAAAGTGTATGTATGTACAAAGTAGGAGCAAATGAACAGTAAGCAAAAAAGTCAGATGGATTACCCTGAAAACTACTACTACTACTACTACTAATATTTTAAACAACTGTGCATTTCCAAGCTTGCAAAAACAGTTTGATGATGGTGCTTTTTTTGTTACAGTATAACTGTGCTGCTGTGAACAAAATCAGCTCTCTCAAGACATAGATAGACCAGTTTGGTGTGATGAAACTCCAGTGCAGAGAGCCTGCAAAAAGCCACAACCTCAGCCCTATTCACCACCTTTGAGATTAATTGAAACATAAATTTTTTAGCCAGGTTTTTTTTTGTCCAAAATTATTACCTGACCTCACAATGCTGTTCTAGCTGAATGGTCACAAATTCTCCCAGACACATAATATTGTGAAAAGCCTTGGAATGCCTAACAAACTCATATAGGTGTGATGGTCAAGTGTCTACCAACATTTACCATACATTATATTTTACATTTTGTTTCTAATATTCAAAAGTATTCTAATGACATGTCCGACTTGTATCCCCGCCAATACCAGGAACTGTGTTTGGTATGAATCTTGAGGGGGAACTCCACGCCAAATTTTAAATAAATAACGGCATGGGTTCCCCTCCAGGAGCATACCAGGCCCTTCGGTCTGGTATGGATTTTAAGGGGAACCTCCTATGCCGAAAAAACGGCTTGGGGGTCCCCCTCAAAATTCAAACCAGACCCTTATCCGAGCACGCAACCTGGCAGGCCGCAGCAAAAGAGGGGGGGGCAAGAGAGCGGCCCCCCTCCCTCCTGAACCGTACCAGGCCGCATGCCCTCAACATGGGGGGTTTGGTGCTTTGGGGCAGGGAGGCGACCTGCGGCCCCCCACCCCAAAGCACCCTGCCCCCATGTTGATGGGGACAAGCGCCTCTTCCCTGGCCATTGGTTGTCGGGGGTCTGCGGGCAGGGGGCTTATCGGAATCCAGGAGCCCCCTTTAATAAGGGGGCCCCCAGATCCCGGCCCCCCACCCTATGTGAATGAGTATGGGGTACATCTTACCCCTACCCATTCACCTGGTGGAAAAAAAGTCAATAAAAAAACACTACACAGGTTTTTAAAGTAATTTATTACACAGCTCCGGGGGTCTTCTTCCGACTCTGGGGGTCTTCTTCCGACTCTGGGGGTCTTCTTCCGACACTGGGGGTCTCTTCCGACTCCGGGGGTCTTCTTCCGACTTCGGGGGTCTTCTTCCGACTTCGGGGGTCTCTTCTTCTGCTCTCCGGTTCTTTCTGCCTTCTGACGGGCGCCTTCGCTATCTTCTTCCAGCTCTTTTGCTAGCGGGGGCCGGTCTTCTTCGTCGCCTTCTTCCCTCTTCTCCTCCTCGATGTTCACTCGTCGCTTCCTCCCTCTGTAATGCTGGGTGTGCGGTCCGCAACGATTTATATAGGCCTCTCATGACGTCACAGTCACATGCTCCGGGTGGCCACATGCTCCCATGACGTCACAGTCACATGCTCCGGGGCCACCCGGAGCATGTGACTGTGACGTCATGAGAGGCCTATATAAATCGTTGCAAACCGCACACCCGGCGTTACAGCGGGAGAAAGCGACGTGTCAACATCGAAGAGGAGAAGAGGGAAGAAGACGGCGACGGGAAGGCCGGGCCCCTCTACTAGCAAAAGAGCTGAAGGGAAGATAGTGAAGCAGCCCGGCAGAAGGACAACGGAGAGCGGGAGGAGACGACGGGGAAGACCGGGCCTCTCCGCTAGCAAAAGAGCTGGAAGAAGTTAGCGGAAAAGCCCGGCAGAAGGAAAAAGGCACCGGAGAGCAGAAGAAGAGACCCCCGAAGTCGGAAGAAGAGACCCCCGAAGTCGGAAGAAGAGACCCCCGAAGTCGGAAGAAGAGACCCCCGAAGTCGGAAGAAGACCCACAGAGTCGGAAAAAGACCCCCGGAGTTGTCTAATAAATTACTTTAAAAACCTGTGTGTGTTTTTTTATTGACATTTTTTTTCCACCAGGTGAATGGGTAGGGGTACGATTTACCCCATACTCATTCACATAGGGTGGGGGGGCCGGGATCTGGGGGGCCCCTTATTAAAGGGGGCTCCCGGATTCCGATAAGCCCCCCGCCCGCAGACCCCGACAACCAACGGCCAGGGATGTCAGGAAGAGGCCCTTGTCCCCATCAACATGGGGGCAGGGTGCTTTGGGGGGACCGCTCCAAAGCACCAAACCCCCCTATATTGAGGGCATGCGGCCTGGTATGGTTCAGGAGGGAGGGGGGCCCGCTCTCTCGCCCCCCCTCTTTTCCTGCGGTCTGCCAGGTTGCGTGCACGGATAAGGGTCTGGTATGGATTTTGGGGGGGACCCCACGCCGTTTTTTCGGCGTAGGGGGTCCCCTTAAAATCCAGACCAGACCGAAGGGCCTTGTATGCTCTTGGAGGGGGAACCCATGCCGTTTTTTTATTTAAAAATTTGGCGTGGAGTTCCCTCTCAAGATCAGCAGAGCACAAGTCGCATGCCAAAGTCGGATCATGCAAGACTGCAGTCCGACTTTGATCCGACTTCAGTGATAGTCAATGGGCTGAAGTAGGATGAAAGTCGGACCAAAGTAGTACAGGGAGCATCTTCAAAGTCGGACCAACATGTGTCGGACCAGTTAAGACGGCTCCCATAGGGAAACATTGATTTTCACACGTCATGCGACATGAGCTCCCAATGTCGGAGCGTTTGTAGGACAAGTGTGAACCCAGCCTCACGCTAGATTCAAACTTATGCATTTTTGTGAGGACCATTTGCACGGGCACAGCAGCCCATTCAAATTAATGGGCTGCCATGCAAGTGCTTCCACAAAAAATGGGTGTATGCACCTTTTCAAAGACACGACCACAGGGAAATTACATGCAGCAATTTCCCGCAGCCACACTGGGATTTTAAATCCGTGAGGGTACCTTTCAGAATGCTGCGTGTTTCCACACGCCCATATTTAGAAGTGTGAACCAAGCCTTAGGGAATAATGGAGGAACTGTTCATGGTGACTGTTTTAACCAAAAAAAAGTCTCTTTTCACTCACATGTAATTAATAATGATAACTTGACCCGTGTCAGTTTAGACATGTTTATACAGTGCATGAAGCCTGGTATTTTTCTAACCAGAAACTTTTTTCTTGCCTAGAAAATTTCACCTTGTTATCTTTCTGTGTTTTGATTGCTCCAGGAGGGTTTCATGTACCTAAAGGTGTAAATGTTGTAATTGTACCATTCGCTCTGCATCGAGATCCAGAATATTTCCCTGAGCCAGAGGAATTTAGACCAGAACGTTTTCTTCCTGAGAATTCAAGTGGACGTAATCCTTATGCATATATACCTTTCTCAGCTGGGCTTAGGAACTGCATAGGTAAGTTGAAAGCGTCAGATTTACAGAACATGAATCCAAATTATGATGCTGTTTTATGAACTTATGTAGCAAAATGTGTTCGTCATATGGTATGGAAACAAGAACTTGGGATAAAACTGTGACACCACTCATAGGGATAGCTGTATTAAGGTACCATTTACACATATGTGTTGCGGTAATGTGGTAAAATTATGTTTTACAATGCCTTACCACAAGTCACATTAAAACATATAACAGGGTGTGGTATAGTGCAATTCATTTTGAATGACATCCCAACGCACCTGTGCGGTGCGCCCAATGCACTCGGGTAGTTGAGATGATGCTCTTTATAGAAAAAAAATGGTATAGGTCTGTTAAAACCTGTGTTGTGTTCTGTGAGCAGCCCATTCAAAATTAATAGGCTGTCTTACTGGAAACACATTACCCTGCAAAAATACTGCACATTACCATGCATGTGATCGTACAATGAAGTATGAACAGCTCTAAAGAAGTGGAATGCTCACACAGTACAGCAAAACTGTATTTACCACAATTATCCAGTCATGTGCCAGAGATTTTTCCAGTATTGATATCTCTTACATATGATTACGTATTTGAGGAGAACACAGCTGTGACAGAGTGAATTTTCAACTCCTTTTGTAAAATTAGCCCCATTGCAGCCAAGTACTTATTGTAGTTCATCTGTTTCATTTCACAGTTTTTATTATTGAGGCGTAAATTGTCCAGGACAGGGAAAGAAATCATTGATGACTGATGAAAGTTTTACTTGCAATATTGTTTGCATAGTTGCCAACTGCCCCAAGTAACTGATTTTGTTTCTGGGTATAATATGTCCATGATTTTCAAAAATTACCAATTTTGCTATAATATTGGCCTTTTTTTAGTTTAATTTTAATTGAAAAGCAGTATTTGAAATGCAAAGAGAACTGTATGAAAATATAAGAAATATAGTGTAATTATGTATACACTAATACCTAGTTTAAAGGTAGTGTGTTAGGAATACAACACAGGTGCTGTTGTTGCCTACATGTAATTTTTATTTTTAAATTAGATTTTATTTTTGAAGATTTTAATAACATATTTTAAAAAGATGTCTGCCTACATTTAATTAAAGACGCCATGTTCATCATTCTTAATTTACTGCATGGTGGGTAACTGACTTAGAACAAGTATGCAACCAGTGAAGTTTATATACTGTAGCTGTTGCAAGACAGTGACTTACTTAAAGTGAAGTAAGGATGAAGATGAGCTTGTTCAAAAACAAGTTGGCAAACTATATCCTGACAGGTTCCTTTTACACATTTTTGATGTTATCTTTAAAAATAACTTTTTAAAAACCCCAGTTGCCAAAACTGGCCAAATTCATAAATAAGACTTCCTAGTTTTTTTTTAGATGGAACTAACTACACAAACCTGACACCCTCCCTTACATAGTATTTGAGCTTGTGTGGTCAGCCTGAATTAGGCTTAAAGCGGTGTTCCGCCTAAAAAAATAATATTAAAAGTCAGCAGCTACAAATACTGCAGCTGCTGAATTTTAATAATCGGACACTTACCTGTCCCAGGGTCCAGCGATGCGGGGGAAAGAAGCCCTGCTCATCTCCCCCTCCTCTCCACGGCGCCGGCATTGTCACTGTGGGCGCCCGGCTGTGGCTTCACAGCTGGGCACGCACTGCGCACCGTGATTGGCGGAGCAATCACCTGGGACCTGTGACATGTCCCAGATGATTGCGGAGAGGGAGGGGGGAGAGGTGACTTACTTCCGGTCGCCGAGGCGACCTAGGGAGGAAGTGGGAGCTGGAACCCTCTAAAAAGAGGGTTTCCGCTCCCCCCCAAAAAAAAATGACATGCCAAATGTGGCATGTCAGGGGGTCACCTTTCTTTAAAGTGGAAGTTACATTTTTGTGTGGAACTCCACTTTAATGAGCTTTGATACACCAAAGTATCTGCACATTAAAATAATGTTATGCTTTGCACGCTTGTACATAAAGTTGCACATCCCAGGATTAGTATAGAAAATTGCTGATGTGAACATTCTGACTATAAGGACACACAGATTTTGATTTCCACATAGGGACAATTTACTAAAGTAGTAGGCTGTTCAATTAGCAAGGTGAGCGCTTTTTTTTTTCAAAGTTAATGTTAATTAAAAGATGAACTTGTCTTCACTTTGAAGACCCAGTCACTTCTGAGGAAAAAAAAAGAATAGATTTTTGCTAGAGCATGATTGATTTGTGGATATAAACACAGCTTCATCATATTCACCATGAATAGTCAGTCCCCATTCCTTTGCTAAATCGAAATAGACAAAAAATAGCGCAAATCTATAGAAAATCCACAATTGCATGAAACATTCTTAAAATCTTAAAAAACAAAAATGGACTCCTAATTATTTTATATATATAAATATACCAGCACCTTCCTATCAATATTTTACCTCTATTAAATATTATATATTAAATAATTATAGTGCATATGGTGAAATCCAAGTGCTAGCACACTATATATGTGTCTATATAAACATAAAGTGCACGTGCGATTATACTATGTGTGTCAATCTATATCACAACATACAATACGAAGATTTATTTACAGAGGAAATCTAATAACTGCAACTAACTTCTAATCAGTGCTGACAAAAAAGTGCATATGTAAACATATTTAAAAAAATAAAAAACACTAAAAACATAGAAAATAAAAAAATGTCCCAAATTACAAAAGTCCAAGGAAAAAATATCTTATTTTTTAAAATATCTCCAAATGCACAGCTGCAAAAAATTGTTTTACCCACGGAAAAACATGCACATTTCTGTTGTATAACATCTATGCGTTATGTAGAACTTTTGTTGCACAGTTCAATAGAGGTTCTGTACTGGGATGTTTTTTGTAATATTTCGCAAAGTAATGTAAAACACATATTTGATGCAGTCTGTTAAAATATCATGTGTTTCTTTCACAATAAAAACTATTTTCTGATTTGAAAAACAATCTCTCCAAATGCGTGAGTACCACCAAACAAAATCCAAATTTCAATCTTCAACTAAATAAACCATGATCCAACAATTCATTCAATATCTGATGTGCTCCTTTATCAATAAAGTCCTAAAATGACTCACCAGAGACTGTGGCTGGTCAGATTATAAACCAGCAATAACGAGGTGTCTGTATAATTAGAAAGATTCACTTTCCACTCTGCTGATTTCCACCATATACACCCTTCAGTTTCTCTCCCGTGTTGAACAGCAGATAATTATGGGGAAGAAAGAAGAGAAATCTTCATAGCGTAATTTCGTTTTTTTAAAAAGGTTTTATTGTTTAAAACTCAGTTAAAATACACTCACATTTCTTGAGTGTCAGCCCGACACTAGGGATCAATCGCATGTTGTTACAATATATCCCTCTGCTTCTGGCTGTAATCCAAAGCTAAGAGCCTTATCTTTACAAGAGCTTGATGGTGTTAGCGTCATTAGCCACGCTCTACTAGTTTCGCTGTGTAACGTCCTCACGGAGCAGAGAGATACAGGCATACCCCACTTTTAAGTACACAATAGGGTTTATTTACTAAAGCTGGAAAGTGCAAAATCAGGCTCACTTCTGCATAGAAACCAATGAGCTTCTAACCCCAGCTTGTTCAATTAATCTTTGGTAATAAAACCTGGAAGCTCATTGGTTTCTATGAAGAAGTGAGCCTGATTTTGCACTTTCCAGCTTTAGTAAATAAACCCCATTGTGTACTTAAAAGTGGTGTATGCCTGTATATTGTAACAACATGAGATTGATCCCTAGTGTCGGGCTGACACTCAAGAAATGAGTGTATTTTAACTGAGTTTTAAACAATGAAACCTTTTTAAAAAAACGAGATCATGGGGATTTCTCTTCTTTCTTCCCCATAATTATCTGCTGTTCAACACCAGAGAGAAACTGATGGGTGGATACGGTGGAAATCAGCAGGGTGGAAAGTGGATCTTCCTAATTATACATACCCCGTGTTATTGCTGGTTTATAATCTGACCAGCTATAGTCTCTGGTGAGTCATTTTAGGACTTTATTGATAAAGGAGCACATCAGATATTTGAACACATGAATTGTTGGATCACGGCTTATTTAGTTGAAGATTGAAATTTGGATTTTGTTTGGTGGCACACATGCATTTGGAGATATTCACATTTTTTTTTTTTCCCTTGGACTTTTGTCATTTGGGACATTTTTTTTTTTAATGTTTTTTAGTTTTTTGAAAATATGTTCACATATGCACTTTTTGTCAGCACTGATTAGCAGTTAGTTACAGTTTTTAGATTTCCTTTCTAAAGAAATTATCGTATTGTATATTGTGATATAGATTTGCACACATAGTATAATCGCACTTGCACTTTATGTTTATATAGACTTGGGCTGGGGAAAAAATCGATTTGAATCTTGAATCGAGTTGAGAGGTCAAATCGATTCAGATTTTCAGCAAATCGATTATTTTTTTAACCAGGACCAGCGCTGACACCGCGCCGGTCCTGAGGAGCTGCGGGCAGGAGTTTTTAGGTGAGGCCGTGGCATCGGCCTAGTCCGCGAGGCCGGACGCTGCGGACTAGGCCGAAGCCACGGCCTCGCCTAAAAACTCCTGCCCGCAGCTCCTCAGGACCGGTGCGGTGTCCATAAAAAAAAAACAACTTGATTCGAATCGTGAATCAATTTTATTTATTTTTTTAAATCGCAGATTTTTTATTTATTTTTTAATCGCCCAGCTCTAATATAGACACATATATAGTGTGCTAGCACTTGGATTTCACCATATGCACTATAAATATTTAATATATATTTAATAGAGGTAGAATATTGATAGGAAGGTGCTGATATATTTATATATATAAAATAATTAGGAGTCCTTCTTTGTTGATTTTAAGAATGGTTCATGCAATTAGGGATTTTCTATAGATATGCAATATTTTTTGTCTATTTTCACTAGGATTGAGTAGCAGCACTCTCAGCTGAAATTCATAATTATTCAGCAGGTTCTGTTGCGCTAATTCCCTTTTTTATTCCTTTTGTGATATTTACATTTGGTTTTCAGACTTGTGGCTGTTGCATCCTACATACAAGGTCTAGATCTCACTGTAACAAGACTGTGTATATGGACCCCAATCCAATGAAGTAGATCGAGCATGAAATGTACAACCAAGTCATGGGCATTGATTAGCGCAGTTCTAGGATCACCCTAGTGTTATGAAATAATATGAAATGTGGGGGCCACCAATGATAGATAGCATATTCATGTGAAACTAGAAGCAGTTGAGTAACTTACTTTTTTATGTATGTTGTGTCTCTGCTTCAGGCCAACGATTTGCTTTAATGGAAGAAAAAGTTGTTCTATCTACCATCCTTAGAAACTTTTCTGTAAAAGCAAGCCAAAAGAAGGAGGAACTTTGCCTGGTGGGAGAACTTATTCTGCGTCCACAGGATGGCATGTGGGTTGAGCTGGAGCACAGAACACCCAGATCTGCTACCCAAACCTTGTGAAGCAACATCACTCTGTGAACCTTAACTTACTATCACTTTAATTGTTATTAATTGTAAATAGCTCATTCTGTCTGCTTGTGGACACATGGGAATACATATAAATTGTCCTAGGCACTGGATATTTTATTGACGTTAAAAGACAGGCAGACAATATGTAATTCCTGATGCCTTACGAGCCCCCTTGTTCCATGGGCAATATTGAAAGTACCTCAGACCACAAAAATGCAAAATTTTTATACACGGTTGGTTACATGTAGATCAGCATAGGAAAAGGACCAGGCACTCCATCGGTTGTAAAGATCTGTAGCATTTTATTCATTGTTTTGTTATTCAGTTGTATTTAATCAAAATAGACAGAAATAAAATGAAAATTGAAATATCTGGTGAGGTAGTGATGATGTGCACAATACAATAACCAATCAGAATACTGCATTATGTGAGCATTGGTCTGTGTAGCGACTTGTAGAATAAAGGGAATTTTAATTTTTCTTGAAAATGAAAGTAAGATTTCGCTGACTGTCCTGTCTTTTTGTTTTGAATAACATTATTCATGCATTGGCATTCTAGTGGCAAATTTTCATGAAGCCTGGTAACTGGAGTTTTAAAGCAGCCTGTCACTTTTCAGATGTCTTACTCATTAATTGAATAATGCAAGTTATATAATGTTCTAATATACTTCATATGTCAAATGGTTATTTTAGAAATTGTCTGTTTCCATAGAAACAGCTGTCATGACTCTGAGCAGACAGCCTGGCCACCAGTATTCTGTATAAGTTTTCTTTCTAACCTCCTTCATCAAACTTAGCAAAGCCTCTTAATCAACTCCTCATCTACGTGATTTCACTTTATTTGTAAGACGTTAAGCCATAGCTTAACCTCCCTGGCAGTATTCCCGAGTGTGGCTCGGGGTGAATTTTTCATGCCAAAAGCGGTAACCCCCGAGCCACACTCGGGATTGCCTCGCAGGATCCATGTACAGGTTACTTAACTTGTCCCCTGGATCCTGCGATGTCTCCCCGCTGCTGTGATCTGCGAGCCGCCGTGTCTCGCTCGATTCACAGTGCCGAGCTCCATTCCCTGCGAGCGTTGCGACGCACGGGGACGGAGTTCGGCGCCAAATTCAAAAAGTAAAAAACACAGTATAGATACAGTATACTGTAATCTTACTGATTACAGTACTGTATCAAATAATTACACACCCCCTTTGTCCCTAGTGGTCTGTCCAGTGCCCTGCATGCACTTTTACATTATAAATACTTTTCTTTCTGCCTGGAAACTGGAGATTGTCCATAGCAACCAAAAGTGGTTTTAGACCAGCTAGAAAACAGCGATAATAAATTAGAATCACTTGCAGAATTAAGTGATAGTGATTTGTGGGGAAATTCGTCATCAAACACTGAAAAACACTTTTATTATTATTATATTTTTATTTGTTATAATTATTTTATAGTTATTTATTATATTATAATTTATGATTTTGTGTTTCAAACTTTATCATACCCGTGATGTCTACTAGACTCTTGTTTGGACAGATTTAAAGCGGTTCTATACCGCAAAACTTTTTTTTTTTTTAAACCTGCAAGGCAAAGGCATAATGAGCTAGTATGACTAGCATACTAGCTCATTATCAATCACTTACCTTAGATCGAAGCCCCCGCAGCGGTCCTCGGACACATCCTCCGTCGCCGCCATGATACCCGGAGTGACTTCCGCGTATCGCCGCTCTGGCGCTGTGGACGGCACGATCCCCGCGCATTCCGGCAGTGTCCGGCAGGCTCCCATTCAAGAGCCGCCACGTTCAGTGCGCCTGCACCGTTATCTACGGCGCGCATGCGCCGTAGACATCGGTGCTCGCTTTTCTGCATATATCTATTTAACTATGTAGGTTAAGGAAATATTGCAAGCACCTACAGGTAAGCCTTAATGTAGGCTTACCTGTAGGTGCATGTAGTATATGAGGGTATACAACCGCTTTAAGTGAGTCATTCCTAAGAATTAAAGGCCTACAATATAAAACGCCAAATTTCCATGCAAATAATGGTACCGCTTTTAGCACCTAAAATTTGAAATAATCATACCGCCAGGGAGGTTAAAGTTTTTAAGACTGAAAATTTCTGAATATTTCTGAATATTTTAGAATATAATTTTGAGTATCTGTGAATATCTTGGGAAAATGAGATGTTGATGCATCAAATGTACAGATGCTGATACTGTTTGGAACAGTGATTTGACCTTGAATGTTTGTTTTTCTGTTTTGTTTTTGTTGTTTGTTTGTTATAAAAATTTCAAAAATAAAATCTGAATAAAGTTTATATCTGAGAGGAGGTGTCTAAAATGTACAGGAGAGATAAGAAGATTGACAAAGCAAAGGGGTATGTGTGGGAATGTCCAAGATTCAGAGCGAAATTTTCCATTTTCATCAAGTGGATATAGAAAATGACATAACTTGCATGCAACTAATTGATGGTTAAGATCAAAAACAACCTATGACATGCTTATAGTGAACCATTCGCCATAGCTAAGTTACTACGTTTTACAGTTTATTTGATACACACCTCAACTTCATTGGAACTGAAGTCCAGAGCTCTGACATGTCTCTTACATTACACAGTTCAAAGAACACATCTCTGTATGGGCCCTCGGGTGGGCAGAGAAGTACATGCTTTAATTTGCAGAATGCGTGAGATCTCTCTCCAGATCTAGAAATGCCAGTTGAAAGGGTACTCCAACCTGACTTACAACAAGTTAATAGTACCTTTCTATCATTAAGGATATAGTCCCTATATATTACTCCTATACTAACCTGTGCCATCACTCTCTGTTCCACACTCTAAGGCAGTGTTTCTCAACTCCAGTCCTCAAGGCACCCCAACAGGTCATGTTTTCAGGCTTACCATTATTTTGCACAGGTGATTTGATCAGTTTCACTGCCTTAGTAATTACCACAGTTGTTTCATCTGAGGGAAATCCTGAAAACATGACCTGTTGGGGCGCCTTGAGGACTGAAGTTGAGAAACACTGCTCTAAGGCACACACACACACACACACAGAGCTCTGCGGGGAGCAATGCAGACCAAAGTCAAAACACGGACACAGAATAATGCATCACTCGTCCTTTATTTCCTGGTTTAGTATCTTAAATACAATATATTGTCAAAACATGACCAAGCAGTATTTACAACATTACACCATTAGAAACTAAAGAAAAATGTCCTTCCATTGCTTGTTGTCAAAGATAAACCCACTTTCATAGAATTGTTAATATACATATGTTTGTCACCCTTAAAAAACACCTGTTAGTAACTAATACACATATTCTTAAAGTATATATTTGTGTGTATTATTGTACAATCTTAAAGTTAGTTCCAATTATGTCCCAGACATATCAGTATTTATGATTCTATTTTGGTAAACATTTTCTGGGCGTTTTGCCAAACCGTCTTTCTAGTTCTCACATTTTGTATCATCTTTTCTATGATAACAGTGTTGTCACATTTGAGACTTTCCAGCTAAAAGCAAATGTTAAAGAATCACTCTAAGCCTCATACACACTATTGGACTTCTATCTGACTTTTCCGTGGATTTTGGTCTGAAGGGCGTTGTCCGTGAACTTGGTATGCATACACAAGGCAGGACTTTTTAAGCAAACTTTCACCAAATCACGTGGTTTTTCTGCTCTTTACCGCCACCCTTTGGGCAACTTCTGCTATTGTTGTTGTCTGATCTTTAGCATTGGTTCTGAGCATGCGTGTTTGTACTTTGGACTTTAGTCCGATGGACTTGTGCACACACGATCCATCGGACATTTGTTGCCGGAAAGTTTGTCTGTTTTCACAGCGAACATTTGTCCGATAAAAAACACAAAACATTTGTCCCATGGAGCATACACATGGTCGGATTGTCTGCTAAAACTTGTCCGTTGGACAATTGTTGTCAAAAAGTCAGAAAGTGTGTATGGGCCTTAAGTTAAGTCACAGTAAAGCACAATGAAAGTACATAATAAGGGGGGCACGGAGAACCTTACGCTAGTTTGTTAGGCTCCTAGAGCACTGAGAAGTAGTTTTGGAGTGCAACTAAGGTACAAGTCCCCTGAGGTGTATACTATCAGGAAAACTGACAAAATTAGTAACTTAGATGTAGTGGCAGGTTTGCTTTAATTGAACATTGGATTACACTAGTTTCATTGTAAATTTTCTGTAAAATATTTTTGTAATGGAGTTTTGAGGGATGTGTAAAGTGTTGGAAAACATGGTTAGGATGGAGCGTTAACATTCCCTAAATTTTTTTCATTACTGTTAAAAAATCAAGTAATATATTTTGTACCTTCCAAAAGAAAGACAATAAAATGAGGCGTTGAAAAAAACGCAAAAAAAATTATGATTTATTTTACCGCGTTTTTACCGCGTTCGCGGTAAAAATAGCGCTATCGCCTATGTGTTTTACCGCATTTTTACCGCGTTACTCATTCATTTCAATGGAGATAGGCATTTTTACAGCGTTATTTTTAGCGCCCTAAAGATGCTCCAAAGAAGCTGTTTGCAGGATTTTTTCCAACGCACAGCCAGCAAAACGCCTCAGTGTGAAAGCCCTCAGGACTTTCACATTGAGAATGATGGGGCAGGATTACGCAGTAAAAACGCCTCAGTTTGAAAGGGGCCATAGGGCGCTAAAAATAACTTTGTAAAAACGCCTATCTCCATTGAAATGAATGAGTAACGCGGTAAAAACGCGGTAAAACACATAGGTGTCAGCGCTATTTTTACCGCGAACGCGGTAAAAACGCGGTAAAACACATAGGCGTTAGCGGTAAAATCGCGGTAAAAAATGTCATCATTTTTTAGCGTTTTTTCAACGCCTCAGTGTGAAAGGGGCCTAAGATATAAAGTATGCTGCTATTGATAATCATATAGAATGAAAGTTAGGAAATGGCTGATAATGGTGCAAAAAATCCAATGTTTATTGCACACATTGTGACAGCTAAAGCTTCCAATATATTTATCATGGTTTTTCTTCATTACAACTGAAGGCAGCTATAAAACAAAAAATTACAGTATATTCAAAATCACAATATTAATAACAATAGTCAGCATGGTCTTGTTACAATATGAGACATATCTTTATGGACACTGCTCTTAAAGTGTATTTCCACATTTGCAGTCAAACTTGAGAAACCCACACTGTGGAGTTGATTTACTAAAGGTAACTGTAAGAGCAGCTGCTTCAGTGCTTAGTAAATGAACAAAAGCTCTGCTGACTTCTATCACCCAATCATGTGCAAGCAAAAATGCTGTTTTTTTTTAAATTTTCCTTGCATGTGATTGGATATTTTTTGCAAAGTGAAACTTTACCTCATTTACTAAGCTCTAGCGCAGTGGTTCTCAACCTTTCTAGTGCCGTGACCCTTTGATAACATTTCCCAAGTTGTGGGGACCCCTGACAGTAAAATTATTTTCGGAGCGTGGGTTGTCAGCACCCAAGGCAAGACAAGTAATTTGCACCCCTAACCCACGGACATTTAGCGCTCCCTGAGTCCCTTCCACTCATACAGTATTAAACCCCTTATGGTACATTTTAGGATGTACCACTTTTTCTCTTTGTTCTCCTTTCTTTCCCTTTTATCTCTCTCTATCCTAATTTCTTGCTTCCCCCCCCCCCCCATCCCTCTCTCTAGCGGCCTTTCTTGTTCTCTTATGCTTTCTCTCCCTTTTTCTCTATTCCTCCCCCTCTTTTCCCCTCCCTTCCATGTATTCTCTATTTTTATTCCTTCTCTTACTCCTTGGTGGGGGTGGGGGGAATGGGATAAGTGGCAGTGCTGGTGGGGGGTGGGATCAGTGACAGTGCTGGTGGGGAGGTGGGATCAGTGACAGTGCTGGTGGGGAGTTGGGATCAGTGGCAGTGCTGGCGGGGAGTTGGGATCAGTGGCAGTGCTGGCGGGGAGTTGGGATCAGTGGCAGTGCTGGCGGGGAGTTGGGATCAGTGGCAGTGCTGACGGGGAGTTGGGATCAGTGGCAGTAATAGTGGGGGGTGGGATCAGTGGCAGTGCTGGTGGGGAGTTGGGATCAGTGGCAATAATAGTGGGGAGTTGGGATCAGTGGCAGTAATAGTGGGGAGTTGGGATCAGTGGCAGTAATAGTGGGGAGTTGGGATGAGTGGCAATGCTGGAGGGAGTTCTGATCAGCCAACTTAGGTGCTCTTGATCAAGGTCATCTGCTGATCTGAGAACTGTAGTGGGGACTTTTAATGGCAACTCTAATCACAGGTAGTGTTACTCACTGTGTCTCCGACTTTGTGGTGTCTCTCAGCAGTGAAACCTATGCCGAAATCAGGAGATAGGATCTCCTCCAGCCCCTCCCACTTCACAATCCTCACCAGTCAGCTGACCTCTAGTCTCTGCCCCCAGCCATGCCTTGAATTGAATGGGCGGCTGCGAAGAGGCTGAGTGGGCGGCCGCAGGCTCCAGGAACAGCCCAGCTGGGCGACCACAAAAAGGCTGGGAGAACGGTGCGGGCTTCAGGAACAGCCCAGGATTCAGTGACCCCTGGCAAATCGTCATTCGACCCCCGGGGGGGGGGTCCCGACCCCCAGGTTGAGAACCACAGCTCTAGCGCAACTGCATTTACAGTTGCCTTTAGAGCTGCTCTTAAGTTGCCTTTAGTAAATCAACCCCACAGTGTGAGTTTCTCAAGTTTGACTGCAAATGTGGAAATACACTTTAGAGCAGTGTCCATGCCCTGTCCATAAAGATATGTCTCATATTGTAACAAGACCACGCTGACTATTGTTATTAATATTGCAGCCTTGAATATAGTGTAATTTTTAATGAAATCTAGAAATTTAATTTAATTAAATGTAGAAATACAATTTAAGGTTTAGTGTTACAAGCCAGTAACAACACAATGACATTAACTATTTCATGTTAACCATTGCTAAAAAGCATACTACCAAATATTTTCAAATGTTCTTTCAAACTGTAGTGGTGCCGGCTAGGTCACCACTGCTAAATATACTACATAATAATGCTGGGACAAAAGGGGGATGTGGGGAACCATTCTAGTAGCAATCAAAGTAACTTAAGTTAGTGCCAATTCCTCATGAACAGAGACAAATTTAGATCCCACCCACATGTAGCCCACCAGCCAAATTACAAAACATTAAATCTTGCAGCCAAAGCTTATTTCACTAAGCCTGAGGGACTTTATCAGATACAGACCGGAAATCAAAGTATGAAAGGAGCTTTGGTTTCACTCAGGCACAGCAAAGGTTGAACACCTCTGGTTAAATTTCAGTCCTCCAAGGCCCATTGCGAGAAACCATATGATGAGAGACTTAAGCCCTGTACACACGATCAGATATCCTATGGATTTTCGTCTGATGGATTTGTTCATCAGAAATTCGATGAAACTGTTTTCCATCAGTCTTGCCTACACACCATCAGTCAAAAAACCGACCGTTCCAAACGTGGTGACGTAAAACACTCCGATGAGCTGAGAAAAATGAAATTCAATGCTACTGAGCATGCGTCGACTTGATTCTGAGCATGCTTGGGTTTTTTATCTGATGGATTTCCCCACAGACGATCGGAAATTGCCATCGGTTTTTTATCCATCAGATAATTTTAAAACATGTTCTACTTTTTAAAACCGATGGAAAAAAGACTGATGGGTCCCATACACGATCGGTTTGTCTGATGAAAACAATCCATCGGACGGTTTTCATCAGTCAAACTGATCGTGTGTACAGGGCTTAAGTACTGGTTGGTTTGCTATTAATGCAAGGCACCTGGAGCAAGTTTGGTATTAAACTTAACCTTTGAAAATGCTCTTTATAAGAGTGTAATTATCAAGTGTAAATAATTTAGGTGCTCTTGTTTTGTAATTCAAAAAGAGCCTCTACACTGCCGTGGAGTTTGTTAGAGTCTGTGCTGCCAGGAGCGACAGTCAACCACAGGCAAAAACAAATGCTAGATTGGTGTAAATCCTCAGACAGATGGTTAGAGCAAAAGCAGAAAGTTGTAGTAATTTCGCCAATAGTCAGGTCAGATGCAAACAAAAAAAATTAGGCAGATAGATCTCTATACCCAGCATGAGCAAATAAAGCACACCTGTTGATCAGGCACAGTCCTGGTTGGGGTCTGTTCCCACCAGGGGGTGGACTGGCTAACCAGGTTTTGGTTTTAGCAACTGGGGCAGGCAGTGGCAAAAGCCACATGGTAGACACATATAACTCAACATGCTAACTTAATTAGGGATGATGAGAACCCTTGAAGGACAGATGTGGAGCTCCTGATGGTGGAGGTTTAGATACTGACAGCTCCCAACTGGCAGCTCGCTAACTCACCCAGCTGGCAGCTTGCTGACTCACCCAGCTGGCAGCTACTAAAGACTGATTACAAAAGGCAGGGAAGAGTCCTTTGTAGCACTGGGGTCCTGGAAACACAGGATCAAAACAAGGAATAGGTTGACCTTCATATGGTCACTGGAGCAGAACAAAGGCAAAAGTGCAAGGGGTAAACAAAACGGGAACTGTGTAAATGGAAGGGCTTTGCACAGAGCAAAATAAACAAAATATTTCCTAGCACACTTACCGTCTAGCCAGCGAAAATATTTGTGAAAGCTGTACTGCCTTGTCAAGACCACTCTGTATAGTGAGATTCTAACTCTAATCTATGAGAGCATCCATGTTGGAACATATAATAGTGGATAAATTAAGGACTTTTAGAGTGGTACTAAACCCAGGACCCTGCATTGACTATATCTGGTCTCCCACAGTACATTGAACATGGAAATGCAATTATTTTAGTAAATATAAACTGCTAAATACCTTTTGTCATCAGCAGTATATAGCAGTCTTGTGACTTCTATCAGTGTCTGGTTAAAGCTTGTAGGAGGGGTTTTCATTCTACTCTGACTGTCCTATGAGGCTGCAGGACCCCTGACCCTCTGTCTGGACAGTGCTGATTGGCCCTGTGCTAATCACATGCACCCTCCCAAGAAAGAAAATCTCTAGCAATAAAACACCAAACTGAGCATGTGCGGGGTGACTCCAAAGGCTCTGTCTTAATAGGGGATGGATTGGGGACAGTGGAAGAAGGGGAGGATCAGAGAAGACAGGATCAAACAGCCTTTTTACACAATGTAGAGGACTAACCCCTTAGCTTCCATAGTGAGTATAACAGGCATGTATTACTGCATATACAGACTGATTTTACTGTTGTGGGTTTAGTAACACGTTAACTATGAGAGTTATGAGTCTATGAGAGCCTCCATTTTGAATTAGCAGTTGTTTTTCCTTATATTTATGTATGCATTATGTACTTTATGTACTTTATTATTTCCTACAAAGATAACATTTGGCCAGTCCTCTGCTTAGCTTTTTTTTTGTTATTTTGATTCACCCTGATCCCAAACATTGTAAAAGGAAATTATCCATTGCTGTCACATTAATCTATGTGTTGAAATGTCCTTCCAGCCTATACCCACCTTGTATCCATCAGGCAAGTACAATTACCAGGCCCGGACTGGCCATAGGGCATACCGGGCAATGTCACGTCTTCCCCATCATCTCCAATAGCAGCTGGAGTTGGTGGGCGGAGCTGGGGGTGTGACTGCCCCCTCCACTCCTCCCACAGACTCGTTCACTCTGGCTGATCCCACAGCTGAAGGGGAAAGAAACGAGGACACAGCAGCCAGAGTGTCTCCATCTCCAGGCATGCTGTAAGTTACTGCACTGCTGCACATTTCACTACATAGAGTCCTAACCTGGCACCATACCACCCCAGCCTGCCCTATGCCACCGTACCCTGCCCTATGCGTGCCACCCCAACCTGCCTTATGCCACCGCACCCTGACCTATGCCACCACACCCTGCCCTATGCCACCGCAACCTGCCTAATGCCACCGCAACCTGCCCTATGCCACCGCAACCTACCCTATGCCACCGCAAACTGCTCTATACCACCCCAACCTGCCCTATGCCACCGAAAACTGCTCTATACCACCCCAACCTGCCCTATGCCACCGCAACCTGCCCTATACCACCGCAAACTGCCCTATACCACCCCAGCCTGCCCTATGCCACCGCAAACCGCTCTATACCACCCCAACCTGCCCTATGCCACCGCAAACTGCTCTATACCACCCCAACGTGCCCTATGCCACCGCAACCCGCTCTATGCCACCACACCCTGCCCTATATCACCCCAACCTGCCCTATGCCACCCAGCCTGCCATACACCACCGCAAACTGCCCTATACCACCCAAACCTGCTCTATACCACCCCAGCCTGCCCTATACAACCCCAACCTTCCCTATGCCATCCTAGCCTGCCCTATATCACTGCAACCTGCCCTATATTACCCCAAACTTCCCTATATCGCCCCAGCCGGCCAATACCACCCTATACTTTAATTTACAGGGGTCATTTGGGGGTGCGCCTCATGACCGTGCGCTGCCTGCAGGGCGCTGGGCAGGATAGACAGAAGGGGGGTGACACCATGTTTAACGGCACCAGGTGACACCAACCCTAGTGACACCACTGCCCCAGTGCACTCTCAGCTGCGAGTCGGAGCCGCACTCGAGTGACAGTGACACCCGTCGGCACATCAGGGGGCCGGGACCCGCAACGATTCCCTTCTCTCTGGCAAGGTGGCCGCGGCACTGATGATCTGATCAGTCTCGGCTCGGCTGTCTCACACAGCCGAGCAGAGTGAAGCCGCCTCCCCCTCCTGCTTTATGTCCACACAGGAGGAGGGGACCCAACATGCAGTCCCGCACTGATCTGAGGTACATTATGGGTCTGAAGGGGGGGTCTGTATTGTAGGGGGGTTTCTGTATTGTAGGGGTGGTCTGAAATGTAGGGGGTTCTGTATTGTAGGGGGGTCTGTAATGTAGAGGGTTCTGTATTGTAGGGGGGGTTCTGTATTGTAGGGGGGTTCTGTATTGTAGGAGGTTCTGTAATGTAGGGGGTTCTGTATTGTAGGGGGGTCTGAAATGTAGGGGGTTCTGTATTGTAGGGGGGGTTCTGTATTGTAGGGGGGTTCTGTATTGTAGGAGGTTCTGTAATGTAGGGGGGTTCTGTATTGTAGGGGGGGTCTACAATGTAGGGGGGGTCTGAAATGTAGGGGGGTTCTGTATTGTAGGGGGGTTCTGTATTTTTTTTTATTTAAAGATCATAAACATACACATTTAGGCTCCATGTACACAGAAGCTCAAAACGGTCGTTTTTAAAGCAGCAGAAAAAGCTAGCTTTTTTTTTCACTAGCTTTTATTAGCGTTTTTCAGTGTAGCTTTTTTTAGCTTTTATTTTTATTTTAGTTATTTTTAACATTTTTTATTTTTTTTCAATGGACCAAAAAACGCAAAAAAACGCTCGCGGCCAGCGTTTTTCGGCGTTTTGCAGCGTTTTTTTTTCTGCCAAAAAACGGCACTTTGAACGCGAATTTCTTGCGTTCAGAAAAAAGCCCATTAACTCCACTGCTCATTAAAGCTAAAAAAACGTTATGTGTATGTAGCAGGTATATGCTTTCTATTTTTTGAATCTGGTGGGGAAAACTGTGATGTATGGTTCCCTGGGGCCCACCAGGTGGCGCTGTCACTTTGGGCCCGGGGTTGAGTCATCGTTGCGGTGGCGTACCTCTTTTGGTCTCTCTCAGCGGTTGTATGGTGGGGCGGGGAACCCGCCGTGCTTGCTGGGAGGGGGTATAAAGGGGGTGGCCATTTTTGGTGGAGGGAGTCGAGCCCGGGCACCTTCAGCCTGAGGGCGGTGGTTCGTGTCGGTCCCCTAGGCGGGTCTAGGCCTAGAGGACGTTCGGAGGTTGTGTTCCATCCCAGGCACCTTTAGCCTGGGGTGAGGTACTCGGGAGGAGGTCTGGAGCTCAGTGCCCACCACTGTGTTCCGCGAGGGAAGGAGGTCCTAGGGAACCCCGGGAGTGGGTACCCGAATCCGGAAGGCGTAATGGACCGGTGGGAGATACTTACTTGAAGACCCGGTGCATCATATTGCCAGTACAGGTGAGCCTCCCATCGGAGACCGCCTGGAAGGAAATCCCCCCTCGCTCGGAGACCGCAGCCCACTTTCAGGAAGGAAAGTGGAGAGTTCATTGTGTCTGGGCCTACTCGCAATAACACCTCCTTTTCTGTTCTGTTCTACAAAGGAGTCTAACTGATTGTGTTCATTCAAGAAGAATAAAGGAGTGTTGGACTTTAATGGTGTGGTGCTCATTTTCTGGCAGACATTGTTCAAGGTAACTCTCATTGGAGGTTCCAGGTGCAGAACACTGACCCGAAGGTAAAACAAGAACTTTGCTTCCACCACACAAACATCTGCGGTGAGGGCTTGGCGTGGTGACCCCGCTCTCTCTCCTCTAGAGTACCGCCAGACCAGAGACAGACGAGCTGATAGAAGAGAGGGGAGAGAAGAGGCCGCTACATGTACATAAACACATAGGCTAACATAGAGTGCAGTTAATGGGCTTTTTAAAAAAAACGCCAAAACACCAATAAACTGCAGTTTATCAGCTTCTGTGTACATGGAGCCAAAATGTTAGACAAAATAATAAATTCTGAGAATAGTGGAATAGTACAAGACATGGGGAAATGTTAAGAGCAAGTACATTAAGTATCAATACAGGCAAAAACAACAATCTAATAGAGCGTTCAAGTATGGTTAGAGAGGCTACCCAAGGAGCCATCACAGAGAGTAATAGGACATTATAAAAACACATTATTCCAATGTTTCCATTAATTGTCGTATATATGCATGGTATCATATAAGGTGTGGTGAATGCCCTCTGAGAGTTTAAAGCGGAGCTCCGCCGAAAAAAAAACATATTAAAAGCCAGCAGCTACAAATACTGCAGCTGCTGACATTTAATATTAGGACACTTACCTGTCCTGGAGTCCAGCGACGTCCGCAGCAGAGGACGAGCAATCGCTTGTCACTCTGCTGCCCCTACCGCCATCCTTGGTGAGGGAACCAGGCAGTGAAGCCTTGCGGCTTCACTGCCCGGTTCCCTACGGCGAATGCCCGGTTCGCGCTGCGCCGTTCTGACTGGTCCCCCTGTGTTCTGGGAGCCGAGTGTCTCCCAGAACCCTACGGGTATTCTGCGGGAAGTGACATGCTTCCCGCAGAGAGGACTCCCGGAAGTGGGTGCAAATACCTGTCTTAGACAGGTATCTGCACCCCCCTCCCCCCTGAAAGGTGTCAATTGTGACACCGGAGGGGGGGTTCCGATGAGCGGAAGTTCCACTTTAGGGTGGAGCTCCGCTTTAATGGCGTCCATTCTTGCTAATACTTGTGACCACAACAGGGAAGAGGAACGCCAGTTTAGTGCAGTCACCCAATGTATGGCTATGAAAAATGAGTGGATTAGTTTCACACAAGGTGAAGGGATATCAGGGATGGATGTGAAGCATTTGTGCTGTGAGAGTAATTAAGCGGCCTGCGATAGTAGACACCTTCGAGGCCGCTTTCTGCCAGATGGGCTTAAGATGTCTACAACTCCAGAAGGTGTGAATGAAGTTGCCTAAGTCAGGGCAGCCTCGAAAACAGAGCAGGGACACCGCAGGGAAGATTGAGTGGAGATGCGAGGGGGTCAAATACCACCTCGTGTAGTTTGACTGCAGTTTCACGAATGGAGTAAGCCCTGGTGTTTTTAAACATATTGGCCAGCATTTCCTCCCACTCTTGTGGGACAAAAGTTGTGCCCATCTCACTTTCCCACCGAAGCATCGGTTTGGTTTTTGCTACTAGGGCAAACTCGTTGAGTAAACAATATATTTTAGAAATAACCCCCTTATCTCTAGAAGAGTGAATACATAAGTGTTCGTATGGAGTGCTGTGAGTTCAGGAGTCCAGGGAGCCCCTACCATGGTAGAAATGTTTGTACCTGTACCTCTCTGAGGGGAAAATTTGTGCTCCGTTTGTAGTTGGAAGGTTTTGAATTGACGACCCTCTTTCAAGGATTGAAATGTTGTCAAGTCAGTCATAATCCACTGGGAAAATCCAGCTCTATCTTGAAAGACCGGGGGAAAATCAGGATCACCCAGGAAGGAGTATAGTGGGAAAGGGGAGAGGCCAGGTGGAATTTATGACCATATAGTGAGCAAAGGAGTATGGTTTGGCTAACGACCGAGTTTAGTGAAGCAAGTTTGCCCGCTTTGATGGATCTGGACCATAGCAACCCTGATAGGTGGAAGGGGAGGATAGCGTGTGCCTCAAAAGTTAGCCAGGGTATACCGGTGGGGGAGGCGTGCCATTGGGTGGTGTGAGCTAATCGGGACGCTAAGTAATAGCGCCATAGGTCTGGTAGACCCAGTCCTCCAAGGGGTTGGGGCCTATACAGCAGAGATTTATGGAATCTCGGTTTTTTATTATGCCACACAAATTTATTGACATCTTTTTGGATTGATTCAATATAGGTCTTGGAGACATATATAGGGAGGGCCCTGAAAAAAAAAACAACTTAGGCAAAATGGCCATTTTTATGGCCGTGACTCTGCCCAGAAATGAGATGTGATATTTATCCCAAGACCTAAGTAGGGATCTGATATGCAAGACTATGGGGTGATAGTTTACGTGGAAAAGAAACTGAAATGTAGGGGTAAGCTGTATCCCTAAGTAACGAAAGGTAAGGGGGTCTGTATTGTAGGGGGGTCTGTAATGTAGGGGTGCATGTATTGTAGGGGGGGTTCTGTATTGTAGGGGGTCTGTAATGTAGGGGGGTCTGTATTGTAGGGGGGTCTGTACTGTAGGGAGGGGGTCTGTACTGTAGGGAGTCTGTGTAACATGCAGAGGGTCCAGAACTCTTAGGAGTGTCTGTGTAACAAACTGTGGTGGGCTGTAATGTAAAGGGGTCCAGAGGTGCGGTGCTATGTAATGTAAAGGGGTCCAGAGGTGCAGGGTGCTGTGTAATGTAAAAGGGTCCAGAGGTGCATGGTGCTGTGTAATGTAAAGGGGTCCAAAGGTGCAGGGTGCTGTGTAATGTAAAGGGGTCCAGAGGTGCAGGGTGCTGTGTAATGTAAAGGGGTCCAGAGGTGCAGGGTGCTGTGTAATGTAAAGGGGTCCAGAGGTGCAGGGTGCTGTGTAATGTAAAGGGGCCCAGAGGTGCAGGGTGCTGTGTAATGTAAAAGGGTCCAGAGGTGCGGTGCTATGTAATGTAAAGGGGTCCAGGGTGCTGTGTAATGTAAAGGGGTCCAGAGGTGCAAGGTGCTGTGTAATGTAAAGGGCTCCAGGGTGCTGTGTAATGTAAAGGGGTCCAGAGGTGCAGGGTGCTGTGTAATGTAAAGGGGTCCAGGGTGCTGTGTAATTTAAAGGGGTCCAGAGGTGCAAGGTGCTGTGTAATGTAAAGGGGTCCAGGGTGCTGTGTAATGTAAAGGGGTCCAGAGGTGCAGAGTGCTGTGTAATGTAAAGGGGTCCAGAGGTACAAGGTACACATCCCATCATTAACCGCCGCCGCAAAGCGACAATTACTGTAATTTACGTAAAGGGTTGAAACTGTAACAAAATATAATTAGAGCAGATTAGGTGGTTGCCTCAGATGCTAGGCTCCAAGGGGGCCCATGGGGAATGCTAAAAAAAAATCTGCATTTTCTTACTTTTCGTATTAGGTCAATTTCAGCTTTGCAAGTCTTTGGCTTTTGTCAGAAGGTGATTAGCATTACAGTCTTGGTAATGCAGTCAAAAAGATTATCAGATGATCATACACATTAGAGATGCACACATTCTGTATCTGGAAGAATTGTTACCTGCGACCATCATATGAGTTATTTGAAAAGAGTATAATGCTGCATTGGATCTACGGTAATTCAAAATTCAAACACTGCATGCCAAATCAGCAGAAATGTTTCACTAATGTTAGAAGAAAAACACAAATGTCTGACCCTTTATGCATGATTCCATTAAACTGAGAGTGGGCCATAAATCCAAAACAGCCTGGTGCCCTAATTAAGGCAAATCCACCAGTGGGGTCCAGTCGACTCCCCCATGTAATAATATAATACTTTACCAGAACAGAATTTTCAGGCCTTATTTAGTATTAAATTGCATAGAGATAAAGTGGGCTTAAGAAGTGAATAATATTCACACTACTGTCAGTATAAATGAGGAGAGTGGGATTCTCCATTGTGTGACTAGAAAAGTTTGGTGTGACTCTACCAGCAGCTACTTGATTGATAAAATTGCAAATGTCCCAAAACAACAGTGCTAGAGAAGGAGGATGTCTACTCTGCTAAGAAAATGACAGGGGGTGCCTGCTGTGGGACAGATTTAACCTAGGGCTGACCTAAAGTTTAATTTGCACTAGTGACCATTTTTCCGTAGGTGGTGCTATGTAACTCATGGTCTTATGATCTATATCAGCCTTTCTCAAGCATTTTATTTTAGCGGAACCCTTCTTAGGTCTCAGGGAACCCCTGCTAATAGCAAATCTCTGGGAGTCAGTGGGAAAAACATTATTTACATTGGTGGCCCATGTAAAGAATGCCCCCATCATAGTGGTGGCCAGAAGGCCACCCTTACAGACAGTGAAAAAGACATTGGTGTCCTGCAGCTTGCTTGACAATTGGTGTTGGCCTTAGAACTATGCAGGCACCATCAAATGGAAGGTCAATCAGCCAGGGTGGAAGGAACACCTAGCAACCTCTGAAGAAACCTAAGGGTTCCTGGTTGAGAATTGCTGGTCAATATAGCTCATTGTCCTATTGTCTATTTAATTTATGGTTCTAATTCATACTCTGTTTCTGTGTATCTCAATGGGCGACAGAGTAATGACTCATGTACCTGGTTCACTAAGAAAGATTTGGAGTCAGTATTGATTCACAGAGTTATTACTGACACCCAGGGCCGCTTATAGAAATCACAGGGCCCCGTACAGCCTACCTGACGGGGCCCCCCGTGCACAAATTTCCAAACAAAAATCCCCCCTCCTAGCACAACCCCCTCTAAATTACCCCCCTGCCCCCCCAAACTCTCTTCCCAGCACATATCCCCCCATTCTTCCTCCTCACACATATCGCCCTCCCCAAATCCCCATTACATTTGCCAATGCCAACACAGCCAGGAAGAGGTGTGCTGTGTTTTGTTCTCCCCTCCTGTCTGAAGAGTTCTGGTCTTTATAGTACATGAGACCGGATCACTCTTACTGTAGATTGCATTGCACTGTACACACACACAGCGCCTCCATCTCCTCCAAAGGCTGCTCAATGCTCATCTCCCGGCAGCAACAAATGTGGATAGGGGGCGGTGTGTGTACAGTGCCATGCGATCTACAGTAAGAGCGATCCGGTCTCATGTACTGTAAAGACCAGCGCTCTTCTGACAGGAGGGGAGAATAAAACACAGCACACCTCCCGCTGGCACTTCTTCTCTCACCGCTCCAGGCTCCAAGCTGCCGTCTCCTCATCCCAGCTGTGAGTGCGGGCAGGGATGAGGCGGGAGAAGGAGCTCAGCGGTGGCCGGCCAGGGGGGGCATAATAACCCACCCCGGCATCCCCTAAATCCAGCCCTGTGTCTCTCATCTAGCCTCTCAACTAGCAGCTGAAAGCCGGCGGGAGCGAGATGGAGAGAAACCGGCTTTGAGTTGCTGGGTGAGAGACGCTGTCATTCTTTATTCTCTGCTCCTCCGATCCTCCTGCTGTCCGGGCCCCCTACAGGAGGGCTGGTGGTCCCCCCCCTATCAGCGGCCCTGCTGACACCCATTACCAGAAAACTGAGTCTTCCAAATTCCAACTGCAAAATGTTATTGAATTCTGCTGAAAATTGATTTAAAAAGTTATGTTCTTTAGAATGTGGTACTGAATGTAAAATATTATAAATTATTTTTAGGTTTCTATGACTGTATGGGGCTGGGGGATTCCCATTAAGAATGAGAACTTCTAAACTATAAACTCTTGCATTATCTAAAAATTTGCCTTGAAGGTTTGAAAAATATCATTATTGTGTCCTCACATCCTGTTGGGTTAGGTCTATGTGTTTCCGTACAGTGCTCCTACACTGATGAACACATATGTCAAACACTTGATAGCTGCTAAAAATAATGCACGGCCTTGACATGAGATCAACACTTGGACATAATTTAGTCTTCACTGATTAGATAGTCTTGGCATTGTTAATGTTTCACAAAACCTAGAGCAGAAAAGTACAATGTAGCATTAAATACTCAATGTTTTATCTTACAGTAGATATATATTCCTACAGAAGACACATTTCAACATACGTCTGGAATTTTTCACTACAAGAAGTTCACGCTACACTGCTGGGTTGGGTGACTCTTCTCAAGAAAAAGATTGCAAAGAATAGCATTGGAAGACTCCTATTTGATATGGCGTACACTGGAGAGGTCCAGTTGCTAGTCTGGGTATCTGCAGCTGTTATCCTTTTGACCTTACTGGTCATCGCCATTATGCCATTTCTGAGCGACTATATTCACAAATGGAATATAATGAGGCCAATCCCAGGGGTTAGCCCTTGTTTCCCCTTGATTGGAAATGCTTTGCAGTTTAAACCAAGTGGAAGAGGTAGATATTTTATGTTATAGCTATTTATATTATTAATATTATATTGTATCATATCCATAGTGGTTTAAATTGTACAGAAAAATAGTACAAAGGTTATTAGAGGCCTACTTGTGAGAGCTTACTCTCTAGTAGTGAACAGGGAGTGATGCAAAGTGTATGTAGCTAAGTTGATGTGCACAAAATGAAGGTTTGGTTCTTAGCCTTTTGCTGTTCTATTACCAGTTATACAAATATTTTGTAGTGTCACAAATAGAGACGATGAATGTCTAAGTATGTTTCCCCCAATGATTTTGCCAGGTTCATCGACTCAACACTCATACTCCACTTTCAGGTGGACTTAGTGATGCGGCAAAATATGACAAACAAGGGTTAACGCAACTATAGAGTTACCCAGTGTTTAAGATGCATTTCAAGTGAAAGAGAAAGGGAACACTTTACATGCTGAAAGCATTAATAATGCGCCTTTGGCATTGTTTTTATGCATTCAGTGTGTGTTTTTGAAGCATTGCAGTTGAATTAAATCGAAGTGGCAGGTTGTGCCAAAGCCTAGAGAACCTAACACACATTCAAATTCTTAGGCTAGCCATAGACGGTTAAAATCTGAACTGGCCAAGAACCATGTATGGGCAGGCTGAATGTACCAAGTTGATCGATTGTGATAATCACTAGCAGCTTGCTTTAGCCACTACGATAATGACTGTGTTCTCCCGGCAGGGATTTTCCTGTCATCACTGTCCAGGTGTGTTAAAAAAACTCTGTTTTGGCCACATCTCTAAGCCAATGAGACCTTAGCAGGTTTTCAAGTGAATTTCATTTTAGTGTTAGAATGGATACTTTTAATAGAAAGTATAAAAATACTGTACTTAAATGAGCTGCCATCCTAGTTCAATCATTAAAAAAAATATACAAAGAGTGAAAATATTATAGAGAAGTGTGTATGATCATGAGTATGTAAAGATCTGTTTTTGTGAGCCGCAGCAGCGGAAATAACAAGGCATATAAAGAAACTTTCTCTGTGACTATAATTTGGGAGTAGTACTCGTGGGGGCTTGTGGTTACAGAAGGTGATCCAATCTGAACAGCACAAGCAGCAGCAAATAGGACATAAAACTATCACTGATCCAGTAGTAATTCTTCTTACAAAGGGAAATGTCTCGCACTTGAGGTAGACAATTTATTTTTACAAAGATGATGCACAAATGCTGGAGACTCGCCTATTGTGGATGAAGTGTCTTCACTGGAATTTCTCTGCCTTCCATGGAGTGAACATCGCTCTACTAAGCTTGTTTTGACCCCCCTGAGAAGGGCGGTCGCAGGCTGTCTGGTAAGCCTTCATTTCTCACTTTGGTGGCGGGATCTTCACTTATTGTTGGAATAGCACTTACCAGCTTCATCGGATATCTTCTTTGTGGAACTCTTATCATCAATATAGAGGAAATCCTCTACACATTTATTTGATAATCTTCTTTCTTCACGGGCACTTATGAACTTTATTGGTTTATTTGCATTGTTTTATTAGTGTTTTTGATACTTTTTTCACGTATTTAATTTTAACTGTATAGATATATACAGTTCTTTCCAGCGCTACACTATTTTTGTATACTCACAAATGTTGCTGTTGCTTTTGCCAACTCAGAGATGCAGCTCGTAGAAATAAAAGGTCTCAGAGTCAGGAGTTAGCCCAGGTTCACACTGGGCTGCGGGAGTGAAGCCGTGCGAGTTCAGCTGGACTCGCATGATTTCACTCCCGCTGGCAGTAGGGTTGCCACCTCATCCCTTTAAACCCGAACCCATATTAATTACACAGGTTATGTGGCTGATTAAGGTGGTAATTAAACTCACTTGGTGCCTTATCTGCCTTTAATTAGCCTCAGAACCTGTGTAATTCATATGTGTTCAGGTTTAAAGGGATGAGGTGGCAACTCTAGGCCTGGCAGTCCCGATTTTGGACGCGATTACAGAGACATCTGTGCAGGTTTCGCAAAAAGTAGTACAGAAACGACTTTTTGAAATTGGTGCAGCGCCGCAGATGCGGCGTCGCACCGATTAGGACGGTCTCATTGCCGGCAATTGACGGCAAATGCTGGCGATTTAATATGTCAAATCGCATGTCAAAATGCAGCAGTGTGAACCAGGGCTTAGATGTAGTTATTTGCTTAGTGAAAGTTGAGTGCATAGTGCATCTTGACAGTCCATATTTGTTATCATCTTCTTGGTGGTCTCTGGCATGAGTGATAGACAGGGGATCAGTAGGGATAATGTTGAGATTTGTGTCAACCTTGGTTTTGCACCAAATCCATGGGATTCGTGTTCGCATGCATTTTTTGTGTGATTTCACTGGGTGGAGCCTTTTTCAAACCATATTGCATTGCACGCCTATTAAATGATGGTCAGCAGGCCTTCAGAATGGCCAGTGATTGGGGAATTGCTTAATCCAGCTCCCTCACTGTAAAATCCAGGGCGCAAAGTAGCCATATTGTTAGTGCATGTTGGAACTCCCAGGGAGAGTTGGGAATCTGTACTGTGTATACTGAGAGATTTGGATGATCTGTGCTAAATTGGGCTGTTCTGTGCTCTGATGGATTGCTGTGGTGGGCTACAATGTCTTATTTGCATAACCCCCCAAATGTTTTGTTAGAACTACTTTCTGTATAAGCAAACATTGTCATTGCTTGCTAGCTGTTGGTCTCCCCTAGACAAAACCTCCACCAAATAAATTTGCCGCTTACCAGCTCCTTAGACCTCCTATTACAGAAGGTCTATCCTGCTTGTGGCTATTTTACCCAGCCAAGGCCTTTAATCCTCCAGTGGAACCGAGTTGTGAGCCACCCACCACTCAAGGAAGGACCCCATCCGATGAAATTTCCAAAAGAAGAGATAAAGCTTCCATAGTGTAAAATCTCCAACCAAAGTTTATTATAAAAAAGGGTTGCACTTACAAAAAAGTGTTAAAACGTGTGAATAAGCTGGCCAGCTTGATTGTCGTGGATATATACTGCGTTAAACGTGCAGTAATGCACTTATATATGCTGCATTAAACATACAGTAACACACTGATATGTACTGCGTTAAACGTGCAGTAATGTAATGATATATACGGCGCTAAACGTACTGTAACGCACTGATATATACTGCGTTAAATGTGCAGTAACGCACGGATATATACTGCGTTAAACGTACATACACTGATATTAATGGCTTTAAAGCAGTAGTAAACCTCAAAAAAAAAAATCTTCTCCCTGCAAGTTATTCTCATAATGTGCTAGTATGCATCGCATACTTGCACACTATATAAGACTTCCCTGAAAAATAAGCCCTCCAGCGGCACACTGTCACTGCTGAATGGGCTTCCATCTTCCCCCGGTCTTACTTCCGGGTTCATGGGCTGTGGCCATCTGATTGGCCGAGCCACGATATCATGGGCGCAGCGCAGCTCTTTTCCATGGACAGCACGCATGCACCGGTTAAACTGCGTTAAACGTAAAGAAACGCACTGATATATACTGCGTTAAACGTGCAGTAATGCACGGATATATACTGCGTTAAACATGCAGTAATGCACGGATATATACTGCGTTAAACATGCAGTAATGCACTGATATATACTCTGTTAAACATGCAGTAATGTACGGATATATAGAGTTTACTTCTGTAACTTTTGAACCAATTCGTTTTATCGATGTACCACTTCTTTTCTTCAATAAACCTTATTGATTAAACATGCAGTAACGCACTGATATATACTGCATTAAACATACATTAAATGAAACTAACACTAAAGTGAAAATGAATGGTCACACTACACTCACAAAACTGACACTAAAATAAAAATGAACGATCACACTACACTCACACTAGATTCACACTAAACTGATATTCTACACAGACAATAGAAGCACAATAGCACACTATAGCACACAAACTCTTTAGCAGCAATGGACAGTGCTCTGTTCTATCTCTCTCCATTAGGGATGAGCCGAACACCCCCGGGTTCGGTTCGCACCAGAACCTTCGAACGGACCGAAAGTTCGCGCGAATTTTCGAACCCTATTCGTTATAATGGACGCGAACGTTCGAAATCAAAATTGCTAATTACAACGGCCAATATGCATGTTAATGTCATAAAACAGGTTTGGGGACCCGGGTCCTGCCCCAGGGGACATATATCAATGCAAAAAGAAATTTTAAAAACTAAAGTTTTTTCGGGAGCAGTCATTTTAATGATGCATAAAGTGAAAAAAAAAAAAGTGAAATTTTCCTTTAAATATGGTACCTGGGGGGTGTCTAAAGTATGCCTGTGAAGTGGCATGTGTTTCCCGTGTTTAGAACTGTCCTTGCACAAAATGACATTTGTAAAGGAAAAAAAGAAGCCATTTAAAACCACTTGCGGCTTTAATGTCATGTCTTGTCCTGGCCGCCATATGGCTGAAAATCCTTGAGAAAAATGGCATGGCTACCCCATCACCCCCCCCCCACCCCAGCCCCTTTGGGTCTTGTATGGATACTAAGGGGGACCCCGCACCCAAAATAAAACCCTATACCTACAACCCTATATACTCTGAACAGCAGTATATAGGTGGTGCAAACAAGACATGGACTGTAGGTTTGTTCTTAAGTAGAATCTGAACAGGTACATTATGAAGTGTAGCTACATCCCAAAAAAATCAATTTTTAAGCTTTTTGGAGAACATAGGGAGGGGTTATCACCCCTGTAACATTTGCTGTCTTTGCACATCTGTTCAGAACATGTCACCTCACTTTCCGTCCCAATGACAAATGTTTTTGGAAAAGTGGGGTTTTAATTGAAACAAGGATTGGTGATAAAGCATCAGTAGAGAGGAGATACCTTTTTCCCAAATTAAATCTAACAGGATAGAATTTTCCTTCCTAGGGGTAGATTTCCTCTCACTTCCTGTTTTCTCTTGCCGTTTGCAAGTAGGAGTCGTTTGTAAGTTGGATGTTTGAAAGTAGGGGCCTGCCGTATATACTCTGCAGAAATTTGCCCTATTAGATGTTGGTGTAGCCACAAGACTGGTGGGCACAGGAATGGGCCCTGCTGTGAGTTAATAGATCAAGATTTGTACTTGCATGCACCTGTTGAACCGGGCAGAAAAATTGGGCCTTTGGTGGTGGTGGTGGTGGTGGTGGACGGTGTTGCCACAAGACTGTAAGCCCTCACAGTTACTCTTGGTGGGTGCAGGAATGGGCCCTGCTGTGAGTTATTAGATCAAGATTTGTAATTGCATGCACCTGTTGAACAGGGCAGAAAAATTGGGCCTTTGGTGGTGGTGGTGGTGGTGGACGGTGTTGCCACAAGACTGTAGGCCCTCATAGTTACTCTTGGTGGGCGCAGGAATGGGCCCTGCTGTGAACTATTAGATCAAGATTTGTAATTACACGCCCCTGTTAAACAGGGGCTGAAAAATTGTGCCTTAGGCATTGGTGCTGGTGCCACAACACTGCAACCCCTCACAGATACTGTACTTGGAGCACAGCAGTCACACCTGTTGCGAAGCATCTTTTTAAAAAATTGTAATTACACGCCCCTGTTATACAGGGGCTGAAAAATTGTGCCTTAGGCACTGGTGCTGGTGCCACAACACTGCAACCCCTCACAGATACTGTACTCTGAGCACAGCAATGAGACCTGTTGCAAAGCATTGCCTAAAAATTGTAATTACACGCCCCAACAGGGGCTGAAAAATTGTGCCTTAGGCACTGGTGCTGGTGCCACAACACTGCAACCCCTCACAGATACTGTACTCTGAGCACAGCAGTCACACCTGTTGCGAAGCATCTTTTTAAAAAATTGTAATTACACGCCCCTGTTATACAGGGGCTGAAAAATTGTGCCTTAGGCACTGGTGTGGTGGCATGGATCATTGAGGAGGAGGAAGAGGATAGTCAGTGAACATAACAGGACAGTCACTCAGCATCAGCATAGGCAGTCTTGAAGGGATGTGACATTATAAATTATTCCGTTATATCCGCTTCAGGTGTCTGGTAGCTGGTGGTGATCCAAGACTGATTCATTTTTATGAAGGTCAGTCGATCAACCGAGTCGGTGGACAGGCGCACCCTATGATCGGTGACAAATCCTCCAGCAGCACTGAATGTGCGTTCGGAAAGAACGCTGGATGCAGGACAGGCCAGTAGCTCAATTGCATACTGTGCAAGCTCTGGCCAGTGATCCATCCTCAGGACCCAGTAAGCCAGAGGATTTTCGGTGGGAAAGGTGTCCAAGTCTGACCTTGCCCCTAGGTATTCCTGCACCATGTATATCAGACGCTGGCGATGGTTGCTGGAACCGATCATACCTTGGGGCTGCGGACTAAAATTGTCTGAACGCATCGGTCAGACGTCCACCTTCCCCACCGCTCCTTCTGCTACTGACCGAAGCCTCAGCAACTCGTCGTCCAGGACCAGGAGTTTGTAACCTCCCAGTTTCTGGGAACGCGTTGCACAGACCTTTCTGCAAGGCCTCCCTGAGATGTCTCATCCTCTGCTCCCTCTGCGACGGCAAGATAAGGTCCGCAACCTTACCCTTGTACCGTGGATCAAGGAGAGTGGCCAGCCAGTAATGGTCACTCTCCTTGATCCGAAGAACACGAGGATCCTTCCGCAGGCTTTGCAGGATCAGGGAGGCCATGCAGCGTAGGTTAGCTGAGGCATTCGGTCCGGAGTCTTCTGGGTCACTGAGGATGACATGATCGCCAGCCACCTCCTCCCAGCCACGTACAAGTCCACTGGTTTGTTGGGACTGTACATCATCCCTAAAAGACTGCTGCTGCTGATGCTGAGTGCCAGGCTCCACCTCCATGCTCACACAATCCTCCTCCTCCTCCTCCTCCTCCTCCTCTTCCTGTGTGATGGGTGGGACAGAAGGAACATTGTCTGGATAAAGGGGGCCTTGAGAGACAAGGAAGTCCTCCTCTTCCTGCCTCTGTTCTGCCTCAAGTGCCCTGTCCATTATCCCACGCAGCGTATGCTCCAACAGGTGGACAAGAGGTACAGTGTCACTGATGCATGCACTGTCACTGCTCACCATCCTCGTGGCCTCCTCAAATGGTGAGAGGACAGTGCATGCATCCCTGATCATGCTCCACTGGCGTGGGGAAAAAAAGCCAAGCTCCCCTGACCCTGTCCTGGTGCCGTAGTCGCAAAGGTACTCATTGATGGCCCTCTGCTGCGTGTGCAGTCGCTGCAGCATGGCCAACGTTGAGTTCCACCTGGTGGGCATGTCACATATTAGGCGGTTCTTGGGCAGGTTCAGCTCCTTTTGCAGCTCAGTCAGCCGAGCACTGGCATTATAAGATCGGCGGAAATGCACACAGACTTTCCTGGCCTGCCTCAGGACATCCTGTAAGCCTGGGAACCTGCCCAAGAACCGCTGCACCACCAGGTTGAGGACGTGAGCCATACAGGGCACATGGGTGAGCTGCCCCTGTCGCAGGGCGGAGAGGAGGTTGGTGCCATTATCAGAAACGACCATTCCTGGCTTAAGCTGGCGTGGCGTCAACCACCTCTCGGCCTGCCCCTGCAGAGCTGCCAGAACCTCTGGCCCAGTGTGGCTCCTGTCCCCCAAACACACCAGCGCAAGCACGGCATGGCATCTTTTTGCCTGCGTACTCGCGTAGCCCCTTGTACGCCTACGGAGCACCGCTGGTTCCGAGGACAGAGCACTCGAAGAGGACATGGAGGAAGAAGAAGAGGAGGGGGTGGAGGAGAGAGGTGTGTCACAACCAGTAGTAGCATTTTGGAGGCGTGGTGGCGGAACAACCTCCAACACTACTGCACCTTGTCCTGCATCCCTCCCAGCTGCCAATAGAGTGACCCAATGGGCCGTGAAAGAAAGATAACGTCCCTGTCCATGCCTGCTGGACCATGAGTCAGCGGTAATATGCACCTTACCGCTGACCGCCCTGTCCAGCGAGGCATGGACATTGCCTTCCACATGCCAGTAGAGAGACGGAATCGCCTTCCGTGAGAAAAAGTGGCGTTTGGGAACCTGCCACTGAGGAACCGCACATTGAACAAACTCACGGAAGGGGGCCGAGTCTATCAACTGAAAAGGCAGCAGTTGAAGTGCTAGCAATTTAGCCAAGCTAGCATTCAACCGCTGGGCATGTGGATGGCTGGGAGTATACTTCTTTCGACGGTCCAGCAGCTGGGGCAGGGAAATTTGCCTGCTACAATCGGACGTCGGTGTACTGCAAGTACTTGGTTGTGACACACCTAATTCTACACCTTCAGTCCTCTCAGAGCAGCTTTCAGAGAGGACTGAAGATATAGTGGGGATGGAGATCCCAGCTGATGAGGAGCAAGGAGAGGTCCGCTTTGTTCTTTGGTGTGGGTCTTTTATGTGTGCTTGCCAACGAGCTGCATGGCAGGTCGACATATGTCTGCTCATGCTTGTGGTGCCCAAGCGGCTGATGTTTTGGCCACGCGAGATACGCTTGAGACAAATATTGCAAATAGCAGTGGTGCGATCTGATGCACTCGTCTCAAAAAAGGCCCACACCAAAGAACTTTTGTGATAACGTGCAGAGGCAGCGCCCTGCACAGGCGGAGCTCTGCGGTGTGGTACAGTTGCTGTGCTGGCCTCTAGCTGGCCTCCAGGGGGCATCCTGCCTCGTTGGACATGTGACGCTGCATCCTCCTCCTCCTCCTCCTCTCTCCCTTCAGGCACCCACGTGGAGTCAGTGACCTCATCATCCCCTCCCTCTTCACCACTAGAGCAAACCTGGCAGTAAGCTGCAGCTGGTGGAACACTACTGCCAGATTGCTGTCCTTCAGCATCCCCTCTCTCTGCGCGCACACTACTGACTTCCTCAAGCTGGGTATCATCATCCGAGCCTTCGAATCGTTGGGCATCCTCCTGGAGCATGTACCCAACACTGTGCTCAAACAGTTCGGGGGACTCCTCAGGAGGACATGGTGGGTCTAGGGAAGGGGTGGCTGATGATGCCATTGAGTACGCGTTGGCAGCTGCTCTGCCAGTACCCTGAGCCTGGGTGAGAGAGGATGAGGAGGATGAGGAGGGCTTGGTCATCCATTCTACCAAGCCTTCGGCATGATGCGGCTCCACATGTCCAGCTGCCGAAAACAAAGACAAGCGTGTCCCATGGCCACGTGCTGATGACGATGCACGACCACGTCCACGGCCAGCACTGTTGTCTCTAGAAACAGAGCCTGCCTGCCCTGTGTTCTTGCCTCGGCACGCTCTGCCTCTCCTTGGCGGTCTTCCAGCCATTGTAGTCGGTAGTGTATATAGTATAAAAAATAGAACTCCTATGTGTGCTCACAACACACTGTAGGTCCTATGGGTGCTGACACTAACACACTATAGGTACTATGTGTGCTGCTGACAAGAAAATATAGGAGCTCTGTTTGCTGCCACTAACACACTAGAAGTCCTATGGGTGCTGCTGAGAAGAAAATATAGGAGCTCTGTGTGATGCCACTAACACACTAGAAGTCCTATGGGTGCTTCTGAGATGAAAATATAGGAGCTCTGTGTGATGCCACTAACACACTAGAAGTCCTATGGGTGCTGCTGAGAAGAAAATATAGGAGCTCTGTTTGCTGCCACTAACACACTAGAAGTCCTATGGGTGCTGCTGAGAAGAAAATATAGGAGCTCTGTGTGATGCCACTAACACACTAGAAGTCCTATGGGTGCTGCTGAGAAGAAAATATAGGAGCTCTGTTTGCTGCCACTAACACACTAGAAGTCCTATGGGTGCTGCTGAGAAGAAAATATAGGAGCTCTGTGTGATGCCACTAACACACTAGAAGTCCTATGGGTGCTGCTGAGAAGAAAATATAGGAGCTCTGTGTGATGCCACTAACACACTAGAAGTCCTATGGGTGCTTCTGAGATGAAAATATAGGAACTCTGTGTGATGCCACTAACACACTAGAAGTCCTATGGGTGCTGCTGAGAAGAAAATATAGGAGCTCTGTTTGCTGCCACTAACACACTAGAAGTCCTATGGGTGCTGCTGAGAAGAAAATATAGGAGCTCTGTGTGATGCCACTAACACACTAGAAGTCCTATGGGTGCTTCTGAGATGAAAATATAGGAGCTCTGTGTGATGCCACTAACACACTAGAAGTCCTATGGGTGCTGCTGAGAAGAAAATATAGGAGCTATGTGTGATGCCACTAACACACTAGAAGTCCTATGGGTGCTTCTGAGATGAAAATATAGGAACTCTGTGTGATGCCACTAACACACTAGAAGTCCTATGGGTGCTGCTGAGAAGAAAATATAGGAGCTCTGTTTGCTGCCACTAACACACTAGAAGTCCTATGGGTGCTTCTGAGAAGAAAATATAGGAGCTCTGTGTGATGCCACTAACACACTAGAAGTCCTATGGGTGCTGCTGAGAAGAAAATATAGGAGCTCTGTTTGCTGCCACTAACACACTAGAAGTCCTATGGGTGCTGCTGAGAAGAAAATATAGGAGCTCTGTGTGATGCCACTAACACACTAGAAGTCCTATGGGGGCTTCTGAGATGAAAATATAGGAGCTCTGTGTGATGCCACTAACACACTAGAAGTCCTATGGGTGCTGCTGAGAAGAAAATATAGGAGCTCTGTGTGATGCCACTAACACACTAGAAGTCCTATGGGTGCTTCTGAGATGAAAATATAGGAGCTCTGTGTGATGCCACTAACACACTAGAAGTCCTATGGGTGCTGCTGAGAAGAAAATATAGGAGCTCTGTTTGCTGCCACTAACACACTAGAAGTCCTATGGGTGCTGCTGAGAAGAAAATATAGGAGCTCTGTGTGATGCCACTAACACACTAGAAGTCCTATGGGTGCTGCTGAGAAGAAAATATAGGAGCTCTGTTTGCTGCCACTAACACACTAGAAGTCCTATGGGTGCTGCTGAGAAGAAAATATAGGAGCTCTGTGTGATGCCACTAACACACTAGAAGTCCTATGGGTGCTTCTGAGATGAAAATATAGGAGCTCTGTGTGATGCCACTAACACACTAGAAGTCCTATGGGTGCTGCTGAGAAGAAAATATAGGAGCTCTGTGTGATGCCACTAACACACTAGAAGTCCTATGGGTGCTTCTGAGATGAAAATATAGGAACTCTGTGTGATGCCACTAACACACTAGAAGTCCTATGGGTGCTGCTGAGAAGAAAATATAGGAGCTCTGTGTGATGCCACTAACACACTAGAAGTCCTATGGGTGCTTCTGAGATGAAAATATAGGAGCTCTGTGTGATGCCACTAACACACTAGAAGTCCTATGGGTGCTTCTGAGATGAAAATATAGGAGCTCTGTGTGATGCCACTAACACACTAGAAGTCCTATGGGTGCTTCTGAGATGAAAATATAGGAGCTCTGTGTGATGCCACTAACACACTAGAAGTCCTATGGGTGCTGCTGAGAAGAAAATATAGGAGCTCTGTGTGATGCCACTAACACACTAGAAGTCCTATGGGTGCTGCTGAGAAGAAAATATAGGAGCTCTGTTTGCTGCCACTAACACACTAGAAGTCCTATGGGTGCTGCTGAGAAGAAAATATAGGAGCTCTGTGTGATGCCACTAACACACTAGAAGTCCTATGGGTGCTTCTGAGATGAAAATATAGGAGCTCTGTGTGATGCCACTAACACACTAGAAGTCCTATGGGTGCTGCTGAGAAGAAAATATAGGAGCTCTGTGTGATGCCACTAACACACTAGAAGTCCTATGGGTGCTTCTGAGATGAAAATATTGGAACTCTGTGTGATGCCACTAACACACTAGAAGTCCTATGGGTGCTGCTGAGAAGAAAATATAGGAGCTCTGTTTGCTGCCACTAACACACTAGAAGTCCTATGGGTGCTTCTGAGAAGAAAATATAGGAGCTCTGTGTGATGCCACTAACACACTAGAAGTCCTATGGGTGCTTCTGAGATGAAAATATAGGAACTCTGTGTGATGCCACTAACACATTAGAAGTCCTATGGGTGCTGCTAAGAAGAAAATAGTAGGATTTTTAAAACAGCTTACCTGTAAAATCCTTTTCTTGGAGTACATCACGGGACACAGAGCGGCATAGTCATTACTATGTGGGTTATATAGAATTACCTTCAGGTGCTGGCACTGGCAACTTCCAAAACAGGAAGTACCCTCCCCTATATAAGCCCTTCCCATCCGGGAGTACCTCAGTTTTGTAGCAAAGCAATACGTGTCCCCAAAAGAGGGGTGGGAGCTCTGTGTCCCGTGATGTACTCCAAGAAAAGGATTTTACAGGTAAGCTGTTTTAAAAATCCTACTTTCTTGTTCATACATCACGGGACACAGAGCGGCATAGTCATTACTATGTGGGACGTCCCAAAGCAATGCCACATGAGGGGGGGGATACACCATACATAAGCTGGGCGCCATCAGGCATGAGGATCTTTTGCGGCCTGCAACACACTGCGCCCAAAGGCGACATCCTCCTGACTTCTAACGTCCACCTGGTAGAACCTAGTAAACGTGTGTACTGAAGACCATGTTGCGGCCTTACAAATTTGCGCCAGGGAGGCCTGGTGATGCACTGCCCATGAAGTTCCAACTGCTCTCGTGGAGTGCGCCCTAACTTTGAACGGAGGCGGTCTACTTCTCAAGCCATAGGCTTGTATTATGACCTGTCGAATCCACTTGGCTAAAGTAGATTTTGATGCTGCCTGACCCTTTCTGGGGCCTTCCGGCAGAACAAACAAAGAATCCGTTCTACGAATCTGAGCAGTGGCTTTTAGATAAGCTTTAACTGCTCTTACTACATCCAAAGAATGCAATAACTTTTCCTCTACCGAGCTTGGTTTGGGGAAAAAAGAAGGAAGAACCACATCCTGGTTCAACTGAAACCTCGATACCACCTTAGGAAGAAAGGCCGGGTGAGGACGTAATACTACTCTGTCCTTATGGATAACCAGATATGGCTCTTTACAGGACATGGCGGCTAATTCCGACACTCTTCTAGCCGAGCATATGGCTACTAAAAATATCAATTTCCTGGTGAGTAGAACCAAGGAAATGTGCCGCAAAGGTTCAAATGGCTGCTTCTGCAGAACCGACAGAACCAAATTTAGATCCCATGGGCATATGGGAGCCTTAATCGGTGAAATAATACGAGTCACACCTTGCATAAAGGATTTGACAAGTGAATGCATAGCCAGGGGCCTTTGAAATAGTATTGACAAGGCCGAAACCTGGCCCTTGATAGTACTTAAGGCAAACTTCCTGTCTACAGCCCACTGCAGGAAGTCCAGAATTCTGCCTATAACGTACTTACGTGGATGCCATTTTCTGGCCTCGCACCAAGTGATGTACGCCTTCCAAACTCTATAGTAGATCTGCCTGGATACAGGCTTCCTGGCATTGATTATAGTTGATACCACAGAGTTAGAGAGACCTCTCTTCTTTAGGATGTGGGATTCAATAGCCAGGCCGTTAAACTTAGAGTTAGTAAGGAAGGGTGGTATATCGGTCCTTGCGAAAGCAGGTCCGGACGACGTGGAAGGGTCCAAGGACTCCCCACAGACATTTTGATGATCTCCGCGTACCAGGCCCTTCGGGGCCACGCTGGAGCCACCAGGATCACCGGCTTCTTCTCCAACCTGACTCTGCGAAGGAGTCGAGGCAACAATTGTAGCGGAGGGAATGCATATATCAGTCTGAACTGATCCCAAGGGAACACCAGAGCATCCGAGCCGCAAGCGAGGGGATCCCTTGTCCGGGAGACAAATCTGTCCACCTTTGCGTTGAATCTGGATGCTAGCAGATCTACATCCGGTGTTCCCCACCGCTGACATATTGCTCGGAAGACCTCGGGATGAAGGGACCATTCCCCTGGGCATAACTGTTGGCGACTCAGAAAGTCCGCCTTCCAATTCTCCACCCCTGGAATGAAGACAGCTGATATACATGGGACATGCTTTTCTGCCCATTCCAGGATGTGACTTACTTCCCTCTGGGCTGCACGACTCCTGGTGCCTCCCTGATGATTGATATATGCCACTGCTGTGGCATTGTCTGATTGAATTCTGACAGGGGACCCTTGGAGTCTGGATGTCCAGGCTACTAGGGCGTACCGGGCTGCTCGTATCTCTAAGAGATTGATGGGCAGGGTTTTTACTACATTTGACCATCTGCCCTGGAGAGACCATTGCTCCAGTACTGCCCCCCAGCCTATAAGGCTGGCATCTGTAGTGACCACCTTCCAAGATATCGGGCTGAAGGGTTTTCCCTTCTGGAGATTCTGGGGGATCAACCACCAGCAGAGACTCTTCCGAACGGAAGGGGACAAAGCCATCGGGAAGTCTAGAGCCTGAACTTTTCCGTTCCAGGCTGACAATATGGCCCTTTGTAAATTCCTTGAGTGGAATTGGGCGTATGGCACAGCTTCGAATGATGCTACCATCTTTCCTAGCAGCCTCATGCACAGGCGTATGGACGGCTGTCTTTTTGTACAAAGCAGACGGACCAAGGCCCTCAAAGAGGATACCTTGTCTAGAGGTAAGAAAATCTTCCTCTGGTCTGAATCCAGCCGTAGCCCTAGATATACCAGGTTTTTCACTGGCTGTAGGGCTGACTTGTCCAGGTTGATGATCCAACCGTGAGACTCTAGATACTTGATTGTATCGACAATTACCACTTCTAGCTTGGCAACTGAGTGGTCCATCAACAACAGGTCGTCTAGGTATGCCATTATCGTTACACCCCGTGTTCTTAGATCGGCCAACAGTGGGGCCAGAATTTTTGTGAACACTCGTGGTGCTGTGGCCAGACCGAATGGTAAGGCTCTGAACTGAAAATGGCGCCCTTCTACTGCAAAACGTAGGAATTTTTGATGACCTGGAAAGATGGGAACATGCAAGTAAGCATCTTTGATGTCGATCGAGGCTAACCATTCCTCCCCTTGTAGGGCAGCGGTGACCGATCGGATCGACTCCATCCGGAAAGACCGGACGTTTAGAAATTTGTTTAGACTCTTTAGGTCCAATATGGGTCTTATGTCCCCGTTTGGCTTCGGGACTGTGAAAAGGTTTGAGTAGAAACCCAACCTCCACTCTTCCATAGGAACCTCCATAATTACTCCTTGGAGCAATAGTTGTTCTAACGCCAATAGGAGAGACCCTCTTTTCAGAGGGTCTCTTGGCATGCCTGACCACATAAAATGGGACGGAGGAGACTCTTTTAACTCCAACTTGTATCCCAGAGTTACTGCGGAGAGCACCCATCTGTCTTTGATCGTCTCCCGCCAGGTCTCTGCGAACAACTGAAGTCTTCCCCCCACCCGTTTGAGTGGGGGCAGCCCTTCATAGGCTTGACTTGGAGGCTGGTTTAGTACCTCTTCGGATCCAGGGCTTTTTATTACCCTGTGGCTGTCCCTGATTTTTACCTCCTGAGTTTGACCGAGGAGGCCGTCGGAACTGCTTAGTAGCAGACGTCGCAGGGTTAGGAGAGGTAGTCCTCTTAAAAGATGGACCCCTAGACCTCTTTTTACTCGGTAAGAGAGTACTTTTACCACTGGAAATCTTCTGGATATACTTATCCAGGTCTTCGCCAAAAAGGCGTTCCCCATGAAATGGGAAGCTAACTAAGAGCTTCTTACAGGGAGCTTCAGCAGACCAGTTTTTGAGCCACAGAAGCCTACGCATATGTACCAAAGACAGCGTGAGGCGGGAGGCCTGATGGATAGAATCCTTGATGGCGTCAACCGCAAAGCATAATGCTCTAGGCAGATCAGCCAGAGCCTGGGCCTGCTGGTCTGGCAAATCCCTCAGGACCATTTTCATTTGATCCTTTAAAGCTTGGCAGACCCCAATAGCTGCCACTGCTGGCTGTGTAACAGCCCCTGCTGTGGAAAAAGCAGATTTTAATAAAGATTCCAATTTTTTATCCACTGGATCTTTGAACATTTGAACATTATCTACTGGACATGTCAGTGATTTGTTCACAGAAGAGATGGCTGCATCCACCGTAGGAACATTCCATCTCTGGGTGAACTTTTCCTCCATGGGATAGATCACCGGAAATTTCTTAGGCGGAACAAATAGTTTATCAGGATGTTCCCAGTCCTGGTATATAAGTCCTTCCAATAATGGATGTATTGGAAAGGAGCAATTAATCTGGGGAGCTTTTAGCGACCCCAATGAGGAGACAGCAGTAGTTGATGGTTCAACAAGAGGCATTTTAAATGCAGATCGAACCATGTCAGTTAGGGTCTGGACCCACAATCTTTCAGTCTGTGATGCTGAAAATGGTTCATCTACTGTCGATTCCTCAAAAACAGAGCTAACCTCCTCCTGATCCCCTTCAGGTAGGTCGGTCCCTTCCTGGGACTGTTGCTCTGCCAACAGGCACTCTAATGGAGGTGATGGAGATCTGGCGCGCTTTCTTTCCTGTAGAGAAGAAGCGATCAATGCAGCCAATCTCTGCTCCAATCCCTCCAGAGTTGAGGAAAAAACCTCCTCTGTTATATATGCAGGAGCAGGTGGACTGAGGACAGCCGCAGTACCTGGCACTCCCGGGGGTTCCTTATGGGTATTAACCTCTGATTTCTCAGGGGAGGAGGGTGCAGATGACTGCTCCAGATCCTCAGAGCCCGATGGAGACCCCCTACACTTCCTGAGAGGTATATCTCGGAGTTTTTTAGGCGGCATATTCCTTAGTTCAAAGCTGAGGTATTCCAGCCGCAATACACCCCTTACTGAAATAGTCTAATGCAATTTGCTGCTATGTACATCAGTGGGTGTCTACTAATGCGTCTTTCTGGGGATGCCTGTATCAACCGCCCGCTGTAAGCCCCTATACCATGCTACCAGCTCCTTTTCATGCTCTGTGTCCATAGCAAGCAGCGTGGACTGAGTCCTTTTATCTTGCTGGGACGCCCGCACATGCGCAGAAGCGCTGGGCGCACAGAGCGCGTCATCCGCCAGGCTCCGCCCCCTTTTTTGAAGCTAAACCTTATAAAAGGAAAGCATGTGTGCGCGCGCGCGCGTGCACGTGTGCGCTCTTGGCGCCATGTAGGGAGAGGAGCCAGGGTCCCTGTTTCACCAGGACTCGGGGATGGAAGGAAACTACTTGGCAGCATGACAGAGGAATGCAGCTTCCCTGATAGAGAGCTCACTCATCTGCCTGGACTTTCACCATGGAAGGAATAGTCCCAAGAAAAAAGACGTTCCACAGCGGCCTCTAGTGGACAAACACAGGTACCGCACCTTTGTCTTTTTTTTTTTTTTTTAAAACCTCCTTTATGAAAAAACATTTCCAGGTTTACAGTCTTTTTAAAACTTCCCTTATGAAAAAACATTTCTAGGATTTCTTAGGCATATACAGCTATTAGCGGGAATACCCTTTAGGTAACAGGCAGAAAGACATATTAGGCTTGGGGGTCCCCTCAATAGAACCAAGTTCCTGAGGGGCCCCCACTTACCTTTTCCCCGCCGCAGGACTTTGTTTGGTCCACAGAAGCCCAAACTTCACCTCTCACGGCAGGCATTGTACTAGACCTTCAGGGACCGGGTTCCCAAGGATTCCACTCCCCTGGACCTGTATAGCACCCTGCACAGATAGCCTCTTGGTTTTGGGTATGACCAGAGCTCTGGATCCCAGGGTCCAGCCCTCCTAAGAGAGGCATTACAGGCAAAACCCTGCTCTTCTCTGCAAGGCCCGGGTACCGACCGTTTAGCTATGAAGCTTTTTTGGTCGGATCCGGAATAGCTTGCTAAGGCCCAGAGAACCTGTACACAAGCCCAGATGAATACATGTTAACCTTGGCCAACACCTTAGACACTGGCAAAAAACTGAGGTACTCCCGGATGGGAGGGGCTTATATAGGGGAGGGTACTTCCTGTTTTGGAAGTTGCCAGTGCCAGCACCTGAAGGTAATTCTATATAACCCACATAGTAATGACTATGCCGCTCTGTGTCCCGTGATGTATGAACAAGAAATAGGAGCTCTGTTTGCTGCCACTAACACACTAGAAGTCCTATGGGTGCTTCTGAGAAGAAAATATAGGAGCTCTGTGTGATGCCACTAACACACTAGAAGTCCTATGGGTGCTTCTGAGATGAAAATATAGGAACTCTGTGTGATGCCACTAACACATTAGAAGTCCTATGGGTGCCGCTGAGAAGAAAATATAGGAGCTCTGTTTGCTGCCACTAACACACTAGAAGTCCTATGGGTGCTGCTGAGAAGAAAATATAGGAGCTCTGTGTGATGCCACTAACACACTAGAAGTCCTATGGGTGCTGCTGAGAAGAAAATATAGAAGCTCTGTTTGCTGCCACTAACACACTAGAAGTCCTATGGGTGCTTCTGAGATGAAAATATAGGAGCTCTGTGTGATGCCACTAACACACTAGAAGTCCTATGGGTGCTGCTGAGAAGAAAATATAGGAGCTCTGTTTGCTGCCACTAACACACTAGAAGTCCTATGGGTGCTGCTGAGAAGAAAATATAGGAGCTCTGTGTGATGCCACTAACACACTAGAAGTCCTATGGGTGCTGCTGAGAAGAAAATATAGGAGCTCTGTTTGCTGCCACTAACACACTAGAAGTCCTATGGGTGCTGCTGAGAAGAAAATATAGGAGCTCTGTGTGATGCCACTAACACACTAGAAGTCCTATGGGTGCTTCTGAGATGAAAATATAGGAGCTCTGTGTGATGCCACTAACACACTAGAAGTCCTATGGGTGCTGCTGAGAAGAAAATATAGGAGCTCTGTGTGATGCCACTAACACACTAGAAGTCCTATGGGTGCTTCTGAGATGAAAATATAGGAACTCTGTGTGATGCCACTAACACATTAGAAGTCCTATGGGTGCTGCTAAGAAGAAAATATAGGAGCTCTGTTTGCTGCCACTAACACACTAGAAGTCCTATGGGTGCTTCTGAGAAGAAAATATAGGAGCTCTGTGTGATGCCACTAACACACTAGAAGTCCTATGGGTGCTTCTGAGATGAAAATATAGGAACTCTGTGTGATGCCACTAACACATTAGAAGTCCTATGGGTGCTGCTGAGAAGAAAATATAGGAGCTCTGTGTGATGCCACTAACACACTAGAAGTCCTATGGGTGCTGCTGAGATGAAAATATAGGAGCTCTGTTTGCTGCCACTAACACACTAGAAGTCCTATGGGTGCTGCTGAGAAGAAAATATAGGAGCTCTGTTTGCTGCCACTAACACACTAGAAGTCCTATGGGTGCTGCTGAGAAGAAAATATAGGAGCTCTGTTTGCTGCCACTAACACACTAGAAGTCCTATGGGTGCTGCTGAGAAGAAAATATAGGAGCTCTGTGTGATGCCACTAACACACTAGAAGTCCTATGGGTGCTGCTGAGAAGAAAATATAGGAGCTCTGTTTGCTGCCACTAACACACTAGAAGTCCTATGGGTGCTGCTGAGAAGAAAATATAGGAGCTCTGTGTGATGCCACTAACACACTAGAAGTCCTATGGGTGCTGCTGAGAAGAAAATATAGGAGCTCTGTTTGCTGCCACTAACACACTAGAAGTCCTATGGGTGCTGCTGAGAAGAAAATATAGGAGCTCTGTTTGCTGCCACTAACACACTAGAAGTCCTATGGGTGCTGCTGAGAAGAAAATATAGGAGCTCTGTTTGCTGCCACTAACACACTAGAAGTCCTATGGGTGCTGCTGAGAAGAAAATATAGGAGCTCTGTGTGATGCCACTAACACACTAGAAGTCCTATGGGTGCTGCTGAGAAGAAAATATAGGAGCTCTGTTTGCTGCCACTAACACACTAGAAGTCCTATGGGTGCTGCTGAGAAGAAAATATAGGAGCTCTGTTTGCTGCCACTAACACACTAGAAGTCCTATGGGTGCTGCTGAGATGAAAATATAGGAACTCTGTGTGATGCCACTAACACACTAGAAGTCCTATGGGTGCTGCTGAGAAGAAAATATAGGAGCTCTGTTTGCTGCCACTAACACACTAGAAGTCCTATGGGTGCTGCTGAGAAGAAAATATAGGAGCTCTGTTTGCTGCCACTAACACACTAGAAGTCCTATGGGTGCTGTTGGGGTGCAATGCTGTGCTAACAGCACTGCGGTTGGTACTACTGCAATACTGTACTAACAGTAAGCACGCACCAGACTAATCCCCAGCAGCAGCTAATAACACGCTAACTGTGCAATCAGCAGCAATGAACGATCAATGACTTAGGTAGCAATGGTTTAGCAAAGAAATAGCCAATGGTTTAGCAAAGAAGAGCAAATCTTTCAGTATCAAGCAAAGACAGAATCAGCAGACTGATCTCTCCTAAAGCCGGAACTCATGTGACCGGGGCCGATGGCGTGGCGGCCTTTTAAATGGTGGGGCGTGTACTAAAGCCCCTGAGCTGTAATTGGCTACAGGCGTCCTGCCTGTAGCCAATTATTGCTCTCCGAGTTTCGGGCGCTGTGATTGGCCAAGCATGCGGGGTCACAGTGCATGCTTGGCCAATCATCAGCCAGCAATGCACTGCGCTGGCCGCGCCGGCCGCAATGCATTGCGGGGCCGCTCGCATCACACGAATGTGATGCGAACGGCCCAAATAGTTCTGGGCTCGACGAGCGAGCGAACGCCCGGTGCTCGATTCGAACATGGGTTCGAATCGAGCACCGGGCCCATCCCTACTCTCCATGCCAATATCACACTGCAAATAGCCATGACTATTGTATAACAGATGTATTATGACCTGCCATACCACATTCTACCCCATAACCTTACTTATACCTAATACATGAGACCACACATTCAGTTTGGAGATAAACATGGCTGGAGCAGCCTCCTTTATTTAAAAAGTTACACCAGTTATCAAAACATCAAACATAGGAGAAAGGGAGCCGCTCAGGTGTGGAAATCCTTCAAATCACCTCCTCCCAGCAGCCGAGGGTGCAAGCAATGCTATTGACAGCAAACAGGAACGAACAAGTCTAATGGACTGCAGCACTCCAAAAAATAAAAGCCTTTATTTTAAAATAAGGAATCCAAAATACATGCTATACATCACGGCACACAGGTCAAAAAAATCTGGCTAACATGTTTCGCACTATGCTAGTGCTTATTCATAGCTACCTAATGCACAAAACTTAAACCAATATATACCCTAAAAGAAAAGGGATCATGTGATCCAGTACCATGTGAAAACAATTATTCAATGATCTACTTGTAAGTGAGTGATTCTAGTGAGCAGTGTGATCATCCGATCACTGTGATAAGAGAGGAGAGAATCATTCTCAAAAAATCATTGAAGAAAAAAAGTATGTGTGAAGGATATGTGTGTGTGAATAAAATCATGTAAATAATAATAAAATGTGATATAATCATATCAGGATGTAATAAACACTTAAATAGGAATGGAATTAGTAAGATAGAATAAAGTCAAAATGGTCTGTGATGTGTGTGGCCAAGATCAATTATATATATGAAAATTATATATGGGAACTACGAAGGAAAGAACAGGTGACTGCTGGACGTGAAACCACCAGGACATGAAAATTATGTACCGTAAGTAATTTTAGTCCAATTGGAAAGCAAGAGTGAGAGTTAATCAAGTTAGGCTGGATAAACAAGAACAAAAGCGTGAAAACATAAAAAATAATACGTGAGTATATGTTTTGTGATATAATAAATATATTAAAGATGGTAAACGCAATGGACATGACAGCGATATAAGTAAATTAGTTTGGTAAGGTGCGTTGTAAACCATACAATGCTACGCATGTAAACTGTAATAGCGTTTAATATATATATTTAATATATATATATATATATTATTTGTTACTTTATTTTTGTGTGGACGTGTCAGTGCAATCAATCTATCAGTGTGTTGTTCTTGATCTTGATGGCCTAAACACATTCCTATTTTTATGTTATTTGTTTTAAATAATAGACTGTTTGTCTATTATATCATCATTATTATTATTATTGTGTATATATTAATTGCATTACTTCAATATGACCTACACTTAGAATAATCTACTGACGAGCGACAGCCAATGGCACGAGTTTAATCGTTTCCCGTGCATACATGCACATTGATTGTGCATGTTGCATATGCTCAATACCGGCTTGGTGCGCTGCACATGGGACACACATTCATGCATGGTAAAAACCACAACACAATACAAGTCCAATTAATCAATTTAAATAAAAGTCCTTTATTCACAGTTAATATATACACAATAATAATAATAATAATGATATAATAGACAAACAGTCTATTATTTAAAACAAATAACATAAAAATAGGAATGTGTTTAGGCCATCAAGATCAAGAACAACACAATGATAGATTGATTGCACTGACACGTCCACACAAAAATAAAGTAACAAATAATATATATATTAAACGCTATTACATAAGAATGCTGTAGTTTACATGCGTAGCATCGTATGGTTTACAACGCACCTTACCAAACTAATTTACTTATATCGCTGTCATGTCCATTGCGTTTACCATCTTTAATATATTTAATATATCACAAAACATATACTCACATATTATTTTTTATGTTTTCACGTTTTTGTTCTTGTTTATCCAGCCTAACTTGATTAACTCTCATTCTTGCTTTCCAATGGGACTAAAATTACTTACATAATTTTCATGTCCTGGTGGTTTCACGTCCAGCAGTCACCTGTTCTTTCCTTTGTTGTTCCCATATATAATTTTCATATATATAATTGATCTTGGCCACACACATCACAGACCATTTTGACTTTATTCTATCTTACTAATTCCATTCCTATTTTAGTGTTTATTACATCCTGATATGATTAGATCACATTTTATTATTATTTACATGATTTTATTCACACACACACACACACACATATCCTTCACACATACTTTTTTTCTTCATTGATTTTTTGAGAATGATTCTCTCCTCTCTTATCACAGTGATCGGATGATCACACTGCTTCCCTAGAATCACTCACTTACAAGTAGATCATTGAATAATTGTTTTCACATGGTGCTGGATCACATGATCCCTTTTCTTTTAGGGTATATATTGGTTTAATTTTTGTGCATTAGGTAGTGTGACAGCAGGAAGGTAAAGTCACCTGGTTGCATCCAGGGGGGTAGATATATTTCGCCCAGATTCAGGCTTTACGCCGACTTATACAACTAGGTGGAGAGTTGTATAAGCCCAGCTAAGGCTAGTGGGCTCATGGATGACTCATATGTCTAGGGAGAGTGTGGGGCGTCGTGCAGACAGGGAGTTGATGAGACCAGCTGAAGCTTGTCAGCTCATTTAGGCCTCTATAAGAACTCCCAGCTTCATTAGATGTTAGCTCATGCCTGGAACCAGACCTGTGTGGACTGTCTAGGGAGAGTGAACCCCTGTGCGGTGAGACAAAGCCTGTGTGGCTATTTGCTTGGACATTTAAAACCAGGGACTTAGGGACTAGGACAGCACTAGGCTGATCCCAGTTGTTAGTTAGGAAACCTGTATGTTTAGTCAGAGGTCAAGTTGACCAGGATTTATTTTATTTATGTTTCTTTTGCTTTGCTGTGTTTTGTCACTGTAAATAGAAAATAAACCGCACCTTTTTGATTTTGAAAACCACAACCTCCGTTTGCTGGGCCTGTTTTTGTCTGGGGAGCCCATCCCGGGGGTCACACACACCCGCTGCCGAGCTAACCCCCTCACAGTTGGTGGAGAATGCGGGCAGTTTTTTTTTAAGCCAGCATGGAGGAGATACTGAAACAGCTGGCTCTAGCAAATGCCAATCAACAGCAGACAAATGCAGGTTTGCAAAGGAGCCTTGCAGCCCAGCAGCAAGCTCATCAACAGAGCCTTGCAGCCCAGCAGCAAGCTCACCAACAGAGTCTGGAAGCTCAGCAACAAGCCCAGCAGCAATCTGAGGCCCGCTTCATAGACCTGTTACAGAAGCAAGAGCAGAGACTACAACAAATGGAAGCAGTAATGCAGCAACGTCCGCAGACCAGTGAGGAAAGCCGTCCCACTAATACCGCGTCCTTTGGGGTGAGTCGTTTATTGACAAAAATGACTGGAGAGGATGATCCAGAGGTATTTTTGACCACATTTGAAAGGACCGCTGAAAGAGAAAAGTGGCCTGAGGAGCAGTGGGCTGGACTGGTGGCTCCTCTGTTAACTGGTGAATCGCAGAAAGCTTACTATGACCTAGAGCCTAACCAAGCAAAAGACTATGTGATGCTAAAAGCTGAAATTTTGGCAAGGCTGGGTGTCACCCAGGCTGTCCGGGCTCAGCGTGTGCATAACTGGACTTTCCAGCTTGGAAAACCCCCCAGGTCTCAAATGTATGATCTCATTCACCTGAGCAGAAAGTGGCTACAGCCAGAGACTTTGTCCGCACCAAAGATTGTGGAACGTGTTGTAATGGATCGGTTTTTGAGAGCTCTTCCTACTGCCATCCAAAAGTGGGTAAGCCATGGAGACCCAGAAACGGCCGGTAAACTTGTGGATCGGGTAGAGAGATACTTGGCTGCAGAGAACCTGACGGCCTCTTCCAGAGACACTCGGACTTTCCACCCTAAGACCAGACCATCCCCAGGGGCGGATAAGAGGATTCCAAGGGGTGAGGGTGGAGAGAGTGAGAGGGTGGGAGCTCTACCCCAAGTTTGGCGAGAACAGCCTGGGAAATCAGCGGCTCAAGAGGCGGCAAGAAGGATCGTTTGCTACCGCTGCCGGCAAGCGGGACATATTGCAGCCAATTGCCCGGTTGTGGAGGAACCCATGCAGTGTGACTTTCTGACGGGCAGACGTCAGTCGCTGTGTGCGACAGTCGCATGCACTGCCATTCGAGGAACTGAGAAACATTTATGCAAAATGTGTGTTAATGGTAGAAATGTTGTGGTATTGCTGGATTCAGGTAGCCTTGTGACCCTGATAAAGGCTGAGTTAGTTAAAACAGAGGTCTTTGGGAATAGCAAGGTAGCTGTTATTTGTGTGCATGGGGACACCCGAGAGTATCCAGTGACTACAGTGTGTTTCGAGACCCCCAAAGGTACCCTCTCTCATCCAGTGGGCTTAGTATCTCAGTTACCGCATGACGCCATTGTGGGAAGGGATTTTCCAAAGTTCTGGGAACTGTGGGATGATCCTGAGCCCCCCACTGGTGCCCCTATGTACCAGGAATGTGATAGCCAGAACTCCCCTGAGAGTGGTGAGGACTCTCCGGAATTTCCCTTATCAGTATTGGCAGGGGAGACTCAAGAAACTGGAGAGGAGCCCACCTCCTCAGACGAAAACCTACCGTCTGTGGAGTTTTCTGATCTTGAGGTTCACAGGGAAAACTTTGCCACAGAACAGTTGAAAGACCCCGCCCTAATAAAGGCACGGGAAAACGTAGTGAAAATAGATGGCGAGTTAGTGAACCCAGATAATACCTGCACTTACCCATACTTCAGCGTAGAGAAGGACCTACTGTATCGGGTGGCAAAAAGGGCAGAAGAAACCGTTGAGCAGCTTGTGGTGCCCAAACCTTACAGGAAGTTGGTGTTGGAGTTGGCCCATGGGCACATTCTTGGAGGTCATCTGGGGACAGAGAAAACCAGAGAGAGGGTATTACAGAGATTCTATTGGCCGGGGGTGATGAAGGACATAGAAAATTATTGTTCCTCCTGCCCTGTGTGTCAGAGGTCGGCCCCGATGCCACATTTCCGTAGCCCGCTGGTCCCTCTACCCATCATTGAGGTCCCGTTTGAGAGGATCGCCATGGATTTGGTAGGGCCTATAATCAAGTCCGCTAGGGGGCACCAGTACATATTAGTTATAATGGACTATGCCACCCGTTATCCAGAAGCGATCCCTCTCCGAAATACCTCGGCCAAAACCATAGCCAAAGAGCTATCTCTTGTGTTTAGCCGGGTGGGTATTTGTAAAGAACTGCTTACGGACCAAGGTACACCCTTTATGTCCCGGGTTATGAAGGAGCTGTGTAAATTGTTCAAAGTGACGCAATTACGTACATCTGTGTATCACCCCCAAACCGATGGGCTGGTTGAAAGATTCAACAAAACCCTAAAACAAATGTTGAAGAAAGTGGTGGATAGAGATGGAAAGGATTGGGACTGTCTACTTCCTTATCTGATGTTTGCTATTAGGGAGGTGCCCCAATCCTCTACGGGATTCTCCCCCTTTGAGTTACTGTATGGGAGACACCCAAGAGGGCTGTTGGATATTGCCAAGGAAACTTGGGAAAGTGAGAGTTCTCCCCACAGGAGTGTGATTGAGCATGTCGCCCTGATGCAAGACCGAATTGCACAGGTAATGCCCATCGTGAAGGAACATTTGGCCCAAGCGCAGTTAGCACAGCAGAGAGTGTACAACCGTGGAGCCAAGACCCGTACCTTTTCCCCGGGGGATAGGATACTGGTACTTGTCCCTACGGTTGAAAGTAAATTCCTTGCCAAATGGCAAGGCCCCTATGAGATAATGGAAAAAGTGAGCGAAGTGAATTACAAGGTCAGACAACCAGGAAGGCGAAAGCCCGAACAGATCTATCACGTTAATCTGTTGAAAGCCTGGAGGGATAGAGAGTCCCTAGTCGCAGACACTTGGTCACCAGCTCAAACTGGTTGCGTGATTCCTGAGGTTGGAATAGCAGCCACCTTGTCACAACCCCAACAACAGGAGGTTAAGGAGTTTGTGCTTCGCAACAAGGAGGTATTCTCTGAGCTGCCGGGACAAACATCTGGGGTAGAGCATGACATCATTACCCCGCCCGGTGAAAGGGTGAAGTTAAAACCCTATCGGATCCCAGAGGCCCGACGGGAGGCAATACGGGAGGAAGTACAGAAAATGCTGAACTTAGGGGTGATAGAGGAGTCCCAAAGTGATTGGTCTAGTCCCATTGTGTTGGTGCCTAAACCGGATGGGAGCTGGCGATTTTGTAACGATTTTCGTCAGTTGAACAAAGTTACAAAATTTGACACCTACCCCATGCCACGTATAGATGAGTTGATCGACCGGCTGGGAACAGCCCGATACATGACGACTCTTGACCTCACAAAAGGGTATTGGCAAATCCCCCTGGCCAAGTCGGCCAAAGAGAAAACCGCATTTGTAACCCCAGACGGGGCGTTCCAATATAAAAGAATGCCGTTCGGGTTACAGAATGCGCCGGCCACATTCCAGCGGAAAATGGACCAGATGCTGAGGCCCCATCGGGAGTATGCTGCGGCTTACCTGGATGACGTAATTGTCCATAGCACAGATTGGGCCTCACATCTGCCAAAAGTGCAAGCAGTCCTGGACTCTGTTCGGGAAGCAGGGTTTACGGCTAACCCCAAGAAGTGTACCATTGGGCAGGAGGAGGCCAAATATCTTGGGTACACCATTGGGAGGGGAGTAATAAAACCCCAACTCAACAAAGTCGAGGCCATCCAGAGTTGGCCACGTCCCAACAGCAAGAAGCAGGTACGAGCCTTTCTGGGAATCGCTGGGTATTATCGGCGATTCATTCCCCACTTTGCTTCTAAGGCTGTGCCCCTAACCAACCTGACGAAGGGGAAAGGGTCGGTCATGATTAAATGGACCCCCGAGGCTGAGGCAGCATTCCAATTCTTGAAACAAGCCTTATGTAGCCAGCCAGTGTTGTACTCACCCGACTTCTCTAAAGACTTTGTCGTACAAAGTGATGCGTCAGATGTGGGGTTAGGAGCAGTATTGTCCCAGGTCTGGAACGGGGAAGAGCACCCAGTCATTTACCTCAGCAGGAAGTTGAAGTCCCATGAGGTAAATTACGCCACCGTTGAAAAGGAGTGTTTAGCGGTGAAGTGGGCTCTAGATTCCCTTCGGTACTACCTGCTAGGTAGGCACTTTGACATGGTTACGGATCACGCTCCGTTAAAGTGGATGGCTCAAAACAAGGAAACAAATAGAAGAGTGAATAGGTGGTTCCTGGCCCTCCAGGAATTCAACTTCACAGTAAAGCATCGCCCTGGCGTTCAAATGGGGAATGTGGATGCTTTGTCTCGAGTACATGAATGCCTGATTGCTGGTGTTCCAACCCTGAGGTTAAAACAAGAGGGGGGGTATGTGACAGCAGGAAGGTAAAGTCACCTGGTTGCATCCAGGGGGGTAGATATATTTCGCCCAGATTCAGGCTTTACGCCGACTTATACAACTAGGTGGAGAGTTGTATAAGCCCAGCTAAGGCTAGTGGGCTCATGGATGACTCATATGTCTAGGGAGAGTGTGGGGCGTCGTGCAGACAGGGAGTTGATGAGACCAGCTGAAGCTTGTCAGCTCATTTAGGCCTCTATAAGAACTCCCAGCTTCATTAGATGTTAGCTCATGCCTGGAACCAGACCTGTGTGGACTGTCTAGGGAGAGTGAACCCCTGTGCGGTGAGACAAAGCCTGTGTGGCTATTTGCTTGGACATTTAAAACCAGGGACTTAGGGACTAGGACAGCACTAGGCTGATCCCAGTTGTTAGTTAGGAAACCTGTATGTTTAGTCAGAGGTCAAGTTGACCAGGATTTATTTTATTTATGTTTCTTTTGCTTTGCTGTGTTTTGTCACTGTAAATAGAAAATAAACCGCACCTTTTTGATTTTGAAAACCACAACCTCCGTTTGCTGGGCCTGTTTTTGTCTGGGGAGCCCATCCCGGGGGTCACACACACCCGCTGCCGAGCTAACCCCCTCACAGTAGCTATGAATAAGCACTAGCATAGTGCGAAACATGTTAGCCGGATTATTTTGACCTGTGTGCCGTGATGTATAGCATGTATTTTGGATTCCTTATTTTAAAATAAAGGCTTTTATTTTTTGGAGTGCTGCAGTCCAGAAGACTTGTTCGTTCCTGTTAACCATCAAACATAATCTGAACCCCATGTTCTCCTAACATTGCCTCCTAGCGTTGGTCTTTGCAGGGACCTCCAATTACCATAATAATAATAATAATAATAATAATAATAATAAACATAACAATAACAAACCCACCTGACACTGCGGTACCTTCAACTGGTCATAGGCCCCAAGCCGACCAGCTGCTCAGAGACGACCACTGACCGCAGTGCCCCCATTATCAAACTATTCTAGCTAAACCACTGTTAGCTGGAATCCACCCTCAGAACCCATACCACCGATAGGTCTTGACCACTTGCTTTTTTGAGGTATCTTCATTCCCCCACAAAGACCAAACACCCGTCACAGCACCAAAGGGGAACTCCTTCCCCTTTGGTGCCCCTTCAAACCCTCAGGGCTCGTTGAATGCCAGCCTGGAGACCCAAGGCCCACAAGTCTGTCCCCACCTCGTTCAAGTGGACCCCATCACCCCGTAAATATCGCCATGTGTCCACCTCCAGCTCCATGTGCCTTACCACCAACCCTCCATTTTTTACTACAAACCTCCCTACATCCCGGTTAATTTTTCTGTGAGCCCTGTTGATGCCCTCCACGGACCTTGCCCCCCTCCAGGCAGTCCGTGCAACCATATCAGACCACACAATGATCATGTCCGCAGAAAATCAAATTTTATGTCCCTCGACACATCCAACATGGACCTCATTCCCAGATCATTGCCACCTACGTGCAATATTAAAACTTCAGGTGGCCTGTCCAACCTAGCAAAACGGTGCACTTCAGGAACCATTCTGCTCCACAGCATACCAGGAACTCCCAGCCAGCGGACGCATGCCTCATGTCTCGGGAACCCCAGCTGCCGACCTTCAGGCCTAACGTCAGCCCTCTTAGACCCCAGAACACAAACGAATGGCCCAGTATCCAGACCAAACCTTGCATCCCGCCTGAAAATAAAAGAAGAAAGCAACAACTGCCATCAACCCCTGAACAAACATAAACACAGACATAGACAACCACCCCATGCAGTTTACTCTTTTTATGCCAACCCCACCAGTAACTGAGGGCGGACATACAGCTGGAATCGTCTAGACTCCCACAGGCCTATCCTCTTAACCGCCTCCTCATCTATTCCACACCTGGCCGCCTCAGTAGTCGCCCCAATCCGGAAAGAGTGAGAGGAGAATTCCTTATCCTGGAGCCCCAAAGCCCGAACACACTTTCTAAATACAGCAATAAACTGATATCTGGAAAGAGGGGTCCCGTCCGCGTGTATCAGGAATAAACCCACGATGGGTGGGCGAGCCTCTAAGTAACCCTTCACCGCCCCTACTGGGCACAACTGAGAACCTCGAACCGGGAAAACTTGTACCAACTTACCTTTTCCCATCTGGTCCGTCTTAGATTTCCTGAGCACCAATGACACTCCTTCCTCCGTCAACCCCACTTCACTGTCCAGCAAACCCCCGTGTACCGCTTTGGATGGGCTAACCAACTCACCTATCCGAAATGCTCCAAAAAACGCTAAGGAAAACGCCACCTTGAACAGCAAGACTTCATACCCAGACGAGCACAAACCCGTCAACTGCCCCATGATACCTCCCAAAAAGGCAAACAAGAGGGGCCACCTGCCGTCTTTCTTCTGTCCCCCCATCCATAGCCCTTGAATGCCTGTGGCACCCAAAAATCCTTAGTAAAATCAGGACACCCCTGCCATTTGAACAGGAAAGCCAACACCAGTAACCGCACATCGGTACTCAGCTCCAGCTTCCTGCACCAACTGTTGCCACTCTAGCCACACCTTCTCATAAGCCGCCCATGTGCCCTTACTCACCGATTTCCTGATCCAACCTGACACTATGCCAACAAAATATTCCACAGCCAGCCTGGACAAGGGACCCCGCGTTGCTCCGCATCCGGTGCCAACTCCCGGAATCTGTCCCACTGAAAGTGAGACAGCGCGTCAGCTATGACATTATCCAACCCCGGGAGGTGTACCGCATACACAAACACGTTAAGTTGTAAACATCTCAACACCAGGTGGCGCAGCAGCCGCACCACCGGAGGTGAGGATGCCGACACCTTTTTGATCACCTGTACCGCCCCAAGGTTGTCCCCGTGAAACCTCACCTTCAGATCCCTGAAACATGCACCCCACAGTTCTACCGCCAGCACCACCGGGAACAGTTCCAACAGGACCAAGTTCTTAGTGAAGCCAGCATCAATCCACGACTGTGGCCAGGGGCCCGCACTCCATTTGCCTTGAAAGAAAGCCCCAAACCCTGACCCCCCAGCTGCATCAGTGTAGAGCTCCAAATCAAAATTGCTAATCGGTCCGGACATCCACAATGCCCTGCCATTAAAGGACTCCAGAAAGGAATGCCAAACCTGCAAGTCCTCCCTGTGTTCCCTGCCCAAACGCACAAAGTGTGTGGGTGACCGGACCCCAGCCGTGCTGGCCGACAACCGTCGGCAGAACACCCTGCCCATCGGGAGAATGCGGCACGCAAAGTTAAGCTTGTCCAGCAGCGACTGTAGCGCCCTAAGCTGAATCTTTCTTACCCTCATCATGCCCTCCAGCTCCCGCTTAAGATCCTCCAGCTTGTCCAATGGCAAGCGGCATTCCATGGCATCCGAATCCAGGACAATGCCCAAAAACGTGATAACCGTGCAAGGTCCCTCAGTTTTGTCGGGCGCCAGTGGAATGCCAAAACGTACCGCGATGTGCTCCAAGGTGGCCAGGAGCACCGCACAGACCCTAGACGAGGCCGGTCCCACACAAAGGAAGTCATCCAGGTAGTGAATAATGGAATTCACCCCCGACACATCCCTGACCACCCATTCCACGAATGAGCTGAACTGTTCAAATAACGCGCATGATATGGAGCATCCCATCGGTAAACACATGTCCACATAAAACGCGTTATTCCAGTGACACCCCAGGAGGTGAAAGCTTTCCGGGTGTACTGGGAACAGCCTAAAAGCCGCCTCGATGTCGGCTTTAGCCATCAATGCCCCCTGCCCATACCGGCGAACCCAACCGACTGCTGCATCAAATGAAGTGTAACTCACTGTACACGCTTCTGTATCAATCGCGTCATTGACCGACCCACCCTTCGGAAAGGACAGATGGTGAATGAGACAGAACTTGTTGGGCTCCTTCTTGGGGACAACCCCGAGCGGGGAGACCACCAAATTTGCTAAAGGGGGGAAAGGGAAAGGACCGCCCATGCGGCCCAACGCAACCTCCTTGCGCAGTTTTTCGGTGACCACATCAGCATGTTGTATGGCCGACCGTAAATTACGCGAAACCGGGGGGATAACCTGCAAGGAACATGGGATGTGAAACCCCTCTGAAAAACCCTTATCCAACAATCGAGCCGCCCCCTTATCTGGATACCTACCCAGAAACAGCCGCATCCTTTCCACCATCACCGGAGTCCTCCCTCTTTTGCCCAGACTCTCCGGTACGGGCTTTTCCCTGCTTAAAGCATCTGGCCTGCGTGTGAGAACCTCTGCAACCGGAGCACTCATGCTTGTATCTGCAGGACCCCCCCAAACTTGCAGGTGCCCTCATTGTACTGCCAGCAAACCCCCTTTTTCTTCCCGGCCGATTGTCCCGGGGAAGAAGTTCCACCGGCCCACCCCTCAAAAAACTGACCAGGTGCCCTCGGCGAGGTCATCAAACGCATCCATAAACTGATGTCCTTATGATCCCACCGCAGGTCTGTCCGCACCGCTCTCCTCTACCTGAACTGTTCATCATAACAGAGCCACCCCGTGCCCCCATACACCCTGTAGGCCTCCCCAATAGCGTCCTGATAGCCAAAGAGTGCTGAACAGTGCTCAGGATTCTTTTGTCCTATCACACTTGCCATGATGGCGAACGCCTGCAGCCAATTCGTGAACGTCCCCGGAATGAGCCTGTACCTCCTTTTTTCCTCATCCTCCTTCTTTGAATCACCTGGCTTCACCCTATCCAAATGAAACTTCTCTAATGGCAACAGTGAGAACATCTCCACATACTCACCTTTCCATATCTTTTCCCTCACTTCTGGTTTCAGGTGCGCCCCCAGGGGTGCCTCATAACAAATATAAACTTCACATTTTGCGGCGTCTGCCAACCTAATTATGTCCTGCCGAGCAGCCTGCTCCACCGCAACACCCACCTGCGAGGCCCCCAGTGTCCCGCCAACCGACCCTGCCGTGTCCCCCACTGCACTAGTAGCAGCAGGAGAAGCCGGTGTCACCACCGCTGCGGAGGACCCCACCGATCCCAGCGCCCGATCGATCCGTCCTCCGCGCACCAGACCCGCCCACAGATTTCCCCGCTGACTTGCGACCACGCTGGAGCGAGCCAGCAGCACCGCCGTCTTCTCTCCCAGGCTCCACCATGCCTGTATCGGACAGCCCCTGCCCCTGATGACTGGCCGAGGAGATAGGTGGCCTGGTCACCGCGGCCCCTGAAAACCCGCACTGAGGCTCCAATCCCGCCGGGGACCCCCAGGGGTGGAGCCCGCCCCTTCCGACTCCATGCGCCGCGCGGGCCTAACGGCTGCACCAGAACTCCCGGCGCGGCCCCCCGCCGAGCTCCGATCATGTGGGGGATTCCTCCCAGTACCCCCTTGTCCTAGGCAGGGCAGTGCGCTTGGCCGGGGGGCCCGAAGGGGCCCTAGGGGGACTCCCAGTCTGCCGCTGAGCTCTAGGGGAGGGGCCTGGAGAGTAGCGCTCCGGAGGCCTGGACCTGCAAGCTCGTCCAGCCTCTCTCCCCGCGGTACCTAGTGATCCAGACGGTCCCGACAGCATCGGCCCCAGGGTCTCCTGGAGCCAATCCTCGCCCCGTGTCGTGGCCTCTGCCCGCAATTGGGCCAGAACGTTCTGGTGTCTGGAACTTTCCCCCGCGCTGTGTTGCCTTAGGCGGGGGGATTTCCTTTTTGTTCAGACTTGTCCCCTCCCCCTTACACTTCTTAGCCAATAACTCCTACTTTTACATCTCCATACCCTGTTCACTCAGTCATGCCAGCCCTCCGCCTATTGCATTCTTTCTTTTTGCTCCGGGCTTTTCTTTATGGGGAGAATATTTTTATAGTGTGGGGCGGAACTAAGAACAATGAGCCATGATTGGATAGAGTCATCATTACTTCCTTCAATCATGGCTCTGACAGTGCTCTGTGCCCTGATTGGGCAAGGCTTTATTTGCTTAAGCCAGCCAGGGCTTCCAATGCATTGTTCGGGGGCGCAGTGCATTGTGGTCATTCAGCGGGCCGAAAAAATAGTTGAATGCCCCAATAATTCAGGTGTTTGTTGAACAGACGAATAGCCAATGTTCGGCCCCAACTCAAGCTCGGGCCGAACTGTTCACCCAGCTCTACTTCTGAACTACAGAGGTGTTGAAAGTGATGCCCTGTACACTCGATCGGATTTCCTATGGATTCAAATCCGATGGATTTTTCCATCGGAATTCCGATGAATCTGACTTCCATCAGTCTTGCCTACACACCATCAGCCAAAAATCTGACCGTCCCAAACGCTGTGACGTAAAACACTCCGACGAGCCGAGAAAAATTAAGTTCAATGCTTCTGAGCATGTGTCGACTTGATTCTGAGCATGCATGGGTTTTTTCTCCGATGGAGTTCCACACAGACGATCAGAATTTGCTATTGTTTTTTTTCCATCAGATAAATTTAAAACATGTTCTATTTTTTCTCACCGATAGAAAAAAGACCGATAAGGCCCATACGCGATCGGTTTGTCCGATGAAAAAAGTCCATCGGACTGTTTTCATCTGTAAAACCAATCGTGTGTACAGGGCATTAGAGTTTCAGGAGGCAGTTTTCAGTCAGTGCAGGAATCACTACTTGCAGGCAGCAAGGTACCATAGGATATATAGTTCGCTCATCCCCCCTTTCCTGGCCTGATGAGCTGCATGCTTGTATAAGGGTCTGTATGGATACTGGGGGGGGGGGGCACATAATTGTTTTTTCAATTTTGGTGTGGGGTTCCATTCCGTATTCATACCAGACCTGAAGGGCCTGCTATGGATTGGGGGGACCCCCACGCTGGTTTTTAAAGAAAAGTTTATGTCACTGACAGCAGATGAGCGCCGCTCAGAACTCACGTGACTGGCCACCGTTCCCTCTTTCGAACTGACAGCTACAGCAGGAAGGTGGAGGAGAATAGGACAGAGGCAGCCGGTCATGTGAGTGACGAGCGGCGCTATGAAATGAGGTATACAGAGGCATTTTTTAAATAAATTACACACACTGGAGACATTCCATTAGCTAACACAGGGGATTGCCTGAAAATGAAAAAGTTATTTTAGCAGCAGGAGGTGAGGGGCATGCTCTGTCACGAGCTGACAGGCAGGGAGGGAGGGGGAGAGGATGACAAAGGAGGACAGAGGAGATCTGCGAATGATGGAGGCACGTAAACTGACCACAGTGTCAGGGCTCAGAAGCAATGATAAACCTTGGTCAGTTTACAGGGGGAGGGCAGAACCCAGTAGGATCAGCTAGGTGTTTTTGATGATAAAAATGGCCAAATTACACAGCACAAGCACTATGCTGTTATTCATGCTTGAAAGGGACAGAATCAATTTTTTTTTGGGTAACAAACGCTTTATCCACCAGCAATCTACTGGTTGTAAAGGACGCCGGGGGCTGGCGGCACCTTAACAGCCAGCTAAAATGAAGCAGATTAATTAACTATCGCATGCCTGGACCACTACTTATTTAACACATGCATTAATTTATTTCCTTTAGTGAATTGACTTTAGCACCGTTTTATGAGGTAGTTACTGAGCATTTTTGTTTTTTTAAGGGGCTATAAATAAACCATAGCAAATCCAGGGCATTGAATCTCTCCTTGCAGAGTTCCACCCAGAAAACGTTAGAACAGTCCTACAAATTTCTATGGGAACCGGAGGCTCTTCCATATCTGGGGATACATTTGACCTCATCAATTCAAACGCTCTATAAAAGAAATTACCCTGCACTGTTCAAGCGGTTGACTGAGGACCTAGCTAGGTGGCAGATTCACCCCCCATCGTGGTTCGGCAGACTACACTCGATAAAAATCAATGTGTTACCGAGGGTACTATATTTATTTTGCACCATGAAAAAACAATTAAGTCACCCCACAATCCATTAGCACCTCTACTTGAAAATTAGAGAGTTCACCCCGGGCCTCACTCCCCTAGCGTTTGAATGGTGGACCAACAAGGCCCTAATACGTATAGCCGATCTTTGCGACCACAAAGGTATGCTATCCGAACGATTCCTGATAGATCCCTGATCGACTAAACTGAACTGCATGATCCAATGGGAACAAGATTTTCAGGAAACCCTTGACCTTGAGGAATGGCATGCGATATCAGAGACAGCATCTAGCTCGCTTATCAATACCTCTATAAGCCCAGGTTCACACTGAGCTGTGGGAGTGAAGCCCTGCGAGTTCAGCTGAACTCGCACGATTTCACTCCCGCTGGTCAGTCCCGATTTTGGCCGCGATTACAGAGACATCTGTGCAGGTTTCTGCACAGATGTCAATGTAAATCTCGGGCCAAAATCGCAAAAAGTAGTACAGAAACTACTTTTTTGAAATCGGTGCAGCGCCGTAGATGCGGCGCCGCACCGTTTAGGACGGTGCCATTGCCTGCAATTTGCGGCAAATACCGCCGTTTTGACATGCGATTTGACATGCCAAATCGCATGTCAAAACGCACCAGTGTGAACCAGGGCTCATAGAGGCTAACTATAATGTTTTTTTGAGATGGTATATGGTACCGGCCAGACTGGCCACCTTTGTACCCGGAGCCACCTCTAGGTGCTTTAGAGGATGCGGCCAAGTGGGATCCACCTATCACGTGTGGTGGACATGCCCCAAGGTCAGGAGATTTTGGATCAGGGTCTACAATTTTATATATACCCTTACCCAGATTAACCTGATGAAATCAGCAAAGCATGCACTCTTGGGTGGTAGGGTAGTGGAAGCCTCCAGATTCCAAAGTAGTGGAAGCCTCCAGCTTCTTACATTCATATTTTTCCCGCGAAAATAACTAGCCAGGAATTGGAGGTCCGCTGCCCTGCCATTTGATCAGCTTAAATATAAAATGTTGTGGCTTATGTTAAATGAACGGTTAACAGCAATAGTACAAGATAAGATGACGTTTTTTTCATAAAGTTTGGGATCCATGGTGTAGATACCCGACAAATGACCCCAGGACGCTCACAAACTAGACCTATTCTCGTGAGATGGGTATCTGGGCACGGAGCCGTAGTTCCCCCACCCCCAACTTTTCCTTCTCTGCTCTCTCCTCTACACTTCTTCTCTACTTTGGTTCAAACCCCCCCCCCTTTTAAAAATTTTAATTATTGGGTTTCAATGTTTGTTTTCTTGGTCATGTTGTTTGTCGGTGGATCATTGTTTATTTAGGATATGGAGGGAGACGCCTGCACAACTGGAAGAAGCAGACTGCACCCAATAGTCGGATGGGGAGCTGGTTCTTCCCAGCGGGTGAGACATACGCTAAGGCAGTGGTTCTCAACTCCTGTCCTCTGGACCCACTAACTGGCCAGATTTTAAGTATTACCTTGGGGAGATGCAGACTAGAATACTGCAATCACTGAGCAGCATAATATATCACCTGTGATGGATTTCAGTTATCTTGCAAACCTGGCCTGTTAGTGGGCCCTGAGGACAGGAGTTGAGAACCACTGCGCTAAGGCCTAGGATTGGGAACATGCTTTAGGTCATAAACGCAGTGGTACTGTGTACAGTTTAAGATTCTTAGTTGTGAAAGGTATACATATCACACTTATTTGAGCAAATGTGTTACAGTATACATCAAGAAGTGATTATGTCCATGTATGCTAAACGAGGAAGATTCCTCAAGTACCGGTATATTAGAATACTCAATGTATGACTCCCTGAATACGTTGTATACTGCACAATGAAAAGTTAAGATCTTTGTACCTTGTATTGAAAAACTTTAATAAAAACTATTGAAACATAAAGGGATAGTGAATTGACATTTTCAGTATTGCATGCGATATTTGGGAAAATGTGTCAGATCACCTAAATACCGCATGCGATCTGCTTTAGTAAATGGTGCCCACAGTGTCTTTTCTTGGCTTACTTGAATCATTTAAATATTTGTCTTTCCTTTAGCAAAAAAATTAAAAATCCCACTTTTTGTTTCAATAAAAAAAGGAAAAGTTATTCTATCTGACACACCGTACTGCACTTCAGAACCTGGCTGTACATCATACAGTGTGTCAGGACTTCTTGGACCACAACACCGGCTAAACACAAAATTACAAATTGCTTGCTGATGATGTATAAAGTAATAGATTAAATTCTTCAGACATATGTTTGTTCCTTGTGTGACTTTAACTACTGAGCGGTTATGGGAGTAAATTACTTTATGAGTAAAGTAGAAAAATCCCTGTGAAGACATAATCACACCAATTTAGAACTATGCTATTCTTTGTCTACATTATTTATACTTGTCATGTTACTTCCCAGATTTCTTCTGTGAACTGGCTGAAAACACAGAAAAATTTCGACATCTTCCTCTTATGAAAATATGGGCTGGACCGGTACCTTTCTTGATATTATACCATGCAGAGACCGTAGAGGTGATCTGACCTTAATATGCTAAAAAAATTCTTTACATACCATAAATACATTGAAATTCTCCATTAGAAATGTATACTATGGCAATAAATGTGACATTAATGCTATGGATATAAAGAGCCGAGGAGCCCTTGTATGTAACTATACGTGCAGCTATTTAACCCCAGTCTTACATTCTTATGTTCATACTGTATTTCTTGTCCTTTGACTATCTTTGCTTAACCACTTCAATACAGGGCTTTTTGTACCTATTCAATACCGGGCCTATTTTGGCACTTCTCTCCTACATGTACAAATCATCATTCTTTTGCCAGAAAATTACTCAGAACCCCCAAACATTATATATGTTTTTTTAGCAGACACCCTAGGGAATAAAATGACGGTCATTGCAACATTTTGTCTTGCACAATATTTGCGCAATAATTTTTCAAACGCCTTTTTTAAAAAAAAAAATGGTTTCATGAATTAAAAAACAACAAAACAGTAAAGTTAGCCCAATTTTTTGGGAACATATGAAAGATAATGTTACGCCGAGTAAATAGATACCTAACATGTCACGCCTTAAAATTGCGCACACTCATGGAATGGCGCCAAACTTCGGTACTTAAAAATCTCCATAGGTGACGCTTTAATTTTTTTTACAGGTTACCAGGTTAGAATTACAGAGGAGGTCTAGTGCTAGAATTGTTGCACGTGCTCTAACGCAAGCGGCGATACCTCATATGCGTGGTTTGAACGGCGTTTACATATGTGGGCGACTTACGTGTGCATTTGCTTCTGATCGCGAGCTACCGGGGACAGGGGCGTTTTAAATTTTTTTTTTTATTATTTATTTATTTATTTTACTTATTTATTTATTTTTTTACAATGATTTTACTTTTTTTTTTTGATCACTTTTATTCCTATTACAAGGAATGTAAACATCCCTTGTAATAGGAATGTGTGTGACAGGTTCTCTTTATTGAGAGATGCAGGGTCAATAAGACCCCACATCTCTCCTCCAGGCTGGAAAGCATGAGATCAGTGAAAATTTTTTCACTGATCTCATACTTACAGCCGCAATGGCGGCTTTGTTTACATTTGAGGACCCGGGCGTGACGTCATCACATCGCGCCCGGGCCTCCGACGATCATAGAGATGACTGGTGACCATCTGGTCACCAGTCATCTCTATGCTCATCACGTGACTCCACCAACGATGCCGGAAGATTCGCTCCGGGTCCCCGATCGCACGGGGGAGCCCGGAGAAGCACCGGATGGCGGCGGGAGGGGGGGGTGTCCCCTCCCGCCGCCTATAAGAACGATCAAGCGCCGGAACTGCCGCTATGATCGTTCTTATGGTGCACAGAATCGCCGGCACTTTAAAAGGATATCTGAATGATGCCTCTAGCTGCAGGCATCATTCAGATATCCCCCTACAAAGCCGAGGACGTCATATGACGTCCACCCAGGATGGGAGATCCCATCTGTGGACGTCATTTGTCTATGGCTGGGTAGGGAAGTGGTTAAAGATCCATGGAGGTCAGTGCTGAATCTCTTATTATCTACAGTACACTCTCTGTCATCCACTGTCCCACTGATGACAGAGCTGATGATAGATGTGCTGCTTCAATTTTTAGGTCATTCTACACCTTTTCCAGGTGCTAGTCTCCATTCTAGCAGTAACAGTTTTCCTCATTTAATTTAGTCAGTTAGTGGCCTTGAAAGTTGACTATATATTTAGAGACTTAAAAGCCAACATCAGACATGACTTTATTTTTTAAGATTTGTATAGAGTAGGCCAGAGATAGAACTTCTGTCCAATTGGCATTGCTGTGTGTAATGCAAGGACAATACTAGGGGTGTGGAAGACTTGGGACACCCTCAGAAGAGTAATGTTGCTTGTGGATTTATTGCACTTATGGCAACCCTGCTTTATGCTGTTGTATACTGTATCTAATTAATTTAAAATGTGTAACTGCTAGGCTGTAACCAGCTTAAGCTAATGCTGAACTTTTCTGGGTTCTGTAGGTTTTCCCTAAGCCTGATAGGTTGATTGCTTCAGCCTGTTACTGGAAGGAGGTTCCAGTAATCAGTGTGGAAGGATTAACCACTAGGTCTTTGATATTTACCTGAGCCAGCCAATCCCTGAGCAGCTACATTTAGAGGTATGGTCTGGAGAGATTATAAAATGTTTGGGAGCACCTTTCCAGAACTCTTTCCAAGTTGAATTTGGAGCAGATACCTGAAAAAATCTGGGCTAAACAGAAATACTCTTGTCTAAAGAGGACTGCAAAGAATCTGGGGGGCAAGCTGTCATCTGGACCTTGGTAAATTTATATTTTCCCTGGTCCCAAAGACGTAGGACCCAGAGGGACATAAGTCAAATTCTGGTGCACGGAGACACTGTGTACTGCTCTTAAAGGGTCACAGATTGACCTGGCTGTCCTTTGTCCATTCTTTAGACATCACTCTCAAAGAACCCAAGTCTGATTTGGTTATCTGTCTTCTTATTTTGTGCTTTTGGGTATCCTGTACCCCTTAACCCACTCTCCAGTTTTGAGCATTGCATCAATAGTAAAAAGGACCCTAGAGACCTAGAGTTTTGTTGGTGAGCTGTTGGATCCTTATAATGGGCAGGTAGCCACAGGACCGGTAGAGGGATACAATAATATTCACAAACTCTCTAGGAGGCAGAAAAATAAAATAATGAAAAAATGGACTGCCGCACTCCAAAAACCTTTCGGTGGCTTTTATTTAAAATGGCATCAAACAAATGGCACTACAAGTCACAGCAAAGCAAAGGAACAGCTGACGCGTTTCACACTTTTAAATAGTGCGTACTCAAAGCTATGAGTAAGCACTATTTAAAAGTGTGAAACGCGTCAGCTGTTCCTTTGCTTTGCTGTGACTTGTAGTGCCATTTGTTTGATGCCATTTTAAATAAAAGCCACCGAAAGGTTTTTGGAGTGCGGCAGTCCATTTTTTCATTATTTTATTTTTCAACTGCCTAGTGCATCGCCAGCACCCTCGATTTCTTGACTACTGAGTGATCAGCGGAATCCACCCACCTGGAGCGGCAATCTTTCTTTCTTCTCTAGGAGGCAGAATCAGAGCTCAGGAGAATGTAATGTACAGTGCCAGGGTCAGTAGTATGTAATGCACAGAGAGCAGGTGCAGTGTGTACTGAACAATATAGCATACAGATTCCAAGGATCAGGAGTATGTAAAGCACAGAGCGCAGCAGAGAGAAGAGCGTAACAAAGTGCAGGGTTCAGGAGTGTGTACCGTACACCCCCAGAAAATGTTACCTCCTCGTAAGACAAAAACCACTGAACATATACAGTATTTCCAGGCCTTAATGATCCTGGACGTGTGTCCCTAGTAACTGACTGTCACTGAAGATGCCTATGGTGTGATGTCTGATTCAGCATCTTTGTTGATCCAGGACAAGACTTAAGTACAACATGTGCCTCAATGAAAGGAAGGAACAACAAATAATAAAACTCTGCAGATATTCTAACCCTTCCACGCTCTATTAAAAATGTTTTCTGTCTTTACTCCCATTCAAGAGATTTTTACTTCCTATCCTTTTGACACCTTGCCACTAGGACAGGAAGTCAGAGAAAATTCCCGCTAGGGGACACAGACAGAGGTTTTAACTCTTCCCCAAACTGTGTAAAATGAAAACAAATTGGGCTTTAAGATACAAATGTAGATTTTTGCTTTATTTACATGCAGGTATAATGGTAATGATAATCAGGGCAGCCATCAGAAATTTTTGGCCAGCTTACACAGCTTTAGGCCTGCCCCCCCGAGCCTGACCACCAACAGTCCCCAGAGCCTGTCCACGGGCCATCCCACTTAATCCGCACACCGGCCACCCTACCTGTACGCACTCAGCCCCCCCCAATCCTGTATATATGCCAGCCCCCTCACACCTGTATATATGTCAGCCCCTCACACCTGCATATATGGCAGCCCTTCACACCTGTATATATGTTGTCAGCCCTTCACACCTGTACATATGTCAGCCCCTCACATCTGTATATATGTCAGCCCTTCACATCTGTATATATGTCAGTCCCTCCCACACCTGTATATATGTAAGCCCTTCACACCTGTATATATGTCAGCCCTTCACACCTGTATATATGTCAGCCCCTCACACCTGTATATATGTCAGCCCTTCACAACTGTATATATGTCAGTCCCTCCCACACCTGTATATATGTAAGCCCTTCACACCTGTATATATGTCAGCCCTTCACACCTGTATATATGTCAGCCCCTCACACCTGTATATATGTCAGCCCTTCACATCTGTATATATGTCAGCCCCTCCCACACCTGTATATATGTCAGTCCCCCCCACACCTGTATATATGTCAGACCCCCCCCCCCACACCTGTATATATGTCAGCCCTTCACACCTGTATATATGTCAGCCCCTCACACCTGTATATATGTCAGCCCCTCATACCTGTATATATGCCAGCCCCCTCACACCTGTATATATGTCAGCCCCTCACACCTGCATATATGGCAGCCCTTCACACCTGTATATATGTTGTCAGCCCTTCACACCTGTACATATGTCAGCCCCTCACATCTGTATATATGTCAGCCCTTCACATCTGTATATATGTCAGTCCCTCCCACACCTGTATATATGTCAGCCCTTCACACCTGTATATATGTCAGCCCCTCACACCTGTATATATGTCAGCCCTTCACAACTGTATATATGTCAGTCCCTCCCACACCTGTATATATGTAAGCCCTTCACACCTGTATATATATGTCAGCCCTTCACACCTGTATATATGTCAGCCCCTCACACCTGTATATATGTCAGCCCTTCACATCTGTATATATGTCAGCCCCTCCCACACCTGTATATATGTCAGTCCCCCCCACACCTGTATATATGTCAGACCCCCCCCACACCTGTATATATGTCAGCCCTTCACACCTGTATATGTGTCAGCCCCTCACACCTGTATATATGTCAGCCCCTCATACCTGTATATATGTCAGCCCTTCACACCTGTATATATGTCAGCCCCTCACCCCTGTATATATGTCAGCTCTTCACACCTGTATATATGTCAGCCCCTCACACCTGTATATATGTCAGCCCCTCACACCTGTATATATGTCAGCCCCTCACACCTGTATATATGCCAGCCCCCTCACACCTGTATATATGTCAGCCCCTCACACCTGCATATATGGCAGCCCTTCACACCTGTATATATGTTGTCAGCCCTTCACACCTGTATATATGTCAGCCCCTCACATCTGTATATATGTCAGCCCTTCACATCTGTATATATGTCAGTCTCCCCACACCTGTATATATGTAAGCCCTTCACACCTGTATATATGTCAGCCCTTCACACCTGTATATATGTCAGCCCCTCACACCTGTATATATGTCAGCCTTTCACACCTGTATATATGTCAGCCCCTCACACCTGTATATATGTCAGTCCCCCCCCCACACCTGTATATATGTCAGTCCCCCCCCCACACCTGTATATATGTCAGCCCTTCACACCTGTATATATGTCAGCCCCTCACACCTGTATATATGTCAGCCCCTCACACCTGTATATATGTCAGCCCCTCATACCTGTATATATGTCAGCCCTTCACGCCTGTATATATGTCAGCCCCTCACCCCTGTATATATGTCAGCTCTTCACACCTGTATATATGTCAGCCCCTCACACCTGTATATATGTCAGCCCCTCACACCTGTATATATGTCAGCCCCTCACACCTGTATATATGCCAGCCCCCTCACACCTGTATATATGTCAGCCCCTCACACCTGCATATATGGCAGCCCTTCACACCTGTATATATGTTGTCAGCCCTTCACACCTGTATATATGTCAGCCCCTCACATCTGTATATATGTCAGCCCTTCACATCTGTATATATGTCAGTCTCCCCACACCTGTATATATGTCAGCCCTTCACACCTGTATATATGTCAGCCCCTCACACCTGTATATATGTCAGTCCCCCCCACACCTGTATATATGTCAGTCCCCCCCACACCTGTATATATGTCAGCCCTTCACACCTGTATATATATGTCAGCCCCTCACACCTGTATATATGTCAGTCCCCCCCCCACACCTGTATATATGTCAGTCCCCCCCACACCTGTATATATGTCAGCCCTTCACACCTGTATATATGTCAGCCCCTCACACCTGTATATATGTCAGCCCCTCACACCTGTATATATGTCAGCCCCTCATACCTGTATATATGTCAGCCCTTCACGCCTGTATATATGTCAGCCCCTCACCCCTGTATATATGTCAGCTTTTCACACCTGTATATATGTCAGCCCCTCACACCTGTATATATGTCAGCCCCTCACACCTTTATATATGTCAGCCCCTCACACCTGTATATATGTCAGCCCCCTCACACCTGCTTATATGTCAGACCTTCACACCTGTATATATGTCAGCCCCTCACACCTGTATATATGTCAGTCCCCCCCACACCTGTATATATGTCAGCCCCTCACACCTGTATATATGTCAGCCCCTCACACCTGTATATATGTCAGCCCCTCACACCTGTATATATGTCAGCCCCTCACACCTGTATATATGTCAGCCCTTCACACCAGTATATATGTTGTCAGCCCCTCACACCTGTATATATGTCAGCCCCTCACACCTGTATATACAGGTCCTTCTCAAAAAATTAGCATATTGTGATAAAGTTCATTATTTTCTGTAATGTACTGATAAACATTAGACTTTCATATATTTTAGATTCATTACACACAACTGAAGTAGTTCAAGCCTTTTCTTGTTTTAATATTGATGATTTTGGCATACAGCTCATGACAACCCAAAATTCCTATCTCAAAAAATTAGCATATCATGAAAAGGTTCTCTAAACGAGCTATTAACCTAATCATCTGAATCAACTAATTAACTCTAAACACCTGCAAAAGATTCCTGAGGCTTTTAAAAACTCCCAGCCTGGTTCATTACTCAAAACCGCAATCATGGGTAAGACTGCCGACCTGACTGCTGTCCAGAAGGCCATCATTGACACCCTCAAGCAAGAGGGTAAGACACAGAAAGAAATTTCTGAACGAATAGGCTGTTCCCAGAGTGCTGTATCAAGGCACCTCAGTGGGAAGTCTGTGGGAAGGAAAAAGTGTGGCAGAAAACGCTGCACAACGAGAAGAGGTGACCGGACCCTGAAGAAGATTGTGGTGAAGGACCGATTCCAGACCTTGGAGGACCTGCGGAAGCAGTGGACTGAGTCTGGAGTAGAAACATCCAGAGCCACCGTGAACAGGCGTGTGCAGGAAATGGGCTACAGGTGCCGCATTCCCCAGGTCAAGCCACTTTTGAACCAGAAACAGCGGCAGAAGCGCCTGACCTGGGCTACAGAGAAGCAGCACTGGACTGTTGCTCAGTGGTCCAAAGTACTTTTTTCGGATGAAAGCAAATTTTGCATGTCATTCGGAAATCAAGGTGCCAGAGTCTGGAGGAAGACTGGGGAGAGGGAAATGCCAAAATGCCTGAAGTCCAGTGTCAAGTACCCACAATCAGTGATGGTCTGGGGTGCCATGTCAGCTGCTGGTGTTGGTCCACTGTGTTTTATCAAGGGCAGGGTCAATGCAGCTAGCTATCAGGGGATTTTGGAGCACTTCATGCTTCCATCTGCTGAAAAGCTTTATGGAGATGAAGATTTCATTTTTCAGCACGACCTGGCACCTGCTCACAGTGCCAAAACCACTGGTAAATGGTTTACTGACCATGGTATTACTGTGCTCAATTGGCCTGCCAACTCTCCTGACCTGAACCCCATAGAGAATCTGTGGGATATTGGGAAGAGAAAGTTGAGAGACGCAAGACCCAACACTCTGGATGAGCTTAAGGCCGCTATCGAAGCATCCTGGGCCTCCATAACACCTCAGCAGTGCCACAGGCTGGTTGCCTCCATGCCACGCCGCATTGAAGCAGTCATTTCTGCAAAAGGATTCCCGACCAAGTATTGAGTGCATAACTGAACATAATTATTTGAAGGTTGACTTTTTTTGTATTAAAAACACTTTTCTTTTATTGGTCGGATGAAATATGCTAATTTTTTGAGATAGGATTTTTGGGTTTTCATGAGCTGTATGCCAAAATCATCAATATTAAAACAAGAAAAGGCTTGAACTACTTCAGTTGTGTGTAATGAATCTAAAATATATGAAAGTCTAATGTTTATCAGTACATTACAGAAAATAATGAACTTTATCACAATATGCTAATTTTTTGAGAAGGACCTGTATGTCAGCCCCTCACACCTGTATATATGTCATCCCCTCACACCTGTATATATGTCAGCCCCTCACACCTGTATATATGTCAGCCCCTCATACCTGTATATATGTCAGCCCTTCACACCTGTATATATGTCAGCCCCTCACACCTGTATATATGTCAGCCCCTCACACCTGTATATATGTCAGATCTTCACACCTGTATATATGTCAGCCCCTCACACCTGTATATATGTCAGTCCCCCTCACCTGTATATATATGTCAGCCCTTCGCATACACAAATCGGTAAACACACAAAGTTCTGGCCCCTCCCTGTACACAAACAGCTCCCTCCCTTTCCTTCACGGCCCCTAATTGTAAATGAGGTATTCCTATCTAGTCCCGACTCTTGTTTCCACAAAGCTGACATGTTGCTGACACACAGAGGAGCTGCAGTTAATCACACTACATAACAGTACAGGCAGCTCACATGAGGGGTGCACATGCACATAGTAGCCAGATGTGGCAGTAAAGAGCTCGATGTCTGAGCTCAATGATACAGACAGAGCAGCAGAAGCTGCCGTGATTGTTTCTATAGTACACAACACGGCTCCATTTCACCCATTCTGCCTTCTCTTGGCCGTGTCGGGCCCCTGAGCCACCTTTCAGTTGTATCGGCTGTCCCCCCCTGATGGCGGCCCTGATAATAATTAGTATTATTTTAATATGTGTAAGTGGTTTGTTGTTCATAAAACACTTTTTAAATATTTTTTTAGGCAATATTAAGTACTTCCAAACATATGGACAAGGCTTTCCTATACAAGTTCTTTCACCCTTGGCTCGGAACTGGTCTCCTCACAAGGTACTGTGTCATCTCGTTAAACTTCAGTATTTTTGTTCAACATTTTAGGATCCCTGAGTAATGATATTGCATACATTTAGGAAATCAAATAATCTTACGTGCTATAGTTCCAGAATCATAAAATGCTGTACAATGCCCAATATAAACGACTGCCAAGGTACTGACATACATACACACACTGGCATACACACACACACTGACATACACACACATACTGACATACACACACACATACTGACATACATACACACACTGACATACACACACACTGACATACATACCCACACTGACATACACACACATACTGACATACATACACACACTGACATACACACACACTGACATACATACCCACACTGACATACACACACATACTGACATACATACACACACTGACATACATACCCACACTGACACACACACACATACTGACATACATACACACACTGACATACACCCACACTGACATACATACCCACACTGACATACACACACATACTGACATACATACACACACTAACATACATACACACACTGACATACATACACACACTGACATACACACACACACTGACATACATACACACACTGACATACACACACATACTGACATACATACACACACTGACATACACACACACACTGACATACACACGCTGACATGTAGGTCAGTGTATGTATGTAGGTCAGTGTATGTAGGTCAGGTAGGTCAGTGTATGCGTGTCAGATAGGTCACACAACCCCACTGCCCAGCCCAAAAAAACAGCGCCAATCCACCGCGCCCGCAACCCCCCCCCCCATCCTGAAGCCCCTGGTCTTTTTGCCACCTAGCAACGCCCCTGCTCAGTTGTTTTGTACGTCTATTTTGTTCTTACCTGACAGTAGGTAATCTTATGTGCTATAGTTCCAGAATCATAAAATGCTGTACAATGCCCAATGTAAATGACAGTAAATGGACCCCCTGCCACCTGGAATACAGATTTGGTCTGATCCCACAGGCTTTGGCTCACAGCATATTAGTAGCTTAGTTGTTTTGTACTTTGTTCCTACCTGACAGTAGGTATTTTATGTACAATAGAAAGCCTTATCTATACAGGCTGTCCCCAAGTTACAAACATCTGACTTACAAATGACTCATACTTACAAATGGAGGGAGACAACAGGAATTGGGAGGAAATCTACCCCTAAGAAGGGAAATTCACTCTGTAATGCCGCGCACACACGGTCGGAATTTCCGAGGAAAAAAGTCAGACGGAATTTTTTCATCAGATATTCCGACCGTGTGCATGCCCCATCTGACTTTTTCCGTCGGAAATTCCGACGGTGTTAGAAAGAGAACATGTTCTCTTTTTTTCCGACAGAAAAAATCTATATCGGAAATTCCGTTCGTCTGTATGGAACTCCAACGGAGAAAAAAACACGCATGCTCAGAATCAAGTCGACGCATGCTCGGAAGCATTGAACTTCATTTTTCTCGGCTCATCGTAGTGTTGTATGTCACCGCGTTCTTGACGGTCGGAATTTGGTGTGACAGTGTGTATGCAAGACAGCTTGAACAGAATTCCGTCGGAAAAATCCGTTGGAGTTTATCCCAACGGAAAATCCGACTGTCTGTACAAGGCATAGGAGTAATCATGGGAAAAAGGTGTCTCCACTGAAGCTTTATCACCAATCCTTGTTTCCACAACAACCCAAAAGTTTCTAAATCCAATTGTCACAGGGACAGAAAGTGAGATCTTCTGAACAGGGACACGTCCAAAAAACGTAAAAAATATTTTTTGGGCTGGAGCTAATGTACACTTAAAAAATTTACCTGTTCCGACTTACATACAAAGTCAACTTAGGAACAAACCTACAGACGCGATCTAGTTTGTAACCCGGGTACTGCCTGTAATCCTTTCAGTGAAAACACATACTTTTATGGTGCCACCATACATACAAGGTTTTGAATCTTTGATTCTGTGTCTTTGTTCCTTTGTTCTTGTGTGTGTGTGGTCACTTGTCCTCATTAGTATCATATCATATCTGAGCAGGGCTGACCTATACATAATGCTTTAGAATCATCCTTCTGTATTTAAAGTGGAGTTCCACCCAAAAGTGGAACTTCTGCTTATCTGATTCCTCTCCCCACATGTGGCACCTTTTGGGATGGGGGAGGGCGGATACCTGTCTTTGACAGGTATTCTGTTCCCACTTCCGGGAGACCTCACCATGGCAAAGTATGTCACAGCTCGGTCCCTCTCCTCCTCCCTCCTCCTTCCTCCTCCTTCCCCCGCTGCCGGGCCAGTAGGAAAGTGCAGCATGCTCCACGCATGCGCAGTAGGGACCCAGTTGTGATTCCGAAAGGCTACACTGCCGGGTTCCCTTACCGGCAATGGCGGCAGCAGCACCCGGCAGCTGATGGAAACATCATCTGCGATGCCGATATCGCTGGACTCCAGGACAGGTAAGTGTCCTATTATTAAAAGCCAGCAGCTGCAGTATGTGTAGCTGCTGGCTTTTAATTTTTGCAGGGGTGTGCGGACCTCCTCTTTAAATGGTACTGTGGGTAATCTTGATAGAGTGGAGGTGGTAGACACAGACATATCATTTTTTACGGTTTCAGGTGCTGACCTGCATATTCGTTTCTATATATCTGTTATTGATCTGAACACAAGATTTCACTTCTTTAGCTAGACATCTTTTAAAGTTCTAGAGTTCTTTTAAAATATGTGCTGTTTTCATTGATTTCCATTTATCTTTCAGTAGTGTTAACACAGAATGTATCACATTTCTGCTTTTATTTTCAAATATGATGACTTCAAAAGCCAACTAAGACATAAGTGGAAAGCCTCAAGACACAGTGATAGTCTTCATTATATTCCCTCTGCGTGACCTCCGTCCAGCAGGTAGTGCTCAGACTCTAGCAGCCACCTGAACCATGTCACCTGAAGGAGATGATAGCATCATCCACAGTATGTAATCTCTAACACCATCTGACACGGAGCTTAAGCTGGCCATAGATGGTTCGAATCTGAGGCCTCGTACACACGGCCGAGAATCTCGTCAGGAAAAAACTCTTTGTTTTTCTTGACGAGATTCTTGGACAAGAAACATGTCCCGGCCGAGTGTACACACGCTCGATTCAAAGAACAAGCGGTTCTTTGAATGGAGTGAACGCGGTGACGTCATTGACTACAATGAGTGTGCGCTCGTCACATTTGATGCCGTCGTCGCCATCTTGCTACACCCTACCTATGCCTAGGAAGCTACCGCGCATGCGTCAAAGTCATTTTGAGCATGCGCGGGTTTCCACGGCGACAGGTAAGTGTACACACACACACTTTTCTCGTCGAGAAACATGCTGACGAGAATCTCAACGAGAAAATAGAGAGCAGGTTCTCTATTTTTCTCGTTGAGATTCTTGCCAGTTTTCTTGACGAGAAAACTGAAAGCCACGTACACACGACCGATTTACTCGGCAAGAAAGCTCTGCCAGTAAGTTTCTTGCTGGTTCTTGCAGAGAAACTCAGTCGTGTGTACGAGGCTTCAGCCGCTTCAGCAGAGACCAATTGAGATTTGACCATGTATGGGCAGGTTGACTGTAACAAAGTCGATCCATCTATCGATTGGGTACAACCAGCATGTCAGATTTTTCATGCTATTATTTGCCAGTGGCTATGACTGCTATAAATAATCGCTGGGTGTTCTCCGGGCAGTAGCAGCTCCCTGTGCCCCTCACCAGGAGAACACAATAGCTCCATGGGAGGGATTACCCTCCAACACTGATTGTGTTGATGGGGGAATCAAGCAATTTTCTCTCCTGCAGCCCAGGAAAGAAAATCACACCATCTATTGCCGGCTTTACACTGGATTTGAATCCTGAAGGAACAGAGCGGAAGAAGAACATGGGAAAGTTGAGTATAAGGCCTGGTTCACACCTATGCAGGTTGCAGTTTGTAAATTCCAAGGTGCATTTTGCGTTTTTCAATACACGTTTTTGATCCATTGAAGTCTATGGAACCAAAAAACAGAAAAAGTCCCCGGCCCCAGGGCCGGATTCCTGACAAGTCCACCGAGGCCAGGCCTTGGGGCGGCAGTGGGTGCAGGGGCGGCGCCGCGGCAACAGGGGGGTGAAAAAATCCTCCCCCCCACAAGACCCGGCATTTCCCCCTGCACCTCTGGCTGGCTGTTTAGAGTGCAGTGGGGAGAGGTGGTAGGAGGTGGAAGGCGGCGATCAGCAGCTCTATGGTGCCTGTGTGGGCAGCGGGATCTCCCTGGGGCTTGTAGTACTCTCTCGAGTGTCAGTGTATACACTGGAGAGGAAAGGGGAGGGGCCTCTGACCCGGGCAAGTATCACTTTCACTCTGCTTGTACACTGTTGCTGATGCCCGGGTCAGAGGCCCCTCCCCTCTCTGCTGTATACATTCGGAGATAGAACTACTAGCCCCAGCGAGATCGCCCTGCCTGTGGACACCATAGAGCTGCCGATCGCCGCCTCCCACCTCCACCAGCCAAGTACAGGGGAACCTCTGCAAGGGGGGGAGTCAGCTGTTTGGGGACCCTGATGTAAGAGGGGGGCTTTCTGGGGACACTAATGTAAGGAAGGGGCCCTCTGGGGGCACTGATGTAAGAGGGGGGCCTCTGGGGACACTAATGTAAGAGGGGGGCTCTCTGGGGACCCTGATGTAAGGAGGGGCTCTCTGGGGACACTAATGTAAGAGGGAAGGCTCTCTGGGGACACTAATGTTAGAGGGGGCTCTCTGGGGAACCTGGTGTAAGGGGGGCTCTCTGGGGACCCTGGTGTAAGGGGGGGGCTCTCTGGGGACCCTGGTGTAAGAGGGGGGGACTCTCTGGGGACCCTGGTGTAAGGGGGGCTCTCTGCGGACCCTAATGTAGGGGGAGACTCTCTGGGGACCCTGATGTAGGGGGAGACTCTCTGGGGACCCTGATGTAAGTAGGGAGGCTCTCTGGGGACCCTGATGTAAGGAGGGGCTCTCTGGGGACACTAATGTAAGAGGGGAGGCTCTCTGGGGACACTAATGTAAGGGGGGGGCTCTCTGGGGATCCTGGTGTAAGGGGGGGCTCTTTGGGGACCCTGGTGTAAGGGGGGCTCTCTGGGGACCCTGGTGTAAGGGAGGCTCTCTGGGGACCCTGGTGTAAGGAGGGGCTCTCTGGGGACCCTGGTGTAAGGGGAGGCTCTCTGGGGACCCTGATGTAAGTAGGGAGACTCTCTGGGGACCCTGATGTGAGTAGGGAGGCTTTCTGGGGACCCTGATGTAAGGGGAGGCTCTCTGGGGACCCTGGTGTAAGGGGAGGTTCTCTGGGGACCCTAATGTAGGGGGAGGCTTTCTAGGGACCCTAATGTAAGTAGGGAGGCTCTCTGGGGACCCTGATGTAAGGAGGGGGCTCTCTGGGTACCCTGATGTAAGGGGGGCTCTCTGGGGACCCTAATGTAAGGAGGGGATCTCTGGGGACCCTGATGTAGGGGGGGCTCTCTGGGGACCCTGGTGTAAGGAGGGGCTCTCTGGGGACCCTGATGTAAGGAGGGGCTCTCTGGGGACCCTGATGTAAGCAGGGTCTCTTTGGGGACCCTGATGTAAGGAGAGGCTTTCTGGGGACCTTCATGTAAGTAGGGAGGCTCTCTGGGGACCCTGATGTAAGGGGAGGCTCTCTGGGGACTCTGATGTAAGTAGGGAGGCACTCTGGGGATCGTAATGTAGGGGGAGGCTCTCTGGGGACCCTGATGTAAGTAGGGAGGCTCTCTGGGGACCCTGATGTAAGGGGAGGCTCTCTGGGGACCCTGATGTAAGGAGGGGCTCTCTGGGGACCCTGATGTAAGGAGGGCTTTCTGGGGACCCTGATGTAAGGGGGGCTCTCTGGGGACCCTAATATAAGGAGGGGCTCTCTGGGGACCTTGATGTAAGGGGGGGCTCTCTGGGGACCCTGATGTAATGAGGGGGGCTCTGAGGACCCTAATATAAGTAGGGAAGCTCTCTGGGGACCCTAATGTAGGGGGAGGCTTTCTGGGGATCCTAATGTAGGGGGAGGCTCTCTAGGGACCCTGATGTAAGTAGGGAGGCTCTCTGGGTACCCTGATGTAAGGAGGGGCTCTCTGGGGACCCTGATGTAAGGGGGGCTCTCTGGGGACCCTGATGTAAGGGGAGGCTCTCTGGGGATTCTAATGTAGGGGGAGGCTCTCTAGGAACCCTGATGTAAGTAGGGAGGCTCTCTGGGGACCCTGATGTAAGGGGATGCTCTCTGGGGACCCTGATGTAAGGAGGGGCCCTGTGGGGACCCTGATGTAAGGGGGGCTCTCTGGGGACCCTGATGTAATGAGGGGCTCTCTGGGGACCCTGATGTAAGGGGGGCTCTCTGGGGACCCTGATGTAATGAGGGGGGCTCTGAGGACCATAATATAAGTAGGGAGGCTCTCTGGGGACCCTAATGTAGGGGGAGGCTCTCTAGGGACCCTGATGTAAGTAGGGAGGCTCTCTGGGGACCCTGATGTAAGGGGAGGCTCTCTGGGGACCCTGATGTAAGGAGGGGCTCTCTGGGGACCCTGATGTAAGGAGGGGATCTCTGGGGAGTCCCCTATGTGATAGTGTGTGTGTGTGTGTGTGTGTGTGTGTGTGTGGGGGGGGGAGCGGCATTGAAGGACCCAGCCTTGGGGCAGCAAAGGGAGTAAATCTGGGCCTACCCGGCCCTTTCCATAAAATGAACAGATGTGAACATGACCCATAGGAAACCATGTTATATGAACTGTAGTGTGTTTCTGCAAAACGAAAAATGCACTAAAAAATGCATAGGTGTGAACCAGGCCTAATGGGTATCTAGGAAGTGTGTACTTAAAGCGGAGCCCCATCTTAAAGTGGAACTTCCGCTGATCGGAACCCTCCCCCCTCCAGTGTCACAATTGACACCTTTCAGGGGGGAGGGGGTGCAGATACCTTCCGGGAGTCCTCTCTGCGGGAAATCTGCGGGAAGCACGTCACTTTCCGCAGATTCCCCGTAGTGTTCTGGGAGACACTCGGCTCCCAGAACACAGGGGACCATTCAGAACGGTGCAGCGCGACTCGCGCATGCGCCGTAGGGAACCGGGCACGAAGCCGCAAGGCTTCACTTCCAGGTTCCCTCACCGAGGATGGCGGTGGGGGCAGCAGAGTGACGAGCGATTGCTCGTCCTCTGCTGCGGACGTTGTGGACTCCAGGACAGGTAAGTGTCCATATATTAAAAGTCAGCAGTTGCTGTATTTGCAGCTGCTGGCTTTTAAGATTTTTTTTTCCGCGGCACCTCCGCTTTAAAGAAAGCCAAGAGATGCCATTACTAATCTGCTTCTAAAATGCTAGTTGCCTGGCTGTATCTGGCTTTAGTATTTTCCGAGACACTGACCTTGAACAAGCATGCAGATCAAGTAAGAGTGAAGTCAGTTTTCCTAATATGCATACATGTTCAGGGGCAGCAAACTAGGAACAATTGAAGCCTTTAGCTAAGCATGACTTATATATGATAAAATATTATCCTATTGAACTTGGGGAGTCTGTTGTATGTGAACAGCTGTGATGTGTTTTTATGTCTTGTTTTTATACTAGGACAAACATTGATTATATTTCAAGCATATTTCTACTACCGTATAACCTCAGCATTTTATTATTTAAATTACAATAACACCCTGCAAGACATGCATATAAACTGCATTCACATAATAAATGACTCTGCATGACTACCGGTACTTATTTTTCATTGCACAAAGTGAATTATGAAAAGCAGGTTTCTGCACTTTGCATCCAGACTTGTGCTTATCCAATTAGGTTACATTAGCTCGGCTGGATCCTCTTGGGGCTCATGCTTGGCGATGAGCCTTTAGCAAAAACATTAAAAGTATTTATTATGGACGTCATCCTCATACTGTTCTGCCTGGCTGAGTTGATTTATAAGAGGCTGCTCTATATGAAGATACAATTATTTAAATGTTCGCTGCTAGATTGCTACATTATTTATGCGGCTTTTATAGTCTCAGGACTAGCTTGCTGTAGCCACCTAGCATTGTTTAGCAGGATTGGCAGATCTTTCTGTACTGTCCATTTACAGTATATGGAGAACATTGCCAAATTCTGTTGCATGGACTTTGACTGCACCACATTTAGGCCTGGTTCACACAATGTGCAATGTGCTTTTGAGACGATTTAAGGGCAATCATGTTGTGTGACTTGTAAGCGATTTTGATGCAATTTTCTCCTGTGCATTTTTAATGCAATTTCCTCCCTTGTAGTCAAGGCGCTGCTGCTTTGCCTGGAACGAGCGTTCAGGTTTAAAAAACATGAAATACATTTCCAAATCACATCAGAACCGCATGTACATGACATTTCTGTGTAATTATTACATACAATGGGGCCAATATTTAGCTGGAATGGCACAAAAGTAAGATAGGAACCTTTTCCAAAATTGGTCGGCGCTGAGTCGCATTGATGTGAACAGGCACCATTGAAAAAAATGTGATATCCATTGTCATGCGATTCTGTGCAACTCAAGGTTCATCAGAAATTAAACTAGTTTGTTACCAAAATGGCAGGATCAGCATATGCAACGCTGCCCAAAAGATGCATACTTTCACTTTTGCGCTCCAGTATTTGAATGTATATGATAACCCTGCTTATCACAGAATCTTGTATTAGGTTTAAGTATGTTGCATAGTTGTTACACAGTTTTTCTTCTTTAGTGTCCATGCATGCTACTTTAGGCTATTAGCATTTTTTGAGCTTCAGCATCTAGAAGCAGAATTTTTTTTTTTTTGTAGAGTTTCTTGGAGCATTTTTTCAGCAGAAACGTTTCTAAACGCTACTAATAGCGTTTTTAATTTTTTTCCCCTTTTACTGCAAAAACGCCAATAAAAAGCTAATGCTCCTAAACGCTCTTAACCACTTCAGCTTCGGAAGGATTTACCCACTTCCTCATCAGGCCATTTTTTTAGATACGGCAATGCATTGCTTTAACTGACAATTGTGCGGTCATGCAACGTTGACAGGGCCGGACTTACCATTGGGCTTGACTGGGCTCAAGCCCATGGGCCCCGTCCACTAGGGGGCCCCTGCCTGCAGAGGCGGCTCTCTAATTAGGCAAAGGCTGGCGGGGTGAGCCGCGAGCGGGCCGACGTTCTGTCAGATTAGCGTGACAGAAAAAACGTCACCACCGACACACATTAAAATTTCCCCCCCGTTACACCCTCATCAGCGGCAGCAGCCAATAGCAGGCTCCACCGCTGTCCTAGTTGGCACCACATTGCATGATGGGAGATGTAGTTCTCAACAGCACACACTAGACTTGGCCGGGCTGTGCCTACACGCTGCAGAAACTACACCTCCCAGAATGCACTGCAGGGCGGGCGCTCAAAGTGGACAGTCGGCTTCTCCTGAGTCCTGCTTGTAGTAGGGGATGGAAGACTCGGAAGAGTGATCAACCAGGAAAGTCACCCTAAATACCTACCTATATCACCAGCACCAGGTCAGCGACAGTGCCTCATACTTCTGTCAGTGCTGCCTATATCAGTGCAATGCATAACTTTCTATACTGCAGATCAGTGCCTTATACCTCTCTCTGTGTCATGCATAACGTTATATACTGCTCCAGGTCAGTGCCTCATACCTTACTCATTGCAATTTTATTCTCAGTGCCTCTGTCAGTGTCTTTATGGTCTGTGCCTTACTGCCTTATGCCTCATTCAGTGCTAGGTGGAACTTTTTTATGGTAAGTGCTTCAGTCTTCTGTTAGTGCAAGGTGCTACTTTATGGTTAGTGTCTCATGCCTCACTCAGTGCCTCATGCCTCACTCAGTGCAAGGTGCAACTTTATAGTAGTCCATGTCTGATGCCTCTGTCAGTGCAAGGTGCAACTCTATGACCAATGCTCTTATGCCCTAGTCAGTGCCTCGCTAAGAGCCATGCATAACTATATACTGCATGAGTGCCCAATGCCTCGCTCGGTGAACGGTGCTATTTTGTGGTTAGTGCCCCCCTCAGTGCAACCTTTTGGTATGTGCCTCATGCCTCACTCACTGCAATGTGCAACATAATGGTCGGTGTCCGTTGTCTGTCAGTGCAGGGTGCATCTTTATGGTCAGTGCCCCCATGCCCCTGTCAGTGCCACTTTAGGGTCAGTGCCACCATGCCTCACTAAGTGCCATGCATCGCTATATAATGTATGAGTGTCTAATGACCCTCTCAGTGCAAGGTGCATTTGACCGGCGTCCCCCATGACTCTACTTTCTTTCTCCCTCCATCCCTCATTCATCTCAGACTCTAACCACACCCCTTCTGAACCACGCCCATTTGAGCCACACGCACTATTTTGCGTGAACCACGCCCATTTTTTGTAATGTATAGAAGGTAGAGCCAGAAAGTGACTCAAGCCCAGGGGCCCCCACCACCCTAAGTCCTGCCCTGAACATTGATGTCCTTTTTTTCTCACAAATAGAGATTTTGTTTGGTGGTATTTGATCACCTCTGCGGTTTTTATTTTTTGCGCTATAAACAAAAAAGTTTGAATTTTTATTTGAAAAAAACCCCCAATATTTTTGACTTTCTGCTATAATAAATATATATATATTATTTAGGGCGGCCTGCTGATTGGCTCTTCCGCCAGCGAATGGGTACACAGATCACCGTGTATGCACCCGATGTACAATGTCAGTGATTCGCACAGGAGAGCCAACCAGCCGCAGTACAACTGCGGCAGCTAGTTGGGAACCAGTTAAATGCTCCTAAATGCTCCTAAAACACTGCTAAAAAGCTTTTTGTAGTAGCTTTTTAGCAGCATTTTTTATCCAGTGATTTTTCCAGCTTAAAATAAATGCTAGTGTGCATGGGCTCAATGCACACTAGCATTTATTTTAAGCTGGAAAAATCACTGAATATAAACGCTGGTAAGGCTCTTAGGGAATACTCATTAAGATAAAAAATATTGGTACTTCCATTTCACTTCAAAGGAAGTGATTGCCAGCAGATGGTTCTCTCAGTAAATCTCTCAGTAACAAGAGATAGACTCAAGTTGGAGTTCAGGTATTTCTTACACTGGCCTGTGACAACAGTGACACCTACTGGCAACAGTGGGAAATGCGCACAAACAGCCAAAGCTGGAACAGAAACCAACAATTTACATAATCACTCTGAGCTATTTACAGCTCGGATACCCCTAAATTTACAGAATAGCACCTGTTCAGAAGTAGCAGGGTGCTACACACTCCCCCCACTACAATAGACGATGTCCCCATTGTCTGTAAAAAAATTACTCTCAATCCTTAAAGTCGGTGTCTGAACGACAAAAACTTGGATGGGGAAAGGAAGGGTGAGGTAGTAAGAAGAATAAATGGACACTAATTAAACAAAAAAATTGGACTCTCCAGCAGCTTGATAGGAGATTCGGTCACCTGAAAAACAAAATTATGCACACACAAAAATAACACAGCACACCTGATTAACATAGGAGCAAAGCCTCACTCCCCTGGGGGAATGAAACTTCCCTCCAGCTTTAAATGTAAAATAAGACTAAACTGTAAACTTGAAAGTCCAGCCTTTGCTATGAGCAACTTCTACCACCTACACATAGTGGCAGAAAATCAATATGACACAAAAAGAAAGTCCTTAATAGCAACGTACTGGAACAGGTAAAGAAATCTTGACCACGAAGTTCCCTAGCCTGACACTATCTAGCTATGTATCCCATAGTCCATTTTTAGCAATAGAATTTTTTTTTTCAGTCTCTTTGCAGAACTAAAGTTAGAAAAGTCATTTTTTTCTTTTAAATGATCACCAATAGAACCAGTGATCCGGCAAGGTTACTGGTTTTCCTTGGCTATCCACGGTAGACAACATTGTCTTTCCCTGGTCTGCGGATGACCACCTTATCAGCATAGATGTGCCGGCCATAGTTCCACTGTAGCAAGCATCCGTTGAAACGCTCATCCATAGCAAAGAAGTATCCAGCTTTTCTGAAAGGTTTTGGCACAGACAGATGATCCCAAATAGCTTCACTGTACCATTGTTCTAGTTTGGACTCGATTTCCTACTTGAGCTCTTTGGGGACATAAGGAAACTCCAGACCATACTCTGTGGCAACTCTCTTTATGAGCACTCTTTGCAAACGGGCACGTTTTGGCAAAGCTCTAGTGTTTCCCAATCCAGGAAGCACACAGGGATTTGGCGACTTCTGCACCATGGATCTAGCAGACGATTTCTCAGGTGCAATTGGGCTGTTGAGGTTTGACAACGTTTCTCTAATAATACTGGGGGGTTCCACACTGGGTTTTGTCTTCCCCGAATCTATGGCTGCCCAGTCTGAAAAAGTGAAAGCCGAAGCAACATCCTCACTATTGGCCCACAACAGCTCCTGTGACATAGTCTTAAACAGTTCATCGTCTCCAGAAATATCTGACAGGGAGTCTAACTCAGAGTCCCTTAATTCCTCCGCAGGCAAATATTTACATACAGTCCCAGACATGTTTTCCTCAGATCTCACACCAGTTCCTGTCGTGGAATTTCCAGGGGTCAGGCCTTCCTCTGGCTCCAGTTCTGGTAGTCCGTGGAGTAGGCCTCTATCGCGGCCGTGGGATGCCTTCACATATCCCACCTTCCTCTGGACAGGTGCAGCGGGGACAGGTGCAGCGGAGGCAGTGGCAGGTGCGATGTCCACCGATGGCTCTTTGGTAGCAATAGCAGCGACATCTTCTGTAACAGGAACACTCACCGTAGCAGGCGTGGTGAGTGCAGGTTTCACCCCAGGAGCAAGGGCAGCGGCTTCTACTGTAGCAATACCCATGGCCCAGTCTACTCGGTAGGCACAAGGTGACATGGTAGGTTGCTCCACTGCGAACAGGTACTCCCCGCAATGCAGGCACTGGACAAATGGACGGGGATGTATGGTCAGTCCCTCACACTTGGGGCATATCATACCCAGCGCTTCCAGGTCTCCGATCGTGTTTAACACAAACCGCCCATGCGGCTTCAGGCGGATGCTGGTATCCATCAGCAGGGTTCCGGACAGCATGGCACTTGCAGCGGGGCTAGTAGGAAGCATCTTAGGCCCCATCACCGATTGCATCAATGAAAATGCAGACATGACTGAACTGTGATCCTCTCTCTCTTCAGCGCCAGACACACACACGCGTCTCACGCAGAAACAGGCGGGAACTCCTCCCACTTGTTCTTTTAGTCACGTAGTTCCCGGGCTTTCTTGGCTCCACCCCCGTCTACGCAGTTAGGAAAGTTGATCTGAACTTAACCCCTATTGTCCCGGAAAAGTAACAAAGTCCAAGGCCCTCTTTAGCGTAGACTATTGGTGAATGACTGTCCTTAGGTTGCTAGGGGCAACGAAATTCCAGACTACGAGCCCCCACATGTAGCGATACCCCCGAAGGGGCTGTTGGATTAATTTTGGGTTCTGCCGTTTCCCCACATTTCACCGTCCCAGAACTTAAGAGTCTATGTTAAGTAATTAGAATAGAGGTGATTGCCAGTCACGTCAGTCCTTTTCTCAATTTCTTTATTAAACAACTTCAGGTAGGGGATAGAGGGTTAGGGGGAAGTTCAGATACCTTGGTTTTGTAGATCACTAATGCGGTTTCATGAATCCAGATGACAACAGCTTTCTGTCTCTGGTTCTTGCGACAACTGGATAGGCCTCTCACACCGACCTAGCAGCCGGTATGAAGCACGGACAAAGTCTCTGCCACAGACTTGAGTGAAAAGTGGAAACTCCTGGATAATCCCCTGCCACAGGATTGTGTATCCAGTAGTCGGTTAGTTAGGTCAGCTGCACAGTACCTGAGCCTTAAAGCCATCTGGCAGTACTGTGAGGTAGGTTAACTTGGGTGCATCCTCCAAACGAGTCACCGGGCCCTTCATGAGATACCAGCCATCAGCTCGGTCCTCTCCAGTAAGCTCCTCCCCTGGAATATTCTCCGCCTGAGTGGCTTCTTCCCGCAGGACAGACAGCACAGGACCACCTTCAGTTAAGTAGGCCCCAGACGAACTTCTGGGCCTACTTGTAGCAGCATAGCCTCGAGCCAGCAGGGCCAGAGGTAGAAGAACCAGCAGCGTGGCCTCAGGCCTGGAGGGTCATGAGGAAGGGACGAACCACGAAGCACATGGCACTGCCCCTTAAATATCCTTCCTCAGTATGCCCAGCTACAAAGAAGCTCCTGATTGGGCTGTTTTCTGGAGAAAGAATATCCAATACACTTCAGCTGACTGTATTTCTCACACTGGCCTCTGACAACAGTGACACCTACTGGCAACAGGGGCAAATGCGCACAAACAGCCAAAACTGGAACAGAAACCAACAATTTACATAATCACTCTGAGCTATTTGCAGCCCCTAAATTTACAGAATAGCGCCTGTTAAAAAGTAGCAGGGCGCTACACAGGTATAAAGTGTATTTTACAACAAAGCCAAATGCAAATGCGAGAAGCCTTAAAGCCCATATACAAGATCAGAAAATCATACGAAAAATACTGCTTTCAAAGCGATCGTACAATAATCTGATCGTTAGAACACAGCTTTCGATAGCCGATCATGACAGTTCATCCGATATTATCCGATCGGACAAGCAAGAAATTTTTTCTTGTACAATTCTTCTTAGTACACCCGTATCTTCCCAAGTAACTCAGACATGACCACCTTCCTCACATCCTTAGCTCCACAGGTCGACCTCCTGATAATGGGAGCAATCTTTATTTATATAACAATAGAGCTTGGTTGCTTCACAATCGGTCAATCAAGCACATGCATTCCTTCAAACAGGAGGAGTTATACAAATCTCAAACAATGAACAATGACTAGGGCAGTTTATTGGCGTGTCTCGAGAAGGGCAGTGCCCCTTGTACAACATGGCTGGCCTAAGGACTCATGAACACTACCCCCGACCACAACGCACACAAAGACTCCCGTTTTTACCGTTGGCAGGAATCCTTATTCTGCATTGTTCAGAGAACAACGCATACCTGGTTTATACTACCATTCCTGAGGATGGGAGATTATCTGCAGGAACACACCATAGTCCCCCTACGTGCTGAACGCACAGAGACACACGACCGCACATCCATCCATAACCGATAATGTCTTTGCTGAGTGATCACATCCCCCCCAGACGATCGTCTGTGCATTGTACAGGGGCCATTTGCTGGCAGACATATCCCCACTCTGCAAACACTTCTCTGCATCCTCAAGAAGCTTTTCACTACCAGACGGATCTCAACCAGCATCAGTCTGCCCCAGTCCGCTCTTTAGAGCGAGCTGCAGGAGAACAAACACTAGGAGACACTGTTAAAATACATATTAAATACATCTTAATAAAGTTTTCACAACAGTCCCTCCTCTTTTGTCATTTGCTCCCATCTGTCCCTCGATAAATCCTGATCTTCTTCTTACACCTGGAAATGAATCAGTCCTTACAGTCCATATGAGTCCATAAAAAGGAAAACACGGCTTGACTTGTAGACTCTGCAGGGCCCATGATGAAAAATAATAAAACTACTGGGATTCTATACTCTGGAGTGATGAGACCAAGATAAATGTTTTTGGAACTGATGGCTGCAAAACTGTATGGCTTCGCAAAGGTGAGGAGTACAAAGGAAAATGCATGGTGCCTACAGTGAAACATGGTGGTGTGGGTGTCCCTCTGTGGGCTGCATGAGCACTGATGGTGTCAGGGAGCTGCATTTCATTGATGGTATCATGAATTCACAGATCACTCCGTGCCCTTGGACTTCGTGCAATTTTCCAACAAGACAATGATCCAAAACACACATCTAAGGCCACTGTTGCATTTCTGAAGAAGAACAGGGTGAAAGTGAATCAATGGACAAGAATGTCTCCTGATCTGAACCCAATCTTGGAACACCTATGGGAAATTCTGAAGAGACAAGCGCCACTCTCCATCCAGCATCCAGGCTATCTTGTTCATTCCATGCCTAGAAGACTTGGTGCTGTCCTTACAAATCAAGGAGGTCATACAAAATACTAGGTGTCGTAGTTTTTATTGTAGGGTGTATTAATTTTTGCATCAACTGGCTTGAGTAAAACTGAAGATTTTGTAATCTAAGTTATATTATTAACCTTACGTTCATGTAATGAGCTAAACAAATGTTCTATAGAAACTCAGTTTTGTCAAAATTTTGGAAATTGTTCTTGTGTTCATTAAGATATTGATTAAAGTATTACTTTTCAAAAGGGGTGTACTCATTCATGCTGAGCACTGAAAAATAATACACCATCTTTCAGCTTAAAGCGGAGTTCCACCCAAAAATGTAACTTCCGCTTTTCGGAACCCTACCCCCTTCCGGTGTCACATTTAACACTTCCGGATATTGACTCCCGCGGAAGTCACGCCCCTTTGCGTCACCCCCCACTGTCTTCTGGGAAACACACTGTTCCCGGGAGAGAGCGGAGCCAGTGACGGCATGCCGCACTACTCGCGCATGCGCAGTAGGGAACCGGGCAGTGAAGCCGCAAGGCTTTACTTCCTGATTCCCTCACTGAGCATGGCGGCAGCATCCAAGGACCGAACGATTGCTCAGCCTGGTCTGCCGACTTCGCGGGCGCGCTGGACAGGTACAGTAAGTGTCCATTTTTTTAAAGTCAGCAGCTGCAGTATTTGTAGCTGCTGGCTTTTAAAAAAAAAAATTCGGGGGGACCTCCTCTTTAAACCATAACCCTAGCCATGAAGCTCAGGTCAACCATTACAATAATCACCAATTTAACTGAGATGAACTTTGTCCCTCCAGTATTAGGCTGTTTGACCAATACCGCTAACAAACACTGCAAAAAAGATCATGGTGAGAGGGGGCTCTCTGCTGCTCCTGACAGAATGGCAACACAGGTGGTTCAGCAAAGGCTTAAAGGAACACTAAAGAGTTTTTTTTTAAAAAAATAACAAACATGTTATACTTACCTCCACTGTGCAGCTCGTTTTGCACAGAGTGGCCCCGAACCTGGTCTTCTGGGGTCCCTCGGCGGCTGTCTTGGCTCCCCCCGCAAGAACTTTCCACCTTCATGCGAGTTACCTTGCATGGTGGAAAGTTCTTGTGGGCGCGCTCCCGTGATACAGCCGGCGGCTATAGCCGCTCACTGTATAACTCGGCCCTGCCCCCAGCATGCCGCGTCATTGGATATGATCTTGACAGCAGCGCGAGCCAATGGCTGCGCTGCTTTCAATCAACCAATGAATGAGCCGAGAAGTCGACGAGAAGCCTGCGCGTTGACGGCGCTGGCTTCTCGGTGAAAAAACATATACCTTTACAACCCCTTTAAAAAGCCGGTGGATGTAAGGTTTTCCACAGCCTACAACTTTTCAATAATTAGCACAGGCTGAGCTATTTGAATCTTCTGTTCACAGGTGGTGGGCAAAAACTAACATACAGTAATTAGTAACCAACAGCCCCTGCACTCATCTCATGAAGGGCTTCATTACTACAACAGTCCTTTCCATTATTTACCAGTGACTGTGATGTCACTTTGCGGTGCAACTGTATGCATTCAGCATTACTGCACCAGATCTAGTATGTGGCCTAACAATACAAGCATAAATTATTTTAGTTTGTGATAGAATCTAGGTTCTGTTATGCTAATCACATCTGCCTGCTAGGGGTTGCGTACAAGGACATGGGTGTAGTTATGTAGGCTATAGGCTATCACAAACCATTATCTGTTTTGCTGTCATTAAAATAAACAAGCGTGCAAAGAGTTCAGCGTTCAGATGTCCAAGGTCAGTTAAACTAATAAACAGAATGTTTCTAGTGAAGGTATTCTCCCATTGTAATCCTGCATTTAAACGCATGGACTAAAACTGTTTTTTTTTTTATCAAATGGCATTACTTATAGATAATAAATAAATAAAGCAAATATCAGAGTTCATTGTAATGTGCAGCAAATGACTTTCAACCATCTTCTACTGCTTTGGAGTCAAAAGATAATAGATTAAAGTGATATTAAAGGTTCGCATTTTTTCTTTTTTTAAAATAACAAACATGTCATACTTACCTCCACTGTGCAGTTTGTTTTGCACAGAGTGGCCCCAATCGTCCTCTTCTGGGGTCCCACGGCGGCTCTCGTGGCTCCTCCCTGCATTAGATAACCCCCTCTGGGAAGCTCTCTCCCTAGGGGTGTTACCTTTCAGGCGCGCTCCTGTGTCATACACTCGGCGTCCATAGATGTCCCCCCGACGGCCACGTCATTGAATTTGATTGACAGCAGTGGGAGCATATGGCTGCGCTGCAATCAATCTATCCAATGAAGAGCTGAGAACCCGTGGAGAGAGCGACGCGGATCGCGCCCACGGAAATTCGGGGCTTAGGTAAGTAAAACGGGGGGGGGGGGGGCGGACACTGCAAGGTGTTTTTTCACCTTAATGCATAGGATGCATTAAGGTGAAAAAACACGTAGTTTTACAACCCCTTTAAACCTGACTGGCTAACATGGGTTAAGGTGCCAATGTACAGCCAACTCTTTTGATCATTGTCTGCACACACTGAAAATGCAAAAACATAGAGTTTCCTAGGGCACAGTAATATGTGGTTGCTGTGTGTCTTTTTATTGCTGAAAAGACATTCTATATCTTTTCTGCAATAACAAACACTTAGCTGCCTGCTCGCAGTCTTCTATTAAATGCACACTAAGCTGCACATGTGCAGCTTAATCGAGAGGTGTAAAATACGGAAATAGCCAGGGAGAAGATGACAGTGGCCAGCAAGGGATTTACCTTTGCTGAAACGAGGAGGTCAGTATTTTTTCTTAGTTTATTTATTATAGGTACTTTTATAATACCTATAAAAGAGTGGCAGTGGTGGAGGGAGGGAGAAATGAGTGGCAGTGGTGGGTGGGTGGGTGGGATGAGTGTCAGTGCTGGGGGGAATGGGATGAGTGTCAGTGCTGGGGGGAATAGGATGAGTGGCAGTGCTTGGGGGGAGGAATGAGTGGCAGTGGTGGAGGGAGGGAGGAATGAGTGGCGGTGGTGGAGGGAGGAAGGAATGAGTGGCAGTGGTGGATGGTTGGGATGAGTGGCAGTGCTGGGGGGAATGGGATGAGTGTCAGTGCTGGGGGGAATGGGATGAGTGGCAGTGGTGGGGGGGTAGGGATGAGTGGCAGTGGTGGAGGATGGAGGGATGAGTGGCAGTGGTGGAGGATGGAGGGATGAGTGGCAGTGGTGGAGGATGGAGGGATGAGTGGCAGTGCTGGGGGGGTTGAGTGGCAGTGGTGGGGGGGGTAGGGATGAGTGTCAGTGGTGGGTGATAGGGATGAGTGGCAGTGATGGGGGGTAGGGATGAGTGTCAGTGCTGGGGGGATTAGTGTCAGTAGTGGGGGGGTAGGGATGAGTGTCAGTGCTGGGGGGTGAGTGTCAGTGGTGGGGGGGTAGGGATGAGTGTCAGTGCTGGGGGGATGAGTGTCAGTGGTGGGGGGGAGGGATGAGTGGCTGTGGTGGGGGGGTGGGATTGAATCAGCGGTGGTGGTGGTGGGGACCGACTGGGTACATTGGCAGCGCTGGGTGCCGGGATCAGAGACACTTACTTGCTGTCAGTGTCCACTCGGTTTCCCCTGCATTGCTTCGTATCTCTCGGCTCCACGTGTCTGTACTCTTCACATAGCGGCCGTGACCTCCTGCAGCTCCTCCCCCACCTTCTCTCAATTGGTATCAGCAGTGTCCGCCCCGCCTCCCTACATTCTCTCTGTCTCTGGATAGGCGAGGGCTGGGCGGTCCACAGTCTCAGCGCCTCTGCCTTCTCTCTCTCCCCTCAGTGGACGAAAGCCCCCCTCCGCGCGGCGGAACGAACCGACACAGACAGTGACAGGACAGTCAGGTGGGCCACTCACACAGGCAGGCAGCGGGCGGGCCCCTCACACTGGCGAACTGGCGGGCGGTGGGCCCCTCACACTGGCGAACTGGCGGGCGGCGGGCCCCCCTGAATTGGCGGAACTACAGGACCAAGACGCAAGTGCGACTGCTGCGACCCTGATAATTCTGCCACTGTGCTTTCAGAAATAGAAGTTAATAATAGTTTATTTTTATCAATTAACAAAATGGAAAGTAAATGAACCAAATCAAATCATTATTTGATGTGACCACACTTTGCCTTCAAAACAGTATCAATTCTTCTAAGTACACTTGCATACAGTTTTTGAAGGAACTGTAGCAGGAGACAGTTTGTTCGCCGCTGGAGAGCGCTACAATAATGAGTATCTGTAGGCAACAGTGAAGCATGTTGGAGGTTCCTTGCAAGCTTGAGGCTGCATTTCTGCAAATGGAGTTGGAGATTTGGTCAGGATCTATGGTCTCCTCAATGCTGAGAAATACAGGCAGATACTTATCCATCATGCCATATCATCAGGGATGCATGTATTTGGCCCCAAATATATTCTGAAGCAGGACAACAACCCCAAACATGCAGACAATGTCATTAAGAACTATCTTCAGTGTAAAGAAGAACAAGGAGTCCTAGAAATGATGGTTTGGCCCCTCACAGAGCCCTGATCCCAGCATCATTGAGTCTGTCTGGGATTACATGAAGACACAGAAGCATTTAAGGCATTCAAAGAAGATCTGTGGTTAGCTCTCTGAGATGTTTGGAACAACCTACCTGCTGAGTTCCTTAAAACCACTTCAATACCATGCACTTACGCCCCTTCCTGTCCAAGCCAATTTTCAACTTTCTGCGCTGTCGCTGTTTAAATGACAATTGCGCTTTCATGCTACACTGCACCCAAACGGAATTTTTATAATTTTGTTCCCACAAATAGAGCTTTCTTTTTTGTGGTATTTGATCGCCTCTGGTGTTTTTAATTTTTGCTAAACAAATAAAAAAAGACCGAAAATTTTAAAAAAAAATAAAAGTTTTTTTTTATTTCTGTTATAATTTTTTTTAAATAAGTAAGTTTTCTCCTTTACTGATGGGCACTGATAAGGCGGCACTGACGGGCACTGATAAGGCAGCACCGATGAGGCGGCGCCAATGAGGTGGCACTGATGATGGGCACTGATATGTGGCACTAATGGGCACTGGTAGGCAGCACTTTTGGGTGGCACTGATATGCACTGATATGCAGCACTGATGGGCATTGATAGGCGGCACTGATGGGCACTCATCGGTGGCACTGGTGGGCACTGATTGGCACTGATAGGCGACACTGATGGGCACTAAAAGAATGCAATGGTGGGTACTTATGGGTGGCATTGATAGGCGGCACCACTGGGCACTGATGGGCACTAATAGGCGGCACTGATGGGCATTGATACATGGCACTGATGGGCACTAATGGTCACTGACATGCGGCACTGATATGCAGCACTGATGGGTATCCCTGGTGGCACTGGCACTGAAGGGGGTTTTGAGTGGGCACTGGTTGGCAGCTGCCTGGGCATTGATTGGCAGCTGCCTTGGCACAGATTGGCATTCCCTGGTGGTCTAGGGGGCATACCTGGTGGTCCAGTGTGGATGCCCATCCCTGGTGGTCCTGGGCGGCATGCTGGTGGTCCTGTGCAGTGATCCGAGGGGGGGCTGCGCTGATAAACTATCAGCACATACCCCCCTGTCAGACGCGATAGAGGAAAAGCCGATCAGCAGCTCTTCCTGTTTACATTGTGATCATCCGTGATTGGACACGGCTGCTCACGTGGTAAAGAGCCTCCGCCGGAGGCTCTTTATTGAGATCGGTGTAGCGGTGTTTCAGACTGACACACCACATCACCGATCGCCGCGATGCGCACCCTCACGGGCGCGCGGCGGCTGTTATCCTGCTGGACGTCATATGACGCCCAGTCAGGATAACGAAACCACCGCAGAATGACGGCCGGGCGGGAAGTGGTTAAAAAACTGTGTGCAAGTGTACCTGGAAGAAATAATGCTGTTTTGAAGCAAAGGAATAGCCACTCCAAATATTGATTTGATTTAGATTTTTCTTCTGTTAGTGCACTTTGCATTTTGTAAATTGATAAAAATAGACAATTCATTTTTTTTTTTTAAAGCTTTCTTACTTTACAGCATACCTGCCTAAAACGTTTGCCTAGTGCTGTATATGAAAAAATTATAAATACCTTTTTTTTATAAGTGATCACATAATCTCTGTTCTCAGGTTTGTAGCGGGCTTAGAAAGCTGAGGGAGGAGAAACAGCAATTCACTGATTTTCAGAAAGTCTGTGCAAGGATGCGTATCAGCAAGAGTCTTGGCCATTGGATGACAGGCAGGCTGTTCCCAGAACAGCTAGAAAACTGACCACACTGGGATGGATGTGCTCTCATGTCTAACATGGTCAGTTTAAAATTAGAAAGCAGGAGGAATGGCAAGATCACTAGGTATTTCACACAAAGGAGGTAATACAAAGAGAACAGGATACTTTTTTACACAAGTACATGGGACAACATACACATATTAGGGAATACATTCTTTAATGTACTTAAATAAAGCTCTCCCAAATAAATTGAGTTTATCTAGCAGACATAAGGGTAATAAAGTACATATGCAGAAAAGCATATGTAATGGAAGGGTTCATGGGTTCAGGGCAGGGCCGACTTTAATATTGATAGGACCCTAGGCAATTGTTTTTCTGACCCCCCCCCCCCCGCATACAATTTCACTCTCCACTTGCTCTGGGACATAAAATAAATATCAACTAAACCTAAAATCAGTTTAGTGCAGCAGATAAGGCAGCAATTGTGATTTTTTGCGAGAGGTTACAGAATATCACTATGGCTCACTGATTAGTTGCTAGAGGTTACAGCACATCATTTCTTCTTGCTGATTGGTTGCTAGAGGTTACTGCACATAATTACCGCTCACCCATTGGTTGCTGGGGCTGAGGGGGGCGGGGTAGGGGGATGGGATCAGACGCAGTGCTGGTGGACAGATGGGATCAGTGGCAGTGCTTAGGGGGATGGGATCAGTGGCAGTGCTTAGGGGCAGATGGGATCAGTGGCAGTGCTAAGGGGGGGGGTGAGATCAGTGGCGGTGCTTGGGGGGGGTCAGTGGCAGTGCTTGGGGTGGAGGGGTGTGAAAGAGGGGGGGTTTTGAGAGAGTGAGGGGTGTAAGAGCGAGGGGGTGAGAGAGAAAGAGAGAGAGAGAGAGGGGGTGGGTGGGTGAAAGAGAGAGAGGGGTGAGAGAGAGAGCGAGAGGGAGGTTAGATAGAGAGGGGGATGAGCGAGGGGGGTAAAAGAGGGGGGCTGAGAGAGAGGGGGTAAGAGAGGGAGGTGATGGGGATGATAAAGGGGAGTGAAAGAGAAAGAGGGGCAAGAAAGAGAGAGGCAAGAAAGACGGGGTAAAAGAGAGACAGGGGTGTGAGAGAGAGAGAGAGGTGAGAGAGAGGGGATGATGAGAGAGAGGGTGATGAGAGAGTGAGGTGAGAGGGAGGGGTGAGAGAGGGGGGGGATGAGAGAGAGGGGTGAAAAGGAGGGAAGAGAGAAATTGGAGGGTGAGAGAGATGGGTGAGAGGGGGGTGATAGAGAGAGGGGTGAGAGAGAGGGGGTATAAGAGAGAGGGGGTATAAGAGAGACGGGTGAGAGGAGGAATATGGGAGGGGGAGAGGGGGTTAAGAGAAAGGGGCAGGGGGTGAGAGAGAGAGAGGGGTGTGAGAGAGGGGTTAGATGGGCTAGAAGAGAGAGGGGTGAGAGAGAGGGGGTATAAGAAATAGGGGTGAGGGGGAGAGAGAGGGGTAAGAGAGAGGGGTGAGGAGGGACGAGAGAGAGAGAGGGGGTAAGAGAGAGAGGGGTAAGAGATGGGTGGGGATGAGAGAGGGAGGGGTTCAGACAGAAAGGGGGAAAGAGTGGGGGATGAGAGAGAGAAACCCCTAGCACTGTCTGCAGTCCCTCCTGTGCCCTCCCATCCCAGTCCATTTCTGTGGGTAGGTGTGTGTGGTGCCTGGTACCTTCTATAGGTTTGTGATGGCCAGCCGTGGGGAAGACCTGTTCTCCTTCTGGGTGCTTTGCTGATAGATAGCCAGATTGTCCTGGGTAGCCTGTGCTTAGGGCCCCCGATCAGCCTTTCCCCCGGGTCACTGTCAGAGCTGGGAGTGGAGAGAATGTTGGAGGAATCCAGGCTCTGGGAGGCACTGCCATGTCGGGGATGCTGCTCCTGCTGCTGCTCACCTATCTCTCCTGGACTCTTCGGTCCTAGCTGCCCTTGCTGCATGCCTTCTCCCTGCTCTCTCCCCCACTGGTCCAGAACTCCCCATGCCCTGGGGCTCAAGGGGCAGCTGCTTTGGGCCCCACAACAATCACTGGGCCCTGGGCAGCTTTCCCATTTGCCCCCTGTTAAAGGCAGCCCTGGTTCAGGGTACAAATGATTGTGCTTAGATTTGTAACTGTCCAAATACCTCTCGCTTGTGGTACAATAATTAAAGCATAATTTGTGAATACAAGGGTGGTTGCATATGTTACCGTGTTCCCATACTTTGCTGTTGCATGCTTTGCACACCACCCAATTATCCCTACCCATACTTTTTTTCAATATCATACATATTGTAGCTTATTAAAATTTTGTTAAAAATGTGCGTAAAAACATGACGCTAAAGCTATCTATAGCTAACCAGACCTGATTTGGTAGCTCTCCTCCAGCTGTGCCAGATAAATCAGCATTGGAATTACATCCCTCTTAAAGTATGTTTTATATATATAAATACTTGGCTTTTGTTGGCAGAGTTGGGAACAGACAGAAGGTGGTCATGTTGATGCAGTTGGCCAGTTTGAACATTGTAATTGCAACATATGTGAACCAAGAATCAACATTTTTTTTTAGCAATAAATGAATAGGGGTGTATTGCAGGGTGCAGAGGGTCTACTGAGAATTATACTGTAGGCATAGCTGCCAACTGTCCCTGATTTTGAGGGACTGTCCATGTCCATCATTCAGGACAAAGTCCCTCTGTCCCTCTTTCCTCCTGATTTGTCCTTGATTTTGGTCTGATCTATATAGTTGTATATAAAATGCACTTATTTATCTAATAAAAAGTGTTTTACAGGGTTAAACTGTTCATCCAATTTTTCATTTGCTGCAATCGTAAATTCCAAAAGCCAATATAAAGGAATAGTAGTGGTAAAAAAGCACTTGTGGGTTTAACCAATCTTTTGTTTGTACAATTCTCCTTTAAGTGGGGATGTGATGGGGGGGGGGGGGGGTTGGGGGTGTCCTATGCCTACATACTGTTGCTAATAGGTGTCCCTCATTCCCATCTCAGAAAGTCGGGAGATATGCTGTCGGTGGTAACTAGTATTTGTTATGACATATTAATTGATGTACAGTATATGTAATATATGTAACATTAAAGCATTTAAAAGTATTTAACATTTAATTAATTTGTATTGACACAATAAATCTGCTTGCAGAAAGCACACATTTATCACCTTGTCTATATACTTAATTGTCACAATATTTGCTGCATATATGTTTTCATTAAGGGTGACATAAGCAGGACTCAGGGGGTAATTAGAAAGGGGAATAATATCACATTGAAACATAAAAATAGAAGAGATATAGATGATTCATGTGTCATTCAGCAGGCTGTGAACATTAACTGACACGTTTTCACACCGTGTGATTTCTTATACCTACAGATTGCAAACACCACTGTAGAAGTATTGAAAATATCAGCCATATTAGAAGTAATTAGCAAACAAAAAGCAAATTTGTGATTTTAATTAAAAATAGATTTTTAACATTTTCAGCACTGGGGAAAAATGGCGTTCTAGGAGAAAAATGATAACCCCAACCTTCCATTTCATGATTTTGTCAGAATTCTTGGAAGTCATGAATGAACAGTCAAGAATATTAGTGGAGAAACTTAAGAAACGTTTGGATAAGGATGCTTTCAACTGCTTCATGGATATTACTCTGTGTGCCCTGGATATAATATCTGGTAGGTTAGATTTAATAATTTAAAACCAAATTCTACATTGTATATACATTGGGTAAGGATTGGAACCTCTGTTAGGTGTCCCCATTTAGAACATTTCCTTGTATTTCCTTTCCTGGTGACAGGGATATGAGGGGCAGAAAGTGAGAGCAAATATCTCCAATGGGAACAGAGTCAACAGTAAAATATTTTTTAGTTTATTAGGGCATCTTGGGAAGTTTTTTTTTCAGTTCTTGTCCAGTAAATCCTATCACTCTTCCGAAGTGAAGTACGAAGTTATGCCCGAAACATTGCCAGCACATTAACCACTTTTACTCCCTTAACCACTTCCCTACCGCCCATAGTCATATGACGTCCACAGATGGGATCTCCCATCTGAATGATGCCTGGGGGGAGGCAGCTAGAGGCATCATTCAGATATCCTTTTCTTGTGCCGGCGATTCTGCGCACCATAAGAACGATCGATAGTTTTACCAGAAGGAGCGCTCCCGTCTCATACTTGATTCTGAGCATGCGCGTTTTTTTAAGACTAGGAAAAGCATACACAGGACCGGTTTTCTCGTCGGGAAACAGGCCAACGAGAATCCTGACGAGAAAATAGAGAGCAGGTTCTCTATTTTTCTCGTCTAGATTCCCGACTGTTTTCTCGACAAGAAACCATACACACGAACCGGTCGTGTGTACGAGGCTTCACACTTTTTTTTTGTCATTTAAGTTTTTTATTTTTCATCAGAAAAAAATCATTACAGAATCATAAATATTAAAGATGATTACAATTGACTCAACAAAAATCTCAGGTATTATTACCATAGAAACTTAGACAAATTATTATCGTAAAAACCAATACTGACAATGTTTCAACAAAAAGTAATAATATCTAGCCTCATCTTGGTCAAGTATATAATCAAGTAATCTTATAAACTGATAATAACTTATATTAAGAAAATCTAGTTCCCACAAAAATAAACCGAAAATATGAAGGGCTCCTACTCCCCTCCCCAGCCACCCCTAACGGGAACACACTGTGACTGGGAAGGAGAGAACGCCCCCTGCCCGGCCTTCCTGTCACCACCAACAATCGTCGGTAGAGACAACTGGAGAGATATAATAGAAAAAATTTCATTTGTACATGCAAAAAAAACCACAATACTCGACCTAAGTATGAAAATTAAGAGTTGTTCTCAGACTTGTTAGAGCTAAGTTCAACAGTCCAAGCCTCAAACAATAAAAAAAGGAATCTGAGCCTGAAACTATTATATTTTATCTGATGTAATAAAACAATAAACATACTATGAAATAATAAAAGCCAAAACCGAGAGAATAAAGTATAGGATAAATATAAAGAAGAGAAAGAAAAAGAGAGAGAAAAAAAAAAATCTCAAAGATATGAAGTGAAAAGATTATAGAATGCCTACAAACCAAATATACATTCTAAAGATCAGTGATTGGTGTTGATGACCAAGTTATGTGACAAGGAGATTCCCATAAATCGCGCCCAAGGTTCCCATATGGCTTCAAAATTTGAGGTCTCGTCTAACAAGAAGCTAACCAGTTTTTCTTGTTCCATAATCCAGGAAACTTTTCGTTTCATGGATAATATAGATACCGAAGGTTTCTTCCATGCCCTTGCAATAGTTAGTTTTGCTCCCGTTAAAATAAACAAAATTAGTTTACGAGTGGCTTTAGGAATATGAGGTAAATGTCCATTGAGTAAAGCAATTGTGGGAGATTGATGTATCGGGCAACCTGTAATATTGCGTAGAATGTGAAATACCTTATTCCAAAATCCACGAAATCTTGTGCACTCCCACCATATGTGGATCATAGTACCCAGTCCCTGACATCCCCTATAACAAAGAGGTGAAACAGAGGGGTACATAACAGTCAATCTCGTGGGAACTAGATACCATCTTGTAAAAAGTTTTATATTGGCCTCTATGAGCGAAGTATTGCAGAGGCCTGAAGTCGAGCGAGAGTAGCTTGCATGCCAGTCTACAATATTTCTATCAATTAGGAGTTCCTTCTCCCAGGCCAACATGTATGGTAGTTTCACTAAATTGGATGCCAGTGACTTGTAGATCACAGAGATCCCCCCCCCCCCCCCCTTCGCTCCACTGTCTGTCCACACCAATTTTCATAATCTGTAAAGTCTCGGGATGAATATCCAGTTTTACACCTAGAATGAATTAAATTAGCGATTTGATGAAATCTCGGTTTTTCGGATAAAGGGAGATCTAATTTGTTCATAAAATATTCAATAGGTAAAGGGCCTATAGAGGAAAAAAATTGACCAATGCGGTACAACCCCGGCTTCACACTTTTTAAGCAGTTACTGTAACAGTTTTCCTTCCTTTAGTAATTAAGGTTTTACACAAATTATTAAAAGCTGACCGTTGTAAGCACTCCTTTCAGTGTTGATTGTTTTTTTCTCAACCCTTTTGTTTTGGGGTTTGAAATCGCTTTAAAGCGGAGGTTCTCCCAAATTATTGACTTAACCACTTAAGCCCCGGACCATTTTGTAGCTAAAGGACCAGAGCTGTTTTCAGAATTTTGCACTGCGCTGCTTTAACTGTAAATTGTGCAGACATGCAATGTTGTACCGAAAGAAATTTGCGTCCTTTTCTTCCCACAAATAGAGCTTTCTTTTAATGGTATTTGATTGCCTCTGCGATTTTTATTTTTTGCGATATAAACGGAAAAAGACCGAAAATTTTGAAAAAAAATGATATTTTCTACTTTTTGTTATAAGAAAAATCGAATAAACTCAATTTTAGTCATACATTTAGGCCAAAATGTATTCAGCCACATGTCTTTAGTAAAAAAAATGTCAATAAGCGTATATTTATTGGTTTGCGCAAAAGTTATAGCGTCTACAAACTAGGGTACATTTTCTGGAATTTACACAGCTTTTAATTTATGACTGCCTATCTCATTTCTTGAGGTGCTAAAATGGCAGGGCAGTACAAACCCCCCCCAAATGACCCAATTTTGGAAAGTAGACACCCAAACGAAATTGCTGAGAGGCATGTTGAGCCCATTGAATATTTTTTTTTTGTCTCAAGTGATTGAATAATGACTAAAAAAAAAAAAAAAATTACTAAAAGTTCTGTTGCTTCTCCTGAGTACGGGGATACCACATGTGTTGGACTTTTTGGGAGCCTAGCTGCGTACGGGCCCCCGAAAACCAAGCACCGCCTTCAGGATTTCTAAGGGCGCAAATTTTTGATTTCACTCCTCACTACCTATCACAGTTTCGAAGGCCATAAAATGCCAAAATAGCACAAAACCCCCCCAAATGACCCCATTTTAGAAAGTAGACACCCCAAGGAAATTGCTGAGAGGCCTGTTGAGCCAATTGAATATTTTTTTTTGTCCCAAGTGATTGAATAATGACAAAAAAATACAAATAAAAAAAAATTACAAAAAGTTGCCACTAAATGATATATTGCTCACACATGCCATGGTTATATATGGAATTCCACCCCAAAATACATTTTGCTGCTTCTCCTGAGTACGGGGATACCACATGTGTGGGACTTTTTGGGAGCCTAGCCGCGTACGGGACCCCGAAAACCAAGCACCAAACCAAGATCGGACCCCCCAACTATACAAAGGCAGTCACATAGATATACGTGATTCTGCCTGTCGGTGCCATTCTGCCGACGTATATTTACAGTGGGCGGTCGTTAAGTGGTTAATGCTATCCCCTTCTGTGCATTGCATAGATGCGCAAACGACAATTTTTTTTTTTTTTAAATGCTGTATTTACCTTCTAATTTGTCTTTATTGGGGAACTCCCTGTCTGTTCCTCCCACGGGAGTAGGCGTGTACATTCCTTTTCCCCGGCGGCGCACTGTCTCCTGGGAGCTAAGTGTCAGCATTCCCAGGAGTCAGTGCGGATCGCCGCTGCGAAATCTCGCGAGATCGTCTGTGCTCCCTCCCCGTACTGTACTGTGTATATTTTTGGTTGCCATCACAACTGGGCGGGAACTTCTGACGCCTCCGCCCATTGGGATGGCAACCTGCTCAGTTTACGGCGCTCTGCCGGGAAGTTATTGCAGACACATACAGAGCCTGTTCTAAGCAGTGGCTGATTCTTTTGATTTGAATGCCGTCACAACGGGGCGAGTACTTTGAACGGCGCCGCGTGTTGTGATGGCAACACTGCTCACGCGAGAGAGCGGTGAATGCCGGGAGACGCGCATTCACCGCTTCCCGGAAGTCCGTGCTTGTGGACTTCACTATGCCCACAAGCAAAATGGAAAATCTATATATCGATTTATATAAGTGTTTCTTTTATACGAAAATGGACGGGGGATGCTTTTAATCGCCAGAGGAGTGAGTACTAAACTCCTAACTTTAACCACATTGAATGCAGCAAAAAAAAAAAAAAAAAAAAAAAATCGGCCACAGAACCTCCGCTTTAAGACAAGAAGTGTGTTGAAACAGAAAATTAATACATTCACCACATTATAGACTTGGTAAGCTGCAATGTATTACATTTCTGTTTTTGTGTTTAGTTTGTGTGTGGAGTTAAATAAAGTACAAATGACAACACCTTAGCACTTTAGCAAGTTCATATATGATCCAGAGAAACCAGATGAAACTTTATCTATTACAGAACAAAGTTTACATTCCAAATTGTAAGAACGCTCTAAAGCCCTGTACACACGATCGGTTTTACCGATGAAAACCGTCCGATGGATTGTTTTCATCAGACAAACCGATCATGTATGGGACCCATCGGTCTTTTTTCCATCGGTTTTAAAAAATAGAACTTGTTTTAAAATTTTCCGATGGATCAAAAATGGTAAATTCCGGTCTATGGTCAAGTCCATCGGTTAAAAAACCCACGCATGCTCAGAATCAAGCCGACGCATGCTCAGAAGCATTGAACCTAATTTTTCTCGGCTCATCGGAGTGTTTTACGTCACCGCGTTTGGAACGGTCGGTTTTTTGACTGATGGTGTGTGGGCAAGACTAATGGAAGTCAGCTTCATCGGTTTTCTGATGGAAAAATCCATCGGTTTAAAAACCATAGGAAATACGATCGTGTGTACAGGGCTTAAGTGGTGATGATGAAGAATGCTCCGACAGCAGCCTTGTGGTTTTAAAATGTTACTAAACCCACAACCGTAAAATCAGTCTGTATATGCAGTAAAGCATGCGTATTATACTCACTGTGGAACCTAAGGGGTTAATCTTTTGCATTGTGTAAAAAGGCCATTTGATCCTATTTTCTCTGATCCTCCCCTCCTTCCACTGTTACCAATCCATCTCCCGATAAGTCAAAGCCTTTGGAGTCACTCTGCACATGCTCAGTTTGGTGTGTATTGCTAGAGAGTTGTTTTTTTTTCTTGTGAGGGTGCATGTGATCAGCACAGGGACAATCAGCACAGTCCAGACAGAGGGTAAGGGGCCCTGCAACCTCGTAGGACAGTCAGAGTACAATGAAAACTCCTCCTACAAGCTTTAACCAGACACTGATAGAAGTCACAAGACTGTTTTATTCTGCTGATGAGAAAAGGTATTTAGCAAAAAAAAAAAAAAAGCGTGGAGCCCCCCCCCCCATTCCATACCAGACTCTTATCCAAGCATGCAGCCCGGCAGGTCAGGAAAGGGGGGATGGGCGAGCGCCCCCCTCCTGAACCATACCAGGCCACATGCCTTCAACATGGGGGATGGGTGCTTTGATGGGGAAAAGTATCTCATCCCCACAACCATGGGCGGTGGTTGTGGGGGTCTGCAGGCAGGGGGCTTATCGGAATCTGTAAGCCCCCTTTAAGAAGAGGGCCCCCAGATCCCAACCCCCCCATAGTACCTAGTACCCCTACCCATTCACCAAAAAAGTGTCAAAAAGTAATAAAAACACAGAGACAGTTTTTGACAATTCCTTTAAAAAAAAAAAAACAGTGTCCCCCCCCTGATGTAAATCCATTGTCAATAACGCCGCCCATGCACCGCCGACCCGAAAAAGAAAAAAAACGCTCCCGTCTTCTTAGGTAAGGTCTAGGTAAGGAGCAGGGCCACCTGACTACGTCCCATGGTGGCCCCGCCTCTTTGTGACATTATGAACCGGTGCATGCTGGGTCAGTGACATCACGAGGGGGCGGGCCACCAGGTGACATAGCCAGGTGGCATTATTGACGATGGATTTACATCGGGGGACACTGTTTTTTTTTTAAATAAAGGAATTGTCAAAAACTGTCTCTGTGTTTTTATTACTTTTTGACACTTTTTGGGTGAACCATACTCATTCACATGGGGGGGGCGGGATCTGGGGCCCCCTCTTTCAAGAGGGCTTCCATATTCTGATAAGCCCCCTACCTGTAGACCCCCACATCCACCAGCCATGCTTGTGGGGATGAGGCCCTTGTCCTCATCAACATGGGGACAAGACGCTTTGGGGCAAGGGGGGGCGAGACCCCCTGCCTCAAAGCATCCACTCCCCCATGTTGAGGGCATGTGGCCTGGTATGGTTCAGGAGGGGGGGCACTCATTTGTCCCCCCTTTCCTGACCTGCCGGTGTCAGGGAAATAGCAGAGTTATTGGCATTCCTGCCAGTGTCCATCATGGCCGCGCCAGACTCACCCCTATGCGCATGTGCGCACGCAGATGCGCCGCACGGACGGCGCGTACAGACGCAAACAGACGGTGTGGGCGCACCCCCCGGCCTATTTAAGCCTGTCACTGGCACATACAAGTTGCTGGATTATCTTCAGCTCCTACTGTGTTCCTGTGCCCTGTAACTCCTGCCTGTCTGAGCTCCTGTGTACCAAACCTGGCTTGCCTGATCTGTTCCTGCTGACTTCCTGGCGTGTACCTGGCTTTCTGCTGTTTGCTCCCTGCACCTGACCCCGACCCGGCCAACGGACTTCGCTTACCTTGTCTTCTGTGCTAAGACATAGCTCTGCTGTGATCTCGGACTGTCTTGCTGTGTTTGACCCCCTGGCCTGGCTCCTGACTCTGCTACCTGGACATTCCACTGGTCCTTACCCTTTGGACCTCTTAAGCACGCCTGCTTCCCTGCAGTCTGCCTGTTCTACCAAGCTCCTGGCAACCAGCACTACCTACCAGGCAACCCGTGCTTCTGTGGGTACCACACCACCTGTATCATCTCCAGGGCTGTGCTGCGCTCGGCCGCAAGGGGAGCCCTCCCAGCATCTCGGCCTCTTACCTAGAACGTGACAGTATAATCCAGCCACTGACAGAGGCCGACGGAGGTGTCTCCCCGATGGAAACCGTAATGCAACACGTCACAGCCCTGACTCAGGTCATCCAAAAGCTCCAGGAGGGATACCTTCAACTAGAGGATCGCTTGCAGCACCTGCCACAATCATCCACCTCCACAGGTCAAGGTCTGCCTTCAGCCAGTCCTCCTAAAGTTGCCCCTACTGTGGTTACCTCCCCTCCAGAACCACGAGTCCCAGTACCAGAACGTTTTCGTGGAGATCGAGAGAAGTTCCGGTCCTTTAGGAACGCCTGCAACTTGTACTTTTCCTTGCAGCCACGGACATTTTCCTTTGAAGTGGTGAAAGTGGGATTCATAATTTCCCTGTTAAGTGACGAACCTCAGACCTGGGCCCATGGCCTATTGGAGCAAGAGAGCCCTACCCTTAACTCCGTGGATCAGTTCTTTGAAGCCATGGCCCGCTTGTATGATGACCCCCTACGAACTACCACGGCGGAAGCATGCATGCTCTCCGGCAGGGTCAGCGCCCTGCAGAGGATTATACGGTAGAATTCCGTACATGGTCCACAGACTCTAGATGGAATGAAGCAGCCTTGAGATATCAGTATCGGATGGGGTTGTCTGAATCTCTTAAAGATGAACTGGCCAGGGTAGAGACCCCCCCTACATTGGAGGGTCTCATCCAGCTGACCATTCAGCTTGACAGACGCTTGCGGGAACGTCAGTCGGAACGGGCCCGAACCTTCATGCCTACCCAGACACTACCTGAAGCCCTGTGTTCATCTTTTCCTGTACAGCTTAGCATGGTCCGCCCAGCACTGACTACTGAGGAAAGACTTCACCGCCGACAGGCGAATCTCTGCTTCTATTGTGGGGGTACAGGACATTTCATAAACAATTGCCCCATAAAACCTAGGAAGCCAACCCCCCGCACTCCAGTTAACTTCCAGGTAACCAAGTCCTCCTCGGCTCATATTGCCCTTCCTGTCACATTACGGTTGGCAGGAGGAGAAATTCACCTCCAGGCAATACTGGATTCTGGGGCCTGTAGTTGCTTATTGGATCTGGCTTTAGCAAAAAGACTCGCTATTCCTCTTCATCCCAAGAAGCAGAGACTGACCGTCCATCTGGCCGACGGCTCAATGCCAAGTTCTGGGCATGTCACCCAAGAAACAGTGCCTATTCTTACCTCTACCAACTCAGGTCATCAGGAATTCCTTCGATTTGACGTCTTGAGCTCCCCCATCTTCCCGGTCATCTTGGGAATTCCATGGCTACAGGCGCACAATCCTCAGATTGATTGGCCCAGGAAAGAAGTGCTCTTCACATCCTCCTACTGCCGGCAACATTGTCTTGCTCCTGTACCCAAGGACTTCTCCAGTTGCCTGACTGTATTACCCACGTCCCAAGTGGACCCGAACATAGCGGCAGCCTACCAGGAATTCCTGGACGTCTTCGACAAGAAGAAAGCAGATATGCTACCTCCACATCGTCCATACGACTGCCCCATCAAGTTACTGCCAGGAGCTGAAATCCCTTTCGGTCGCATATTCCCTCTTTCTGAGACTGAGCTTGAGACTTTAAGGGAATATGTCGATGAGAACCTCGAAAAAGGGTTTATCCGTCCCTCCTCCTCTCCTGCCGGTGCTGTCATTTTCTTCGTTGAGAAGAAGGATAAGACTTTGAGACCATGTGTAGATTACAGGGAATTAAACAAAATTACCCTTAAGAATCGCTATCCGCTTCCCCTCATTCCCGAACTCTTCCAGAGGTTCCGTACAGCTCACGTCTTTACCAAGCTAGACCTACGTGGAGCCTACAACCTCGTCCGCATCCGGGAGAGGGACGAGTGGAAGACAGCCTTTAGAACAAGATTCGGACATTTCGAATATTTAGTAAAGCCATTCGGACTGTGTAACGCCCCAGCGACATTCCAACATTTTATAAATGATATTTTCAGAGAACATTTGGATCACTTTGTTGTCGTCTATCTCGACGACATTCTTATATTTTCTGCCACCCTGGAACTCCATAGAACGCATGTCAAGAAAGTGCTGTGCATCCTCAGAACACACGGGTTATATGTCAAGGCCGAGAAATGCGATTTCGAAAAAGTGTCAATCCAATTCCTGGGGATCATCATCACCACAGGCGGGATAGCTATGGATCCACAAAAAGTGAAGGCTATTCTTGAATGGCCGGTTCCGTCTGACAAGAAGGGCGTACAAAGATTCATCGGCTTTGCGAATTTCTACAGAAGATTCATAAAGAATTTCTCTACTATTGTAGCACCAATTACCCAGATAACCCGCCAACATACCAAATTCCAGTGGTCCGCAGCAGCACAAACCGCCTTTGACCAACTTAAGGCCTTCTTTACCTCGGCACCAATCCTACTGCATCCTGATCCCGCCATGCCCTACGTCTTGGAGGTTGATGCTTCGGAAGTAGCCACAGGGGCGGTATTATCCCAACGTCAGGGCCCCAAAGCATTATTGCACCCCGTGGCTTTCTCTTCACGGAAGATGAGTCCTCCAGAGAAAAATTACGAAGTGGGGGATCGAGAACTCTTAGCCATTAAAACTGCTCTAGAGGAATGGAGATATCTCCTGGAAGGTGCCACACATCCCATCTTAATTTTTACGGACCACAAGAACCTGGAGTACCTTCGCACAGCCAAGCGATTAAGACCCCGTCAGGCTCGGTGGGCTCTGTTCTTTTCAAGGTTCAATTTTCATATTACCTACCACCCAGGCTCTAAAAACGGAAAAGCCGATGCCCTGTCCCGAATGTTCCCAGACACTCCTGAAGAGATCATGCCCAGTACAATTCTGTCCTCACAGAACTTTCTCTTGATTCAGCCTGATTTAAGGACTTCAATTGAGCAGGCTTCCTCCCAATGCACTGAAGCAGAAGTCTCTTCCTTAAGGAGTCAGGAGGGCCTTCTATGGCATCAGAACAAGATTTTTGTCCCACCGCAAGCCAGGCTACAAGTGTTAAAGACATTCCATGACCATCAGCTGGCTGGCCACTTTGGGGTCCGTAAGACGACCGAATTTGTTCAACGGTCTTTATGGTGGCCTACTTTGAGGTCTGACTGTAAAGAATATGTCAACTCCTGTATAACCTGCCAGAGGAGCAAGGGGTCCAACACCAGATCGTGGGGCCTGCTAAGACCACTGCCAGTCCTGGAACAACCTTGGAAAGAAATTTCTATGGACTTTATAGTGGATTTGCCCCCTCAGAGGAATTTACAACCATCCTAGTCGTTGTGGACTGATTGTCCAAGATGGCACATTTTCTACCAATGATGGGCACACCTTCCGCCATGGACACAGCAAAGACCTTTATAAAGGAAATCGTCAGATTACATGGCATACCAGACAACATCGTATCTGATAGAGGTGTACAATTTACCTCCAGGTTCTGGAGAGATCTCTGCAAATTACTCTCAATCAAGGTATGTTTATCCTCAGCCTACCATCCTCAGAGTAACGGTCAAACTGAAAGGACCAATCAGACTTTAGAACAATATCTGCGATGCTTCTGTTCGTTCTCTCAAGATGATTGGATTCCATTATTACCTTGTGCAGAATTTGCATATAACAACTCCGTGCACGCTACTACCAACCAATCACCCTTCTGGGCAAATTACGGCTTTCATCCTTCATTCTTACCTAACACTATTCCAGAATCATCGGTACCGGCAGTTCAGGACAGAGTAAATTTCATTCAGACAAATTACCAAATGCTCCAGGACACAATGAAGAAAGCTCAGGAAGTATACAAGGAACAATATGATAAAAAGAAAAGAGGAAACCCTACCTTTAAGTTAGGGGACAAAGTATGGCTGTCATCTGTAAATCTCAAATTATCATGTCCATCCCGGAAATTGGGACCCAAGTTCCTGGGTCCTTTTGAAATCAAACGTGTAATCAATCCTGTAGAATTTGAACTTGCCTTGCCAGAGTCTTTTAAGATCCACCCGGTATTTCATGTTTCTCTTCTTAAACCTGTGATTTCTAGTCCTTTTCCAGGGAGAGAAGAAGTGCCCCCGCCTCCGGTCCAGGTTGGTGATGGAACTGAATTTGAAGTGGAGTCCATTCTTGACTGTCGTCAGAAAGGTAGGACAATTCAGTTCTTAATTAAGTGGAAGGGGTATTCTCCTGAAGAAAATTCTTGGGAGCCTGCAAACCATGTGCACGCTCCTAGACTTCTGCAGAGGTTCCGAGCCTGTTACCCCGAAAGATGGGCCCTGTTGGGCATCCGGAGGCTGCCCCTTGGGGGGGGGCACTGTCAGGGAAATAGCAGAGTTATTGGCATTCCTGCCAGTGTCCATCATGGCCGCACCAGACTCACCCCTATGCGCATGTGCGCACGCAGATGCGCCATGCGCATGTGCGCACGCAGATGCGCCGCACGGACGGCGCGTACAGACGCAAACAGACAGTGTGGGCGCACCCCCTGGCCTATTTAAGCCTGTCACTGGCACATACAAGTTGCTGGATTATCTTCAGCTCCTACTGTGTTCCTGTGCCCTGTAACTCCTGCCTGTCTGATCTCCTGTGTACCAAACCCGGCTTGCCTGATCTGTTCCTGCTGACTTCCTGGCGTGTACCTGGTTTTCTGCTGTTTGCTCCCTGCACCTGACCCCGGCCCGGCCAACGGACTTTGCTTACCTTGTCTTCTGTGCTAAGACCCAGCTCTGCTGTGATCTCGGACTGTCTTGCTGTGTTTGACCCCCTGGCCTGGCTCCTGACTCTGCTACCTGGACATTCCACTGGTCCTTACCCTTTGGACCTCTTAAGCACGCCTGCTTCCCTGCAGTCTGCCTGTTCTACCAAGCTCCTGGCAACCAGCACTACCTACCAGGCAACCCGTGCTTCTGTGGGCACCACACCCCCTGTATCATCTCCAGGGCTGTGCTGTGCTCGGCCGCAAGGGGAGCCCTCCCAGCATCTCGGCCTCTTACCTAGAACGTGACAGCCGGGCTGCATGCTTGAATAAGGGCCTGATATGGACTGGGGGGGACCCCACGCCAAATTTTTTCATAATTCTTAATTGTCCGCATTCAGCTGTCAGTGAGAGACCCGCCAGCTTCCCGGCCCACTCCTTAGCAACCAACTATTTGTCAAAAAACAGCGTGGCGGTTCCCTCTACCCCCATGCTGTTTTTGGACAAATACTGCATGTGATACCGCCAGCAAAACCCTAGTGGTAAATATTGCATGCTTATTTACCCTCTGATCCGTTTGTGGGTTGGACTGTTTTAAAGCAATGTTTACATTTTTCTTTGCGATAAATACCGCATAATCAGGTTTTTTTTTTCTATTTATGAATTGGACCTAATTTACCCCATGCAATAATTAATGCAAATGAGTCACGTGACCCCATGCAATAAGTTATGCAAATGAGTCACATGACTGCATTCTGGTTCTGGCCAGCTCAGCAGGTTGTTTTAAGAGAAGCCTGGATTCTTTCCTAGATACACTTAATATAACTGGATACTAATATATTTGTAGGTAAAGTTGATCCAGGGAATATCCGATTGCCTCTTGGGGGATCAGGTAGGAATTTTTGTTCCTCTGCTGGAGCAAATTGGATCATGCTTTATTTGTTTTTTTTCCCTTCCTCTGGATCAACGGTGGGTAGAGGATTGTGTATATAGGATTGTAAAATATATTTTTTTCCCATCTATTGGTTGAACTGGGTGGACTTGTGTCTTTTTTCAACCTGACTAACTTTGTAAATATGTAAGGAAAACCAGCATCAGTGGTGGTGATATAGATGTAAGAAAATCCAAGTTGAGGAGATGAGATGTATGGAAATGACCAACATTTGCAGGTGGAATTACACAATTGGGCATTCAATTTAGAAAAGAGATGCAATTATGAGCAGCAAAATATAATTCAGACATTTGTACTTGGAGGTGGCGGTGAGAGGTATTGAATGGTGATGTATTTTCATTCACAAAAAGACAAGATGACCAGTAATCAGTAATAGGCATTATAATCTAATTACTTTAATGATTGGGTTATTAAGCAAATTGCTAGTACCCATACAGTAGATGCAATTTTCATGTGCATGATACTCATACAATTGAAAAATGTCAAAGGTTCACTGTTTAATATTCCCTAATAATGTCCTAGGAATAAGGGAAGATGTTACAATATATGATAGAAAATATTTTTTCGTGCAATTTTGATAAGAGCTGTATAATTTTAAATATGTACATTTTAGTAATGATCATATAGTAGATTGCTATAATGGAAAATTATGTTCAATTGTCTTTATTATAGCATCTTGCGTGAGCACTGTGTGGAGAGTCTCATTACTCACAATAAGAGACCAATTTTGAATGCTGGTTTGTGTTTCCTGTTCTATTTGCCCCACAGAAACTGCTATGGGAAAGAAAATCCATGCACAAAGTAACAGCAGCTCTGAATATATCCAAGCAATTTACAAGTAAGTTTTATAATTACTGATATTATTATATACTCCTCTATGAAGCACCAATGGGTCTTTCTTTATATTGTATATCTAAAACAGCAAGTTTTAATTCCACAATGTGGTATTTAAAAATTTGAGTACAGTCATGAAAACTTTCATTTACCCATTGATGCTATATACTCGCCACACTTTATTCACATTTTATTTATTTTCCTTTATTTATTACCCTTTATCTGTTTCATCCACATATTTATTTAGCTTTGGATGATCATTTTCCCAAAAGAGTGTCACTTTGAAAAGTCTTATTGTATTGTACTTCACCTGACAGGTCTATCCAATCAGTCGATTTAATTTACTGTAGATAGTGCAAATATATTTTAGGAGACATCGGGATTTTTACTAACAAAATACCATACATTAGATCTTGAACAGAAATACAGTATGGCTGTGTGGTGCTACAAGTCCACTAACAATAGTGAAGTAATACGTTAGGAAGTTTTATACCATTTTAGAAATTGTTAGGACTCATTCACATGGAAAAAGTACAAACTGCATCAAAAATTCAGTGAAGGTACAGGTGAATGCAGACAGTTGTGGCTGCTCCAAAAACGTTTGTATTCGAAGCATGCTATTGCCCACTATCAGCTGACAGGACAGGGCAGAGCTAGTTGGAGCAGACTGTTGGAGCAGACACGCTTGATGAAGGAGCGTGCCCTGAGTCCCATCTGTCAGTGCGCATGCTCCGAAACGCCCTTGCGACCCACCAGTGACGTCATCACTCCCGGTGGCGCGTTCCAGCCCTCACCATCGGCCTGATCCAAGCCTTGGTTTCACCGCCGTGGTCCTAGAGATCCTGCTGGCTAGGATTTCTCCCCTATAGGCGAAAATCGGCTGTTTGGAATGCCGCTCTGCAGTGAACGCCAGTGTGGATGGACTTGTGCCTTACATTCCTAACCTCCGTGTAAGTGGATAATGCACCTGTATTTCATTAAAATGTTTATGGTGCTAACCTAGAGGCTCCTGTGTTTCTCTTACAAGTGCCCAGTAAGCAAGTGGTTAAGATTTGTTTTACCCTTAGGTGCGAAGGTAATCATAAGGGGTCTTTTTCTCGTTTTCATGATTATGGGCCTCTAGGAATTCAGAAGCAGTGTCTTACATTGTTGGAGATGTTTTTTTTAAACAGCCAAGAGGTTACTTTTTTAAATCAAGTACTTTTTATTTAGATCAAAAATTTGTATTTTTACTACTTTTTTTTTTTACCTAACCATATAGAGTTAAAAAAGGTAAGAGTAAATACAAAAACAAATGTCACTGCCCCTATCTATGACTGGTTTTCACAGCAAGGAGCATTGGAAGGGCGAATCGCATGTAAACAAATTAAAAAATAACAAACAAATAACCAAGCTCAACTTACCAACCAATCAGCAACCAACCCAATTCACCTGTCTAACAGTGCGTTAAAAACAGGGGATAAGTTACACGCATTTGCAAATACATGCGTAAGCTGCAGGCCTCGTCAAGGCTCCCTGTGTACTGCAGTCCTAACTCTAAAATTTAAAGCGGAAGTAAACTCATCGACTTAACAATTTCAAAAAGCAGTCACATTCCCGGCGTGCCGGGACTGCTAACTGCACATTGGTTGTGCTCTCAACCAAACTGTCAAACCATCAAATGGCTGGTCTCATAACTGATCACATGTGCAGCATCATGGCAGTTGAAGATTAAACAGAGGCCAAGATGGCAGCTTCCTTGCCTGAAAATGATAGGAGGGTTTACTTCCACTTTAAAGTCTCCTCAGTGGAAGCACATGCATGCTGATGGATAGATAAAGGGCAGATAACTGGAGGAGTAAATACAGTCTTTTCATATCACAAGGTATGAAATAGTATGGTAAAAAACAGTACATGTAATCAAAATCAATTTTAGGTCATGAAATAAGTGACAAACCAGAGAACATGAAAGATGTAACTTTAAAATGATAGAGAACCAGGTTATTGTTACGTAATACACCTCATCTTTTTCACTGGGTGTAATTGGGAGTAGGCAGTTATCACTGCATTAGTCTGATCAGGAAATGATTTGATTTGAAATTATTTTATAAAATGAATGAATGAATCCATCTGGGAAAGTCCTTTTATCTGGTGTTTTTGCCTTGGTTATTGAAGAAGATGAAATTCAGGTAAAAGCTTTGAGAGACTGCAGTTGTGAACAAAAGCAGAAAAAGCAGCAACAATATGTTATAAGTTAAAAAACAACACTTTTCAGTATAAATGGTTGAAAAATAAATTTCTCAGCTTACACTTTGTTGGGATGGGTAGATAAGGTTTTTCGGAAAGCAGCTTAAAATTCTCCCAGGAATGTATTCCTTCAAAGCTATGAAATCATTATAAAATAAGCTTGTGCTATAAATAAAACCTGTCTTTTTGCTACTACATTCTTCAATTGAAATGTACATTCAGTCTTGCAGTAGGAGTACGGGAAGGGGACATACCTAGTAGTGGAGTGAAAGCAAGTGTTAGCAGTGTAATGTTAACTAGTAGCCCAAATTATACCTTCCAACTTTTTGAAATAGGAATTAGGGACTATTAGCAAGTATGTAGATATAGGACACACCTCCAGCCACACACCCTTAAAGGAGAATTAATAAAAAAATATTAGTTAAACCCACGGGTGCTTTTATTTTACCACTACTATTCCTTTATATTGGCTTTTGAAAATTACAAATGCAGCAATTTAGAACATGGATGAAAGGTTTAGCATTGGGAAACACTTTTTGAAAGATAACTAGTGCATTTTATATACAACTATATAGATCAGACCAAAATGAGGGACAAATGAGGATGAAAGAGGGACAGAGGGCTTTTGTTCCAAATCAGGGACTGTCCCTCAAAATCAGGGACAGTTGGGATCACAACAGGGGGCCATTATTAAAAAGAAATAAAAACAACTGTTGGAAGCTGCTTGGCTCTTTATTCTAATAAATCATTCATATTCTTTATCCTAATTCTTATTCTAAAAAATAATCCTTATAATCAGATAACACATAAAGTATATTAAATTTGCCAACTTTTGGATTTTTTTTCTCCAAATTTGCAGCACAAATTAATATAATACACTAGAACATAATTGATTTAGACATGTGTTTTAAATATTCATTTTTTTTAACCTCATTCTAATACTAGAATGAGTGATATCCTTCATCGAAGACAGAGGTTGCCTTGGTTATGGCCAAACTTCCTATACTCAAAGCTTGCGGAAGGGAAAGAACATGACAAGAACCTCCACATTCTACACTCATTCACTGACACTGTAAGTTATTTTCAACTCTGTTTTTATTCTGTAATTAAATAACTGTATTCTTTATTAGGAGCTTAATAAAGCTGTGTTTGGGTATTAAAGAGAATAGAAGTTCAGTAGGCTAAGTGCAATTAGGTATTTAAAGAAGGTCGCCTATGCATTGTAGAGTATTCTTTATAATTCTACCCTATTCTCATCTGTTTTATATGAGGAAAACCTGGTATTAGCTGTTATGTGTCTTATTAGATTAGCTGATATTTTAAATGTGATCATATTGGAGACTTGGGAGAATGGTGTTTAAATACACAATTTTGGTCATCTAATAATTACAAATATAATTTTTTTATTTTGAAGACAATCTAATAAAATAAAAATTGTTAATGCAGGACCGTCCTAGCAACCAATCACTAGCTTGCAGCTCCTGCCATCTCTTCCAGACATGCTGTGTCTTCCATCTTCTTGTGTAAGGTGGAGGTGATGTGAAGAGGGGCTGAGGACAGGACTGTAAAAGGGAGGGGTAATATGAAGGGGGCTGAGAAGAGTACTGTGGAAAGGGGGGGTTTGAGGGGGCAGAGTACACTGCAGTGAAGGGGGGTGGTGTTAGGGGGTTGATGTGAAGGAAGAGGGGAGGGAGTGATGTTAAGGGGGTGTGAGAACCAGTGGTGTATTTTGGTTTTGTTCTGCCCTAGGCAAGACTAAAATTGGGTGCTCCTCCATTTAAATGTGTCCCATCCCTTCCTTCTCAAGTGGCTATGTGGGGTCTCTGGTGGCTGTGTGGGGTCTCTGGTGGCTGTGTGGGGTCTTTGGTGGCTATGTGGGGTCTCTGATGGACTGTGGGGTAGTAGCATTCAGTCTCTGGTATTACTGGTGTGTGTCAGTTAGGCAGCTCAGAGCTTGCCACAGTGCCCCCTCCAAAGCCCCCCCGCTAGCCTACCATAGTGCTCCCCCCACCCCCTCACTAGCCTGCCACAGCGGTCCCCCCTCCCTGCTAGGAGAAGAGATAGGAATAGGAAAGAGAAAGAGAGATGGGGGTGATGGAACAGGAGAGCATTGTGACATAAGAGGGGTATTTGGGCAGTGTGACAGGTGGGGGCAGTGTGACAGGTGGGGGAAGTGTGACAGGAGGGGGGCAGTGTGACAGGAGGGGGCAGTGGAACAGGAGGGGGCAGTGTGACAGGATGGGAGCACTGGAGCAGGAGGGGGGCAGTGTGACAGGAGGGGGACAGTGTGACAGGTGGGGAACAGCATCACAGGAGGTGGGCAGCCATATGGGCATAAAGCAGAATAGCAGTGCTGCAGAACTCGTGAGTTAAGCATGAGTTATGGTAGAGATACCTTCCTGTTAATACAAAATAAAAATAAAAAAATGTATCACCCCCAACCCAGGATTCTGGAGATGGGCTTCTTTACCTGACCCTTTTGTTGTCTATGGCACTGCACAGCACCCTTTGCATGGGGCTGTCAATGAAGAAGCTCTGCCCAGCACATGTCCTGCTGAAAGCGGCTACCAGGATGCCATAGGTGAAGAAGCTCAGGCGACCCTTGATGCCAGCATCGATTGGGTTAATCGGGAAGCCTGGCATCCGCTCTCAAAGATCTCTACTTTAGCCAGCTGCTTCTCTACCATGTTCTTGGTATTCTCCTTTGGGCTGGCAGGGGCTGAGGGGAGGATGTGAGCACTTTGCTGTTCTGAGCAGGCGTCCCGGAGTGACCAGTACTGGCTCCTACCTCTCACACTGCAGAGCCTGAACACTCCAGTTGCCTGCACCTGCATTCCTGTCCAGAGCTCCACCGATATCCTACAGGGGTCACCCATCCACACCCCTGTAGTGACGTCACTGCTTCTCTGCAGTACTTGTAGTGTCGTTCTGCCTGGGGGTGGTCACCCCCTGAAAAATGTTTGCTTTGCGGTAGATAACCCCCTGGTGAGAACACTACTGTGAAAGGGATAGATGGAGGTTATATGAAGGGGAACTGAGGACACTGCTGTGAAGGGGGGACTGGGACGTGGGATCTTCATATGGAGGGGACTGTTATTTAAAAGGTGATTGTTATGTGCAAGGGGAACTGAAGACACTGATGTAAGAACGGGATTGTGATATGAGGCTTTGTTCACTATAATACTCTAACCATCTTAAATTGAGCTGCAGTTGCGGCAAATCACACACTATCGCTCAAAATAAGCTCCTGCTCCTTTTTAAGCGACACACTTCGCGGGCTGCGATTTTGCGGTGGGGGCGGGGGGGGGGGGGGTGGTGCCAGAAATAGGATCTGCCCCGGGTGCCAAATGCCCTAGGTACGCCCCTGCCGAACATACATGGTTAAGTGGAGTGAATAATCCCCGAGAGTGACTTGCATGGGCTGTCATCTGCCTTCTCCTCAGTGATCCGATCCTCGGAGGGATTCCCAGCAGCCTGAGCCCTCCCCCTTCTCCCATCATCCTCCTCCTCATTCCCCCTGCAAATGGCTGTGAGGAGCTCCAGCACCCTGACCTCCCTCTCCATCCAGACCATCATGAACAAGTAGAAGGACCGCAGGACGCCCTACCCCAGGTTGGGCCACCTGCTCCCCGCCAGCGGCAGCCTCACCACCACTCCCGCCTGTGCTGCTGGAGGCTGTTCAGGGAGGTGGAATCCGGAGGACTGACCAGGAAGGAGCAGACTGGATGGGACTCAAACTCTGCTCTCAGTGAGGAGTGGGACCACGGGGAGGCCGGTGTAGGGAAGCCTGAGAATAAAGGGATCGGGGTTGAGGTCCCTGGAGGCTGGAGGCCAGACCTAGGAGGAAGAAGAGGAGACCCCGTGCTGCAGTGACTGTGAGATGGCATCGAGTGGCTTAGGTAAGCCTGGGGGGCTGGGGTCATACTGGGACAGTCTGAAGAATACATGGGGGGAGGGGGTCATCTGACATGTCAGTCCCCCCTACATTAATGCATATACATTGTGTTATATAATTTTATCTGTGGTGTATATTGGTCTCAGCATAGAAACAATCTTAGTTCTGTCTAGTGCAAAAAATGAGGGAGTGAGGTAACAGCAGGGGACGTCATGGTAATAATCTGCAGAAGGATTCAGGCCTTTACAGGCCTTGCTTTTTTTGGTCAGCACTGGAATCAGATCGCATAGGTGTTCACACCTATGCGTTCCGATTCCTTTTTTATACACTCATTTTATACTTATGTGTCACTACAGTGATAGCTTCTTTGTATACATTTCACATAACCTCCTATACATGAGTCATCCAATCTGTACACCCACCCCCCTCTTCTCTTCCAAGTTATGCGAGTATAGGGGTGCATAGAAAATGCATGGAATGTGCTTTGAGTATAGGGGGTGTATGTGGAATGAATGGAGTGTGCTGCGAGGGGGTTGTTCACTTGTTTTTGTGCGTTTTGCAAAATTAAAGTGGGCCGGTCTGGATGAAGTCCAGGGCCAAATTTTTGTCCCAATCAAGCCCTGTTCAGACAGGCGATTAGTCCCATCCTTCTGCTGTTGGCAGATTCAAGTGCATCCACCTCAGAGCTGTCTGCAGGCAGCTCATAGAAGTCGATGCACATGCAGCAGCAAGTTTGACATACTGCCAGGAGCGGGTGCATGGATCTGAATGCACAGTGTCTGTGATTGTGTCCCTGCAGCCGCTGCATCTGCATCCACTTCTATGGGCTGCCTGCAGACAGCTCTGAGGTGGATGCACATGCATCTGCCAGTGGCTCTGCACAGAGAACAGGATTAATCACCCGTCTGAATGAGCCCTTAGATAATTCCTCTGTGTGTTTGGGACAGGAAGTGAATTAAAATCTCATATACAATGAAAGGTGGGAGATTTTAATCAATTACAAAAAATTGCACTATACCCAATATTGTAACTGAGTATTTAATAACCCACATGTATCCTCAACAATCAAGGGACAGTGAGAACGGGGATTTTATTGTTGTCACAATTCATGAGAAAAAGCACAAAAAATACAAAAGACCAACTTTATTATTCCATTAATAGAGTAGTTCCCTCATACATATAGAAACAATGGTCAACAACTCACGGATAATGTACAATTGAATGCGCAAAAATGGATTGACGTGTTTCGACCGATGAGGGCTTCCTCGGGATCTACTTCCTCTTTTTGGTCTTTACAACAAGGCAGCTGGTGAATAATACAATCTAATATAATACAGAAAGCCTTCACAGAAAAAAGGAGAGAACAATAATCATCTATAATCCTGAAATGATCGCCAGAATGGAAATCTCCCTAATGAGACACCCAAAAATTGACAGGGGTTTTATCCCTTCCTAACTCTGTCTACAACTTAAACAAGTATTGACAGTACTTGGACTTCAGGTTCATCATCCAGGCCCTGTTGTAGCACACCAATCCACTAAAACCATTTCTGTAGGTATTCTGGTAAACTGAGGACACAAATATGATGTCCAAACACAGAGATATCACCGGCACGCCGGTAGAGTATGTCTAAGAAGGTCCAAAAACAATCATTTAATATACAGAATCCACAGTCAATGCAAAGGCAAAATATATATAAAACAAAAGCCTTTACACAGACTCTGGAGACCCTGTAATGTTTGAAGAGGTGGTTTAGGGTGCATTAGGGTGCATATACCTACCTATATGGGTATATGGTGTCTGGAACTTAAGGGTTTGTCATTGGTCTGCCTGCCTATTTAAACCTTGTGTGCACTGTTGTTGTCATTGCCTGCACGAGGAAAGAGTCCTCAGTGGCACCCAAAATGTAGCTTTGTTCTATGGTGATGAATAAATGTCTTGCTTATACTTCAATCTAATAGGTTTTGCATTTGACAGCGCCATCCGTCATGTTAATGCAGCACCCAGGAAATGTAGGTTTAGGATGTAAGGAGCGTGCTGGATTACTCAACTATACACAAAACTTGTAGTGGTGCTGGAGAGAAATTTTCAAACATGCCCAATGCTTTTAACTGTTTGCAACAACATGTATGATATCACCTGTGATGTATTTCAGTTATCTTGCAAACCTGGCCTGTTAGTGGGCCCTGAGGACAGGGTTGATGACCACTGCCATAGGGGATAGAAATGTAAAATACAAATTCTATGTTAGATCTTCTTTAACACATTTGTGAGAAAGGTAAACTTTAATTCTAAGGTGTTGTTTGATAGCTATGTTTTCTCCACTAAGTTTAACAAAGGTAACACTGATAGAACACCTACCAGGTACAGTACATTGCCATTTCACAGGATTGGCTGACATTTATTACACAGAAGCACATTGCATACCCGAGTTGACCTTTGATGAAGAATACTTTTATGGTGCTGCTGCAGGTGGCAGTACAGATACACATAGTGATCTAGGCAAATTACAGGAAAAAGAACTCCTACAAATAATACTCTTTCATTAAAAAAATAGATTAGGCCCCTTTCACACTGGGGCGGAGAGGTGCGCTGGCGGTATAGCGGCCCTATTTTTAGCGGCGCTATACCGCAGTTTTTGCAGCGATATTCGGCCGCTAGCGGTGCGGTTTTAACCCCCGCTAGCGGCCGAGAAAGGGTTAAAACCGCCCGCAATGCGCTGTAGAAGCAGCGCATTGCGGGCGGTATAGCCGCGCTGTTCCATTGATTTCAATGGACAGCAGCGGTAAAGGAGCGGTAAACACACCACTCCTTCACCGCTCCAAAGATGCGGCTAGCAGGACTTTTGGAGCAGTCCTGCTAGCGCACCGCTTCAGTGTGAAAGCCTTCGAGCTTTCACATTGAAGACTGCAGGGCAGGATTTTTTCCGGCGTTTTTCAGGCGCTATTTTTAGCCCCAAAACGCCTGAAAAAGGCCCCAGTGTGAAAGGGGCCTTATGCCGCGTACACACGACCGTTTTTCATGACGAGAAACATGCCATTTTTTAATTGGTCGTGAAAAACGGTCGTGTGTAGGCTACAGAGCATTTTTCTCAATGAGAAAAATGGGCATTAAAAATTTAGAACCTGCTTTATTTTTTCTCATCGTTTTTCACGTCGTCGTTTTTCTCGTCGTGAAAAGCGGCCGTGTGTACGCTTTAACGCCATGAAAAAAATATGCATGCTCAGAAGCAAGTTATGAGACGGGAGCGCTAGTTCTGGTAAAACTAGCATTCGTAATGGAGCTAGCACATTCGTCATGCTGTAAATCTTTGCATTGTTTAATGCAGCGCATTCTTTTCTTCTTTATAATGCTACAATAATCAAATTCTTTTGCTGCTGATATTCTCACAGAGTTATGACAAACTTGTTTCTTTATTATTTATCGTGATCTCATGAATAATCTTTAGTTTTTGTAAGCCAGATCTCCCTAAAAAATGTTTTTGTCATTTTTACTATCTTTTAATGAAGATCTTTTTTGGTTATTAATTGGATAATATTTTAGACTGATTTCCATTTTTTTTTTTTTTGAGTGTGTCAAGTTACCACAACAACATTATTATTTAGTATTATTTACCCTCAAGGAGGTTAGTATCCCTTGTTTATTTGAAAACGTTTTTTTTTTTTTGTAATGTCCCTGCCTACTCACTAGCAAACTCTCTATTTTGAAGAAAAACACATGTTCAAGTTTTGACTGTAAACCAAAAATCCATTTATTCTGGCTCAAAAAAATGTAAAGGTGAAGGCAAACCAAAAACACAGGTAATAAAAACAAAGAAGCCAGGAAGGCAGCACTGGAGACCCTGCTTGAATTTGTGCAGACACCGATCCCCACAGCAAACAACCAAGGATGTTAAATAACAAAATTGGGACCATGAGAAGCACATATCATCTGATTATTTTTTTGTCTTCTTTGTAGCCTTCCCTGCAGCCTTCTTTGCAGCCTTCCCTGCAGCCTTCTCTGCAGCCTTTGCTAACCGTGTCTTCTGAGGCTGTGTCCCTGGAGGAGAGCTTGTAGCAGGAGCAGGAGCAGGAGGAGCAACCTCCACAATCAGTGAGCTTCCCCCTCAAGCCCATGTTGACCGCTTTCAAAATGATGCTTTCGCATATGAGACACTGGGCCATGTCCATTGTGGGAAGTTTGTCACTAATAAGGGCAGCAAATCCCTCTGCAGCGGTGGGGGGCTCTCTGAGGGCTGCAGTAGCCTCCCTAATTAGGGCCTGTGTTTCCTACTCCATCTGTTGAAGCCTCTTGGCCCTTTTTGGTGGAATACGGAGAGGAGGTATCTGGGACCTGGTGTTATGCCGTGCTACCTCCTGGGTCCCACTGGGGCCTGCTTCCTCCTGTGTCCCACTGGGGCCTGCCTCCTCCTGGCTCACATTTTCTTCACTCTCATCATGCCTTTGCTCTGTCTGCGTATAAAATGGTACATATTGAAATTTTTGTCTTCATCTATCACACACATTTTTCACCTCATGGCAGTTGCAAATTGAATGCTAATAAATATTAAAGACAATCATTCTGACCCCTGCATTTTTCATTCTTGTCCCCATCATTTTTGCCCACTACTGTCTATTGATATGTCAATTACTTTTTGTTTAATCATTACATTTTTAGCAATAGTAAACATCTTTTTTACATCTTTATACTTTTAGTACAAGAAATCTTTAGCAAAATACTATACCGGGCTCCATATGGACAAATCAGGCTCCTCCAGGAACTCCGGTTGTTCCTCCGAAGAAGGCTGATCTTGGCTGCAGGGAAGGCTGGAGGGTTGGCTGCAGGGAAGGCTGGAGAGTTGGCTGCAGGGAAGGCTGGAGCTATGTCTGGGGCAAGGCTTGAAAGCGATTCCCTTGCCTCAAGATGGTCGTCAAGGAAGCTTAACTGACTGTAGTACCACAGACTAGGCTTATAAATCTGATCTGAAGCTGCTCCAGACTTCATGGATTTCAATACGGTACCTTATTCCGTTCAGTACGATATGTGCCCCTAATGGTCCCAATTTTGGTCTTGACATCCTGGACTGTTGATGTGGGGATCTGGCTTTTGACAAATTCAAGCAGGCTCTCCAGTGCTTTCTTCCTGCCTTCTTTATTTTTATTAGTATTGCTTTTGGTCTGCCATAAAATCTGAAGATTTCTCCACCTTTGCATGAACTCAGCCATAAATTCTCGATCCTTGAAGACCTGCATGATTTCTGCAATTCAAAAAACAGACAAAAATACTAATGTCAGTCAAGACTCTACTACTAATCTTTCTCAACATATATAGGCCACAAAATCATCCACTGATCAGTCAAGTAAAAAAAAAAGTTACGTACCCTCGATCTAAATGTTCGTTTCTTCCGCCTTCTTCCACACACTGAACGTCGTTTTGACCCATGCGTATTACCTTTATATACACTGCGCATGCATGAAGCTCCGTGCGCTTTCCCCGCCCCTGATGTTCGTTATAGTACTTTCCCCGCCCCTTCTCGCTCGTCGTATGGCAAGACAACATGGCGGACACTCTGCAAGTGGCAACCTCAATCAAGGAGGAAAGTCAGGAAGAACCACAGACCCACAGATCCCGGAGATACAAGGCAACAAACATGTCGTTCGAGGAGATGGTTGAAATGGTGGCAATATTGAGGAGGGAGGATTATGATGCAAAACACGGCCCATGTAAATAGCCTAATCAGGTCAAGGCCAAAATAATGGACAAAGTGGTGAAAACTCTGCAAATTAAATTTGGGGTGCGCAGATCAAAAGAACAGCTCCGCTAAAGATGGTCTGACATCAAGTTGAGGGAGCCGAAGCAATACCACAAAATTAAAAAAGTTATTAGAAATAGTAAGTAATTGTCCTGTGTTACTCAGATTATTGTTACTAACATGTTGCTGCATGTGCTTTTTCTTTAATGTAGTACAGTTCAAGATGTCAAGTTTCATGTTTGTGGGCACAATAATTGGTCGTAGGAATTATCGTTTATTCGCTCACTAATAATAATAAATGTTTTTGTCTGATACAGTGTTAACTAAATTTGACCATGCCTAAATAGGCATTTATTATTATTAGTGAGCAAATGAACGATGATTCCTACCACCGATTATTGTGCCCACAAACATGAAACTTGACATCTTGAACTATTTATGTGAGAATATTTTTGTAACATGGTTGTGTACATGTGTTGGTAACTATATTTAACTAATATACGTGTAACAGGATTCTCTGTACGGTAAAGAGAGGATGCTCAGCAGCTGGTTCCACATCTGGACTCAGTAGCACAAGTGTGGGCCACAATAACAACCTTTTTAGGGTGTCACACACAGGTGATCCAGTGGATACTTGGTGTGTTTCCATGTGTGAAACTTGACCAAAATAGATAAATGTACCAGCTTTGGTAATGGATACAATCATGTGTTCAGCTTTGAACTATTGACAAAACAGACAATTGTACCACACTTTCAAAGAATGATTCATATTCCTCTTTCAGGCCTCCAATCAATTTTTACTTAAGTATACCTTTTGTTTCAATCTCTCATAGGGCTTCAAAGAGCTTCGAGACGGGAGCCTAGGAACCACACACCTCCAACCCAAGACCCACAACCGCGGGATGTGGAGGAAGAAGTGGAGGAAGTGGAAACTGGCAGCACAACAGGTCAGTGTCATACACCACAGATTCAGGTAATAGATGTAGGCCTGCATATTTATAATACATGGTGTGTTTCTAAATTTTAGGTGCTTTTCTGCCTGTGGTGCAAGAAAGATTCACCAGTCACAGTGCCCAGATGGTGATCCAAGAAATCATGGTCTGCTCTCGTGACCTGGATAAAATCAACCACAACTTGCTCCAGATCAGGCAAAAGACCAAGCAGGTGGAGCAAAGGCTAAAAAAAATCAGAGATGTGTTTGGGAGGTTTAAGTTTAATATCCTCAAAATTTTTAGATTTAATTTTGTTTGTTGTTTTGTTTCTTTGTTTGTTTTGGAATGTTTCAATTGTTTTTAGTACAATTGTACATGTTGAACTTTACAAGTTCCCTAGTTCATGCGTTTTAGCAAGAAAATTACTCCCCCCCAAAAAAAACCCATTTTATCTAGTAAATGAATGTGAGTTAGGGACCTGTAAGCTCCTTGAGGGTAGGGACCGATGTGAATGTACAATGTATAATGTATAATGTAAAGCGCTGCGTAAATTGACGGCTCTATATAAGTACCTACATAATAATAATAATAATAAAAATCTTTAAAAAAATAAGAAAATATTAAAATATGCAACAATTAAAAAGCTTTTATACTCAACAATATGTGGCTTCTTATATCAATGTTGCCTAAAAACAACCCAAATTTTTTTGAATGTTTGCACTGACAATGATGGGTATTTAGTAAAGGAAAATACACATGGCACTCCAAGTGCACTAGGAGAACCTAGGAGAAAGATAAGAGAAACACAAAGCAAATATAAAAAAGATGTTTTCAGTAGAAAATATATTTTTATTCAAAGATAACATTCAAACGTCATCAGGCATTGCAATGGCCCCCCTACCCATAAAATATTCCAGGTATTGTTGGCGCACATCACGGCCGCTTTGGGGGGCCAAGCCTGTAGGGCCAGCTTCCTGGGCCGGATATGCAATTTCTGAAGGTTGTGTGGCATCAGGCCCAACAGAAGATAAATAATTCAGTGAATGTTTTTTTTTTTTTTATTGTGAAGGACACAACAGCACATTACAACATGATTCCACTTGTACTCCGCCAGATTAATTTAAGTCATAAAGAGGCGGAACCGGCTGGCCATGATGCCAAAGGCATTTTCCACCACCCTTCTGGCTCTGGCCTGAAATTAAACACCCTCCTCTCAGAGGTGAGGGTCCTTTGAGGAAATGGCCTCATCAGATGTGGACCGAGCGCAAACGCCTCATCCGCGATGAAAACAAAGGGTAGTCCCTCTTCATTCTCTGCCGCAGGTGGCAATGCCAGGCCATCTGATAGTAGCCGTTGTGCGAACTCAGTCTGGGCAAAAACTCCGCCGTCAGACATCCACCCATTTTTCCCCACGTCAACAAAAAGGAAATCATAATTGGCAGACACCATACTGTGGAACCCTTTATAGTTAAAATAATAGGATCCCGAACGGGGTGGTGGCACGATGTGGACGTGCTTGCCATCAATAGCCCCTCCACAGTTGGGAAAGTTCCAACGCTGGGAAAACTCAGATGCCACATTCCTGTGGCGTAGAAGGGAACTGTGGAGTCAAACAAGAAGAAAAAATTAATACTTTGATACATAAACATTGCAAGCAGATTATCCAAAAACATTCTTGCCAAAACATCAGTATAATAACATTAATTTGAAGGAGTATTTTAAGACAAATAAAAAGATCACTAATCTGATTCCTCACCCCCTCTGATGGCCCATTTCAATTATTTTATGGGGGGGGGGGGGTTCGAGATGAGTTGGGGATGACAAAAATCAAGGCTTTAGCACTCTGTCTGAATTTGTAAAATAAAATAAATGCACACATTTTAGGGGGGTGGGGGGAGGGTCAAGCACTACAATGAAGCAGACAAAATACATTGGGAAGTGACTAGGCTAGGTGTGTTTGGGCCCAGGAGAGTACGCTGGAGAGGTAAGTTATTGGAAATATGCATGTAGGCCAAAAAAGGAGCAGTAAAAGCTTACAGCATGCATGGGGACAAAGGGGACATTCACAGCATATTACAATCATGGTATTTAGGGACTGATGAAAAAAATACTATACATTAAAAAGCATTAAATACATAGAATGTGAGGTTAAAGGAGAAAACTTACCTTAATATAGTCCTCCTGCAGGACTTGTATTATGGCAGAACAGGTTTCTGGGATATTGAGGCCCAGAGCATGGGGGGAGATGCCTGTCGAGAACTTGAGGTCCTGCAAGCTTCTCCCTGTTGCCAGGTAGTGCAATGTGGCAACTAGCCTCTGCTCAGCAGTGATGGCTTCCCGCATAATGGTGTCCTGCTTGGTGATATAGGGGACACCAAAGCCAACAGATGCTGAAAAACGGGACCAGACATCCTAAGAAAATTCCTGTAGTCATCAGGGTTATTCTCCTGGATTTTCCGCAGCAGAGACATGTGAGAGAATTGGTCCCGCTGGAGCAACCAATTCTTGGTCCATGAACTCCTCCTGAACCTGTTCATGGTCCGGAGTCGGGATAAAGCAAAAATCCCTGCACCGAGCACAGCACGATCTTGGCGATGAGAACGTACCCGCTACATGGCTCGAAAACGGTTGTCTAATCAGAACGAACTCAAAGAACGCACTGAAGAACAGCAAGGCCTATGAAGAACGACCTGAAAAACAGTAACGAGCAGACAAGAACGCACTGCAAAAACAGATACGAACTGACTACAAGCACTGAAAGACAGATACGAACCCACAAGCACAAACTGAACACCAGAAAACGATCTTTAAAGCACGAAGACTGAAAAGCGCGAATTGTCTCTCACCAAACTTTTACTAACACGCGGTAACACAAAATCAGCAAAAGCAGCCCAAAGGGTGGCGCCATCCTAATGGAACTTCCCCTTTATAGTGCCGTCATACCTGTTGTTGTACGTTTCATACGTCACCGCGCTTTGCTCAAGCATTTTTTGCACGATAGTGTGTAGGCAAGGCAGGCTTGAGAAGAATCAGGTTGAGAAAAACTTTGTTTTTTTCAATGACATTAAAAACGGTCGTGTGTACGCGGCATTAGAGATACCTTTTAATTAACACTTAATTTTTTTGAAATAATGGTTTAACAGACACTAATTACATCAAGTATAAGCTAAATTTTAGAACTGCTTTGTAATATTAGTGCAATTTACTTTTTTTGAATATAAAGAACATTTCTAGTGAAATACATATTGACTATTTATATAAATGACAAACTAAGTATAAATTATATCTGTTTTTTTTTTAACATAGTTCATTTAATTAATTTAAAGCTTTTTATAAGTAAGACATTGATGCAAAGCCTACAAAAAAGCACAAACACATTACAGTATAACAGAGAATGAGATGTATTTTTTAATGCATCTACTGTATCTTTACTGGATAAGTCTTTACTGGATAAGAACAAACAAGTGGCCAGAGGGATTTTTAAAATGGATGCCTATAGAAACCCGTGTTTGATTCATGTAGGGATCATGGCAAGGAGATCTTGCTCTTGTAGCCTCCTTTCCTTTTCCCTTTCAGCGTGTATGTTACGTTAACGACATTCGGCAATCAGTTTGCAAAATGCAGTGTGATTCTGGTGCGGACAAAAAAAGGGTCCTGCACGAGTTTGGTGCGAATTGAGCCATATAGATCCATGGCCCAAATTGCACCCTAGAGACACTGCATGTAATTTGCACAGGAATGTGCTGTGATTCCTGTGAGAATTACATGCGGTGTCCCTCACCGCATGAATGTGAACTCAGGCTCACTCTTGTTTGTTTAACCACTTCCATACAGGGCACTTCCCCCCCTTCCTGTCCAGGACAATTTTCAGCTTTTAGCGCTGTCACACTTTGTGTTATGTATTAGTGTAATATACTGCTCTCCATCCAGTAAGCATTGTAAATATATTCACTTGTGTATATTTCTGGTAGAGCTATGTATTTCTTTAACCACCTCAATACAGGGCACTTAAACCCCCTTCCTGCCCAAGTAATTTTTCAGTTTTCAGCGCTGTCACACTTTGAATGACAATTGCGCGGTCATACTACACTGTACCCAAATGAATTTTAATATTTTTTTTTCCTCCCAAAAATAGCTTTCTTTCTGTGGTATTCGATCACCTCTGCGTTTTTTATTTCTTGCGCTATAAACAAAAGAAAACTGACAAGTTTGAAAAAAACACAATATTTTTAACTTTTTGCTATAATAAATATCCAAATTTTTTTTTGAAAAACAACATTTTTCCTCAGTTTAGGCTGATATATATTCTTCTACATATTTTTATAAAAAAAACATTGAATAAGCGTATATTGATTGGTTTGCGCAAAAGTTATAGCGTCTACAAAATAGGGGATAGATTTATAGCATTTGTTATCGTGACTGCGATATTACGGCAGACATATCGGACACTTTTGACACTATTTTGGGTCCATTCACATTTATACAGCGATCAGTGCTATAAAAATACACTGATTACTGTATAGATGTGACTGGCAGGGAAGGGGTTAACACTAGGGGGCAATCAAGGGGTTAAATGTGTTACCTAGGGAGTTATTCTAACTGTAGGGGGAGGGGACTGACAAGGGGAAGAGACCGATCTGTGTTCCTCTGTACTGGGAACACACCATCGGACTCCTCTCACCTGACAGGACGTGGATCTGTGTGTTTACAGATCCACAGTCCTGCTCTGTTACCAGGCAATCGCGGGTGCCCGGCGGACATCGCGGCCACCGGGCATGCGCATCGGTTCCCAAGTGACGCGGCGCGCATGCCCCCTAGAGGGCTGAGAAGCCGAGGACCTCATATGACGCCCGGCCAGAACGAGAGCCGTACCGCCCAGCTGTCATTTGACGGCCGGCGGGCGGCAAGCGGTTAACATCTATGGTTCCTGTATTCTTGTGTGTAATTAAGTAAAGAAGTCCTGTGAATGCCTGTCCATGTCTATGCTTCAAATTCATTTTAAATACACAAAACTGGTGACAAGGATGGGATTTCAGTGAATGGACACTGTAGAAACACATGAAATCAGCTTGAGGGAAGAGTCGGAACTTGTGTTTTAGAGACACATCTATAAATGTCTCCAGCATGGCTTCTCTGGGACACATGGAGGAATTTGATGTGGCTAATCCATCCTCATGGGACTCTTATGAAGCGTACACACGTTGGAAAAAGTCTCATGTGAGCTTTTGAACGGAAATTCCGACCCTGTGTATGCTCCATCTGACTTTTTCTGTCGGAATTCCTGCCAGCAAAAGTTTGAGAGCAGGTTCTCTATTTTTCTATCTGAAAAATCGTTCGTCTGTATGCAATTCCGACGGGAAAAAAACACGCATGCTCGGAAACAATTTGACGCATGCTCGGAAGCATTGAACTTCTTTTTCTCGCCTCCTCATAGTGTTGTACGTTACCGCGTTCTTAACGCTCGAAAGTTAAGAGAACTTTTGTGTATGCAAGACAAGCTTGAGCGGAATTCCGTCGGAAAAACCATCCAAAAACCAATCATGTGTACGCTGCATTATGCTGACGAGTTTTTCCTAGAAGCTAATAAGGTGGCCGATGCTGTGCAGAAAAGAGCTGTGTTACTGAGTGTTATTGGATCTAAGACTTTTGATATTGTCCGCTCACTGATATCTCCTGCTAAACCAAAAGACTGCCCATATGAGGAATTACTGGCCCTGTTAAAAAATAATTTTTCACCCACTGCATCTGAAACCGTGAGACGTTTCCATTTCAACAGAGGAAACCAACAACCGGGTGACAGAATTGCATCATATATTGCAGAACTGAGAAAGCTATCCGAAAATTGCAATTTTGGTGCAAGTTTAGAATCATAGCTAAGGGACAGGCTAGTGTGTGGAGTACAAGATGAAGCACTGCAGAGGAGACTTCTAGCCAAACAGAACTTAACTTTTATTACCGCACAAGAGGAAACGCTTGCATATGAGGCTGCATAACTTCATTCAAAAGAAATTCAATCTTCCTCCAGCAAAGTTAATTCACCGGATATAAATCAAGTGGCAAAGGTAAATGTTAAATCAAAGGACTTTCCACCACAAACTGATGTTGCAGTTCTATTTACAAGCAAGTGTTACAGCTGCAGCGGGAAACACATGCATAATACATGTTGTTTTAGAAATGCAGTTTGTCATTTGTGTAAACGTAGAGGTCATATACAAACAGTCTGTCAGACTAAAGATCATTCTATAAATGTGAGTACAATACCAATGGCAGCACACTTCATTAATGCGCCAATTGTTGTTCCGAATGATGAAACCTCTACAGGTGTTTATACAAATGATTATGTGTATAAAGTGGAAAACTCTTCATCAGGACTGATTTACCTTTGGGATTGTGTTACAAGATGTTCCATGCAAAATGGAAGTAGATTCAGGGTGTGCATATTCCTTGATTTCAGAAGAAATGTTAACCACAATATGGCCTCACAATGCTCCATTAATAGCACCCTGTGATATCCAATTGGTAGACTACAACCAACTAGTTGTGGAAGTTGAGGGTGCTTGCTTTGTCCCAGTGAAATATGGAAATTTTTGAGGGTGCTTACACTTAATTACTAAGAGACAAAGAGCAAGTTGCTGGTTAGAGAGTGGTTTAAACCCCTTGGAATTTCATTATCGGAAGTTCATAATGTATCTCCAGTTACTCTACAGAATGTGATAGAGGACTTTAGTGCATATTTTAAAGAAGGCATTGATGTGTATAAAGGCCCTCCTGTTTCTTTCAAATTAGATCCTACAGTAACCCCAATTCATTTGAAAAGTTGCATTAGCTCTCAGATCAAAAATTTATGCTGAAATTACACGTTTTGTTTTGTGAAACAAGATGGTAGAATGTAACAAGGTATACTTGAACCTGTAACACACCCTAGTGGTGTACCCCAATAGTTCCAGTATTGAAACCAAATGGTGACGTTAGAATTTGTGCTGACTATAAATGTACAATCAACAAAGCACTGCAGGGACATCCCTATCAAATTCAAGCTGTACATGAATTTCTGATTTTATTAGCAAAGGGAAGGTATTTGCCAAACTGGATATGGCACAAGCTTACCAACAATTACCTGTGGATGACGACGCTGCGGATGCACAAACAATAATAACACACAAGGAGCTTTCCGAGCAAAACTTTTGCAGTTTGGAGTTTCCACTGCTCCCGACATATTCCAGAAATGAATAGAGGACCTCTTATCTGGACTTCCAGGTGTAGAACCTTATTTTGATGATGTTCTTATAGGAGCCGATTGCATTTAGTCCTTGGCTTCACAACTACAACTTGTTTTGAAATGTTTTCTTGATGCTGGTCTCAAACTTAAAAAAGAAAAGTGTGTTTTTGGGGTAAACAGATACAGAATTGATAAACACAGAATTCATCCAACTGATTCTTATGCCGCGTACAGACGATCGGAAATTCCGACAACAAAACCGTGGATTTTTTTCCAACGGATTTCGGCTCAAACTTGTCTTGCATACACACAGTCGCACAAATGTTGTCAGAAATTCCGAACGCCAAGAAGGTGGTGACGTACAAGACGTACGACGGCACTATTAAAGGGAAGTTCAATACCAGTCGTGTTAGTAGAAGTTTGGTAAAAGACGATTTGCGCTTTCCAGCCTCGTGCTTTTTAGTCAGTTACAGCGTGACGAATGTGCTATCTCCATTACGATTGCTAGTTTTACCAGACCGAGCGCTTCCGTCTCGTACTTGATTCAGAGCATGTGTGGAATTTTGTGCATCGGAATTGTCCACACACGATCGGAATTTACGAGAATGGATTTTGTTGTCGGAAAATTTGAGAACCAGCTCTCAAATTTTTGTTGTCGGAAATTCCAACAGCAAATGTCCGATGGAGCCTACACATGGTCGGAATTTCCAACAAAAAGCTCCCATAGAACATTTGTTGTCGGAAATTCTGACTGTGTGTACACGGCATAAGGTTGAAGCTATCCATAAAGCTCCAGCCCCAACCAACAATCAAGAGCTGCAAGCTTTCCTAGGGTTTCCTAATTTTTACCATTCTTTTCTGCCTGACAAAGCAACTGTTGCTGAACCCCTGCATTGTTTACTAGATAAAGATGTTCCATGGAAGTGCACTGACGTTCATTCTACAGCTTTAAATGCTGCAAAAAAGCTGTTATCTTCTGACAGTGTACTTGTACACTATGATTTACAAAAACCACTCTTACCTGCGATGCTTCTCCATATGGCATTGGAGTTGTTTTGAGTCATGTTTTGGAAACTGGTGTTGAGGCTCCTATTGCATTCCATTCAAGGACCTTGTCTACGACAGAAAGGAATTATGCTCAAATTCACAAGGAGGCTTTAGCTATTGTGTCCGGGGTAAAAAAGTTTCATGTCTTTGTATGGGAGGAGGTTTACCATTGTTACAGACCATAAGCCTTTGCTGGGTCTGTTCACCATAAGTACTCCCACTCCTCAAATTCCCCACGAATGCTCAGATTGTCACTCATGCTGAATGCCTATGACTGTGATTTTGAATATAGTCCTGGAAAGAATATTACTCATGCTGATGGGTTGAGCCAGTTGCCTTTGTTTTCTCCTGATTTCCTTGTCCCTCCTGTGCCTGAGGTTCTCATGTTGGAATCTATTCCAAACCCTCTGTTCCATGCTAGAGACATTGTTGGTATGACTGCTAAAGATCCTATGGTCAACAGGGTGTGGAGGGGATGGCCCAAATCAAAAGTTGAAGAGAAGTTCAAACCATTTTTAGTGCGCCAACATGAACTGTCTGCCTATAAAGGTTGTCTATTATGGGGAAAAAGAGTGGTAATTCCAAAGGTAGAACAAGCCCAAGTACTGCATGCTCTCCACAAAGGACATCCTGGAAGTCTGCATTAAAACGCCTTAGCCAGAAGTTAGGTTTGGTGGCCTAAAATGGATGACGTTTTTGAGAAGTGGGTACAGAACTGTGTACCATGTCAATCCACCCATCATGCTCCACCTAAAGCCTCAGTATATCCCTGGGAAGTGACTAGGTCACTTTGGTCACGATTGCGTATAGATTTTGTGGGGCCTTTTCAAGGACAGATAATTTTTTTAGTTGTTGATTCCTTCTCAAAATGGCTGGAAGTTGTATCAGTTACATCCCTTAACTCAGAATTCAAAACCTTTATGGCAAGCAATCTTATTCGACATGTTACGATTGCACCATTCCACCCGTCATCAAATGGTCAAGCTGAACGTATGGTTCAGACCACCAAAGACTCATTGAAGAGAATTGTTCAAGGAGATTGGAATCAGAGACTTGCAAAATTCCTTCTGCAACAACATGTGACACCATGCTCAAGCACTGGTTGTAGCCCAGCAGAACTCCTAATGAACCATAGTCTAAAAATATGTTTGGATCGTTTACACCCTGATCTGACATTGGAGTTACGAGAAAAGCAAGAAGTGCATTTTAAAAAGGATACTAATGTTTCTGTGAGAGTGTTTGAGCCTGACAGTGTTATGTCAGAAACTATGCTGCTTGGCCTCGTTGGATAACGGCAAAGGTGCTTGTGGCTAGAGGACCTTTGTCATACAAAGTACAAATTACTGATGGTACTGTAGAATATTACAAAGGCCCGTTGATCAGATTCGAGAAAGAAGTGGTGAAATTGTACCTGCTGCTGGTTCCAGTGGTACAGGGATTCCAGTGATGTCAAATCATGGTGAACCATTGGTTGATACAGGTGCTATTCCTCCAGGAAAGCTTGTTGCAGAGCCAGTTTTTCTCAGTCCCTCTGACACAGCACAAGAAGAAGAATTGCACCCAACTGAGGGTCCCAGGGAACTGTCTCAAACAGTGGTCCTTAGGCATCCAGGGAGAAATATTCACCCTCCCAGTTATGGAGTGTTACGTATTAGTGTGTTATACTGCTCTCCATTCAGTATGGGGAGGCATTGTAAATATGTTCACTTGTGTATATTTCTAGTAGAGCTATGAATTTCTTTAGCATCTATTGTTCCTGTATTCCTGTGTGTGATTAAGTAAAAAAGTCCTGTGAATCCCTTTCCATGTCTATGCTTCAAATTAATTTTAAATACACAAAGCTTTGAATGACAATTGCGATGCCATGCAACACTGTACCCAAACTACATTTTTATATTTTTCTTCCCACAAATAGAGCTTTCTTTTGGTGGTTTTTGATCACTGCTGTTTTTTTTTCTAAACAAACTAAAAAAGACAGATTTTTTGGAATTTTTTTTCGTTTTTCTTTGTTTCTGTTATAAAAATTATTTTTTTCCTTCACTGATGGGCACTGATGAGGCTGCACTGACAAGCACTGATGAGGTGGCACTGACGGGTACTGATGAGGTGGCACTGATGGGCAGTGAGGAGGAGGCACTAATATGTAGAATTGATGGGCACTGATAGGCGGCACTAATATGCAGCACTGATGGGCACAGATAGGCAGCACTGATATGAAGCACTGATGGGCATTGATGGGTGGCACTGGGGCATTAATAGATGGCACTGATGGGCACTAATGGATGGCACTGATAGGCAGCACTGATGAGGAGGTACTGACAGTCATTGCTGATGGGCACTGATTGGCATCTGTGATGTGCACTGACAGGCGTTACTGATGGACACTGATTGGCTTTTTGATGGGCACTGACTGACATTTTGATGGGCACTGACTGGCATCTGATGAGCACTGATTGGCAGCTGTGATGGGCACCTCTGATGGGGGCTGCGCTGATAATCAATGTCCTGATTATCAGCGCACACCCCCCCTCTGACAGGAGAGTCGCCGATCAGCTCTCCCTGTCAAAGCGAACTGAGGAAAGCCAAGTCCCGGCACTTCCTGGTTACCGCTGTGAATAGCTGTGATTGGTCAAAGCTGATCACGTGGTAAAGAGCCTGCATCATAGGCTCTTTACCACGATCGGAGATGCGGTGTGTCAAAGTGACAGTAGGCTGATATACTTTATCTGACGTAAATGGTGGAATTCAAACCTCCGGGGTGCAGTGTGTTCCTCTTGGGGCACCCGGAGGTTGGAGGACCACTATAAAAGGCTCTCTAGGTGTACTCTTGACTAAGCTTTACTGTTATGTATTGCCATGTTGTCACGGATGCCCTCTTGATAGCTAATTGTAACAAATGACTTCTGTTATATTGTTCGCTTTGAGATGTTTATTGTACATTCTTGTTTGCATGCATATATTTTTTTCAATAAAAATTTATTGGATAAAAAAGTGACAGTAGGCAAGTGGTTAAGAGAATTTTTTGGGGGCCCCCAGATGATTTTCTTTTACTTTCACTTTCAAATCAAGAGGGTGAATCTCGGTAAGGAGGACACAGACAGTGATAAAAATGACAGGTTTTCCAATCCCTCTCCTCTCTATCCAAAACTTTAAAAAAGTTTTGCCTTTAGTTCTACTTTAACCACTTAACGACCGCCCGACGCAGATATACTGCGGCAGGGTGGCTCTATTACATCAATCGCCATACCAGTGTAATATATACAGTGGGCGCACCCGCGGCGCGGTGCCGGAGCCTATGCTCGTTCGCCAGCCATCCGCGATTGCTCCACAGAGAGGCAGAGCGGGGATCTGCCTATGTAAACAAGGTGGATCACCGTTCTGACAGGGGAGTAGAGGAACAGCGATCCAGCTGTATTCCCAGTCAGTCCCCTCCCCCCCACAGTTACAAAGCACCTCCCTAGGACACACTTAACCTTTCGATCGCCCCTAGAGTTAACCCCTTTCCTGCCAGTGTCATTTATACAGTAATCAGTGCATTTTTATAGCACTGATCGCTGTAATAATGTCACTGGTCCCAAAAAAGTGTCAAAAGTGTCCGATCTGTCTGCCGCAGTGTTGCAGTCCCGCTAAAAATCGATGTTCACCGCCATTACTAGTAAAAAAAAAAAAAAATAATAAAAATGCTATAAATCTATCCCCTAAAACGGCAGGTCACGGTAGGGTTCAGATTTTCCCAAATATTTAACCTTAGAAGAACCCTTGAAATAAAGTTTAGGTCCCAGGGAACCCCTGCTAAGATTGATCCATTGGGGTCATTGGGCAAATGTCCCCTACATTGGTACTGGTCAGTGGTAAGAATCCACCTCTTTCAGCAGTAGTCTGAATGCCACCCTTGCCATAATGTCTCTGGCATCATTAGATGGAAGGTCTGTTAGCCACAGCTCAGGGAATCCCTAGTTACCTTTAAGTGGCACCTTGGTTGACAATGGCTGGTGTAGCTAAGAGTAGATAACTAGGCTTGTTCTATAATATAGAATGTTGCTGGGCATTATCCACTTGACCCCTAGAAGATCTACTCCTCTTCCTGACCAGACCATTTTTTGCGATACGGCACTGCATTACTTTAACTGACAATTGCGTGGTCGTATGACGCTGTACCAAAAAAAAAACGACCAACAATTATGAAAAAAAAAAAATATTTTTTACTTTCTGCTCTAAAAGCACATCCAATAAAAAAATGTAAAAAAATCGAATTTCTTCATCAATTTAGAACAATATGTATTCTGCTACATATTTTTGATAAAAACAATCCCAATAAGCGTATATTGATTGCTTTGTGCAAAAGTTATAGCGTCTACAAACTATGGGATATGTTTATTGATTTTGTTTACTATTGATGGTGGAGTTCAGCGACTTATAGCGGGACTGCGATGTTGTGGCGGACAAATCGGACACCTAACTGCCACTTTTGCCACTTTTGGAAACCAGTGACACTAATACAGTGATCAGTGCTAAACATATTATTATTATTATTATACACGATTTACAAGGTATAGGGGGGACAACACAATTACAGTACAGTTCAATACAAAAGGTACAGGAGGGTCCTGCTTGTAGAGCTTACATTCTAAAGGGAGGGGTGGGCGCAAACATATGCACAGTCACTGTACTAATGACACTGGCAGGGAAGGGGGTTAACATCAGGGGCGATGAAAGGGTTAAATGTGTGCCTAGCTAATGTTTCAGAGTAGTGGGGGAGGTGCTTTTACTAGTGGAAGGCATGGGTTTGGTGTTCCTGATTTACAGGGACACAGGATCCATGCCTTCTGTCCTGACAGAACAGCCTTCTGTCCTGAAAGAACGGCAATCTGCCTTGTTTTTGTAGCGGGTATGTACTTTTAAAACTGGTGAAGACACCAGTGATGCATAGTTCCCTGCGGCCCAGCAGGTGGCGCTGTCACTTTGGGCCTGGGTTGAGCCATCGCTGCAGTGCCGTACCCTTTGTGACCTCTCGCAGCGGTTGTACGGCGGGGCGGGGAACCCGCCGTGCATCCTGGGAGAGGGTATAAAGGGGCGGACATCTTCGCCACGAGGTTCGAGTCCCGGCACCTTCAGCCTGAGGGCTGTTGTTGCGGTCGGTGTCCAGGCGGCCTAGGCCTGGACACTTGGAGTTCGTGTTCCATCCCAGACACCTTCAGACTGGGGTGAGGTACTCAGCCGGAGGCCTGGGGCCCAGTACCTTCCACTGGGTCCCACGAGGGAGGGATCGTCCTAGGGGCCCCGGGAGTGGGGCACCCAAATCCAGAGGCGTAAGGGACCGGAGGAGGGACTCACCCGAAGACCTGGTGCAGCAGATTGCCAGTGCTGGGTGAACCTCTGGAGACCGCCCGGAGGGATATCTTTCCCGAACAGGGGCCAAGTTCAGAGAGGAAGTTCAGTCCACGTTTAATGACCGGTGGCAGCGGTCCAACTATTCCAATCAGGTCAGTGGCAGAGACCTGCTATTAGGCCTATGGCAGGGGCCTCAACAGTTCATCCGGTCGGTGGCAGCGACCAAAACTCACGGTCGGTGGCAGAGACCGTGCGCCAGGCAAATTCGCTAGTAAAGGAATAGGAGAGTTCAGTTGTGCCTGGGCCTGCTCGTTCCCACACCCCCACGTTCGTCTGTTATTGGAAGTTCAACTGATTGTGTTCACCTTATTGTATGAGAAATAAAGGAGTGTTGGACTTTCGATTGGTGTGGGGCTCTATTATTGGCAGACACGTCTCCATGGAACAACTGAGGCTTCGTATGCAGTGGACAGACCCGGAGGTAAATCAATTAACTCTGCTTGACCCTCCTACACACACGAGGGGAGAGCTTGGTGTAGTGTTCCTGCACTCTCCTCTCCCAGGTACCCCTAGACACAAGCCCCTCACACAAGGTATCGGCGAGAGGGAGAGTGAGGCTCCACTACACGTGGGGGCTCTGGTCCGGGATGTGTTCGTGCTACAATGGAGCTGGAGTTGTTGGAATTTGAAAGTGTCTGCCCGAAAGAGTTCCGAGTAGGTCGGCCATATTGGCCACTGCGCCATCAGGCACACCCTCCGTGCTCAGTTCATGGTCGTGACCCAGGGAAGGAGAAAGCCCGCAAACTGAAGTGCAAGAAGGGAGGAGTCCAATCGTGTGAAGGATTACACGTGGGGACTTTGGCGCCAACAAGGCAGTGCGCAATGGATCACCAGAGAGTCGCCATGTTCACTAATGCATCGTGGATTCCTATTCATCCCACTACCACGAGTCTGACTACCGCTGCTCCAATAACGGATACGGAGATTCGGCTAAAGCCCCGGGGACGATTCGCCCTGTACTCATGCATGGACGTTGAGGCCCTGGGTTTGATTTGTCCCGGCTGTTCGGGACTGGTGTGTCAGCTAAAGCCATTCGGGCGCTGCGAGGCCTGCGGAGAGTTCCTATTTGAGGTGGAACCAACCACTGAAAAACCCAGAACCATCCACCTCAACCGCGCTACAAGCCACACCACTCAAGAAGGAGGAATCGCTGCTTTTACAGCCATCCCTGTGCGCATTGCAGCGACCGCAGGGGAGGTCGCAATCACAGAGGTACGGGAGAAATCCGAGGATGCTGACTCGGTCGCCACTGTTTCCCAGCGTCCACCGCCAAAGAGGAAGACCGGCTTGGTTGCCCCGTCCAGCGGTTGCGGTGGATCACCCTGCTCGCCTACGCCCACCCCAGATGGATCTGGTCGGAAGAGTCCCGGACATCCCTTCTCTACTTTGGGCCAAGGTAAGCCGGGGCAAAGGGACTTGGTGTTGGGGCGGAGATGTCGGGGAGTCACGGCCCTGTGTGCCCGTGGGAGGTAGCAATTCAGCCTCCACTACAGGCTACCTGCCCGCGGAGGAGTGTGACACCTCCGACCTAGAATCGCTCTCCGATCCATGAGACGATGTCCTCATAGATGAACTTTTCGCAAAGAAGGGCTGGGACAAGATGCCTCTCTCCTCGTCCCGTAGAGTCAGGGATCCACCCATGTCTACAGGGGATAGTACACCCCGGGTGAAGGCACCAGCGCCTAAAGAGGGATCCCGTCCCCAGTCTGCCCTTCTACCTCCGGTGCCTCCTGCATCTGGCACCGGGGAAAAGAGACTGTTGTTGCGGCCGCCTATGCCTAGAGTGGAGGTGGTCAAGGCACCTCGTCACCCGGACGCCATCGTCTTACCGGGTGAGGGAGACTGGGCCACTATGCCTCCGCTGGCGAGACTTCAGCGTCTCTTCGGCCAAAAAGTTGCTAACGAATACGGGTGGGAGTACCCGTATTTACCCAAGGAGCTTCTGTATGAAGTGGAAGTCTGCTGGGAATGCTGGTACAACGATTTTGTGTGGACGCATCTTCAGGTCCCACATGCCCGCAGGTACCTCGCGTGTTCCCCTAAAGCCTCTCAGCGGTTCAAGGACTGCAAGATAGAATGGATGTTGGGTCGGCACATCCACGCAGACAAGGTGTTAATTCGGCGTAAAGAGGGTGAGGATGTCGAATACCATGTAGAGACAATGGACCAGCAGTTGAAACCCCTTGTCTTGCCGCTCCCAAAGTTCTATTTGTAGGGGAAAAAAAAGGGACTCCGTTCTTGCTTTGCCTTGTTGCTGCTGAACTTTCCAGGGTTGTTTCCCGGGAAAACCCAGTGACTATACCCATGCTATGGGTGTTTGTGCTCTCCGGAGGAATTGAAGGACTGTTGTCGTTGTTTGTTCCTCATTCTTCCATCCTACAAAGTGATAATGGACTTTGGGGTAGTTAGAGCCGGAAAAAAAAAAAAAGAAGATCTTCAATCAGTGCAGTTACCGTGGCACTGTCACCAGGTGGCAGTGTTGCGCACTGATATTCACTGTTCGCTCACACACTTATAGAAGGAAAGGGTTTCTCTGCGGAGAGGTTCTTTCATTCTTACACAAACATATGTGTCAGGGATATGTGTGTTTACCGTTTCTTTTCCCCCCTCTGCAGGAGAACATCTTATCAAGACCACTGAGAATGGGGTGGGTCTTAGTCAGGATGGGTGGGAAAGAATGTTGATGTGAACATGTGATTCTGATAATGTGGTTATGTGTTGTTTGTTTCCTTCCTTTCCCTTTCATGTCAGGTTCAGGCATGACTGTTTGGTTAGTTTTCAAAACTTTTGTATTTTTTTGAAATTCGTTAGTCGGTTTCTGGATCAGGCTATGTTGGCCCTTTTTGGGAATGGTTTGCTCCAGACACTGGGGACCAGTGTCAAATAACAGGGGGGAGTGTGTAGCGGGTATGTACTTTTAAAACTGGTGAAGACACCAGTGATGCATAGTTCCCTGTGGCCCAGCAGGTGGCGCTGTCATTTTGGGCCGGGGTTGAGCCTTCGCTGCAGTGCCGCACCCTTTGTGACCTCTCGCAACGGTTGTACGGCGGGGCGGGGAATCAGCCGTGCATCCTGTGAGAGGGTATAAAGGGGGCGGAAATCTTCGCCACAAGGTTTCGAGTCCCGGGCACCTTCAGCCTGAGGGCTGTTGTTGCGGTCGGTGACCAGGCGGCCTAGGCCTGGACACTTGGAGTTCGTGTTCCATCCCAGACACCTTCAGTCTGGGGTGAGGTACTCAGCCGGAGGCCTGGGGCCCAGTACCTTCCGCTGGGTCCCGCGAGGGAGGGACCATCCTAGGGGGCCCCGGGAGTGGGGCACCCGAATCCAGAGGCGTAAGGGACTGGAGGAGGGACTCACCCGAAGACCTAGTGCAGCAGATTGCCAGTGCCGGGTGAACCTCTGGAGACCGCCCGGAGGGATATCTTTCCCGAACAGGGGCCAAGTTCAGAGAGGAAGTTCAGTCCACGTTCAATGACCGGTGACAGCGGTCCAACTATTCCAATCAGGTCAGTGGCAGAGACCTGCTATTAGGCCTGTGGCAGGGGCCTCAACAGTTCATCCGGTCGGTGGCAGTGACCAAAACTCACGGTCGGTGGCAGAGACCGTGCGCCAGGCCTATTCGCTAGCAAAGGAATAGGAGAGTTCAGTTGTGCCTGGGCCTGCTCGTTCCCACATCCCCACATTTGTCTGTTATTGGAAGTTCGACTGATTGTGTTCACTTTATTGTACGAGAAATAAAGGAGTGTTGGACTTTCGATTGGTGTGGGGCTCTATTATTGGCAGACACGTCTCCATGGAACAACTGAGGCTTCGTATGCAGTGGACAGACCCGGAGGTAAATCAATTAACTCTGCTCGACCCTCCTACACACACGAGGGGAGAGCTTGGCGTAGTGTTCCTGCACTCTCCTCGTGTGAGGGGCTTGTGTCTAGGGGTACCTGGGAGAGGAATTGCAGAGATGGAGAGTGAGGCTCTGCTACATTTATATAGGCAGACTGCCTGTGTACAGAACGATCAGCGGGTGCCGGCAGACATCGGGTCTACGGGACCCGCTGATCAGCTCCCGCTTTCTAGAATCGCACCCAATACTCGCAAGTGCAGGATAATGTATTTATACACGATCCTGCGCAGCATGACTGCCATGTAGCAGTAAATCTGCTATGGGGCGGTCGGCAAGTGGTTATAGAACCAGTCCAGCAGAATGTGACTAACTACTATTAGATAAAAGGTAATACATGTTTTTTTTTTCCATGTAATCAGGTCATTAGAGAAAGAGCTAACATATTAAAAGAAGAAGGATTGGTGGAGGAACAGCCCAGCAGTGATGTATTTTCCAGCAAAAATAAGAAAAGAAATGCATTTCTAGACATGCTTCTGAGTGCTACAGATGATTCTGGTAACAAACTGAGCTACAAAGACATTCGTGAAGAAGTTGATACTTTCATGTTTGAGGTAATTCTTCCAAACATGGGATGTAAGTTAAAGTGATTGTAAAGTCTTGTTTTTAATTTTTTTTAAATAACAAACATGTCATACTTACCTTCACTGTGCAGCACGTTTTGCACACATCTGGGGTCCCTCGGCGGCTCTCGCGGCTACTCCCCGCATAAAAAAAACCCTTTAGGAGAATCGCTCCCTGGGGAGTTTCCTTGCGTGCTCGCACTCGGGTCCAGCATTTTCGTCTATAGACACGAATACCGGACTCCGCCCTGCCCCCCCCGGTGCCTGCGTCATTGGATTTGATTGACAGCAGCGGGAGCCAATGGCTGCGCTGCTATAAATCTATCCAATCAACAGCTGGGACCCCGTGGAGAGAGGGACAGCGCGTCTCCGCCGAGGGAAATTCGGGGCTCAGGTAAGTAAAACAGGGGTGGGCTCAGGTAAGTAAAACAGGTAACTGCCAATTTTTTTCACCTTAATACATAGGATGCAATGAGGTGAAAAAACATGAGGGTTTACAACCCCTTTAAACATGTATAAATACCTCTGATGGCTTCCCTAAGTAAGGCCTCATACACACAGCACGTTTTTACAGCTGCTGTTAGGGGCATCTGATGTTTTTTTTTTTTTACTGCCTCCAAAAGCCCCTCCCTGTAAGCCTATGTGTCCATGCCCACATTAATTTTGGAGGCATAAGCGTTTAGGGGCAGTAGAAAAAAAAGACAGAGCAGAGGCTGTTGAGCTGTAAAAACGCAAAATGCCAAAAAACGCTGCTAAACGCGGCTAAATGCTGTAACAAGCGTTTAGCCGCGTCTTTACATTATAGGGAGTGTTGTTACTGAAAAAAACGCCAAAAAACATGGAAAAGACGCCCATAAGCGCTATTAAAAAAATGCAGCTGTTTTTAACACTGCTTTTTACTGGCAGCAGCGCTGCCATTTTTTAAACGTCCTGTGTGCATGAGGCCAGTCTTGTCTCTGTTTAATAAAACCGGCTCAATGTCTCGCCAATTTGATAATACAGCAGTAGTGGCCTGTAATGCAGGGCGCAGGGGCTCCATCCTCCTAATTATGCATCCGGCCCCCTAATCTACATGCAAGGCGCTGGACGCATGGATTCCAATGGTGTTTTTTTTTTTAAGCACGTGATTAGAGCCAGGGGCTCTAAAAGCCTATAAAAAAAGGTGGGCTCCCCGAGCCAACCCAGTTGTGTGACAATAGCGAATGAATATTCGCTATTGTCTTCCTGTATCTCCTCCTGGCCAATCAGCAAGCGGGTCCTGAAACCTGTCACCCGATTGGCCAAAAGGAGAAGCAATCCTATTGGCCTAGGTGGAGGAGGGAGGAGCCACCGTGATGCACAGGAGGAGACGCAGAGGAAGCCGCCACCCAATGCCTGCAGAAGAGGAAGCGCTGTCCACGACCTAGATGGGGTAAGTGTGGGGCTGGTGACCGACCGAGGGGGGGGGGGGGCAGTTGACCGACTGACCAAAAAATATAACTCCAGCTGCCACTGTAATACAGTAAATAATAATATATAAATTTGTCTATCAATTAACAGGGGCATGACACAACTGCTGCAGCTATGAACTGGTCTTTATACTTGCTAGGGTCCCACCCTGAAGTGCAGAGAAATGTCCATAAAGAACTGGATGAAGTATTTGGTATGTTGCCATGCATTGTTTTATTTCTGCAGACTCTAGCTAGAACTCCACATTTAGAATAATGCATACATCAGAAAAATGTGTCAACTGTGCTTTCCAAACACATTATTTCTGTGTTTGGGTATCATGTGGAAGCAGAGATATATGTATATTCTGAGAATGCATACCCTAGGGCTATTTCTTCCATTTGTAGCTGTAGAAGTCCAGGTCCCAGATGCATGTTGTACTGAGTGGTAGTACATTATCTGTATTCAGTAGGTATATGGTTGTCTGTAGATTTATTAAGTGCCAATGGATTATTAACACTGATAAATACAAACAGTATGTTGATTTCTTACTTAACGTATATACTTGAGTATAAGCTGACCCAAGTATAAGCCGAGGTACCTAATATTACCCCAATAAACTGGGAAAACGTATTGACTGGAGTATAAGCCTAGGGGGGGAAATGTGCCCATTGCCACCTCACTGTGCCAATTGCCCAACCTTACTGTGCCCATTGCCACCTCACTGTGCCACCTCACTGTGCCCATTGCCACCTCACTGTGCCCATTGCCACCTCACTGTGCCCATTACCACCTCACTGTGCCACCTTACTGTGCCCATTGCCAGCTTACTGTGCCCAACCTCACTGTATCCATTGCAGCCTCCCTGTGCCCGAGTCAGTGTACCTGAAAATCTTCTTATACTGCGGCCGGCGTCCATTGTTTAAATATCGCTGCTTTCTCCCGGTCCCTTCCGTGATAGGCGTTTCCAGCAAACACTGTGTTGAGTGTTCCGCCTATCACGGAGGTCCTCTCATTCTCGGACTCAGTTTCCCAGCAGGCACTGTGTTCAGTGTTCCACCAATCACGGACGTCTTTTCATCCTCGGACAAGAGAAAGTCCATGATAGGCGGAACACTGAACACAGTGTCTGCTGGGAAACGGAGTCCGAGAATGAGAGGACCTCCGTGATAGGTGAAACACTCAACACAGTGTTTGCTGGAAACGCCTATCACGGAAGGGACCAGGAGAAAGCCACAATATTTAAACAATGGACGCCGGCTGCAGTATAAGAAGATTTTCAGGTACTGACTCGAGTATAAACTGAGGGGTGTACTTTCAGCCCTAAAAAAAGGGCTGAAAAACTCGGCTTATACTCGAGTATATACAGTAATATATCTACCAGAAGTTGGCTGTTTAATTTAGAGAATATTGGAACTGCCACTGCTGACTTGTTGCACTAATTACTGAATACACAACCCGGGTTAAAGTCAAACTCTGAACACAAAAACTTTTATTTAAAAATATTATTTAATAACCACAAAGGAAATAAATCCACTTTGTATGAACCAAAAGTCTTTATAAACCCAGATATTACCTTGTAAAAGTGATATCATCACTGTGCTGTACTCTCACTGTGCAGAGAGCAGATCTGACGGAGGGACCCAGCAAGCCCCACCCATTACAGGCTGCCTGTAGAAAACTACGGGAGGAGGTGGAGACAAGACCAGGCACCCAGCACAAGGAGCGAGAGCAGCAGTGACTAGTTTTATTAAAGCTCAAAGACAAAGTTTCACACTGGATTACTGCACATATCTGAAAGAAATACACAAAGCACAGATTCAAGGAAGAATACACATACCTCATACTTAGACAATATTTGCTTATCCTGGAGTTCCTGTGATCTGTTAAAAGCTGGATACACACTATACAATTTTCTGTAGATTTTTTCTTTAACCACTTAATGACCGCCCACTGTAAATATACAACGGCAGAATGGCACCGACAGGCAGAATCACGTACATATACGTGATTGCCTTTGTACAGTTGGGGGGTCCGATCGGACCCCCCTTCTTTACAGTGGGTGGTCGTTTTACCTTCGGGAGCGATCCGGCATGAGGGGACGGCCGTTCGATTCCGGCCCTCCCCTCTCGATCGCTCCCGGCGAATGAGAGAGCTTCCCCTGCCTGCCAGGCAGGAGGAAGTGATGTCATCTCTCCTGCGGCGCTCACATATACCGAGCGCCGTACAGGAGAAGATGCAGGTTAGTGCACAAAACAGCACACTGACACCAGGACACATAGGCACATAAATCGCCCCCCCAGGCCCCCCAGACACCCCCAGATCACCCCCAGATCACCCCCCAGCCCCCAGTCACAGTGTCACTGATTGCAGTGACCATTTATTTAGTGATCACTGCAATCAGTGACATTTGTGACTGTAAAAGTGTCACTACATTTAGTTTTAGGTCCAGTGTAGCCCCCTAACCCCCCCTAATAAAGGTTTAACCCCCTGATCACCCCCCAGATAACCCTTTCACCCCCTATCACCACTGTCACTAAGCGATAATTTTTCTGATCGATGTCTTAGCGTCGGCGATGCTGATCGGTAGCCAGTAATTTTTTTTAGGTTCGCCGCAGGTTTTTATAGCGTCGGGTACCCCCATATATTACCTAATAAAGGTTTAACCCCCTTGATCACCCCCCAGGTAACCCTTTCACCCCCTAGCACCGCCGTCGCTATGCGATCATTTTTCTGATCGATGTCTTAGCGTCGGTGATGCTGATCGGTAGCCAGTAATTTTTTTTAGGTTCGCTGCAGGTTTTTATAGCGTCGGGTACCCCCATATATTACCTAATAAAGGTTTAACCCCCTTGATCGCCCCCCAGGTAACCCTTTCACCCCCTATCACCACTGTCACTAAGCGATAATTTTTCTGATTGCTGTCTTAGCGTCGGTGATGCAGATCGGTAGCCAGTAATTTTTTTTAGGTTCGCCGCAGGTTTTTATAGCGTCAGGTACCCCAATATATTACCTAATAAAGGTTTAACCCCCTTGATCGCCCCCCAGGTAACCCTTTCACCCCCTATCACCACTGTCGCTAAGCAATCATTTTTCTGATCGCTGTCTTAGCGTCGGGTGATGCAGATCGGTAGCCAGTAATTTTTTTTAGGTTCGCCGCAGGTTTTTATAGCGTCAGGTACCCCCATATATTATCTAATAAAGGTTTAACCCCCTGATCGCCCCCCAGGTAACCCTTTCACCCCCTATCACCACTGTCGCTAAGCGATCGTTTTTATGATCGTTGTCTTAGTGTCGGTGATGCCGATAGGTAGCCAGTAATTTTTTTTTAGGTTCGCCGTCAGGTTTTTATATAGCGTCAGGTACCCCCATATATTACCTAATAAAGGTTTTAACCCCCTAATTGCCCCTAGTTAACCCTTTCACCAGTGATCATCATATAAGTGTTACGGGTAACGCTGGTTAGTTAGTTTGCTTTTTATAGTGTCAGGGCACCCGCCGTATTTAACCCAATAAAGGTTTAACCCCCTGATCGCCCGGCGGGTGATATCAATTAGGTTTTAGCGTCAGAGAGGGTCTGCGTCACACCCCAGGCAGCGTCAGGTTAGTGCCAGTAGCGCTAACACCCACGCGTGAAGCATACACCCCCCTTAGTGGTATAGTATCTGAACAGATCAATATCTGATCTGATCAGATCTATACTAGCATCCCCAGCAGTTTAGGGTTCCCAAAAACGCAATGTTAGCGGGATCAGCCCAGATACCTGCTAGCACCTGCGTTTTGCACCTCCGTCCAGCCCAGGCCACCCAAGTGCAGTATCGATCGATCACTGTCACTTGCAAAACACAACACACATAACTGCAGCGTTCGCAGAGACAGGCATGATCCCTGCGACTCCAGTGCTGTAGGAGGTGATTTCACCACCACAGTTAAAAAAAAAAAAGCATATATGCCGAAGCATTGGGGCAGCAGGGGCGGAGGAGCGATTTTGCTCCTAATGCTGCGTACATACGGTCGAAATTCCGACGGAGGCTTGCCCGTGGAAAAGTCTGACCATGTGTACGCGGCATAACTTTTGCGGGAAGATGCCCCCATGCTTCGGCATATATAAATGGTGCATGTATGCCCATCATTAGAAGTGGGTGGATGAAGGGCGGTATTCTAATGGTGGGCATACCCACCGATCAATCTTTTTTTTTCGTTCAGCCAACAGGCTGCATGAAAAAAAAGATTACAATACATGTCCAACAAGGACCAGCAACGTACTGGTATGTTGCTGGACTTTGAATGTTTATACCAGAATGATGCCTGCGGGTTTAGGTATCATCTTGGTATCATTCTTTTCAGCCAGCGGCCGGCTTTCATTTAAAAGCAATCCTAGTGGCTAATTAGCCTCTGGACTGCTTTTACAAGCAGTGGGAGGGAATGTCCCCCCCCCGGATATAAAAAGCGCCATTGGGAACTTGGGAAAGCATTTTATCACACCGATCTTGGTGTGGTCAGATGCTTTGAGGGCAGAGGAAAGATCTAGGGTCCAATAGACCCCAGTTTTTTAAAAAAAGAGTACCTGTCATTACCTATTGCTATCATAGGGGATATTTACATTCTCTGAGATAACAATAAAAATGATAAAAAAAATAAATAAATATGGAAGCAACAGTTTAAAAATAAAATAAAAAAGCTAAATTAATAATAAAAAAAAAAAAAAAAAGCACCTCTGTCCTGCCCTGCTCTTGCCCAATGGCGAACGCAAGCGTCGGTCTGGCGTCATATGTAAACAGCAATTGCACCATGCATGTGAGGTATCACCGCGAAGGTCAGATCGAGGGCAGTAATTTTAGCAGTAGACCTCCTCTGTAAATCTAACGGGGTAACCTGTGAAGGCTTTTAAAGGCTTTTAAAAATGTATGTAGTTTGTCGCCAATGCGCGTTTGTGCGAAATTTTAAAGCATGTCGTGTTTGGTATCTATGTACTCGGCCTAAGATCATCTTTTTTATTTCATCAAACATTTGGGCAATATAGTGTGTTTTAGTGCATTAAAATGAAAAAAAGTGTATTTTTTACCCAAAAAATGCGTTTGAAAAATCGCTGCGCAAATACTGTGTAGAAAAAAAAAATGCAACACCCACCATTTTATTCTGTAGGGCCTTTGCTTTAAAAATATATATAATGTTTGGGGGTTCAACATAATTTTCTTGCAAAAAAAAATATGTTTTCATGTAAACAAAAAGTGTCAAAAAGGGCTTTGTCTTCAAGTGGTTAGAAGAGTGGATGTAAGCTTCCTAATGTTGTGTATAAAATGCCAGAACAGTTCAAAACCCCCCCAAATGACCCCATTTTGGAAAGTAGACACCCCAAGCTATATACTGAGAGGCATGTCGAGTCCATGGAATATTTTATATGTTGACACAAGTTGCGGAAAAAATAATTTTTTTTTTTTTTTTTTGCACAAAGTTGTCACTACATGATATATTGCTCAAACATGCCATAGGCATATGTGGAATTACACCCCAAAATACATTCTGTTGCTTCTCCTGAGTACGGGGATACCACATGTGTGAGACTTTTTGGGAGCCTAGCCGCGTACGGGACCCCAAAAACCAATCACCGCCTTCAGGCTTTCTAAGGGTGTCAATTTTTGATTTCACTTCTCACTGCCTATCACAGTTTCGGAGGCCATGGAATGCCCAGATGGCACAAACCCCCCCCCCCCAAATGACCCCATTTTGGAAAGTAGACACCCCAAGCTATTTGCTGAGATGTATTGTGAGTATTTTGCAGATCTCGCTTTTTGTCACAAAGTTTTGAAAATTGAAAAAAAAAAAGAAAAAAAAAATGTTCTTTCTTCATTTTCAAAAACAAATGAGAGCTGTAAAATACTCACCATGCCTCTCAGCAAACAGCTTGGGGTGTCTACTTTCCAAAATGGGGGGGTTTTGTGCTATTTTGGCATTTTATGGCCTTCGAAACTGTGATAGGTAGTGAGGAGTGAAATCAAGAATTTGCGCCCTTAGAAATCCTGAAGGCGGTGCTTGGTTTCCGGGGTCCCGTACGTGGCTAGGCTCCTAAAAAGTCCCACACATGTGGTATCCCCGTACTCAGGAGAAGCAGCAGAATGTATTTTGGGGTGCAATTCCACATATAACCATGGCATGTGTGAGCAATATATCATTTAGTGACAACTTTTTGTAATTTATTTATTTTTTGTCATTATTCAATCACTTGGGACAAAAAAAAAAAAATATTCAATGGGCTCAACATGCCTCTCAGCAATTTCCTTGGGGTGTCTACTTTCTAAAATGGGGTCATTTGGGGGGGTTTTGTACTGCCCTGCCATTTTAGCACCTCAAGAAATGAGATAGGCAGTCATAAATTTAAAGCTGTGTAAATTCCAGAAAATGTACCCTAGTTTGTAAACGCTATAACTTTTGCGCAAACCAATAAATATACGCTTATTGACATTTTTTTTACTAAAGACATGTGGCTGAATACATTTTGGCCTAAATGTATGACTAAAATTGAGTTTATTCGATTTTTCTTATAACAAAAAGTAGAAAATATAATTTTTTTCAAAATTTTCCATTTATATCGCAAAAAATAAAAATCGCAGAGGCAATCAAATACCATTAAAAGAAAGCTCTATTTGTGGGAAGAAAAGGACGCAAATTTCGTTTGGGTACAACATTGCATGTCTGCACAATTTACAGTTAAAGCAGCACAGTGCAAAATTCTGAATTCACCTCTGGTCCTTTAGCTACCAAATGGTCCGGGGCTTAAGTGGTTAAGATTCACCAAAACCATATAATATGAGGTCAAACCTTAAACCTTAAGCGTTTGTTAACTCAAAAAAAATAAAATTAAATGTTGATTCTGGTCCCTTAAAGCAGATTACACAGCACAGCGCTTGTGCTATGTAATCTGCCCTCCTCTAAACTGTAAACCCCCCCCAAACCTACCACTTCCTGTATGCCCTCTCTAATCAGACCACGATAACCAGGGCAGCTCCGCCCTGATCACCGTGGTCAAAGTGCCTCCCTCTGTTCTAGGTTGCTGTCCCCTCTGCTCTCCTCTCTCCCCCCTCACCCCCCTCCTTCCTCCTTGACAGCACCCTCTCTGTCTGTCCCTGGGCCGACCCCGCCCACATGCCACTATTATTTTAATACTAAAATCAGGGCTGTCTTTAAGGTTTGGGCCCTGGGCAAACATTTTTTTGCACCCCCCCCCCCCAATGCAATTTTTCTCTTTACCCCAACATCTCAAAAAACATCTAAAAAAACAGACACTAGGGTTGCCACAGTCCGGGTTTTGAATCATGTGTCCGGGTTTCAGTCCACCTGAAACCCGGACACATTATCCAGACAGGAATGTGGCTTGGAACAGGGCATGACAGGAGGGTGAGTGGGCACTATGTGCATCGCATTAGTATTCTCTTTGAAGTGCCCAAAAGGTGTCTCAGGTCTGTTACAATCCTACAGCGTATACTAAAACAAAAAATAAATAAATTACTATGCGCCGCTAAAGTGTTCGGGTTTGGCTTGAAGAAAAATTGGCAACCCTAACAGACACACACAGAATTAGCTAAAAAAAAAACTTTGCAGACCCCCTTCACAGCAGTCCCACGGTGTCCTCAGTTCCCTTTCATGTCATAGCACTCAATTACATTGCAGCCTCTTCACATCACAGCACTCCATTACATTGCAGACATTTCCACATTATAGTGCCCCTTATCACATCACAGCGCCCCCATTACATTAGAGTCCCCTTCATGTCATAGTGCCGCTTTACACATTACAGCACCCCAATTACATTTCAGCCATTGTCACATCACACATTCACATGTATGTATTTTGGCGGCCCACATTTGCGCAGGCACAGCAGCCCATTCATTTGAATGGGCTGCCATGCCTGCGTTTCCTGCAGAAAAAAAGATGCATGCAGCATTTTAAAATGGCAGTGGCCTTGAAATCCACTCTGCTTTTGCACCATGCGACTTACCTGCAGTTCCTGCACACACAAACGCACTGTTTTTAAAAGCGTGGCCTAAACATCTAAAAACTCAGCAAGTTTTCCCGTGCAGGAACTGGAGGTAAATCACATGGTGCAAAAGCAGAATGGACAGACAGTGCTGTATTTCACTGTTTGATGGGCATAGGTGTGCGCAGCCTATTACATGAAGCATGCATATTTTTTTTCTGCAGAAAAAGCAGGCATGGCAGCCCATTCAAATGAATGGGCTGCAGTGCCTGCGCAAATGTGGGCCGCCAAAACACATACATGTTAACCAGCCAGGCCCAAAATAAGCCCATCAAGCAGTTAAATACAGTAATGCCATGTGCTGTAATGCTGTGTGCTCTGTAATAAAAAATACAGCCACAGCCTCACTCAGCCTGGACTGCAGGTCAGCGTTTTTAAAATCTCTACACATGGGGAGCCAGGCGAGGAGGAAGAAGACCTGCCTTGTCCTCCTGGCCAGCTCAGCTCCAGTCAATTCTCCACAGTAGTTTCCCTTGACCATCCAGCACTCTGACAGCACTCCACTCCATGGTCTGACTCCTCCTACCGAAGCCTCTGCTCCTCTGATCATGTTACAGGCAACAGTGACTGTGAATGCATAGCAAGGGGCGGGGCCAGAACGGCAGTGGAGCTCAAGGCCCCGCCCACCCATGGCTCCCTCCTTGTTAGAGAAAATTCATCACTGGCACAGTGGCACTGCTGCACTAAGCACGCTGATGCCGCAGCTGCTTGTGACAGACTGTATGGGGATTGTCTGAGCCGATTATGTGCCGATTTGCGGGCAGTGTGCAGGCTTAAGGAACAGCTCTGCTTTGGGCCCCAACAGTGACAGGGCCCTGGGCAGCTGCCCCATTTGCCCTGTGTTAAAGATGGCCCTGACTAAAATATTAATTTTGTCACTGCCAGCCTCTCTATTAGAGGTTGACATAGCACACGGTGTATGTTGTATTTAAAAACGAGCATTCTAAATACTGTAAATCAGCTGTCTTCAGGCCGGTCACATGACTCGCAGCTGCTTTCCAGCTCCGATGGGTGTCTTCTGTGGAGGAGACGAGCGGGCACATGATCTCCCTCTGGCGTCAGAGGGAGATCACGGCCCCTCCCACAAAAGACATCTATCAGAGCTGGAAAGTGGCCGCGAGTGATAAGACCAGCCTGAAGACAGCTGATATACAGTATTTCGAATGCTCGTTTTTAAATACAACATACACAGTGTGCTATGCCAGCCTCTAATAAAGGGGCTGGCATAGACTTAAATATATGTGTAGCACACTGACCTTTATCCTGCCTGGCTCACTCGCAAGTCAAGGCACACCGTGCTATATGCCCGTACCCTCCTGTTTGAAGAGGTTAAGCGGTGTTCACAAATTTTGGGTCCTGCAGCGAGTTAACTTCCTCCACTGGTTCTCCTCCCCAGAGTATGGGGACAAGTCTCTATTTCTCCCCCCAAAGAAGCCAATGTCCAGAAACACTTTAACTCCAACAGAGAGTTTATTTTCTATTTTGCTGCGTAGTAGACAGAGACAGATGGATGAAAGAAAGAATAAGTGTGAGGGATTAGATCCAGGCACATCTAGTAACTTCGTCGCCACTCGATCCCGAGTGGGTTTAGCTCACCCGGATAGTCCTCTCTCACAGTCCTAGCAGCCGGTGTGGAGCTCGAACAGTTCTGCCACCCTATCCCCCCCAGGGATGGGTACAGGAGATACTCTAACCTCTGTAGACTTTTAAGAACAGGATAATGCCAATGGGCACTCTACAGGTTAGCTTTCCGGAATAAAGAATCCTTCCCTCTGACAGGTCACCAGGCCTCTCCCGAGACATTGATCTTCCATCACTCATCTCCTCAGTGGGACCGATCCTCCCCTGGCTTCCTCTCGGTCAGAGCGGGTACCCTCACCTGGGCACCCTGGGACTTCAATGGGCAAACTGTAGACCCAGTTAAAGGTACTGGACCTACCTGGAATGTTGCAGCCTCGGGCCAAATGTGCCCGAGACTCCTCGGCCAGTCATCGCACCCCCGAGGGGCACACCCCTTTGACTCCTCCACTCCAACTCTCCTCTCCTCCAACTCCTTGACTCCCCGCTAAGATGGCGTCTGCCCCTTATGTACTTTCTCCCGGCATGCACAGCAGGTCGACCACGCCCACTGTAACGCTGCCGAGAGAGGACACCCTAAGGGGCAGTAATGCCACCCATGGCTCAACCCTGACCTGATATGGCAGTGCCACCTACAGGCCACAGGGAACCATACATCAAGCAGCATCACATAGGCAGAAGCAAATACCTAGCAATCAAAGCTGTCCGAGCCTGGCTACCAGCTCAGACCAATCCCTAAATTTAGGCGCATAACACCCCCTAAAAAGTAAAGGGGCGCTACATATGCCTTAACAAACACTTTAATTTGTATGCAATCAGGCAGGCCCTTGCACCACATGGTTTTGGTAAATCTAAAGAAAATCAGACAACAAAAGTTGTATAGTGTGTATGGGGTCTTAGGACACCTGATATGCTCAAGTCTGTTGCATTAAATTGGTGGGATATTTAGCCTGCAGGGCCTTAAGCAGCACCTAAAGCGGTGTAGTTAGTAGGTGGGTGACACCTCCTCCATGTTCCTATCCTCATTGGGCGCCAAGCAAGGGTCACATGAGAGGCCTACACCGGGTTCCTCTGGGCTACGCTAGGAACCTTGTACAGGATCACTGTCTTATACAAGGGGGTACCTTTACTTGAACAGACAACTGAACTCTAATAAACTCTCTCTATGGAATTCCAAACCACCGCGGTTACTTGTGCAATTAGGAGGAACACGCAGCGTCCTTGCCCTCTCCACCTGTCCAGTGTATCACCGCTACCTCACTCCCAGGAACGGTATAGAGCCCTGCCATGCACCTAGCGCTGACTTAATACATGTACTTCACTTAACTCTTTGTCAGAGAATACCAACCAGCCATTTGGCTAATAGAAATGTGCATGAAAGAAGACTTTTGGCTGATAGAAATGTGCATGTCAGAATGAATGTTCACAGAACAGCCAACAGGAATGCGCATGCGCGATGTATCTTGGCACCAGACGGGCTATTTAAGGACACTTCTGCCTGTGCTCTATTCTGACTGGTCTTCAGCTTTCCCTGTGTACCTCCAGTGTGTTCCCTTGGTTGCTGACCCGGCTTACTCCTGACCTGATATCGGTCCTCCTTCTATCTTGTCGTTAGTTTCTCATCCGGCTCGTTCCTGACTTTGGCTCTGCTCCTGATTTGGTACCTCATTGCCGCCTGTTGATCACCCTGGCTATCGGATGACCACGTTCCTGCCTCTGATCCTGATTTACCATCCCACTCGAGTGTCTGCCCGGCTGTCTGCTGCTGCAGTTCTGCACCACGCTGAACGTTCCTGCTGCAAGTCTGCTGAGAGCTCTGATCAGCCACACACCCTGACCCACGGTGCAAGTGGAGTGCCTCCTTAACCTCAGCTAAACTGCTGTGCACGGCTACAGTTCCAGTTCTGATGATTCTCCCGCTGCCTTGGAACCGCATTCCCTGACCTACTCGTGTTGCTCCTGCTCCTTGATGCCCTCTGTTTCACTTCCAGTGGGGCCTGGGCTGGAGATACAAGAGAGGCCAACCTTGTCATTTCAGTTATTTTCATTTCATTGTCATTTTCATGTGCATGACCTACAGGTACGTCATCCAGCCTGCCTGTGCCACCTGCCTGCAGTAAAAGTACTGCGGGCGGTCTTAAAACAGTTAAAGTGGTTCTAAAGGCAAAAGGTTTTTTATCTTTCCCTCCATTACATAAATTAAAAATTGTATACAATCATCTATATGAATAAATGTCTTTTAACCTCCACTGGTTAATGTCCTCATTCAAAGTCCCAAATTCCCTCACTTTTTCTAAACTGAACCCCGCATGGATGCACATCTTCATGTGCATCATTTAAAGTCCCAAACCCTTATTTAATATAACTTTAAGGCAGTTCCTCAACTTAGAGATGAGCCTTTAAACTGTGTGCAATAAAAATGCAGAGTTTCTCCATATAGTGCTGTCCTGTGTCACTGCACACTGTAACTTGTATGTTGCATTAGGAGGGACATGCTGAGCTTTCGTTCACTCCACCAGTCTAGCATACCTCTGTTACCTAAATCCCTAACTTCTGTAATAACAGAATGGGGTCCCGCTGTGCACTTAGCATAGACCTCATGCACGCACTCATATCCTTCCTTCCTTCCTGTACCTTGTGACCAGGCCATGGATCTCCGCGATGTGAGTTTGGCTCCGGTTGCTACTGGAAACCGACCCCTCATTACTGGAGGACTTTTCACCTTTACCAGGTACAACGCCTAACAACTGGTTGCTTTGTGTCTTGAACTAGTGTAGCACTACCCCTGTAGGAGCTGCTGTTTATTGGTTTTGGTGTCTACGTCCTGCCTATCAACCCCTGGAAGTGGCTCAAACCCTCCCTTAGCACAACTGCTATGAATAAGGATTGTGAGACCTATTGAGTATTGGGAGACACAATCCTGCATACATCACACGATGAACTGTAAATATTATTACCTTTGCTGGTCACTAGTCCTTCCGAGTGACAAAGATACTTCACACAGATTATTTACTTAACCAAAGGTATCTTTACTAAGTGTAAAATAAAAAGGTAAAGAAACACATTAATACACACAGTTGACTCTGCATGCGCATTACAAAGTCAATAAATCAAAGTAAGATTGGTATCACTGATGTTAAATGATAACAAAAGAAACAACAGCTATGTATATTTATATATATCTGCACAGCTAACTGATTGCTCGCGAGCTCCCCCTATCTTGCAATACCTTGCACGTGTTCAGTCACTATGCCAGACAGGCAAGGCCTATCTGAGTCCCGCTCGAAGTTCCTTTCTCAAATGGAGTCTTCGCTAGCCACCGTTGGTGCACAAGTTAATTTGTAATCCACAGGGTTTTAACGAGATATTGTAGTCATCCGCAATATTTCTGAGTACTCGTGTGCCTGCCACCCACTAATGGCGAATGCGCCAATCTCTAATCACACAGTCTCCCGTAAGATATGTTGGGAAATTTGAACAGGTAGTCCCTCCTACCCCCACAGACCAGCTTAAAATAACCCAATTGACACACCCAAAAGATATGGGATCAGTACTGAGAGATTTCTTTTTAAGCGCAAGGAAACAGACAAGGCAGTTTTGCACTCAGAGTGAAAATCTGTTTATTCTTATGCAGGGGTGAAAATTATATAGTCATTATCATAATCCAATCATAAAAGAGGGACGGGAGAGGAAGGGGTGTGGTTAATACAGTGGGTATACATTTTATCATTATACAGTAGACAATTTGCCACTCTCAAGATGGCCAACACTCGTCCTGACCCTCCAGCCGGCCATAGGTCCCCTGGAACCCAAACCTAGCACACATGTAGCCTCACTCTTCCTCTACAAATGTGCAAAGTTTGTTGTCCGGGGGACCTACGGCTGGGGAGCACCGATTTTTCAAAGCTGAGCACCCCTTCCATAGACTCCCATGTTAAACGGTCATTTCTCTGGTGACTTTGGGGACTCGGTACTGGCCGGTCGTAGGTCCTCTGGACCCAAAACTTGGCACACATGTAGCCCCGTTTCTCCTCTATAAGTGTGCAAAGTTGTTTGTCTGGGGGACCGACGACCGGGGAGCACCGATTTTTCAAAGCCGGGCACCCCTTCCATAGACTCCCATGTTAAACGTCAGTCTAGTCATGGACACAGTGAGGCATGGGCATAGTGAGGCATGGGCACAGTGAGGCATGCACATGGACACAGTAAGGCAAAGTGAGGCACAGTGAGGCATGCAGATGGACACCCTAGGCTTATACTCGAGTCAATAAGTTTTCAGTTTTTTGTGGTAAAATTAGGTGCCTCGGCTTATATATAGTATATACGGTACTCTAAATTGGAATTCCAAGACAAGACAAACATTGGCATACACATAAAATGTAAAAATTTCTCTCTATTAACAACTTTCCCTTACCTAGGTGTCCATTTATGAAACTACGCCACAGCAGCGAGCGACCCCAAGGATCGCCACCAATCACAGTGTACAAAACAGAGACAATCTGGGGAGAAACGCTTGAACACGTTCTCCCACCGATGACCTCCACACACTGAGAACCCTCAATGACCGACACAGAAACGGCCAGTCCATGAAGCTGCGATCTCAGTGCTCCACCGGCAATCTGTGTCAGAACTCACACCCCCAGACTCACCAGCTCAGAGGTGGAGAATCAGGGAGCTAACAGGGAACCCGGGGGGGTAGGATCCGAGGGGGAAGGAGGAAGATTTCTTGACTTCCCTCCATCCCATCCAGACCCCCCACACCAGTCACCGCGTCCCCCCCCGTCAGCGTACCCAGCAGCGACAATTTTATCACCGCCCAATAAACCGACATCTCAGTATCTCTGTGAATCTCTGGTACCGTAGTCTCGCAAAATCTCACGAGACCCCAGCACCAGGGGCCGTTCCCTGCAGGAGGTGGGATGCTAATCTCCCCACCTTTACCGACCCATTGTAACCTCAATAACATCAACAAACAACAAAACAAATAAACAGGGTACGTTTACACAAAAATCCTTATTTTAACAACATACTGATAATCCAAACTTTAAACCCTGGCCCATGACACTTTACCTTCCGTTTCTTAAACAAAAACTCTTTCTGCGTTTAACTAACTGCTCAAAACCTCCTATCTCGGCTGTCCCTTAAACTTCCTCAAAGATACCTCATAATTAGTGATGAGCCGAACACCCCCGGGTTCGGTTCGCACCAGAACCCGCGAACGGACCGAAAGTTCGAACGAACATTAGAACCCTATTAAATACAATGGATGCGAACGTTCGAATTCTAAAGTGCTAATTATAACAACTATTATGCATGTTATTGTCCTAAAAAGGGTTTGGGAACCCGGGTTCTGCACCAGGGGACATGTATCAATGCAAAAAGAAGTTTTAAAAACGGTCGTTTTTCGGGAGCAGTCATTTTAATGATGCATAAAGTGAAAAAAAAAAAGTCAAATATTCCTTTAAATATCGTACCTGGGGGGTGTCTAAAGTATGCCTGTGAAGTGCCACGTGTTTCCCGTGTTTAGAACTGTCCCTGCACAAAATGACACTTCTAAAGGAAAAAAAAGCCATTTAAAACTGCTTGCGGCTTTAATGTAATGTCTGGTCCCGGTAATATGGATGAAATTCTTTAAGAAAAATGGCATAGCTACCCCATGACCCCCCCCCCCCCCCACCCCAGCCCATTACCAGCCCCTTTGGGTCTTGTATGGATATTAAGGGGAACCCCGCACATAAAATAAAAAAGGCCCTATATACTCTGAACAGCCCTATACAGGCGGTGCATACAAGACAGGGACTGTAGGTTTGTTCTTATGTAGAATCTGTTTGTAATTTTGAACAGGTACATTGTTGAAGTGTAGCTCCAGACCAAAAATCTATTTTTAAACTTTTTGGAAAACATAGGTAAGGGTTATCACCCCTGTAACATTTGTTTTGCTGTCTGTGCCCCTGTTCAGAACATTTCACCTCACTTTCCGTCCCAATGACAACTGTTTTTGAAATGTGGTGTTTTTCTTGAAACAAGGATTGCTGATAAAGCATCAGTACAGAGGAGACACCTTTCTCCCATATTTATTCTTACAGGAGAGAATTTTCCTTCCTAGTGGTAGATTTCCTCTCACTTCCTGTTGTCTTCTTGCGTTTGCAAGTAGGAGTCGTTTGTAAGTTGGATGTTTGAAAGTAGGGACCTGCCGTATATACTCTGCAGAAATAGGCCCCTTAGTTGTTGGTGTTGGCACAACACTGTAAGCACTCACAGTTACTCTTGGTTGGTGCTGGAACGCCCTGCTGTCAACTATTATATCAGGAATTTTAATTACATATAATTGTTGAACAGTGGTAGTAAAAATTGGGCCTTTGATGGTGGTGCTGGTGCCACAACACTGTAAGCCCTGACAGTTACTCTTGGTGGGTGCAGCAATGGGCCCTGCTGTGAATTATTAGATCAAGAATTGTAATTACATGCCCCTGTTGAACAGGGGCTGAAAAATTGGGCCTTAGGCACTGGTGGCACAACACTGCAACCCCTCACAGATACTGTACTTGGAGCACAGCAATGAGCCCTGTTGCAAAGTATTGCTTCAAAAATTGTAATGACACGCCCCTGTTAAACAGGGGCTGAAAAATTGGGCCTTAGGCACTGGTGGCACAACACTGCAACTCCTCACAGATACTGTACTTGGAGCACAGCAATGAGCCCTGTTGCAAAGTATTGCTTCAAAAATTGTAATGACACGCCCCTGTTAAACAGGGGCTGAAAAATTGGGCCTTAGGCACTGGTGGCACAACACTGCAACTCCTCACAGATACTGTACTTGGAGCACAGCAATGAGCCCTGTTGCAAAGTATTGCTTCAAAAATTGTAATTACACGCCCCTGTTAAACAGGGGCTGAAAAATTGGGCGTTAGGCACTGGTGGCGGCACCCATAAACAAAAATGATCTTACAAGCTATCATCATCAATCGTATCATTGAGGACTCGGAGGAGGAGGATAGCCAGTCAACATAACAGCACAGGCACTCAGCATCAGCATCAGTCTTGAAGGGATGTGACATGTTAAAATCAATTAGTCTGTTATATCAGCATCAGGTGTGTGGTAGCTGGTGGTGATCCAAGACTGGTTCATCTTGATGAAAGTCAGTCGATCAACCGAGTCGGTGGACAGGCGCACCCTGTGATCCGTGACAAATCCTCCAGCAGCACTGAATGTGCGTTCCGAAAGAACGCTGGATGCAGGACAGGCCAGTAGCTCAATTGCATACTGTGCAAGCTCTGGCCAGTGATCCATCCTCAAGACCCAGTAAGCCAGAGGATTTTCGGTGGGGAAGGTGTCCAAGTCTGACCTTGCCCCTAGATATTCCTGCACCATGTTTATCAGACGCTGGCGATGGTTGCTGGAACCGATCATACTTTGGGGCTGCGGACTAAAGAATTGTCTGAACGCATCGGTCAGACGGCCACCTTCCCCACCGCTCCTTCTTTGACTGGCCGAAGCCTCAGCAACTCGTTGTCCAGGACCAGGAGTTTGCAACCTCCCAGTCTCTGGGAACGCGTTGCACAGACCTTTCTGCAAGGCCTCCCGGAGTTGTCTCATCCTCTGCTCCCTCTGCGACGGTAACATAAGGTCCGCAACCTTACCCTTGTACCGTGGATCAAGGAGAGTGGCCAGCCAGTAATGGTCCCTCTCCTTGATCCGAAGAATACGAGGATCCTTCCGCAGACTTTGCAGGATCAGGGAGGCCATGCAGCGTAGGTTTGCTGAGGCATTCGCTCCGGAGTCCTCTGGGTCACTAAGGACGACATGATCCGCAGCCACCTCCTCCCAGCCACGTACAAGTCCACTGGTTTCTTGGGACTGTAAATCATCCCTAAAAGACTGCTGCTGATGATGCTGAGTGCCAGCCTCCACCTCCATGCTGACACAATCCTCCTCCTCCTCCTCCTCCTCCTCCTCTTCCTGTGCGATGGGTGGGACAGAAGGAACACTGTCTGGGTAAAGGGGGCCTTGAGAGGCAAGGAAGTCCTCCTCTTCCTGCCTCTGTTCTGCCTCAAGTGCCCTGTCCATTATTCCACGCAGCGTGTGCTCCAACAGGTGGACAAGAGGTACAGTGTCACTGATGCATGCACTGTCACTGCTCACCATCCTCGTGGCCTCCTCAAATGGTGCCAGGACAGTGCATGCATCCCTGATCATGCCCCACTGGCGTGGAGAAAAAAAACCAAGCTCCCCTGACCCTGTCCTGGTGCCGTAGTCGCACAGGTACTCATTGATGGCCCTCTGCTGCGTGTGCAGCCGCTGCAGCATGGCCAACGTTGAGTTCCACCTGGTGGGCATGTCACATATAAGGCGGTTCTTGGGCAGGTTCAACTCCTTTTGCAGCTCAGCCAGGCGAGCACTGGCATTATAAGATCTGCGGAAATGCACACAGACTTTCCTGGCCTGCCTCAGGACATCCTGTAAGCCCGGGTACCTGCCCAAGAAGCGCTGCACCACCAGGTTAAGGACGTGAGCCACACAGGGCACATGGGTCAGTTGTCCCTGTCGGAGGGCGGAGAGGAGGTTGGTGCCATTGTCGCAAACCACCATTCCTGGCTTAAGCTGGCGTGGCGTCAACCACCTCTCGGCCTGGCCCTGCAGAGCAGACAGGACCTCTGCCCCAGTGTGGCTTCTGTCCCCCAAACACACCAGCGCAAGCACGGCATGGCATCTTTTTGCCTGCGTACTTGCGTAGCCCCGTGAACGGCTACGGAGCACCGCTGGTTCATAGGACAAACCACAGGAAGAGGCCATGGAGGAAGAAGAAGAGGAGGGGGTGGAGGAGAGAGGTGTGTCACAACCAGTAGTAGCATTTTGGAGGCGTGGCGGTGGGACAACCTCCAACACTACTGCACCTTGTCCTGAATCCTTCCCAGCTGCCAAAAGAGTGACCCAATGGGCCGTGAAAGAAAGGTAACGTCCCTGTCCATGCCTGCTGGACCATGAGTCAGCGGTAATATGCACCTTACCGCTGACCGCCCTGTCCAGCGAGGCCAAGACATTGCCTTCCACATGCCGGTAGAGAGCCGGAATAGCCTTCCGTGAGAAAAAGTGGCGTTTGGGAACCTGCCACTGAGGAACCGCACATTGCACAAACTCACGGAAGGGGGCCGAGTCTACCAACTGAAAAGGCAGCAGTTGAAGCGCTAGCAATTTAGCCAAGCTAGCATTCAACCGCTGGGCATGTGGATGGCTGGGAGTGAACTTCTTTCGACGGTCCAGCAGCTGGGGCAGGGAAATTTGCCTGCTAGAATCGGACGTCGGTGTACTGCTAGCAGAGTGGGCGCAAGTACTTGGCTGTGACACACCTAATTCTACACCTTCATTCCTCTCAGTGCATGTTTCAGAGAGGACTGAAGTTATAGTGGGGTTGGAGATCCCAGCTGATGCGGTGCAAGGAGAGGTCCGCTTTGTTCTTTGGTGTGGGTCTTTGAGGTAGGCTTGCCAACGAGCTGCATGGCAGGTCAACATATGTCTGGTCAGGCATGTGGTACCCAAGCGGCTGATGTTTTGGCCACGCGATATACGCTTGAGACATATGTTGCAAACAGCAGCTGTGCGATCTGATGCACTAGCCTCAAAAAAGGCCCACACCAAAGAACTTTTTGAATGACGGGCAGAGGCAGCGCCCTGCACAGGCGGAGCTCTGCGGTGTGATTCCGTCGGTGTACTGCCCTTACGCTGGCCACCAAAGGGCATCCTGCCTCGTTGGAGATGTGCCTCCTCCTCATCCTCCTCCTCCTCCTCTCTCCTATTAGGCACCCACGTGGAGTCAGTGACCTCATCATCCCCTCCCTCCTCATCACTGGAGCCAATCTGGCAGTATGCTGCAGCTGCTGGAACATGACTGCCAGATTGGTGTCCTTCTTGAGCATCCCCTCTGTCTGCTCTCACGCTACTGCCTTCCTCTAGCTGGGTTTCATCATCAGACCCTTCGAAACGCTGGGCATCCTCCTGGAGCATGTACCCAACACTGTGCTGAAACAGTTCGGGGGACTCCTCAGGAGGAGGACATGGTGGGTCTAGGGAAGGAGTGACTGATGATTTGTCTGACATTGATACCAGGGAAGACGACGCTTTGGCAGCTGCTTTTCCAGTACCCTGAGCCTGGGTGAGAGAGGACGAGGAGGAGGAGGAGGGCTTGGTCATCCACTCTACCAAGTCTTCGGCATGATGTGGCTCAACATGTCCAGCTGCCGAAAAGAAGGACAAGCGTGTCCCATGGCCATGTGCTGATGACAATGCACCGCGTCCACGACCAGCACTGTTGCCCCCAGACACAGAGCCTGCTTGCCCTCTTTTATTGCCTCCTGACTGTCTGCCTCTCCTTGTTTGCCTTCCAGACATTCTAATAGATGGCCTGCAGGGAGATGGGAAAAAAGCAATAAGGGCTACCTTCAGGTGTCCTTCTCTGTCCCTTGAAACAAGGACTTTCACAGTGAAAGAAACTGACACTCTCCCTACCTACAGTTTTCTGTCCCTAGAAAAAATATTTTTTTTAAGCACAATATAGCACAAGGACAATTCACTCACTGTCCTTACAGGTCCCTGGAAACAAGGACTTGCAGAGTGAAAGAAAAAAAACACTCTCCCTACCTACAGTTTTCTGTCCCTAGAAAAAATGTTTTTTTTAATCACAATATAGCACAAGAACAATTCACTCACTGTCCTTACAGGTCCCTGGAAACAAGGACTTGCAGAGTGAAAGAAAAAAAACACTCTCCCTACCTACAGTTTTCTGTCCCTAGAAAAAATGTTTTTTTTAATCACAATATAGCACAAGGACAATTCACTCACTGTCCTTACAGGTCCCTGGAAACAAGGACTTGCAGAGTGAAATAAACTGACACTCTCCCTACCTACAGTTTTCTGTCCCTAGAATAAATGTTTTTTTTAAGCACAATATAGCACAAGGACAATTCACTCACTGTCCTTACAGGTCCCTGGAAACAAGGACTTGCAGAGTGAAAGAAAAAAAACACTCTCCCTACCTACAGTTTTCTGTCCCTAGAAAAAATTTTTTTTTTAATCACAATATAGCACAAGGACAATTCACTCACTGTCCTTACAGGTCCCTGGAAACAAGGACTTGCAGAGTGAAATAAACTGACACTCTCCCTACCTACAGTTTTCTGTCCCTAGAATAAATGTTTTTTTTAAGCACAATATAGCACAAGGACAATTCACTCACTGTCCTTACAGGTCCCTGGAAACAAGGACTTGCAGAGTGAAAGAAAAAAAACACTCTCCCTACCTACAGTTTTCTGTCCCTAGAAAAAATGTTTTTTTTAAGCACAATATAGCACAAGGACAATTCACTCACTGTCCTTCCAGGTCCCTGGAAACAAGGACTTGCAGAGTGAAATAAACTGACACTCTCCCTACCTACAGTTTTCTGTCCCTAGAATAAATGTTTTTTTAAGCACAATATAGCACAAGGACAATTCACTCACTGTCCTTCCAGGTCCCTGGAAACAAGGACTTGCAGAGTGAAAGAAAAAAAACACTCTCCCTACCTACAGTTTTCTGTCCCTAGAAAAAATGTTTTTTTTAATCACAATATAGCACAAGGACAATTCACTCACTGTCCTTACAGGTCCCTGGAAACAAGGACTTGCAGAGTGAAATAAACTGACACTCTCCCTACCTACAGTTTTCTGTCCCTAGAATAAATGTTTTTTTTAAGCACAATATAGCACAAGGAGAATTCACTCACTGTCCTTCCAGGTCCCTGGAAACAAGGACTTGCAGAGTGAAAGAAAAAAAACACTCTCCCTACCTACAGTTTTCTGTCCCTAGAAAAAATGTTTTTTTTAATCACAATATAGCACAAGGACAATTCACTCACTGTCCTTACAGGTCCCTGGAAACAAGGACTTGCAGAGTGAAATAAACTGACACTCTCCCTACCTACAGTTTTCTGTCCCTAGAATAAATGTTTTTTTTAAGCACAATATAGCACAAGGACAATTCACTCACTGTCCTTACAGGTCCCTGGAAACAAGGACTTGCAGAGTGAAAGAAAAAAAACACTCTCCCTACCTACAGTTTTCTGTCCCTAGAAAAAATGTTTTTTTTAAGCACAATATAGCACAAGGACAATTCACTCACTGTCCTTCCAGGTCCCTGGAAACAAGGACTTGCAGAGTGAAATAAACTGACACTCTCCCTACCTACAGTTTTCTGTCCCTAGAATAAATGTTTTTTTAAGCACAATATAGCACAAGGACAATTCACTCACTGTCCTTACAGGTCCCTGGAAACAAGGACTTGCAGAGTGAAAGAAAAAAAACACTCTCCCTACCTACAGTTTTCTGTCCCTAGAAAAAATGTTTTTTTTAAGCACAATATAGCACAAGGACAATTCACTCACTGTCCTTCCAGGTCCCTGGAAACAAGGACTTGCAGAGTGAAAGAAAAAAAACACTCTCCCTACCTACAGTTTTCTGTCCCTAGAAAAAATGTTTTTTTTAAGCACAATATAGCACAAGGACAATTCACTCACTGTCCTTCCAGGTCCCTGGAAACAAGGACTTGCAGAGTGAAAGAAAAAAAACACTCTCCCTACCTACAGTTTTCTGTCCCTAGAAAAAATGTTTTTTTTAATCACAATATAGCACAAGGACAATTCACTCACTGTCCTTACAGGTCCCTGGAAACAAGGACTTGCAGAGTGAAAGAAAAAAAACACTCTCCCTACCTACAGTTTTCTGTCCCTAGAAAAAATGTTTTTTTTAATCACAATATAGCACAAGGACAATTCACTCACTGTCCTTACAGGTCCCTGGAAACAAGGACTTGCAGAGTGAAAGAAAAAAAACACTCTCCCTACCTACAGTTTTCTGTCCCTAGAAAAAATGTTTTTTTTAATCACAATATAGCACAAGGACAATTCACTCACTGTCCTTACAGGTCCCTGGAAACAAGGACTTGCAGAGTGAAATAAACTGACACTCTCCCTACCTACAGTTTTCTGTCCCTAGAATAAATGTTTTTTTAAGCACAATATAGCACAAGGACAATTCACTCACTGTCCTTAGAGGTCCCTGGAAACAAGGACTTGCAGAGTGAAAGAAAAAAAACACTCTCCCTACCTACAGTTTTCTGTCCCTAGAAAAAATGTTTTTTTTTTAAGCACAATATAGCACAAGGACAATTTACTCACTGTCCTTCCAGGTCCCTGGAAACAAGGACTTGCAGAGTGAAAGAAAAAAAACACTCTCCCTACCTACAGTTTTCTGTCCCTAGAAAAAATGTTTTTTTTAAGCACAATATAGCACAAGGACAATTCACTCACTGTCCTTCCAGGTCCCTGGAAACAAGGACTTGCAGAGTGAAAGAAAAAAAACACTCTCCCTACCTACAGTTTTCTGTCCCTAGAAAAAATGTTTTTTTTAATCACAATATAGCACAAGGACAATTCACTCACTGTCCTTACAGGTCCCTGGAAACAAGGACTTGCAGAGTGAAATAAACTGACACTCTCCCTACCTACAGTTTTCTGTCCCTAGAATAAATGTTTTTTTTAAGCACAATATAGCACAAGGACAATTCACTCACTGTCCTTACAGGTCCCTGGAAACAAGGACTTGCAGAGTGAAAGAAAAAAAACACTCTCCCTACCTACAGTTTTCTGTCCCTAGAAAAAATGTTTTTTTTAATCACAATATAGCACAAGGACAATTCACTCACTGTCCTTACAGGTCCCTGGAAACAAGGACTTGCAGAGTGAAATAAACTGACACTCTCCCTACCTACAGTTTTCTGTCCCTAGAATAAATGTTTTTTTTAAGCACAATATAGCACAAGGAGAATTCACTCACTGTCCTTCCAGGTCCCTGGAAACAAGGACTTGCAGAGTGAAAGAAAAAAAACACTCTCCCTACCTACAGTTTTCTGTCCCTAGAAAAAATGTTTTTTTTAATCACAATATAGCACAAGGACAATTCACTCACTGTCCTTCCAGGTCCCTGGAAACAAGGACTTGCAGAGTGAAATAAACTGACACTCTCCCTACCTACAGTTTTCTGTCCCTAGAATAAATGTTTTTTTTAAGCACAATATAGCACAAGGACAATTCACTCACTGTCCTTACAGGTCCCTGGAAACAAGGACTTGCAGAGTGAAAGAAAAAAAACACTCTCCCTACCTACAGTTTTCTGTCCCTAGAAAAAATGTTTTTTTTTAAGCACAATATAGCACAAGGACAATTCACTCACTGTCCTTCCAGGTCCCTGGAAACAAGGACTTGCAGAGTGAAAGAAAAAAAACACTCTCCCTACCTACAGTTTTCTGTCCCTAGAAAAAATGTTTTTTTTAAGCACAATATAGCACAAGGACAATTCACTCACTGTCCTTACAGGTCCCTGGAAACAAGGACTTGCAGAGTGAAAGAAAAAAAACACTCTCCCTACCTACAGTTTTCTGTCCCTAGAAAAAATGTTTTTTTTAATCACAATATAGCACAAGGACAATTCACTCACTGTCCTTACAGGTCCCTGGAAACAAGGACTTGCAGAGTGAAAGAAAAAAAACACTCTCCCTACCTACAGTTTTCTGTCCCTAGAAAAAATGTTTTTTTTAATCACAATATAGCACAAGGACAATTCACTCACTGTCCTTACAGGTCCCTGGAAACAAGGACTTGCAGAGTGAAAGAAAAAAAACACTCTCCCTACCTACAGTTTTCTGTCCCTAGAAAAAATGTTTTTTTTAATCACAATATAGCACAAGGACAATTCACTCACTGTCCTTACAGGTCCCTGGAAACAAGGACTTGCAGAGTGAAATAAACTGACACTCTCCCTACCTACAGTTTTCTGTCCCTAGAATAAATGTTTTTTTAAGCACAATATAGCACAAGGACAATTCACTCACTGTCCTTACAGGTCCCTGGAAACAAGGACTTGCAGAGTGAAAGAAAAAAAACACTCTCCCTACCTACAGTTTTCTGTCCCTAGAAAAAATGTTTTTTTTAATCACAATATAGCACAAGGACAATTCACTCACTGTCCTTCCAGGTCCCTGGAAACAAGGACTTGCAGAGTGAAATAAACTGACACTCTCCCTACCTACAGTTTTCTGTCCCTAGAATAAATGTTTTTTTTTAAGCACAATATAGCACAAGGACAATTCACTCACTGTCCTTCCAGGTCCCTGGAAACAAGGACTTGCAGAGTGAAAGAAAAAAAACACTCTCCCTACCTACAGTTTTCTGTCCCTAGAAAAAATGTTTTTTTTAATCACAATATAGCACAAGGACAATTCACTCACTGTCCTTACAGGTCCCTGGAAACAAGGACTTGCAGAGTGAAATAAACTGACACTCTCCCTACCTACAGTTTTCTGTCCCTAGAATAAATGTTTTTTTTAAGCACAATATAGCACAAGGAGAATTCACTCACTGTCCTTCCAGGTCCCTGGAAACAAGGACTTGCAGAGTGAAAGAAAAAAAACACTCTCCCTACCTACAGTTTTCTGTCCCTAGAAAAAATGTTTTTTTTAATCACAATATAGCACAAGGACAATTCACTCACTGTCCTTCCAGGTCCCTGGAAACAAGGACTTGCAGAGTGAAATAAACTGACACTCTCCCTACCTACAGTTTTCTGTCCCTAGAATAAATGTTTTTTTTAAGCACAATATAGCACAAGGACAATTCACTCACTGTCCTTACAGGTCCCTGGAAACAAGGACTTGCAGAGTGAAAGAAAAAAAACACTCTCCCTACCTACAGTTTTCTGTCCCTAGAAAAAAATTTTTTTTAATCACAATATAGCACAAGGACAATTCACTCACTGTCCTTACAGGTCCCTGGAAACAAGGACTTGCAGAGTGAAAGAAAAAAAACACTCTCCCTACCTACAGTTTTCTGTCCCTAGAAAAAATGTTTTTTTTAATCACAATATAGCACAAGGACAATTCACTCACTGTCCTTCCAGGTCCCTGGAAACAAGGACTTGCAGAGTGAAATAAACTGACACTCTCCCTACCTACAGTTTTCTGTCCCTAGAATAAATGTTTTTTTAAGCACAATATAGCACAAGGACAATTCACTCACTGTCCTTAGAGGTCCCTGGAAACAAGGACTTGCAGAGTGAAAGAAAAAAAACACTCTCCCTACCTACAGTTTTCTGTCCCTAGAAAAAATGTTTTTTTTTAAGCACAATATAGCACAAGGACAATTCACTCACTGTCCTTCCAGGTCCCTGGAAACAAGGACTTGCAGAGTGAAAGAAAAAAAAACACTCTCCCTACCTACAGTTTTCTGTCCCTAGAAAAAATTTTTTTTTAAGCACAATATAGCACAAGGACAATTCACTCACTGTCCTTCCAGGTCCCTGGAAACAAGGACTTGCAGAGTGAAAGAAAAAAAACACTCTCCCTACCTACAGTTTTCTGTCCCTAGAAAAAATGTTTTTTTTAATCACAATATAGCACAAGGACAATTCACTCACTGTCCTTACAGGTCCCTGGAAACAAGGACTTGCAGAGTGAAAGAAACTGACACTCTCCCTACCTACAGTTTTCTGTCCCTAGAATAAATGTTTTTTTAAGCACAATATAGCACAAGGACAATTCACTCACTGTCCTTCCAGGTCCCTGGAAACAAGGACTTGCAGAGTGAAAGAAACTGACACTGTCCCTACCTACAGTTTTCTGTCCCTAGAATAAATGTTTTTTTTAAGCACACTATAGCACAAGCACAAAACACACTGACACTCTCCCTACCTATCCTTCTCTTTCCCTAAACTAAAGGAATCCAGGTTAAGCAAGAAAGAAATAACAGTCACTGTCCCTGCCTATGCTGCTCTATCCCTGCTCCGGAACACACTACACTAGGCCGCCGTGCTGGCGGCCTTTTATAGTGTGGGGCGTGTACTAAACACCCTCAGCAATAATTGGCCACAGGCATCCTGCCTGTGGCCAATCATTGCTCTCCTCGCTGCCGGCGCTGTGATTGGCCAAGCATGCGGGGTCACAGTGCATGCTTGGCCAATCACAGCGCCTGGATGACACTGCGATGGCGTAGTGCATTGTGGGCCGTTCGCGTCACTCGAATTTGGCGCGAACGGCCCAAATCGTTCGATCTTCGTCGAACGATCGAACAGCCGATGTTCGAGTCGAACGTATGTTCGACTCGAACACGAAGCTCATCCCTACTCATAATCAATAAAATGACAATGAGAATATCCTTGCACTCGCTACAGCAAGTCATGAAAAAAACACAAATTAATCAAAACGATCGATCAAAAAGTCTAATTGTCCACGCCTGGTAAAGCCGTGCCTCTGCAGACGGTCCCCCTTTAACTCTCAAACTAGCTCACTGTCTGCTGCTGACTTCCTCTTTTTTAAATGTACTTTCCTTCACTTTTTTTTCCTTTCTTTGTGTCAGTTTCTCCGTGAAAACAAAAAATGCATTGAAAAAAGACTCCGTAAAAAATGCACACCCTCTTTAACTCCAAAGTTCCTTTCTCAAATGGAGTAGTTACAAGTTAATTTGAAATCCACAGGGTTTTAACGAGATATTGTAGTCATCCGCAATATTCCTTAGTATTTGTGTGCCTGCCACCCACTAATGGCGAATCTCTAATCACACAGTCTCCCGTAAGATACACTAGGCCGCAATCTGTGGCGCAATAGGTGGAGTGTGGCTGGTACTAACTAAGTCACTTTCATCTAAGGTAAGTCAATTCTGGGCAGGTGCCCTTCTCACCAAACAGGCCCGGCTTCCGGATATTCTCCTCTGGCTTGTCCCGGTCCCACGATCTCCACGCTTCTGCTGCAGTCTCCGGCCTCCGTTACTCACAGCGCAAGGTGATGGTGATGGACGACTCCGGTCTCTGCTAGGCAACAACAGGACAGTGTGAAAGGTTCTCTACTGGAAAATCACCCGGGGCCCTGGCGTACTTTAGGCCCAGGCTTCTGGCCTAATACTCCGGAAGCAGGCCTCAGTGCCAGCTTCCGGCTTGGTTGAGAGCCGAGTCCAGAGAGAGAGAAGATGGCCCCTCCCCTCCTTTAAATAGCCTGTTTAGAAGGCTTTGCGGTGTTGCAGTGCACCCTGGTAACACAGCTGCACCGTGGGTAGTGTAGTCTGTCTACTACTGAAAGTAACGGAGTCCTTTTCTCCTTGCTGCTGTATGTTCCAGAGTGCATTAAACTATATACATATGCATTAATTACATTGTAGCACTTACACCACCGGAGGGAGCTGAGTTCCTTCTTTTAAATGTCAAATGGTAGTCTTTTTCTACATTGCATATGGAACCCCGCTACACTAGTATTTGGTTACTCTTAGCAACTACATTCCTTCTCTTTGTCTTGCCTAGTTAACCCTTTTGTAGTGATGTTACTTCCTACACCTTTGTCCTTTACAGACCTTTGTTCTTTAGATACACCAGAACCAACATGCACTCCTTTGAATAACTTTATACCAGGTTTAGAACAACTCATGCAATTTACTGAAAAGACTTCAACATTACAGTCCAAACCCTAATCATAACTATGGCTGTGTGGCTACTTAGGCATACCTCTGTGAGGTGGTAGTGCAAGCTGGCATTCTCCATGACTTTGATGTCCTCCTCGTGCCTCAAATAAACTGCAAGGCGCAGCAGTCCCAAGATCATGAGTCGAGTCAAGAGCCAAGAACCTTGGACCTCAGCCTTCCCCTTTTTTATACCACAGTTACTAAGCAAACATAACTTAACCCTTTCCCCAACCCTGGGCCTGGGCCTAACTTACTAAGGCAGACATATTTCAACCTGCCTACAGAGGATGTCTCTTCCTCCAAAATCCCAGCTGCCTGGGAATCAGAATGTGGCAGCAGGGGGAAACAGTGGAGCATGGGTACATGGGTGTGCCATGAGTGGCTGAGCCAATAGGAGGCAGAGAAAGTGATTAAGAAGCTGCCTAAGATTTCATGCTGGCCTGGGGTACTGAAAAATGACATCACCTTGCTCTGCACCTGCCAGCTGCCAGTTGATTCTGTATTTTTACAAACTTTTGCTCCTATTCGTAGACATCTTTTGATGGCTGTTTTTTTACAAACTGTCTTTAAAAATATGGTTGTTAGTAACTTTGATTGAGCCCTGCAATGAAACAAACGGAATACTTACAGCACCTCTCTGATTCAGATGTTAAAGCATTTCTGATTTTTTTTTCTGTAAAGCAACAGAGTTTCCCTTTGGGTTTTTGTTGGAGCCAATCATGTATATTTTGTTAAAAAAGGTTCATTAAACACTCTTAAAAAATGCAGTCGATCTATACACTATGCCATCATTGAGCATTGTCCTTTATGGCACAGCTTTGAATAAAGTGATTCATTTATGATACTGGAAAAATGTTATGTATAGTTACTGCTGTGTTGTGGATATGTATAGGTACAGAAACTAAAAATGCACTATTATTTTTCTATACTTCTTGTATACACTGAAAAAAGATATGTGTACAGATGTATTTACAAGTAATAAAGAATTTTTAATTGTAATATTGGCAAGCTGGGCATCAGTCGAAGGATCAGATTTTTTAAATGAATAATACAAATCTAGTCTCCTTCAGAAAGGACAGTAGGTTAGGGATGGGTGCGGCTTTTGATTATCTTACAATGAATTTGGATGAGGTTATGTGTACAATCCAGGACGCTCTTAATTCAACTACCGTATATACTCGAGTATAAGCCGAGATTTTCAGCCCTTTTTTTGGGCTGAAAGTCCCCCCCTCGGCTTATACTCGAGTCAGCGAAATTTTACATTGGAAATAGTACCTGAAAAAAAGTTGCGGCTGCGGCGTCCATCGTTCAAATCCCGCGGTCTCTTCCTGGTCCCTTCCGTGATAGGCGATTCTCATCAGACACTCTCCGCCTATCACGAACGTTCTCTCATCCTCAGTTTCCCAGCAGACGTCTGTGATTGGCGGAACACCCAACACAGTGTCTGCTGGGAAACTGAGGATGAGAGAACGTTCGTGATAGGCGGAGAGTGTCTGATGAGAATCGCCTATCACGGATAGAACCAGGAAGAGACCGCGGGATTTGAACGATGGACGCCGCAGCCGCAACTTTTTTTCAGGTACTATTTACAATGTAAAATTTAAACAGTGAGGGTAGGAAACAGTGAGGGTAGGAAACAGTGAGGATAGGAAACAGTGAGGATAGGAACAGTAAGGATGGGAACAGTAAGGATGGGAACAGTAAGGCATTGTTGACCCTCGGCTTATACTCAAGTCAGTACGTTTTCCCAGTTTTTTGTGGCAACATTAGGTACCTCGGCTTATACTCGGGTCGGCTTATACTCGAGTATATACGGTAAATATATATATAACTCTAGACAATTTTACATTGCTGTATTCTGCAGGTGAATCTGACCGCCCAGTCACAATGGACGATCTAAAACGCCTACGCTATTTAGAAGCTGTAATAAAGGAGGCCCTTCGTATCTTTCCATCTGTTCCATTCTTTGCTCGCACTCTTTGTGAGGACTGCACAATACGTAAGTTTCTAGTGTGCCAGTAATTTGCAAACCTATATCAGGCTTGTCTGTCTTTCTTCTGTAATGGCTCATAATAATGGCTTGGCGACTAAAAATGTAAAAAAAAATAAATAAAAAAAAAAATACACTTGGCTTTTTTCACACACCATAATCAGAATATATTTAAAGTTTTTCATTGGAACATAATACTTATGATTTCATGAAATGAAATAGGAACATAACGATTGTTTCCCCACCTTTTTTCTGTGATTTTAGAATTGGTCAGGGATGATACACTGTATATAAATCTACTGTATACAGTACATATATTAGCAAAAGTATTGGGATGCATGCCTTTACACGCCTATAAACTTTATTGGCATCCCAGTCTTAGTCCGTAGGGTTCAATATTGAGTTGGTCCAACCTTTGCAGCTATAACAGCTTCAACTCTTCTGGGAAGGCTGTCCAAAAAGTTTAGGAGTGTGTCTATGGGAATGTTTGACTATTCCTCCAGAAGCACATTTGTGAGGTCAGGCACTGATGTGGGCGAAAAGGCCTAGCTTGCAGTCTCCACTCTAATTTATCCCAAAAGTGTTCTATCGTGTTGAGGCCAGAACTCTGTCCAGGCCAGTGAAGTTCCTCCACCCCAAACTCGCTCATCCATGTCTTTATGGTCCTTTTTTGTGCACTGGTGCATAGTCATGTTGGAACAGGAAGGGGCCATCCCCAAACTGTTCCCACAAAGTTGGGAAGCATGAAATTAACCAAAATGTCTTGGTATGCTGATACCTTAAGAGTTCCCTTCACTGGAACTAAGGGGCCACGCCCAACCCCTGAAAAACAACCCCACACCATAATCCCCCCTCCACAATTGAGGGGACTCAATTCTTAGAAGGACAGAGAGGGCAATCTGTAACAAAGACCTGAAGCGCCGAACTGTATGTTGTCTACCGGGTGCTCGGGTTCGGCACATCACGGATCTGGTGGACAAATTACTGGGAGGGGCTGGGGAAGACCCAGCTGTCATGGTGCACGTTGGCACCAATGACAAAGTCAGAGGCAGATGGAGTGTCCTAAAGAACGATTTTAGGAACTTGCGAGCTAAATTGAGGAAAAGGACCTCCAAGGTAGTATTCTCAGGAATACTACCGGTACATCGAGCCACACCAGAAAGGCAGAGGGAGATTAGGGAAGTGAACAAGTAGCTGAAGAGCTGATGTAGTAAGGAGGGGTTTGGGTCCCTGGAGGACTGGGCTGACTTCTCAGTCGATAACCAGTACTATAGAAGGGACGAACTGCACCTAAATGAGGAGGGTGCAGATCAGCTGGGAATAAGGATGGCCAAAAAGTTAGAGGGGTTTTTAAACTAGGCGATGGGGGGGTCCAGAGGTAGAGAGAGTCAGCGTGGAACATATTACAGAGGGTAGTATTAGGGGCATTAGTGGTAGGGTAACCAAATCACATAAACCCAAGGTAAGTATAGTAGCAAGTCCTAGTTGCAATCTCGGAACACTTAAGAGGATAGTATGTGACCGGTCAAAATATATTAAGTGTTTGTTCACCAATGCCAGAAGTGGAAGGGGTCTGTCTCTATGTGAGAAGTGATCTCAAAGCGAGTGTGAAAGAGGACCTGGTGGATGGAGAGTTGGACGAGTCTGAAGCATTATGGGTGGAACTGCATACAGATGTGCGTAGTTCAAAGTTAATCATTAAAGTTTGTTATAGACCACCCAATGTTAATGAGGTGGTGGAGACTCAGCTCCTTGCACAGATGGAAAGGGCTGCAAGGGCTGGGACGGTGATAATAATGGGGGAGTTTAACTACCCAGAAATTGACTGGAGCAATGGTACTGCTGGGACAGTTAAAGGACAAAAATGTATAAACCTATTGCAGGACAATTTTATGGTCCAATTTATTGAGGCCCCAACTAGGAAAGATGCTCTGTTGGACCTGGTACTCTCAAACCATGCAGAGCTTATTACTAATATTCAGATAAAGGAACACCTGGGTAGCAGTGACCATAACATGATTTCATTTGATGTTAGCTGTAAGCAAAAATCACATACGGGAAAGATAAAAACACTTAATTTCAAGAGAGCAAATTTTCCAAGGATGAGGGCTGCTCTCCAGGACTTAGACTGAGAGGGAATATTGGCATCAATGGGCACAGAACAGAAATGGGAATTCTTCAAAAAGACTGTTTGTGAACTCACTGCAAAGTATATTCACATGGGCAATAATTAATAATTAGGGATGTCCCGATACCGATACTAGTATCGGTATCGGCACCAATACCGAGCATTTGCCTGAGTACTTGTACTCGGGCAAATGCTCCGGATGCTTCACCCGATACTTGTGATCAGCGATGATCAGTGCGGTGGGGGAAGTTACCAGCACCGATCACCACTGTATATATTTAAAAGTAGTTTCTCCGAGTCCGCTTCTCTCTCTCTCGGTATCGGCGAGTACTTGAAAAAAAGTATCGGTACTTGTACTCGGTCTTAAAAAAGTGGTATCGGGACAACCTTATGCCGCGTACACACGATCATTATTCACGGCGGTTAAAAAACCGCCGTGAATAATGTCATTTAAAACAGGGGAACAGCTTGTTCCCCACACACGGTAGTTTTTCACGTCATTTTTTCTCTTGACGAGAAAAACGACCGTCTGTGGGCTCCGCGGCAGTGTTTCCCTATGGGAAACACTGTCGCGGAAAACATGTCGAAAAAAACGACGAGAAAAATTAGAACATGTTCTAATTTTTCTCGTCGTTTTTAATGCCGTTTTTCTCATCGAAAAAAATGACAGAAAGCCCACAGACTATCGTTTTTCTCGTCGAATGGGAAAAATGTCGTTTTTTTCTACGAGAAAAACAGCCGTGTGTACGCGGCAATAGTAATAATAAATAAAACCTATGTGGCTCACGGCCAAAGTTAAAAAAGCTATAAACTATAAGAAAAGAGCTTTTAAAAAATATAAAAATGAGGGAACACTAGTGTCATTTAAATGTTACAAAGAATATAACAGGATATGTAAAAAGGAAAATCAAGGATGCAAAAATTCAAAATGAACGACAGATTGCAAAAGATAGTAGGACAAACCCCAAAAAATTCTTCAAATATATTAATAGTAAAAAGGTCAAGTCTGAGCATGTAGGCCCTTTACAAAATAATCTAGAGTGGGTGACTGGGGACAAAGAGAAGGCTAATTTATTAAATAGCTCTGCTCTGTGTATACAAAGAAGCATGGGGGAGCTCATGTTCAAAATGGGGGTGGTAGTAACACAGCCCCAAATCCACAATGGCTCAAAAGTGATATGGTCCAGAAATATTTAGAAATATTTAGACAGAATAAAGGTGGATAAAGCACCTGGACCAGATGGCATACACCCACGGATCCTAAAAGAATTGAGCTCTGTAATTTCAAAGCCATTGTATCCAATTTTTAGGGACTCATTAATGACAGGAATAGTACCACTGGATTGGTGCAGGGCCAATGTGGTGCCTATATTTAAAGGGAAGTCTTTACCAAGTAACTACAGACCTGTTAGTTTAACTTCTATATTTGGGAAGATACTGGAGAGATTAATAAAAGACCACATAGATGAGTTCTTGCTGGAAAAATATATTTTAAGCAACAGACAGCATGGATTCATGAAAGACAGAAGTTGTCAGACAAACCTGATTTCTTTTTATGAAGAGGTAAGTAAAACCTTGGACAGAGGGGTGGCGGTGGACGTGGTATACTTGGATTTTGCAAAAGCGTTCGATAACACACGGCTCATGTGTAAGGTAAAGTTTACAGGATTGGAAAAATCAGTTTGTAAATGGATAGAAAACTGGCTAAAAGACAGAATTCAGAGAGTAGTGGTTAATGATTCTTACTCTGAATGGTCTAAGCCTAGGTTCTCAGTGGTGTACCCCAAGGTTCAGTGTTGGGACCCTTCATTTTTAATATCTTTTATAAATGATATTGGGTCTGAGATCAAAAGTAACATTTCTGTCTTTGCAGATGACACTAAGCTATGCAGTGGAATAACGTCCTTACAGGATGTCGCCAATTTACAAGCCGACCTCAATGCTCTGTCTAATTGGGCGACTATGTGGCAGATGAGGTTTAATGTTGATAAATGTAAAATTATGCACTTGGGGGCTAAGAATATGAATGCATCATACATACTAGGGGGAGTACAACTGGGGGGATCTGTAGTGGAGAAGGATCTGGGGGTTTTGGTAGATCATAAGCTCAATAATGGCATGCAATGCCAAGCTGCGGTTTCCAAAGCGAGCAAAGTCCTTTCTTGTATTGAGAGGTATGGACTCCAGAGAGAGAGATATAATTTTGCCCCTGTACAAATCATTAGTAAGACCTCATCTGGAATATGCAGTTCAGTTTTGGGCCCCAGTTCTCAAAAAGGATATTGGGGAACAGGAGAAAGTGCAGAAAAGGGCAACCAAACTGATAAGAGGCATGGAGGAGCTCAGCTATGAGGAAAGATTAGGGGAACTGAATTTATTCACTCTTGAGAAGAGGAGATTAAGGGGGATATGATCAACATGTACAAATATATAAGGGGTCCATATAGTGAACTTGGTGTTGAGTTATTCACTTTACGGTCAACACAAAAGACAAGGGGGCACTCTTTACGTCTAGAGGAAAAGAGATTTCATCTCCAAATACAGAAAGGTTTCTTCACAGTAAGAGCTGTGAAAATGTGGAATAGACTCCCTGCAGAGGTGGTTCTGGCCAGGTCAGTAGATTGCTTTAAGAAAGGCCTGGATTCTTTCTTAAATGTACATACTATAACTGGGTACTAACATTTATAGGTAAAGTTAATCCGAGGAATATCCGATTGCCTCTCGGGGGATCAGGAAGAAATTTTTTCCCCTGCTGTAGCAAATTGGATCCTGCTCTGCTGGGATTTTTCGCCTTCCCCTGGATCAACTGTGGGTATAGAATTAGGTATATGGGATTGTATGATATTATTATTTTATTTTTTTATGGTTGAACTGGATGTGCTTGTGTCTTTTTTCAACCTGATTAACTATGTAACTATAATGTAACTATGTAAATAATTTGGACCAGTGCACAAAGCAAGGTCCATAAAGACATGGATGAGCGAGTTTGGGGTTGAGGAACTTGACTGGCTTGCACAGAGTCCTGACCTCAACCCGATAGAACACCTTTGGGATGAATTAGAGCGCAGCCTGCGGGTCAGGCCTTCTCGTCCACATCAGTGCTGGACCTTACAATGTGCTTCTGGAAGAATGGTCAAACATTCCCATAGACACACTTCTAAACCTTGTGGACAGCCTTCCCAGAAGAGTTGAAGCTGTTATAGCTGCAAAGTTTGGGCCAACTCAATATTGAACCCTAGGGACTAAAACTGGGATGCCATTAAAGTTCGTGTGCGTGTAAAGGCAGGCATCCTAATACTTTTGGTAATATAGTGTATATACACACACACATACAGGTATACACACCTGAGAAGATGAAAATGGTCAGAAAACTTTTTCACTGAATGGATTATGTTTTTTTAACTTCAACAGTCAGGAAATTATCTTGGTTAAGCAATGAAGACTGAAATTTGACCTGACCACAACTGAGCCCCAAGAGATGGATGGCCCTGTGCTAAACCAATTTTTTAAAATACACATTGCTTTACTTTCTCAATTTTAGGAGGTTTTCAAGTGCCTAAAGGTGTAAATGCTCTAATTATTCCCTACGCTTTACATCGTGATCCTGAATATTTCCCTGAACCTGAAGAATTTAGACCAGAGAGATTTTTTCCTGAAAATATAAGTGGTCGCAGTCCATATGCCTATGTCCCATTTTCTGCAGGACTACGAAATTGTATAGGTAAGTGATGGTAGAAGATATAAGTACAGGAGTTAAAATTATCCATACATGCTGTAAGATTGTGACATCATACATGCCGTGGTGTTGTCACCATTTAACTACAAAGCAACATTCAAGTGCACATGGCATTGGGACTTCCCACTACTGTAAAGCCTCATACATACGGCCGAGAATCTCGTCAGGAAAAAACATGTTGTTTTTCCTGACGAGATTCTTGACAAGAATCTTGTCCCGGCCGAGTGTACACACACTTGATTTAAAAGAACCGCCGTTCTTTTGAATGGAACGAACACGGTGACGTCATCGACTACAACGAGCATGCGCTCGTCACATTCGATGCCGCCGCCGCCATCTTGCTACACCCTACCTATGCCTAGGAAGCAACCGCGCATGCGTCAAAATCATTTTGAGCATGCGTGGGTTTCCACAGCGACAGGTAAGCGTACACACTCTCGGGTTTCTCGTCGGGAAACAGGCCGACGAGAATCTCAACGAGAAAATAGAGAGCAGGTTCTCTATTTTTCTCTTTGAGATTCTGGCCAGTTTTCTTGACGAGAAACCTGAAAGCCTCGTACACACGGCCGGTTTTCTCGGCAAGAAAGCTCTCCCGGCAGTTTTCTTGTTGTTTCTTGACGAGAAAACTGTCCGTGTGTACGAGGCTTTAGAATCCACCACACCAGGACTGCCAAACTATACCAAAATTCAACCCATCCAATAGTGATGGCATGTTCTACCTTAACACAGCACTAGGCTCAGAGTGATCAAATGATGTAATTTCACTGGTAAACAAGTACACTCGTGTTAAGGTCAGAATATTAGTGATACTTTCCTTTACCTTTACTTGAGGTGCAGAATTGCTTAACGGTTAGCACTTTTGCCTTGTAGTACTGGGGTCCTTGGTTTGAGTCTCGGCCAGGACACTATCTGCATGAATTTTGCATGTTCTCCCCGTGCTTGTGTGGGTTTCCTCTGGGTGTTCCAGTTTCCTCCCATGCTCCAAAGTCAAGCTGGTAAGTTAATTAATTGACTCCGATCTAAAATTTTGCCCTAGTATGATATTCTATCTTGATTGTTGACTTATTTATAGTTAATTACTCATCTATTTAAAATATAGTTATGGATGTAATTGATGCATCCCATTCTTAGTTGGCTCTAGTTTCATTATAGACATCTTCCAGTTACAAATAATATAATCCACAATAAAATATGATTGTTTAGCACATAATTGTAGTTGGCTTCGTTTTTTTGGGCAATGATATTAGCTTTCTGTTTCTCTTTGTAGGCCAACGATTTGCATTGATGGAAGAGAAAGTGGTTTTGTCAACGTTATTGCGCCATTTCTGGATCAATGCGAGTCAGAAACGTGAAGAACTGGGACTAGTCGGGGAACTGATTCTTCGTCCCCAGGCTGGCATTTGGATTCAGCTAAAAGACAGAGAAGAATTGTTAAATAAAGCCTAAAGGGAATTCTATTGTGCTCCACCAACTCTTGCAGGCAGTACAGACCAACATTACCCAATAATGTGCACAAGTCCAGATCAACACATTATGATAAGAAGACAGATTCTGAACTGTGTTTTGGTAATAGTGCGTCTTTTCAGAACAGCAGAGTACTTATATGCAAAGTGCTTTCCCTGTGCTAGTACTAACTTTGGGAAGTGAATGTGAAGCTGCTCTGATCTCCTTAGTAATGCACAGTTATTAATGGGGCTAGTCAAGTTTAAAATTGTGAAGAGGATAGCTTTTCATTCAATACAATTTTAAGAAAGCAGCTAATGCTGTTGGGTATATATTTAATAGTGTAAGCCACTTGCTGGAGAAACCCACAAAACCCATGCTTGTGTACAAAGCTAAATAAATAAAAAGCGATCAAACAGGTTACAGGAATTGACCCCATATTTATTCTCATTATGCTGCTTGTCAGGAGCCTACAGGCTACACATATAATATATTAATAGAGAATTTGACACTTATTTGGTAATTTAAGCTTGGCATAAATGTGATATGACAGTTGTTCAATCCAGTTGTGATCTCCTGTCTATGTACCAGTGCTCAACAATGACTGATCAAATAGTTTCAGATGTTTTGCGTGATAGCTGTTTTCTCCCCTAAGATAATCATTGCCAGGACTGTTTGCCCACTTCTCCTTATTCCTGTTCAGACAAGCTAGGGGAGCCATTGGTTTTTGGCATGCCTTTAGCTGGTATTAACCATTTGGTAGAAGTAGTGAGCAGTGGGGCTCATGTCTGGTCCTTCAAGGCTCACAGGCAACACATTTTTCACTGCCAAGTAGGGATAGGGATTCATTCATTTGTAGCGTGTACCCGCACTAATTATGCAACTTGAAAGTACGAAGAGACCTAAAAAGTTTATACTGTTGGGGGTCTTGAGATGCAGAATTTAACATCATTGGTATAGAGCATGAATAATTTAAAACATGCAGCAGGAATACATTGATCACACCAGCCGACAAGGCCTTGTTCACAGCAGACAACATGCTAAAACAAGCCAGTTTAACATGCAGGCTGGTTTCTTTTGTATACAGGAGGTTGCAGATCTGCTGGGAGTGAAGATGGCTGGAAATTTAGAGGGGCTTTTAAACTAGGTAACGGGGGAAGGGTCCAGAGGTAAAGATAGTCAGTGTGGAACATATTCCAGAGGGTAGTATTGGGGGCATTAATGGTAGGTTGACTAAAGCACATAAACCCGAGGTAAGTACAGTAACAAGTTGTATTTGCAACCTCGGAACACCCAACAAGAAGACAGATTGCGACCGGTCTAAACTAGGTGGTATGTTCACCAATGCCAGGCGGACAAGATGGGAGAACTAGAGATACTGTTGTACGAAGGGGATTTAGATTTTGTGGGAATTTCAGAGACTTGATTCAACATCTCTCATGATTGGCTGGCAACCATTCAAGGGTATTCCCTTTATAGCAGGGATAGAGAGGGTAAAAAAGGGGGAGGGGTATGCCTGTATATCAAGAATAGTGTACAAGTTAATGTGAGAGATGACATCACTAAGGGAGCTAGGGAGGAGGTGAAATCCTTATGGGTAGAGCTCTAAAGGGATGAAACTAAGGGGAAAATAATACTGGGAGTATGCTATAGGCCCCCTAACCTGAGGGAGGAGAGGGAGACAGACCTCCTATCACAATTTGGATCAGCAGCAAGGATGGGAAGTGTCATCATAATGGGGGATTTTAATTTTCCAGACAAAAACTGGGCGGAAGGAACCACGCATTAGTCTAAAGCTCACCAGTTCCTAAATGTCTTACAGGACAATTTCACGGGTCAGATGGCAGACGCACCAACCAGAAACAAAGCGTTACTAGACCTACCAATTACCAACAATACAGAACTGATCACAGATATGGAAATAAGGGGCAATTTAGGAAGCAGCGATCACAGGTTAAATAGCTTCAGTATAAATCACACAAATAGGAAACATAAGGGGAATACAAAGACACAGAATTTCAAAAGAGCCAACTTCCCTAAACTACGAACCTTGCTAGAAAATATAAATTGGGATAAAAGCTTAGGAACAAAGAACATGGAGGAGTGATGGGTTTGCTTTAGAAGTATTTTAAATAAGGGCATTAGCCAGTGCATCCCATTGGGAAATAAATTTAAAAGAGCGAACAAAAGTCCTGGGTGGCTTAACTCCAATGTAAAAAATGCATATAAAAGCAAAGGAGAAGGCCTTCAAAAAATACAAGGCTGAGGGATCATCATCACCGTTCAAACTTTACAAAGAATGCAACAAGAAATGTAAAGATGCAATTAGGACGGCTAAGATAGAACATGAAAGACACATAGCGGAGGAGAGCAAAAAAAATCCCAAGAAATTCTTTAAGTATAAATAAACAGTAAAAGAGGGAGGACAGACCATATTGGCCCCATAAAGAATGAGGAAGGGAATCTGGTTACAAAGGATGGTGAGATGGCAAAGGTATTAAATGTATTCTTCTCCTCAGTCTTTATGAGGGAATCGGGGGGCTTCAGTAACCAAAACTGGATTTTTTTTTCTCATGAAACATCACAGGAAGCACCCTAATGGCTAACAGAGGACAGAATTAGGAATAGACTTGAAAAACTTAAAATTAATAAGTCACCGGGACCAGATGGCTTGTAACCGAGGGTCCTTAGGGAACTCAGTCAAGTAATTGCCAGACCATTGTTCCTAATTTTTACTTACAGTCTACTGACTGGAATGGTACCAGCTGATTGGAGAAAAGCCAATGTAGCACCAATATTTAAAAAAGAGCCAAAATACATCCCTGGGAATTACAGAGAAATTAGCCTAACATCAATAGTATGCAAGCTCTTGGAGGGAATAAGGGACTCTATACAAGATTTTAGTAATGAAAATGGTATCATTAGCAGTAATCAGCATGGATTCATGAAGAATCGTTCTTGCCAGACCAATCGATTAACCTTCTATGAGGAGGTGAGCTGCCATCTAGATAAAGGAAGGTCCATAGACGTGGTGTATCTGGATTTTGCAAAAGCATTTGACACAGTTCCCCATAAACTTTTACTGTACAAAGTAAGGTTCGTTGGCATGGACCGTAGGGTGAGTACATGGATTGAAAACTGGCTACAAGGGAGAGTTCAGAGTGTAGTGATAAATGGGGAGTACTCAGAATGGTCAAGGGTGGAAAGTGGGGTCCCCCAGGTTTCTGTCCTGGGACCAATTCTATTTAATTTGTTCATAAACGACCTGGAGGATGGGGTAAACAGTTAAATCTCTGTATTTGCGGACAATACTAAGCTAAGCAGGGCAATAAATTCTCTGCAGGGTGTGGAAACCTTGCAAGAAGATCTGAACAAATTAATGGGGTGGGCAACTACATGTGGAAAAAAGAGATTAATTGCGCAACCTACAAATGTAACATATTTAACCAATAAATAAATGTGAATAAAAAATATATATAGTGCTATCACATAGAAAACTTCTTATGATTGATGAGTGAAATTAATACACCATATAATGTGACTGCACACCTTGATAATAAATACAAATGAAAATGTGTAAAATTATATATATATATTGTGACAGCAGGAAGGTAAATTCACCTGGTTGCATCCAGGGGGGTAGATATATTTCGCCCAGATTCAGGCTTTACGCCGACTTATACAACTAGGTGGAGAGTTGTATAAGCCCAGCTGAGGATAGTGGGCTCATGGATGACTCATACCTCTAGGGAGAGTGTGGGGCGTCGTGCAGACAGGGAGTTGATGAGACCAGCTGAAGCTTGTCAGCTCATTTAGGCCTCTATAAGAACTCCCAGTTTCATTAGGGGTTAGCTCATGCCTGGACCCAGACCTGTGTGGACTGTCTAGGGAGAGTGAACCCCTGTGCGGTGAGACAAAGCCTGTGTGGCTATTTGCTTGGACATTTAAAACCAGGGACTTAGGGACTAGGACAGCACTAGGCTGATCCCAGTTGTTAGTTAGGAAACCTGTATGTTTAGTCAGAGGTCAAGTTGACCAGGATTTATTTTGTTTATGTTTCTTTTGCTTTGCTGTGTTTTGTCACTGTAAATAGAAAATAAACCGCACCTTTTTGATTTTGAAAACCACAACCTCCGTTTGCTGGGCCTGTTTTTGTGTGGGGAGCCCATCCCGGGGGTCACACACACCCGCTGCCGAGCTAACCCCCTCACAGTTGGTGGAGAACCAGTGGCAGTTTTTTTTTAAGCCAGCATGGAGGAGATACTGAAGCAGCTGGCTCTAGCAAATGCCAATCAACAGCAGACAAATGCAGGTTTGCAAAAGAACTTCGCAGCCCAGCAGCAAGCTCATCAACAGAGCCTTGCAGCCCAGCAGCAGACAAACGCAACTTTGCAACAGAGTCTGGAGGCTCAGCAACAAGCCCAGCAGCAATCTGAGGCCCGCTTCATAGACCTGTTGCAGAAGCAAGAGCAGAGACTACAACAACAGATGGAAGCAGTAATGCAGCAACGTCCGCAGACCAGTGAGGAAAGCCGTCCCACTAATACCGCGTCCTTTGGGGTGAGTCGTTTATTGACAAAAATGACTGGAGAGGATGATCCAGAGGTATTTTTGACCACATTTGAAAGGACCGCTGAAAGAGAAAAATGGCCTGAGGTGCAGTGGGCTGGACTGGTGGCTCCTCTGTTAACTGGTGAATCGCAGAAAGCTTACTATGACCTAGAGCCTAACCAAGCAAAAGACTATGTGATGCTAAAAGCTGAAATATTGGCAAGGCTGGGTGTCACCCAGGCTGTCCGGGCTCAGCGTGTGCATAACTGGACTTTCCAGCTTGGAAAACCCCCCAGGTCTCAAATGTATGATCTCATTCACCTGAGCAGAAAGTGGCTACAGCCAGAGACTTTGTCCGCACCAAAGATTGTGGAACGTGTTGTAATGGATCGGTTTTTGAGAGCTCTTCCTACTGCCATCCAAAAGTGGGTAAGCCATGGAGACCCAGAGACGGCCGATGGTCTTGTGGATCGTGTGGAGAAATACTTGGCTACAGAGAACCTGACGGCCTCTTCCAGAGACACTCGGGCTTTCCACCCTAAGACCAGACCATCCCCAGGGGCGGATAAGAGGATTCCAAGGGGTGAGGGTGGAGAGAGTGAGAGGGTGGGAGCTCTACCCCAAGTTTGGCGAGAACAGCCTGGGAAATCAGCGGCTCAAGAGGCGGCAAGAAGGATCGTTTGCTACCGCTGCCGGCAAGCGGGACATATTGCAGCCAATTGCCCGGTTGTGGAGGAACCCATGCAGTGTGACTTTCTGACGGGCAGACGTCAGTCGCTGTGTGCGACAGTCGCATGCACTGCCATTCGAGGAACTGAGAAACATTTATGCAAAATGTGTGTTAATGGTAGAAATGTTGTGGTATTGCTGGATTCAGGTAGCCTTGTGACCCTGATAAAGGCTGAGTTAGTTAAAACAGAGGTCTCTGGGAATAGCAAGGTAGCTGTTATTTGTGTGCATGGGGACACCCGAGAGTATCCAGTGACTACAGTGTGTTTCGAGACCCCCAAAGGTACCCTCTTTCATCCAGTGGGCTTAGTATCTCAGTTACCGCATGACGCCATTGTGGGAAGGGATTTTCCGAAGTTCTGGGAACTGTGGGATGATCCTGAGCCCCCCACTGGTGCCCCTATGTACCAGGAATGTGATAGCCAGAACTCCCCTGAGAGTGGTGAGGACTCTCCGGAATTTCCCTTATCAGTATTGGCAGGGGAGACTCAAGAAACTGGAGAGGAGCCCACCTCCTCAGACGAAAACCTACCGTCTGTGGAGTTTTCTGATCTTAAGGTTCACAGGGAAAACTTTGCCACAGAACAGTTGAAAGACCCCGCCCTAATAAAGGCACGGGAAAACGTAGTGAAAATAGATGGCGAGTTAGTGAACCCAGATAATACCTGCACTTACCCATACTTCAGCGTAGAGAAGGACCTACTGTATCGGGTGGCAAAAAGGGCAGAAGAAACCGTTGAGCAGCTTGTGGTGCCCAAACCTTACAGGAAGTTGGTGTTGGAGTTGGCCCATGGGCACATTCTTGGAGGTCATCTGGGGACAGAGAAAACCCGAGAGAGGGTATTACAGAGATTCTATTGGCCGGGGGTGATGAAGGACATAGAAAATTATTGTTCCTCCTGCCCTGTGTGTCAGAGGTCGGCCCCGATGCCACATTTCCGTAGCCCGCTGGTCCCTCTACCCATCATTGAGGTCCCGTTTGAGAGGATCGCCATGGATTTGGTAGGTCCTATAATCAAGTCCGCTAGGGGGCACCAGTACATATTAGTTATAATGGACTATGCCACCCGTTATCCAGAAGCGATCCCTCTCCGAAATACCTCGGCCAAAACCATAGCCAAAGAGCTATCTCTTGTGTTTAGCCGGGTGGGTATTTGTAAAGAACTGCTTACGGACCAAGGTACACCCTTTATGTCCCGGGTTATGAAGGAGCTGTGTAAATTGTTCAAAGTGACGCAATTACGTACATCTGTGTATCACCCCCAAACCGATGGGCTGGTTGAAAGATTCAACAAAACCCTAAAACAAATGTTGAAGAAAGTGGTGGATAGAGATGGAAAGGATTGGGACTGTCTACTTCCTTATCTGATGTTTGCTATTAGGGAGGTGCCCCAATCCTCTACGGGATTCTCCCCCTTTGAGTTACTGTATGGGAGACACCCAAGAGGGCTGTTGGATATTGCCAAGGAAACTTGGGAAAGTGAGAGTTCTCCCCACAGGAGTGTGATTGAGCATGTCGCCCTGATGCAAGACCGAATTGCACAGGTAATGCCCATCGTGAAGGAACATTTGGCCCAAGCGCAGTTAGCACAGCAGAGAGTGTACAACCGTGGAGCCAAGACCCGTACCTTTTCCCCGGGGGATAGGATACTGGTACTTGTCCCTACGGTTGAAAGTAAATTCCTTGCCAAATGGCAAGGCCCCTACGAGATAATGGAAAAAGTGAGCGAAGTGAATTACAAGGTCAGACAACCAGGAAGGCGAAAGCCCGAACAGATCTATCACGTTAATCTGTTGAAAGCCTGGAGGGATAGAGAGTCCCTAGTCGCAGACACTTGGTCACCAGCTCAAACTGGTTGCGTGATTCCTGAGGTTGGAATAGCAGCCACCTTGTCACAACCCCAACAACAGGAGGTTAAGGAGTTTGTGCTTCGCAACAAGGAGGTATTCTCTGAGCTGCCGGGACAAACATCTGGGGTAGAGCATGACATCATTACCCCGCCCGGTGAAAGGGTGAAGTTAAAACCCTATCGGATCCCAGAGGCCCGACGGGAGGCAATACGGGAGGAAGTACAGAAAATGCTGAACTTAGGGGTGATAGAGGAGTCCCAAAGTGATTGGTCTAGTCCCATTGTGTTGGTGCCTAAACCGGATGGGAGCTGGCGATTTTGTAACGATTTTCGTCAGTTGAACAAAGTTACAAAATTTGACACCTACCCCATGCCACGTATAGATGAGTTGATCGACCGGCTGGGAACAGCCCGATACATGACGACTCTTGACCTCACAAAAGGGTATTGGCAAATCCCCCTGGCCAAGTCGGCCAAAGAGAAAACCGCATTTGTAACCCCAGACGGGGCGTTCCAATATAAAAGAATGCCGTTCGGGTTACAGAATGCGCCAGCCACATTCCAGCGGAAAATGGACCAGATGCTGAGGCCCCATCAGAAGTATGCTGCGGCTTACCTGGATGACGTAATTGTCCATAGCACAGATTGGGCCTCACATCTGCCAAAAGTGCAAGCAGTCCTGGAACCCCAAGAAGTGTACCATTGGGCAGGAAGAGGCCAAATATCTTGGGTACACCATTGGGAGGGGAGTAATAAAACCCCAACTCAACAAAGTCGAGGCCATCCAGAGTTGGCCACGTCCCAACAGCAAGAAGCAGGTACGAGCCTTTCTGGGAATCGCTGGGTATTATCGGCGATTCATTCCCCACTTTGCTTCTAAGGCTGTGCCCCTAACCAACCTGACGAAGGGGAAAGGGTCGGTCATGATTAAATGGACCCCCGAGGCTGAGGCAGCATTCCAATTCTTGAAACAAGCCTTATGTAGCCAGCCAGTGTTGTACTCACCCGACTTCTCTAAAGACTTTGTCGTACAAAGTGATGCGTCAGATGTGGGGTTAGGAGCAGTATTGTCCCAGGTCTGGAACGGGGAAGAGCACCCAGTCATTTACCTCAGCAGGAAGTTGAAGTCCCATGAGGTAAATTACGCCACCGTTGAAAAGGAGTGTTTAGCGGTGAAGTGGGCTCTAGATTCCCTTCGGTACTACCTGCTAGGTAGGCACTTTGACTTGGTTACGGATCACGCTCCGTTAAAGTGGATGGCTCAAAACAAGGAAACAAATAGAAGAGTGAATAGGTGGTTCCTGGCCCTCCAGGAATTCAACTTCACAGTAAAGCATCGCCCTGGCGTTCAAATGGGGAATGTGGATGCTTTGTCTCGAGTACATGAATGCCTGATTGCTGGTGTTCCAACCCCAAGGTTAAAACAAGAGGGGGGGTATGTGACAGCAGGAAGGTAAAGTCACCTGGTTGCATCCAGGGGGGTAGATATATTTCGCCCAGATTCAGGCTTTACGCCGACTTATACAACTAGGTGGAGAGTTGTATAAGCCCAGCTGAGGATAGTGGGCTCATGGATGACTCATACCTCTAGGGAGAGTGTGGGGCGTCGTGCAGACAGGGAGTTGATGAGACCAGCTGAAGCTTGTCAGCTCATTTAGGCCTCTATAAGAACTCCCAGTTTCATTAGGGGTTAGCTCATGCCTGGACCCAGACCTGTGTGGACTGTCTAGGGAGAGTGAACCCCTGTGCGGTGAGACAAAGCCTGTGTGGCTATTTGCTTGGACATTTAAAACCAGGGACTTAGGGACTAGGACAGCACTAGGCTGATCCCAGTTGTTAGTTAGGAAACCTGTATGTTTAGTCAGAGGTCAAGTTGACCAGGATTTATTTTGTTTATGTTTCTTTTGCTTTGCTGTGTTTTGTCACTGTAAATAGAAAATAAACCGCACCTTTTTGATTTTGAAAACCACAACCTCCGTTTGCTGGGCCTGTTTTTGTGTGGGGAGCCCATCCCGGGGGTCACACACACCCGCTGCCGAGCTAACCCCCTCACAATATATATATATATATATATATATATATATATATATATGTGTGACGAGAGTCCAAGTGAACTGAGTATTATTCTAGTCCATATAAAATGTGAACCGAAACCACAAAGATGACGGATCTGGTGTGACAAAAATACATGGAAGTAAAGCTGTCAACTTTATACAATCTTATTGGATGAACAACTGATAAGAGATTGGCCGCATACCAGATAGATGATGATAATAGGATCAGTGCTGAGCCGATCTGCCCTTGGATATTCCTCCCCAAGCACCTCAAGGACGGATGGACCGTTGGCTCCGGGATTGGTCACCGTGGAAGTAACTCCCAATGCTGCTAGTGATTCTGTGCTCCTCCAGATACAGTAATCTCCTATGGTGGGAAGGTGTGCTCACCACACTCCGTTTAAGAGGTTCTCCGCAAACACAGATGATTTACCTCTGTATCTTCTGTTAATGCTCTTTTCCAGGAATCTTCCAGAATGGCTTGCAGAGATAGGCTACTCCCACTCAGGAAGATGGAAGTCTCCCCCTCAGGTCAGGCTGGCTCCGGCAACTACATGGCAAATGAGGTTTAATGTGGAAAAATTTAAAATAATGCACTTGGGTGGCAAACTCACTGCAGGAAGAATCTCTGGGGAATCAAGGATGGAAAAGGACCTGGGGGTCCTAGTAGATGGTAGGCTCAGCAATGGCATGCAATGCCAAGCTGCTGCTAACAAAGCAAACAGAATATTGGCGTGCATTGAAAAAAAGGGAAATAACTCAAGAGATAAAGCGATAATTCTCCCACTCTACAAGACTCTGGTCCGGCCTCACCTGGAGTATGCTGTCCAGTTCTGGGCACCAGTCCTCAGGAAGGATGTACTGGAAATGGAGCGAGTACAGAGAAGGGAAACAAACTTAGTAAAGGGACTTGAGGACATTAGTTATGAAGAAAGGTTACGAGCACTGAACTTATTCTCTCTGACAAAGAGACACTTGAGAGGGGATATGATTTAAATTTACAAATACCATACTGGTGACTAGGGATGGGCTATCTGTTCAACTTGAACATCGGTTGTTCAATCGTTTGGCGAGGATCGAACATTATGGGCCGTGCGCGCCAAATTTGAGCGATGCGTCACGGCCCATAATGCGCTGCCTCATTGCGGCAGGCAGTTGATTCAGTTAGCTGCAGTGTATTCTATTCAGTATATATATATATATATATATATATATATATATATATACATCCCAGCTTTGTATATTGTGACAGCAGGAAGGTAAAGTCACCTGGTTGCATCCAGGGGGGTAGATATATTTCGCCCAGATTCAGGCTTTACGCCGATTTATACAACTAGGTGGAGAGTTGTATAAGGCTAGTGGGCTCATGGATGACTCATACCTCTAGGGAGAGGGCTGGGCGTCGTGCAGACAGGGAGTTGATGAGATCAGCTGAACCTTGTCAGCTCATTTAGGCCTCTATAAGAAATCCCAGCTTCATTAGATGTTAGCTCATACCTGGAAGCAGACCTGTGTGGACTGTCTAGGGAGAGTGAACCCCTGTGCGGTGAGAGAAAGCCTGTGTGGCTATATTTTGCTTGGACATTTAAAACCAGGGACTAGGACAGCACTAGGCTGATCCCAGTTGTTAGTTAGGAAACCTGTAAGTTTAGTCAGAGGTCAAGTTGACCAGGATTTATTTTGTTTATGTTTTTTTTGCCTTGCTGTGTTTTTGTCACTGTAAATAGAAAATAAACCGCACCTTTTTGATTTTGAAAACCACAACCTCCGTCTGCTGGGCCTGTTTTTGGGTGGGGAGCCCATCCCGGGGGTCACACATACCCGCTGCCGAGCTAACCCCCTCACAGTTGGTGGAGAACCAGTGGCAGTTTTTTTTTAAGCCAGCATGGAGGAGATACTGAAACAGCTGGCTCTAGCAAATGCCAATCAACAGCAGACAAATGCAGGTTTGCAAAGGAGCCTTGCAGCCCAGCAGCAAGCTCATCAACAGAGCCTTGCAACTTTACAACAGAGTCTGGAGGCTCAGCAACAAGCCCAACAGCAATCTGAGGCCCGCTTCATAGACCTGTTGCAGAAGCAAGAGCAGAGACTACAACAACAGATGGAAGCAGTAATGCAGCAACGTCCGCAGACCAGTGAGGAAAGCCGTCCCACTAATACCGCGTCCTTTGGGGTGAGTCGTTTATTGACAAAAATGACTGGAGAGGATGATCCAGAGGTATTTTTGACCACATTTGAAAGGACCGCTGAAAGAGAAAAGTGGCCTGAGGAGCAGTGGGCTGGACTAGTGGCTCCTCTGTTAACTGGTGAATCGCAGAAAGCTTACTATGACCTAGAGCCTAACCAAGCAAAAGACTATGTGATGCTAAAAGCTGAAATATTGGCAAGGCTGGGTGTCACCCTGGCTGTCCGGGCTCAGCGTGTGCATAACTGGACTTTCCAGCTTGGAAAACCCCCCAGGTCTCAAATGTATGATCTCATTCACCTGAGCAGAAAGTGGCTACAGCCAGAGACTTTGTCCGCACCAAAGATTGTGGAACGTGTTGTAATGGATCGGTTTTTGAGAGCTCTTCCTACTGCCATCCAAAAGTGGGTAAGCCATGGAGACCCAGAGACGGCCGATGGTCTTGTGGATCGTGTGGAGAAATACTTGGCTACAGAGAACCTGACGGCCTCTTCCAGAGACACTCGGACTTTCCACCCCAAGACCAGACCATCCCCAGGGGCGGATAAGAGGATTCCAAGGGGTGAGGGTGGAGAGAGTGAGAGGGTGGGAGCTCTACCCCAAGTTTGGCGAGAACAGCCTGGGAAATCAGCGGCTCAAGAGGCGGCAAGAAGGATCATTTGCTACCGCTGCCGGCAAGCGGGACATATTGCAGCAAATTGCCCGGTTTTGGAGGAACCCATGCAGTGTGACTTTCTGACGGGCAGACGTCAGTCGCTGTGTGCGACAGTCGCATGCACTGCCATTCGGGGAACTGAGAAACATTTATGCAAAATGTGTATTAATGGTAGAAATGTTGTGGTATTGCTGGATTCAGGTAGCCTTGTGACCCTGATAAAGGCTGAGTTAGTTAAAACAGAGGTCTCTGGGAATAGCAAGGTAGCCGTTATTTGTGTGCATGGGGACACCCGAGAGTATCCAGTGACTACAGTGTGTTTCGAGACCCCCAAAGGTACCCTCTCTCATCCAGTGGGCTTAGTATCTCAGTTACCGCATGACGCCATTGTGGGAAGGGATTTTCCGAAGTTCTGGGAACTGTGGGATGATCCTGAGCCCCCCACTGGTGCCCCTATGTACCAGGAATGTGATAGCCAGAACTCCCCTGAGAGTGGTGAGGACTCTCCGGAATTTCCCTTGTCAGTATTGGCAGGGGAGACTCAAGAAACTGGAGAGGAGCCCACCTCCTCAGACGAAAACCTACCGTCTGTGGAGTTTTCTGATCTTGAGGTTCACAGGGAAAACTTTGCCACAGAACAGTTGAAAGACCCCGCCCTAATAAAGGCACGGGAAAACGTAGTGAAAATAGATGGCGAGTTAGTGAACCCAGATAATACCGGCACTTACCCATACTTCAGCGTAGAGAAGGACCTACTGTATCGGGTGGCAAAAAGGGCAGAAGAAACCGTTGAGCAGCTTGTGGTGCCCAAACCTTACAGGAAGTTGGTGTTGGAGTTGGCCCATGGGCACATTCTTGGAGGCCATCTGGGGACAGAGAAAACCCGAGAGAGGGTATTACAGAGATTCTATTGGCCTGGGGTGATGAAGGACATAGAAAATTATTGTTCCTCCTGCCCTGTGTGTCAGAGGTCGGCCCCGATGCCACATTTCCGTAGCCCGCTGGTCCCTCTACCCATCATTGAGGTCCCGTTTGAGAGAATCGCAATGGATTTGGTAGGTCCTATAATCAAGTCCGCTAGGGGGCACCAGTACATATTGGTTATAATGGACTATGCCACCCGTTATCCAGAAGCGATCCCTCTCAGAAATACCTCGGCCAAAACCATAGCCAAAGAGCTATCTCTTGTTTTTAGCCGGGTGGGTATTTGTAAAGAACTGCTTACGGACCAAGGTACACCCTTTATGTCCCGGGTTATGAAAGAGCTGTGTAAATTGTTCAAAGTGACGCAATTGCGTACATCTGTGTATCACCCCCAAACCGATGGGCTGGTTGAAAGATTCAACAAAACCCTAAAACAAATGTTGAAGAAAGTGGTGGATAGAGATGGAAGGGATTGGGACTGTCTACTTCCTTATTTGATGTTTGCTATTAGGGAGGTGCCCCAATCCTCTACGGGATTCTCCCCCTTTGAGTTACTGTATGGGAGACACCCAAGAGGGCTGTTGGATATTGCCAAGGAAACTTGGGAAAGTGAGAGTTCTCCCCACAGGAGTGTGATTGAGCATGTCGCCCTGATGCAAGATCGAATTGCACAGGTAATGCCCATCGTGAAGGAACATTTGGCCCAAGCGCAGTTGGCACAGCAGAGAGTGTACAACCGTGGAGCCAAGACCCGTACCTTTTCCCCGGGGGATAGGATATTGGTACTTGTCCCTACGGTTGAAAGTAAATTCCTTGCCAAATGGCAAGGCCCCTACGAGATAATGGAAAAAGTGAGCGAAGTGAATTACAAGGTCAGACAACCAGGAAGGCGAAAGCCCGAACAGATCTATCACGTTAATCTGTTGAAAGCCTGGAGGGATAGAGAGTCCCTAGTCGCAGACACTTGGTCACCAGCTCAAACTGGTTGCGTGATTCCTGAGGTTGGAATCGCAGCCACCTTGTCACAACCCCAACAACAGGAGGTTAAGGAGTTTGTGCTTCGCAACAAGGAGGTATTCTCTGAGCTGCCGGGACAAACATCTGGGGTAGAGCATGACATTATTACCCCGCCCGGTGAAAGGGTGAAGTTAAAACCCTATCGGATCCCAGAGGCCCGACGGGAGGCAATACGGGAGGAAGTACAGAAAATGCTGAACTTAGGGGTGATAGAGGAGTCCCAAAGTGATTGGTCTAGTCCCATTGTGTTGGTGCCTAAACCGGATGGGAGCTGGCGATTTTGTAACGATTTTCGTCAGTTGAACAAAGTTACAAAATTTGACACCTACCCCATGCCACGTATAGATGAGTTGATCGACCGGCTGGGAACAGCCCGATACATGACGACTCTTGACCTCACAAAAGGGTATTGGCAAATCCCCCTGGCCAAGTCGGCCAAAGAGAAAACCGCATTTGTAACCCCAGACGGGGCGTTCCAATATAAAAGAATGCCGTTCGGGTTACAGAATGCGCCGGCCACATTCCAGCGGAAAATGGACCAGATGCTGAGGCCCCAGCGGAAGTATGCTGCGGCTTACCTGGATGACATAATTGTCCATAGCACAGATTGGGCCTCACATCTGCCAAAAGTGCAAGCAGTCCTGGACTCTGTTCGGGAAGCAGGGTTTACGGCTAACCCCAAGAAGTGTACCATTGGGCAGGAGGAGGCCAAATATCTTGGGTACACCATTGGGAGGGGAGTAATAAAACCCCAACTCAACAAAGTCGAGGCCATCCAGAGTTGGCCACGTCCCAACAGCAAGAAGCAGGTACGAGCCTTTCTGGGAATCGCTGGGTATTATCGGCGATTCATTCCCCACTTTGCTTCTAAGGCTGTGCCCCTAACCAACCTGACGAAGGGGAAAGGGTCGGTCATGATTAAATGGACCCCCGAGGCTGAGGCAGCATTCCAGTTCTTGAAACAAGCCTTATGTAGCCAGCCAGTGTTGTACTCACCCGACTTCTCTAGAGACTTTGTCGTACAAAGTGATGCGTCAGATGTGGGGTTAGGAGCAGTATTGTCCCAGGTCTGGAACGGGGAAGAGCACCCAGTCATTTACCTCAGCAGGAAGTTGAAGTCCCATGAGGTAAATTACGCCACCGTTGAAAAGGAGTGTTTAGCGGTGAAGTGGGCTCTAGATTCCCTTCGGTACTACCTGCTAGGTAGGCACTTTGACATGGTTACGGATCACGCTCCGTTAAAGTGGATGGCTCAAAACAAGGAAACAAATAGAAGAGTGAATAGGTGGTTCCTGGCCCTCCAGGAATTCAACTTCACAGTAAAGCATCGCCCTGGCGTTCAAATGGGGAATGTGGATGCTTTGTCTCGAGTACATGAATGCCTGATTGCTGGTGTTCCAACCCCGAGGTTAAAACAAGAGGGGGGGGTATGTGACAGCAGGAAGGTAAAGTCACCTGGTTGCATCCAGGGGGGTAGATATATTTCGCCCAGATTCAGGCTTTACGCCGATTTATACAACTAGGTGGAGAGTTGTATAAGGCTAGTGGGCTCATGGATGACTCATACCTCTAGGGAGAGGGCTGGGCGTCGTGCAGACAGGGAGTTGATGAGATCAGCTGAACCTTGTCAGCTCATTTAGGCCTCTATAAGAAATCCCAGCTTCATTAGATGTTAGCTCATACCTGGAAGCAGACCTGTGTGGACTGTCTAGGGAGAGTGAACCCCTGTGCGGTGAGAGAAAGCCTGTGTGGCTATATTTTGCTTTTGACATTGCTTTTGACATTTGACATTTAAAACCAGGGACTAGGACAGCACTAGGCTGATCCCAGTTGTTAGTTAGGAAACCTGTAAGTTTAGTCAGAGGTCAAGTTGACCAGGATTTATTTTGTTTATGTTTTTTTTGCCTTGCTGTGTTTTTGTCACTGTAAATAGAAAATAAACCGCACCTTTTTGATTTTGAAAACCACAACCTCCGTCTGCTGGGCCTGTTTTTGGGTGGGGAGCCCATCCCGGGGGTCACACATACCCGCTGCCGAGCTAACCCCCTCACAATATATATTGTGACAGCAGGAAGGTAAAGTCACCTGGTTGCATCCAGGGGGGTAGATATATTTCTCCCAGATTCAGGCTTTATGCCGACTTATACAACTAGGGAGTTGATGAAGCCCAGCTGAGGCTAGTGGGCTCATGGATGACTCATACCTCTAGAGAGAGGGCTGGGCGTCGTGCAGGCAGGGAGTTGATGAGACCAGCTGAAGCTTGTCAGCTCATTTAAGGCCTTTATAAAAACTCCCAGCTTCATTAGGTGTTAGCTCATGCCTGGAACCAGACCTGTGTGGACTGTCTAGGGAGAGTGAACCCCTGTGCGGTGAGGCAAAGCCTGTGTGGCTATTTGTTTGGACTTTTACTAAACCAGGGACTTAGGGACTAGGACAGCACCAGGCTGATCCCAGTTGTTAGTTTAGGAAACCTGCATGTTTAGTCAGAGGTCAAACTGACCAGGATTTATTTTGTTTATGTTTCTTTTTGGCTTTGCTGTGTTTTTGTCACTGTACATAGAGAAATAAACCGCACCTTTTGATTTTGAAAACCACAACCTCCGTCTGCTGGCCCTGTTTTTGTGTGGGGAGCCCAACCAGGGGGTCACACACACCCGCTACCGAGTTAACCCCCTCACAGTTGGTGGAGAATGCAGGCAGTTTTTTTTAAGCCAGCATGGAGGACATACTGAAACAGCTGGCTCTAGCAAATGCCAATCAACAGCAGACAAATGCAGGTTTGCAAAGGAGCCTTGCAGCCCAGCAGCAAGCTCATCAACAAGCCCAGCAGCAATCTGAGGCCCGCTTCATAGACCTGTTACAGAAGCAAGAGCAGAGACTACAACAAATGGAAGCAGTAATGCAGCAACGTCCGCAGACCAGTGAGGAAAGCCGTCCCACTAATACCGCGTCCTTTGGGGTGAGTCGTTTATTGACAAAAATGACTGGAGAGGATGATCCAGAGGTATTTTTGACCACATTTGAAAGGACTGCTGAAAGAGAAAAGTGGCCTGAGGAGCAGTGGGCTGGACTGGTGGCTCCTCTGTTAACTGGTGAATCGCAGAAGGCTTACTATGACCTAGAGCCTGACCAAGCAAAAGACTATGTGATGCTAAAAGCTGAAATATTGGCAAGGCTGGGTGTCACCCTGGCTGTCCGGGCTCAGCGTGTGCATAACTGGACTTTCCAGCTTGGAAAACCCCCCAGGTCTCAAATGTATGATCTCATTCACCTGAGCAGGAAGTGGCTACAGCCAGAGACTTTGTCCGCACCGGAGATTGTGGAACGTGTTGTGATGGATCGTTTCTTGAGAGCTCTTCCTACCGCCATTCAAAAGTGGGTAAGCCATGGAGACCCAGAAACGGCCGGTAAACTTGTGGATCGTGTAGAGAGATACTTGGCTACAGAGAACCTGACGGCCTCTTCCAGAGACTCTCGGACTTTCCACCCTAAGACCAGACCATCCCCAGGGGCGGATAAGAGGATTCCAAGGGGTGAGGGTGGAGAGAGTGAGAGGGTGGGAGCTCTACCCAAAGTTTGGCGAGAACAGCCTGGGAAGTCAGGGGCTCAAGAGGCAGCCAAATGGATTGTTTGCTACCGCTGCCGGCAAGCGGGACATATTGCAGCAAATTGCCCGGTTGTGGAGGAACCCATGCAATGTGACTTTCTGATGGACAGACGTCAGTCGCTGTGTGCGACAGTCGCATGCACTGCCATTCGGGGAACTGAGAAACATTTATGCAAAATGTGTATTAATGGTAGAAATGTTGTGGTATTACTGGATTCAGGTAGCCTTGTGACCCTGATAAAGGCTGAATTAGTTAAAACAGAGGTCTCTGGGAATAGCAAGGTAGCTGTTATTTGTGTGCATGGGGACACCCGAGAGTATCCAGTGACTACAGTGTGTTTCGAGACCCCCAAAGGTACCCTCTCTCATCCAGTGGGGTTAGTATCTCAATTACCGCATGATGCCATTGTGGGAAGGGATTTTCCGAAGTTCTGGGAACTGTGGGATGATCCTGAGCCCCCCACTGGTGCCCCTATGTACCAGGAATGTGATAGCCAGAACTCCTCTGAGAGTGGTGAGGACTCTCCAGAATTTCCCTTGTCAGTATTGGCAGGGGAGACTCAAGAAACTGGAGAGGAGCCCACCTCCTCAGACGAAAACCTACCGTCTGTGGAGTTTTCTGATCTGGAGGTTCACAGGGAAAATTTTGCCACAGAACAGTTAAAAGACCCCGCCCTAATAAAGGCACGGGAAAACGTAGTGGAAATAGATGGCGAGTTAGTGAACCCAGATAATACCTGCACTTACCCATACTTCAGCGTAGAGAAGGACCTACTGTATCGGGTGGCAAAAAGGGCAGAAGAAACCGTTGAGCAGCTTGTGGTGCCCAAACCTTACAGGAAGTTGGTGTTGGAGTTGGCCCATGGGCACATTCTTGGAGGTCATCTGGGGACAGAGAAAACCCGAGAGAGGGTATTACAGAGATTCTATTGGCCTGGGGTGATGAAGGACATAGAAAATTATTGTTCCTCCTGCCCTGTGTGTCAGAGGTCGGCCCCGATGCCACATTTCCGTAGCCCGCTGGTCCCTCTACCCATCATTGAGGTCCCGTTTGAGAGAATCGCAATGGATTTGGTAGGTCCTATAATCAAGTCCGCTAGGGGGCACCAGTACATATTGGTTATAATGGACTATGCCACCCGTTATCCAGAAGCGATCCCTCTCAGAAATACCTCGGCCGAAACCATAGCCAAAGAGCTATCTCTTGTTTTTAGCCGGGTGGGTATTTGTAAAGAACTGCTTACGGACCAAGGTACACCCTTTATGTCCCGGGTTATGAAAGAGCTGTGTAAATTGTTCAAAGTGACGCAATTGCGTACATCTGTGTATCACCCCCAAACCGATGGGCTGGTTGAAAGATTCAACAAAACCCTAAAACAAATGTTGAAGAAAGTGGTGGATAGAGATGGAAAGGATTGGGACTATCTACTTCCTTATTTGATGTTTGCTATTAGGGAGGTGCCCCAATCCTCTACGGGATTCTCCCCCTTTGAGTTACTGTATGGGAGACACCCAAGAGGGCTGTTGGATATTGCCAAGGAAACTTGGGAAAGTGAGAGTTCTCCCCACAGGAGTGTGATTGAGCATGTCGCCCTGATGCAAGATCGAATTGCACAGGTAATGCCCATCGTGAAGGAACATTTGGCCCAAGCGCAGTTGGCACAGCAGAGAGTGTACAACCGTGGAGCAAAGACCCGTACCTTTTCCCCGGGGGATAGGATATTGGTACTTGTCCCTACGGTTGAAAGTAAATTCCTTGCCAAATGGCAAGGCCCCTACGAGATAATGGAAAAAGTGAGCGAAGTGAATTACAAGGTCAGACAACCAGGAAGGCGAAAGCCCGAACAGATATATCACGTTAATCTGTTGAAAGCCTGGAGGGATAGAGAGTCCCTAGTCGCAGAAACTTGGTCACCAGCTCAAACTGGTTGCGTGATTCCGGAGGTTGGAATAGCAGCCACCTTGTCACAACCCCAACAACAGGAGGTTAAGGAGTTTGTGCTTCGCAACAAGGAGGTGTTCTCTGAGCTGCCGGGACAAACATCTGGGGTAGAGCATGATATTATTACCCCGCCCGGTGAAAGGGTGAAGTTAAAACCCTATCGGATCCCAGAGGCCCGACGGGAGGCAATACGGGAGGAAGTACAGAAAATGCTGAACTTAGGGGTGATAGAGGAGTCCCAAAGTGATTGGTCTAGTCCCATTGTGTTGGTGCCTAAACCGGATGGGAGCTGGCGATTTTGTAACGATTTTCGTCAGTTGAACAAAGTTACAAAATTTGACACCTACCCCATGCCACGTATAGATGAGTTGATCGACCGGCTGGGAACAGCCCGATACATGACGACTCTTGACCTCACAAAAGGGTATTGGCAAATTCCCCTGGCCAAGTCGGCCAAAGAGAAAACCGCATTTGTAACCCCAGACGGGGCGTTCCAATATAAGAGAATGCCGTTCGGGTTACAGAATGCGCCGCCACATTCCAGCGGAAAATGGACCAGATACTGAGGCCCCATCGGAAGTATGCTGCGGCTTACCTGGATGACGTAATTGTCCATAGCACAGATTGGGCCTCACATCTGCCAAAAGTGCAAGCAGTCCTAGACTCTATCCGGGAAGCGGGGTTTACGGCTAACCCCAAGAAGTGTACCATTGGGCAGGAGGAGGCCAAATATCTTGGGTACACCATTGGCAGGGGAGTGATAAAACCCCAACTCAACAAAGTCGAGGCCATCCAGAGTTGGCCACGTCCCAACAGCAAGAAGCAGGTACGGGCCTTTCTGGGAATCGCGGGTTATTATCGGCGCTTCATTCCCCACTTTGCTTCTAAGGCTGTGCCCCTAACCAACCTGACGAAAGGGAAAGGGTCGGTCATGATTAAATGGACCCCCGAGGCTGAGGCAGCATTCCAATTCTTGAAACAAGCCTTATGTAGCCAGCCAGTGTTGTACTCACCCGACTTCTCTAAAGACTTTGTCGTACAAAGTGATGCGTCAGATGTGGGGTTAGGAGCAGTATTGTCCCAGGTCTGGAACGGGGAAGAGCACCCAGTCATTTACCTCAGCAGGAAGTTGAAGTCCCATGAGGTAAATTACGCCACGATTGAAAAGGAGTGTTTAGCGGTGAAGTGGGCTCTAGATTCCCTTCGGTACTATCTGCTAGGTAGGCACTTTGACATGGTTACGGATCACGCTCCGTTAAAGTGGATGGCTCAAAACAAGGAGACAAATAGAAGAGTGAATAGGTGGTTCCTGGCCCTACAGGAATTCAACTTCACAGTAAAGCATCGCCCTGGCGTTCAAATGGGGAATGTGGATGCTTTGTCTCGAGTACATGAATGCCTGATTGCTGGTGTTCCAACCCCAAGGTTAAAACAAGAGGGGGGGTATGTGACAGCAGGAAGGTAAAGTCACCTGGTTGCATCCAGGGGGGTAGATATATTTCTCCCAGATTCAGGCTTTATGCCGACTTATACAACTAGGGAGTTGATGAAGCCCAGCTGAGGCTAGTGGGCTCATGGATGACTCATACCTCTAGAGAGAGGGCTGGGCGTCGTGCAGGCAGGGAGTTGATGAGACCAGCTGAAGCTTGTCAGCTCATTTAAGGCCTTTATAAAAACTCCCAGCTTCATTAGGTGTTAGCTCATGCCTGGAACCAGACCTGTGTGGACTGTCTAGGGAGAGTGAACCCCTGTGCGGTGAGGCAAAGCCTGTGTGGCTATTTGTTTGGACTTTTACTAAACCAGGGACTTAGGGACTAGGACAGCACCAGGCTGATCCCAGTTGTTAGTTTAGGAAACCTGCATGTTTAGTCAGAGGTCAAACTGACCAGGATTTATTTTGTTTATGTTTCTTTTTGGCTTTGCTGTGTTTTTGTCACTGTACATAGAGAAATAAACCGCACCTTTTGATTTTGAAAACCACAACCTCCGTCTGCTGGCCCTGTTTTTGTGTGGGGAGCCCAACCAGGGGGTCACACACACCCGCTACCGAGTTAACCCCCTCACAATATATATATATATATATATATATACTGTATATACACTGTATCCTGTGCAGCTAGATCTCACTGCAGACCGTTCCTGGTGTACTGTTTCTAAAATACTTCAGGCAGGCAATTGATTCAGTTAGCTGCAGTGCATTTAATATATATATATATACACAGGCTTGTATATATATATATATATATATATATATATATATATATATATAGTCTACCCAAGCCTATACCTGACTGTAGACCAGGGATATGCAATTAGCGGACCTCCAGCTGTTGCAGAACTACAAGTTCCATGAGGCATAGCAAGACTCTGACAGCCACAAGCATGACACCCAAAGGCAGAGGCACGATGGGACTTGTAGTTTTGCAACAGCTGGAGGTCCGCTAATTGCATATCCCTCCTGTAGACCATTCCTGGTGTACGTGTTCAAAGACACTTTTAGGCAGGCAGGTGACTCAGTGAGCTGCAGTTCATAAAATATATATCCACTGCATTGTAGTCTAGCCAAGCCTATACCTGACTGTAGGCCATTCCTGGTGTACTGTTTTTAGTAAACTTCAGGCATTGTTTTGCTAATCTAATTGTACAGTATGTCTGGAAGGCCACGAACGAGGGCAGACGCTCACAGGCAACTAAAAGAGGGCAAGCAGGCTCTGTGTCTATAGCCAACAGTGGTGGTCGTGGACACGGTGAATCCTCAGTACGTGGCTGTGGGGCACGCTTGGCCTTTTTTTCGGCAGCTGGCCGTGTTGAGCCACAACATGCTGAAGAGTTGGTAAAGTGGATGACCAAGCCGTCCTCATCCTCCTCATCCTCCTCATCCTCTGTCACCCAGGCTCAGGGTACTTTGTCTGCCAATGCAACTGCAAAAAGCGGCCTCTTCCATCAGCTCAATGTCATCAGTCACTCCTTCCCTAGCCCCACCATCATGCCCTGAGGAGTCCCCCGAACTGTTTGACCACAGTGTAGGGTACATGCTGCAGGAGGATGTGCATCATTTTGAAAGCTCTGATGATGGTACGCAGGTTGAGGATGAAGGCAGTAATGTGAGCCCAGAGAGAGGGGGTGCCCAAGAAGGACAAGAAACTGGCAGTCATGTTCCCCCAGCTGCAGCATACTGCCAGGTTTGCTCCAGTGGCGAGGAGGGAGGGGGTGATGAGGTCACTGACTCTACATGGGTGCCTGATAGAAGAGAGTAGGAGGAGGCAGGATGCCCTCCAGGGGCCAGCTAAAGGGCAGCCAACCGACTGCATCACACCACAGAGCTCTGCATGTGCAGGGCGCTGCTGACTCTGTGCGTTTTTTCAAAAGTTATTTGGTGTGGACCTTTTTTGAGGTGTGTGCAGCAGATCGCATCATTGCTGTTTGTAACATATGTCTGAAGCGTATCAAGTGCGGCCAAAACACCAGCCGCTTGGGCACCACATGCTTGACCAGACATATGTCGACCTGCCATGCAGTCCGTTGGCAACAGTTCTTAAAAGACCCACACCAAAGAACAAGGCAGACCTCTCGTTGCTCCTCATCAGCTGGGATCTTCAACCCCACTATACCTTCAGTCCTCTCAGATAGCTGCACTGAGAGGAATCAAGGTGTAGAATTAGGTGTCTGTTACGTACCTCCGAGGATGAGTCTGACTCGTAGGAGAAGACCTCTAATACAGCTCTGGTTCAGGAGCCACCAGAGTGGGAACAGTGGTCTCGGGATCACAGCGGGGTAGGAGTGCCTGTGGAGACTGTGGTGGTTGACACTGTAGCTGGTTGATGATCCTCCAGGTTTGGCTGGAACTGCGGATGACAGCAGGATCAGTAGCAGGCTGAAGCAGGGAGAGATGAGCCAGGTCAACACGGTAACACACAGAGCAAGTAGCAGGCAGGTGCAGGGTCAGGCGAGCTGGGTCAGATCGGGTGGTCAGGCAGAGCAATGCGGAGGACTGGAGCAGGGTCAGATAAGCAGGCAGAGGTCTGGCAACCGAACAGCAAGTAGTAGTAGCAGGATCAAGACAGGCCAAGGTCAGGGTTGGAGATTACAGGTAAGTCAGCAGCGCCGGGTCGTCCAGGTAATCAGATAGCAGATGTGGGTAGAGATACTCAGAAGCTGCAGATCAAACAGCACTGCATAAGTGCAGCTGCTGTCCTTTTAAAGGCCCATTGGCGCCAAACAGCGCATGCGCATTAGCGTGCGCGTTCCTGTGTCCAGTCATGGTAAGTCCCTGACATTGCCCCCCCCCAAGGGGCAGCCTCCGGATGCCTAACCGGCCTTTCTTTTCAGGATGGGCAAGAAAAAATGCATGAATTAATTCTTTAGCATGAATGTTACGTTCAGGTTCCCAGGAGTTATCCTCTGGACCGTAACCTCTCCATTTAATTCGAAATTGCACTTGGCCTTGCCGTTTCCTACAATCGAGGATGGCTTCTACCTCGTATTCCTCACTTCCATCAATAATAACAGGTTCTGGTGGTCTGGACCCTGTGTCAGGGAAGGGATCAGGTACTGCAGGTTTAAGTAAGGAGACATGAAATACTGGATGTATCTTTTTTTTTTGTTTAATATGTGTAGTGGCCTCACCCCTCTCTCCCCTTCTCATACTCGGCTTGTCTTTCTTCGTCTAGGGGTTTCAGTGCTGGGGGGAGGGATGAGATACACCACGGCCCATGTCCTCCATAGCTAAGAGGTGAAGGCCAGAAGATTGGGTCTTGTGTAGGTGTCCTAGAGTGAAGTCCAGTACTTCGTCCCTGACTCCTTTGCTCCTAGTAACCAGAGTTCCACACAGTGAATAGGTCCAACTCAGTTTTATTCTTCTTGGCAAACAACAAACAGTTTCTTCTACTGAGTAGTAATGAGGAATAGATCGAGGCACAATCCTTTCCCTTCTCCTGCTAACCACTGTGGTATCACCAGTGGCGAATAGTCACGGCCACTGACTATATTAAGTAGAACGTGAATTACCTTCGCTAGCTCGCCCCTGTCAGGGGAAGGAAATCCCTCCAAGGGAGAAACAGGAGGCCTCTCTGTCACCAGCAATGCTGCGCTGGACTCTTCAGAGAAGTTCCGCACACCAGCCCTCACAAACTCAGACACGGGCACCCAAGGAGTTAGGGCCCCCTTCGGATTCCTTCACCCTCGCGGAAGTCAGTCGAAGGTACTGAGCCCCAGGCATTCGCCATAGTACCTCACCCCAGGCTAAAGGTGCCTGGGATGGACTCCATCTCCGCTCCGGCCAGGCCAAGGGCACCTAGGCCTGGAGCACTGGAACACCATCACCCAGGCTGAAGGTGCCTGGGTGCTGCCGAATCCTCCGACTCCCACTCCGAACTCTGAACCCCATGGTAAGGGCGTCTGCCCCTTTTATTCCCTCTCCCTTTGCGTCACAGCGGGTTCCCCGCCCCGCTGTACCAGCCCCAGGGAAGGACAAAAAGGCACAGTCTTGTGGTGTGAGTTCAGCTCCGGCCCAGGGCAACAGCGCCACCTGTGGAACACAAGGAACCTCACACCGCCAGAGTCCTCCAAGAACCAGAAAAAGGTCTTGGATCCCCTAGCAATTAGTGCATCTGGGTTACACTACCACCCAGATGCCTCCCTTAAATTCAAATACCAGCTACATATGTATTTATTGAGAAAATTATATAGATATAACATTCAAATGAGATACATTGAAAATAGTTCAGAGGGTTAACATGTGGAGAGATTCACTCGGGTTTAAAGTAAAAACATTCTGAGTAACCCATATTTACTGAAATAAACAACAACATTAGAACTAAAATTTAGAAGAAGGGGGGGAAGAAAAGAAGAGAAAAAGACAAGAGAAGGGTAGGAAGGGGGTGGGTGGAGAAAAGGAAGGAAGTTGGCACACATGGCAGCACAAACAAATCTGTGGCTAGTACAATTAGTGCGGCTAAATCTTATAGGGAGGCTAGGCCCAGTAACAATAATAAAAATGATAAAAACTAGACTACGAGACTACAAGGGTACAAAAAGCAATAATTACTCAAGGGGACAAAGAAATTATGTCTTTATAACATTGGGTAGAAAGGAAAGAGGACCACGGGGCCCAGGTTAACGTGTATTGTTTAGTAGTATCTCTTGCAATGTGAGTGAGTTCTTCCATGAGACTTACTTCAGAGACTTTTTGTAGCCAGGACTTAGCAGTTGGAGTTGTAGGTTGACCCCTAAGAAATTGGGATTATAGCCCTGGCTGTATTAAGGAGGTGTGGAATGAGTGAGTGTTTATATCTATCTATGGACATTGAGGTAGCGTGAACTGGATGTATCTTAAAAGAGTCAGGTAAGGAAAGTTCATACGATACCTCATTAATTTTTCTCTTCACTCAAAAAGGTCCTAAGAACTTGGGTGCTAATTTTTTGGAAGGGCAAGCCAACCTGAGGTTATTTGTGGAGAGCCATACCTGATCATCCACGTGTAGGTCCAATTCCCCTCTCCTTTTCCTGTCGAAAGCTTTCTTGCTGTCTGCCTGGGCCTTGGTCACTGCTTCCTGCAACACTTGGTTATTGCGACTGAGGAAGTCCACCATGCTCTGTACTGCTGGAATTGAGGATTCTGGAAGAAAATCAGGTAAAAAAAAACAGGTGAAAACCATAATTAGAGAAGAAGGGAGATTGCCCTGTGGCCGAGTGGCTGGCGTTGTTATAGGAAAATTCTGCTAGGGGCAGTAAGGATACCCAGTCATCTTGGACAAAGGACGTGAAACATCCGATGTATTGTTCAAGAGTCTGATTTGTCCCCTCAGTTTGTCCGTTCGTTTGGGGGTGATAGGCCGAGGACAAAGCTAGTTCGATCTTCAGGGTCTTACATAATGCCCTCCAGAAACGTGAGGTAAATTGTACTCCCCTATCTGATATGCTGTTTGCAGGAACTCCATGCAATGTGACAATCTCCTTGATGAATACACGGGCTGTTTCCATAGCGGATGGAGTACTCTTTAATGGTAGGAAGTGGGCCATTTTAGAGAGTCGATCCACAACTACAAAGATCGCGGTACACCCTTCAGAACATGGAAGCTCTACTATAAAGTCCATGGAGATCATCTTCCATGGTCTATCCGGTACAGGTAAGGGTTTCAATAGTCCCCAGGCCCGACTCCTTGCTGTTTTGTTCCGGTTACAGATGGGGCATGTACTTACATACTTCTTGAAAAACTCCTCCAGGCTTGGCCACCAGAACGTGTGACGTACCAACTCGAGGGTCTTGCGGACCCCGAAGTGCCCTGCCAGTGGATGATCATGAAGAAGTTTTAATACTCCAACTTGCAGGTCACCAGGGACAAAGATTTGACTCCCCCTCCACAGTAGGCCATCTCTGGACGTTAAGGTAATCCCAGGGGGTCTCGAAGAGTCAATGGATGCTTCCATAATCTGGGAGAGAAGATCCGTTTGGAGTAGCAGAAAGTTGCCTACGGGTAAAATGGTGTCAGGGACAGAAAGGTCCTTAGGGTCATCATACATACGTGATAGCGCGTCTGGTTTGGTATTCTTAGATCCAGGCCGGTACGTGATATAGAAGGAAAAGCGAGAGAAAAACAGGGCCCATCGGGCTTGTCGAGGTTTCAGCCGTCTAGCAGATCTTAGGTACTCTAGATTCTTGTGGTCGGTATATATGAGTACTGGATGGACAGCACCTTCTAACAAGTACTTCCATTCTTCCAAAGCAACCTTGATGGCAAGTAACTCCCGATCACCCACATCGTAGTTCCTCTCTGCAGGAGACAGTTTTCATGAGAAGAAGGCCACAGGGTGCATTAGGTCCTTAGTACCCTGGCGTTGAGAAATGACCGCCCCTACTGCAACTTCGGAGGCATCTACCTCGAGGATGTAGGGTAGAGATGGGTCAGGATGGCTGAGGATCGGAGCTGAAGTAAAAAGTATTTTAAGTGTTTCAAAGGCGTCTTGGGCTTTGGGATTCCAATGGAATCGCAGGTTTTGTTTGGTTAGCTGCGTGATGGGCGTGATAATTGCAGAAAAACCCTTGATGAACTTTCTGTAAAAGTTTGCAAACCCTATGAAACGTTGCACTCCCTTCTTGTCCAAGGGTACAGGCCAGTCTAGAATAGCGGACACCTTTTGGGGGTCCATCTTAATTCCCGTTGGGGAAATCACCAATCCTAGGAACTGGATGCTCCGCTGCTCAAATTCGCATTTTTCTGCCTTTGCATACAGTCCATGCTGACGAAGCTGACCCAGTACCCTGCAGACATGTTCCTGATGCCGGTCAAGGGACCCTGAAAAGATTAAGATATCATCCAGATAGACAATTACAAAAATGTCCAAAAAGTCTCTGAATACATCATTGATGAAATATTGGAAGGTGGCAGGGGCGTTGCAGAGCCCAAAGGGCATGACCAGATATTCATAATGGCCGAACCGGGTACGAAAGGCCGTCTTCCACTCATCCCCGGCCCGGATGCGGACAAGATTGTAGGCCCCCCTTGGATCCAACTTAGTGAAGATAATGGCAGATCTTAATTTCTGGAACAGTTCAGATATCAGGGGCAACGGATAGCGGTTCTTGACCGTGATTTTATTCAACTCGCGGTAGTCGACACATGGGCGAAGGGTCTGGACTTTCTTTGTGACGAAAAATATTCCGGCACCTGCTGGTGAGGTTGAGGGGCGGATAAACCCCTTATTATGATTTTCGTCAATGTAAACCTTTAGTGCCTCCTGTTATTTTTCCGACAAAGGGAATATGCGCCCAAAGGGGATCTCAGCTCCAGGAAGCAGTTCGATCGGGCAGTCATAGGAGCGGTGAGGTGGAAGGGAGTCAGACCCCCGTTTACTGAAAACATCAATGAACTCGTGGTTCAGGCACTGACTGGAATAAGTTCTGATCGGAGTCCATAAACAGCAGAGTAGTGGGTGGGTTGGAGGGTTTGGATATACAATGTTTCAGACAATAGGAGGACAGGAATCCTACTTCCCCAGATACCCAATTGATTTGGGGATTATGAGCCTGAAGACAAGGTAACCCCAGGATCACGGCGAACAATGGTGAAGATATGGCATCAAGAGTCAGCAGTTCTTTGTGTTGGGAGGAGATGGCAACAGGCAAAGGGGCGGTCTCCTGGGTTACTTGTCCCGACTTTATGTGAGAGCCATCGGCCAGGTAGACAGAAAGTCCATGCACCTTTTCTTGTAGCGGGAGGCGTTGCTGAATGGCAAAGGTGATATCGACGAAACAGCTACATGCTCCAGAGTCGACGATAGCGTTGACTGTTATTGTTCTTTCCGGAAGGAGGAATGAGAGAGGGAGAGCAAGGTGGGTTGCATTGGCAGACAGAGTTGACAGGTTGGCAGGTATGGAAGAAGGGCACTTACGCATCTTGGCGGGGCAGTTGTGCACGAAGTGGCCGGCCTCGCCACAGTAGAGGCAAAGATTGTGCTGTCTGCGACGTGTTCATTCTTCAGGGGATAAAGTTGATTGTATCACTCCTATTTGCATGGACCTGGAAGTGTCTGGAACTGGACCGGCAGGATCTGAGCAGGTTGGTGCCAGGTAGCGGGAAGAGGGAGCTGGAGCCCTTGGGGTCATCCACACGGAGCGGCCTTGCTGAGTGGACCGCTCTGACCGACGCTCACGGAGTCGTTGATCGATTTGGATGGACAGGGTGATCAGATTTTCAAGAGTACCTGGTATACCCACTCGGGCGAGCTCATCCTTGAGACTGTCAGAAAGACCCAAGAGGAATTGGTGTAGTAAGGCAGCATCATTCCATTGAGTGTCTGTGCTCCAGCGCCTTAAGTCTGTGACATAGTCCTCGGCCGCTCTGCGGCCTTGCTGGAGTGCAAACAGAGCAGCTTCCACCGTGGCGGTCCGCTGGGGATCCTCATAAAGCTGGGCCATGGCCTCAAAAAAGGCTAACAAGGAGTGGGTCTGTACGCTGTTCTGCTCGAGTAGTCGGTGGGCCCAACTCTGGGGTTCTCCTTGGAGTAGGGTGATGACAAACCCCACCTTGGTGGCTTCAAGTGAAAAAGTCTGGGTTGTAGAGTATAACTGGCATGCATTGTGGAAAGCCCAGAACTTGGTTCGGTCTCCTGCAAATCTTTCCGGAACAGGAACTCTGGGTTCAGGCGGGAGCATCACTACAGAAGGAGCGGAGGCAGACTGTACAGGTGCAGTGGAGGAAACCGAAGCCACATGACTGGGATCTGATAAGTTCTGGACCTGCTCATCCAATTTGACATGTCCTTCTTGTAGGGATTTAACGGCTTGCGTGAGAGCTGCAAGGTGTGTGCAAATCTCCTCCATGGGTGAGGTTTCTCCTGCAGACTCGGTCATGGCTGTTTGATACTGTTACGTACCTCAGAGGATGAGTCTGACTCGTAGGAGAAGACCTCTCATACAGCTCTGGTTCAGGAGCCACCGGAGTGGGAACAGTGGTCTCGGGAACACAGCGGGGTAGGAGTGCCTGTGGAGACTGTGGTGGTTGACACTGTAGCTGGTTGATGATCCTCCAGGTTTGGATGGAACTGCGGATGACAGCAGGATCAGTAGCAGGCTGAAGCAGGGAGAGATAAGCCAGGTCAACACGGTAACACACAGAGCAAGTAGCAGGCAGGTGCAGGGTCAGGCGAGCCGGGTCAGATCGGGTGGTCAGGCAGAGCAATGCGGAGGACTGGAGCAGGGTCAGATAAGCAGGCAGAGGTCTGGCAACGGAACAGCAAGTAGTACTAGCAGGGTCAAGACAGGCTGGGGTCAGGGTTGGAGATTACAGGTAAGTCAGCAGCGCCGGGTCGTCCAGGTAATCAGATAGCAGATGCGGGTAGAGATACTCAGAAGCTGCAGATCAAACAGCACTGCATAAGTGCAGCTGCTGTCCTTTTAAAGGCCCATTGGTGCCAAACAGCGTTCAGTGCGCGTGCGCACATGCGCCGGAGAGGCGCGCACGCGCGTTCGTGTGTCCAGTCATGGTAAGTCCCTGACAGTGTCCCAAGCACTTCCGGGCAATCTGCTAGCAGTACACCAACATCTGATTGTAGCAGGCAAATTTCCCTACCCCAGTTGCTAAACCGGCGAAAGAAATTTGCTCCCAGCCATCCACAAGCTCAGCGGATGAATGCTAGTTTGGCTAAATTACTAGCACTCCAACTGCTGCCTTTTCAGCTGGTAGACTCTGCCCCCTTTCGAGAATTTGTTGAATGTGCGGTACCTCAGTGGCAGGTTCCCAAACGCCAATTTTTTTCTCGGAATGCCATTCCAGCTCTCTACTGACATGTGGAAGGCAATGTCTTGGCCTCGTTGGACAGGGTGGTCAGCGGTAAGGTGCATATTACCGCTGACTCGTGGTCCAGCAGGCATGGACCATGGACGTAACCTTTCTTTCACGGCGCAATGGGTAACCCTGTTGGCAGCTGGGAAGGATGCAGGACAGGGTGCAGTATTGTTGGAGCTTGTTCCGCCACCATGCCTCCAAAATGCTGGTAGTGGCGATTCTGCCACACCTCTCTCCTCCACCCCCTCCTCTTCTTCCTCTATGGCCTCTTCCTGTGCATATTTGTCCTCGGAACAAGCGGTGCTCTGTAGGCGTTCTAGGGCCTGCGCAAGAAGATGCCCTGCGGTGCTTGAGTTGGTCTGCTTAGGGGACAGGAGCCACACTGGGGCAGAGATTCTGTCAGCTCGGCAGGGGCAGGCTCAGAGGTGGTTGACGCCACGCCAGCTTCATCCAGGAATGGTGGTTGGCGACAATGGCACCAACCTCCTCTCCACCCTCCGACAGGGACACTTGACCCATGTGCCCTGTTTGGCTCACATCCTTAATTTGGTGGTGCAGCGGTTTTTGTGCAGGTACCCAGGCTTACAGGATCTCCTGAGGCAGGCCAGGAAAGTCTGTGGGCATTTCCGTCAGTCGTATAAGGCCAGTGCTCGGCTGGCTGACCTCCAAAAGGAATGCAACCTGCCCAAGAACCGCCTCATCTGTGACATGCCCACCAGGTGGAACTCAACATTGGCAAAGCTGCAGCGGCTGCACACACAGCAGAGGGCCATCAATCAGTACCTGTGCTACAATGGCACCAGGACAGGGTCAGCGGAGCTTGGCTTTTTTTCGCCACGCCAGTGGGTAATGATCAAGGATGCATGCACTGTCCTGTCACCATTTGAGGAGACCACGAGGATGGTGAGCAGTGACAGTGCAGTCCCTCTTGTCTTCCTGTTGGCGCACACGCTGCGTGGAATAATGGACAGGGCTTTTGAGGCAGAACAGAGGGAGGAAGAGGAGGACTTCCTTACCTCTCAAGGCCCCCTTTATTCAGACAGTATTCCCGCCGCTCACACAGGAAGAGGAGGAGGAGGAGGAAGAGGAGGATTGTGTCAGCATGGAGGTGGAGCCTATCACTCAGCATCAGCAGCAGTCTTCAAGGGATCTTTTACAGTCCCCAGAAACCCATGGACTTGTACGTGGCTGGGAGGAGGTGGCTGCGGATCATGTTACCCTTAGTGACCCAGAGGACTCCGGTTCAAATGCCTCAGCAAACCTACGCTGCATGGCCTCCCTGATCCTGCAAAGCCTGCGAAAGGACCCTCAGATACGTGTGATCAAGGACAGGGATCAGTACTGGCTGGCAACCCTTCTTGATCCACGTTACAAGGGTAAGGTTGCGGAACTTATCCAGCCTTTGCAGAGGGAGCAGAGGATGAAAGATCTTCAGGAGGCCTTACAGAAAGGTTTGTGAAATGCATTTCCTGGTCCTCCTAAACAACGTGTTGCTGAGGCTTCGGTCAGTTACAGAAGGAGCGGTGGAGAAGGTGGCCGTCTGACCGATGTGTTCAGACAATTTTTTAGTCCGCAGCCCCAAGGTTTGATCGGTTCCAGCAACCATCGCCAGCGTCTGATTTACATGGTGCAGGAATACCTAGGGGAAGATCAGACTTGGAGACCTTTCCAACCGAAAAAACACTGGCTTACTGGGTCTTGAGGATGGATCACTGGCCAGAGCTTGCACAGTATGCATATGAGCTACTGGCCTGTCCTGCATCCAGCGTTCTTTCGGAACGCACATTCAGTGCTGCTGGAGGCTTTGTAACCGATCACAGAGTGCGCCTATCCACCGACTCGGTTGATCGGCTCACCTTCATAAAAATGAATCAGTCTTGGATCACCAGCTACCAAGCACCTGATGCTGATGTAACCGATTTTTTTTTATAAATGAGATTGTCAGGGAATTAGTAGACTAGACTGTGTGGACTGCACACAGGAAACCAAAAACGCATGTAAGTGAATGATAATGGTGTTTATTGAGATGTGACAAGTAAGTGAATACAACAGTGCACAACCAACCACAAGACCCACAAACAACAAATAATATATACAGCAAGGGGGAGTACCAATAACACAACGTTTAGCCAGGCCGGAGTCATACACAGAGATAAGCAGAAGGACAAGGGATTTACCAGAACGTAATGTAAGCCAGGCCAAGGTCATACACGGGCAATCAGCAGATGAGGACGGGAAACCAACAGGACAGGGAGAGGATGGATAGATAGGCTGCAGGGCAGGGATCCAAAGTAACAGGTATGCAGGAGGGACAAGATTGGGGTAAGCTTAAGAACAGGGTCAGGATGCAGGTTCAGAATCGGGTCACAGACAAGCGAGGTCAGAGCACAAGGAGAGAGATACCAAGGCAAGCATGTGAGGGCTTGCCGGGTATTTATGAGACTGCAGTAATTGTCCTCATGTAACACCTGAGCACAGGGGGTGCTGCCTGCCCCATACTGCCGGAATAAACCTGCTGGTGGACACCGGTACCGAGGCCCATGAATCAGACAGTGCCACCAGCAGGTGAGAACCTTTATCACAGATCCTGGCTGCAAGAAGACACCCGCTGGTGGACACTGGTACTGCGATCCACAGGACCAACAGCGCCACCAACAGGTGAACCCTTTCCTGACAGAGATCCCTTCAAGACTGCCTATGCTGGTGCTGAGTGACTATCCTGTTATGCTGAGTGACTATCCTATTCCTCCTCAATGTTCATGTTGATAGCTTCTAAGAATATTTTTGGTTCTGAGCACCAGCACCAGTGCCTAAAGCCCAATTTTTCTGCCCCTGTTTAACAGGGGCGTGTAATTACAATTTTTGCTGTAATATTTTGCAGCAGGGCTCGTTCCTGCGCTCAACTAGAGTATCTGTGAGGGGTTGCAGTGTTGTTGCACCAGCACCAGTGCCTAAAGCCCAATTTTTCTGCCCCTGTTTAACATGGGCATGTTATTACAATTTTTGATCTAATATTTCACAGCAGGGCTCGTTCCTGCGCCCACCAAGAGTAACTGTGAGGGCTTAGTGTTGTAGCACCAACACCACCGACACCACCACCAAAGGCCCAATTTTTCTGCCCCTATTCAACAGGGGCATGTAATTACAATTCTTGATATAAGAGTTCACAGCAGGGCCTGTTCCAGCACCCACCAAGAGTAACTGTGAGTTTTCTGGTACCACCAACACCTAAGGCACAATTTTCTGCAGAGTATATAGGGCAGGCCGTATAGTATATATATATATAGGCGGTCCCCTACTTTCAAACATCCGACTTACAAATGACTCCTACTTACAAAGGGAGAGAGACAACAGGAAGTGAGAGGAAATCTACACCTGGGAAGGGAAATTCTCTCCTGTAAGAGTTAATATGGGAAAATGGAAAATGGGGAAAGAATTCTGGACAATTCTTTCCCCATACACTGTGCAATCTGAGAAATTAGTTGATGTAAATGTCATCCAATCAGATTGGACAGTGTATGGGGAAAGAATTGTCCAGAATGCACAATACACAGACATGTGTTGAGAAGTTGAGAAGATGTTTTCATGGAAGTTTTGGCTCCACCAATGATTATAGACTATCACCATAAAATGCACAATTACAAGTCCAGTAAACATCTGCACAGTTGTTGATAGGAGGAAGATCTCTAGAATGATTATTGAGTTGTTTCAAAAAGAAATGAATGAAAGGAATAAAAGTGGAAGCAATATTCTCCATGTGATAAGGAAAAGCTCATTAACATGATCAGCATTACAATGAGCAAGTGCCCAATGTCTGTTTCATATTTAAGAATGTGTATGCGCTCGTACGCGCAACGATTCCGCGAATCCGACACAAGTCGACAGCATGCGCCATGTCGCAATAATTATTCTGCCCGCGCAAATGCGCCAACATTTTCTTAAATCAGCCCCTATATGTTGTGTATTTTTCTTACTATAGCGCTAATCTTAATTTGTGCATTTCATAAATAGTTATATAAAACACATTACCCATTAACTTCCCACATGCATTGGAGATACATTTTATTCTCAATTAAACAAAATTATATTGTGTGGCATGTTTTAAAAGGAAAAGATTTAAAGGGTAGGTGTGCTTTTGAAAAAAAAAATCTCCCTCCTCAGCCTTCTTTTCCAAATTCACCAGTAGAATTATAGACCTCAGATGTGGCCATCCCCATGTTCTCAATGCCATGGCTTTCCTAGCACTGCTAGTTGCCTGCAGTGTTCTAATAGTGCTTTAATATCTGGATCATGTGTCAGGCTCAGCCATAGACAGTGATGGCCATTTTTGCCTCTAACACAAGGCACATGTGTGAACATGAACATATGAACATATGGGATGTCTGAGGTCTACAGTTCTAAAACACCCCAAGGAAATAGTTATAGTCTCATCAAAAATGCAACTTCCACTTCAAAAACCCAAATATTCCTCCAGAGAATCCAGGTACTCTCTTTAAGGTATTTGTTGCATTTTAAGTATGTGTATCAATGTGTATCATGATAGCTGGATTTTCCGTAACCCCACCCAACAATCTGATCTTCAATGTGTCTTAACCGAGCACCCAGTAAAGAACAAACTGATGAGTATTGTCTTTGTGACAGATTACTCTTTTTGCTCTTATAATATTCAAGTGCCCTACCACCAGTACAGAGGCTTAACTAGAACCCTCTGGCCCTGTTGCAAGAAACCATGAGACCCACTGACCCCCCTTCCATCCAGATGATCACATGTAAACAGACTTACTGGTTATCGGCAGCCCTTTCCTCCCACGCTGTGTCTGTGTGAGATAATGAGAGCCGTTAACTGGCAACAATGTCAGTAAATTGTTTACACTGATAATTAGTGCCCTGATCATCAGTGCAGACTATCAGTGCCAAATATCAGTGCTCATCAATGCCGCCTATTAGTGCCCATCAATGCTGCCTATCAGTGCTGCCTATCAGTGCTCATCCATAACACATATCAGTACCCATCAATTCTGCCTATCAGTGCCACCTATCATCGCTCATCAATGCTGGCTATCAGTGCCCATCAGTGCTCATCAATGCCACCTATCAGTGCCCATTGGTGCCACCTATCAATGCTCATCTATAATGTCTATCAGTGCCACCTATCAGTGCTGCTTATCAGTGCTCAATGTCCATCAATGCTGCCTATCAGTACATCCTATCAGTGCTCATCAATGCTGCCTATCAGTGCTCATCAATGCCGCCTATCAGTGCCCATTAGTGCCACCTATCAGTGCTCATTGATGCCACCTATCATTGCTTATCAATGCAGCCTACCAGTGCAGCTTATCAGTGCTGCCTATCAGTGCCGCCTATCAGTCCTCATCAATGCCGCCATCAGTGCTTAATGGCCATCAGTGCCACCTGTCAGTGCTCATCAGTGCCGCCTATCAGTGCCCATCAATGCTGCCTATCAGGGCCCATTAGTGCCACCTATCGGTGCTCATCAATCCCACCTATCAGTGCCACACATCAGTGCTCATCAATCCCCCCTAACAGTGCCCATTCGTGCCTCTTATCAGTGCAGCCTATTATTATTATTATACAGGATTTATATAGCGCCGACAGTTTACGCAGCGCTTTACAACTTGAGGGTAGACAGTACAAATACAATACATTTTAATACAGTGTGAATCCGAGGGCCCTGCTCCTTAGGGCTCTTTCACACGGGGCGGATCCGTGCAGATCCGCCCCGTGAAGCTCCGCTTGCTCAGCGGGGATCGCTCCGTTGATCCCCGCTGAGCCGACGGATGACTGGGCGGTCCCCGCACACTGTGCAGGGACCGCCCTGTCAGAGCGCCGCTCTCCCCTATGGGGAATCGGATGATGACGGACCGTAGAGTCCGTTGTCATCCGATCCGCTCCGCCGACGGAAGGAAAAATAGGGTTTTCCTCCGTCACACTTTGGCGGAGCGGAGCGGAGCGGATGTCAGCGGACATGTCTCCGCTGACATCCGTGGCTCCATAGGGGTACATGGAGGATCCGTTTTAGGTCCGCCTAAAAAACTGACAGGCGGACCTGAACGGACCTCCGTGTGAAAGGGCCCTTAGAGCTTACAACCAAAGAGGGAGGGTCAAGAGATACAAGAGGTAATGTGGGGCATGTGCTGCTGGAGAAAATAAATGTACAGTTGTTAGGTGGGGGCCAGATAGACTTTTCTGAAGAGATGAGTTTTCAGGGATCGTCTGAAAGTGGACAAAGTAGGAGATAGTCGGGCAGATTGGGGTAGAGCATTCCAGAGGATGGGAGAGGCTTGGGAAGAAGTCCTGGAGGTGAGCATGGGATGAGGTGACAAGGGTGCTAGAGAGCAGGAGGTCTTAGGAGGAGTGAAGAGGACGATTTGGTTGGTATTTTGAGATTATTAGTGCTCATGAATGTCACCTGCCTCCTCAGCACGGCTCTGAGCTGAGAGCATCTCTCTCATACAGCTCAGAGCCAGCATTGATAGTTCTCCCCCTCCCTCCTTCCTCTCTTCCACGGGATGGGATAGGAGATAGCCGATCAGCTCCTCTCCTCTCTTCCTGTGTTTACTGCGGGAAGTGTGAGCTTGTTAGCTTCACACTTGGCTTCCCGTGGTACACACAGGAGGAGAGAAGAGGGGGGAGAAGGAGCAGATCCACTGTCTCTTCTCCCATCCCGTGCAAGAGAGGAAGAAGAGGGGAGGGAGAACTATCAATGTGGGCTCTGAGCTGTATGAGAGAGACGTTTTTTAGCTCAGAGCCGAGCGACTAGCAACCCCGCTGGGGCCCCTGACAGTGGCAGAATGCCAGGGACCGGTCGCAAGTGCGACTGTTTCGACCCTGGAAGTTTCGCCACTGCACCAGTAGCTGCCTCGTTGCCTAAACATCTGTTTCCATCCTTACTGTATTAGTCATTCCTCCTGGATGCTAGAGGAGGTATTTTACTCTAGCAATGCTACTCCTGAACTGCTATTCCCAATATCATTCAACCGGGCATATTTATTGGAATGTAAACACAGTACTAGCTTCCCTGCAGTGCTACCCCTGAAGAAGCCGCTGGAAATTGCCCAGATTCTTTTTCCTAGTAGTTTCCCCGCAGCCAGGCATGCATTCACAATCACTCTTCGGCTCAATAACAAGTCTAGGGTTGTTTTTTTTTTTTATGTTTTTATTTTTGGAGTAACTGGGATAGGGTTGAGGGAATAGATTGGGATGCTCCAAAAACAGAACTATGTACATGTTGAGGACAATAAACTTCCTTCTGTAGAGTTGATGCAGAGAAGTCTTTCACAAGCAAACTCTAGACTTGGACACAAGGGGAGAGGCGCCTCTAGGTGGAGATATAGGACAGATACGTTTTATAACGATTTTATATACAGGCAACTCACATTTGTGAAGTCATCAGTAAGCATGTGTTAAAAATCCCAACATAGGGGTAGTCATCAGTTTCGCCAGTCCGTTCCTGCTTGCTGGGGCGCTCTGTGCTTGATGCAAACATTGTTAGGTTGTAGAAAGCCGGCCGTAGTGGAGATTTGCCTAGATTGGACCCCTTATCACCCTCCCCTTTGGTCCTTGGACTTTTTTTAATACATCATAAGACTATGGACTTTTTTTATATTGTTATATTACTTTATATTATTTTAATTGTGCATAAATCTATATGCTTTTAATTTATATCCTCTAATACTGTGGGATACCTATTGCTCCAGTTCCCTGTGCCTTTACTTGTATACTAAACTGTAAACTTGGCTTTGTAGCAAAAGCAGTTAAAAGAGTAAAAGCTCCTTCTTTAGAGCAACAAGATTAGAGTCCCTTCACAAAGAACTAGATAGTCGGCACACTTCAGGACACCAGCTGACACCCCCTTTAAATAAACACACAGCTGACTCTCTAGCACCAGAGGGGTGGCAGCAGCCCAAAAGTCTCTAAGATCTCTCACAGCAGTCTGTACTCACAAATGTCCAAGGAAAGTTGGTTGCCTCCTTCCAACATCCATGCGACACCTTTCTCCTTTGATACCAGACTAGATCTTCAGATGACAGCCCCTCAGTCAGCTCTCTGTAGCTTCAGCATCCAGACTTTCAGGTCACCCACCCGAGGCCTCATGAACAGCATACACATGGCAGCAAGCCCTCCAGATTGTGTTCCTCTCCTGAAGGAAAAGATTTAGCAGCTATGTGCCTCAAAGTATTTATACAGACATCCAGCAGGCTTCAGGACCACCCTTCCTGGGACTGGTCAGGGCTGTATAATTATGTATAATGCTATTAGCATTTTTCCACACTTATGTTCCAGAGGATTCTGTTGTTCTCTGGAAAACAAAGGAAACAATCAAACCACCAGCAGCTGAGAGCCGGTTCACACTGGGGCAATACGACTTCCAGTGCGACTTTACAAGGCAACTTCGAGGCAACTTTGAGTTGAGTTTTTGTATCTGCTCTCAAACCAATTTTCAGCCCCCCCCTTTCATCTTGAACCCCTTTTTTCTCTTTACTTTGTCACCCCTCTTGCCTTCGCCCCAAGTTTACTCCCACTCCATTCCCTCCCAACGTCACCTCCCTTTCACACTGCTGCTCTTTGCCAACACCCCATCTCCACAAGTCACCCCCCACTTGCCTATAACCCCCACTCCCTCAGACCCCCCCATCCCCCACATTCATTATCCAATGCCTTCCCTAGCTTTGCTCTTTTTTTTTTCCACCTCAGACTCAACCATAGCAAGAGACTTGGTCATATTTTATATTCGCTCATGTCGTCTCTACTTCAGTTTTGCATCATTTGTGGTTTTCCTTATTCCTTTTTTTTTTTTTTTTTAAAGTAAATTTCATTACTAATTGTTCATGTGAACACACTATTACAACCTTTTACACATGTTTGTTAGTGCACACCACCCCTTACCATTCCCCACCCCTTTCCCCGACCTCTCTTTTTCGGTCACGCGGTTTTCGACGGGGAGGACGACAGTGGTCGGGCTCTCTTTTGTCTTCCGGAACGCTGGGGGAGCCACACGAGGGCCGCTTACACAGCGGCCCTCACGCCAAGTATCCGGGATGCGGGGGAATGCCTGGTGCCTGCGCTCTGTTCAGCCCACTTGCCACGCCTACAGACACATATAAAGACTGGATGCCTGTAAATCATTTGTTGATTCCAGGCAGTCCAGGATGGACGGCACTTGCTTCTCCTCCTTGGAAACCAGAAGCCCATACCTTTCCTGCACACCTGCAGTCAGGTCTGAACACGCAACAACAAGCTTTGCTAGCTTCTTTCACAAGCCCATACTAACTGCAATACTGCACCAGGTAATTACTTTTTTCACATGCACCACTTATTTGATTTTCAATATGTTTCTCATTTTTTGTACTCACTACACTTTATCACTTGCAGCATCCAGCTATCCACCTCACACATAATTATTTATGCCATTATTAATCATTATTTATTTATATTTAATCACATTTACACATTTGCACTTTTTATCCAAATGAATTAGTCCCTTTATACACACACTGCATTCCTGCTTGGACACCACCAAGCAAGATGTTACTTTTACCCAACAATCCCCTATCACATAATTTTGGACCACACATCTTTACCTTTCATTAAGCCTTAATAGGTCAGTCTAAGTATTCACATTTTTCATTCGTTAGATACTCCAATGGGACACGGTCCTTATTGTTTTTACCCATATCTACTCATAAATTATATCATCGCTGCCAGTCCTTTTTCTTTCTATGTGCCATACACAATTATCATTAGACTATATTGTTATTCTAGTAACAACATGCTAGAATTTAACAATTTTAATATGATTCTTTATACTCTTTTTTACATATGGCTAACCATTGGGTGCTCCTTGCAGGCATCGGCTCCCCCGTCTCCTTGGAGGGTGTTTACAGTGTGGCTCCTTGTGGGCCCTTTAGGCTGGGTTCCCCCATCCCCCTTTTTGGGTTTCGAGCAGCGCCCGTGAGGCTTCCCTATGGATTCTCCAATCACCCCTATTAACCTTGAATACTCTTTCCACAATTTTACGATAAATAATACAATTTTGTTCACCCATGTGTTTATATATGCTATGTTCAACTAATCCCTAATATATGTAATATGTATTTTCTAGAAGTCATGTATCCCCCTGAAGAGACCGTACACAGGTCAAAACGCGTCGGGGCACGCACATCTTATAGCTTTTAGGCATGTATAATTGTTTTTTAATACATTTATTTGTGGAACTGTACTGTACTATGAGACCTGTAACATGTTGGATTATTTATATTGCTTTTCAAATCTATGTTTAATAAATGGTGTCCATCATCACTCCATAACAAATGTTTACTCTTCTATTTTTGCTGTCCAAAGCCCCATGGGGAACCTTTCCTTTATCAAGTACCATCTGGTGAGACATTTATAATTTAATTCCATTATATTAGAATTGACTGAGGTTGAATGTGCCCTTTTTATTACTTGTTTAATCTCCAAGTCATTTACCCGTATCCCCAGTTCCTCCTCCCATTTTTTGATGAATCGCGGTATGCCCTGCTTTTTTACTTCATTTAATATCTTATAGATTTTCTAAATTACGCCCTTCCTGCCCTTATCCTCACATAGTTTCTCAAAGGGCCACAGATTTTCTACTGTTCTATTCGGCTGTGGTAATTTTTTCAAAGAAATGTTTTAACTGGGCATATCGCCACTCGTCAATCCGCATGAGTCCACTCCTATTTTTTAATTCCTGGTATGTGAGAAGTTTATTTTGCTCCATTACATCTTTTAATTGGGCATTATCTTTTATAATCCATTTTCCGAACATTTTCTCTCGTCCTGGTAAAAAGTATTTTGTGTCAGTTAACGGTATTAGAGGTGAATTAAAATCCCAATTTTCTTTTTTATGAATCTTATCTAAAATTATTAAAGCGTTCCTAGTGATGCAGTGTGTGTCTATACCCAATTCGCGGTGTTGTGCCGGGATCCAGATTACCCTCCCCAGTGAAGTTTTACTACTTATAGATTCCATATTTACCCATCTCTTTTCAGTGTTATTTTTAGCCCATTCAATTATACATGATAATACGATCGCATTGTAATAATTTTTCAAATCAGGTGCCCCCAAACCCCCCTGTGCCTTTTGCAATGTCAATAAAGTTAATTTATTTTGTGTTTGTTTACCTCGCCAGATAAATGTTGAAAATAGTGTTTGTAGTTTTTTAAAGTATACCTGTGGTAGTGGGATTGGGAGCATTTGTATTTTATATACTATCTTAGGTAGAATCACCATTTTAAAAGATGTTTATTCGGCTGCTCCATGAAATTTGCCCCAATGTAATTATATTCAATTCTGATTTAATGTCATTTAATAATGGAATGAAGTTGGCTTTATATAATGTCTCGGTAGTGGTTGTTAATTTAATTCCGAGATAATTTAATTCTTTTCTCCAACTATATGGGAACTCTGCTTTATATATGGTCCTTTCTGATTTGGGAATATTAAAACTCAATATTTCAGATTTTGCTGAATTTATTTTAAAGTTAGACAATTTTCCATATTCACTGAAAGATTTCATTAAATTGGGTAGAGTTATTTTCGGGTTAGTTATAAAGCATAAGATATCATCCGCGTAAGCAGCAAGTTTGTGATCCTCTTCACCGACTTCAATCCCCCTTATATCTACGTTCCGCCTTATCCCCCCTAGCAGAGGTTCTAATGCCAATACGAACAATAGCGGTGACAAAGGGCACCCTTGTCGGGTACCGTTTTTCATCTCGAATGGCATTGAGGATGTCCCATTTATTTTAATTCTCGCTGTTGGTCTAATGTAAAGAGATCCTATCCACTTGATCATTCTTGATCCTACACCCACCGCCTCAAGTGTACTCTGCATGAAGCCCCAGTCTACCCTGTCGAATGCTTTCTCTGCATCTATTGACAGGAGTAGTCCTGGGGGCTTTCTTTAATTTTCTGTATGGCTAGGAGAGTTCTGATTCCGTTATCCCTCCCCTCCCTTCTTGGGATAAATCCAACCTGATCAACATGGACCACGTCTTTCATTATTGTTTTCATCCTATTAGCGATAATTTTTGATTTTTTTTTCGTATCGATATTCACCAGTGAAATCGGTCTATAGCTAGAGCAGAGTGTGACGTCTTTGCCGTCTTTTGGGATTATTGTTATAATGGCTTCTAATGCCTCTTTACACATCTCCCATTTCGAGCCAATCTCATTCATGTAAGAGCATAGTTTCGGCGTTAGGGTGTCTATAAATTTTTTGGTCCGGGACTCTTCCCATTTGGCAGATCGTTTATAATTTTTTTTATTTCCTCCTCTGTAATTGGGTCCTCTAAATGGCTAATTTTTTCCTCTGGGATTATATCCAATTCAATCTCCTTCAAGAAGGCTTTAATTTTCTCACTTTTTTGTTTTACCTCTTCCTGTGTATCGTTTGTATTAATTGAATATAATTTATTATAAAAATCATGGGAAATTTAAACTATTTCTGATGTCTTGTATCTTAGTTCTCCAGTATTTGTTTGTATTTTCTCTATATAATTAAGAGATTTTTTCTTTTTTAGAATTTTCGCTAAATGCTTCCCAGATTTATTTCCCCATTGATATCTCGCTTTCCTAATTTGATTATAAACAATGCAAGATTCTAATTCAATTACCTCTCTCAACTCCTCTCTTTTAGTGCACAGATATAGAAATAGTTATTTTCTTCCAGTTATCTTATGTTGCTCTTCTAATTCGTATATTTCTTTTGTTAATATAATTTTTTCCTCCTTTGTTCTTCTATTTTTTTCCACCCCCTCCCTGATTAATATACCCCTATTGTATGCCTTGTGGGTTTCCCAGACCGTTGCCTCTGACACGCCTCCTGTACTATTCTCCCTGAAGAACCGTTCTATTTCTAACCTTATTCTCTGCACTGTTCTTTTATCCTGTAAAAGTTCTTCATTCAACCTCCAGCTATTTAACTTATTTTGTACCTCTCCTATATTCATTTGGAGTGATATTGGTGCATGGTCTGAAAATGTTGCTATTCCAATATTTGTACCTTCCACCATCTAAAATAACTGATGCTCAACTAGAAAAAAAATTGATTCTTGAGTACGTCCCCTGCACTGGGGAGTGGAATGTATAATCCCGTTGGTTTATATGTTGTGTTCTCCAGACATCTACTAGCTGATGTTGATGCATTTTCTTTTTTAGCTTATTCCTCAGGGCCATTCCAGTTCCCCTTGCATGTGACGTACTATCCATCCTTGGATCCAGACCAATATTAAAATCTCCTACCATAATAGCCTTCACTTTCTTAAATTCCATGTACTCATCCATAACCTTTATTAAATATTGGGTAGACTTTGTTTGGTCCGTAAACATTTGCCAGAGAGACCTCAGCTCCATAAAATTTCCCCTTTAAGAACAGGTAACGCCCCTCTGGGTCCACTTTCCTCTCCTCTAGTATGAACCGGGTTCCTCTGGCAAACCCTATAGCTACTCCTTTAGCTCGACTTATTGGTGAGTCCCCGTAGTACCAAAGAGGATAGTCCTTAGAGATAATACAACTATTTGTACCCACATAAAAATGGGTCTCCTGTAGGAGCACCACATCAGCCTTCATTGAGAGCATTTCTCGCATTATGTTTGCACATTTAATGGGGGCCTTTAGTCCGCGCACATTGTATGAAATTAAATTAATGTTAGACATTGTAATTTATTAAATTTCTTACTTCGAGAGAAGGATTTTTTCCTTTCATAAATTTTCAGAGAGGCCCCCCTACCCAATCCCCCCACCCATCCCCCACCCTCCCTTCTCCCTCCCCACCCCCCCCCCCTCTTGGGGATAAACTGGCTTCTCTGAAGCCCCATGAATCGAGGCAAATACTCCTCCTCCCTGCCCCCAGATTCATCCCCTAGAAGGTTGGGCTCTAATACGGGCCGTTTAGACAGGCTGATGCTCTCCCCTGTTGGGGGTCACCCGCTACCCCCCGCCCTCCCTCCCCCCCTTTTTTTTTACCCCAGCCCACGTCCGAGATGCCCCGATCCCATTTTATTTTCAGCAGATCTGATTTCCCTGCTACGCCTTTTTTTTAAATACATTTTTCCTTCTTTCTTTTCTTCCTTTTTCCGTTTCCTATCCTTCTATATAAATCCTTTTCTCTTGATTTTCTTTTCCTTTCTCCCCTTTTTTTTCTCTCTTCCTTTCCTTTTGCTTGCCCTCATTTCTTTTTTTGTTCCTGCTTGTTTCCTGTTCCATGCTGGGTGTGCGGGTATTTGTTCTTCAGGGCACTCTATGGGTTCTTGTTCTTCCCACCAGCCCGGGATGTCTACTAATGGGATGTTCAATCTGTTACAAAAATTCGGGGTTTCTTCTGGAAATCAAAGCGTTGCTGATCTACCATCTTTCCGTCCAGTTCGGCATGCTGGGAATCCCCACGTGTATTGAATGTTCTGTGTTTTAAGTTGTTCCAATAGTGGTTTAAGAATTCTTCTCCTGGATAAAGTTTCAGTAGCCAAATCTGGGAATACCTGTAAGGTTGCGTCTCCATATTTGACTGGTTGATTAATTCTCATATAGGCCCTAATTTGTTCATTTTCTTGAAAATTATGGAATCTTGCTATCATATCTCTTGGAAGATCTCCGGAAATTCAAGTAGGTTTTCTAATCCTATGTATTCGTTCGAATTAGATTTTTTTTTCCACCTCAGTTATTCCCAGCATATGGCCGAATGTTTTGTCCATGAGCTCTTGTAAATCCTCATTTTCTCCTTGCGACTCCGGTGTGCCCCTAATCCTAATATTTTTTCTCCTATTCCTGTTTTCCTGGTCTTCAATTTTATACAACATATGTCTTTGTTCCCGGTACATCCCTTCCATCTGTTCCTTTAGTTCTTTTATTTGAGCTCCGTAATTGTCCAGTCTATCTTCTGTTTCCTCTACCCTCTTGAGCATATATTTTATATCTTGGCGTAAAGTCGCTATTTCTCCCTTTATTGATGTTTCCAGTCTTGTCTCCATCCTTGCCAGCATTTCCACCATATCACCTTTTGTCAGTGCTTGCCTTTTTTGTTGCCTAGTTTCCATACCTTCTTCCTCATCCTCTTCTATCTCCTTATTGATGGATGGAGGGGGGTCTATTCCCTCTTGTTGTTTCCTAAGGGCCGATTTCTTTATGCCCTCCGCAGTTTTGCTTTTAGTTCCCATTTTTGTTCCCGGGCTGTCTTTTCCCCCCTCATATACCATATATTTTTTAATTGTTCCTGGGCTAGCGTCATTTTTGGGAGGTTTGTAGCTGCACCTCTCCCCGAGTGAGCACGCATTTTCCTGCACTTTATTTTCTTTACTTCTCTGTTATTCTTTGCTTTGATCTCTTGTTTAGCATGTAGCAGTGGCAGAAACTATGGGACAATTTTACTCCCTTAACCCTCATCCCCTTCTCTCTGCCTAAATCCCTACTTAGTTGGAGGGATTTGAAGAAAATTTATACAGGATTATACAGGATTAATCTTGATTAGTAACCTACTTCTTACAGGTTCTGTACTATGCTTGGTTGGGGAGATTTGAAGGCAATTTATACAGTATGGATTTGAGTTAGTAGTCCGGTTAGCTCTCAATAAAGACGACTATTTACTTATCCGTGTATCCGTATGTTCTAATTTTTACCTTGAATCAGGTTCTGTGCCACCTATATATTATGCTCCCGGGATACTCGCCTTGTCTCGTCTGATTGTATGTTTTGTGTACCTTACTGGTCCAAATTGGGATGCCGGGTAGCGATCCCCCGTCCAGGAACCCTGTCTTTATTCACTCTTCACTCTCAGATACTCTCAGGTCAGAGTATCAGAGAAACTTTAAGTACCCCAGTATGCTGTTTAATCAAGGGACTAGAGGGGGGTTTTGCGAGGTAAGGCTTAGTTAGTAGTCCAGTCTATAGCCCAATCTGTAGCTTATTAGGAAACTTTTATTAGCTTTTATTAGAGTACTTATTAGGCAGCTCTAATTACGTTATCCGTAAGCAAGTTCTGTGAGAGCCTGTACTAAAATCTGTGCAATACCTCAATGGAATATAAACTTTATCGTGTTCATCTTGATCAAAGTCAGAATTTAGGATCTACTGTCCAGAGAGCACAATATCTCACCTTCACAGCTCACTGTCCATAGTTTATAGGTTGTATCGGGTGGTATACCAAGAATTCAACGATATTCAAATAGTGTTCAAGTATTGTTCCACATTTATAAGTCTATTACACCCCAGAATAGAGAAAGCAAAACTCACAAAACTCACATATGGTTGGAGTCTGGTTGGTGTCCCCATGTATCCATGTCTCCCGGTAGGGGTAGATGATAGCTGAGGATAGCCGCTGAGTTGGAGGTAAGGTAGAATGGGAACCATACGGACCGGGTCTGCCTGAGCTGGAACCGCCGAAACTGCCACGTCTGGGACCGGGGAAGGGTAGGACAGTTGCACCGCTATCATGCGTTACAGGTTTCCCTGTAGTCCTGTTATCCTAATGTCCTCCCCTCCACTCGGTTTCCCACCCTGCTTCTCAGTCTTGACTGGACATCAGGCTCCCTGTCGGCTCCCCTCTCCCCCACTCCCTCCCTGCTTACCTCTCTCTCACTTCGCTGACCTCGGCAGAAGCTCCGACCCCACGAGGACGGACTGAGGACACGGACGAGGACAGGGTCTGACTGAATCAATCCGGAGCCTCCCACATGCGGCACCAAACCGCAACACTCCAGATCCCGGATCCCTACACCTGACCAACCCGCACAGGAAACAATCACTGCAGGAAGTGCCGAAGAGAAACCGGGTAGGCTGTGCGGCTATGCCGGATGCGGTTGCGCTGACTCAGCTGACTCCGAGTTTTTGAGATTGATCACAAATTAATCCAGCATGCAGGATCCAGCGGCATACAGCATGCCCAGGCTTGGTGAGACTGGCTGGGGCATTCAGGAGGTCATAAAGTCGGCCTGTCTTAGACCGTCATTACGGGAGGGAGCTTGTGGGTTACACGGGCTCAGCAGCACTCACACCTGCTGCATGTACACATCAGGCCCCTCCCTTCCCCTGTTCCAACATGCTTTACTTCATCCTGCTCCCCTTTGCCTTTAGGTTCAAGGGTGAAGCATGAAAGGGTGCTTGGAAATAGGGGGACAAGCTGAAATTGGGCTTTCAGGGTAAGAGGAAGACTAGGGAGTCCAGGGGTGGTGTGTGATGGAAGGAGACAGGGTGCTTGGAAAAAGGGGGGGCATGCTGAAATGGGGGTGTGGAGAGGGGGTTTCAAGGTAAGTGGTACACTTGGAGGTCCAGGAGGGGGGATGCGATGGGGGGTGCTTGAAAATTGGGGGCAAGCTGAGATTGGGGTGCAGAATGGAGGAACAGGTTGCTGGGAAATAGGGGGATGAGGATAAGCTAAAATGGGTGTGTAGAGAGGGGGTTTCAGGGTAAGGGGGAGACGTCTGGGGGTGCTTGGAAGTAAAAGGTGCAACTTACTGTCCACCTCACCTACATTTTTGTTCTGATCCCCTTTATTTTCCCCAGCCCCTCTTTTCTCCTTTCATCTGCTCTTAAACCAATTTTCAGCCCCCCCTCTTTTCATCCTGAACCCCTTTTTTTTATTTACCTTGTCACCCCACTTGCCTTCGCCCCAAGTTTACTCCCACTCCATTCCCTCCCAAATTCACCTCCCTTTCACACTGCTGCTCTTTGCCAACACACCATCTCCACAAGTCACTCCCACTTGCCTACAGCCCCACTCCCTCAGACCCCCTCCTCCACATTCATTCTCCCATGGCTCCCCTAGATTTGCTCCTACTTCATCTTTCTCCTCTTTGCCTTTAGGTCCAAGGGTGAAGCATGAAAGGGTGCTTGGAAATAGGGGACAAGCTGAAATGGGGCTTTCAGGGTAAGAGGAAGACTTGGGAGTCCAGGGGTGGTGTGTGATGGAAGGAGACAGGGTGCTTGGAAAAAGGGGGGCCATGCTGAAATGGGGTTGTAGAGAGGGGGTTTCAAGGTAAGTGAAACACTGGGGGGTGCTTGGAAATAGGGGGGCAAGCTGAGATTGGGGTGCAGAATGGAGGAACAGGTTGCTGGGAAATAGGGGGATGAGGATGAGAGCTAAAATGGATGTGTAGAGAGGGGGTTTCAGGGTAATGGGAAGATGTCTGGGGGTGATGCATGATGGGGGTGCTTGGAAGTAAAAGGTGCAGCTTACTGTCCACCTCGCTACCCTTTATTTCCCCCAGCCCCTCTTTTATCCTTTCACCTGCTCTTTAACCAATTTTCAGCCACCCCCTCTTTTCATCCTGCACCCCTTTTTTTACTTTCCCTTGTCACCCCACTTGCCTTTGCCCCAAGTTTACTCCCACTCTATTCCCTCCCAACTTCACCTCCCTTTCACACTGCTGCTCTTTCCAACACCCCATCTCCATAAGTCACCCCCACTTGCCTACAGCCCCACTCCCTCAGACCCCCTCTCCACATTCATTCTCCAATATACAATGGGGGTGTGGAGAAGGGGTTTCAAGGTAAGAGGAACACTTGGGGGCCCAGGGGTGCGGTGTGATGGGGGAGAGACAGGGTGCTTAGAAATAGGGGGACAAGCTGAGATTGTAGTGTAGAATGTGGGAACAGGTTGCTTGGAAATAGTGGGGTGGGGGAAAGCTAAGATGGGGGTGTGGAGAGTGGGTTTCAGGGCAAGAGATAGTCTTGGGGGTTAGGGGGTATAACATGAATGGGGTGTTTAGAAATAAAAGATGCATCAGCCTCTTTTTTTTCAGCCCCTCTTTAATCCTAGCCCCATCTGCTTTCAACCCAATTTGCACCCCCTGCCTTTTCATCCGTACCCCTTTGCTAACACCCCCACCAACTTTACTCTCACTCCATTCCCTTTTATTTTCACCCTGTTTCTTTTGGCCAACACCCCCCACTTGTCTTGAGTCCCACTCCCCCTGACCAAAGCTACCCACATTCATTCACCAATTCACCCTGCTTCCCTTTGCCAATTTACTCCCAGGCTTTGTACCCCTCTTTTGCTGCACCAACCATATACTCGTTAATATCTGTCTCTGCCAACACTGCACTTTTCTAAGTCTCCCACTAGATGTGGCTTTGCCAACACCACCATGTGCTTAACCCCCTTTTACTTGCCCATGAAATTACCTTTTCTCTGTTGGCTTTGTTGGCCTGCCCCCTGCAGCCCCGTGATGGCCTTCCCAATGGAGCCAGCCAACCCCTGGTTCCCATGCAGGAGCCTCCTGAGTGAGCATGGTAGAGTAGGGAATTGAACCTACAACCTTGTGTTTCTGCACCAGCCGCTCAGCCTATGGTGGTGCAGTGGGTAAAGTGCCACATGTGCAGTCCTGAGACAGAGTGCTTGGAAATAGGGGGACAAGCTGAGATTCCCCTGTTTTGACAGTGAGTCAAATCTTCTCCCCTTACTCGCTGTTACACTCTAAAAAGAATGCAGCTGTGCGGAACTCCAGCCACATCATTCATTTACAGTGTTCTGTGAAAAGGAAAATAACAAGTAACGATGGGCTTTGCCGTTGTTGACTTGTCATTCTCAATGAACTTATCAGGGGGCTGTTGATCACTCTAGGTAGTTCGGAGGTACAGATAGACAGTCTGCAGGACCATGGCATTACACCCACGATCTGCTGTTAGTGTGTGCATTGCTTTACAGGTTCCTAGCAAAAAAGTAATAAATGCATATTTCTGTAGTTGCATAAAAATGTGCAATTATTATTTATGTTTGTAAAGGTGAACTTATCCTTTACAAATCTGTGTAGCTCTAGTGTGTTGATGGAAAAAATGTGACAATAAGTGTTTGTGTCAAATATGCATAGAATACGTTTAAATGTATGTGGTTTAAAATACGTTTTTTTTTCTTGGTGTTTGCTCTCCCATATATGATTAGGATTTATAGCAGCTTTGCTGCATAGTCAATTATCAAACTGCACCATGGCCACAGTCAAACATTGCTCCCACATAGTTTTGTAATACAATGCAAACATGCACTTTTTTTTTTTCAGAGCAAACTACAAGTGTATATGCCACAAGCAGCTACCTTTGTCACAGACCAGAGAACACACAAGCAAATCAGGTAAAAAAAAAAGTGGCTCCCCTATTTTAAGCTAGCATATTGCATATATCTGCACATGTGAATTTGTTTACAATATTTTTTTAAGTGCTTGATAATATTTTGTTACTTTTAGGATGAAATTGCTTTACACAGCGTTGTGCTGCTCTACAATTTTTTCTTTGGCTTCTGGTGGTAAGTAACACATAACTTAAATACACATGTATTCACACAGTTCAAGACGTTTAAAAACTAACAGCAGATGAAGACAAAAAATATATTACCTTGTCAATTAATGACATGTACATATTTAACATAAATATAAAATAAATATAAATACAAAACTAATCATAAAGTTGTAATATTTGTGACCATGTGTGGTTATTATGTAAATATATTTGTTCATTGATTCCTATTTTTATATATTGTATTAAGGAAGGATGCATAGTCTAAAAGTGCAATTGAATACCGATGTAAGCTGCTGTGTTCTTTCCTCTTCAATGCACATAATGTATACTGTTTTCTTTTCTGCATTTTATATTCCTGTTTCTTTCTGATATGTTGATTAGACATCTCTATCAGCAAACAGCTATACAATATGTTAGCACTGATGATAGAGAAAATAATATTTTAGAAATAATAATAGTTTTGCCTTGGAAATAGCTTGTACACTTGAATAGACAGCATACAGACTTGTGTGAAAAAGCTGGTGTTTTTTTTTCTGGGTATGGACAGTTATTGAAAATAAGCCCTGTTACCCTAAGTTCACACCTATGCACTTTTTTGTACGTTTTAAGTTTTTCAGAAATGCACCACAGTTCATTTAACATAGTTTCCTGTGGTATACAGTATGCGTTTTTCAGCTGGTGCGTTTTTGGAAATGGTCGGGGACTTTTTTCCCGCAGCAGATTTTGCCTTTTGCGTGTAATAGACTTCAACGGAGTCGCGCCAGAAACGCAAGTGTTGCATTTTTGATGCGTTTTTGATACGTTTTGTGGGTTTTTTTGTTTTCCCCTTTAAAAACACTGTATATAGCTGGTTGCTAAGGAGTAGGCCAGAAAGCTGGCCGTCGCATCCTTAACAACCGGTGAGTCATCAGCTGACAGCAGGGTTTCCCACTGACAGCTGAATATACAGTGCCTTGAAAAAGTATTCATACCCCTTGAAATTTTCCACATTTTGTCATGTTACAACCAAAAACATACATGTATTTTATTGGGATTTTATGTGATAGACCAACACAAAGTGGCACATAATTGTGAAGTGGAAAGAAAATGATAAAAGGTTTTAAAATTTTTGTACAAATAAATATCTGAAAAGTTTGGTGTACATTTGTATTCATCCCCCTTTACTCTCATACCCCTAACTAAAATCAGGTGGAACCAATTGCCTTCAGAAGTCACCTAATTAGTAAATATAGTCTACCTGTGTGTAATTTAATCTCAGTATAAATACAGCTGTTCTGTGAAGCCCTCAGAGGTTTATTAGTGAAAAAAGAGCATGAAGGCCAAGGAACACACCAGACAGGTCAGGGATAAAGTTGTGGAGAAATTTAAAGCAGGGTTAGGTTATAAAAAAAATCCCAAGCTTTGAAAATCTCACGGAGCATTGTTCAATCCATCATCCGAAAATGGAAAGAGTGGGGCACAACTGCAAACCTACCAAGACATGGCCATCCACCTAAACTGACAGGCCGGCCAAGGAGAGCATTCATCGGAGAAGTAGCCAAGAGGCCCATGGTAACTCTGGAGGAGCTGCAGAGATCCACAGCTCAGGTGGGAGAATCTGTCCACAGGACAACTATTAGTCGTACACTCCACAAATCTGGCCTTTATGGAAGAGTGGCAAGAAGAAAGCCATTATTGAAAGAAAGACATAAGAAGTCCTGTTTGCAGTTTATGAGAAGCCATCTGGAGGACACAGCAAACATGCGGAAGAAGGTGCTCTGGTCAGTTGAGACCAAAATTTAACTTTTTGGCCTAAAAGCAAAACACTATGTGTGGCGAAAAACTAACACTGCACATCACCCTGAACACATCATCCCCACGGTGAAACATGGTGGTGGCAGCATCATGTTGTGGGGATGTTTTACTTCAGCAAGCACAGTGAAGCTGGTAAGAGTTGATGGGGAGATGGATGGAGCCAAATACAGGGCAATCTTAGAAGAAAACCTGTTATGCCTCGTACACACAACCGTTTTTTTTCGGCAGGAAAAAAAACGACGTTTTTCCCCGACGGGATTCCTCTCAAGCCTGCCTTGCATACACACGTTCAGGGAAAATACTGCCCATCCAAAGCGCGGTGAAGTACAACACGTACGACGGTACTATAAAGGGGAAGTTACATTCAAACGGCGCCACCCTTTGGGCTGCTTTTGCTGATCCTTGTGTTAGTAAAAGTTTGGTGAGAGATGATTCGCGCTTTTCAGCCTCGTGCTTTTCAGTCCGTTACAGCATGACGATTGTGCTATCTTCATTACGAACGCTAGTTTTACCAGAATGAGCGCTCCCGTCTCATACTTGATTCTGAGCATGCGCTTTTTTTCCCCCTCGGAAAAGCATACACACGACCGATTTTTCCGATGGGAAAAATACTGCCGGGAATCCTGACGGGAAAAAAAAGCCGGTTCTCTTTTTTTCCCCACAGTTTTCTCGTCTGGAAAACTGCGATGGAGCATGCGCACGGCCGGTTTTTCCGGCCAAAAGCTCTTATGGCAGTTTTCCCGATGGGAAAACTGGTCGTGTGTACGATGCATTAGAGTCTGCAAAAGACTTGAGACTGGGGCAGAGGCTCATCTTCCTGCAGGACAACGACCCTAAACATACAGTCAAAGCTACAATAGTTTAGATCAAAGCATATTCATGTGTTAGAATGACCCAGTGAAAGTCCAGACCTAAATTCAATTGAGAATCTGTGGCAAGACTTGAAAATTGCTGTTCACAAATGCTCTCCATCCAATCTGACAGAGCTTGAGCTATTTAAAAAAAAAAAATGGGCACAAATTTCACTCTCTAGATGTACAAAGCTTGTAAAGACATACCCAAAAATACTTACAGCTGTAATTTCAGCGAAAGGTGGTTCTACAAAGTATAGATTCAGGGGGGTTGAATATAAATGCATGCCACACTTCTCAGATACGTATTTGTAAAAAAGAATTGAAAACCATTTACCATTTTCCTTCCACTTCACAATTATGTGCCACTTTGTGTTGGTCTATCACATAAAGTACCAATAAAATACATTTACGTTTTTGGTTGTAACATGACAAAATGTGGAAAATGTCAATGGGGTATGAATACTTTTTCAAGGCACTGTATAAAAAAGAATTGTGTCTGGTATGGATTTGGAGGGGAACCCCACGCCAAAATAAAAGCGATGGGCAGCAGACGTACCTATTCAGCCTGTGATTTGCTGAATAGGTCACGTGCGGGCAGCAAACACGAGGGTCTGTGATTGGCCGGGTGGACCTGGTCACATGTGGAGTGCCTGGCGTGTGTTCTGCTGTGTCTCCAAGTCCTCACTGAGGTATCTTTCTCATTTGCCCTCTCACCCCCCCTGTCAGCCTGCCGCTCTGTCAGCCACTCCCCCCTCTGTCAGCCACACCCCCTCTCAGTCAGCTACTCCCCCCCCTGTCAGCTCCGCCCCTATCAGCTACCCCTTGTCAGCTACTCCCCCTGTCAGCTACCCCCCTCTCAGTCAGCTACTTCCCCTCTCATTTAGCATCCCCCTCTGTCAGTTACCCCCCCTCTGTCAGTAACCCCCTCTCTGTCAGTAACCCTCTCTCTGTCAGCTACCCCCCGTCAACTACCCCCCTGTCAACTACCCCCTGTCAACTACCCCCCTGTCAACTACCCCCCCTGTCAGCTACTCCCTATCAGCTAACCCCTGTCAACCCCCCCTGTCAGCTACCCCCCTGTCAGCTACCCCCTCTCAGTCAGCTACTCCCCCTCCCTCTGTCAGCATCCCCCCTCTGTCATTTACCCCCCCTCTGTCAGTTAGCCCCCCTGTCAGCTACCCCCTGTCAACTACCCCCCTCTCCGTCAGCTACTCCCCCTCCTTCTGTCAGCTCCACCCCTGTCAGCTACCCCCTCTGTCAGCTACCCCCCTCTGTCAGCTACCCCCCTCTGTCAGCAACCCCCCTCTGTCAGCAACCCCCCTCTGTCAGCAACCCCCCCTGTCAGCTACCCCCTGTCAACTACCCCCTCTCCGTCAGCTACTCCCCCTCCCTCTGTCAGCTCCACCCGTCAGCTATCCCCTCTGTCAGCTACCCCCCAACTGTCAGCTACTCCCCCCTCTGTCAGCTACTCCCCCCTCTGTCAGCTACTCCCCCCTCTGTCAGATACTCCCCCCTCTGTCAGATACTCCCCCCTCTGTCATTTACCCCCCTCTGTCAGCTACTCCCCCTCTCATTCAGCATCCCCCCTCTGTCAGCTACCCCCTGTTAGCTAACCCCCCTGTCAGCTACCCCCCTGTCAGCTACCCCCTCTGTCAGTTACCCCCTCTCAGTCAGCTACTCCCCCTTTGTCAGCTCCACCCCTGTCAGCTACCCCCACCCTCTGTCAGCTACCCCCCACCTGTCAACTCCACCCCTGTCAGCTACCCCCCCTCTGTCAGCTACCCCCCTCTGTCAGCTACTCCCCCTCTCATTCAGCATCCCCCCTCTGTCAGCTACCCCCTCTCTGTCAGCTACCCCCCTCTCTGTCAGCTACCCCCCTCTCTGTCAGCTACTCCTCCCCTCTGTCAGCTACTCCCCCCCTCTGTCAGCTACTCCCCCCTCTCTGTCAGCTAGTACCCTCTGTGTCAGCTACTCCCCCCTCTGTCAGCTACCCCCCTCTGTGTCAGGCCACCCCCTCTCTTACCACCTTTCTCTCTCACCCCTCCTCCCTCTCAGCCCCCTTTTCTCTCCCACCCCTCCTCTCTCTCTCACCCCACTCCCCCTCACACCCCCAATCCCCTCCCCCTCTCTCTTTCTCACCCCCTCTCTCTTCTGCCTCCTCGCCCCCTTACCTCCTCCTCTCACCCTTTCTCACATCCCTCCCCCACCTCTTTTCCCCCCTCAGGGGGCGAGGGGCCCCATGATTCCTAACAGCGGCCCTGTGAATGAGTGCACAAGTTCGGATGTGTTTTGATTCCTGTGTCCTGCCGACACACTGGGCACAGTGATGCAGCACCTGCCTCTACTTTGCCTTGTCTCCAAGACCCCCACACAATGGAAGGAAAGAAGGAAAATAGCACTACAGTAGAGCAGCTTCACTCTGCCCCCAAACCCCGGATCCCGCACTTCCTGGCTCGAAACAGCTCTCGGTAAGGCAGTCTAATGTGGGTCTTTAGGGGCAGGGGACACTGATGGGGGGTTCCCTGATCTAATAGAGGTCTCTAAGGGGGGGTGCTGATATATGGGGACCTAATGGGGGTCCTCTATGGGGGACCCCTAAATTATGGAGGGGTAACACTGACCCGTATTTTATGAAGGGGGTGACAATGACCCCTGTGTTATAGGAGGTAACACTGTCCAATAAAGCCTGCCGCATTATTGCTTTCCTTAGTGCACCCAAAGGTGTCCCAGGTCTTTACAATCCTATAGTGTATACTACAATTTTTTTTTGCCATGCACCGTTAAAGTGTTCGGGTTTGGCTTGAAGAAAAGGTGTCAACCCTACATATAGCACACACCAGTTCCGTTGTAAAAATGTCAAGACTGACCACACTCAGCTTGTTTAGATTAGTGCAGTCCCAGCTCACTGTGTTCCAAGCCTCAGCAATTGCGTTCGACCCTGTCCCAGATTCCAGAGTTCCAAGTCTCTCTCTGGATTACTTTTCCAGCTACAGGCATTCAACTGACCAAGACTTTTGGTCAGCTTTTCTCCAGTGTTCCTTCCTCCAGTCTTGCAGTGACCTGCTTCTCCAAAAGATACAGTGTTACACATGTTCCTTTACTCCAAAGCTTACACCTTTCTTAAAGGCAACTCAGAATGAAAACTTTTCCTTGTGCAATACAAACATAAAAGAGCTTTATTCACATTAAAAATACTAACAAGTGTACAGTCTATCCATGAATTCAGAAGCAGAACAACTTCCCACTGGTAACATCTGATTGGGGTCAGCACTCCAACACAGAATACAACAGGTCTTGGTCTCTTCCTTCCACAGAAACCACTGTAATGCCACGTGTTTTGATGGTCTTTATAATCAGGGGTTAAAGAACCAACCTCTTTCTTTTTTTATGTACCGGTATACGTAAACCAGATCCATTCATCTCTCCCTTAAAGTGGAAGTCCGGGCTAAAACTAAAATCTCTGCATCTATAGTGTCACGTACCTGATGGTTATGAGCCCGAATTGCAGAGGACGGCCTCCCTTACGGCTTCCACTCACGACCTCCTGGTAAGGTAGCAGTAGGCGCAGGAGTAAGGAGTGGCACGGGTGCCTGGCAGGATCAACAGAGGTGAAGAGGTGGATCAGACACCCGGAAGCTTCCTTGCAGGAACTTGGATACAGGAACTGGATCGGCTTAGCAGACTGGATCAGGAACAGCTCAGCAGACTGGATCAGCTTAGCAGACTGGATCAGGGACAGCTCAGCAGACTGGATCGGAACCAGGAACAGATAGGACCAACAAAAGGATAGTCAGACAGGCCGGGTCAGATATCAGGCGGGCAGCGGAGGTACAGCGGTGCAGGCAAGGGGTAATCACAAACAGGCCGAGGTCAGATGCAGGCAGATAACTGGATGGTCAGAGGTAAGCCGGGTCTCAACACAGGTAACAGTCTCAGATCAGGGTTTAAGGCACACAACGCTGTAGAGCAGACAGCAGGGACTGCTTGTGACAGGCAGGCTTAAATAGCCCGCCTGGCGCCAACAATGGCACCCGTGATCGTGAACCAGGGAACCTGGAGTGCCTGTTAGTGGCAGGATCTTCATGACATTGCCCCCCCCCCCCAAGGCGCAGCCTCCGGATGCCCATCCAGGCAAACTTCCCGGGGTGAGACCTTTTAAAGGACTGTACCGGATTTTTAGCGTGGATGTTTACCTTGGGCTCCCACAAATTTTCTTCCGGTCCATACCACTTCCACTTAATCAAAAACTGGTTCTGGTTCCTTCTCCTCCTGACATCTAGGATAGCCTCCACTTCAAATTCCTCCTCCCCGTCTATAATGACAGGATCGGGGGAACAGTACTCCGATTTGGAAAAGGATTGGGGATAGAAGGTTTCAACAGTGACACGTGGAATACAGGATGAATCTTTAATGAATCAGGGAGTTCCAGTTCATAAGCCACTTCGTTGATTTTCCTCCTAACCGGAAATGGTCCTAAGAATTTGGGGCCCAGCTTTTTTGAAGGACATGCCATCCTCAAGTTCATTGTGGATAACCACACCAGGTCACCGGGTGCCAGTACTAATTCAGCTTGTCTCTTCCTGTCAAAAGTTGTCTTATTGTGTTCCTGAGTCCTGGTCATGGTTTCCTGCAAAGTTGGTTGTTGGTAGAGAAGAAGTTTATTTTCTCCTGGACTGCTGGTACTGTACATTCAGGAGGGGAATTGGGCAGAAATGAAGGGTGGAAGCCACAGTTGGCGAAGAATGGAGTTTGCTTGGTAACGGAGTGGATGGAATTATTGTAGGCGAATTCAGCCAATGGAAGCAGCGTAGATACTGTTCAAGAGTATGGTTAGTCCTCTCAGTTTGCCCATTGGTCTGGGGGTGATAGGCAGAAGAAAAGGACAGTTCAATATCTAGAGCCTTACAGAGGGACCTCCAGAATCGGGAGGTAAACTGTACCCCTCGATCTGAGACTATGTTGGCTGGTACCCCGTGGAGTCTGATGATTTCCTTGATGAATGCCTGTGCTGTTTCAGGGGCTGAGGGAGTGCCTTTCATTGGGATAAAATGTGCCATCTTTGAAAAACTTGACATTTTCAAAAGGCTCACTATGCCTTTTAGAAAATACCTTGGAGTGTTTACATCCAAAATAAGGTCATTTTGTGGGTGTTTCCACTGTCTTGGTGCTCCAGGGCTTCCAAAAATGTGATCGGTTGTCAAGAAATTAGATGTGTAATTTATGCAGAATTTATGCTCCTTGAAAGCCAAATGGTGCGCATTTTGGGCCCCCTATGCATCTAGGCTGTGAAAAAGAAGAATATGTTTTGGGGTGTAATTCTAAGTATGCCTATGCTGTGTGTGAGAAATAACTTAAAATTGCAACTTTCTGAAAAAAATTATTCTTTCCTTTCTTTATTTTCCCAAAAATCTTGACCAAAAATTACAACTTCAAAAAAATGCACCATGCCTCTTACTAAATTCCTTTGACGGTCTACTTTCCAAAAAGGGGTAATTTGGGGGTATTTTTGCAGTCCTGGCATTTTAGTGCCTAAAGAAATTAGATAGGCAATCATACTTCAGGACTGATCAGTTTTTAAATATACTGTATTAACCATAGTTTATAGACTCTATAACTCTCACACAGAGTAAATAATATGCACTGATTTGGGTTATTTTTACCAAAGAAATTTAGAAAAATAAATGTTGGCCTAAATCTATGAAGAAATATTATTTATTTGGAAAATGTTATAAATCAAAAAGTGTTTTTTTCCCAACATTTATTACCGTAGTATTTTTTCATTTATATAGCAAAAAAAAACAAACCCTAGTGGTGATTAAATACCACAATAAGAAAGCTATATCTTTCTAATATATATATATATATATATATATATATATATATATATATATATATATATAAATGTAATTGTGGTACAGTGTTTCATGAGTAGTTTTCATTCAAAGTGTGACAGTGCAATTTGAAAATTTACCTGTCTGGTATTGAGGAGGTTAATGAAGTTTGGTCCTGATTATGACAGTGTCTAAAATGTTTTTTCTTTTCGTAATATTCCTAATGTTCCTAATGTTCTCCTCTACCCCTTTTGCTAAGGTCCTTTTTGTGTGTCCAATGTACTGTTGTCCACACCCAACATTCTAATAAACTAATGAAATTTGTACTGTTGCGGGTCAGAAAGTCTGTAATTTTATTTTCCTTCCCTGTAACATTTGACTTGGATTTTTGAATGTTTCTTCTCATATCCCTTGTAAGACTACAGGCAAAACACTTCCACCATCTTCAAAAGCCCTTTTCCACATCAGAACATTCCTTATGGGGGCTTTTTTTTCCAGAATGAAACTCTTTACCAATAATGTTTGTATACAATCTTGGGTTTGCAGGGTAAAATACTTCTAAGGATGGGGTTTTTCCTTATTATTGGCCAATATTTTCGAATCATCTTTGTAACGTTATGCTTATTTACACAGTAGGGAAGTACACAGATGGGAATTTCTCTCTTTAATTTTTTTTTTTTATTACTGCTCTTATTCTCTAACACAGTGGTTCTCAACCTCAGTCCTCAAGTACCCCCAGCGGGCCATGTTTTTCCTTTACTTTGCTGCTTTAAATCAATATCAATGACATGGTATTAATAAGAGCTATTTTATCCAATGGAAGTTCCCAAAACATGGACGGTCGAGGTACTTGAGGACTGAGGTTGAGAACCACTGCTCTAACAGAACCCTCCTATAAAAATCAAGAGCCTCTTTGAAAGCTTTATCAATAATTTATGGTTTATATTTCTTGTCCAGGAATTTCTGTTATAAAACCCTCAGATTGTTGTGGAAAAAAACATCTTTCCTAGTACAATTCCGCCTGTATCAAATGAATTGTGTAGAAAAGATGACCTGCACACCGGTTGCTGCTCTTAAGAAATCTTTATTTTATTAGAAAGCCACAATGTACAAACGCAGATAAAATCAGTTGACGTGTTTCAGCTTATAAGGCCTTAGTCATAACCCAAATGAATTGTCTCTTAGAGATACCCTCTATCCATGCACAATGGTAACAACTTTCTGTAGGGACATACCCATTGCAGTCAATCTATTTGTGGTATATCTAAGTTCCGACTTTTCTGTATACTATGTTGATGATCAATTCCAGAAAGTTCACCCCAACCTTACTATATGTAACTCTAAACTCCACTCTGGATTTTACAGCTGGGCTATAAATTTCTGTAGAGATTATTCTTTGCCCCTCCCCCCCCCCCACATACAAACAGACAGCCATGAATATATCTTTTCCATGTCACCAGATCAGAACCAACCCTGTGGTTGATGTAGATATTCTCCCACACTCCCATAAAAAAAGTCTAATGGTTTCCAACAAAAACTTGAGACTTTCCTTGATCCATATGGGATTTCTCAAAAGCCTTTTTAACAGCCCCTGCTCACCTCTCATGTTCAATTGTTGTATATAATGGCTTGACATTACAGGTCCACATAAACCAACTTCCTTTAAATTCTAGTTGCTCCAAAGATTTGAGCACATTTTTAGCATCTTTCAAAAAATGAGGGGAGATTCCCTACAAAAAGTTGGATATGTAGATCAATATAATTTGATAGTTTGGATGTATGTGAGTCTACGTGACCTCTTGGTGTTTTTAAGACCCATATATTCTCGCTCATTTTAATGAATGATACCATCCTCATAAGCTTTTTTTGAGTGTTTTACTCACTTTTTTAATATGCTGTGCTTGTGTTACTACCCGATTGTGGTCCTCCAGGATGTGAGCAAGCCAGGGTCCAGTAGTAGATATAGCAGGTAGGGATCAAGCAGATTCCCTGTCAGTAAACAAAGCAACATTTTGGCAACAGGTGGATCCAGGTTGGAATCAAGTAGAAGTTGAGTCCAAGAACAAGCTAAAGGATTGCAACAAGTGGTAGTGGAGATAAAGACAGTTGCAGGTATGCAAAGGAGCAAGATATTGACTGGGAAGAGCACAATAATCTGGCAAAAAGGAAATGCAGAGATATGGCTTAAATTGGGAAGTTCATGGGAGGATAAAAAAGTGCAATGGCCACCAGAAACAAGAGACAAGATTATATAGTCCAAAGGATCAGACAGGGAGCGGCCCAGCATCTTACATGTCTCAGCAAGAAGAGCAACTGCAGGAGACAGCAAATGCTGTGGGTCCAGATCCTGGTCCTGACATGTATTTAGTCTTAACATTTTTACTGGCATGTGCTATATGACACCAGGGGGGAGATTTACTAAAACTGGTGCACAAAGAATCTGCTGCAGCTATGTTTTATTGTCAAAGTTTAATTGAACAAGCTGACCTTAAAAGCTAATTGGTTACTATGTACAACTGCAACAGATTCTGTGTGCACTTATAGTACAGCAAGTTTGTCTAACAGAGAGGAGATTTGATATATTTGTACTGTATGCATGCAAGACTGAGTGGGTTAGACCTGCTATCTTTTCCAGGAGGGAGAAAAGGGGATTCAGGAGCTGTCTTTGTGTCTGTAAATATCAATTATGCCCAGAAGGTGATGGGAGTTGGTCAGCAGCTCTAAATAGGATCTAGCACATTATATGTTGTATATTAAAGTATATGTAAAGCCCAAACCTTTTTGTTTCATTTTGGGTAAATTGTAATATGGTTAGAACGTCAATAAAAATGTGAGTTTTTTTTTTTTTTAACAGAAACATTTTTATTTAGAAATTAAAAGGAGTACAGACAATTTCATTACATCAGGTTCATCTATTGGTAAGGCACATGGTCAAGCAAAATAACATTACACATGGTTTCTTCATAGAATTGCTAAGAATAGAGAGACAGGATATGATTCAGTCGGGTTTAGGGAAGCTCACTAATGCATTGTGTTTCCACACAAGTATAGCCAATCAAGTACCAGTACTACCCAAGTGGGTGGAGAACCTAAAATCCCTTAAGTAAGGGGGCCATTGCATAACCAGATAGGCAACTTAGAACCCACCCGCCCTCAATTCCCCGTTGGGGCTCTAAATATTAAGTGCCCAGGTTTCTATCCATGGATCCCAGATTTTATGAAACTTTTGCGGGCATTTCCGTCCTTTATATGTCAGCTTGTAAATCGGAAGGACCGAGTCTACAAGTGTGCGCCATTGAACAGTCGTTGGTGGGGAGGGTAGCTTCCAGTTTTGTAACAGTACTTTCCTGGCGTAGAACGCCAGGTAGAAGATAAGGAGACCCTTATGGGTGGAGTGTGTCAGGGAGTCCGTGAGTCCCAATAACAATAGCTTGGGATCCATTGACGCCGAGACACCAGCCACTGTATTAATTTCCACCAGTACCTGTCCCCAATAATTTTGTATGGCCGGGCAGTCCCAAACCACGTGGTAGTATGTTCCCACCTCTTGTAAGCATTTGGGGCACCTCTCAGATTGTGTGGGGTAGATTTTTGCTAAGCGTTGAGGGGTGTAGTAAGCCCTACGGATAAATTTGAGTTGGATAAATCTATCTCTTGCAGAGATCACTGTGGGGAGATAGTTTTGTAAGGCCAGATCCCATTCCTCCTCCGACAAAGAGGGAATGTCTCCCTGCCATGTTTGACACAAGGGTGATGGGCCCTCAGGATCTCCAGACGTCAATCTAAGGTATAAAGAAGAAAGGATTCTGTCCGCTCCCCGAGAGATAAGGAATCTCTCTATCCGATTTGGTTCAACCGAGACAATAGCTGGGAATTGTGAATGAGTGGCATGTTTCAGTTGAAGATACCGAAAGAGCATCCATGAGGGGAGCTGGTAGATATCCTTTAGTACTGAAAAGGGGAGGAGAACCCCGGATGGCATAATGTGTTGGATTTTGGTCACTCCATACCTAGCCCACAAGTTGGGGTCCGGTATGGTGCGAAAGTGAGGGAGCTTTGGGTTACCCCAGAGCGGAGTATGAGGGGAAATGGAGTTTGCTTTCCTAATTGTCGCTGTGACTTTGTCCCATACCTGCACCGTAGTCCTCATTGGAGTAGTACTCTGAGGGGAAGTCCACACCCCCCTATATACCAGATCTGTAAGGGCAGAGTAGGACCCCATTATGGCTGCCTCAAGGTTAACTGCAGGATTGGATCGGGTTTGGGCAAACCACCAACGGGCCATGACCAAAACTGCTGCCCAATAGTATTTCAAAAAGCACGGTAATGACAGACCCCCCAAAGATAGGGGGAGTTGCAATTTGGTTTTGGATATTCTCGGGGGCTTCCCCCCCCAGATAAAGGATGAGATTACGCCATCCAGTTTGTGAAAGAAGGTCATAGGGATCAGGCTTGGGGTGTTCCTAAAAATATACAAAAATTTGGGTAGAAATGTCATTTTTATGAGGTTCACTCTGCCAACCGGAGTCAATGGAAGGGTCTTCCAGGTATTGCACTTAGCTATTAGGGACGTTAGGATTGGGTATAGGTTGTCCGTTAAATATTGCGAGAGGTCTCTAGTGATCTCTATGCCCAGGTATTTAAAACGGGAGACTAACTGCAGAGGACATGTGGCAAGTGGCACTTGGAGGGTGGTCGAGTCAGATAGCAGAAACAGGTTAGATTTCTCCCAATTGATCCGAACACCTGAAAAACCACCAAACCTATCAATAATCGTCAGGGCTGCTGTAAGGGAATCTGCAGTATCACCTAGGTATAGCAACGTGTCGTCCGCATACAGCGACACCCTCTCCACCAGAAAGCCCAGCTGTAGTCCTCTAACTTCGCTTGTTGAGCGGAGGAGTATCGCCATGGGCTCAATGGCCAGGGCAAACAGCCCTGGAGAAAGGGGGCATCCCTGCCTCGTGCCCCTACAAAGATGGAAGGGGGAGGAGAGGGTACCGCCAGTACGCACACGCGCCATTGGGGAAGAGTACAACTGTCGAATCCAATCTATGAACCTGGGGCCGAAGCCAAATTTAGCTAGGACTTGCCACAAAAAGATCCATTCCACGGAATCAAAGGCCTTTTCTGCATCCAGGGAGGCCACTGCGCCCCCTGGATGCTGTCCTTAAAGTACGCTATATTCGTGTGGAGCCTGCGAATATTAACATCTGTGCCCTTACCAGGCATGAAGCCCATCTGGTCCCCGTGTATTAGAGAAAGGATCACTGCGTTCAGTCTACAGGCCAGGACCTTAGTTAATATCTTTGCGTCGACGTTCAGCAAAGATATGGGCCTATAGGATGAACACAATGTGGGGTCCTTCCCTGGCTTAGGTATAACAACTATCACGGCCTCCGACATGGAGGCCGGAAGGCTGTTTGTCGCTAACGTCTTGTTGAGCGTCGAGTGAAGATGAGGGCCCACCACCTCTAGATTAGTCCTATAGAACTCCGAGGGGAGTCCGTCCGGTCCCGGTGACTTCCCTGTTTGCATGAATTTAATGGCTTTTTGGATTTCTAGTAGTGTAATGGGAGATTCCAGACCCTGGGCCGCATCAGCAGACAGGGTCGGGAAATGAACGGTGTCAAGAAATGTGGTCAGCTCCTCGGGGGTATAAGTAACCCTGGAGGCATAGAGGTGAGAGTAGTATTGTTCGAATCTGGCATTAATGTCTAGCGGGTCTGAGAGAAGGGTACCATCCTCTGCCTGTACGTTCGCTATGCACGGGCTGCCCGTCCTTTCCTTCGCCAGCCAGGCTAGAAGTCTGCCAGGACGTTCCCCTTGTTCAAATATACGGTGAGTTTGGGATAGGAGGAAACGACGGCATGAGTCAATACGTATCAGAGCTAGCTCTCGGTAAGCAGTGAGCATATCAGTGTGTGTTCCAGGGTCTGGGGAGCTGGTGTATCTATCTTCAAGTCGCAGAGCCCTATGCTCAGCCACAGACAAGCCAAGTTTCGTTTCTTTCCTCACTTTTGAGATATTGTATTGGTACCTGCCTCTAGCATAGGCTTTAAATGCATCCCAGATCGAAGCCCGGGACGCACTATGTTCATTATGGGTCCAGTATTCCCCTAGTTCTGACAACATCAGTGGCTCCAGCTTCTCATCCGTAACCCAGTATCTGGATAGTCTCCACAACCCCTCCCCCGCCATCGTGCCCGTTGTCAGTGTCATCATCATAGGGGCGTGGTCAGAGATACCTCGTGGGAGGATGGAAACCGCCGCGACCTTGTTTAACAGGGAGTCGCTGACATATATTAGGTCTATACGTGGCATGGTGGCATATGTAGCCGAATGGCACGTATAGTGTCTGGCGTTGGGATGCCTCCATCTCCATACATCATGTAGACCAAACGTCTCCGCCCATCTAACTAGGCCCGGGTCAGTCGTGTGACTCCTGTGACTCTGACTGAGACGGTCTGCCTCAGGATCAGGGGTCATATTGAAATCCCCTGCCAGAATAACATTCGTCGTGGGATATGTAGCTAGTATAGTAAGGATCTTATGTAAAACATTCATATTTGCCGGAGGGGGTATATATAGGCCCACAACCACCATTTCTATCCGATCACACATTGCATACATGATCACATATCGACCTTCCGGGTCTAAATGGAGATCCAGCAGTGTAAATGGGAGCGTCTTATGTACCAGTACACTTACCCCTCTGGAGTGTGAGGAGAAAGTGGAATGGTAGTAGGATCCCACCCATGCCCTCTTCAGTGACAATAACTTGGATCCCACGAGGTGTGTCTCCTGGAGGATACATATGTGCGGGAGATGCCTCTTTAGATATCCGAAGACTAAGGAGCGCTTGATCTTAGAGTTCAACCCCCGCACGTTCCACGAAATCACCCTCAAAGGAGCCATATTAGAGTTGGTAAAATAAACATCAACCACCCTCCCCATCTGCCCCGACTCAGCAGCAGTGCAAGGGATGAGAATAACCTGTGTAATTTCCTATGCGCCTTAAAATAAAGAGATAGTAATGACATGACCCAAAAACAATCAGTGATAGTAGAACTCCTAAAACCCAAACCAACATCCTTTCCCACCCCCCCTCCCCACGCTACCTCCCGAACTCAGGCGCGTTTTCAAACCCCCAAAACAAAACAAGACCATGGGTCTTAGTGAGGCAATGTACCAAGAAAGGCCCCTAGGGGGCAAAGCGTTGAGGCACCTGTAGGTTAGTCAGCAGCCGCCATGGTAGCAAGTGCCTGCAACGTAAAGGAAGTTCAAACGGATAAAAGGGAAAAAGAAAAACCAAAAGAAAAAGAAATAGATAAATTGGTCCTCCCTGCGGAGAGGTATTCACCCGAGGGGGAGGAAAAAAAAGGGGGAAACCCCCCCCCCGGGGGCACAGTTCTTAAACTTGCATTTGAAGCGCCCATAGATGGTATCAGAGCAACTCAGCTAGTAATGTAACAGTCCCTCTTCTCTCCCAGCAATACGGCATGTGCGGGATAAAGTGTCTGTGTGAATAGGTCCAGCGGCAATACATGCCATGTTGATCCCGAAACAAACATGGGATAATAGGCTAAACATGGATCAGGGGCGCATGGTCAGAAAAAATGTGGGAGATAGTTAGGGGTATAGGGAGTTCAGTTTGAGAAAAAGGCCGGCCGGGACCATCCACAAACAGTCAGTGCTATGATAGCCGGTCAAAGGCAAAAAGGTTGGCTCACCCGTCCGAGCTGGTAGATGCGGAAAAAATGTGAGGTTTTTATTGTTCTTGGTGTCTCCTCTATGAAGAATAATGCTCAAGCCAAAACAAAAACTGACAGGTCACCCTATCAAAAAGAAAAAAAAAATACTAAATGTGTAAATAACTGCAGAAGTTAAACTTGCCTATAAACATTAAATAACCTGGACAAACCTTTTTGGATGGATTGGGGAATGATGGAAACTCTGTGGGGCAGTTTTACAACACTTCCAAATAAGTGGACTCAAGGAAAAAGATGATTGAGCAGGTTAAAAGTTCCATTCATAGATTTTTCATTATGTTTGATAACCTTACTTCTGCAATTATTAACACCTCTAGCCACTTCTTACTGCCCTCTGCTGGGTCACAAATGACCAAACTGTTGATGTCCAAAGCAAATCCTCACTTGTTGTTATTAATCTGTCCAGCCTGAGCTGTTCATTAAATTAATATACCGTATATACTCGAGTATAAGCCGACCCGAATATAAGCCGAGGCACCTAATTTTACCACAAAAAACTGGGAAAACGTATTGACTCGAATATAAGCCTAGGGTGTCCACCTGCATGCCTCGCTGTGCCTCACTTTGCCTCACTGTGTCCATGTCCATGCCTCACTGTGCCTATGCCTCACTGTGCCCAATCTCCTTACCTGATCTCTGGCACTGTGTGACTAGACTGACCTTTAACATGGGAGTCTATGGAAGGGGTGCCCGGATTTGAAAAAACGGTGCTCCCCGGCCGTAGGTCCCCTGAACAACAAACTTGGCACACTTGTAGATGATGAGTGGGGCTACATGTGTGCCATGTTTGGGGTCCGGGGAACCTAGGGCCGGCTCAGGACCGGGTCCCCAAAATCAGCGCAGAAATTACCATTTAACATGGGAGACTATGGAAGGGGTGCCCGGATTTGAAAAATCGGTGCTCCCTGGCCGTAGGTCCCCCGGACAACAAACTTTGCACACTTGTAGAGGAAGAGGGGCTACATGTGTGCCAAGTTTGGGGTCCAGGGGACGTACAGCTGGCTGGGATCAGGCGCACAAAGGTGAAGATGGAGACAGACTCGAGTATAAGCCGAGGGGGGCATTTTCAGCACAAAAAAAGTGCTGAAAAACTCGGCTTATACTTGAGTATATACGGTAAATCTTATTTCTGAATTGCTATAACCTATAACAAGCTCTATATTGAAAGTGGAACTATCCAGTAACTGTACAAAGTATATACTCAGTGTAAAACATCTTGTGTTTTTTTTTTTTAACTGGATGTGTTTTCTTTTCTCAACTAGATTGTATAACTGGCTTGAAACAAGATGTATATTATAAAGGAGGAGACCAAGGTTCTGTGTTTGTCCCAGATGTTGAATATTGTCAGCTAGTGTGTACCTTCAGTCCACGTTGTGTTATGTTTTCTTACCTAAATGCAAGCTGGCCTAAAGAAAATGAAAGGTAGAGTGCATCATCTCTCTCTTTCTTCATGCACAACATCCTTAAACACTAATGCTGGGTTCACACCCTTGCGAATTGGATGCGGATTTCCGCATCCAATTCGCAATAGCAGGAGATTTTGACCGGCTCTCTGTGGAGCCAGTTCACATATCTCCGCAGTGGCTCCAATGCGATTTGCACAAAAATGCTGTGCATCTTTTGGTCTGTTTCAGGTCAGATTTCAGCCCAACATTTGGGCTGAAATCAGACCTGAAACGGGGAACCAGGATGCACTGGACCCCTGCTGTGAGCCTCATGCGGCTCATATGTGAACCCAGCCTAATAGGATCTTAGTGTATACAATTGTAATGTTTTGATAATTCAGCTCACCAGCTAAAATGCCAACCAAGGATTGACTGACCTTTTGAACAGAACTGTGTTTTTCATACACAATTAAAAAAAACAATCTATTGCAAACTTCAAATTATGTTATAAGGCACAGTACCTTCATACTAATAACACTGACTTTCTATTCAATAAAACAGATTTGCATGCTTTTTAAAGGACAGCGTTACACTGTCTCTACCAGAAATATCATTAACTGGAGCAGTTTCAGGATATTCTTTGAAACACTGCACAACGAAAATATACAGTAAGGCTTTCTATTTCCTTTTTAATATTTAGCATAGTAAACTGTTTGGTCTCTGTTGATAATGCACATACTACAGTAGCTCTACTACAATATTCATATTTTATTGATATGAAAATATGACAGTCATTTGTAATTGCTTATTGGTGGGTGTTTGGAGATATAGGAGGAGTTTTCTTCTTATACATTAACCCTTTTTACACATAATTAGGTAGCTAGCAGTTACAATATTATTATTATTATTATACAGGATTTATATAGCGCCAACAGTTTGCGCAGCGCTTTACAACATCAGGGAAGACAGTACAATCACAATACAATTCAATACAGAGGGATCAGAGGGCCCTGCTCGATAGAGCTTACAGTCTAGAAGGGAGGGTCACGTGAAACAAAGGGTATTGGCTGTGGGGGATGATCAGGTGGACAGAATGGAAATATAGTTATTAGGTGTGGGTAGGATAGGCTTCTCTGAAGAGGAGGGTTTTTAGGGATCCTCTAAAAGCTAATAGAGAAGGAGATAGACGGACCGATTGGGGTAAGGAGTTCCATAGGCTTGGGGAGACTCTGGAAAAGTCCTGGAGTCGAGCATGGGAGGAGGTGATGAGCGAGCTAGAGAGCAGGAGGTCTTGAGAAGAACGAAGAGAACGATTAGGTTGGTATTTAGAGACTAGGTCAGTGATGTAGCTGGGGGCAGTGTTGTGGATGGCTTTGTAGGTGGTAGTTAGTATTTTGAATTTAATTAGTTGGGTGAGTGGAAGCCAGTGGAGGGATTGACAGAGAGGGGAAGGAGACACAGAGTGGTTGGTAAGGTGGATGAGTCTGGCAGCAGCATTCATGATGGACTGAAGGGGGGTTAAAGTTTTCTGAGGTAAGCCAATGAGGAGGGAGTTGCAGTAATCGAGGCGAAAAATGACCAGGGAGTGGATAAGGAGCTTTGTTGTGTCTTTGGTTAAAAAGGGGCGTATTTTGGAGATGTTGCGGAGGTTGATGCGGCAAGATTTGGACAGTGATTGGATGTGAGGATTAAAGGAGAGTTCAGAGTCTAGAACTACTCCTAGGACCTTGGCGTGTGGGGATGGGCTGATAGTTGTGCCATCAATTTTAACAGAGAGATCGGGGGAGGAGGCACGAGGGGGAGGAAAAATGACCAGTTCAGTTTTGGATAGATTAAGTTTGAGGAAGTGGTGTGACATCCAAACTGATATATCTGATAGTAAATTAGAGATACGTGAGGCGAATGAAGAAGTGAGTTGAGGGGCAGAGAAATAGATTTGAGTGTCGTCAGCGTAGAGGTGGTATTGGAAGCCGTGGGAGGCTATCAGCTGACCCAGGGAGGAGGTGTAGATTGAAAATAGGAGAGGTCCAAGAACAGAACCTTGGGGGACCCCAATTGAGAAAGGAAGGGGAGAGGAGGAAGTAGAGTTGTAAGTAACGCTAAAGGTGCAGTTGGATAAGTAGGTAGAGAACCAGCGAAGAGTACAGTCGCGGAGACCAAAGGCATGGAGTTTTTTGAGGAGGAGGGGGTGGTCAACCGTATCGAAGGCAGCGGAGAGGTCCAGGAGTAGGAGTACGGAATAGTGTCCCTTAGTTTTGGCCGTTACTATATCATTTGTTAGTTTTAGGAGGGCAGTTTCTGTGGAATGTTGAGGACGAAATCCAGACTGAAGGGGATCAAGAAGGTTATTATCAGCAAGGTGGACGCTCAATCGGTTGTAAACTAGACGTTCAAGGAGTTTGGATAAAAAGGGGAGCAAGGAGATAGGGCGCAGGTTGTCAAGATTGGATGGGTCCAGAGAGGGCTTTTTAAGTATGGGGCTGACTAGTGCATGTTTCAAAGAGTTAGGGAAGATGCCAGAAGAGAGGGAGAGATTGAATATGTGGGTTATAGAGCGTAGAATAGAGCCAGAGGGTGAACGTAGCATTTGCGAGGGAACAGGATCCAGAGCGCTGGTGGTAAGATGGACATTAGCAAGTAATTTAGCAACTTCGTCTATAGTGGTGGGATTGAAAGAGGGAAGTAAAGATTGTACCTGTGGGCATGAGGTGTATAGCATAGGGGGCATCTGAACCGTACAGATTTCCTCGCGAATTCTAGTAATCTTCTGTTTGAAGTGATTGGCAATCTCCTGGGCAGTGAGTGAGTTAGTGGGCGGAGGCAGTGGGGGACGAAGGAGCGAGTTGAAGGTAGAGAAGAGTAGACGGGGACGGGATGATACGTTTTTAATGAGGGTGATGAAATAGGTCTGCTTGGCAGTGAGGAGGCTGGAATTGTATATTTGGAGGGCAGATTTATACTGGCCGAAATCTTTCTGGGACTTAGTCTTACGCCATAGGCGCTCGAGAGCACGGCTGTGCTTTTTCAGACTTCTAGTATCATCTGTTTGCCAGGGTTGTAGGGGGCGGGGCCTTATTCTGCGTGTAGTGAGGGGGGCCAGTCTGTCCAGTGATGCTAGAAGTGTAGTGTTGTAGACAGAAGTGGCTAGGTGGGTGCAGGACAGGGGCGCGATTTTGTCATAGAGGTGGTCAGTTGCAGAGCATAGAAGAGAAGGGTTGATATTGTGAAGGTTTCTACGAGTAACCGTTAGGCGTTTGGGGGGAGAGGAGGCAGAGGAGAGGGAGAGAGTGAAATTAATAAGGTGGTGATCAGAGAGAGGGTAAGGATAGTTGGAGAGGTTACATGGAGTGCATAGGTGGGAAAAGACAAGGCCAAGGGTGTTGCCTTCAGAGTGAGTAGGTGCATGTATCCATTGCTTCAGATCAAAGGAGGAGGTTAGACTGAGAAGTTTGGAAGTTGCAGGAGAGTTATTATTAATAGGGATGTTGAAGTCCCCAAGAATGATTGTGGGGATTTCAGAAGAGAGAAAGTAGGGTAACCAGGCGGAGAAGTCATCAAGAAAGGAAGATAGTGGACCGGGGGGCCGGTAGATCACAGCTATTCTTAGGGAAACTGGGGAGAAGAGACGAATGCAATGTGCCTCAAATGTGGAGAGTGACAGAGAGGGAGGTGGGTGAAGTACCTGAAAGGTGCTATGTGGGGCTAAAAGGATTCCAACACCCCCACCTTTGCGTCCACTGGACCTGGGGGAGTGAGTCCAGAGAAGACCGCCATGGGATAGAGCAGCAGAAGACGCAGTGTCGGATTTGTGAAGCCAGGTTTCGGTGACGGCGAGTAGATTAAATGAGTTAGCGATAAAGAGATCGTGGAGGGAGGTGAGTTTATTACAGACAGAGCGAGCGTTCCAAAGGGCACACGAGAGAGGGAGTCTGGTCTTGGGAAGGAGAGGAATGTGAACTAGATTGTGTGCATTGCGGCTGCAGCCAGAGGATGTAGGGTAATGGGTACGTTGAGCACAGTTAGATGAAGGAGGCCCAGGGTTTGGGGATACATCACCAGAGGCTAGGAGAAGCAGAAGGGTGAGGGAGGTGATGTGGGAATGTGATTTATGTGGGGGGACATGCCTCAGTGGTTTGGAATATTGGGGGTGTGAATATACAATTAGCCAGATTTGGTGAGTGCAGTAATAGGGAGAGGACAGAAGTGAGGATGATATGTATAAGGTGTGGGGTAGAGAAGGGGGGTGTAGGAAGGACAGTTTAAGGATAGAAGACACAGCTGTCAGAAGGAGTGGTAGACAGTGCATTTTTAAAGGGGAAGGAAAAGCTGAATTTTTTTAAATTTACCTGTTTTGCAATTTCTAAGGTGTTTTGTTTTCCCCCGCTTTGTGTCTTCAGATAAGTGCAGAGTCAGAAGTGCGTCCACTTATCGAAAAAACCCACTTTGCGAAAGAACCCCTGTGGCTATTGAGCCCCCCTGCTATTGCTTCCCCCATAAAGATGCTTATATTTATATTGATGGGGATAGGGGGTGGGTGCTTTTCAATTATCTAATCAGGAGGTAATAAAGGTTTGCTGATCAACAGGCCAAAATTCTTACTACAGAGACAGATTGGAAAGAGGGCACTAAAAGACACTGGGCCATAATTTTTTGGGTAAGACAAGGCAGATAAAGCATTGAAATGTGGACAGGTCTATAGAGGGCTAAGCAAACACAACATACCATATCAAATTTAAACTAGGCAAAACACTTTCCAGTTTCAATTCAGGGTGGATTGCTCACAGGAGAAACATACCATATCAAATTTAAACTAGGCAAAACGCTTTCCAGTTTCAATTCAGGGTGGATTGCTCACAGCAGAAACATACCATATCAAATTTAAACTAGGCAAAACACTTTCCAGTTTCAATTCAGGGTGGATTGCTCACAGCAGAAACATACCATATCAAATTTAAACTAGGCAAAACACTTTCCAGTTTCAATTCAGGGTGGAGTGCTCACAGCAGAAACATACCTGCAAAGAGACAAAGAATATATCTTCAGATAAGTGCAGAGTCAGAAGTGCGTCCACTTATCGAAAAAACCCACTTTGCGAAAGAACCCCTGTGGCTATTGAGCCCCCCTGCTATTGCTTCCCCCATAAAGATGCTTATATTTATATTGATGGGGATAGGGGGTGGGTGCTTTTCAATTATCTAATCAGGAGGTAATAAAGGTTTGCTGGTCAACAGGCCAAAATTCTTACTACAGAGACAGATTGGAAAGAGGGCACTAAAAGACACTGGGCCATAATTTTTTGGGTAAGACAAGGCAGATAAAGCATTGAAATGTGGACAGGTCTATAGAGGGCTAAGCAAACACAACATACCATATCAAATTTAAACTAGGCAAAACACTTTCCAGTTTCAATTCAGGGTGGATTGCTCACAGCAGAAACATACCATATCAAATTTAAACTAGGCAAAACACTTTCCAGTTTCAATTCAGGGTGGATTGCTCACAGCAGAAACATACCTGCAAAGAGACAAAGAATATATCTTCAGATAAGTGCAGAGTCAGAAGTGCGTCCACTTATCGAAAAAACCCACTTTGCGAAAGAACCCCTGTGGCTATTGAGCCCCCCTGCTATTGCTTCCCCCAGAAAGATGCTTATATTTATACTGATGGGGATAGGGGGTGGGTGCTTTTCAATTATCTAATCAGGAGGTAATAAAGGTTTGCTGGTCAACAGGCCAAAATTCTTACTACAGAGACAGATTGGAAAGAGGGCACTAAAAGACACTGGGCCATAATTTTTTGGGTAAGACAAGGCAGATAAAGCATTGAAATGTGGACAGGTCTATAGAGGGCTAAGCAGACACAACATACCATATCAAATTTAAACTAGGCAAAACACTTTCCAGTTTCAATTCAGGGTGGATTGCTCACAGCAGAAACATACCATATCAAATTTAAACTAGGCAAAACACTTTCCAGTTTCAATTCAGGGTGGATTACTCACAGCAGAAATATACCATATCAAATTTAAACTAGGCAAAACACTTTCCAGTTTCAATTCAGGGTGGATTGCTCACAGCAGAAACATACCTGCAAAGAGACAAAGAATATATCTTCAGATAAGTGCAGAGTCAGAAGTGCGTCCACTTATCGAAAAAACCCACTTTGCGAAAGAACCCCTGTGGCTATTGAGCCCCCCTGCTATTGCTTCCCCCAGAAAGATGCTTATATTTATACTGATGGGGATAGGGGGTGGGTGCTTTTCAATTATCTAATCAGGAGGTAATAAAGGTTTGCTGGTCAACAGGCCAAAATTCTTACTACAGAGACAGATTGGAAAGAGGGCACTAAAAGACACTGGGCCATCATTTTTTGGGTAAGTCAAGGCAGATAAAGCATTGAAATGTGGACAGGTCTATAGAGGGCTAAGCAAACACAACATACCATATCAAATTTAAACTAGGCAAAACACTTTCCAGTTTCAATTCAGGGTGGATTGCTCACAGCAGAAACCTACCATATCAAATTTAAACTAGGCAAAACACTTTCCAGTTTCAATTCAGGGTGGATTGCTCACAGCAGAAACATACCATATCAAATTTAAACTAGGCAAAACACTTTCCAGTTTCAATTCAGGGTGGATTGCTCACAGCAGAAACATACCATATCAAATTTAAACTAGGCAAAACACTTTCCAGTTTCAATTCAGGGTGGATTGCTCACAGCAGAAACATACCATATCAAATTTAAACTAGGCAAAACACTTTCCAGTTTCAATTCAGGGTGGATTGCTCACAGCAGAAACATACCTGCAAAGAGACAAAGAATATATCTTCAGATAAGTGCAGAGTCAGAAGTGCGTCCACTTATCGAAAAAACCCACTTTGCGAAAGAACCCCTGTGGCTATTGAGCCCCCCTGCTATTGCTTCCCCCAGAAAGATGCTTATATTTATACTGATGGGGATAGGGGGTGGGTGCTTTTCAATTATCTAATCAGGAGGTAATAAAGGTTTGCTGGTCAACAGGCCAAAATTCTTACTACAGAGACAGATTGGAAAGAGGGCACTAAAAGACACTGGGCCATAATTTTTTGGGTAAGACAAGGCAGATAAAGCATTGAAATGTGGACAGGTCTATAGGGGGCTAAGCAAACACAACATACCATATCAAATTTAAACTAGGCAAAACACTTTCCAGTTTCAATTCAGGGTGGATTGCTCACAGCAGAAACATACCATATCAATTTTAAACTAGGCAAAACACTTTCCAGTTTCAATTCAGGGTGGATTGCTCACAGCAGAAACATACCTGCAAAGAGACAAAGAATATATCTTCAGATAAGTGCAGAGTCAGAAGTGCGTCCACTTATCGAAAAAACCCACTTTGCGAAAGAACCCCTGTGGCTATTGAGCCCCCCTGCTATTGCTTCCCCCAGAAAGATGCTTATATTTATACTGATGGGTAGTGATGAGCCGAACACCCCCGGGTTCGGTTCGCACCAGAACCCGCGAACGGACCGAAAGTTCGAACGAACATTAGAACCCTATTAAATACAATGGATGCGAACGTTCGAATTCTAAAGTGCTAATTATAACAACTATTATGCATGTTATTGTCCTAAAAAGGGTTTGGGAACCCGGGTTCTGCACCAGGGGACATGTATCAATGCAAAAAGAAGTTTTAAAAACGGTCGTTTTTCGGGAGCAGTCATTTTAATGATGCATAAAGTGAAAAAAAAAAGTCAAATATTCCTTTAAATATCGTACCTGGGGGGTGTCTAAAGTATGCCTGTGAAGTGCCACGTGTTTCCCGTGTTTAGAACTGTCCCTGCACAAAATGACACTTCTAAAGGAAAAAAAAGCCATTTAAAACTGCTTCCGGCTTTAATGTAATGTCTGGTCCCGGTAATATGGATGAAATTCTTTAAGAAAAATGGCATAGCTACCCCATGACCCCCCCCCTACCCCAGCCCATTACCAGCCCCTTTGGGTCTTGTATGGATATTAAGGGGAACCCCGCACATAAAATAAAAAAGGCCCTATATACTCTGAACAGCCCTATACAGGCGGTGCATACAAGACAGGGACTGTAGGTTTGTTCTTATGTAGAGTCTGTTTGTAATTTTGAACAGGTACATTGTTGAAGTGTAGCTCCAGACCAAAAATCTATTTTTAAACTTTTTGGAAAACATAGGTAAGGGTTATCACCCCTGTAACATTTGTTTTGCTGTCTGTGCCCCTGTTCAGAACATTTCACCTCACTTTCCGTCCCAATGACAACTCTTTTTGAAATGTGGTCTTTTTCTTGAAACAAGGATTGCTGATAAAGCATCAGTACAGAGGAGACACCTTTCTCCCATATTTATTCTTACAGGAGAGAATTTTCCTTCCTAGTGGTAGATTTCCTCTCACTTCCTGTTGTCTTCTTGCGTTTGCAAGTAGGAGTCGTTTGTAAGTTGGATGTTTGAAAGTAGGGACCTGCCGTATATACTCTGCAGAAATAGGCCCCTTAGTTGTTGGTGTTGGCACAACACTGTAAGCACTCACAGTTACTCTTGGTTGGTGCTGGAACGCCCTGCTGTCAACTATTATATCAGGAATTTTAATTACATATAATTGTTGAACAGTGGTAGTAAAAATTGGGCCTTTGATGGTGGTGCTGGTGCCACAACACTGTAAGCCCTGACAGTTACTCTTGGTGGGTGCAGCAATGGGCCCTGCTGTGAATTATTAGATCAAGAATTGTAATTACATGCCCCTGTTGAACAGGGGCTGAAAAATTGGGCCTTAGGCACTGGTGGCACAACACTGCAACTCCTCACAGATACTGTACTTGGAGCACACCAATGAGCCCTGTTGCAAAGTATTGCTTCAAAAATTGTAATGACACGCCCCTGTTAAACAGGGGCTGAAAAATTGGGCCTTAGGCACTGGTGGCACAACACTGCAACTCCTCACAGATACTGTACTTGGAGCACACCAATGAGCCCTGTTGCAAAGTATTGCTTCAAAAATTGTAATGACACGCCCCTGTTAAACAGGGGCTGAAAAATTGGGCCTTAGGCACTGGTGGCACAACACTGCAACTCCTCACAGATACTGTACTTGGAGCACAGCAATGAGCCCTGTTGCAAAGTATTGCTTCAAAAATTGTAATTACACGCCCCTGTTAAACAGGGGCTGAAAAATTGGGCGTTAGGCACTGGTGGCGGCACCCATAAACAAAAATGATCTTACAAGCTATCATCATCAATCGTATCATTGAGGACTCGGAGGAGGAGGATAGCCAGTCAACATAACAGCACAGGCACTCAGCATCAGCATCAGTCTTGAAGGGATGTGACATGTTAAAATCAATTAGTCTGTTATATCAGCATCAGGTGTGTGGTAGCTGGTGGTGATCCAAGACTGGTTCATCTTGATGAAAGTCAGTCGATCAACCGAGTCGGTGGACAGGCGCACCCTGTGATCCGTGACAAATCCTCCAGCAGCACTGAATGTGCGTTCCGAAAGAACGCTGGATGCAGGACAGGCCAGTAGCTCAATTGCATACTGTGCAAGCTCTGGCCAGTGATCCATCCTCAAGACCCAGTAAGCCAGAGGATTTTCGGTGGGGAAGGTGTCCAAGTCTGACCTTGCCCCTAGATATTCCTGCACCATGTTTATCAGACGCTGGCGATGGTTGCTGGAACCGATCATACTTTGGGGCTGCGGACTAAAGAATTGTCTGAACGCATCGGTCAGACGGCCACCTTCCCCACCGCTCCTTCTTTGACTGGCCGAAGCCTCAGCAACTCGTTGTCCAGGACCAGGAGTTTGCAACCTCCCAGTCTCTGGGAACGCGTTGCACAGACCTTTCTGCAAGGCCTCCCGGAGTTGTCTCATCCTCTGCTCCCTCTGCGACGGTAACATAAGGTCCGCAACCTTACCCTTGTACCGTGGATCAAGGAGAGTGGCCAGCCAGTAATGGTCCCTCTCCTTGATCCGAAGAATACGAGGATCCTTCCGCAGACTTTGCAGGATCAGGGAGGCCATGCAGCGTAGGTTTGCTGAGGCATTCGCTCCGGAGTCCTCTGGGTCACTAAGGACGACATGATCCGCAGCCGCCTCCTCCCAGCCACGTACAAGTCCACTGGTTTCTTGGGACTGTAAATCATCCCTAAAAGACTGCTGCTGATGATGCTGAGTGCCAGCCTCCACCTCCATGCTGACACAATCATCCTCCTCCTCCTCCTCCTCCTCCTCCTCCTCCTCTTCCTGTGCGATGGGTGGGACAGAAGGAACACTGTCTGGGTAAAGGGGGCCTTGAGAGGCAAGGAAGTCCTCCTCTTCCTGCCTCTGTTCTGCCTCAAGTGCCCTGTCCATTATTCCACGCAGCGTGTGCTCCAACAGGTGGACAAGAGGTACAGTGTCACTGATGCATGCACTGTCACTGCTCACCATCCTCGTGGCCTCCTCAAATGGTGCCAGGACAGTGCATGCATCCCTGATCATGCCCCACTGGCGTGGAGAAAAAAAACCAAGCTCCCCTGACCCTGTCCTGGTGCCGTAGTCGCACAGGTACTCATTGATGGCCCTCTGCTGCGTGTGCAGCCGCTGCAGCATGGCCAACGTTGAGTTCCACCTGGTGGGCATGTCACATATAAGGCGGTTCTTGGGCAGGTTCAACTCCTTTTGCAGCTCAGCCAGGCGAGCACTGGCATTATAAGATCTGCGGAAATGCACACAGACTTTCCTGGCCTGCCTCAGGACATCCTGTAAGCCCGGGTACCTGCCCAAGAAGCGCTGCACCACCAGGTTAAGGACGTGAGCCACACAGGGCACATGGGTCAGTTGTCCCTGTCGGAGGGCGGAGAGGAGGTTGGTGCCATTGTCGCAAACCACCATTCCTGGCTTAAGCTGGCGTGGCGTCAACCACCTCTCGGCCTGGCCCTGCAGAGCAGACAGGACCTCTGCCCCAGTGTGGCTTCTGTCCCCCAAACACACCAGCGCAAGCACGGCATGGCATCTTTTTGCCTGCGTACTTGCGTAGCCCCGTGAACGGCTACGGAGCACCGCTGGTTCATAGGACAAACCACAGGAAGAGGCCATGGAGGAAGAAGAAGAGGAGGGGGTGGAGGAGAGAGGTGTGTCACAACCAGTAGTAGCATTTTGGAGGCGTGGCGGTGGGACAACCTCCAACACTACTGCACCTTGTCCTGAATCCTTCCCAGCTGCCAAAAGAGTGACCCAATGGGCCGTGAAAGAAAGGTAACGTCCCTGTCCATGCCTGCTGGACCATGAGTCAGCGGTAATATGCACCTTACCGCTGACCGCCCTGTCCAGCGAGGCCAAGACATTGCCTTCCACATGCCGGTAGAGAGCCGGAATAGCCTTCCGTGAGAAAAAGTGGCGTTTGGGAACCTGCCACTGAGGAACTGCACATTGCACAAACTCACGGAAGGGGGCCGAGTCTACCAACTGAAAAGGCAGCAGTTGAAGCGCTAGCAATTTAGCCAAGCTAGCATTCAACCGCTGGGCATGTGGATGGCTGGGAGTGAACTTCTTTCGACGGTCCAGCAGCTGGGGCAGGGAAATTTGCCTGCTAGAATCGGACGTCGGTGTACTGCTAGCAGAGTGGGCGCAAGTACTTGGCTGTGACACACCTAATTCTACACCTTCATTCCTCTCAGTGCATGTTTCAGAGAGGACTGAAGTTATAGTGGGGTTGGAGATCCCAGCTGATGCGGTGCAAGGAGAGGTCCGCTTTGTTCTTTGGTGTGGGTCTTTGAGGTAGGCTTGCCAACGAGCTGCATGGCAGGTCAACATATGTCTGGTCAGGCATGTGGTACCCAAGCGGCTGATGTTTTGGCCACGCGATATACGCTTGAGACATATGTTGCAAACAGCAGCTGTGCGATCTGATGCACTAGCCTCAAAAAAGGCCCACACCAAAGAACTTTTTGAATGACGGGCAGAGGCAGCGCCCTGCACAGGCGGAGCTCTGCGGTGTGATTCCGTCGGTGTACTGCCCTTACGCTGGCCACCAAAGGGCATCCTGCCTCGTTGGAGATGTGCCTCCTCCTCATCCTCCTCCTCCTCCTCTCTCCTATTAGGCACCCACGTGGAGTCAGTGACCTCATCATCCCCTCCCTCCTCATCACTGGAGCCAATCTGGCAGTATGCTGCAGCTGCTGGAACATGACTGCCAGATTGGTGTCCTTCTTGAGCATCCCCTCTGTCTGCTCTCACGCTACTGCCTTCCTCTAGCTGGGTTTCATCATCAGACCCTTCGAAACGCTGGGCATCCTCCTGGAGCATGTACCCAACACTGTGCTGAAACAGTTCGGGGGACTCCTCAGGAGGAGGACATGGTGGGTCTAGGGAAGGAGTGACTGATGATTTGTCTGACATTGATACCAGGGAAGACGACGCTTTGGCAGCTGCTTTTCCAGTACCCTGAGCCTGGGTGAGAGAGGATGAGGAGGAGGAGGAGGGCTTGGTCATCCACTCTACCAAGTCTTCGGCATGATGTGGCTCAACATGTCCAGCTGCCGAAAAGAAGGACAAGCGTGTCCCATGGCCATGTGCTGATGACAATGCACCGCGTCCACGACCAGCACTGTTGCCCCCAGACACAGAGCCTGCTTGCCCTCTTTTATTGCCTCCTGACTGTCTGCCTCTCCTTGTTTGCCTTCCAGACATTCTAATAGATGGCCTGCAGGGAGATGGGAAAAAAGCAATAAGGGCTACCTTCAGATGTCCTTCTCTGTCCCTTGAAACAAGGACTTTCACAGTGAAAGAAACTGACACTCTCCCTACCTACAGTTTTCTGTCCCTAGAAAAAATGTTTTTTTTAATCACAATATAGCACAAGGACAATTCACTCACTGTCCTTACAGGTCCCTGGAAACAAGGACTTGCAGAGTGAAATAAACTGACACTCTCCCTACCTACAGTTTTCTGTCCCTAGAATAAATGTTTTTTTTAAGCACAATATAGCACAAGGAGAATTCACTCACTGTCCTTCCAGGTCCCTGGAAACAAGGACTTGCAGAGTGAAATAAACTGACACTCTCCCTACCTACAGTTTTCTGTCCCTAGAAAAAATATTTTTTTTAAGCACAATATAGCACAAGAACAATTCACTCACTGTCCTTACAGGTCCCTGGAAACAAGGACTTGCAGAGTGAAATAAACTGACACTCTCCCTACCTACAGTTTTCTGTCCCTAGAAAAAATGTTTTTTTTAATCACAATATAGCACAAGGACAATTCACTCACTGTCCTTCCAGGTCCCTGGAAACAAGGACTTGCAGAGTGAAATAAACTGACACTCTCCCTACCTACAGTTTTCTGTCCCTAGAATAAATGTTTTTTTTAAGCACAATATAGCACAAGGACAATTCACTCACTGTCCTTACAGGTCCCTGGAAACAAGGACTTGCAGAGTGAAATAAACTGACACTCTCCCTACCTACAGTTTTCTGTCCCTAGAATAAATGTTTTTTTTAAGCACAATATAGCACAAGGACAATTCACTCACTGTCCTTACAGGTCCCTGGAAACAAGGACTTGCAGAGTGAAAGAAAAAAAACACTCTCCCTACCTACAGTTTTCTGTCCCTAGAAAAAATGTTTTTTTTAATCACAATATAGCACAAGGACAATTCACTCACTGTCCTTACAGGTCCCTGGAAACAAGGACTTGCAGAGTGAAAGAAAAAAAACACTCTCCCTACCTACAGTTTTCTGTCCCTAGAAAAAATGTTTTTTTTAATCACAATATAGCACAAGGACAATTCACTCACTGTCCTTCCAGGTCCCTGGAAACAAGGACTTGCAGAGTGAAAGAAACTGACACTGTCCCTACCTACAGTTTTCTGTCCCTAGAATAAATGTTTTTTTTAAGCACACTATAGCACAAGGACAATTCACTCACTGTCCTTACAGGTCCCTGGAAACAAGGACTTGCAGAGTGAAAGAAAAAAAACACTCTCCCTACCTACAGTTTTCTGTCCCTAGAAAAAATGTTTTTTTTAATCACAATATAGCACAAGGACAATTCACTCACTGTCCTTACAGGTCCCTGGAGACAAGGACTTGCAGAGTGAAAGAAAAAAAACACTCTCCCTACCTACAGTTTTCTGTCCCTAGAAAAAATGTTTTTTTTAATCACAATATAGCACAAGGACAATTCACTCACTGTCCTTACAGGTCCCTGGAAACAAGGACTTGCAGAGTGAAATAAACTGACACTCTCCCTACCTACAGTTTTCTGTCCCTAGAATAAATGTTGTTTTTAAGCACAATATAGCACAAGGACAATTCACTCACTGTCCTTACAGGTCCCTGGAAACAAGGACTTGCAGAGTGAAAGAAAAAAAACACTCTCCCTACCTACAGTTTTCTGTCCCTAGAAAAAATGTTTTGTTTTAATCACAATATAGCACAAGGACAATTCACTCACTGTCCTTCCAGGTCCCTGGAAACAAGGACTTGCAGAGTGAAATAAACTGACACTCTCCCTACCTACAGTTTTCTGTCCCTAGAATAAATGTTTTTTTTAAGCACAATATAGCACAAGGACAATTCACTCACTGTCCTTACAGGTCCCTGGAAACAAGGACTTGCAGAGTGAAAGAAAAAAAACACTCTCCCTACCTACAGTTTTCTGTCCCTAGAAAAAATGTTTTTTTTAATCACAATATAGCACAAGGACAATTCACTCACTGTCCTTACAGGTCCCTGGAAACAAGGACTTGCAGAGTGAAATAAACTGACACTCTCCCTACCTACAGTTTTCTGTCCCTAGAATAAATGTTTTTTTTAAGCACAATATAGCACAAGGAGAATTCACTCACTGTCCTTCCAGGTCCCTGGAAACAAGGACTTGCAGAGTGAAAGAAAAAAAACACTCTCCCTACCTACAGTTTTCTGTCCCTAGAAAAAATGTTTTGTTTTAATCACAATATAGCACAAGGACAATTCACTCACTGTCCTTCCAGGTCCCTGGAAACAAGGACTTGCAGAGTGAAATAAACTGACACTCTCCCTACCTACAGTTTTCTGTCCCTAGAATAAATGTTTTTTTTAAGCACAATATAGCACAAGGACAATTCACTCACTGTCCTTACAGGTCCCTGGAAACAAGGACTTGCAGAGTGAAAGAAAAAAAACACTCTCCCTACCTACAGTTTTCTGTCCCTAGAAAAAATGTTTTTTTTAATCACAATATAGCACAAGGACAATTCACTCACTGTCCTTACAGGTCCCTGGAAACAAGGACTTGCAGAGTGAAAGAAAAAAAACACTCTCCCTACCTACAGTTTTCTGTCCCTAGAAAAAATGTTTTTTTTAATCACAATATAGCACAAGGACAATTCACTCACTGTCCTTCCAGGTCCCTGGAAACAAGGACTTGCAGAGTGAAAGAAACTGACACTGTCCCTACCTACAGTTTTCTGTCCCTAGAATAAATGTTTTTTTTAAGCACACTATAGCACAAGGACAATTCACTCACTGTCCTTACAGGTCCCTGGAAACAAGGACTTGCAGAGTGAAAGAAAAAAAACACTCTCCCTACCTACAGTTTTCTGTCCCTAGAAAAAATGTTTTTTTTAATCACAATATAGCACAAGGACAATTCACTCACTGTCCTTACAGGTCCCTGGAAACAAGGACTTGCAGAGTGAAAGAAAAAAAACACTCTCCCTACCTACAGTTTTCTGTCCCTAGAAAAAATGTTTTTTTTAATCACAATATAGCACAAGGACAATTCACTCACTGTCCTTACAGGTCCCTGGAAACAAGGACTTGCAGAGTGAAATAAACTGACACTCTCCCTACCTACAGTTTTCTGTCCCTAGAATAAATGTTTTTTTTAAGCACAATATAGCACAAGGACAATTCACTCACTGTCCTTACAGGTCCCTGGAAACAAGGACTTGCAGAGTGAAAGAAACTGACACTCTCCCTACCTACAGTTTTCTGTCCCTAGAATAAATGTTTTTTTAAGCACAATATAGCACAAGGACAATTCACTCACTGTCCTTCCAGGTCCCTGGAAACAAGGACTTGCAGAGTGAAAGAAACTGACACTGTCCCTACCTACAGTTTTCTGTCCCTAGAATAAATGTTTTTTTTAAGCACACTATAGCACAAGCACAAAACACACTGACACTCTCCCTACCTATCCTTCTCTTTCCCTAAACTAAAGGAATCCAGGTTAAGCAAGAAAGAAATAACAGTCACTGTCCCTGCCTATGCTGCTCTATCCCTGCTCCGGAACACACTACACTAGGCCGCCGTGCTGGCGGCCTTTTATAGTGTGGGGCGTGTACTAAACACCCTCAGCAATAATTGGCCACAGGCATCCTGCCTGTGGCCAATCATTGCTCTCCTCGCTACCGGCGCTGTGATTGGCCAAGCATGCGGGGTCACAGTGCATGCTTGGCCAATCACAGCGCCTGGATGACACTGCGATGGCGTAGTGCATTGTGGGCCGTTCGCGTCACTCGAATTTGGCGCGAACGGCCCAAATCGTTCGATCTTCGTCGAACGATCGAATAGCCGATGTTCGAGTCGAACGTATGTTCGACTCGAACACGAAGCTCATCCCTACTGATGGGGATAGGGGGTGGGTGCTTTTCAATTATCTAATCAGGAGGTAATAAAGGTTTGCTGGTCAACAGGCCAAAATTCTTACTACAGAGACAGATTGGAAAGAGGGCACTAAAAGACACTGGGCCATAATTTTTTGGGTAAGACAAGGCAGATAAAGCATTGAAATGTGGACAGGTCTATAGAGGGCTAAGCAAACACAACATACCATATCAAATTTAAACTAGGCAAAACACTTTCCAGTTTCAATTCAGGGTGGATTGCTTACAGCAGAAACATACCATATCAAATTTAAACTAGGCAAAACACTTTCCAGTTTCAATTCAGGGTGGATTGCTCACAGCAGAAACATACCTGCAAAGAGACAAAGAATATATCTTCAGATAAGTGCAGAGTCAGAAGTGCGTCCACTTATCGAAAAAACCCACTTTGCGAAAGAACCCCTGTGGCTATTGAGCCCCCCTGCTATTGCTTCCCCCAGAAAGATGCTTATATTTATACTGATGGGGATAGGGGGTGGGTGCTTTTCAATTATCTAATCAGGAGGTAATAAAGGTTTGCTGGTCAACAGGCCAAAATTCTTACTACAGAGACAGATTGGAAAGAGGGCACTAAAAGACACTGGGCCATAATTTTTTGGGTAAGACAAGGCAGATAAAGCATTGAAATGTGGACAGGTCTATAGAGGGCTAAGCAAACACAACATACCATATCAAATTTAAACTAGGCAAAACACTTTCCAGTTTCAATTCAGGGTGGATTGCTCATAGCAGAAACATACCATATCAAATTTAAACTAGGCAAAACACTTTCCAGTTTCAATTCAGGGTGGATTGCTCACAGCAGAAATATACAATATCAAATTTAAACTAGGCAAAACACTTTCCAGTTTCAATTCAGGGTGGATTGCTCACAGCAGAAACATACCATATCAAATTTAAACTAGGCAAAACACTTTCCAGTTTCAATTCAGGGTGGATTGCTCACAGCAGAAACATACCATATCAAATTTAAACTAGGCAAAACACTTTCCAGTTTCAATTCAGGGTGGATTGCCCACAGCAGAAACATACCTGCAAAGAGACAAAGAATATATCTTCATATAAGTGCAGAGTCAGAAGTGCGTCCACTTATCGAAAAAACCCACTTTGCGAAAGAACCCCTGTGGCTATTGAGCCCCCCTGCTATTGCTTCCCCCAGAAAGATGCTTATATTTATACTGATGGGGATAGGGGGTGGGTGATTTTCAATTATCTAATCAGGAGGTAATAAAGGTTTACTGGTCAACAGGCCAAAATTCTTACTACAGAGACAGATTGGAAAGAGGGCACTAAAAGACACTGGGCCATAATTTTTTGGGTAAGACAAGGCAGATAAAGCATTGAAATGTGGACAGGTCTATAGAGGGCTAAGCAAACACAACATACCATATCAAATTTAAACTAGGCAAAACACTTTCCAGTTTCAATTCAGGGTGGATTGCTCACAGCAGAAACATACCATATCAAATTTAAACTAGGCAAAACACTTTCCAGTTTCAATTCAGGGTGGATTGCTAACAGCAGAAACATACCATATCAAATTTAAACTAGGCAAAACACTTTCCAGTTTCAATTCAGGGTGGATTGCTCACAGCAGAAACATACCATATCAAATTTAAACTAGGCAAAACACTTTCCAGTTTCAATTCAGGGTGGATTGCTCACAGCAGAAACATACCATATCAAATTTAAACTAGGCAAAACACTTTCCAGTTTCAATTCAGGGTGGATTGCTCACAGCAGAAACATACCATATCAAATTTAAACTAGGCAAAACACTTTCCAGTTTCAATTCAGGGTGGATTGCTCACAGCAGAAACATACCTGCAAAGAGACAAAGAATATATCTTCAGATAAGTGCAGAGTCAGAAGTGCGTCCACTTATCGAAAAAACCCACTTTGCGAAAGAACCCCTGTGACTATTGAGCCCCCCTGCTATTGCTTCCCCCAGAAAGATGCTTATATTTATACTGATGGGGATAGGGGGTGGGTGCTTTTCAATTATCTAATCAGGAGGTAATAAAGGTTTGCTGGTCAGCAGGCCAAAATTCTTACTACAGAGACAGATTGGAAAGAGGGCACTAAAAGACACTGGGCCATAATTTTTTGGGTAAGACAAGGCAGATAAAGCAATGAAATGTGGACAGGTCTATAGAGGGCTAAGCAAACACAACATACCATATCAAATTTAAACTAGGCAAAACACTTTCCAGTTTCAATTCAGGGTGGATTGCTCACAGCAGAAACATACCATATAAATTTAAACTAGGCAAAACACTTTCCAGTTTCAATTCAGGGTGGATTGCTCACAGCAGAAACATACCTGCAAAGAGACAAAGAATATATCTTCAGATAAGTGCAGAGTCAGAAGTGCGTCCACTTATCGAAAAAACCCACTTTGCGAAAGAACCCCTGTGGCTATTGAGCCCCCCTGCTATTGCTTCCCCCAGAAAGATGCTTATATTTATACTGATGGGGATAGGGGGTGGGTGCTTTTCAATTATCTAATCAGGAGGTAATAAAGGTTTGCTGGTCAACAGGCCAAAATTCTTACTACAGAGACAGATTGGAAAGAGGGCACTAAAAGACACTGGGCCATAATTTTTTGGGTAAGACAAGGCAGATAAAGCATTGAAATGTGGACAGATCTATAGAGGGCTAAGCAAACACAACATACCATATCAAATTTAAACTAGGCAAAACACTTTCCAGTTTCAATTCAGCGTGGATTGCTCACAGCAGAAACATACCATATCAAATTTAAACTAGGCAAAACACTTTCCAGTTTCAATTCAGGGTGGATTGCTCACAGCAGAAACATACCATATCAAATTTAAACTAGGCAAAACACTTTCCAGTTTCAATTCAGGGTGGATTGCTCACAGCAGAAACATACCATATCAAATTTAAACTAGGCAAAACACTTTCCAGTTTCAATTCAGGGTGGATTGCTCACAGCAGAAACATACCTGCAAAGAGACAAAGAATATATCTTCAGATAAGTGCAGAGTCAGAAGTGCGTCCACTTATCGAAAAAACCCACTTTGCGAAAGAACCCCTGTGGCTATTGAGCCCCCCTGCTATTGCTTCCCCCAGAAAGATGCTTATATTTATACTGATGGGGATAGGGGGTGGGTGCTTTTCAATTATCTAATCAGGAGGTAAAGGTTTGCTGGTCAACAGGCCAAAATTCTTACTACAGAGACAGATTGGAAAGAAGGCACTAAAAGACACTGGGCCATAATTTTTTGGGTAAGACAAGGCAGATAAAGCATTGAAATGTGGACAGGTCTATAGAGGGCTAAGCAAACACAACATACCATATCAAATTTAAACTAGGCAAAACACTTTCCAGTTTCAATTCAGGGTGGATTGCTCACAGCAGAAACATACCATATCAAATTTAAACTAGGCAAAACACTTTCCAGTTTCAATTCAGGGTGGATTGCTCACAGCAGAAACATACCATATCAAATTTAAACTAGGCAAAACACTTTCCAGTTTCAATTCAGGGTGGATTGCTCACAGCAGAAACATACCATATCAAATTTAAACTAGGCAAAACACTTTCCAGTTTCAATTCAGGGTGGATTGCTCACAGCAGAAACATACCATATCAAATTTAAACTAGGCAAAACACTTTCCAGTTTCAATTCAGGGTGGATTGCTCACAGCAGAAACATACCATATCAAATTTAAACTAGGCAAAACACTTTCCAGTTTCAATTCAGGTTGGATTGCTCACAGCAGAAACATACCTGCAAAGAGACAAAGAATATATCTTCAGATAAGTGCAGAGTCAGAAGTGCGTCCACTTATCGAAAAAACCCACTTTGCGAAAGAACCCCTGTGGCTATTGAGCCCCCCTGCTATTGCTTCCCCCAGAAAGATGCTTATATTTATACTGATGGGGATAGGGGGTGGGTGCTTTTCAATTATCTAATCAGGAGGTAATAAAGGTTTGCTGGTCAACAGGCCAAAATTCTTACTACAGAGACAGATTGGAAAGAGGGCACTAAAAGACACTGGGCCATAATTTTTTGGGTAAGACAAGGTAGATAAAGCATTGAAATGTGGACAGGTCTATAGAGGGCTAAGCAAACACAACATACCATATCAAATTTAAACTAGGCAAAACACTTTCCAGTTTCAATTCAGGGTGGATTGCTCACAGCAGAAACATACCATATCAAATTTAAACTAGGCAAAACACTTTCCAGTTTCAATTCAGGGTGGATTGCTCACAGCAGAAACATACCATATCAAATTTAAACTAGGCAAAACACTTTCCAGTTTCAATTCAGGGTGGATTGCTCACAGCAGAAACATACCATATCAAATTTAAACTAGGCAAAACACTTTCCAGTTTCAATTCAGGGTGGATTGCTCACAGCAGAAACATACCATATCAAATTTAAACTAGGCAAAACACTTTCTAGTTTCAATTCAGGGTGGATTGCTCAAAGCAGAAACATACCTGCAAAGAGACAAAGAATATATCTTCAGATAAGTTCAGAGTCAGAAGTGCGTCCACTTATCGAAAAAACCCACTTTGCGAAAGAACCCCTGTGGCTATTGAGCCCCCCTGCTATTGCTTCCCCCAGAAAGATGCTTATATTTATACTGATGGGGATAGGGGGTGGGTGCTTTTCAATTATCTAATCAGGAGGTAATAAAGGTTTGCTGGTCAACAGGCCAAAATTCTTACTACAGAGACAGATTGGAAAGAGGGCACTAAAAGACACTGGGCCATAATTTTTTGGGTAAGACAAGGCAGATAAAGCATTGAAATGTGGACAGGTCTATAGAGGGCTAAGCAAACACAACATACCATATCAAATTTAAACTAGGCAAAACACTTTCCAGTTTCAATTCAGGGTGGATTGCTCACAGCAGAAACATACCATATCAAATTTAAACTAGGCAAAACACTTTCCAGTTTCAATTCAGGGTGGATTGCTCACAGCAGAAACATACCATATCAAATTTAAACTAGGCAAAACACTTTCCAGTTTCAATTCAGGGTGGATTGCTCACAGCAGAAACATACCATATCAAATTTAAACTAGGCAAAACACTTTCCAGTTTCAATTCAGGGTGGATTGCTCACAGCAGAAATATACCTGCAAAGAGACAAAGAATATATCTTCAGATAAGTGCAGAGTCAGAAGTGCGTCCACTTATCGAAAAAACCCACTTTGCGAAAGAACCCCTGTGGCTATTGAGCCCCCCTGCTATTGCTTCCCCCAGAAAGATGCTTATATTTATACTGATGGGGATAGGGGGTGGGTGCTTTTCAATTATCTAATCAGGAGGTAATAAAGGTTTGCTGGTCAACAGGCCAAAATTCTTACTACAGAGACAGATTGGAAAGAGGGCACTAAAAGACACTGGGCCATAATTTTTTGGGTAAGACAAGGCAGATAAAGCATTGAAATGTGGACAGGTCTATAGAGGGCTAAGCAAACACAACATACCATATCAAATTTAAACTAGGCAAAACACTTTCCAGTTTCAATTCAGCGTGGATTGCTCACAGCAGAAACATACCATATCAAATTTAAACTAGGCAAAACACTTTCCAGTTTCAATTCAGGGTGGATTGCTCACAGCAGAAACATACCATATCAAATTTAAACTAGGCAAAACACTTTCCAGTTTCAATTCAGGGTGGATTGCTCACAGCAGAAACATACCATATCAAATTTAAACTAGGCAAAACACTTTCCAGTTTCAATTCAGGGTGGATTGCTCACAGCAGAAACATACCATATCAAATTTAAACTAGGCAAAACACTTTCCAGTTTCAATTCAGGGTGGATTACTCACAGCAGAAACATACCTGCAAAGAGACAAAGAATATATCTTCAGATAAGTGCAGAGTCAGAAGTGCGTCCACTTATCGAAAAAACCCACTTTGCGAAAGAACCCCTGTGGCTATTGAGCCCCCCTGCTATTGCTTCCCCCAGAAAGATGCTTATATTTATGCTGATGGGGATAGGGGGTGGGTGCTTTTCAATTATCTAATCAGGAGGTAATAAAGGTTTGCTGGTCAACAGGCCAAAATTCTTACTACAGAGACAGATTGGAAAGAGGGCACTAAAAGACACTGGGCCATAATTTTTTGGGTAAGACAAGGCAGATAAAGCATTGAAATGTGGACAGGTCTATAGAGGGCTAAGCAAACACAACATACCATATCAAATTTAAACTAGGCAAAACACTTTCCAGTTTCAATTCAGGGTGGATTGCTCACAGCAGAAACATACCATATCAAATTTAAACTAGGCAAAACACTTTCCAGTTTCAATTCAGGGTGGATTGCTCACAGCAGAAACATACCATATCAAATTTAAACTAGGCAAAACACTTTCCAGTTTCAATTCAGGGTGGATTGCTCACAGCAGAAACATACCATATCAAATTTAAACTAGGCAAAACACTTTCCAGTTTCAATTCAGGGTGGATTGCTCAAAGCAGAAACATACCATATCAAATTTAAACTAGGCAAAACACTTTCCAGTTTCAATTCAGGGTGGATTGCTCACAGCAGAAACATTCCTGCAAAGAGACAAAGAATATATCTTCAGATAAGTGCAGAGTCAGAAGTGCGTCCACTTATCGAAAAAACCCACTTTGCGAAAGAACCCCTGTGGCTATTGAGCCCCCCTGCTATTGCTTCCCCCAGAAAGATGCTTATATTTATACTGATGGGGATAGGGGGTGGGTGCTTTTCAATGATCTAATCAGGAGGTAATAAAGGTTTGCTGGTCAACAGGCCAAAATTCTTACTACAGAGACAGATTGGAAAGAGGGCACTAAAAGACACTGGGCCATAATTTTTTGGGTAAGACAAGGCAGATAAAGCATTGAAATGTGGACAGGTCTATAGAGGGCTAAGCAAACACAACATACCATATCAAATTTAAACTAGGCAAAACACTTTCCAGTTTCAATTCAGGGTGGATTGCTCACAGTAGAAACATACCATATCAAATTTAAACTAGGCAAAACACTTTCCAGTTTCAATTCAGGGTGGATTGCTCACAGCAGAAACATACCATATCAAATTTAAACTAGGCAAAACACTTTCCAGTTTCAATTCAGGGTGGATTGCTCACAGCAGAAACATACCATATCAAATTTAAACTAGGCAAAACACTTTCCAGTTTCAATTCAAGGTGGATTGCTCACAGCAGAAACATACCTGCAAAGAGACAAAGAATATATCTTCAGATAAGTGCAGAGTCAGAAGTGCGTCCACTTATCGAAAAAACCCACTTTGCGAAAGAACCCCTGTGGCTATTGAGCCCCCCTGCTATTGCTTCCCCCAGAAAGATGCTTATATTTATACTGATGGGGATAGGGGGTGGGTGCTTTTCAATTATCTAATCAGGAGGTAATAAAGGTTTGCTGGTCAACAGGCCAAAATTCTTACTACAGAGACAGATTGGAAAGAGGGCACTAAAAGACACTGGGCCATAATTTTTTGGGTAAGACAAGGCAGATAAAGCATTGAAATGTGGACAGGTCTATAGAGGGCTAAGCAAACACAACATACCATATCAAATTTAAACTAGGCAAAACACTTTCCAGTTTCAATTCAGGGTGGATTGCTCACAGCAGAAACATACCATATCAAATTTAAACTAGGCAAAACACTTTCCAGTTTCAATTCAGGGTGGATTGCTCACAGCAGAAACATACCATATCAAATTTAAACTAGGCAAAACACTTTCCAGTTTCAATTCAGGGTGGATTGCTCACAGCAGAAACATACCATATCAAATTTAAACTAGGCAAAACACTTTCCAGTTTCAATTCAGGGTGGATTGCTCACAGCAGAAACATACCATATCAAATTTAAACTAGGCAAAACACTTTCCAGTTTCAATTCAGGGTGGATTGCTCACAGCAGAAACATACCTGCAAAGAGACAAAGAATATATCTTCAGATAAGTGCAGAGTCAGAAGTGCGTCCACTTATCGAAAAAACCCACTTTGCGAAAGAACCCCTGTGGCTATTGAGCCCCCCTGCTATTGCTTCTCCCAGAAAGATGCTTATTACCCTTATAATATTGGGGCCAAGTTAAAGCTTTGAGATTTTACCAACATCCAGTTACAAAAATGTCTGCTTTGCTGGTAAAACAAATCCACCCCATCAGGATTACATAATTTGACTTGTTTAATTAAGACAAGGGTTCAAATTCTATATAGGTTAGGAAAAGGTTTTGTTTGCCTTTATTTGTGTTCGGATGGTGCTGAATGTTTCTCCCACCTACAGACCATCAATCTATTGACTTTCAAGTTTGCAGCGATTAATGATTAATATTGTAATTGCGGTTCAAGATAATATTTAAGCAGCTGGTGTCCTTTTTTTTTCTCTCTGTCAAGCCAATAAGCAAGTTACTGACTCGGCTGACTGAGATTATGTCAAGTCAGACAAGCATTTAACCATGCTAAATCTCAGAAAATCTTCTAAAAAAAAAACGAAATAAGATATTTGCCAGGTAGTAAAGTAAGGATGAGGTTGTCCATGCTAAATCTCAGAAAATCTTCTAAAAAAGAACTAAAAACAATATTTTCCAGGTAGTAAAGTAAGGATGAGATTGTCAGTCAGGGTTGCATTAAAATATTAATAATGCAACTTTAAAATATTGGCCAAGTTTGTCTCTATAATAATTCACTTTTCTCTCAATTACTCTTTCTGTCATTCTTCCTCACATAGACCCAGCCTGTTCTTGTTGTTCATCCATATGTATGACAAGTTAATGGTAAAATACTTGACAGATTAGCTATAAAAAATAAAATATTAAATGAAGAAAATAACATTTGGAACACAACTGGAGTTTTGCTCATAGGGACGAATCTGATTTCTTAATTTTTTCAAGAGAATAAAAAGGTAAAATCTTATTTTTCACTATGAGTAACAGTCCACTCTAGTTTCAATTTTTTCATAACTAGTCCCCTGTTGAAGATGTACACTTAGATAGACGAGCACTCTGACAGATAATTTACCATTCAGTGGCAAATATCAAATAAATTGTAACAACGATGATGAGACAGTATTAGAAAGAAACAAGTAATCTGCACTAATACACTGAAAAAAAGGCAACAGTTGAGTTGAGTTTGTCAAAGGTTTTCATATGAAGGTTGAGTATGACTAAGAATGAGGGAAATGAAATTGATTGCACTATGAATTTACAGATTTTGCCTTTGCTGGAATATCACAATGCAAATTTCACAATGCAGATTGCTTAGCCAAAATTTGCTGACATGGTGATCAATGAATTTGTCATTGAACAAAGCAACGTCACTAAACAATGTTTAAAACACTTCTCATTGACTCCAAGGTATCCATTGTATTTAGTCAAAATGAAAACATTTTGCTAAAATTTCCATTTTTTTTCTGCTGAAGTTTTGGCAAAACAAAAGTTTTCAATATTGCTGATCCTTAATGATGACACAGCTCTGGGTGATTAACTGAGGCAAATGGCAAACAGCCACAGGGGAAGATAGATGACTTGAATAGTACAATGGGGTATGCTGCCAAATTACATCTGAAAGTCAAATTGGCATAAACTATCTGAGGATCATCTGCATATATCCATGCCAGGTTGAATCTTAGCGGTCAGGGTTAACCTGAATTGATTTGCCCCTTTTCTAATTATTGAGCACAATTTTTGCCAAATTGTTAAACAAAATGCATTTTTTTTACAGCTTGCAGGGATAAGCTTTTCCCAGAACTTGACATGATGGGGACAAACTACAACATTAGTAAAACAACAAGTGTGGAGCAATGCAAGGAGCACTGTACCAACAGTATTCATTGTCAGTTCTTTACATATACTACAGAGAAGTTCTACAGTGTGCCGCTACGGTGAGTATTTTAATGCAAATGTGAAGTATTTTTCTTGACACCATACAGTAAGTTAAAATGAGAGGGCCCTAGTGTCCCTAACCTTTAAACTATATCTATGACTGTTACTTTTAATATATTTATAAATTATATAAAGTCTGGGATTAAAAGTACCATTTCAGTCTTTGCAGATGACACCAAGCTATGCAGTGGAATAACATTCTAACAGGATTTCTCCAAATAAAGGTGGAGAAGGATCTGGGTGTTCTTATACTAATAGCATGCAATGCCAAGCTGCAGCTTCCAAAGTGAGCAAAATCTTTTTTGTATTAGGATGTATGGACTGCAGAAAGAGAGAGACATCATTTTGCCCCTGTACAAATCACTAGTAAGACCTCACCTAGACTATGCAGTTCACTTTTGGGCACAAGTTCAAAAATAGATATTGGGCGACTGGAGAAAGTGCAGAGAACAGCAACTAAACTATAAACTAATAAGAGGCATAGAGGAGCTCAGCTATGAGGAAAGATTAGCTGAACTGAATGTATTCTCTCTTGAGAAGGTTAAGGAGGGATATGACCAACATGTACAAATACATAAGTGGTCCATATAGTGAACTTGGTATAGAGTTATTCAATTTAAAGTGATTGTAAAGTCTCCTTTAAAAAAAAAAAAAACATGTCATACTTACCTCTTCTGTGCAGTTGGTTTTGCACAGAGCAGCCTGGATCCTCCTCTTCTCAGGGTCCCACTTCGTTGCTCCTAGCCCCTCCATCCTATGGAGTGCCCCCACAGCAAGGAGCTTGCTGTGGAGGCACCCGAGCTGAGACAACTCCGTGTATCCATTCAAACACGGAGCCTCGACCCGACCCCGCCCCCTCTCTCCCCTGATTGCCGAACTGACTTTGATTGACAGCCATGGGAGCAAATGCTGCTGTGTCTAAGCCAATCAGGAGGAGAGTTCCGGACGGCTAAGACACTTGTGGACATCACTGGAGAGAGATGGAGCTCAGGTAAGTAATTAGGTGGTGCTATGGAGGCTGCCACACACAGAAGGTTTTTTATCTTATTGCATAAAATGCATTAGGATAAAAAATCTTCTGCCTTTGCAACTCTTTTAAGGTCATCATAGAGGACAAGGGGGCACTCTTTATGTCTGGAGGAAAATAGGTTTAACCTCCAAATACAAAAAGGCTTCTTCACAGTAAGAACTGTGAAAATGTGGTATAGATTTCCCCAAGAGTTGGTTCTGGCCAGCTCAGTAGAGTGTTTTAAAAATGGCCTGTATTCTTTCCTAAATGCACACAGTATAACTGGATACTAATATTTATAAGTAAAGTGGATGCAGGGAATAACTTATTGCCTCTTGGGGGACCAGGAAGGATTTATTTTCCTCGCTGGAGCAAATTGGGTTATGCTTTATTGGGGTTTTTTTGCCTTCCTCTCGATCAACTTTGGGTATAGGATTGGGTATATGGAGATTTTCTGTATGTGTGTGTGCTTTTCTTTTCTCTCTGGTTTGAACTGGATGGACTTGTATCTTTTTTCAACCAGACTAACTAATGTAACTATGTCAAGCAGATCCTAACACTTAAAAATATATGGAAATTACCGCGCTAATAAAGGAATGATTTAAATAAGTGAAAGAAAAGCTTTGGCTCAAAGTGAGATACACACCAAAGCAAAAATAAAAATAAAGAAGCCACACTAATATGTGACAAACATATAGATAAATAAACATTCAGTGAATAGCCACAATTCAATGTGAACTCAAAAGTGAATGATTATTAAACAATGAGTGAATTACCACAATGATACAAAAACAATCTGTGAATCACCACAATGAAATATTATCTATAACTGATACATAACAAAGTCCATCAGGCTGCAAGTGAGATGTATATATCTTGAACATTCAGACTGGTTGAACAGCTTCTGAACACCATGACAGACTAGTGATCCTCCACCACATAAAATGGGTGCTTACCAGAGGCAAGCTTAAACGTGCTTGCGGCTATCAACCCAGCCAGGGCCTTTATCCAGGATTTGTTGAGTTGTCCGCACACAACGGATTCTTGGTAATATAGCGGGCATGTACTTTCCCGGGTGTAAATTTGAACTTGGCAGAGACATTCGTGATGTGTAATTCCCCGCAGCCCAGTGGGTGGCGCTGTCGCCCTGGGTTGGGGTTGAATCATTGCTGTGTGCCGTACCTCCTTTTTGTCCTCCTTCAGCAGTGGTATGGTGGGGCGGGGAACCCGCCGTGCTTGCCAGGAGAGGGTATAAAGGGGCCGGCCATCTTTGTCACGGGGTCGGAGTCCCAGGCACCTTCAGCTTGTGGACGGTGGTTCGTGTCGGTCCTCTAGGCGGCCTAGGCCTAGAGGACAACCGGAGGTCGTGTTCCATCTCAGGCACCTTTAGCCTGGGGTGAGGTACTCGGGTGGAGGTTCGGAGCTCAGTTCCCCAAACTGAGTTCCGCGTGGGAAGGAGATCCTAGGGAACCCCGGGAGTGGGTACCCGAATCCGGAAGGCGCAATGGACCGGGGGGAGCTCCTCACTTGAAGACCCGGTGCAGCATATTGCCGGTGACAGGTGAGCCTCTCGTTGGAGACCGCCTGGAAGGAAATTCCCCCTCGTGCGGAGACCGTAACCCACTTTCAGGAAGGAAAGTGGAGAACCAAATTGTGTCTGGGCCTATTCGCATCCACACCTCCTTTCCTGTTCTGTTAACCAAGGGAGTTCAACTGATTGTGTTCATTCGCAGAAGAATAAAGGAGTGTTGAACTTTAATGGTGTGGGGCTCATTTCCTAGCAGACATTGTTCAAGGTGACTCTTGGAGGGAGGACCCAGGTGCACAGCACTGACCCAAAGGTAATACAAGAACGTTGCTTATACCGCACTGACACATGTGGTGGAGGCCAGGCGTGGTGTCCCCGCTCCCTCCCCTCTAAGATACCCTTAGACAAGAGACGAGACGAGACGAGAGAAAGAGGGGAGTGAGGAGGGCGCTACAGTAAATATTAGGCAGATCACCCGCGCATCCAGACCAGGGCAATATGGTGTTCAGTGGTCTATAAACATGAGCCAGGCAGATACACCCAAAAAGGAAAGAACTCGCTATAATGTAAAATGTAACACACAGGATTATTTATATTTAAAGGTTGCACTTACATGAAAAACATTAAAAAGTAGAATCAACCATAAAACAAGCAGGCCGGCTAGCGAACACCCGTCCTCTCGGGATCACAAAGCAATGATGTCAACACGCCATTCCTCCTGATGTGCGTATCGCCATAAACTGACGAAGTCCTGGGGCACAGGTGACGCGCTGACTCATCGCGCTAAATAGTACACAGGAAGAGCCACGCCTCGATCTGAGTCTCAGGTGGCGGATCTCAAAGCTCCATATAGGAGACTGGCAAATCAACCCCTACACCAGTACTAACCTTATTATAAACGAAAGATTAACCAAATAATAAAAACAGTTAAAACTATTGTAAAAAGGTCTACCTAGATCAATCACTAACGGGCAATGATTACCTAACTATTAGTGTGGGGATATATCCACCCCGACTACATTACCTATTAAACCATCAGTTACTACTGTATTGAGGGCTTAGTCACAATAGCAGGCTGACACACTAACAATAGGATATTGGGGAGAGAGGTTCAAACACCAGCACACCTATTAGATGGTAATAGCTTTCCCAAAACCATCCATAGAAACTCCCACCTACAGAAAGAAAACAAAAAATGAAAGAGGGGCTAAGGGAATGGACTCAACTCTGACCCCTAGTGTCGAAATATAAATACGATAGGAATGATTTACAACTCCTATCATATTCTTATATAATAAGTACTACCCAATCCCCCTCATAATATGGCCTCAAATACTACCCTGTCACAAAAATATAAAGCATTTTTTTATACAGTAGGAAAAATAAGAAAAAAAATAGAACTACAATGGCACTTCAAAACCTTAGGATCAGAAAAGCCCTCACTATGTAGTAAATCCCAAACCCTATACAGAGGAATTCAAAGTCATGACCTCACTTCAAAGACAGTCTAAGGCAGGGGTCTCAAACTGGCGGCCCTCCAGCTGTTGCAAAACTACAAATCCCATGAGGCATTGCAAGGCAGACAGACACAAGCATGACTCCTACAGACAGAGGCATGATGGGACTTGTAGTTTTGAAATAGCTGGAGGGCCACCAGTTTGAGACCCCTGGTCTAAGGCTAAGGATAACACGGTGTCTAAAATTTGTCCCCCAAATATAATATAGTATAAGAGGTGAAACTCGGGACCTACCCTAACAAAGAGGGTTAAATAATATGATGCACCCAATGTCCCTCAAAATAACACCGCTACCCAAGACTTACATCAAGTTCACACAGCTCAAGAACATCCTATGGATCCATGACATTTCAGATCTAGAAATTTCTCTCACTAGAGAGCTCCTTCTCCAGTGTGGGCGATATTTATTTATTCCCAAGAAGGTTGTTCTCGAGGGGTCCTTATTGTGGACCAACAAATAGTGTTTGGAAACAGAATCTTAATGTTGGTAATGTGTTCATTCAGTCTGACCTGGAGGGGGCGTTTAGTCCTGCCCACATATTGAAGCCCACAAGGGCACTGGAGCAGATAGACAACCCCCTCTGTTGAACACATAATAAACGTCTTAATCTCAAACACTGTAGAGGTGCTAGTAGAGGTAAAGTGTTGAGTTCTTCTATGTGTTCATCCATTTAAGGAGCACACTCGGTATCTCCTACATTGGTAATAACTTTTGAGGTTTTGAAAGAAACCCTTTCTTATTGATGGAGGGTTAAAAATATTCGGGCCACTTTATCTCTGAGGGATGGAGCCCCCTTATAGATTACTTAGGGTTTAATATGTAAAATGGTATTTAATATACACAATTGTAGCACACGCCCGCAGGAGCTGCTGGTTTTAGTTTTGGGCCTTGCACGTTACCTCAGTATTCGTTGTCTAGGGGAAGAAAGTCTGTAGAAACTCCAATGTCCACACAAGATGTAAAACATTAAGCAGTTAGGTTTTATTTTCCTTTTGCAATAAGCAGATGAACAATGGTAGAAGGGTGAAGGGAAGGGGTAGGTTCAGGCACACAGTACAGATCACTGGGGATACTTCTCACGTATAAAGTTAGTCACCACTCCTCCCTGAGTGGGTATTGCTCACCCGGATAGGCCCCTCTAACCTAGCCTAGCAGCCGGAATGATGTACGAACTATGATCAGGACGAGTCTCTGCCACAGACCGGTTGTGAACAAAATTGCATAATTCGGGATCCTCTGCCACAGGATTTAACGCCCGAACTTCCAGCCAAACAGTCAAGAGCCTTTAAGCCAACCTGGCAGGCTGTAAGGTGAACTTAACTGCGGTGCATTCTCCAATAGAATTACCAGGCCCTCCTCAAGACACCAGCCTTCCGCTTGGTCTTTTCCAGGACAGGTCCTCCCCTGGTTTTCTCCATTGAGTGGCTTCCTCCCTCAGGACCGACAGCACAGGATCACCTTTAAAGTGTAGGCCCAGTCAGCATAACTGGGCCTACCTGGTAGAGTTGCAGCCTCGGGCCAGCATGGTTCCGAGGCCAGAATCACACGATACACCCCTTGTGCCAGGAGGGCCGTGAGGGGACGAAGGACCCCAAAACATGGCGTCTGCCCCTTAAGTACCCTTCCCCAGCATGCCCAGCGGGTAGACCACGCCCACTGAACTGTTCCTGGTGGAAGGCACCCAATACACTCTGGCTTGTCAGTCTTCCACATTGAATGAAAAAGAAAAAACTTGCGCCACCTAGTGTATATATGAAAAAAGGCTGCACCTAAAATTTCAGTGATGGCTGAAAACAATGTGAATAGTGAGAGATAAGGGCGCTCAGTGATAATAACCTGATATTAATCAATAATTAAATTGATATACTTACACCTCCCTAAAATATATAGTGCAATAAACAAATGGATATATGTAATCACAAACTAATAAAAAATCAATGTGCCAGTGATTCCTAAAAGAAACAAATAATGATATATAGTGTATCAAAGTCCAAAGAAATCCACAAAACGTCCCACAACGATAGTGAACAACGTATAGGTTTCTTGCATATATAATAAATCTTCAATCTTCAATAAACATGATATTTATAAATAGACTCTTGTGACTGTTCAAATCCACCTTCACCAAAAGCAGTGACACCCGATAGTGCTGAAGTAATGATGGCAGCTTACCCCAACAATATGACCCTTTTACCTAAAAAAGAGGTCAAGCAGGCTTTCTGCAAGTATCAACTTGCCAGATATCAAAGCTATGATGTCCACAGAGCAGGCAGCGATGGATGATGGGATAAGAACTCCGATATTATGCAAATTAGGAGAAGAGAAGCAAAAAATAGTGTAACACCATTTATTGCACAGAATAGTATAAAAGCCAAAAACGCGCTTACTTTAAAAGTGCCCCGACCCGGCACTGAGGCTGTAAATGCGTGGGTATACGAATGGCAGTCCCAGACCTGTGGATATTGGCGTGCGTTCCACCTCTTCGGAACGAACAGCCAGCGGGACCGGAAGTGACGTCAATTGCGTGACCTGTATTGCGCCTCGACGTACGTTTCGGGTTCCGTCATCAGGAAGCGCTACAGGTCACGCTCAGAATACAATATTTATGTTGCTCTTAATTTGAATATGGGAGGGGATATATACGTAGGCAGCCTCTGTCCCGGCAGAGCGGCACAGCATATTATGCACATGTACACAGTGACAGCATATATATTAATATAAATCAATACAATAATAGTAGTTTATATAAAAAATAGAAAAATGGTTATAAACCAATCCCAAATATTAAAATAAAATAATTATAAAAATATTAAAAAAATATATAAAATTTATATAACTAAATGGGATAAACAGGGCCCTAATAGATGGAGACCATTATTCATTTGTAAGGAAGCAGTTCAAGTCCAAATCAATATTTAAACCAAAGGGCTGCATCGTTCTAAGTCGGTATAGCCATTGAGTCTCATTCTGTGATATGGATTTCTTTAAATCTGTTCCTCTCCAGTGTCCCACGACCTTGTCAATCCCATAAAAGGTCATTTTTCCAGGGTCCTGATCATGGTATTGGGCAAAGTGACGTGAGACACTATGGTTAGGAAATCCTTTAAGAATATTTGTTACATGTTCATTTATCCTAACTTTTAGCTCCCTTGTAGTCCTACCTACATATTGGAGGGAGCAAGGGCACTCCAGGACATATGTGCCATGCCTGGAGTCACAGGTTATGAGGGGTTTAATATCAAATTCTTGATGTGTGACATTGGACCTGAATTTGCTAATTTTCCTAGTATATCTTTTGGTTTTTCGACAAGATTTACATCGAGTACAGTAGTGGAAACCAGAACCATCTAAAAAAGTAGGAGGTTTCTTGGGGGGGATCAGGTATATTAGGCGCAATCATGTTTCGCAACACTGGTGCCCTCCTATAAATAAATTTCGGTTTGGGAGGTAAAATTTTGGGCAAATCATTATCCTTAAGAAGAATAGGCCAAAAATTTTTAAAAGTTATTTCTACATCCCTATATTGCCTATGAAAACCTGAAAGGAAGGCTAGTTCACCCGAGAAGGGAGTTTTTTTCTTTGAAACCAGAAGGGATTCCCTCTCCATCAAAAGAACTTCATTTTTGTTTTTTTCAAGTGTGTGTTGGGGGTAACCCTTTTCCCTAAACCTCTCAATGAGAGTGGCAGCTTGCGTTTCAAAGTCTGAGATTTGATCACAATTACGCCTAATGCGCATAAGTTGCCCCTTGGGGACTGCCCCCAACCACTGGGGATGATGACAACTCGATGTAGGCACAAATCCATTCCTGTCTGTAGTCTTGAAATGAGTTTTCGTGCCTACTCGACCATCTTTTTTAACTAATGTTAAATCTAAGTAATTGATGGAGGTAAGACTGATTTCTGCTGTAAACTTGAGACTATAATGATTTATATTCATGGCCCCCAAGAATGTTTCAAACGAGGGTAATGATCCCTCCCACAACAGAATAATGTCATCAATATATCTTTTATAAAAGATCAAACACTTGGAGATGTCAAGGTAGATGGACTCATTTTCCCATTTATTTAGGACAAGGTTAGCCACACTGGGGGCATAACGAGCCCCCATCGCCACACCTTTAATCTGGTTATAAAAACTACCCCGTGCCCAGAAATAGTTGTTACCCATTGCTAATTGTAATCCTTCACCCAAAAATTCTATTTGATCCCCAGATAACTGGAATGCTCTATGAGGGCCAATTCGACCGCCACAGAAGCATCTCTCTGCTGGATATTGGTGTAGAGAGACTCTACATCTATGGTAACCATCAAGGTCTCCTGGGTGACTACTATAGAAGACAGTGTGGCTAACCTTGTCCTAAATAAATGGGAAAATGAGTCCATCTACCTTGACATCTCCAAGTGTTTGATCTTTTATAAAAGATATATTGATGACATTATTCTGTTGTGGGAGGGATCATTACCCTCGTTTGAAACATTCTTGGGGGCCATGAATATAAATCATTATAGTCTCAAGTTTACAGCAGAAATCAGTCTTACCTCCATCAATTACTTAGATTTAACATTAGTTAAAAAAGATGGTCGAGTAGGCACGAAAACTCATTTCAAGACTACAGACAGGAATGGATTTGTGCCTACATCGAGTTGTCATCATCCCCAGTGGTTGGGGGCAGTCCCCAAGGGGCAACTTATGCGCGTAATTGTGATCAAATCTCAGACTTTGAAACGCAAGCTGCCACTCTCATTGAGAGGTTTAGGGAAAAGGGTTACCCCCAACACACACTTGAAAAAAACAAAAATGAAGTTCTTTTGATGGAGAGGGAATCCCTTCTGGTTTCAAAGAAAAAACCTCCCTTCTCGGGTGAACTAGCCTTCCTTTCAGGTTTTCATAGGCAATATAGGGATGTAGAAAAAACTTTTAAAATTTTTGGCCTATTCTTCTTAACCACTTAAGCCCCGGACCATTTGGTAGCTAGAGGACCAGAGGTGAATTCAGAATTTTGCACTGCGCTGCTTTAACTGTAAATTGTGCGGACATGCAATGTTGTACCCAAACGAAATTTGCGTCCTTTTCTTCCCACAAATAGAGCTTTCTTTTAATGGTATTTGATTGCCTCTGCGATTTTTATTTTTTGCGATATAAACGGAAAAAGACCGAAAATTTTGAAAAAAAATGATATTTTCTACTTTTTGTTATAAGAAAAATCGAATAAACTCAATTGTAGTCATACATTTAGGCCAAAATGTATTCAGCCACATGTTTTTAGTAAAAAAATGTCAATAAGCGTATATTTATTGGTTTGCGCAAAAGTTAGAGTTTACAAACTAGGGTACATTTTCTGAAATTTACACAGCTTTAAATTTATGACTGCCTATCTCATTTCTTGAGGTGCTAAAATGGCAGGGCAGTACAAACCCCCCCCAAATGACCCCATTTTGGAAAGTAGACACCCCAAGGAAATTGCTGAGAGGCATGTTGAGCCCATTGAATTTTTTATTTTTTTGTCCCAAGTGATTGAATAATGACTAAAAAAAAAAAAAAAAAAAAAAATTACAAAAAGTTGTCACTAAATGATATATTGCTCACACATGCCATGGTTATATGTGGAATTTCACCCCAAAATACATTTTGCTGCTTCTCCTGAGTACGGGGATACCACATGTGTGGGACTTTTTGGGAGCCTAGCCGCGTACGGGACCCCGGAAACCAAGCACCGCCTTCAGGATTTCTAAGGGCGCAAATTTTTGATTTCACTCCTCACTACCTATCACAGTTTCGAAGGCCATAAAATGCCAAAATCGCACAAAACCCCCCCAAATGACCCCATTTTGGAATATAGACACCCCAAGCTATTTGCTGAGAGGAATGGCGAGTATTTTACAGCTCTCATTTGTTTTTGAAAATGAAGAAAGAAAATATATATATATATATTTTTTTTTTTCAATTTTCAAAACTTTGTGACAAAAAGCGAGATCTGCAAAATACTCACAATACCTCTCAGCAAATAGCTTGGGGTGTCTACTTTCCAAAATGGGGTCATTTGGGGGGGTTTTGTGCTATCTGGGCATTCCATGGCCTCCGAAACTGTGATAGGCAGTGAGAAGTGAAATCAAAAATTTACACCCTTAGAAAGCCTGAAGGTGGTGCTTGGTTTTTGGGGTCCCGTACGTGGCTAGGCTCCCAAAAAGTCTCACACATGTGGTATCCCCGTACTCAGGAGAAGCAACAGAATGTATTTTGGGGTGTAATTCCACATATGCCCATGGCATGTTTGAGCAATATATCATTTAGTGACAACTTTGTGCAAAAAAAAAAAAAAAAAAAAATTGTCGTTTTTCCGCAACTTGTGTCAACATATAAAATATTCCATGGACTCGACATGCCTCTCAGTATATAGCTTGGGGTGTCTACTTTCCAAAATGGGGTCATTTGGGGGGGTTTTGAACTGTTCTGGCATTTTATACACAACATTAGGAAGCTTACATCCACTCTTCTAACCACTTGAAGACAAAGCCCTTTTTGACACTTTTTGTTTACATGAAAACATTTTTTTCTTTTTGCAAGAAAATTATGTTGAACCCCCAAACATTATATATATTTTTAAAGCAAAGGCCCTACAGATTAAAATGGTGGGTGTTGCATTTTTTTTTCTACACAGTATTTGCGCAGCGATTTTTCAAACGCATTTTTTGGGTTAAAAAATACACTTTTTTTAATTTTAATGCACTAAAACACACTATATTGCCCAAATGTTTGATGAAATAAAAAAGATGATCTTAGGCCGAGTACATAGATACCAAACACGACATGCTTTAAAATTTCGCACAAACGCGCATTGGCGACAAACTACATACATTTTTAAAAGCCTTTAAAAGCCTTTACAGGTTACCCCAGTAGATTTACAGAGGAGGTCTACTGCTAAAATGATTGCCCTCGATCTGACCTTCGCGGTGATACCTCACATGCATGGTGCAATTGCTGTTTACATATGACGCCAGACCGACGCTTGCGTTCGCCATTGGGCAAGAGCAGGGCAGGACAGGGGTGCTTTTTTTTTTTTCTTTTTTTTTATTATTAATTTTGCTTTTTTATTTTATTTTTAAATTGTTCCTTCCAAGTATTTATTTTTTTATCATTTTTATTGTTATCTCAGGGAATGTAAATATCCCCTATGATAGCAATAGGTAGTGACAGGTACTCTTTTTTTGAAAAAACTGGGGTCTTCAAGACCCTAGATTTTTCCTCTGCCCTCAAAGCATCTGACCACACCAAGATCGGTGTGATAAAATGCTTTCCCAATTTCCCAATGGCGCTTTTTATATCCGGGGGGGGCATTCCCTCCCACTGCTTGTAAAAGCAGTCCAGAGGCTAATTAGCCGCTAGGATTGCTTTTACATGAAAGCCGGCCGCAGGCTGAAAAGAATGATACCAAGATGATACCTAAACCCGCAGGCATCATTCTGGTATAAACATTCAAAGTCCAGCAACATACCAGTACGTTGCTGGTCCTTGTTGGACATGTATTGTAATCTTTTTATTTCATGCAGCCAGTTGGCTGAACGAAAAAAGAGATTGATCGGTGGGTATGCCCACCATTAGAATACCGCCCTTCATCCACCCACTTCCAATGATGGGCATACACGCACCATTTATATATGCCGAAGCATGGGGGCATCCTCCCGCAAAAAAGTTATGCCGCACACACATGGTCGGACTTTTCCACGGGCAAGCCTCCGTCGGAATTTCGACCGTATGTACGCGGCATTAGGAGCAAAATCGCTCCTCCGCCCCTGCTGCCCCAATGCTTCGGCATATTTGCTTTTTTTTTTTTAACTGTGGTGGTGAAATCACCTCCTACAGCACTGGAGTCGCAGGGATCAGGCCTGTCTCTGCGAATGCTGCAGTTATGTGTGTTTTTGTTTTGTAAGTGACAGTGATCGATCGATACTGCACTTGGGTGGCCTGGGCTGGACGGAGGGGCAAAACGCAGGTGCCAGCAGGTATCTGGGCTGATCCCGCTAACACTGCGTTTTTGGGAACCCTAAACTGCTGGGGACGCTAGTATAGATCTGATCAGATCAGATATTGATCTGTTCAGATACTATACCACTAAGGGGGGTGTATGCTTCACGCGTGGGTGTTAGCGTTACTGGCACTAACCTGACGCTGCCTGGGGTTTGATGCAGACCCTCTCTGACGCTAAAACCTAATTGATATCACCCGCCGGGCGATCAGGGGGTTAAACCTTTATTGGGTTATATACACGGCGGGTGCCCTGACACTATAAAAAGCAAACTAACTAACCAGCGTCACCCGTAACACTTATATGGTGATCACTGGTGAAAGGGTTAACTAGGGGCAATCAGGGGGTTAAAACCTTTATTAGATAATATATGGGGGTACCTGACGCTATAAAAACCTGCGGCGAACCTAAAAAAAATTACCAGCTACCGATCTGCATCACCGACACTAAGACAGCGTTTAGAAAAACGATTGCTTAGCGACAGTGGTGATGGGGGTGAAAGGGTTACCTGGGGGGGTGATCAAGGGGGTTAAACCTTTATTAGATAATATATTGGGGTACCTGACGCTATAAAAACATGCGGCGAACCTAAAAAAAATTACTGGCTACGATCTGCATCACCGACACTAAGACAGCGTTTAGAAAAACAATTGCTTAGCGACAGTGGTGATAGGGGGTGAAAGGGTTACCTGGGGGGCGATCAAGGGGGTTAAACCTTTATTAGATAATATATTGGGGTACCTGACGCTATAAAAACCTGCGGCGAACCTAAAAAAAATTACCGGCTACCGATCTGCATCACAGACACTAAGACAGCGTTTAGAAAAACGATCGCTTAGTGATAGTGGTGATAGGGGGTGAAAGGGTTACCTGGGGGGCGATCAAGGGGGTTAAACCTTTATTAGATAATATATTGGGGTACCTGACGCTATAAAAACCTGCGGCGAACCTAAAAAAAATTACCGGCTACCGATCTGCATCACAGACACTAAGACAGCGTTTAGAAAAACGATCGCTTAGTGACAGTGGTGATAGGGGGTGAAAGGGTTACCTGGGGGGCGATCAAGGGGGTTAAACCTTTATTAGATAATATATTGGGGTACCTGACGCTATAAAAACCTGCGGCGAACCTAAAAAAATGACTGGCTGCCGATCGGCATCACTGACGCTAAGACAGCGATCAGAAAAATGATCGCTAAGCGACAGTGGTGATAGGCGGTGAAAGGGTTATCTGGGGGGTGATCAGGGGGTTAAACCTTTATTAGGGGGGGTTAGGGGGCTACACTGGACCTAAGACTAAACTTTGGTGACACTTTTACAGTCACAAATGTCACTTATTGCAGTGATCACTAAATAAATGGTCACTGCAATCAGTGACACTGTGACTGGGGGCTGGGGGGGTGATCTGGGGTGATCTGGGGGGCCTGGGGGGGCGATTTATGTCCCTATGTGTCCTGGTGTCAGTGTAGTGTTGTGTGCACTGACCTGATATCTTCTCTTGTACGGCGCTCGGTATATGTGAGCGCCGCACCAGAGATGACATCACTTCCTCCTGCTCCCTCTGTCTGACACAGACAGAGGGGGCATTTCCATTCGCCGGGAGCGATCGCGAGGGGGTGGCCAGAAACGAATGGCTGCCCCCTCATCCCGGAACGCTCCCGGACACTTAGCCACCACTCACTGTATAGGAGGGGGGTCCGATCGGACCCCCCAACTGTACAAAGGCAATCACGTATGCTCTACGTGATTGTGCCTGTCGGTGCCATTCTGCCGACGTATATATATACAGTGAGCGGTCGTTAAGTGGTTAAGGATAATGATTTGGCCAAAATTTTACCTCCCAAACCGAAATTTATTTATAGGAGGGCACCAGTGTTGCGAAACATGATTGCGCCTAATATACCTGATCCCCCCAAGAAACCTCCTACTTTTTTAGATGGTTCTGGTTTCCACTACTGTACTCGATGTAAATCTTGTCGAAAAACCAAAAGATATACTAGGAAAATTAGCAAATTCAGGTCCAATGTCACACATCAAGAATTTGATATTAAACCCCTCATAACCTGTGACTCCAGGCATGTCACATATGTCCTGGAGTGCCCTTGCTCCCTCCAATATGTAGGTAGGACTACAAGGGAGCTAAAAGTTAGGATAAATGAACATGTAACAAATATTCTTAAAGGATTTCCTAACCATAGTGTCTCACGTCACTTTGCCCAATACCATGATCAGGACCCTGGAAAAATGACCTTTTATGGGATTGACAAGGTCGTGGGACACTGGAGAGGAACAGATTTAAAGAAATCCATATCACAGAATGAGACTCAATGGCTATACCGACTTAGAACGATGCAGCCCTTTGGTTTAAATATTGATTTGGACTTGAACTGCTTCCTTACAAATGAATAATGGTCTCCATCTATTAGGGCCCTGTTCATCCCATTTAGTTATATACATTTTATATATTTTTTTAATATTTTTATAATTATTTTATTTTAATATTTGGGATTGGTTTATAACCATTTTTCTATTTTTTATATAAACTACTATTATTGTATTGATTTATATTAATATATATGCTGTCACTGTGTACATGTGCATAATATGCTGTGCCGCTCTGCCGGGACAGAGGCTGCCTACGTATATATCCCCTCCCATATTCAAATTAAGAGCAACATAAATATTGTATTCTGAGCGTGACCTGTAGCGCTTCCTGATGACGGAACCCGAAACGTACGTCGAGGCGCAATACAGGTCACGCAATTGACGTCACTTCCGGTCCCGCTGGCTGTTCGTTCCGAAGAGGTGGAACGCACGCCAATATCTACAGGTCTGGGACTGCCATTCGTATACCCACGCTTTTACAGCCTCAGTGCCGGGTCGGGGCACTTTTAAAGTAAGCGCGTTTTTGGCTTTTATACTATTCTGTGCAATAAATGGTGTTACACTATTTTTTGCTTCTCTTCTCCTAATTTGCATAATATCGGAGTTCTTATCCCATCATCCATCGCTGCCTGCTCTGTGGACATCATAGCTTTGATATCTGGCAAGTTGATACTTGCAGAAAGCCTGCTTGACCTCTTTTTTAGGTAAAAGGGTCATATTGTTGGGGTAAGCTGCCATCATTACTTCAGCACTATCGGGTGTCACTGCTTTTGGTGAAGGTGGATTTGAACAGTCACAAGAGTCTATTTATAAATATCATGTTTATTGAAGATTGAAGATTTATTATATATGCAAGAAACCTATACGTTGTTCACTATCGTTGTGGGACGTTTTGTGGATTTCTTTGGACTTTGATACACTATATACCATTATTTGTTTCTTTTAGGAATCACTGGCACATTGATTTTTTATTAGTTTGTGATTACATATATCCATTTGTTTATTGCACTATATATTTTAGGGAGGTGTAAGTATATCAATTTAATTATTGATTAATATTTGGTTATTATCACTGAGCGCCCTTATCTCTCACTATTCACATTGTTTTCAGCCATCACTGAAATTTTAGGTGCAGCCTTTTTTCATATATACACTAGGTGGCGCAAGTTTTTTCTTTTTCATTCTTTTGGAGTTTTTCACAACTTTTCAAACTCTGCAGCCATGGATGTCTTCAATTTTATGCAGGGTCGCCAGACCAATATTGAGGAGATCTTTTTACAAACACCTAGCCCTAATTTGGATCTGGAAAGGGGGTTCAAGCAACTCCAGTATGATATGGAGAAACAGATACGTCTCTGGTGGGACATAGCATCTTTTGAGATGTACATTGGGAGGAATCTCACCCCTAGGAGGTTGAGGTGGGATGTGCATCCAAATGATGGTATAGAAGATTTAACCCTTGTAGATGAGTGGTTTCAATTCTTTAACGTATGTGAACAAAAACTTATGCAGTTAATGGTACGGAGAAGACGAGCAAAAAATGTTTTAGTGGAAGCCAATATAGCAGATTTGAAGGAGAAAATGGGGCCCCTTATGGGAACTAAAGAGTATTTGGATAAGGCCCAAGGGTTACAGACCCATTTATCCAAATACGATGGGGACATTAAACAGAAAAAATTAAAAAAATATCAGAGAGATGTTAAAGATTATGAGGATAATAAGGTGTACAAATGGCAGGTGGATTTTGATCCCTCCAGTTTAAATGAATCCCCTGTGGATAGGGATTTAGAAGTTCATAATGTTGTCACTCAACTAGCTAATAAATTTAAAAATAAAGTACATACCCCTATTAAAGCTAAAACTCCAGCTAAAAATAAGGGGCAAGCTAGTTCCTATGGGAGGGGGCCCCCTCAACCCCCCCCCCCACCTCGTATTATGGAGGGGAATATTCCCAGTCTAATGATTATTATCCAGCCCCATACATGGCACCTACATTTAACAAGTATGGTTCTCTGGATAATAGATCTGCTGACTATAATCATCAGTATTACAACCAGGGACCCAGTCACTATGCCCCCAGACCACCGAGGGGTCAGTTTAGAGGTAATTACAGAGGTAGACCGGTTCAACATCAGAATAATTACCCACAGGGGGGGGAATGGAGAGGATGGAAAGAGCCCTACAAAATTCCAACCAATACTCCACAATACCCCAAAGAACAATTAGAAAAAGAGGTAAAAGAGGGGGAACCAGAAAGAAAAAGGCCGCGAGACAATTAAATGGTGGCATTTTCAATCTTAAAGGAATTGAATTCTCGGAGGCGGAGTTACAAGTTCTATCACAAGGTTTGAAATTTGCACCTGATAAGAAACTAAATAAATTTGATCTCTTTATTGATATTGAAAAGTATATTAGGAAATTAAATATTAAAAAACACTTTGCATCCCAACTACCCATTACTCCCTCGGTTGGAGAGGGTAGTATCTATTCACATAGTGGATTGAAAAACAATTCCACATTTAATCCTAAAAAAGGTTCACATCATCATGTGGAGGTTTTCAAGCATATGGTGCAAGATGACATTAGAGATCTAGAAATCCAGCAGGGTAGACACAACCAATTATTGATGGAGGGGATTAGATCACTTGAGAAAAATAAAGATATTGTTGTTCGCCCCGCGGATAAGGGGGGGGGTAGTGGTACTTCCCATACAAAAATATCATGATGAAATTGATCGCCTATTAGGAGATCAAAGTACTTATAAACTTCTCTCAGGTGATCCTTTGAGGAGATTAAAGGAGGAATTATTGGAATGGGTGACGGAGGGAGCTGATAGAAATATACTGAATACCAAAGAAGCCCAATACCTTATACCCCGAGTGCCCCGGACGCCGGTGTTATATATATTACCGAAAGTCCATAAAAATATTGACAATCCCCCTGGGCGACCAATTGTGAGTGGTATTGGGTCCCTCTACTCCAGGGTGGGAGAATATTTGGACATTTATTTACAACCCTTGGTCATACAAGGGAAGTCCTATCTCAAAGACAGCAGAGAACTTATCAAATTACTGTCTTCTATAGTAGTCACCCAGGAGACCTTGATGGTTACCATAGATGTAGAGTCTCTCTACACCAATATCCAACAGAGAGATGCTTCTGTGGCGGTCGAATTGGCCCTCATAGAGCATTCCAGTTTATCTGGGGATCAAATAGAATTTTTGGGTGAAGGATTACAATTAGCAATGGGTAACAACTATTTCTGGGCACGGGGTAGTTTTTATAGTCCTAAATAAATGGGAAAATGAGTCCATCTACCTTGACATCTCCAAGTGTTTGATCTTTTATAAAAGATATATTGATGACATTATTCTGTTGTGGGAGGGATCATTACCCTCGTTTGAAACATTCTTGGGGGCCATGAATATAAATCATTATAGTCTCAAGTTTACAGCAGAAATCAGTCTTACCTCCATCAATTACTTAGATTTAGGGAGGTGTAAGTATATCAATTTAATTATTGATTAATATTAGGTTATTATCACTGAGCGCCCTTATCTCTCACTAGTCTTCCACATTGGCCTGAGGTGGTAACGCCACCTACAGGCGAACAGTGGGAAGTCTGCCCAAAACAGCCATAGCCGGAACAGAGGCTAATTTAGCATCAATTATTTACATCTGAGCCTAACTATTGGCTCAGATACCCTCTGAATTGAAACATAGCGCCCAGTCATTGGGAGCAGGGTGCTACACGATCATTACACAAAATGTGCCAATGTTTATTTATCAACTTCTTTACATTCATATGATGCACAGAATAAGTTGTAATAAAGGGAACCATTGAGATGAACCCGCCCCCCTCTTGAGGGGGCTTCTCCCCAAGTAAATCCTTCCTATTCATGAGTGTGACTGCCTCAAGGGTATTCTTTAAGGAATCGCTGGAATAGACCTTCTCCTCAAACCTTTTAGTAAGTGTATCAGCCTACCGTATGAATTCTTGCACATCGGTACAGTTAGCCGCATATATCGGCACTTGGGAACCGCTCTGAGCCACGGGCTCCTCTTGAGGAGAAGGGCTATTCCAGCAAATCCTTAAAGAATACCCTTGAGGCAGTCACACTCATGAATAGGAAGGATTTCCTCAAGGAGATGCCCCTCAAAAAGGGGGGAAAATTTACCTCAATGGTTCCTTTATTACAACTTTTTTCTGTGCAACATATGAATGTAAAGAAGTTGGTAAATAAACATTAGGCACATTTTGTGTAATGATCATGTATTAAATACCGTTTTACCCATTAACCACTTAACGACCACCCACTGTAAATATACGTCGGCAGAATGGCACGGACAGGCACAATCACGTACCTGTACGTGCCTGTCTTCGTATGGGTGGGGGGTCCAATCGGACCCCCCTCCGGTACAGTGAGCGGCCGGGATCGCTTCGGGAGTGATCCGTGATGAGGGGGCCGCCATTCGATTCTGGCCACCCCCTCGCGATCGCTCCCGGCGAATGAAAAGCTTCCTCTGCCTGTGTAGTGTTTACACAGGCAGGAGGAAGTGATGTCATCTCTCATGCTGCGCTCACATATACCGAGCACTGCATGAGAGAAGACACAGAGGTTAGTGCACAAACACTACACTAACACCAGCACACATAGGCACATGATCGCCCCCCAGGCCCCCCCAGACACCCCCAGATCACCCCCCAGCCCCCAGTCACAGTGTCACTGATTGCAGTGACCATTTATTTACTGATCACTGCAATCAGTGACATTTGTGACTGTAAAGGTGTCAGGGCAGTTAGTTTTAGGTCCAGTATAGCCCCCTAACCCCCCCTAATAAAGGTTTAACCCCTTGATCGCCCCCCAGGTAACCCTTTCACCCCCTAGCACCGCTGTCACTAAGCGATCGTTTTTCTGATCGCTGTCTTAGTGTCGGTGATGCCGATAGGTAGCCAGTTATTTTTTTTAGGTTCACCGCAGGTTTTTATAGCGTTGGGTACCCCCATATATTACCTAATAAAGATTTAACCCCTTGATCGCCCCCCCAGGTAACCCTTTCACCCGTGTCACTAAGCGATCATTTTTCTGATCGCTGTCTTAGTGTCGGTGATGCCGATAGGTAGCCAGTTATTTTTTTTAGGTTTGCCGCAGGTTTTTATAGCGTCGGGTACCCCCATATATTACCTAATAAAGGTTTAACCTCTTAATCGCCCCCCAGGTAACCCTTTCACCCCCTAGCACCGCTGTCACTAAGCGATCATTTTTCTGATCGCTGTCTTAGTGTCGGTGATGCCGATAGGTAGCCAGTTATTTTTTTTAGGTTCGCCGCAGGTTTTTATAGCGTCGGGTAACCTTATATATTACCTAATAAAGGTTTAACCCCTTGATCGCCCCCCCAGGTAACCCTTTCACCCCCTTTTGCCAGTGTCACTAAGCGATCGTTTTTCTAAACGCTGTCTTAGTGTCGGTGATGCCGATAGGTAGCCAGTTATCTTTTTTAGGTTTGCCGCAGGTTTTTATAGCGTCAGGTACCCCCATATATTACCTAATAAAGGTTTAACCCCCTGATTGCCCCTAGTTAACCCTTTCACCAGTGATCACCATATAAGTGTTACGGGTGATGCTGGTTAGTTAGTTTGTTTTTTATAGTGTCAGGGCACCCGTCGCATATAACCCAATAAAGGTTTAACCCCCTGATCGCCCGGTGGGTGATATCAATTAGGTTTTAGCGCCAGAGAGGGTCTGCGTCGCCCCAGGCAGCTTCAGGTTAGTGCCAGGAACGCTAACACCCACGCGTGAAGCATACACCTCCCTTAGTGGTATAGTATCTGAACAGATCAATATCTGATCTGATCAGATCTATACTAGCGTCCCCAGCAATTTAGGGTTCCCAAAAACGCAGTGTTAGCGGGATCAGCCCAGATACCTGCTAGCACCTGCGTTTTGCCCCTCCGTCCAGCCCAGGCCACCCAAGTGCAGTATCGATCGATCACTGTCACTTACAAAACACAACACACATAACTGCAGCGTTCGCAGAGACAGGCCCGATCCCTGCGACTCCAGTGCTGTAGGAGGTGATTTCACCACCACAGTTAAAAAAAAAAGAGCATATATGCCGAAGCATGGGGGCAGCAGGGGCGGAGGAGCGATTTTTCTCCTAATGCCGCGTACATACGGTCAAAATTCCGACTGAGGCATGCCCGTGGAAAAGTCCGACCATGTGTGTGCGGCATAACTTTTGCAGGAGGATGCCCCCATGCTTCGGCATATATAAATGGTGCATGTATGCCCATCATTAGAAGTGGGTGGATGAAGGGAGGTATTCTAATGGTGGGCATACCCACTGATCAATCTCTTTTTTTCGTTCAGCCAACAGGCTGCATGAAAAAAAAGATTACAATACATGTCCAACAAGGACCAGCAACGTACTGGTATGTTGCTGGACTTTGGTTATATCAGATTGATGCCTGCGGGTTTAGGTATCATCTTGGTATCATTCTTTTCAGCCAGCGGCTGACTTTCATGTAAAAGCAATCCTAGCGGATAATTAGCCTCTGGGCTGCTTTTACAAGCAGTGGGAGAGAATGTCCCCCCCCCCCCGGATATAAAAAGCGCCATTGGGAGATTGGGAAAGCATTTTATCACACCGATCTTGGTATGGTCAGATGCTTTGAGGGCAGAGGAAAGATCTAGGGTCCAATAGACCCCAGTTTTTTCAAAAAAAGAGTACCTGTCACTACCTATTGCTATCATAGGGGATATTTACATTCCCTGAGATAACAATAAAAATGATTAAAAAAAAATGGAAAGAACAGTTTAAAAATAAAATAAAAAAGCAAAATTAATGATAAAAAAAAAAGCACCCCTGTCCCACCCTGCTCTTGCGCAATAGCGAACGCAAGCGTCGGCCTGGCGTCATATGTAAACAGCAATTGCATCATGCATGTGAGGTATCACCGCAAAGGTCAGAACGAGGGCAGTCATTTTAGCAGTAGCCCTCCTCTGTAGATCTAACGTGGTACCCTGTAAAGGCTTTTAAAAATGTATGTAGTTTGTCGCCACTGCGCGTTTGTGTGAAATTTTAAAGCATGTCGTGTTTGGTATCTATGTACTCGGCCTAAGATCATCTTTTTTATTTCATCAAACATTTGGGCAATATAGTGTGTTTTAGTGCATTAAAATTGAAAAAAGTGTATTTTTTTCCCCAAAAAATGCGTTTGAAAAATCGCTGCGCAAATACTGTGTGGAAAAAAAAAATGCAACACCCACCATTTTAATCTGTAGGGCCTTTGCTTTAAAAAAATATATAATGTTTGGGGGTTCAAAAATAAATGTTTTCATGTAAACAAAAAGTGTCAGAAAGGGCTTTGTCTTCAAGTGGTTAGAAGAGTGGATGTAAGCTTCCTAATGTTGTGTATAAAATGCCAGGACAGTTCAAAACCCCCCCCCCAAATGACCCCATTTTGGAAAGCAGACACCCCAAGCTAAATACTGAGAGGCATGTCGAGTCCATGGAATATTTTATATGTTGACACAAGTTGCGGAAAAAAGAAATTTTTTATTTTTTTTGCACAAAGTTGTCACTAAATGATATATTGCTCAAACATGTCATGCCAAAATACATTCTGTCGCTTCTCCCGAGTATGGGGATACCACGTGTGAGACTTTTTGGGAGCCTAGCCGCGTACGGGACCCCAAAAACCAAGCACCGCCTTCAGGCTTTCTAAGGGTATCAATTTTTGATTTCACTCCTCACTGCCTATCACAGTTTCGGAGACCATGGAATGCCCAGATGGCACAAAACCCCCCCAAATGACCCCATTTTGGAAAGTAGACACCCAAAGCTATTTGCTGAGAGGTATGATGAGTATTTTGCAGATCTCGACAAAGTTTTGAAAATTGAAAAAAAAAATATATATTATTTTCTTTCTTCATTTTCAAAAACAAATGAGAGCTGTAAAATACTCACCATGCCTCTCAGCAAATAGCTTGGGGTGTCTACTTTCCAAAATGGGGTAATTTGGGGGGAGGGGGGGTTTGTGCTATTTTGGCATTTTATGGCCTTCGAAACCGTGATAGGTAGTGAGGAGTGAAATCAAAAATTTGTGCCCTTAGAAATCCTTAAGGCGGTGCTTGGTTTTCGGGGTCCCGTACGCGGCTAGGCTCCTAAAAAGTCCCACACATGTGATATCCCCGTACTCAGGAGAAGCAGCAAAATGTATTTTGGGGTGCAATTCCACATATAACTATGGCATGTGTGAACAATATATCATTTAGTGACAACTTTTTGTATTTATTTTTTTTGTCATTATTCAATCACTTGGGACAAAAAAAAATATATTCAATGGGCTCAACATGCCTCTCAGAAATTTCCTTGGGGTATCTACTTTCTAAAATGGGGTCATTTGGGGGGGTTTTGTGCTATTTTGGCATTTTATGGCCTTCGAATAAGTGATAGGTAGTGAGGAGTGAAATCAAAAATTTGCGCCCTTGGAAATCCTAAAGGCGGTGCTTGGTTTTCGGGGGCCCGTACGCAGCTAGGCTCCGAAAAAGTCCCACACATGTGGAATCCCCGTACTCAGGAGAAGCAGCAAAATGTATTTTGGGGTGCAATTCCACATATAACCATGGCATGTGTGAGCAATATATAATTTAGTGACAACTTTTTGTAATTTTTATTTATTTTTTTGTCAATATTCAATCACTTGTGACAAAAAAAAAAAATATTCAATGGGCTCAAAATGCCTCTCAGCAATTTCCTTGTGGTGTCTTCTTCCAAAAATTGGGTCATTTCGGGGGGTTTTGTACTGCCCTGCCATTTTAGCACCTCAAGGAATGAGATAGGCAGTCATAAATTAAAAGCTGTGTAAATTTCAGAAAATGTACCCTAGTTTGTAGACGCTATAACTTTTGCGCAAACTAATAAATATACGCTTATTGACATTTTTTTTACTAAAGACATGTGGCTGAATACATTTTGGCCTAAATGTATGACTAAAATTGAGTTTATTCGATTTTTATTATAACAAAAAGTAGAAAATATAATATTTTTTCAAAATTATCAGTATTTTTCCGTTTATATCGCAAAAAAAAAAAAAATCGCAGAGACAATCAAATACCATTAAAAGAAAGCTCTATTTGTGGGAAGAAAATGACGCAAATTTTGTTTGGGTACAACATTGCATGTCCGCACAATTTCCAGTTAAAGCAGCGCAGTGCCAAATTCTGAAAACACCTCTGGTCATTAACCTGAATAATGGTCCTGGGCTTAAGTGGTTAAACCCCAAGTAATCTATAAGGATACCCTTTGATAAAGTTGCAAAGAAATGCATCAGGAGGGTCGTGTGATGTCATTGCATCGTTTGTAGGAAGTACACGATCACCCATGAGGGCAGCAGGGCCGAGGACTTGCAGATGATTTTGTGACCCCAGGGGCGGATCTGTATATTTTCAAGTTCATCACTTGTATGCACCAGGGATTGTGCATTCCTAAATGTGAGTGGAATAGTTGCTTGTGTTTTAAATAAATTTAAATTTTACAGTATTACACTATGCTAGTTCATTTTTTACCCTTATGTTGCCATCATATACTGTATGAGAGATCACGCTTGCAGGAGTTTAAAGATCCTGGATTGAGACCCCAAAGGGGAAGGTGCTACTTGGTTCAATTGGGGGCCGCTCTGGGAGGTGAGCGCATAGTGTGACTGGTGGAGGGTCCACATGGTGTTAACCACTTCAATACCAGCCACTTACCCCCTTCCTGCCCAAGCCAATTTTCAGCGCTGTCGCAATTTGAATGACAATTGCGCGGTCATGCTACACTGTACCCAAACAAATTTTTTATCATTTTGTTCTCACAAATAGAGCTTTCTTTTGTTGGTATTTGATCACCTCTACGATTTTTATTTTTTTGCGCAACAAATAAAAAAACAAAAATTTTGAAAAAAAAAAGGTTTTCTTTGTTTCTGTTAATTTTTTTGTAAATAAGTCAGTTTTCGTCTTCAATGATGGGCACTGATATGGCTGCACCGACGACCACTGATAAGGTGGCACCGATGAGGTGGCACCAATGAGGTGGCACCGATGAGGTGGCACTGATGAGGTGGCATTGATGGGCACTGATAGGTGGCACTGGTATGCAGCACTGATGGGCACTCATAGGCGGGACTGATGGGCACTCATAGGCGGCATTGATGAGTACTTATGGATGGCACTAATGGGTACTTATGGGTGGCACTGATAGGTGGGCATTGATGGGCATGTATGGACACTGATAGGTGGCACTGATGACACTGATGGGTGGCATTGCTGGGCATCACTGGTCTGATCTGATCCATAATGGTGCCAGTCAGTGCCCATTTGTTGGCACTGATTGCCATCTATTAGTCATATATTTGCATTTGTGGATGGCCATGGGGGATGTACCTGGCCATCCACATGTTAGGGGCTTCCCTGGTGGTCCTGGTGGCTTCCCTGGTGGTTCAGTGTGGGCATCCGCGGGGGGGGGGGCTGCGCTGATAAACAATCAGTGCAGACCCCCCTGTCAGGAGAGCCACTGATCGGCTCTCCTCTACTCGTGTCTGTCAGACGCGAGTGAGGAAAAGCCGATCAACGGCTCTTCCTGTTTACATCTGGATCAGCTGTGATTGGACACAGCTGATTATGTGGTGAAGAGCCTCTGTCGGAGGCTCTACTGAGATCAGTGTAGCGGTGTATCAGACTGACACACCGCACCACCGATCGCTGAGACAGGCGTGCGGCAGCTGTTATCCTGCCGGACGTCATTTTGCTATAGGCCGGGCAGGAAGTGGTTAAGTCATTCATTTGTTATCATTCACCATTGGATTGTTTGTAGACATCATTGGTTCACAAAAGATATAACTGGATTAATGAACTTTGCCTGATATATATGTGTTATAATTTTTGTAACCACTAGAGGTCACTGGTTGTACATAGCAATGTTATTTGATATATGTGTTATCATTTTTGTACCCACTAGAGGTCACTGGTTGCACATACCACTTTCATTGTGACATATATAATATATTTTTGGTGCCATGTGCAATACTCCCACTAGGGGGTCACTACTTATTTATTTATTTATTTTGTATTTACATCACACAGTATTTTTTTGGAAAGGAGGGAGCGCTTAACATATTTTTCTTTTTACTCTGGTTTGCTAATAACAGTTGGTGTTAAGCAGCAACCTCTTAGATTTAATATATAGCACTTAATTTATATTAGTAGCGGAGAAGTACATTTCTTTTTAACCTATAAGGGGGCTCCATCCCTCAGAGATAGAGTGGCCCGAATATTTTTTTTTTTTTGTTTAATATTTTTATTAGATTTTACAAGTACATAGCAAATATACTGAACATTACATTCTGATCAAGAATAGAATTGTAAATAAATACAGTAATCACTAAAAATACATATTGAAAGAAAGGCAGTAGAGGATAAACCTCAGTAACAATTGTATCAATACAAATAGAGGTATAAAAGATTAGAGCAATGAAGATAAGCAATATTTAGGATAGAATATCACGTCTCCAGACCAACCACTCACCCCCGAAGGGAGCAAGCTGTGAGCAGATGGGGGCTCGATTAAGTATGAGAGAATATGTTGGGCTATCCAGAAGGATACACCAGATGAACGTTGTCATACCTCAATTGTTTAGTGGAGACTTTCCTAACAAATCTTTAAGACACAAAGATATTAGTGATTGATAAAGTGAAACTTTAAAGTTATATATATAAGTCATGTAATGAACATCACATGTGTAAAAAATCTGTATTACACAAGTAACAAAACTAACCAAAACAGAAAGACAGAAGAAGTAAGAGAGAAGAAGAAGAAATATGGGAGAAAAGTAAAATTTATAGAAAAGAAGGTATGGGTGTAGGAAAATAGAGAAAAAGGTGAAGGTTGTCTCTCCGGGTGGCGGTCCAGTCAGATCAAGGCCCCGTTTAAATATTATATTTTTTTTTTTTTTTTTTTTTTTTTTAAATAGATTTTATTGAAGGCATAAGTCATACAGATTACTACAGCAATAGAAGTAATTCTATTTTAACATATCAATAGTTGTGTCAAACCAGTAAATATGGTAAAAGAAGACAATAATGCCTAGATAACAATACGCATCCTAGGAGATAAAGGTGATAAAAGAATAAGGTCCCATGCAAGGGATGCGTAAACAATGTAGGAGGTAAGAGCTTTCAAAGCTAAACATCCCTATGTAAGGGGGGAGGATAAATGAATGGATCCTGGAACTGGGGAGGACCCTAGGAAAACTGGAGAGCAGAGAACAGAACAAAAACAAAAACCGAGAGAAAAAAAAAAAAAAAACCTAGGGAGAAAGAATGGGAGATGATGGGGGGGGGGGGGTGGAAGTAGACACCAAGCTACCATTATGAGAGGTAACAAGGAGGTAGACATCAAATTACACTGGAAATATCTAGAGTGCATCACACCATATAGATTCAGATCCAGATTTAGAATTAGAATTAAAATTAGAATTAAAATTTGTCCCATCAAGATAGGTCACCTGGGGGGGGGAGAGTAGAGTCACTGGAGGTGATGGGAGGGGAGTCCCGTAATAGGAGAATGAAAACAGCTCAAGGTTTGCCCGGTCTTCAGGGGAGTGATCATAGACCAAGTATGCTTGCCATCTGTGGTAGAAACGATGCTTAGCAGTGTCAATCGAGAAGTCTGTATTTAGTCTGTCTTTGAAAAGAAGCAGCAGAAGTTCCTTTTTGACTTGTGATGTATTCGGGGGTATATTGGATATCCAATTTTTCAAGATGGCTCTCCTGGCGAGTAGTAGGCATATCAAAGACCAATCTTTATGTGAAGGGGGGGCCTTCGGGGACCATGGCAGCAACAACGGGTCCCAATAACCAAAGATGAGGAGGAGTGGGTCCTTAGGTAGTTTCATCAGGGTCACTTTGAAGATGTAAGCCAGGACTTTATCCCAGAAGACGGATATGTGGGGGCACGACCAGAAGCGATGGGTCAGGGAAGGTTTGAGTTGACGGCAGAGAGGGCATGAAGAGGAGGTTTGTGATTGATTGGCATAGAGAAAGGGAATGTGAGCACGATGCATAATTTTCAGCTGAGTTTCCCTCCAGATTTCATTGGGGATCAGTTTATGTATAGTATTAAGACCCTGTAATAGTTTGTTGACCAGTTCTGTGTCTGGGAAGTCTTTGGTCCAGTTGGCCACTGATGAGGAGGCTAGGGATGACGTTGTTTTTAGAAGAAGAGGGCGATATATATCTGAGATCTTATACGAACCTTCCGAAAGAAGGACTTCCGTTATAGAACTTTTGAACCGTGTGTTGTCGTGTCTATATGCATTCTTTAGGAAACTGACACATTGTCCATAGTGAAAAGCTTGGGAATGTGGAAGTGAGAATGTGTCGGCTAGGGATTTGAAATTTATGGGACGACCTGTCTCCGGGTCACAGAGTTGTGAAAATTTCGTGAGACCTTTCCGATGCCAGGAGGCAAAAGGATGTTGCTCTAGGCCTGGGATGAAACTCGGGTGGCCTTGAATTGGAAGGTGGCCGGATATGAAGGGCGAAAGATGTAGGCTTTTTCTGACTTCTCTCCAAGCAATGGCCGTGTCTCTTAGTAAAAAGTTATGTTGGAATGGTATTGGAACAGATTTCCACTTGCAGTGGAGAAGAGCTACTAGGGAGTATGGGTGTGCCATTTGAGTTTCCAAGGCATAATTGGAGTAGCGGGACGCTTGGGCTATCCAGTCTAGACCTGTCCGTAGTAGGCAGGCTAGGTTATAGGTTCTAATATTGGGAAGACTAATACCCCCTTCGCGCCTGGGAAGATATAGTTTCTGGAAGGCTATACGCGGTCGCCTACTTTTCCAAAGGAATTTAGAGATAGCTGCATTGAGAGCTTTTGTATGCTTATGGTGTAGAAGCAGTGGTATAGTCTGGAGTGGGTAAAGTAAACGAGCAAAGCTGACCATTTTCACCAGGTGACATCTTCCCAAGAGCGAGAGAGGCAGATCTATCCAATTATCAAGTTCCTGAGTTATTTTCGTGAGTAGAGGGGGATAGTTGAGATGATAGAGAGAGGCAGGTGTTTTCCCTATTTTGATCCCTAGGTATGTGATATGTGAATGTGCTACCTTGAAGATAGAGTGATGCATCCATGGAGGGTCAGGGCGTGAGCCTATGGGAAGGATTTCACTTTTGCTATAATTTATACGAAGGCCCGAACATGTTCTGAATTCATCGAATACTGATTTGATCGTGGGCATATCCAAAGATGGGTTAGAAGAGAAAATAAGGACATCGTCGGCAAAGAGGGAAGTACGTAGTTCGTGATCACCAATGTGAATGCCATGTAGTGGGGCCGTTTGGTTTAAAAATCGCGATAAGGGTTCTAATGCTATATTGAACAGGAGCGGGGACAAAGGACATCCCTGCCTGGTGCCTTTATGAAGACGAAATTCCTCTGAAAGAAGGCCCGCTGCCACCAGCCTAGCTGCTGGAGCAGTATACATGGACTCTATGAGGCGGTAGAAGGGGCCGGTGAATCCCATTGAGGACATTACTAAAGAAAGCCATTCGAAACTAACGTTATCGAAGGCTTTCTCCGCATCTAGAGTAATGATTGCAAAATCACCCCTCAGATTATTTTTGGCATGATCCAGGGCCAGCATCACTTTCCTGATATTTAGAGTGGCAGTCCTGCCTTTAACAAAACCCGATTGAGCGGAGTGGATCAAAGAAGGAATGATGGATGCTAACCTGGTGGCAATAATTTTTGAGAGAATCTTGACATCTAGATTTAGAAGTGAGATAGGCCGATATGAACCTGGGTCTAGGGGGTCTTTTCCTTTTTTGGACAGCAATTTTATGGTGGCTTGGTTTCCTGTGGGTAAGTACGGGCCACCAGACCATATATGTTGATATACCTTACATAGGGTGGGTTCCAATAGTGATCTTAGGGACTTGTAAAATTCGCCTGTGAAACCATCAGGGCCAGAGGCTTTAGAAGGGGCTAGGTTCCGGATGGCCAATGATATCTCAGAGAGGGATATGGGAAGGTTCAGGCTTTCCAATTGTGAGGTAGTGATTTTGGTGAGGGATATTTTTTCAAGGAATGAGAGTGCCAATGGTTTATCTATGGGATCGGCAGCGTATAGGGATGAGTAGTATTGGAGCATAGCTTCGTTGATGTCTCGCTGTGAGGTTCTAATAGAACCGGTAGCGTCTCGGAGGGAGGAGATACATGTCGGGCGTTGAGGACCCCTGCAAAGTCTGGACAGTAGTTTCCCTGCTTTGTTCCCGAATTTATGTAGGGAGGCGTCAATGTGCGCTTTTTTCGTCAGTTCAAGGGTGTCTGCCCATGATTCAAAGGCTCGTTTAGCTACCTGCCAAGCCTTCCTATTTTCAGGGGAGTCCTTTAAGTACAGGGATCGTTGGGTGTGGTGTAGCCGGGAGCTAGCCAATTTGTAATTTGCCACGGCATTCCTTTTGAAAGAGGCGGCATAGGATATGATCCGACCTCTCAGGAAGGATTTTCCAGCTTCCCAAAACAAATTAGGGTTATCTAGGTGCAGAGCATTGGCCGAGGCGTATTCGGACCATGATTTTTCTATGTACTGTAAAAAATCAGAGTTATTATGTAGGTATGTGGGGAATCGCCATAGTCTGGGGTTCGGGTGAAGGTCGGGGATGTCGAGTGATACCGAAACAGGAGCATGGTCTGAGATGACAATGTCATGAATGTCAGATTCCGATATCATGGGGACTATGTCGTCAGAGCAGAAAATGTAGTCAATCCTGGTGAAAACGTTGTGGGGGTTGGAGTAGAAAGTGAATTCTTTGTCAGCTGGGTGCCTGAGACGCCAAACGTCATGAAGTTGAAGGGAGTCAATCATGGAGGCAAAGAGGGTCGTGTCTCTGGGGACACCTAGAGATCGGGGGCTTCTGGAGCAAGACCTGTCGTCAATAGGGTGAAGGATAGTGTTAAAATCTCCGCCGATAATATGTGGGATAAGCGGATCTCGAAGGAGCCAAGTAGACAGTTCGCTAAAAAAAAGTTTGGAGGGGTTATTAGGGGCGTAAATGTTAGAGATAATGAAGTCTTTTGTCCCTAACTGAACATGAATCGATAGGAGACGTCCTTGTGTATCTGAGTGGGTAGAGACCACCGTGCATGGAAGATTTTTGTGAATGAGTATTAGGACCCCTGCCCTGCGCCCCTGAGATCCGGAGCCGAGGACTGAGCCCACCCATAGTTTTTTCATGCGTGGGAAATCTGAAGTGGAGAGGTGGGATTCCTGAAGGAGGGCAATGTCTGTTTTGAGTCTTTTTAGATGACGGAGAATCTTCAGTCTCTTATTAGGGGAGCGAAGGCCTTTAACATTCCAGGAGACTATTCTCATAATAAGGGGTCAATCGATAGGAGTTGGGCCGGTATGACAGGATTGGATTGACGTAGGTAACGGAAGCGAGCTATGAGAGTAGTATGGGACAATGAGGTGTCTACGGTATAGGGAGGTGGTGATGAAGTGATCAGTGTTGGAAGCATAACTTGGCTTGGGTGAGGTAGAAGAAAAGAAGGATAGCGGGGGAGGGGTTGTGAAAATAAGAACAAAAAAATATATCGTATGGACTTCACTTTTTTCCGCATGGAGTCGCTGTGTAGTCCAGCTCCCATTGCAAGACCCGAATAATGCAGCCCTGACAAAAGGAAAACCCACGTTTTCAGGGGTGGTCAAAGGAGCAGATTCGAATCGTGTACGGAGAGATATAAAGGCTCTACGCAGAGAGGCCAGAGGGAACAAACATTTGTACCGGCAATTTAAAAGCGAGAGAGAGAAAAAAAAAGATTTTCATAAACATGTAGAGAGCAAGGAGAGAAAAGGGAAAAAAAAAGGAAAAGGACTGGCCTACCATCAAAATGCAAGTCTGGTTTTCAAAGTCTGTAGGAGAGACCGGTGAGGTACCTCGCCTCAGGGGTAGGGCTGATCAGTTCAGTTGGGTCAGGCGTGGCTATAGCCGAGAAGATGGAAGAAGAGTATTAGTCGATTCAGCTGAGCATGGGTTGGTGTAGGTCTGGTTTTGAGGGCCTGAATCTTTTTGGAGAGTCCTTACGCGGGCTTCTTTGGTCGAGACCACGGTTGATTGGAGGCGTCCTGGGTGAGGGGCTGATGTGAGGTCCCGAGTGAAGAGAGCGTAGGAAGGCTTCCGCTTCAGATGGGTTTTGGAATGATAGCTGGTCGCCATTGGGAGCTTTGAGCCGCAGGGTGGCGGGGAAGGCCAAGGTGAATTTTATTTGTTGGCGGTGTAGTTCCGTGCAGACTTGCTGGAAAGCCTTCCTTTTTTTTGACACTTCTATGGAGTAGTCCGCAAAAATTAAGATCTGCATTCCATCTATCTGGAGAGATCTGGATTGCCGGAAGTTTTGCAGGATGGAGGCTTTGTCTGCGTAGTTTAGATATTTGGCAATAATCGGTCGTGGCGACTTGCGCTCTGAGTTAAAAAGACCCATGCGGTGAGCCCTTTCCACTGTGCAGGGGCCGGGGAGGCCTAAGGACTCTGGAATACGTCTTGCACATAGATCCGTGAGGGCTGATGGTTGCATAGATTCTGGTATACCAATGAAGCGCAGATTGCACCTCCTGGACCTATTTTCCAAATCGTCCAGCTTGTCTAATATGAACTGATTGGTTTTATCCTGAGCATGTTCCAGGGCCTGGGCTTGGTACAATTCATCCTCCAAGGTAGATATGCGGTGTTCTGCCTCATTGAGCCTAGTGGAATGTTCTCCTAATTGAGCCTTGAGCTGTTGCATGCCTGCACTGACAGCTTTCTCCACAGAGGCAGCTATCATGGGGGTGAGGAGAGCTGCTACAGCCTGTGCAATCCTTTCTGTGGTGTCATCCCCAGCAGGAGGTGAAAGAGGAGAAGGCTGTGGTGGGGAGGTGAGCGAATCACTGCTTACCTCCATTGCAGGCACCGTTCCCGAGAAGGGAGCCGAGTAGGCCGAAGCCGCGGACTCGATTTGCGGGTGCGCTTGTGGAGCCGCCGCGGTCGCGTGCGGGCGAATGCCGTTTTTTTCAACGAAACGGTCCATGGCGTGGCCGTGAATGACCAGGGGGGTGGGCGGGTGATAAGGGTAGTCGTCCTGCTGATTTATATGCCGATTTTTGGGGTCGAGCTGCGGAGCTAGTGAGGGAGGCAGCTACTCCATACGGCGCCGGAACCGGAAGTCCTAAATATTATATTAATAGATAAATATTAAAGTATTTCAAAGAGGCATCAACAATAGTTGATCAAAATCTGGGGGTAAGAAGTGTTTAATCCATGGTTTCCATATTTTATTATATGTTGCAATGTTGTCATCTTCAATAGCAGACATTTTGGAAAAGATAAGGGCTCTGTTAATTCTATGTTTAGTTTCAGCCACAACCAAAGTTTGGGTTTTCCAGGCCTTAGCTATAGATTGTTTAGCCGCCGTGGTGAGATGTAGTAGTAATTTGAATTGTGACTTATTCAAATTAGGAGGTTTGAGGTTGAGGAGAGCCAGTGCCGGGTCCGGGTCTGGCGGGATTGGTATTTCCAAGGCCGTAGAGGCCATGTGAAATATTTTACTCCAGAAGGATTGAACGATTGGACATTGCCACCAAATATGGAACTGCGTGCCCGGTTCAGAACAGCCTCTGAAACATAGATTTGGGTACGAGGGGGCAAATTTGGCAATCCTGGCCGGAACCAGGTACCATCGAGAAAGGACCTTATAATTTGTTTCCAACGCAAAACAGTTTGGCGAGGAATGCTTAGTAGCTGACCATATAATATCCCAGTCACTTTTACTGAATGTTCTATCCATGTCGTGTGCCCATTTAGTCGTATAGGATGGTAAAGTATCGTCGGATGTGGAATTGATGCGTTTATACAAAAGTGATATTAATCCTCTAGCATGGGGATCACTGTTACAGATACGTTCAAATTGAGTCATTTGGGTGAGAGGGGATCCCGTATCAACGAGGGGTGTATAAAAGTTCTTAATTTGTAGATAGCGGAAGAGCTCCTTCATGGGGAGTTTGTATAAATCACATAATGTTGGGAACGTAAGAATATCATTGGAGGAAACTAGATTATGGAATTGAAGTAGGTTTCTTCTGGACCAAGCTGCAAATGATAGGGGAAATTTCCAGGCGGGGTAAAATGAGGGATTTCGAAGAAAAGAGAGTAGAGGGTTATGAGTGGATTGTAGGTTTTTTGTGGATCTATATTTGTCCCAGATAGCTATAGAATGTTTGGTTACAGGGTTAGATAAGTTTAGTCTATCTTTAGGAGCTAACCAGAGCAAATTATTCACAGAAATGGGGTCAATATCCACTGATTCAATCGCTACCCATAGAGGTGATTCTATTGTAGAATGGTATTTGGGGAGTTGTGCTAGCTGAGCAGCAAAGTAGTATGAGGAAAAGTTAGGAATTCCCAGACCACCTTTCAATTTATCAAGATAAAGAGTCGATCTAGGTATACGGGGCTTTGTAGAGCCCCATATAAAAGCCATCACTCTCTTTTGAGTGAGCCTCAGGAAGTAAGGAGGTATATGTATGGGGAGAACTCAGAATAGGTAAAGGAACTTTGGTAAGATTGACATCTTAGTAGCATTAATCCTCCCAATCCAAGATAAAGGAAGAGAAGACCATTGTTTCATCAGATTAGTAGTTGACTTCAATAAGGGTAAGTAGTTAGCTGAAAATAGGTTGGATATAGAAGAAGTGAGTTGGACTCCAAGATATGAAATATGATGCAATTCCCAATTGAAAGGTAAAGACGTTTGAGCTTGTTGTAACTCAGATGGCGAAAGGGAAATATTAAGGGCATTAGATTTGGCATGATTAACACACAAACCAGAAATTTTTGCAAACTTGTCTAAAGTATTTACTAGATTTGGGGCTGAGACGTGGGGATGGGATAAAAAAATCAGGATGTCATCTGCAAAAAGACTCAATTTGTGGTGATGTCCACCTAATTCTACACCTTTGATATTAGGATTATTTCTAATACATGCTAAGGGTTCAATAAGTAGGGCAAAAAGCAAAGGGGATAGGGGGCAACCCTGTCTAGTACCTCTTCTAATATCTATCATAGCCGATTTATAGCCCATATATTTAATATAAGCTTTCGGAGTGCTGTATAGTGAGGAGACCCAAGTTAAGAAATTTTCCCCAAAACCCCATTTTTGAAGAGTATATTGTAGATATGGCCAGCTGATTGAGTCGAACGCCTTCCTAATATCTAATGCTATAAGGCAAGTTGGGATACGTCTTTTTTTGGCGGCATGAATTAATAAAAGTGCTCTTCTGACATTATCCCCTGCTTGACGCAAGGGCATGAAGCCAGTTTGGTCACGATGGATAAGTTTACCTATAATGCTATTCAATCTAGTTGCCAAGATCTTAGCTAGTAACTTAATGTCTAGATTTAAAAGAGATATGGGGCGGTAATTAGACCAAGAGGTAGTGTCAGATTTAGGTTTGGGAATCATTGCTATGATGGAAGTTAGTGTTTCGGTTTTAAACGAATGACCAGCTAACAAAGAATTGAAGGCTCTAGTCAATAGAGGCGTTAAAATCGAATCAAATTGTTTGTAGTATAGTGCAGAAAACCCATCGGGGCCCGGTCTCTTGTGAGGCTTCAATTCTTTAATAGCAGCTTTAACTTCCAAGGCCGTTATGGGACTCTCCAAATATTCACACTGTTCCGGTGTCATTGTGGGAAGTTTAACATCTGAGAACAAAGTGTCTGCTTTGTTTTTATCAAAGATTAAGCCAGAGTCATAGAGCTTAGCTAATTTAGATTGAAAGATGTCCAAGATCTTTAATGGGTTACTAGTGTATGCATCTCTGGAGGTTCTAAGTCGGAATGCAGCTTGTGAACGATCAATAGACTTGAGGCTGCGGGCCATTGGGGTATCGGGCTTATTGGCTTTGAGGTATAGGGTATGTTGCCGCTTGCGTAAGAGTTTGTCTGCCAAATCTGTCAGAAAAAGATCCAACTCAAGCCGGGCCCTTTCCAATTTAGTGTTTGTGTGTGCATTCGGGGTAGCTTGATGAGCCAAATGACAAGCGTTAAAATTTGCTTCAAGTTTGGTGAACAGAATCTTGCGATCTCTTTTAATAGATCTCGCCTTTTGTATCAAGCTGCCCCGAATAACAGCTTTATGGGCTTCCCATAATGTAAGGGCAGAGACATCAGTAGTGTCATTAAATGAAATATAATCATTAAGAGCCAGTTCAATATCTGAACGGTGTGAGGGGTGAGTTAGGATGGAGTCGTTAATACACCAAGTGGTGTCATGTGACCTAGGTATAGGAGAGGTAATTGTAGCAGTGACCGCACAATGGTCTGTCCAAGGAAATGGGATTATATTAGAGGATATTACTTCAGGGAGCATACTAGAGGGGAGGAAAATATGGTCTATTCGTGAAAAAGATTTGTGTGGATAAGAATAATGTGTAAAATTTCTGGAAGTTGGGTTAAGTTCCCGCCAGGTATCAACAAAATTAAAAGAAGTAAGTAGAGATTGGAAGGACCGTTTATGGGTAGGAGAGTTAGGAGATGACGGGGATTTATCCAAGAAAGGATAAATGGTAGTATTGGAGTCGCCACATATTATTGTTCCAAATTTATGTGATTCGATTAGTTGGAAAAGATGTGATAGAAAAGCTTCAGGACGTTTATTTGGGGCGTAATACGAAACTAATGTGACTTCAGTATCAGCAACAAGGCCTGTTAATAAAACATATCTACCCTCAGGGTCACATATTTGTGTATTAAGGGTAAATGGTGTAGAACGGTGGAATCCAATCAAGGACCCACGTTGCTTAGTTGTAGCTGAAGCTGCGTAGAATTGAGGGTAGGAGGAGGAAAGAAATTTAGGGGAGGCGTTATTGATAAAGTGCGTTTCTTGAAGGAAAATGATGTGAGCTTTTCTAGCTGAAAAGGAACGTAGAGCTTTAGTTCTTTTTTGTGGAACGTTGAAGCCTTGTACATTTAAGGACAAAATGTTTATGGGGGCCATGACATAGTAAGGGTAAGTTTTATATAAGGGTTAATGAAACCCATATTATGAATTCGAACCGCCACCAAGGGAGACAGAAGAGGAGAAGAAAGGAAAGACAGAAAAGAAAGATTAAAGAAGAAACCAAATAAAAAAGAAGCCCTAATGACTGCAATTAGTGTCATAAAATAATGATGTACTAGTAGGGCGCAGGAACATCTCGGAGAGATAACAAAAAATCTCCGAGGGGTTCCATGGTCACCGACCGACTCCTGCATAATAGTAGCAGGAGTCAGGGGGTACGTAGGGGGCCGCAAGAAGTTCCGGAGGGAAAAACAACGCCGGAGAACACTTAAGTATTATAGTAGAAAACATAAATAATTCTCTATCAAGAAGACTGGAGATGCAATAAACAAAAAAAGAGAGAGAAAGGAAGCATACCAACTTTGGGAAGTATGTTGAGTCAATTTCTAAATGAATCCGTCCATAAGGAGGCTGGAAAATATCAATCTTAACACTTGTGAAGCAAACCGTCAACGCAAGCGAAATAATTAATAAACAAGCTCGCAAATATAGAGGAAAGGGAAGGGAGAGAGGGAAAAAAAAAAAAAAAAAAAATGGAAATGTAATATAGACCTACTGGCTGACTAAAACAATAAATAATTACCCAAATTTATATTTCATAGGTACAATATAATATGCATTTAAATTACTAAGTAGACATATTTGTCTGAAAGGGGACAAACATACAGAAAAAAAAAAGAAAAAACAAAACAAAAAACACTTGTCTCAAAAATGTAAATGTAATATAGACCTTCTTGCTGACTGAAACAATAAGTAATTACCCAAATATATATTTCATAGGTACAATATAATATGCATTTAAATTACTAAGTAGACATATTTGTCAGGAAGGGGACAAACACAGAAAAAAAAAAAACCCCTTAAAAACACTTGACTCAAAAATGTAAATGAAATATAAATATTCTGGCTGATTAAAACCCCAAATAGAAAACTAGATTCATATTTCATAAGTACAAATTAATATGCATATATTATGTGCATATGGATTAAAGAAATAGATATTTTTGACAAAAAACAAAACACCACTAAAGAAAAGAAAAGAAAAAAAAATGGAGAACAGGATTCTAGTTCTTCAAGCATAGATAGTGCAATGCTTTTCAGAATAAAGCAATGGGGCTAATACCCTACAAAAGGGGAGAAACATGGATAAGATTGAGAAGTGAACAATCAGTCCATTGAGTCGACATTTATCGGTGCCTGACTATCAAAACGTCCTCTTTTATGAAGATTCTGTCTAGTATAGCCAGAGGGGTTTGGGTCCAGGTCGGTTTCATTTGGAGGTGATCTAGAAGCCGCACGTCTACGAGGTTGCTCCTTAGAATTGGTGTGATCCATCAGGCCTAGATCAATTAAGGCTGACCGAAGATCATCGGACGTGCGACAGGTATATCTGGTTTCCAAGTATGTAAAGCGGAGAGAGAATGGAAACCCCCAGTGGTATATGATTTGGTGCTTTTGAAGTACTTGCAGCAGTGGTTTCATAGAACGCCTCTTAGTAACAGTTAGAGGGGAGAGGTCTGTAAAGAGCTGATAGATATTGCCCTGGAACTCAAGAGTGTTTTTACCTCTAGCAGCAGCAAGTATTTGCTCCTTTGTTTTATAGTAATGAAATTTAACTATAATATCTCTAGGGGGTCCATTGGGTTTGCGTTGAGTTAGGGCCCTGTGGACTCTGTCCATTTCCAATCTCTCAGGTGAAATACCTGGTAACAGTTCCTGAAACAGTGCACATATAGTTCCCTGTAAGTCTATGATTGATTCAGGGAGACCTCTGATTCTTAGGTTGGAGCGACGGTCCCTGTTCTCCTGGTCTTCCAAACGGTTTTGTAATAAAGAGTTCTCATCCTTAAGCTGTTCAATAGTAGTATTATAATGCTGTGTGGTAGTTTCTATATCATCTACCCGCATTTCCAGTTCAGCTGTTCTATGCCCCAGCTCCCTAATCTCCCTTGTCAGCTTCTCTGTTATCTGGTCAGAAGTTTGTTTCAAAGCTTTTTGAAGCATTTTCTCAAATTGTCTGAACATGTTAGACTGAATAACATTTTCAGGTGTTTCATAGTCAGAATCAATCTCACCAGCTGTGTCCAGAGTTTTGACATTGTGTGACAGGGATTTAGGAACCCGCTGTGTGCGAGTCTGTGAGGTACCAGGCGCCGCCATCTTGGATGTCTGCCGGGCCGGTGTATCCTTAGAGATACCAATCTTATACTTTGTTTTTGGCCCCCTCGTGACCATCCTCAATAAGCCAAAGCGTACCTGTTATGAATTTGCGGGAGCTGGTGCCGTTTGCGGTGAAAACAGCGGTCGGTTCTCCGGTTTGTTTAACCCGGGAGCGGAGCTCTAAGGGGATGCGACTTCTCCCTCAGGCATCCGCGCATGCGCCTCGGCCCGAATATTTTTAACCCTCCATCAATAAGAAAGGGTTTCTTTCAAAACCACACAGGTTATTACCAATGTAGGAGATGCCGAGTGTGCTTCTTAAATGGATACACACATAGAAGAACTCAACACTTTACCTCTACTAGCACCTCTACAGAGTTTAAGATTAAGATGTTTATTACGTGTTCAACAGAGGGGGTTGTCTATCTGCTCCAGTGCCCTTGTGGGCAGGACTAAGCACCCCCTCCAGGTCAGACTGACATAACCAACATTAAGATAGTTTTTTTGAAACATTCGGTTTCCAACCACTATTTGTTGGTCCACAATAAGGACCCCTCGAGAACAATCTTCTTGGCAATAGATAAATATCGGCCACACTGGAGAGGGAGCTCTCTAGTGAGAGAAATTTCTAGATCTGAAATGTCATGGATCCATAGAATTAAGTGTTATGCTCCCTTTGGGGGAGCATCTAAATGCCTTCATTGACAACTCATAGGGTGTTCTTGAGCAGTGTGAACTTGATGTGAGTCTTGGGTAGCGGTGTTATTTTGAGGGACATTGGGGGCATCATATCATTTAACCCCCTTTGTTAGGGTAGGTCCCATGTTTCACCTCCTATACTGTACTATATTATATTTGGGGGACAAATTTAAACACCCAGTGTTATCCTTAGCCTTAAGCCGCGTACACACGATTGGTTTTACCGATGAAAACAGTCCGATGGATTTTTTTCATCGGACAAACCAATCGTGTATGGGCCCCATCGGTCTTTTTTCCATCGGTGTCAAAAAATAGAACATGTTTTAAATTTTTCCGATGGATAAAAAGCCGATAGCAAATTCCGATGGGCTATGGGCAAGTCCATCGGTTAAAAAAACAGAATCAAGTCGATGCATGCTCAGAAGCATTGAAGAATTTTTCTTGGCTCATCGGAGTGTTTTACGTCACCGCGTTTGGAACGGTCGGTTTTTTGACTGATGGTGTGTAGGCAAGACTGATGGAAGTCAGCTTCATCGGTTTTCCCATGGAAAAATCCATCGGTTTAAAAACCATAGGAAATCCGATCGTGTGTACAGGGCTTGAGACTCTCTTTGAAATTAGGTCATGACTTTGATTTCCTCTGTATAGGGTTTAGGATTTACCACATAGTGAGAGCTTTTCCGATCCTAAGGTTTTGGGTTCCATTATAGTTCTACTTTTTTCTTAATTTAACCCAAAATTCCTATCTCAAAAAATTAGCATATCATGAAAAGGTTCTCTAAACAAGCTATTATCATCTGAATCAACTAATTAACTCTAAACACCTGCAAAAGATTCCTGAGGCTTTTAAAAACTCCCAGCCTGGTTCATTACTCAAAACCGCAATCATGGGTAAGACTGCCGACCTGACTGCTGTCCAGAAGGCCATCATTGACACCCTCAAGCAAGAGGGTAAGACACAGAAAGAAATTTCTGAACGAATAGGCTGTTCCCAGAGTGCTGTATCAAGGCACCTCAGTGGGAAGTCTGTGGGAAGGAAAAAGTGTGGCAGAAAACGCTGCACAACGAGAAGAGGTGACCGGACCCTGAAGAAGATTGTGGAGAAGGACCGATTCCAGACCTTGGAGGACTTGCGGAAGCAGTGGACTGAGTCTGGAGTAGAAACATCCAGAGCCACCGTGAACAGGCGTGTGCAGGAAATGGGCTACAGGTGCCGCATTCCCCAGGTCAAGCCACTTTTGAACCAGAAACAGCGGCAGAAGCACCTGACCTGGGCTACAGAGAAGCAGCACTGGACTGTTGCTCAGTGGTCCAAAGTACTTTTTTCGGGTGAAAGCAAATTTTGCATGTCATTCGGAAATCAAGGTGCCAGAGTCTGGAGGAAGACTGGGGAGAGGGAAATGCCAAAATGCCTGAAGTCCAGTGTCAAGTACCCACAGTCAGTGATGGTCTGGGGTGCCATGTCAGCTGCTGGTGTTGGTCCACTGTGTTTTATCAAGGGCAGGGTCAATGCAGCTAGCTATCAGGAGATTTTGGAGCACTTCATGCTTCCATCTGCTGAAAAGCTTTATGGAGATGAAGATTTCATTTTTCAGCACGACCTGGCACCTGCTCACAGTGCCAAAACCACTGGTAAATGGTTTACTGACCATGGTATTACTGTGCTCAATTGGCCTGCCAACTCTCCTGACCTGAACCCCATAGAGAATCTGTGGGATATTGGGAAGAGAAAGTTGAGAGACGCAAGACCCAACACTCTGGATGAGCAAAAGGCCGCTATCGAAGCATCCTGGGCCTCCATAACACCTCAGCAGTGCCACAGGCTGGTTGCCTCCATGCCACGCCGCATTGAAGCAGTCATTTCTGCAAAAAGGATTCCTGACCAAGTATTGAGTGCATAACTGAACATAATTATTTGAAGGTTGACTTTTTTTGTATTAAAAACACTTTTCTTTTATTGGTCGGATGAAATATGCTAATTTTTTGAGATAGGATTTTTGGGTTTTCATGAGCTGTATGCCAAAATCATCAATATTAAAACAAGAAAAGGCTTGAACTACTTCAGTTGTGTGTAATGAATCTAAAATATATGAAAGTCTAATGTTTATCAGTACATTACAGAAAATAATGAACTTTATCACAATATGCTAATTTTTTGAGAAGGACCTGTATTATATGAGAATAGGATGGCAAGGAGTTGTAAATCATTCCTATCTTATTTTAATTTCCACACTAGGGGTCAGTGTTGAGTCCATTCCCTTAGCCCCTCTTTCGTTTTTTGTTTTCTTTCTGTAGGTGGGAGTTTCTATGAATGGTTTTGGGAAATCTATTACCATCTAATAATTGTGCTGGTGTTTGAGCCTCTCTCCCCAATATCCTATTGTTAGTGTGTCAGCCTACTATTGTGACTAGTGATGAGCCGAACACCCCCGGGTTCGGTTCGCACAAGAACCCGCGAACGGACCGAAAGTTCGCACGAACATTAGAACCCTATTAAATACAATGGATGCGAACGTTCGAATTCTAAAGTGCTAATTATAACGACTATTATCCATGTTATTGTCCTAAACAGAGTTTGGGAACCCGGGTTCTGCACCAGGGGACATGTATCAATGTAAAAAGAAGTTTTAAAAACGGACGTTTTTCGGGAGCAGTCATTTTAATGATGCATAAAGTGAAAAAAAAAAAGTCAAATATTCCTTTAAATATCGTACCTGGGGGGTGGCTAAAGTATGCCTGCGAAGTGCCACGTGTTTCCCGTGTTTAGAACTGTCCCTGCACAAAATGACATTTCTAAAGGAAAAAAAAGCCATTTAAAACTGCTTGCGGCTTTAATGTAATGTCTGGTCCCGGTAATATGGATGAAAATCTTTAAGAAAAATGGCATAGCTACCCCATCACCCCCCCCCCCTACCCCAGCCCATTACCAGCCCCATTTGGGTCTTGTTTGGATATTAAGGGGAACCCCGCAACACAAAATAAAAAAGGCCCTATATACTCTGAACAGCAGTATACAGGCGGTGTAAACAAGACCGGTGTAAACAAGACAGGGACTGTAGGTTTGTTCTTAAGTAGAATCTGTTTGTAATTTTGAACACGTACATTGTTTAAGTGTAGCTCCAGCCAAAAAATCTATTTTTAAGCTTTTTGGAAAACATAGGGAAGGGTTATCACCCCTGTAACATTTGTTTTGCTGTCTGTGCCCCTGTTCAGAACATTTCACCTCACTTTGCGTCCCAATGACAACTGTTTTTGAAATGTGGTGTTTTTATTGAAACAAGGATTGGTGATAAAGCATCAGTAGAGAGGAGACACCTTTCTCCCATATTAATTCTTACAGGAGAGAATTTTCCTTCCTAGGGGTAGATTTCCTCTCACTTCCTGTTGTCTTCTTCCGTTTGCAAGTAGGAGTCGTTTGTAAGTTGGATGTTTGAAAGTAGGGACCTGCCGTATATACTCTGCAGAAATTGGCCCCTTAGGTGTTGGTGTTGGCACAACACTGTAAGCACTCACAGTTACTCTTGGTGGGTGCTGGAACGCCCTGCTGTCAACTATTATATCAGGAATTGTAATAACATATAATTGTTGAACAGTGGTAGTAAAAATTGGGCCTTTGATGGTGGTGCTGGTGCCACAACACTGTAAGGCCTGACAGTTACTCTTGGTGGGCGCAGCAATGGGCCCTGCTGTGAATTATTAGATCAATAATTATAATTGCATGCCCCTGTTGAACAGGGGCTGAAAAATTGGGCCTTTGGTGGTGGTGGTGGTGGTGGTGTTGACACAACACTGTAAGGCCTGACAGTTACTCTTGGTGGGCGCAGCAATGGGCCCTGCTGTGAATTATTAGATCAATAATTATAATTGCATGCCCCTGTTGAACAGGGGCTGAAAAATTGGGCCTTTGGTGGTGGTGGTGGTGGTGGTGGTGTTGACACAACACTGTAAGGCCTGACAGTTACTCTTGGTGGGCGCAGCAATGGGCCCTGCTGTGAATTATTAGATCAATAATTATAATTGCATGCCCCTGTTGAACAGGGGCTGAAAAATTGGGCCTTTGGTGGTGGTGGTTGTGGTGGTGGTGTTGACACAACACTGTAAGGCCTGACAGTTACTCTTGGTGGGCGCAGCAATGGGCCCTGCTGTGAATTATTAGATCAATAATTATAATTGCATGCCCCTGTTGAACAGGGGCTGAAAAATTGGGCCTTTGGTGGTGGTGGTGGTGGTGGTGTTGACACAACACTGTAAGGCCTGACAGTTACTCTTGGTGGGCGCAGCAATGGGCCCTGCTGTGAATTATTAGATCAATAATTATAATTGCATGCCCCTGTTGAACAGGGGCTGAAAAATTGGGCCTTAGGCACTGGTGGCACAACACTGCAACCCCTCCCAGATACTGTACTTGGAGCACAGCAATGAGCCCTGTTGCAAAGTATTGCATCAAAAATTGTAATTACACGCCCCTGTTAAACAGGGGCTGAAAAATTGGGCCTTAGCCACTGGTGGTGGCACCCATAAACCAAAATGATCTTCCAAGCTATCATCATTAATCGGATCATTGAGGAGGAGGAGGAGGATAGCCAGTCAACATAACAGCACAGGCACTCAGCATCAGCATCAGTCTTGAAGGGATGTGACATTTTAAAATCAATTAGTCTGTTATATCAGCATCTGGTGTGTGGTAGCTGGTGGTGATCCAAGACTGGTTCATCTTGATGAAAGTCAGTCGATCAACCGAGTCGGTGGACAGGCGCACCCTGTGATCCGTGACAAATCCTCCAGCAGCACTGAATGTGCGTTCTGAAAGAACGCTGGATGCAGGACAGGCCAGTAGCTCAATTGCATACTGTGCAAGCTCTGGCCAGTGATCCATCCTCAAGACCCAGTAAGCCAGAGGATTTTCGGTGGGGAAGGTGTCCAAGTCTGACCTTGCCCCTAGGTATTCCTGCACCATGTATATCAGACGCTGGCGATGGTTGCTGGAACCGATCATACTTTGGGGCTGCGGACTAAAGAATTGTCTGAACGCATCGGTCAGACGGCAACCTTCCCCACCGCTCCTTCTTTGACTGCCCGAAGCCTCAGCAACTCGTTGTCCAGGACCAGGAGTTTGTAACCTCCCAGTCTCTGGGAACGCGTTGCACAGACCTTTCTGCAAGGCCTCCCGGAGTTGTCTCATCCTCTGCTCCCTTTGCAACGGTAACATAAGGTCCGCAACCTTACCCTTGTACCGTGGATCAAGGAGAGTGGCCAGCCAGTAATGGTCCCTCTCCTTGATCCGAAGAATACGAGGATCCTTCCGCAGACTTTGCAGGATCAGGGAGGCCATGCAGCGTAGGTTAGCTGAGGCATTCAGTCCGGAGTCCTCTGGGTCACTAAGGACGACATGATCCGCAGCCACCTCCTCCCAGCCACGTACAAGTCCACTGGTTTCTTGGGACTGTAAATCATCCCTAAAAGACTGCTGCTGATGATGCTGAGTGCCAGCCTCCACCTCCATGCTGACACAAACCTCCTCCTCCTCCTCCTCCTCCTCCTCTTCCTGTGCGATGGGTGGGACAGAAGGAACACTGTCTGGGTAAAGGGGGCCTTGAGAGGCAAGGAAGTCCTCCTCTTCCTGCCTCTGTTCTGCCTCAAGTGCCCTGTCCATTATTCCACGCAGCGTGTGCTCCAACAGGTGGACAAGAGGTACAGTGTCACTGATGCATGCACTGTCACTGCTCACCATCCTCGTGGCCTCCTCAAACGGTGCCAGGACAGTGCATGCATCCCTGATCATGCCCCACTGGCGTGGTGAAAAAAATCCGAGCTCCCCTGACCCTGTCCTGGTGCCGTAGTCGCACAAGTACTCATTGATGGCCCTCTGCTGCGTGTGCAGCCGCTGCAGCATGGCCAACGTTGAGTTCCACCTGGTGGGCATGTCACATATAAGGCGGTTCTTGGGCAGGTTCAACTCCTTTTGCAGCTCAGCCAGGCGAGCACTGGGATTATAAGATCTGCGGAAATGCACACAGACTTTCCTGGCCTGCCTCAGGACATCCTGTAAGCCCGGGTACCTGCCCAAGAACCGCTGCACCACCAGGTTAAGGACGTGAGCCATACAGGGCACATGGGTCAGTTGTCCCTGTCGGAGGGCGGAGAGGAGGTTGGTGCCATTGTCGCAAACCACCATTCCTGGCTCAAGCTGGCGTGGCGTCAACCACCTCTCGGCCTGCCCCTGCAGAGCAGACAGGACCTCTGCCCCAGTGTGGCTCCTGTCCCCCAAACACACCAGCGCAAGCACGGCATGGCATCTTTTTGCCTGCGTACTTGCATAGCCCCTTGAACGCCTACGGAGCACCGCTGGTTCCGAGGACAAACCACAGGAAGAGGCCATGGAGGAAGAAGAAGAGGAGGGGGTGGAGGAGAGAGGTGTGTCACAACCAGTAGTAGCATTTTGGAGGCGTGGCGGTGGAACAACCTCCAACACTACTGCACCTTGTCCTGCATCCTTCCCAGCTGCCAAAAGAGTGACCCAACGGGCCGTGAAAGAAAGGTAACGTCCCTGACCATGCCTGCTGGACCATGAGTCAGCGGTAATATGCACCTTACCGCTGACCGCCCTGTCCAGCGAGGCCAAGACATTGCCTTCCACATGCCTGTAGAGAGCCGGAATCGCCTTCCGTGAGAAAAAGTGGCGTTTGGGAACCTGCCACTGAGGAACCGCACATTGCACAAACTCACGGAAGGGGGCCGAGTCTACCAACTGAAAAGGCAGCAGTTGAAGCGCTAGCAATTTAGCCAAGCTAGCATTCAACCGCTGGGCATGTGGATGGCTGGGAGTGAACTTCTTTCGACGGTCCAGCAGCTGGGGCAGGGAAATTTGCCTGCTAGAATCGGACGTCGGTGTACTGCTAGCAGAGTGGCCGCAAGTACTTGGCTGTGACACACCTAATTCTACACCTTCATTCCTCTCAGTGCAGGTTTCAGAGAGGACTGAAGGTATAGTGGGGTTGGAGATCCCAGATGATGCGGTGCAAGGAGAGGTCCGCTTTGTTCTTTAGTGTGGGTCTTTAAGGTAGGCTTGCCAACGAGCTGCATGGCAGGTCAACATATGTCTGGTCAAGCATGTGGTGCCCAAGCGGCTGATGTTTTGGCCACGCGATATACGCTTGAGACATATGTTGCAAACAGCAGCTGTGCGATCTGATGCACTCGCCTCAAAAAAGGCCCACACCAAAGGACTTTTTGAATGACAGGCAGAGGCAGCGCCCTGCACAGGCGGAGCTCTGCGGTGTGATTCCGTCGGTGTGCTGCCCATACGCTGGCCACCCAAGGGCATCCTGCCTCGTTGGAGATGTGCCGCCTCCTCATCCTCCTCCTCCTCCTCCTCTCTCCTATTAGGCACCCACGTGGAGTCAGTGACCTCATCATCCCCTCCCTCCTCATCACTGGAGCCAATCTGGCAGTATGCTGCAGCTGCTGGAGCATGACTGCCAGATTGGTGTCCTTCTTGAGCATCCCCTCTCTCTGCTCTCACGCTACTGCCTTCCTCTAGCTGGGTATCATCAGATCCTTCGAAACGCTGGGCATCCTCCTGGAGCATGTTCCCAACACTGTGCTAAAACAGTTCGGGGGACTCCTCAGGAGGAGGACATGGTGGGTCTAGGGAAGGAGTGACTAATGATGACATTGATACCAGAGAAGAGGACGCTTTGGCAGCTGCTTTGCCAGTACCCTGAGCCTGGGTGAGAGAGGATGAGGAGGATGAGGTGGGCTTGGTCATCCACTCTACCAAGTCTTCGGCATGATGTGGCTCAACATGTCCAGCTGCCGAAAAGAAGGACAAGCGTGCCCCATGGCCATGTGCTGATGACAATGCACCACGTCCACGACCAGCACTGTTGCCCCCAGACACAGAGCCTGCTTGCCCTCTTTTTTTGCCTCCTGACTGTCTGCCTCTCCTTGTTTGCCTTCCAGACATTTTAATGGATGGACTGCAGGGAGATGGGAAAAACAGCAATAAGGGCTACCTTCAGGTGTATACTGTGCAGGAGGCTTAGCAACAATGACACTGACACTGTCCCCTGCCTATCCTTCTCTGTCCCTAAACACAAGGATTTGCAATATGCTTCAGCAAGATTGGTTTAGCACAGAATAGCACACTGACAGTTTCCCCGAGTGTCCTTCTCTGTCCCTAAACTCAAGGATTTCAAATATGGTTCAGCAAGATTGGTTTAGCACAGAATAGCACACTGACACTTTCCCTCACTGTCCTTCTCTGTCCCTACAAACAAGGTTTAGCACAGAATAGCACACTGACAGTTTCCCCGAGTGTCCTTCTCTGGTCCTAAACTCAAGGATTTCAAATATGGTTCAGCAAGATTGGTTTAGCACAGAATAGCACACTGACACTTTCCCTCACTGTCCTTCTCTGTCCCTACAAACAAGATTTAGCACAGAATAGCACACTGATAGTTTCCACGAGTGTCCTTCTCTGTCCCTAAACTCAAGGATTTCAAATATGGTTCAGCAAGATTGGTTTAGCACAGAATAGCACACTGACACTTTCCCTCGCTGTCCTTCTCTGTCCCTACAAACAAGGTTTAGCACAGAATAGCACACTGACAGTTTCCCCGAGTGTCCTTCTCTGGCCCTAAACTCAAGGATTTCAAATTTGGTTCAGCAAGATTGGTTTTGCACAGAATAGCACACTGACAGTTTCCCTCACTGTCCTTCTCTGTCCCTACAAACAAGATTTAGCACAGAATAGCACACTGATAGTTTCCACGAGTGCACTTCTCTGTCCCTAAACTCAAGGATTTCAAATACGGTTCAGCAAGATTGGTTTAGCACAGAATAGCACACTGACAGTTTCCCCGAGTGTCCTTCTCTGTCCCTAAACTCAAGGATTTCAAATATGGTTCAGCAAGATTGGTTTAGCACAGAATAGCACACTGACACTTTCCCTCACTGTCCTTCTCTGTCCCTACAAACAAGGTTTAGCACAGAATAGCACACTGATAGTTTCCCAGAGTGTCCTTCTCTGTCCCTAAACTCAAGGATTTCAAATACGGTTCAGCAAGATTGGTTTAGCACAGAATAGCACACTGACAGTTTCCCTCACTGTCCTTCTCTGTCCCTACAAACAAGGTTTAGCACAGAATAGCACACTGACACTTTCCCTCACTGTCCTTCTCTGTCCCTACAAACAAGGTTTAGTACAGAATAGCACACTGACAGTTTCCCTCACTGTCCTTCTCTGTCCTTACAAACAAGGTTTAGCACAGAATAGCACACTGACACTTTCCCTCACTGTCCTTCTCTGTCCCTACAAAGAAGGTTTAGCACAGAATAGCACACTGACAGTTTCCCTCACTGTCCTTCTCTGTCCCTACAAACAAGGTTTAGCACAGAATAGCACACTGACACTTTCCCTCACTGTCCTTCTCTGTCCCTACAAACAAGGTTTAGCACAGAATAACACACTGACACTCTCCCTACCTATCCTTCTCTGTCCCTAAACACAAGGAATCCAGGATTAGTAAAGGAAAAAAATGACACTGTCCCTGCCTATGCTTCTCTTTCCCTGCTCCGGAACACACTACACAAGGCCGCCGCGCTGGCGGCCTTTTATAGTGTGGGACGTGTACTAAACCCCCTCAGCAATAATTGGCCACAGGCATAATGCTGTGGCCAATCATTGCTCTCCTCGCTGCCGGCGCTGTGATTGGCCAAGCATGCGGGGTCACAGTGCATGCTTGGCCAATCACAGCGCCTGGATGACACTGCGATGGTGTAGTGCATTGTGGGCCGTTCGCGTCACTCGAATTTGGCGCGAACGGCCCAAATCGTTCGATCTTCGTCGAACGATCGAACAGCCGATGTTCGAGTCGAACGTATGTTTGACTCGAACACGAAGCTCATCCCTAATTGTGACTAAGCCCTCATACAGTAGTAACTCACGGTTCGATAGGTAATGTAGTTGGGGTGGATATATCCCCACACTAGGGATGAGCCGAACACCCCCCGGTTCGGTTCGTAGCAGAACATTCAAGCAGGCAAAAAATGTGTTCGAACACGCGAACACCATAAAGCCCTGTACACACGATCGGATATCCTATGGATTCTAATCCGATGTTTTTTTCCATCGGAAATCTGGTGAAACTGTCTTCCATCAGTCTTGTCCACACACCATCAGTCAAAAAACCGACCGTTTCAAATGCGGTGACGTAAAACACTCAGATGAGCCGAGAAAAATGAAGTTCAATGCTTCTGAGCATGCGTCGACTTGATTCTGAGCATGCGTGGGTTTTTTATCCGATGGAGTTCCCCACAGACGATAGTAATTTGCTATCAGTTTTTTAACCATCGGATAAATTTAAAACATGTTCTATTTTTAAACACAGATGGAAAAAAGACAGATGGGGCCCATACACGATCGGTTTGTCCGATGACACGGCTTTAAAGTCTATGGGACACGAACGTGAAAAATCAAAAGTGCTAATTTGAAAGGTTAATATGCAAGTTTTTATCATAAAAAGTGTTTGGGGACCTGGGTCCTGCCCCAGGGGACATGTATCAATGCAGAAAAAAGTTTTAAAAACTGAAGTTTTTTTGGGAGCAGTGAAACAATAAAAGTGAAATATTCCTTTAAATTTCGTACCTGGGGGGTGTCTATAGTATGCCTGTAAAGTGGCAAATTTTTCCTGTGTTTAGAACAGTCCCTGCACAAGATGACATTTCTAAAGGAAAAAAGTCATTTAAAACTACTCGCGGTTATAATGAATTGTTGGGTCTGGGCAATACAGATAAAAGTCATTGAAAAAAATGGCATGGATCCCCCCCATTCCATTACAAGGCCCTTTGGGTCTGGTATGAATATTAAGGGGAACCCCAAACCAAAATTAAAAAAAAAAATGGCGTAGGGGTCCCCCTAAAAATCCATACCAGACCCTTCAGGTGCTATGAATAAGCACTAGTACAGTGTGAAACGCGTTAGACATTTTTGACTAGTGTGTCGTGATGTACAGTGTGTGTTTGGATTCCTGGATTTTTAAATAAAGGCTTTTATTTTTGGAGTGCTGCTATCCAGAAGATTTTTTCGTTCCTGTTTGCTGATATTTGCATTGCTTGCACCCTTGGCTGCTGGGAGGAGGTAATTTGGAGGATTTCTACACCTGATCGGCTCCCTTTTCCCAGACACTTCAGGTCTGGTATGGATTTTAAGGGGAGCCCCGCGCCAAAAAAAATAAAATAAATGGCGTGAGGGTCCCCCCAAAAATCAATACCAGACCCTTATCCGAGCACGCAACCTGACAGGCCACAGGAAAATAGGGGGGGATGAGAGAGAGCCCCCCCTCCTGAACCGTGTCCTCAACATGGGGAGGATGTCCCCATGTTCATGGGGACAAGGGCCTCATCCCCGCAACCCTTACCCGGTGGTTTTGGGGAAATGCGGGCGGGGGGCTTATCGGAATCTGTAAGCCCCCTTTAACAAAGGGGACCTCAAATCTCTGCCCCCCTATGTGAATTGGTAATGAGGTACATTGTACCCCTACCATTTCACATAAAAAGTGTCAAAAATTGTAAAAAACACAGTAGACAGCTTGGGACAAGTCCTTTATTAACCACTTCCTGCCCGGTCAATAGCAAATTGACGTCCGGGAAGTGGTTCTGTTATCCTGACTGGACGTCTATTGACCCAGGTCTCCAAACACTTTTTATGACAATACCATGCATATAAGCCTTAAAATTAGCACTTTTGAGTTCTCCCATAGACTTTTAAAGGGTGTTCCGCGGCTTTCGAATTTGCCGCAAGCACCCCAAATTGTTCGCTATTCGGCGAACAGGCGAACATCGGGCTCATCTCTACCCCACACTAATAGTTAGGTAATCATTGCCCGTTAGTGATTGATCTAGGTAGACCTTTTTACAATAGCTTTGACTGTTTTTATTATTTGGTTAATCTTTCCTTTATAATAAGGTTAGTACTGGCATGGGGGTTGATTTTCAGCAACACACAAAGGTAATCCTAAAAAGGACTTGCAGGGTCTATGCATTATAAACACGGACAGGTATACAATAATATGTAGCCCACCACACTTTAATACACATTAATGTAGCACCATACAGTCCTAACGTACATGTTCCCTACTCTCTATTCTCTTCCAACACACACTGACAAATTGCTGCTGGGAACCATAACTTTATAGCGCTACCCCCGAATCAGCTGCTTAGTAATTTGGGTTCTCTGTTCTGCGCCTTGACTTCAAGAACAACCTCAGCCCCTCTAACATACCTGGTCAGATGAAAGTTACTACAAGCACTTATAAAGACAGGAGCATGTATGTATATATATATATATATATATATATATATATATATATATATATATATATATATATGCTAATATCCTCAAATAAACACAAGACTGTTTAGTGGTAAATTAACTCAATGTATTGGTGCAGTTTAGGGTGGATGATGGCACAATCATAAATGAGCACACAGCAGATAGTTTCAAACATATACAGTATATCAACAAATTCAACAATAAACAGTGCATATAGGCATCAATTGCAGTGAGTGGTAATTTTATTGCTAGTCTGGGGTGCATTCTTGAGGTGCTTAAACTATAGCCCAGGTCTACTGCAGTATTATTCCTACGCCCATAGGCAATTTTAGGGTTCTTTGTATGGCAACTTAACTGGATGAACAGTCCTACATTCTTCCAGCCAGCTAGCCATTGGTGCACATACGCATAGTTCCCACGGGGGTTTGTATATAGTATTATAAGCTATTGGGCAAGTGCCTAGCCCTTTTAAGCTTAGTTTCTGATAAAGATGGCAGGCTGTGGCCACTAAGCACTCTCAACAGTCCAGCGATACAGCCACAGAAGTCTCACCGTGCGTAGGGGGCCTCTGGTTACCCAGCGGTACAGCTCTAGCATCAGTGCAGCACAAGGCTTTCTTTGGTAATGACACAGTCCCAGTCCCCATGCTCCCTAATCCTCTATCTCTTGTCTCTGAGCTGTAAGCCCAAGGACTCTGCTCCAGAACACAGCAGAAAGACCACTCTATTCAAACTGCAGCCTGGGAAGATATCACTCTTCTATCTTCCCCTGTCCCAGCCTCTCTGAGGAACTGTAGTCCATTGAGTAATTTAAGGCCACAATAACTCTCCTTTCCTGGACTTTAATTTCCACACTCCATTTCAGCCAGCTTCAAAGTCTATTGGGTACTGTGGACTCGCCTGATTCCCTATTAGCATGGTCGGGTCTAGGAGGGTGCCTTCAGTGGAAGATTCCAGTTGCCCCCCCCAAAGCCAACACCTCCCCTCCCGCCTCCACCCTGGGATGCTGTGCCCAGCCTGTAAACTTCTTCTCCCAAGTCGGGACAAGGAAAGTGCAGTGGATAGAGGCAGGGACACACCGAGAGCTCCAGCAGTTCCCTTCTCCCACTTCTTGTAATAGAAGTCACACAAATGCACAGAATAAAGTGCTGAATTAAAGGGAATATTTTCTACTGATGACACAACTTTCACTGCACACAGCTTACTTTGATTTAACCCTTTTTTACCTCTGTGCATTTGTTTGCTTGGCTACTCTTGGGCAAGCCATATTTTATGCAACTTTCTTTCCTTAAACCATGATTGAATGACTGTGTTGATGGGGGCATCCCTCCTGCTGCGCTATTGTGCTCCGACAATGGGAGGTTTCCCCGCCATCAAAATACAATAATCACCGCTGGCAACTATAGCTGCTGAACCGTCCGAATTTCACTCCGTCTATGGCCGACTTTAGAAGCACCCCCTTTGTTTTATCTTTCGTTCCTGTATGGGACCCTGATGTAAAGAGGAAGGAGGGCTCTGGAGACCTGATGTAACTAAGGAAACTCTGGCCACTCTCCTTTTGAGGGACTGACTCTAGGGACCTTAATGTAAGGGGGGCTCTGAGGGCCCTGACATAAAGGGGTGACTCTAGGGACCCTGATGTTAGGGTGGTTACTCTAGGGACCCTGATGTAAGGTGGGTGGTTCTAGGGACCCTGATGTTAGGGGGGTGACTGTAGGGACCTTGATGTAAGGGTGGGGTCTGGGGACACTGAGGTAAGGCTGAGGAACCTCAGGGACCCTGATGTAAGGGGGATGATTCTAGGGACCCTGATTTTGGAGGGGGGTGACTCTGGGGACCATGATGTAAAGAGGACTCTGATGTAGAGGAGGGACTCTGAGGGGGAATTCTGATGGGAATTCTTAAAGTAAGGGGGGAATCTGAACAGGTGATCAGGTGAGCTCATCCTGATGCTGTACTCTATATGTTGTTTTGTATGTTACTCCTGCATTCTTTACATTATGTTGTATATTACATAGTCCTGACTAAAGTGTTCATTGTCCCAACATCTGGTTTTAATGAAGTTCTCCTTTAAGGTTGGCTCAGACAAAGTGATCACTTTTTGTGTGCAGAGAAACATATGTGATGGATGTGTTTACATTTTTAGAAATTCTTCTTCTTTCTGAAGGGTTTTGAGTATCTGTGAAACTGTCACTTGTGACATAGTAAGTAGGAGTATTTTGTGGGTACAAAGACTCTGGTATATCTGTGCAAAGTATATAGCAACTAGGCACAGATTCTGTGTAATAATACCCCTTTAAGCCCCTCCCACTGTCAGGCAAAATCTGTCCTCTGCATCACCTACTACTGACCTCTGTACTCTGCCCTGTTGACCCTGTACACTGCCCTACAAATTGCTGACCTTATCTTCTGCCCTGTTGGCCCAATGCACTGCCCCGCTGACCTCCCATCCTCTACCCCCCTGAAATTTTTTGCAGCCTTACATTAGACAGGCTAGAATGATAACTGGTTGCTTTAGCTGTAAGGGTCAGCATTAGTTCACCATTTTCTCGCAATGTAAAAAAGCCTAAGTTAAGGTTGAACTCGTGGTCGACCAGAACCCGAAGGTCATCCCTACTGACTGCTATTCTCAGCAGATTTAGAGATTTCACTACTGTGCTGGACATGTAGCAGTAGAAAAAAGTACTGCAGGGGAAATCTCCGATTTTTTTTTTATCTTTTAAAGGGCTATTAAGTTTTATCTTTTTGTTTTTGGTTCTGTTTTAATCTAGCCTGCCATATTCTGCAACTTGAAAACAGAATTTAAACCTAAAAACACACAAGTGAAAAACAGGAAAAAATGTAGCACTAATACTAATATAATAGCATTCACTAGTGACACTGTGATAATCAAATTGTACCCCACGTGACATGTGATAAAATTCAAAAACAATAGTCCATAGGGCCCGGTTCACACAGGGGCGACTCGTCAGGCGACTCGGTCACCTGACGAGTCGCGTGCCGCTCTGTGCTATGGAACCGTTCTAATAGGAGCGACTCAGGTCGCTCCGATTTAGAAAAAGGTTCCTGTACTACTTTTGGGGGCGACGCAGGGCGACTTGCATTGACTTCTATACAGAAGTCATTATGCAAATCGCCTCGGCGGGCGTCTCAAGTCGTCTTGAGATCGCGCCGCCGAGGTCGCCCCCCGAAGTCGTGCCGCCCCTGTGTGAACCGGGCCTAAAGTGAAGTAATGTTCCAAAGAAGAAAGAAATATTCCAAAAAAAGAGATGTAGTCTTCTTAATAGAGATAATAAAATACACAACCACACTTCAAATCAATCACAGCAAGCAGAAAAAAGTGTAAAATGCACTGCAGTGATTTGCGGTCACGGCGGACCCAAGGTGTACGCTCGGTGTAGGTCTCTCACCCCCTCCTGAGCTCCGGGTCACAGCAGCCGTGTAGCGTTCTTAGCCTCAGCTCGTCACGATAGTGTCAATGATAATGCAGCCACTCACCCGATGTTTCATCACTTGGACTTATTCATGGGATTGGAGAGCTCAGGAGGGGGTGAGAGACCTATACCGAGCGTACACCTTGGGTCCGCCGTGACCGCAAATCACTGCAGTGCCATCTTACACTTTTTTTCTGCTTGCTGTGATTGATTTAAGGCTGGTTTTATTTTCATATCATGTGAGTGCAATATTTGAAGTGTGGTTGTGTATTTTAATAAATTTGGTCTTTATTATTTTACACTATTGGAGCACCTTTTCATTTTTACATGTATGGAATATCCTGTGTTGACACACAAGCTTTCAATTGATGGTCGTTCACTCTCTAGTGGTTAACTAGCAAGCCTTTGAGCCGAACACGAGAGTGGGAGGCATATACAGCTGGTGAGTAGGGATGAGCTCGGTGTTCGAGTCGAACATAAGTTCGACTCGAACATCGGCTGTTCGACTGTTCGGCGAACATCGAACGATTTGGGCCGTTCGCGCCAAATTCGAGTGACGCGAACAGCCCACAATACACTGCGCCATCTTAGTGCAATCGCGGCGCTGTGATTGGCCAAGCATGCACTGTGACCCTGCATGCTTGGCCAATCACAGCGCCGGCAGCTAGGAGAGCCATAATTGGCCACAGGCAGGATAGGCAGGGGACAGTGTCAGTGTCACATTCTTTGCTAAACCTTGTGTGCAGGGAGAGAGAAGGATAGGCAGGGAGAGTGTCAGTGTCATATTCTTTGATAAACCTTGTGTGCAGGGAGAGAGAAGGATAGACAGGGAGAGTGTCAGTGTCATATTCTTTGATAAACCTTGTGTGCAGGGAGAGAGAAGGATAGGCAGGGGACAGTGTCAGTGTCATTGTTGCTAAGCCTCCTGCACATTATACACCTGAAGTTAGCCCGTATTGCTGTGTTTTCCTGGTGTGTTACACCAACAGGCATTTGCAGCACTTACAGCGGGCGGAGTGTGCCTCCTGCACATTATACACCTGAAGTTAGCCCGTATTGCTGTGTTTTCCTGGTGTGTTACACCAACAGGCATTTGCAGCACTTACAGCGGGCGGAGTGTTCCTCCTGCACATTATACACCTGAAGTTAGCCTGTATTGCTGTGTTTTCCTGGTGTTACACCAACAGGCATTTGCAGCACTTACAGCGGGCGGAGTGTGCCTCCTGATCATATTACACCTGAAGTTAGCCCGTATTGCTGTGTTTTCCTGGTGTGTTACACCAACAGGCATTTGCAGCACTTACAGCGGGCGGAGTGTGCCTCTTGCACATTATACACCTGAAGTTAGCCCGTATTGCTGTGTTTTCCTGGTGTGTTACACCAACAGGCATTTGCAGCACTTACAGCGGGCGGAGTGTGCCTCCTGCACATTATACACCTGAAGTTAGCCCGTATTGCTGTGTTTTCCTGGTGTGTTACACCAACAGGCATTTGCAGCACTTACAGCGGGCGGAGTGTGCCTCCTGCACATTATACACCTGAAGTTAGCCCGTATTGCTGTGTTTTCCTGGTGTGTTACACCAACAGCATTTGCAGCACTTACAGCGGGCGGAGTGTTCCTCCTGCACATTATACACCTGAAGTTAGCCTGTATTGCTGTGTTTTCCTGGTGTTACACCAACAGGCATTTGCAGCACTTACAGCGGGCGGAGTGTGCCTCCTGATCATATTACACCTGAAGTTAGCCCGTATTGCTGTGTTTTCCTGGTGTGTTACACCAACAGGCATTTGCAGCACTTACAGCGGGCGGAGTGTGCCTCCTGCACAATATAGCCCTGAAGTTAGCCCGTATTGCTGTGTTTTCCTGGTGTGTTACACCAACAGGCATTTGCAGCACTTACAGCGGGCGGAGTGTGCCTCCTGCACATTATACACCTGAAGTTAGCCTGTATTGCTGTGTTTTCCTGGTGTTACACCAACAGCATTTGCAGCACTTACAGCGGGCGGAGTGTGCCTCCTGATCATATTACACCTGAAGTTAGCCTGTATTGCTGTGTTTTCCTGGTGTGTTACACCAACAGGCATTTGCAGCACTTACAGCGGGTGGAGTGTGCCTCCTGCACATTATACACCTGAAGTTAGCCTGTATTGCTGTGCTTTCCTGGTGTTACACCAACAGGCATTTGCAGCACTTACAGCGGGCGGAGTGTGCCTTCTGATCATATTACACCTGAAGTTAGCCCGTATTGCTGTGTTTTCCTGGTGTGTTACACCAACAGGCATTTGCAGCACTTACAGCGGGCGGAGTGTGCCTCCTGCACATTATACACCTGAAGTTAGCCTGTATTGCTGTGTTTTCCTGGTGTTACACCAACAGGCATTTGCAGCACTTACAGCGGGCGGAGTGTGCCTCCTGATCATATTACACCTGAAGTTAGCCTGTATTGCTGTGTTTTCCTGGTGTGTTACACCAACAGGCATTTGCAGCACTTACAGCGGGCGGAGTGTGCCTCCTGCACATTATACACCTGAAGTTAGCCTGTATTGCTGTGTTTTCCTGGTGTTACACCAACATGCATTTGCAGCACTTACAGCGGGCGGAGTGTGCCTCCTGATCATATTACACCTGAAGTTAGCCCGTATTGCTGTGTTTTCCTGGTATGTTACACCAACAGGCATTTGCAGCACTTACAGCGGGCGGAGTGTGCCTCCTGCACATTATACACCTGAAGTTAGCCTGTATTGCTGTGTTTTCCTGGTGTTACACCAACAGGCATTTGCAGCACTTACAGCGGGCGGAGTGTGCCTCCTGATCATATTACACCTGAAGTTAGCCCGTATTGCTGTGTTTTCCTGCTGTGTTACACCAACAGGCATTTGCAGCACTTACAGCGGGCGGAGTGTGCCTCCTGCACATTATACACCTGAAGTTAGCACGTATTGCTGTGTTTTCTTGGTGTGTTACACCAACAGGCATTTGCAGCACTTACAGCGGGCGGAGTGTGCCTCCTGATCATATTACACCTGAAGTTAGCCTGTATTGCTGTGTTTTCCTGGTGTGTTACACCAACAGGCATTTGGAGCACTTACAGCAGGCGTAGTGTGATTCCTGCAAAATATACTCCTGAAGCTAGGCCTTATTGCTGGTTTTCCCATCTCCCTGCAGGCCATTAGAATGTCTGGAAGGCAAACAAGGAGAGGCAGACAGTCAGGAGCCAATAAAAGACGGCAAGCAGGCTCTGTGTCTAGAGACAACAGTGCTGGTCGTGGACGCGGTGCATCGCCATCAGCACGTGGCCATGGGACACGCTTGTCCTTTTCGGCAGCTGGACGTGTTGAGCCACATCATGCCGAAGATTTGGTAGAGTGGATGACCAAGCCCTCCTAATCCTCCTTATCCTCTCTCACCCAGGCTCAGGGTACTGGCAAAGCAGCTGCCAAAGCGTCCTCTTCCCTGGTATCAATGTCATCATCAGTCACTCCTTCCCTAGACCAACCATGTCCTCCTGAGGAGTCCCCCAAACTGTTTGGTACATGCTCCAGGAGGATGCCCAGCGTTTCGAAGGTTCTGATGATGATACTCAGCTAGAGGAAGGCAGTAGCGTGAGAGCAGAGAGAGGGGATGCTCAAGAAGGACACCAATCTGGCAGTCATGTTCCAGCAGCTGCAGCATACTGCCAGATTGGTTCCAGTGATGAGGAGGGAGGGGATGATGAGGTCACTGACTCCACGTGGGTGCCTAATAGGAGAGAGGAGGAGGAGGATGAGGAGGAGGCACATCTCCAACGAGGCAGGATGCCCTCGGGGGGCCAGCGTAAGGGCAGCACACCGACGGAATCACACCACAGAGCTCTGCCTGTGCAGGGCGCTGCCTCTGCCCGTTATTCAAAAAGTTCTTTGGTGTGGGCCTTTTTTGAGTCAAGTGCATCAGATCGCACAGCTGCTGTTTGCAACATATGTCTCAAGCGTATATCGCGTGGCCAAAACATCAGCCGCTTGGGCACCACATGCTTGACCAGACATATGTTGACCTGCCATGCAGCTCGTTGGCAAGCCTACCTTAAAGACCCACACCAAAGAGCAAAGCGGACCTCTCCTTGCACCGCATCAGCTGGGATCTCCAACCCCACTATACCTTCAGTCCTATCTGAAACCTGCACTGAGAGGAATGAAGGTGTAGAATTAGGTGTGTCACAGCCAAGTACTTGCAGGCACTCTGCTAGCAGTACACCAACGTCCGATTCTAGCAGGCAAATTTCCCTGCCTCAGCTGCTGGACCGTCGAAAGAAGTTCACTCCCAGCCATCCACATGCCCAGCGGTTGAATGCTAGCTTGGCTAAATTGCTAGCGCTTCAACTGCTGCCTTTTCAGTTGGTAGACTCGGCCCCCTTCCGTGAATTTGTGCAATGTGCGGTTCCTCAGTGGCAGGTTCCCAAACGCCACTTTTTCTCACGGAAGGCGATTCCGGCTCTCTACCGGCATGTGGAAGGCAATGTCTTGGCCTTGCTGGACAGGGCGGTCAGCGGTAAGGTGCATATTACCGCTGACTCATGGTCCAGCAGGCATGGACAGGGACGTTACCTTTCTTTCACGGCCCATTGGGTCACTCTTTTGGCAGCTGGGAAGGATGCAGGACAAGGTGCAGTAGTGTTGGAGGTTGTTCCGCCGCCACGCCTCCAAAATGCTACTACTGGTTGTGACACACCTCTCTCCTCCACCCCCTCCTCTTCTTCCTCCATGGCCTCTTCCTGTGCTTTGTCCTCGGAACCAGCGGTGCTCCGTAGGCGTTCAAGGGGCTGCGCAAGTACGCAGGCAAAAAGATGCCATGCCGTGCTTGCGCTGGTGTGTTTGGGGGACAGGAGCCACACTGGGGCAGAGGTTCTGTCTGCTCTGCAGGGGCAGGCCGAGAGGTGGTTGACGCCACGCCAGCTTAAGCCAGGAATGGTGGTTTGCGACAATGGCACCAACCTCCTCTCCGCCCTCCGACAGGGACAACTGACCCATGTGCCCTGTGTGGCTCACGTCCTTAACCTGGTGGTGCAGCGGTTCTTGGGCAGGTACCCGGGCTTACAGGATGTCCTGAGGCAGGCCAGGAAAGTCTGTGTGCATTTCCGCAGATCTTATAATGCCAGTGCTCGCCTGGCTGAGCTGCAAAAGGAGTTGAACCTGCCCAAGAACCGCCTTATATGTGACATGCCCACCAGGTGGAACTCAACGTTGGCCATGCTGCAGCGGCTGCACACGCAGCAGAGGGCCATCAATGAGTACCTGTGCAACTATAGCACCAGGACAGGGTCAGGGGAGCTCAGGTATTTTTCACTACAACAGTGGGGCATGATCAGGGATGCATGCACTGTCTTGGCACCATTTGAGGAGGCCACGAGGATGGTGAGCAGTGACAGTGCATGCATCAGTGACACTGTACCTCTTGTCCACCTGTTGGAACATACGCTGCGTGAAATAATGGACAGGGCACTTGAGGCAGAACAGAGGCAGGAAGAGGAGGACTTCCTTGCCTCTCAAGGCCCCCTTTACCCAGACAGTGTTCCTTCTGTCCCACCCATCGCACAGGAAGAGGAGGAGGAGGAGGAGGATTGTGTCAGCATGGAGGTGGAGGCTGGCACTCAGCATCATCAGCAGCAGTCTTTTAGGGATGATTTACAGTCCCAAGAAACCAGTGGACTTGTACGTGGCTGGGAGGAGGTGGTTGCGGATCATGTCGTCCTTAGTGACCCAGAGGACTCCGGACCGAATGCCTCAGCTAACCTACGCTGCATGGCCTCCCTGATCCTGCAAAGTCTGCGGAAGGATCCTCGTATTCTTCGGATCAAGGAGAGGGACCATTACTGGCTGGCCACTCTCCTTGATCCACAGTACAAGGGTAAGGTTGCGGACCTTATCTTACTGTCGCAGAGGGAGCAGAGGATGAGACAACTCCGGGAGGCCTTGCAGAAAGGTCTGTGCAATGCGTTCCCAGAGACTGGGAGGTTACAAACTCCTGGTCCTGGACAACGAGTTGCTGAGGCTTCGGTCAGTCAAAGAAGGAGCGGTGGGGAAGGTGGCCGTCTGACCGATGCGTTCAGACAATTCTTTAGTCCGCAGCCCCAAGGTATGATCGGTTCCAGCAACCATCGCCAGCGTCTGATATACATGGTGCAGGAATACCTAGGGGCAAGGTCAGACTTGGACACCTTCCCCACCGAAAATCATCTGGCTTAATGGGTCTTGAGGATGGATCACTGGCCAGAGCTTGCACAGTATGCAATTGAGCTACGGGCCTGTCCTGCATCCAGCGTTCTTTCAGAACGCACATTCAGTGCTGCTGGAGGATTTGTCACGGATCACAGGGTGCGCCTGTCCACCGACTCGGTTGATCGACTGACCTTCATAAAGATGAACCAGTCTTGGATCACCACCAGCTACCAAACACCTGAAGCTGATATAACAGACTAATTTATTTTCAAATGTCACATCCCTTCAAGAGTGATGCTGAGAGACTGTCCTGTTATGTTGACTGACTATCCTCCTCCTCCTCGATCCGATTGATGATAGCTTGGAAGAACATTTTTGTTTCTGGGTGCCGCCACCAGTGGCTAAGGCCCAATTTTTCAGCCCCTGTTTAACAGGGGCATGTAATTACAATTTTTTATGCAATGCTTTGCAGCAGGGCTCATTCCTGCACTCCAACTAGAGTATCTGGGAGAGGTTGCAGTGTCGTGGCACCAGCACCAGTGCCCAAGGCCCAATTTTTCAGCCCCTGTTTAACAGGGGCGTGTAATTACAATTTTTAATGCAATACTTTGCAACAGGGCTCATTGCTGTGCTCCAAGTACAGTATCTGTGAGGGGTTGCAGTATTGTGGCACCAGTGCCTAAGGCCCAATTTTTCTGCCCCTGTTTAACAGGGGCATGTAATTACAATTCTTGATCTAATATTTCACAGCAGGGCCCATTCCTGCGCCCACCAAGAGTAACTGTGAGGCCTTACAGTGTTGTGTCAACACCACCACCACCACCACCAAAGGCCCAATTTTTCAGCCCCTGTTCAACAGGGGCATGCAATTACAATTCTTGATCTAATAATTCACAGCAGGGCCCATCCATGCGCCCACCAAGAGTAACTGTGAGGGCTCACAGTGTTGTGGCAACACCAACATGTAAGGGGCAACTTTCAGCAGAGTATATACGGCAGGCCCCTACTTTCAAACATCCAACTTACAAACGACTCCTCCTTGCAAACGGAAGGATACAACAGGAAGTGAGAGGAAATCTACCCCTAGGAAGGCAAATTCTCTCCTGTAAGAGTTAATATGGGAAAAAAGTGTCTCCTCTCCACTGATGCTTTATCACCAATTTTTGTTTCAATAAAAAAAAACAAATTTTCAAAAAACATTTGTCATTAGGACGGAAAGTGAGGTGAACTGTTCTGAACAGGTGCACACTGCACAGACAGCAAAACAAATGTTACAGGGGTGATAACCCTTCCCTATGTTTTCCAAAAAGCTTAAAAATAGATTTTTGGGCTAGAGCTACACTTAAACAATGTACCTGTTCAAAATTACAAACAGATTCTACATAAGAACAAACCTACAGTCCCTGTCTTGTATGCACCGCCTGTATACGGCTGTTCAGAGTATATAGGGCCTTTTTTATTTTGTGTGCGGGGTTCCCCTTAATATCCATACAAGACCCAAATGGGCTGGTAATGGGCTGGGGTGGGGGGGGGGTGATGGGGTAGCTATGCCATTTTTCTTAAAGATTTTCATCCATATTACCGGGACCATACATTACATTAAAGCCGCAAGCAGTTTTAAATGGCTTTTTTTCCTTTAGAAATGTAATTTTGTGCAGGGACAGTTCTAAACACAGGAAACACGTGGCACTTCACAGGCATACTTTAGACACCCCCCAGGTACGATGTTTAAAGGAATATTTCACTTTTTTTTTCACTTTATGCATCATTAAAATGACTGCTCCCGAAAAACGGCCGTTTTTAAAACTTATTTTTGCATTGATACATGTCCCCTGGTGCAGAACCGGGGTTCCCAAACCCTTTTTAGGACAATAACATGCATAATAGTCGTTATAATTAGCACTTTAGATTTCGAACGTTCGCATCCATTGTATTTAATAGGGTTCTAAAGTTTGTGCGAACTTTCGGTCCGTTCGCGGGTTCTGGTGCGAACCGAACCCGGGGGTGTTCGGCTCATCACTACTGGTGAGTGCATTTTCAAAGGGAAGCTCATACGTGCACGGTGTGGTGGAAGATATTCTCTATTAAGAAGACTACATCTCTTTTTTTGGAATATTTCTTTCTTCTTTGGAACATTACTTCACTTTATGGACTATTGTTTTGTCACGTGGGGTACAATTTGATTATCACAGTGTCACTAGTGAATGCTATTATATTAGTTTAGTGATTTTCTTTTATTAGCGCTTCCTTCTTTCCCTTTTTTTCACTTGTGTGTCTTTAGGTTTAAATTCTGTTTTCATATTTATCATTTTAAGTGGCAGCTTTAGTTTAATATTTTCAATTCACATTTTTTTGCATTGGCGCAGTGGTGGTAAAAGATATTAGGAGTGGTTATATTTTGATACCTATTTTTATTGTCATATTCTGCAACTGGTAAGCCAAAGCATTGGTGCCGAATCTTACCAGTCCTGCCTCTGGATCTAAACCATATCCGCAAATGGGAGTCCACTGCAAACAATACTCTACACATTGTTCCAAAATGTTCTCTTTTGCTCAGTGTATGGTTGTCTAAAGGATACAGTAAGTTCACCTTTCACAACATGTTACATCAGGGTGTAACATGTAACATGTTATGAAAGGACCGACCCCCCTCCACCGCTCCGACAGCTACTGTAGCAGGGATCTTCTCCCCGTGCCTCCTGTCAAAATGTTTAAAAAAACATTCAGAACCGCCCACACCCAGGCCTAAAGGTGCCTGAGTGCGTGATGAAGGACCTCCAAAAGAGCAAGACCTCGTGACCAGGGCGTCTCCCCCTTTTATACCCTCCAATGACGACACAGCAGGTTCCCCGCCCTCGCCGTACCATCTCCGAGAAGGGACAAAAAGGACTGTGGCGGCAAATCTACCTTGAGCCTGCGGGCACCTGCCACCCACAGGCCAAGGAGATTATTACACCACCCAATCCTCCACGAATACAAATGGTCCATTTACTCCCATACTTTACACACCTGGACCTCACTACCACCCAGGTGTACCCCACCTAAATTTAGAGACCCCGCTACATATATATTTTTTATAAATAAATAAAAATGCCGAAAAAATTATTAGTTTTGTTTTTACCTGGAAATTATTTCTGAGGCTAGGTTTGTTTTATTTTATCACTCGGTTTAACTCTTTCAGTATTTTTTTTCTATGCAATTTTAACATTGGAAAGTAAACTGTATACAGTTCCTTGTGGTAAATGTCTTCTGTCTTTCTATGGTGCTGCAATTGCATGCCTTGATCTGTCTTTTTTCTCCAGAAACATGTGTTACCTAAAGTATTCTGGGAAAGGAACGCCAACAAAAATAAGACATCTGGCCAATGTCATAACCGGCTTCTCATTAAAGTCCTGTGGAAAATCTTCAATAGGTAAATGTCACATTTTATAACTAAACATGTCATTAAATAGTGGTAACTAGGGGAGTGGAAGCATGCAGGAACAATTAACCTGACATATATTCATTAATGAATAGGAAACAGTGTATGGTTTCCAAGGAGATGTCAATGCCTTATTGACGAGCAACAACTTGTAAGTGTCTAATGGCCTTGATCACCTACCGTGACCCAAGTTATTGCTGATAACTTCTTTTATAAGCAATACCGAAATCTATTTATCATGTCATAGGCTACTGTATGTCATTATTTGACACAATGGTTAATCCATACTTAAAGATTAAAATGTCTTCTAGTGAGGTATCATCTTAGTGAATGACCAATGTGTAGAGTGTGATAGGAATTGCAGAATGTGTTCTGAAAGCTTGTGACCCATGATATACAAGAAGTCAAAAATAATTTCTGCATTTGTATGTTAGTCAGAGCACACTGATGAGATGTTGAACAATGTGGATGTAATTAGCTCTAAGTGGTTGTCAGTAAAAAAAGAAAGAAATAACATGAAATCAATTCAATGTTATGTCAACTGATTGAATCACTTTGTGAAAGTGTTTGTAAACTATATTAATCATTATGTATACTGGCAACTTTAATGCCTGGACACCATCTTAAAATGGCACCTGGAAATATATATTTTTTTCAGTAATGCAATTGTAGCGGGGTATTACCTTTAAAATCCCTCAGAGACTACATTACCCAGTACACTTTTAGGCACCCAGGATGCCTTGCCCCGCGTAAGGACTGCTGGGGTGGACTTTATAAGGGAGAGGCGGAGCCCAGTTCTTTCTCTTTGGACACCGCCCACCCAGCAAGCTGAACTGCCGCTTGAGTCCTTGTGACTTTAGGCTAGAAGCCTAGCCGTTTTCTCCAAAGAGCCTTCCCCGCGCACCGAGGAACCTGAGGGACGTCTCTCCTTGATACTGCACCTTTGCCAGGAGGACCGAAGACCCGGATGTCGAGGGATCGGTGTACTTAGACACCGCAGCGGAAGAAACGGATGCAGACTGGTCCGGTTGGGTGAAAGAGCACCTGCTCATAGACAGACACAGTACCTTTGTTGCCTTGGTGGATTACAAATTCTGTTCTTCAAGTGCACCACCGTTGCTAGCGAAGATTTCCATACAGAAGTTCCATTTAGTTCAGTCAGGCCTGACTGGGTAGCGCAGACATAATGTTGTTGTCCCCGAATCAAAAGGCGTGGGTGATGGACATAAGGTCAGATATCTCGTGTACATACGCACTAGTGGAATAGAGAGGAGAAGTTCCAGAATATTTTAGAGGTCAGAGCTTGAAAGCTACAGATGGCCAGATATACTGCTTAGTGCATACGAGGACTATCAAGAAGGAATCTCCAAAAATCTTTCCGCCATCATCCCCGATATTCTTCCACAAAATGGAAAGCAGTCGGGATACGATAGCCCCGGGGACACCACTGGCAGCTATAGGGCCGGAACTATTAAATGCTCTGGGAGACTTTGTCACTAAGTGCCAGAAGAGCAACACAGTACATGTAGAAGCCGGGTACCGGAAGCTCCGGATTTTTTCAGGAAAGTTACCTGTGCCTTACAGGGAAGAAGACTTCGACACCTGGATTGAACAGGCAATGCAGGCAGTAGAAGGATGGGAAATACCAGAAGCGCAGAAGAAGCAGCGCATCAGTGAAAGCTTGAAGAGCGCTGCTGCTGAGGCTGTGAAGAACCTTAGGTTCAGCAATGCTGCTTGTACTGCATATGACTATCTGGCTATGTTGCAGGAGGAATTTGGCCAACTGGAGAATGTGACTGAACTAATGTACCAATTCGAGCATACCCTCCAACAGCCGGGAGAGAAATTATCCGAATATGTCCGGAGGTTAAACAGAATGTTGTGTCAAATTGTACTCAAAAAGGGAATGCTGCCTCAAGTCATAGATGCAACTAGGATGAAGCAGATCCTGAGGGGAGCTCTAGGTTCAGATCCAGTTTGGCTACACCTAAAGACCTCTGAAGGAGTCATGGATTTGAGTTACCCAGACCTTGTGCGGATCATAAGGGACAAAGAAGCCCTGTTGAAGGACCAACAGCCGGTTGAGAAGACCACTCCCCTACCCTCAGTAGGAGTCAGAGCAGCAATAACCACTGAACGGGACTTAGAAGTGGAGACCTTAAAGTCTGAAATGACTTAGGTACTGGAGTTATTGACCTCTCTATTGGCCAAAAATTTTGGAGCCAAAGAGCAAGAGGAGATCAAGAAGAAACCATGCCAGAGTGTTTCCACTCCAACATCCCCACAGGGAAGAAGGGAAACTGTCTGTTTCAACTGTGGAGGAGTCGGCCAATTTGGAAGGGTGTGCCCTAGTCCAAGGAAGAACTGGAGCACTTACCACCAGCCGGCGGAAAACTTCAGAGGGCCCCCGTGAAGGAGTCAGTTGGGCGCCCACTATTCACAGAAAGCTCCAAAAAGATCCAAAAGCCAGAAGTGGAAAAGAGAAACAATGTCCCTCCTGGAATGCTCGATGCCACTAGTCAGGAGGCAAAATCTAGCCATCTAAGGGAAATCAATGCATACCAGGCCCAACAAGGGTTGAGATCCAGAAAAAAATTTGAGAAAAAGAAAACCTCAAAAGGAGAATCCAAGAGTCTAAAGAAGAAGACCCCTCAGAAGAGTTTTCCAGCCAAGTTAATAGGGCCCTCCCCCCTAGTCCCCATTCAAGTGGAGGGAGTCTACACCAAAGCCATACTGGACACAGGGGCCCGAGTGACCCTGTTGTATAAAGACTTTTACCAGAAGCACCTAAGTCACGTGCCCTTACAAAAGGTGGAAGACTTAGAGATATGGGGAATTGGTACTCACAAGTTTCCATATGACAGTTAAGTTTCAATCAGGCTGGCCTTCGACCCCTCTGTGACAGGAAAGGCAGAAGTCTTTGACACCCTGCCAGTAGTTTGTCCTCGCCCACCAGGAGCCAACACAAGCTCTCTGATCATAGGGACCAACACTGATCTGGTCAGGAGACTGCTGACTCCTCTAGCTCAGGAGCAGGGTACTTCAGGAGACAGGATCCACCCCATGCTGCAGCAGGTCTACCGGAAGTTGGTACTGGAACAGAAGGCCCCAGAAGAGGGAGTGGGGAAAGTCTGGAGACTGTCAAGGAAGGAGATGTTACAGCCTGGTGAGATGACCTGCCTGCAGGCTACTGTGAAACTCACGTGGGAGCAGCCTGGTCCCTTTGTGGTCTTAGAACCAGACCCCTTAGATACCCACCCAGGGTTGGAAGTGATCCCACAAAGTGGTCCCGTTGAGGGCATTGAAGAAGGCTAAGGGCCAAATCCCAGTGAGCATCAGGAATGTCATTAGTTCTCCTATGAAGATTCCGGCTCGGATGTTGCTGGGGAGAGTAAACCCTGCCACCCCAGTGGCTCTGTCCGAATTGGAGAAGGCTAAAGGAGGAGAACACACTCTGGAGGATCTCTGCCTGGAGACCACCACCCTGCCACCAGTGTGGAAGGAGAGAGCTAAGGCCCAGCTGACTAGATGGAGAAAAATATTCTCAAGGGACGAGTTTGACATAGGGTGTGCAAGGAGTGCCACCCATAAGATCCGTCTGCAGGAAGACAAACCTTTCTGGGAGAGGGTCCGGTGAGTCCCCCTGGCTGACTTAGAAGACTTACGTGAACAGTTGACGGAGCTTAAGAGAACTAAGGTTATTCGGGAATCCAGAAGCCCATATGCCTCCCCTATCATGGTAGTCAGAAAAAAGAATGGGTCGCTGAGACTTTGCATAGACTACAGGACTCTCAATAGAAGAACCATACCCGACCAGTATACCACCCCCAGGATAGAAGATGCCTAACAAAGTCTGTCTGGGGCCAAGTGGTTCAGCGTCATAAACCTGAAGAGTGGGTATTACAGAATCCCAATGAACCCTAATGACAGAGAGAAGACAGCATTCATTACCCCAGTGGGATTCTATGAGTTCAACAGGATGCCTCAGGGCCTGTCAGGGGCCCCTGCCACTTTCCAGAGATTGATGGAGAAGACAGTGGGGGACATGAATCTATTGAAGTCTTTGTGTACCTAGACGACATCATTGTCTTCGGGAAGACTCTGGAGGAGCACGAAGAAAGGCTGGAGAAAGTCCTGAAGAGACTCAGTGAAGAGGGAATTAAACTATCCAGGGAGAAGTGTCAGTTTTACCGGTCCTCAGTCCACTATCTGGGACACATAGTGTCGGAAGAAGGAGTGTCCACATACCCTGACAAACTGGAAGCAGTTACCTCCTGGCCCCGACCAACTACAGTGACTGAGCTCAGATCATTCCTGGGGTTTTGCTCCTACTACCGCAGGTTTGTGGAGGGATTTTCAAAAATTGCCAAACCTCTGAATGAGTTACTAAAGACAGAAGGAGAGGAGGATGATACTGGCCCCAGGAAGCCCGGAGAGTCAGTAGAAGACCAGTGGACAGAGAAGTGTATAGAGGCCTTCAAAATGCTGAAGAAATGTCTGACCACTGCCCCGGTCTTGGCCTATGCTGATACTAAGAGACCATATGAACTGCATGTGGACGCCAGCCATGATGGTCTGGGAGGTGTACTGTACCAGGAGTATGAAGGACAACTCAAGCCAGTCACCTATGTAAGTAGGAGTCTAACACCAGCGGAGAAGAATTACCCCACCCACAAATTGGAGTTCCTGGCCCTGAAGTGGGCAGTGGTGGATAAACTCAAAGACTACCTGTATGGAGCGGACTTTACAGTAAAGACAGACAATAACCCACTCACCTACCTTTTCACCACAGCCAAGCTGGATGCCACTGGCCACCGTTGATTGGCCGCCCTCTCTGGATTCAACTTTAGCCTCAAGTATAGGCCGGGAACTGGAAACAGGGATGCGGATGCCTTATCCAGAAGGTCTCATGCTCCCACTTACCATACAGAAGACTGGACCCAGGTAACCCCAGATGAGGTGCGGGCTTTGTGTCAAGGAGCCCAACTTTAAGCTAGTGGCAGATCCAGGGCAGAAGAAATTGGAGTTTCGATAGTGGGGGTGCCCAAATGTTAATGTGACGTTACTCAGATTGGCGCAGACGACTTGCCAAAATTATCCAAGAAGGACATAAGAAGGGATCAGTTGAAAGACCCCTGGGGAAGATTGGCTTTGGAAGCTCTAGAAGACAAGGATCTGGACAGGCTCTTGCAAAATCCCTCAAAGGAGGCTCGATTAATTCAAAGAATGGGGCAAGTTACAGGTGCATCAAGGGGTGGTCTACCGAAGGGGCCCCTCTGATGACCTGGAAGAGAAGTGGCAACTGTCTTGGCTGCCCTACACGATAACCATGGCCACTTAGGGGCCGAACAAACCTTCCAGCTTGTAAGGAATAGATTCTACTGGCCTTGTATGCGAGCTGAAGTGGAGGAGTACTGTCACTCCTGTGCTCGCTGCATACAGAGGAAGACCTTGCCGCGTCAAGCTGCCCCAATGGGCAATCTGCAGAGTCAAGGGCCCTTGGACTTGGTATGCATCGACTTTCTCTGTCTGGAACCTGACTTGAGTGGACATGGAAATGTTCTGCTGATAACCGACCATGTCACCCGTTATGCCCAGGCCTTTCCAACTAAAGACCATAAGGCCTCCACTGTAGCCAAAATCTTGGAGGAGAAATACTTTGTGCACTACGGGTTACCTCAACGTCTTCACTCAGACCAAGGGAGAGACTTTGAGAGCCGACTGATTCGGAAGTTGCTGAACTCTTTAGGAATAAAAAAAAGCCGTACTACCCCTTATCACCCTCAAGGTGATGCCCAACCAGAAAGATTCAACAGGACTCTGTTAAATATGTTGGGGACTCTGAACAGTGAGGAGAAGCATCATTGGGGCAAGCACATAGCTGCCATAGTGCACGCCTATAATAGTACAGCCAGCTATGTCACAGGATATTCCCCTTACAGACTTATGTTTGGAAGAGAGGCCAGACTACCAGTGGACTTGGCCTTTGGTACATCCATGGACCATACATCTGTCACCTCACACAAAGGATACGTGGACAGATTACGGAAGAGCTTAAGACTGGACTATGAGAAGGCCCAATCAACTTCTGATCAGAGAGGAGCCCGGAACAAACGGAACTTTGACCTTAGGGTCCGTATTCAAGATTTACAACCTGGAGATAGAGTGTTGCTGAGGAATTTAGGAGTCCCAGGGAAGCACAAGCTGGCTGACAGATGGAGATCAGAACCTTATGTGATTTGTAAGAAGCTGCCTGGCCTACCCGTGTACCAGCTGAAGCCTGAAGGAAGAGTGGGGCCGCTGAAGATCTGGCACAGAAACCATCTGCTACTCCTTTCTGAAGCAGTCAGGATGCCTCCTACCCCGGATTCCCCCGAGCTACCTTCAGGCTCGAATACTCCCAGACCCAACACTAGGTCTCAGACAATTCTGTCAGGAGAAATGGATATCACCACACTTTCTCTGAGGATGCCCCTGATGATACTTTGAATCCGGAAGCCACTGAGTTTATTCCATCCTATACTCAGACGGAGGAGTGGGAAGATGCTATAGAATCCTACCCTGCTGAGGATCCAAGGGACCTTATGTATCTTTCTGCATCTGATTCAGGTGCCTCAGAAACAGAAGAAAGCCCTACACCTATCCCAGTGGAAGAACCTGTGGTATCTGAGGTATTGACCCCCAGAGAACAAAGAGCTAAAAGAACCATACGTCCTCCCCGGAAGCTAACCTATACACAGATGGGAGAAAGCTCTGAGGACACTGTAACTACCGCAAGAAGGACAATACAAAAGCCTGATCCCTCCACTATGCATTTGGTGGAGGGAAACCCCAGCTCGCTTTCTGGCACAGTTAGGCAGGCCTCCATCACTGATGTGACCCGTAGGCAGGGAAATCCCCCTCCCCATTTTTGGTGGGAGCTTCCCCTGCCGAATTCCCTTGCAGCCCTCAATGACTTTGTCTGTACATGTTGTTAATGTTGTCTTTGGGGACCAAAGATTCTAAGTGGGGGGAGTGTGTAGCGGGGTATTACCTTTAAAATCCCTTAGAGACTACATTACCCAGAACACTTTTAGGCACCCAGGGTGCCTTGCCCCACGCAAGGACTGCTGGGGTGGACTTTATAAGGAAGAGGCGGAGCCCAGTTCTTTCTCTTTGGACACCGCCCACCCAGCAAGCTGAACTGCCGCTTGAGTTCTTGTGACTTTAGGCCAGAAGCCTGGCCGTTTTCTCCAAAAGAGCCTTCTGCACACCTGAGGGACGTCTCTCCTTGATACTGCACCTTTGCCAGGAGAACCGAAGACCCGGATGTCGAGGGATCGGTGTACTTAGACGCCGCAGCGGAAGAAACGGACGCGGACTGGTCCGGTTGGGTGAGAGAGCACCTGCTCATAGACAGACAGTACCTTTGTTGCCTTGGTGGATTACAAATTCTGTTCTTCAAGCGCACCACTGTTGCTAGCGAAGATTTCCCTACAGAACTTCCATTTAGTTCAGTCAGGCCTGACTGGGTAGCGCAGACATTTCTGGTCGCCATATTGTCCACGTTGTTTTTCTGGACGAGATTCTTGGACAAGAAACTTGTCCCGGCCGAGTGTACACACGCTCCTTTCAAAGAACCCGCGTGCGCTCGTCACATTCAATGCCGTCGCCGCAATCTTGCTACACCCCACCTATGCCTTAGGAAGCTACCGTGCATGCGTCAGTCATTTCGAGCATGCGCGGGCTTCCCGGAGGACAGGTAAGTGTACACACACACAATTTTCTCGTCGAGAAACATGCTGACAAGAATCTCGATGAGAAAATAAAGAGCAGGTTCTCTATTTTTCTCGTCGAGATTCTTGTCTATTTTCTTGACGAGAAACATGATAGCTGCGTACACACGACTGATTTACTCGGCAAGAAAGCTCTGCCAGCAAGTTTCTTGCTGGTTCTTTGCCGAGAAACTCAGTCGTGTGTACAAAGCTTTATGCCGCGTACACACGATCATTATTCACGGCGGTTTAAAAACCGCCGTGAATAATGACATTTTAAACGAGGGAACAGCTTGTTCCCCACACACGGTCATTTTTCTCGTCATTTTTTAAAATGACGAGAAAAACGTTCGTCTATGGGCTCCGCGGCAGTGTTTCCCTATGGGAAACACTGCCGCGGAAGAAATGTCAGGAAAAACGACGAGAAAAATTAGAACATGTTCTAATTTTCCTCATCGTGATTAATGCCGTTTTTCCCGTCGGTAAAAACGGCAAGAAGCCCACAGACGATCGTTTTTCTCGTCCAAAGGAAAAAATGTCATTTTTCCCAACGGGAAAAATGATCGTGTGTACGCGGCATTAGAGTTGCATAGCATTGAATAGCTGTCTGTTTGTTTTAACACTGTTTATTGCAGGGCTCTGCATATGACTTGTACCCACCTGTTTTACTGCTTACCCATTAATATAAGTAAACATACAAGGGTTAAGTATATTGGTGTCTGTGTTCTTTACTTTACGGAAGAGATAGGTAAAGGAAAGTTTTAAAGTTTTAGGCCTCGTACACACGAACGAGTTTCTCTGCAAAAACCAGCAAGAAACTTGCTGGCAGAGATTTCTTGCCGAGAAATTTGTTCGTGTGTATGGTTTCTCGTCAAGAAAAGCGACAAGAATCTCGACGAGAAAATAGAGAACCTGCTCTCTATTTTCTCGTCGAGATTCTCGTCAGCCTGTTTCTCGACGAGAAAAGTGAGTGTGTGTACACTTACCTGTCCTCCGGGAAGCCCGCGCATGTTCGAAATGAATTCGACGCATGCGCGGTAGCTTCCTAGGCATATGTAGGGTATACCAAGATGGCGGCGACGGCATCGAATGTGACAAGCGCATGCTCGTCGTAGTCGATGACGTCACCGCGTACGCTCCATTCAAAGAACCGCGGGTTCTTTGAATTGAGCGTGTGTACACTCGGCCGGGACAAGTTTCTTGTCCAAGAATCTCGTCGAAAAAAACGACATGTTTTTTTCGACGAGAATCTCGGCCGTGTGTACGAGGCTTCACTGTGTGTTCTTGCCATAGGATTGTGCCGCTGTGAGTTACAGGCCTCACAATCCTATCTTCCCTTACTAACTGTGCCAAGAGAGGTTAGAGACGATTGCCAGGGGTTGACAGCGGTGCACTACAGGGACCAAAAATCATACAGGCAGCCCTCTTAACTGGGGGTATCGCTACATGATTTTAAAATAAGGCCCAAGGCCCCTTTTATATGAGCATTGTGATCAGGTCCACAGAATTCTATAGACAGGTGAATATAAATGGACTTGTATCCATTTACACTTGCCTACCTCCAGGTCTGATTGAGTGTGGTAAATAACACGTGAAATGGACTTAAAGCCTCGTACACATGGCCGGTTTTCTCGGCAAGAAAACTGCTGGGAGAGCTTTTTGCTGAGAAAACCAGCCGTGTGTATGGTTTCTCGTCTGGAAAACTGCCGGGAAACTCAACGAGAAAAATAGAGAACCTGCTCTCTATTTTCTCTTCGGGATTCTCGACGACCTGTTTCCCTACGAGAAAACCGTGCGTGTGTATGCTTACCTGTCTCCAGGTAAACCCGCGCATGCTCGATGAGACTTCGACGCATGCGCGGTAGCTTACTAGGGTAGCGTAGGGTGAAGCAAGATGGCGGCGACGGCATCGAATATGTCAAGCGCATGCTCGTCGTAGTCGTTGACGTCACCGCGTTCTTGCCATTCAAAAGAACGGCGGTTCTTTTGAATGTGCCGTGTGTACACTCGGCGAGCAAGAAAAGCTTGCCAGGAACCCCGTCAGGAAAACCAACGTTTTTTTCCTGACGGGATTCCCGGCCGTGTGTACAGGGCTTGAATCTTCTGTTTTGGCAGACTGGATAGGATGTAGCCACCAAAGTCCATTTACCCCTGGCCACTCATAGAGCTCGGTGGGATCTGCAGTGCCCCCTCTGCATAAATTGAGTGGACACGGATGTGACATCTGTCCCTCTCAGCTCTGATCAGCAGGGAATTTGCTCCTAGATCCCCTGCTGATCTGAGCAGGCTCTGCACTGTGTGAAAGGGGCCTAAAGCCGTGTACACACGATAGGTATTACCGATGAAAACAGTCCGATGGACTTTTTTCATTGGACAAACCGATCGTGTATGAGACCCATCTGTCTTTTTTCCATCGGTGTTTAAAAATAGAACATGTTTTAAATTTATCTGATGGTTAAAAAACAGATAGCAAATTACTATCGTCTGTGGGGAACTCCATCGGATAAAAAACCCACGCATGCTTAGAATCAAGTCGACACATGCTCAGAAGCATTGAACTTAATTTTTCTCGGCTCATCGGAGTGTTTTACGTCACCGCGTTTGGAACGCTCGTTTTTTTGACTGATGGTGTGTAGGCAAGACTGATGGAAGTCAGCTTCATCAGTTTTCCGATGGAAAAATCCATTGGTTTAAAAACCATCGGAAATCCGATCGTGTGTACAGGGCTTGAGGGTCCTTTAGCACAGGTGTCATCAGTTCAATCACATTTTTTGCTAAGAAACAACTGATGAATACGGATTCACGTTACATCAGTTTGCACATCTGTCTTCAGTTCCGTTTTCCTCAGCTTGCACTTCAGTACAGTTCAGTACAGTTTACATTAGTTTACACTTAAGTGCAGTTATTTTTTGTTCAGTTTACATCAGTTTAAATCCATTTTTGCATACTTTGTTTTTTGTTTTAGCAGAAACTAATCATAGGTGACAAAGGGGTGACACATCCATTCAGATCCGTTTAAATAGAAAAGGATACAGCCTTATTCTATTTAAAAAAACTGACCTGAACTGACACGGATATAAGAGATATAAAAAGAGATATAAAAACAGATGATCATTCATTTACATCTGCCCGCCAATAGACATACATTGTGTTTCAGTTTGCTGCAAAACTGACAGGCCGATCCAGACTAAATGCCCATGTGAAAGGGCCCTTAACACTTCTCACTGTCTTGACCCTGAGCCACCTTATATCCCTGGATTGAGCTGTTATGTGATGGTCTGATCACTAGCAAACAGCAAGCAGCTGGTCCTGCTGTTCTAAAGCCAGTGATTAGTTCATTAATGTTATGTAGTCATCTGTTTTAAATGCGTGCATTGGGATACTGCTTGGATCATGGTTATGGTGGAGGATCGTGTTGGGGCTAGCCTAGAGTGTCTTAAGTGGCTTTAGGGTGTCTTTGGACTGAATAAAATGTCATCATCTGTGAGCTTCACTAAAGTAACAATGAAAGAAAACAGAAACAATGAAATGTATTGAAATGTAAAGAAATTTGTTGGGATGTAATATTTGCCTGCCTTCCTCACTACGGTGGTAAAGCCACACACTTATAGTATTTCATTAGAAAATGTTCCATTCAAGAACATTTGTTCAATTTTCTAATAATTAGTGGGGTCAATATGATGATGATTTGTGTCTGCAGTGAGGAGAAAAAAGACCTGGAACATTTTTATTCAGCAATGGCATTTTTAACAGTGAAAGTGATTTTCGTTCAGGAAAGTTTATTCACTTCAAAGTGTAATGATAAAAGCAATATTTTTTTTGTAAATTTGAATGACATTTATCATGTCATCAAATGTACTGATGAGAATTTTCACAGGAATGTTCACATAAATGTTCATTCGAAATCTACTAGTGGATGGCCAGCTTTACTGCCCCTTGGCTAGTAAAGGTCTCAAAGACATGAATCCGATAGGGGTTGTCCAATAAACAAGCTATGGTGAGACGTGACACAGAAAGCTAAAATTATAAACAGGGAAATATGTGTCACTGTGGCATACCTAGCTTATTTAACACCTGGGGTTAATTATTTGTTAACACTCACCTCCAACACATTGTAATGGCACAATAATAGCCAAGGAAAACATGGAAGCAGTGAAAATTTTCTTTATATGAGTGCTGTATATAATAATATTGGTAAAAAAATAAATAAAGTTCAAGGAATTAATATAAGTGCATTCAGTGCACCGTGATGTGGCATGGGGATAATGGCAACATGCTTTTAATGAGATATCACTGCTCCAAACCTGCATACAAATCTCAATGGGATTACAGGAAGTTACACATCGATGTCAGATCACATCTAACTTAATTAAACACACTGAAGCCACATCTAGAACTCCCACTCTCCAAATTTTCCACCAATACAGGCTTGATATGGAGATCTTCTGACTCTAGGTGGGGCTGCAGTGTGCCTTGCCTGGCTTAGTAAATTTAGATGTGATGTAACATTGCCAGTGTGTGGCTTCCTGCTTTCCTGGCATGTTTTTATAGCGACAGATCCTCAAAGGACTACATTTTTGTAATATGGTCCTCAAAGTGCCCAAAGTGGACACTGCAAACAAATAATGAAGTGTACAACTGTATTTAAAAACCCAATATAAATCCAGACAGGCGACAACTCTACATTCCAGCTACACCAAAGACCAAACCTAAACATCCTTCAATACAGAATAACAACACAACCTCTGCCAATTCTGGGGACTGACAATACATATCCAGACGAAACCAGAGACTGATAATCAACATCCTGCTGATAGCAGAGACTGACAATACCCATTTAGCCTATATCAGAGACTGACAATATGCATCCTACTGATACCAGAGGCTTCAAGTACCCATTCAGCCTATAGCAAAGATTTACAATGAGCATCCCATTGGTACCATAGACTGACAAATCTAACAGAGGCTTATTGGTCAGCAGTGAGGAGGAGTCAGCACTGTCTGCCACTTTACAGTGACACCTGCTAACTACTCTTCTTGACCTGAATTCAACTTACTGTTATGCAGCAAACTCACCCCTGGCTAGCATCACTCAATTGAAATGCTTCCCAAAAGTGACTGCAAAGTTCTGAGTTCAATGTGTCAGAACTTTGCAAGAGACACCATCATAAACCAAATCAATCAGCCTGATGGTTTGGAAGATCAGTGGAGCAGTTTGCCTTAATAGACAGTACCCAGGGTCATGGGCGTCCGCTGAATTTTTTTTTTGGGGGGGGGGGGGGGGGGCGCTTCGGCAGCGGCGATACACAGTCACATTTTACCCTTTCTTCGACCACTAGCGGGGGGTTAAAAGCGACCCCCCCCACGTTAAAATTTAAAAACACCCCACTGTGCCCCCTGCATCTTTCAATATCTCTTTGTCACTACTGTGTACCCCCTCTCCACAACTGCACCTCTGGACCCCTTTACATTACACAGCACCCCACAGCTCTGGACCCCTTTACATTACACAGCACCCCACAATTCTGGACCCCTTTACATTACACAGCACCTTGCATCACTGGCCCCCTTTACATTACACAGCACCCTGCATCACTGGACTCCTTTACATTACAAAGCACCCTGCATCACTGGCCCCCTTTACATTACACAGCACCCTGCATCACTGGACCCCTTTACATTACACAGAACCCTGCATCACTGGACCCCTTTACATTACACAGCACCCTGTACCACTGGGCCCCTTTACATTACACAGCACCCTGCACCTCTGTATCCCTTCACACAGCACCCTGCACCTTTGACCCTCTTCACATAGCACCCTGCACCTCTGGACCCCTTCACACAGCACCCTGCACCCCCTGCATGTTACATAGACTTTGACAGCCCCCTTCCCCTTCCTACCTTAATCATGCAGCCAGAGGGAGAGACACAGCAGCACGGGAACTGCTGGAGTTATTTTTCATATTACCAAAGATAATGATTGGTTGCTAAGACCACCTGGCAACCTATCACCTGCTGGTTAACTCCAGCAGTTCCTTCCTCTGTTCAGCGCTGCTCACTGTCTCTCTCTCCTCCTGCGGTATAGGAGGAGAGAGAGTGTCTGCTTGCTTCCGCACCACTCAGCCGGCTCTGGAGGCTCTGGATGTCACTCCGGGTAGTGGTACGTTCCACACCCAGCCCGGCACCCCCGCACACTCACAGATCGGCTCTCCTGGCTCTCCTTGGCTACCCTGTCACCACGCCTCTGCACTGCCTTAGCCGCCCCTCACCCCCCTCTACACTCGCGGGGAGTGCCGGCCTGACACCCCCCGCAGTGTGTGGCACTGCTTCTCAATTCCAGGAGGGGCATTCGCCCCCCCCTGCCCTATGGAGCGGACGCCGATGCCCAGGATGGACATCTCTTCTCCCAGGTATGACTCTGGTGTGCATTGTTTGACAGAAGAGTGTAAATCTAAATATTGTCTGGAAAGTATTGCAAATTATTTTGGTAGGTAGGTAGAACATACATTATACAGTATGTATTTAAACAATATATTTACCGGTTTGCTTGGAGTTCAGATTTTATTGCAGTGAAATCCTATATGGAACACAACATCAGATCTTTAATGCTAAAGTGTGTCTAGGGCTAGGCTTCAATAGCTTAAACGTACTTAGATTAATGCTGTTTTCTTTTACCCATTTTTTTGTTCCTTAGATTGCCAAAGAGATCTGTTTCAGACAGTGGAATTTTCTGGAGAAACTCTCACAAGTGTGCTTGCCCCTGACGTAAACATGTGCCAGAAGATTTGTGCATTCTATCCAAACTGTTTATTTTTTACATATCTAACAAAAGACTGGCAAGAACCATTGAACAGGTTGGTAATGATCAGAGGAAACATTCATCACTTATTATGACAGTTTTATTTTAGTTGAGTTAAATGTCAATATTAACTCTACTTAACCACTTCAGCCCCGGAAGGATTTGCTCCCTTAATGACCAGGCCATTTTTTGCGATACGGCACTGCGTCACTTTAATTGACAATTGCGTGGTCATGGGACGCTGTACCCAAACAAAATTGATGCTCTTTTTTTTTAAACAAATAGAGCTTTCTTTTGGTGGTATTTGATCACCTCTGCGGTTTTTATTTTTTTACGCTATAAACAAACAAAAGCGACAATTTTGAAAAAACAAAACAATTTTTTTTACCTTTTGTTATAATACATATCCAAAAAATATATATTAAAAAAACTAATTTATTCATCAGTTTAGGCCGATATATATTCTTCTACAAATTTTGGGGAAAAAAATCCCAATAGGCATATTTTGATTGGTTTGCGCAAAAGTTACCCTTATGTTGCCATCATATATGAGAGATCACGCTTGTTGTAGTTTACTATTGGGGGCTTAAAGATCCTGGATTGAGACCCCAAAGTTGAAGGTGCTACTTGGTCCAATTGGGGGCTGCTCTGGGAGGTGAGCACATAGTGTGACTGGTGGAGGGTTCACGTGGAACCTGCGTGGAACCTGGAAGTGATCTGGAACTGACTGCAGGACTTCTCCAAGGGATTTGGTCTAGAGAAGGACTGTCTCTCTCACTGGATTGGAATGTGGCAGCTGTCCAAGGGACTTGAGTAATAATCCTGAATTGATTCCGAACGAATGTGTACTTTTGGAATATACAGTAGGTGCCAGTGGTTGCTTGGACTGATACTGCTCTCAAAGGGTCTCAGATACAGGCAATTCCCTTGTCCTCAGCAGTGTCCTGGACTGTGAGTTTAGAGAAGAGTACTCGTCCCTCCCCTCCCCACCTCGTATTGTGCAGTGTTCTGCACTAGGTACCAATAGCTGCGCAGTGGTACAGGGTTACCATATGCCAAAGAGACCTGCCTCATGGGCTCCAGCTGTAAGTTATTTAGACTGTCCACTATTCACAGTTGCTTAAAGACAGGATTTTATTCTCACAGCCAATTGCTAATAATTTTGGAGTATTCTATGTCCTAATCCCTCTCCTGTTACAAGTTTTACCACATAAAAAACCCTAGACTGTTAATTGGAGCTGGAGTGAATGGACTGTTGCTTGGGTGGCTGGTGGCCTCTGTACTGTTTGGGGAAGAACCAGTTTAAATCAGTGGCTCCTGCAGGGGTAGCGCTACAAACAGCAACAGTATTTTTCTTTTGTGATAAAAGTTTTTCATAAATGAAGAAAAGCTGACCCCCTGTCATTGGTAAATGTTTTTTTTTTGTTTAACCTTTTGATTGCCAAGTTTTTTGGATAGCTTGGGCTGTAAAGGAAGTTGAAAAACAACTACTAAAAACTATTGTAGCAACCACATTTAGGGATTCGTAAGGTTCAATACAATAATTTTTAGTTTTAGGGTATAATATCACTTTGCATTTGTATTGACATGGAAAAGTAGAACTCAAAAGCATGATTTCACAACAGTTCCAGAAATATTATTTAATTGTTATAGGAACAATAGTTCTACAAACCACATTTTGGAAAAAGGAATTCTTTGGGGTTTGAACTAATAATCTGCTTGGTTGGAGCTATCTTGAAAGTAACTTGAATTTAAAGGTGCATTGCTGTCATGTTCACTCTTGATTCACTATCTTAAAACAAGCATGCAAGAATTGGGGTTAGACTGTCTGAGATTCACTGGTTTCACAATACACCCTAGGACAGAAGCTGTGTTATTGGCAGGATCTCCTCCGCCACCACATCTAATGACTGGCAAGTTGCATTATAGTACATTTTTGTGCTTGGGTTTAGATAAGTGAAGATATTCAATTTTAATGATTTTTCCAATTACTTTGTTTAATACTGATTATTTTTTTTCCACCAAAATAGATTATAATAGTTTCTGACCAAGCGCTGATCCTATTTTTTTTTCCTGTAAGTAGAAAATAATTGTAAAAACTGTGACTCCTACAACCCTTAGCTTACTAGCACAGCATGCCAGGCATGCAGACTGATATCCCTAAAGCAAGGGAGTGGAAAATGGGAATTACCAGCCCACAGAGCTATAACATGGGACATAGAGAGAGAGACTGGTATACTAATTTTCTATACCTTGTTAATCTAGGTTTGACAGAAGTGAAATGCTGGGGAATGTAGTATACAGGGAGGTTTGTTCTATCACCGTGTGCTCCCAAAAAATAAGAGGAAGATGGCTTAATAATTATGTGCTGGCATTCTGTGTCTGAGTGACTGCTACAGAAGCTTTGCTGTTGTGTAATGCAACATATGCTGAAGAGTTATGTCAGTATGTTAATGTGATATTTAATGTCACAGCCATCTTTGCAAGCTGCAGTAAAGTGTGAAAAATATAATTTTTGTGTGAAAATGTCTTTCTTATTGAATATAAAGGCTCAAGGCCAGGGATGTTGTGAATGGGCCTATGGCCAGGAGCTAGGAACAATATGGTCAAGGCTTCTATCTATCAGTAGTTGGTCATTGTCCTATGCAAGAAGAATAGCAAAATCTAGCGATTTGGTTCCAACACACAGCCAATCGTGGTCCCCCTTAAAGTCTTTTCACCATCCCCGATGCTCAGGATGGTGTGCTTACATGGAGGAGGGAGTTTCCATATCAATCACCTGCTGCCTTGTGGGAGCAAGTAGGAGGTTGTCCCCTCCCTTGTGACCTTGTATTGGAGGACCCCTAGCCAGTCCACTGATGTTTGGGTAAGTGAAAAATGTAAACAAAGCATGATTTTACTGTTCTAATTTAACAAACATTTACCATCTCAGTTTCCAGCTCGATTTCAGTCTAGCATTGATAGATTAGGAAAAATATGATATATGGACAATGATGTCACATGAAACTCCCTCCTAGAGTTACTTGTGCACATAAAAACATCTATTGCATCGGAAACGTAACATTGCTAAAACAGGAGTTTGAGTAGAAGGGAAATACATTTAAATTCTTCCTTACTTTTACCTGGAGGCTGCGGGATTATGCTAGAACCAGAAAAAGTATATATTAGTTAAAAACAAATGATACATTATTTTTGTGTGTTGTCTTTTTTACACTAACCAGTTCACTAAGGTGGGATTGACAATCAACTTGTCCCCCATGGGAGGAAGGTAGGAGGGGCATGAGACCCCCCTCCCTTGCTGACATCCCCATAGGCCCTGGGGATTTCAAAGAACCTAGTACCTGCCAGAAAATGTGAAACAATGTTGTTTTTTTTGTTGAACCTCTCTCAAAGTGCCCCAATGCTAAAAAGTGTGTGAAGTGGTGTGGTATGTGGAAATTTGTATATTTACGTTTTATTAAATTTTAACATTAACATACATTTACTTTGCCCTCTTAGAAATCGCTGTTATATTAGGACATCCAAGGATGGACAACCAACTGAAGCATCCATCAAAGACAATGTTATATCAGGCTTTAGTCTCGCATCTTGTAGAACTAGACCTTTAGGTATGAACAAAAACAAATAACTGGTGAAATTTAGCTTTTTTTTGCCAAAATGCATTGCAGACAAATTGCCAATTTGCTTTAAATGGCTCCTAAGGGTTTCTCTTTTAAACTATCCCTGGACCTGGTGTAGTGCCAGAGAAATGCTCTCCTGTACATTTTGCAATCATCCCTAATTTTTCTTGATACACTTCTCAAGCTGGTATGCAAAAACAAAAAAACGAGCATCGGATTCCCCCTTTAAATCTACTAGACCCTTATTTGAGGATGCGGCCTGGCTGACCAGGAAATTATGGGAGACAAGCATGCATCCCCCTTTCTTTTGAATCATACCAGGCCACATGTCTTTAGGGTACACACCTAGCAACGCACCTTGTCCCCATGTTGATGAGGAGACAAGGGCCGTTTCACCAAAACCCTGGCCTGGTGGTTGTGGGAGTTTTGCGAGTGGGGTGCTTATCAGAATCTGGAAACCTCTTTTGTAAGTAAGGTTGTTCCCAGGCATTTTGGGTCTGGTATAGAATTTTGAGTAAAAATCTGATTATCACTGCAACACTATTCATATTTTTCCTGATCATTGCCACACCAGTCATATTGTACCTGATCATTGCCACACCAGTTATATTGTCCCTTATTACTGCCAAACCAGCCATATTTTCCTTAATCACTGTCTCACCAGTTACAGTGTCTATGATCACTGCTACTAAAGTCCCAGTGTCCCTTATCACTGCCACACCAGCCCCAGTGTCCCTAATCACTGCCACGCCACTCATTTTGTCCATGAACACTGCCACACCAGTCATATTGTCCCTAATCACCTGCATACCAGTTACAATGCCCTAATTAGCACCACACCAGTCCCAGTGTCCCTGATCATGCCACACAAGTTATAGTGTTCCTGAACAACAACACATCAGTGCAGTGTTGGCTCTGCCTGCTGCCTGTACCAATCCTGGCCTATTTATTGACCACATTTCTGCCTGCTGCCTGGACTGATGCTTTGCCTGCTTGCTGACCATGTCTCTGCCTGCACCTGAACTGACCCATCTGCACATCCCGCTTCACGTTCCTGTGAAACTCCAGTCCCAGTCATCTTCTGAGGACAACTGCGGAACCACCGGAACTCTTTTGTTCTTCCTTTCTTCAGCCTCTTGTCCTTCCTGGCCAGTGAACATGGCATTCTTGGGGACAGCCATGTACCGGTAGACAAGGCTTACTTGGCTTATAGGAACTGGGACTGCTATAGGTGGCGCTACACTGAGATATATTCCCTGACCACTTATACAGAGGCGACTGTTACAGTACATTATTTTTTACATAATTGGTTGATTTGTGTGATTTTTAATTTTTTTCCTCTGTTGGTTGAACTGGATGGACTTTTTTGCAACTAAATTAACTATGTAACAAGATATAATGTTGGGTACATAATCAGTCCAGACACTGAAAAAGTCTCCCACATGTGGTATCTATCTTCTTAAATTTCCAAGTTTGTATAAAAAAAATGATATATATATATATATATATATATATATATATATATATATATATATATATATATTTTTTTTCAATTTGACAAAACCCTTTGGCAAAAAAGACCAACCGTGCCTCTTAAAAAATACCTTGGGGTGTTTACTCTCAATGTGGTCATATTATGGGTGTTTCCACTGTGCGGATGCTCCAGGGCCTCCTAAAAAGTCATATGTAATCAGGAAATTATTGTGTAATTTACTTTCCTAGAGAACCCGAAGGTGCTCCTTGGATTTTGGGCCCCTCTGTGTGGGTAGGTTGTGAAAAAGTCTCATGCATGTGGTATAGCCACACTCAGAAGGCATAGCAGAATGTGTTTTGTAGTGTAATTGTAAGTATGTCAATGATGTGTGTGAGAACTAACTTTATTTTATTTCTTCATATTCCAAAAATTGTATGACAAAAAAGTACCACTTCAAAAAAACTCACCATGCCGCTTAGTAAATACCATGGACTAATTAATTTCCAAAAGGGGGTTATTTTTTTTGGGGGGGGGGGGGTCGGTGGTAATTTGTACGATCTTGTCAGTACAACAGGACTGATCAATTTTCAAATATACAGTATAAATATATATAATAGTTTCTGAATTCTATAACTTTCACACAGACGAAATAATATACATTCTCCAGAGCCTCTCCCATCCTCTGGAACTCCCTGCCCTCGTATGTTCGATCAGCCCCTAACCTGTCCACCTTCAGGAGATTCCTGAAAACTCACTTATTCAGGGAAGCTTATCCCACACCCACCTTACAACTGTCTCTGAGCCACCCCCATCAAATCATTCCCTGCATCTATTACCTTTTGTTCCACCAACCCCTCCCTTTAGACTGTAAACTCTATGAGCAGGGCCTTCCTGTCCCTTCTGTATCGAACTGTACTGTAATTGTGCTGCCCCCCCTCTACATTGTAAAGCACTGCCTAAACTGTTGGCACCATATAAAACGTGTATAATAATAATAATATACATTGATTTGAGTTATTTTAACTGAAGACATGTATAAAAAAAAATCTTTCAGCATACATTTATGAAGAAAGAGTATTTATTTGCAAAATTTTTTAAAAGAAACAAGGAAAATGTTTTTTTTTTTTTTTTTTTTTTAATGTGTGGTCTTTTTCATTTTATATAGGAAAAAGAAAAACCCCATTGGTGATTAAATATGTAATTTGGTTACAGTATTGCATGAGTAAATGTCATTCAAAGTGTGAAAAATGGCCCGGCCTGGAAGGGGTTGAAATTGTCTAGATTTGAGGCGGTTAAAAATAAATGTTTGCAGTGGTACATATCCCCCACTATAGTGCCCAGCCCTCGTGTCATTTATTTGAAAATTCCTTGCCTATTAGCCTAAAAAAAGATCATTACTGATCTCTAAATTTCCCATTGACTTCAATAGGGTTCAGATTCAGCATTTATACTTCAGTAAAGTTCATAGAATCTGCCCTGATCTGAACCCAGGTACGTTTGGACCATCATTAGTTATAAATATGTCTGGCTAGTTATATTTAGTGCATTTAGAAACACATTCTGAATTAATCTACACAGGTGGCTGGAAATAGTTCATGTGACAGTCTTTCATATTTTCACTGTGTGTGATATAAACAGTGTCCGACACTGTGAAACTGATTTAAAGGGTAACTCCACTTTTATTCGAACAAATATAGCATATTTAAAAAAAAAAGGAGCCTATACAATTGCTACAAGTACATAGGCTATGCTGTTATTTAATGTTGTTAAACATTGCCTTTCTATTTCAATCTGCAGCATTGTCATTTTCTGTAAAATTCAAAGCAATATGACAATGGAAACATTATGTACACTGTTGGTGTACAGAACACCTCCAAAAATGTCTTCACCTGCTCGTGTGAGTGGCTCACTGATTTTCCTAGAAGTCTGCACCAAGATTTAGGCACTACCTGCAATAGAAAAGTTTTGGTGAGATACTTCCCAAGAGTTAATCACTTCTAAAGTCATACAGACACTGTAGCTTCCCTCGTTTCTTCTCTGATCTTCGGTCTATTAACTGTGGGCAGTCGGCTGTGACTGCTTGTGGCTTTTGAATGGTCCAAAGGCTTTCTGGGGCCTGTAATTTGTCCCAGAAGGCTGCAGGGTAAGCATGGGGGGCAAAATTTCTCTCGGATCGCCACAACAATCCAACTGGAAGTGGGTACCTGTCACAACCAGGTGCCCGCTCTCCCCTTAAAAAAATAATGTGCTAAATGTGAAAGAGGAGAAGGGGAGGAGAAAGGAGAATGAAACTTCCCCTTTTGGGTTAAGTCCTGCTACGAGATGTTTTTTCTGGAAGTGAAAGGGTGTTTTAAGCAAGCCATAAATGGATCAAAATTTGGCTGGTTCAGCAGGAACTACAGTAAAACCTTGGTTTGAGAGTAACTTGGTTTGAAAAAAAAAATTTGGTTACATCAGCATCAGGTGCTTGGTAGCTGGTGGTGATCCAAGACTGATTCATTTTTATGAAGGTCAGTCGATCGACCGAATCGGTGGACAGGCGCACCCTGTGATCGGTTACAAAGCCTCCAGCAGCACTGAATGTGCTTTCCGAAAGAACTCTGGATGCAGGACAGGCCAGTACCTCAATTGCATACTGTGCAAACTCTGGCCAGTGATCCATCCTCAAGATCCAGTAACCCAGCGGATTTTCGGTGGGAAACGTGTCCAAGTCTGATCTTGCCCCTAGGCATTTCTGCACCATGTAAACCCGACGCTGGTGATGGTTGCTGGAACCGATCATACCTTGGGGCTGTGGACTAAAAAATTGTCTGAACGCATCGGTCAGACGGCCACCTTCTCCACCCCTCCTCCTTTGACTGACCGAAGCCTCAGCAACACGTTGTCCAGGACCAGGAATTTGTTACCTCCCAGTCTCTGGGAACGCGTTGCACAGACCATTCTGCAAGGCCTCCCGAAGATGCTTCATCCTCTGCTACCTCTGCGACAGCAAGATAAGGTCCGCAACCTTACCCTTGTAACGTGGATCCAGGAGGGTTGCCAGCCAGTAATGATCCCTCTCCTTGATCGCACGAATACGAGGATCCTTCCACAGGCTTTGCAGGATCAGGAAGGCCATGCAGTGTAGGTTTGCTGAGGCATTCGGTGCGGAGTCCTCTGGGTCACTGAGGACGACATGATCTGCAGCCATCTCCTCCCAGCCACGTACAAGTCCATGGGTGTCATGGGACTGTAATTGATCCCTTGAAGACTGCTGCTGATGCTGAGTGCTAGGCTCCACCTCCATGCTGACGCAATAATCCTCCTCCTCCTCCTCTTCCTGTGTGATAGTCGGGCCAGCAGGAACACTGTCTGGATAAAGGGGGCCTTGAGAGGTAAGGAAGTCCTCATCTTCCTGCCTCTGTTCTGCCTCAAGTGCCCTGTCCATTTTTCCAACAGGTGGACAAGAGGGACAGTGTCACTGATGCATGCACTGTCACTGCTCACCATCCTCGTGGCCTCCTCAAATGGTGCCAGGACAGTGCATGCATCCCTGATCATGGCCCACTGGCGTGGGGAAAAAAATCCAAGCTCCCCTGATCCTGTCCTGGTGACATATTGCAACAGATACTCATTGATGGCCCTCTGCTGCGTGTGCAGCCGCTGCAGCATGGCCAACGTTGAGTTCCACCTGGTGGGCATGTCACAGATTAGGCAGTTCTTGGGCAGGTTGGATTCCTTTTGCAGGTCAGCCAGCCGAGCACTGGCATTATATGACCGGCGGAAATGCCCACAGAGTTCCCTGGCCTGCTTCAGGACCTCCTGTAAGCCCGGGTACCTGCCCGAGAACCGCTGCACCACCAAGTTAAGGACGTGAGCCAAACAGGGCACATGGGTCAGTTGTCCCTGTGGGAGGGCGGAGAGGAGGTTGGTGCCATTGTCGCAAACCACCTTTCCTGGCTTAAGCTGGCGTGGCATCAACCACCTCTGAGCCTGCCCCTGCAGAGCTGACAGAATCTCTGCCCCAGTGTGGCTCCTGTCCCCCAAGCACACCAGCTCAAGCACCGCATGGCATCTTTTTGCCTGCGTACTTGCGTAGCCCCTTGAACGCCTATGGAGCACCACTGGTTCCGAGGACAAAGCACAGGTAGAGGCCATGGAGGAAGAAGAGGAGGGGGTGGAGGAGATAGGTGTGTCAGAATCACCAGTAGTAACATTTTAGAGGCGTGGTGGTGGAACAACCTCCAACACTACTGCACCTTGTCCTGCATCCTTCCCAGCTGCCAGCAGAGTCACCCAGTGCACCGTGAAAGATAGGTAACATCCCTGTCCATGCCTGCTGGACCATGAGTCAGCGGTAATATGCACCTTACTGCTGACCGCCCTGTCATGCGAGGCCAAGACATTGCCTTCCACATGCCGGTAGAGAGCCGAAATCGCCTTCCGTAAGAAAAAGTGGCGTTTGGGAACCTGCCACTGAGGAACCGCACATTCCACAAACTCACGGAAGGGGGCAGAGTCTACCAACTGAAAAGACAGCAGTTGAAGTTCTAGCAATTTAGCCAAGCTAGCATTCAACCGCTGGGCATGTGGATGGCTGGGAGCGAACTTCTTTCGGCGGTGCAGCAGCTGGGGCAGGGAAATTTGCCTGGTACAATCGGACGTCGGTGTACCGATAGGAGATTGCCCGCAAGTACTTGGCTGTGACACACCGAATTCTACACCTTCATTCCTCTCAGTGCTGGTTTGAGAGAAGACTGAAGGTATAGTGACGTTGGGGATCCCAGCTGATGAGGACCAACGAACTGCATGGCAGGTCGACATATGTCTGGTCAGGCACGTGGTGCCCAAGCGGCTGATGTTTTGGCCACACGAGATACGCTTTAGACATATGTTGCAAATGGCAATGGTGGGATCTGCTGCACGCGTCTGAAAAAAGGCCCACACCAAAGAACTTTTGGAATAACGCGCAGAGACAGCAGCGCCCTGCACATGCGGAGCTCTGCGGTGTGATGCAGTCCGTGTGCTGCCCTTGGAGAGCATCCTGCCTCGTTGGAAATGTGCCTCCTCCTCCTCCTCCTCTCTCCTATCAGGCACCCACGTGGAGTCAGTGACCTCATCATCCCTCCCTCATCACTGGAGCAAATCTGTCAGTATGCTGCAGCTGGGGGAACATGACTGCCAGATAGCTGTCCTTGTTGGGCACCCCCTCTCTCTGGGCTCACGTTACTACCCCCTCTCTCTGGGCTCACGTTACTGCCTTCCTCCAGCTGGGTTCCATCATCGGAGCCTTCAAAACGCTGGGCATCCTCCTGGAGCATGTACCCAACACTGTGGTCAAATAGTTCGGGGGACTCCTCAGGAGGACATGGTGGGGCTAGGGAAGGAGTGACTGATGCCATTGAGCCGAGGGAAAAGGCCGCTTTGGCAGCTGCTTTGCCAGACAAAGTACCCTGAGCCTGGGTGAGAGAGGATGAGGAGGATGAGGACGGCTTGGTCATCCACTCTACCAAGTCTTGGGCATGTTGCGGCTCAACATGGCCAGCTGACGAAAAGAAGGACAAGCGTGTCCCACGGCCACGTGCTGATGAGGATGCACCGTGTCCACAACCAGCACTGTTGCCTCTAGACACAGAGCCTGCTTGCCCTCTTTTATTGCCTCGTGACTGTCTGCCTCTCCTTGTTTGCCTTCCAAACATACTAATGGCCTGCAGTGAGATGTAGCTGCACAAAGGTGGGATGTATATATATATATATATATATATATATATATATATATATATATATATATATATACACACACACACACACATCTGTACTGATTATAATGCAGCTATCAGAATCAACTGCCTGCTGTGGTATTAGTATGGGAAAAGCAGCAACTGTCTTCAGTTAATTTTAGGTGAAAACTGTGCAGAGGACACTAACTGAAAATACTTGCAGCTCTCTGCCTGTGGTTTTATTATGAGAACACCACTATTAGTCACTAAATGTATTCAGGTAAGCTTTAGGTGAATGCTATGAAAGCACACAGTACACTAAGTGAAACACTGACTGCAACTAGCACAATCACCTGCCTTCCTGTCACAGTATAGAGAATAACAGGAACGGATCTAGCTAAACTGAATACAGTGTATAAATATATATACAACACCTAGGATGCATATATATCCTCTACACACTGTAACTGCAGCTAACTGACTCGCCTGCCTGCTCTATCTAACTCAATAAAAATGACACTGTCTCTCTCTGTAATCTCTCTCTTTAAACAACTCCAACACACTACACAAGGCCGCCAAGCCGGCGGCCTTATATAGTGTGGGGCGTGTACTAAACCCCCTGAGCCATAATTGGCCAAAGTCAGCCTGGCTTTGGCCAATTACGGCTCTCTGTTCAAACGGCGCTATGATTGGCCAAGCATGTGGGTCATAATGCATGCTTGGCCAATCATCAGCCACCAATGCACTGCGATGCCGCAGTGAATTTTGGGCCGTGACGCGCCACTTGAATTTGGCACGAACGGCCTATAATGTTCGCAATTCGGCGAACAGCCGAACAGACAATGTTCGAGTCGAACATGGGTTCGACTCGAACACGAAGCTCATCCCTAATCCCAAACTCTATAACGTTTACAAGCTGAGTAAAAAGTAAGAGTCCCATGGTTTTACTGCATTTTGACAAAAATACATTTTCATTTTTATTATTTTACTCTTTCTAGCCTGCCCATTGCCAGTCATTTCCAATGCAGACTTTGCCGGCACTGACCTGCATGTAGAAGTGGTCAATGGAGAAAAAGATTGTCAGCAACGTTGCACCAACAACATACGTTGTCAGTTCTTTACCTATAGACCGGTTCAGTCAGAGTGCAGCCAAAACAAGTAAGGAGTAATTTTTATATTAAAGTTGAATTCCCAGTAGATAATAAAGACACACGTTATTTAAGCTAGGTATTACTTAAAATTAGAGTGTTATTAAACCAACAACAGTAAAATCAGTCTGTATATGCAGTAGAGCATGCTTGTTATACTCACGGTGGAACCGAAGGGGTTAATCCTCTACAGTGTGTAAAAAGGCTGTTTGATCCTGTCTTCTCTGATTCTCCCCTCCTTCCACTGACTCCTAATAATTTCCTGATAACGTCTAAAGAGTCAGTCTGCACGTACACAGTTTGGTGTGTATTGCTATAGAGAGGTTTTTTTTTTTCTCTTGGGGGAGCGAATGTGATCAGCACAGGGCCAATCAGTACTGTCCAGACAGAGGGTCAGGGGTCTTGAAGTATCATAGCACAGTCAGGAAACTCCTCCTATTAGTTTTAACCAGTGCTTGGCTGGACACTGATAGAAGTCACAAGGCTGCTCTAACTGCTGATGAGAAAAGGCATTTAGCAGTTTATATTTACTAAAATAATTGCATTTTGGTATTCTGTGTACTGTGGGAGACCAGATATTGTGAATGCAGGGTCCTTGGTTTAGTAACACTTTAAAGGTGATTACCTTTGGTATCAGACAATATCAGCCTCTTGCACTCCTCATACAGCAGCACTCAGATGTGAAGAGTGTGTTGCAGGACTAGGAGACAAACAAGTGTGTTTAAAGCGGAGGTGCAGCCAAAAAATAAAAAAAAGTCAGCAGCTACTAACAGTGTAGCTGCTGACTTTTAATAAGGACACTTACCTGTCCTACTCGCCCGCGATGTCGGTCCCGCCACGGCGATCGATCGCTGCTGGCAGCTCCCGGCTCCTCCATCCTGACTAAGGGAAACAGGCAGTGAAGACTTACGGCTTCACTGCCCGTTTCCTACTGCGCATGCGCCACTCGCACGGCGCTTTGTGAATGGGCGGCTTGCCTCCTGGGATACACACAGTTCCCAGAAGGCAGAGCGCCCCATTCGCAAGAAGAGGAAGCGGAAGGAAACCCACCGCGGACGAGAAGAGGCACATTAGAGGCAGATTAGGGGACTTCCGCATAGCAACAGGCATTTAGGGTGAGTATAATTTTTTTTATTTTTTCTATTAATTTTTTATTTATTTTTAGAATTTTTAATGTAAAAAAATTTTCAGGGTGGACCTCCGCTTTAATCAAAATGTACTAAAAAGGAACATACTGATAGAAGAATAAAACAGAATAAACAGACAGGTGACATCATCAGTCTATTGCTTAATTTTCAAGGTTCAATTAGCAGGTGGGGGTGGAGGGAGGAAACCTCTATATCCCTGGTACAGTTTCTAGCTGTAACAGAAGTAGTGGTGTCATCCTCCTGTCTGTGCTATAAGATAGAGCTGCGTAAATCCCAGTACTTAAGTAACAGGAAATAAAAATCCTTAAACTGGAAAAATAGCCCCCTTTTATGTACTGTATTTCATCTGTGCATTTAGGTGTCTGCTGGGGATTCAGATTTAAGACAACACATAGCTCTCATCCAGAGTGCCTTAATGTATATGTTTTCCTTAGCATCAAGTCAAATTCTTCCCTCTATTTTCTTGTCACTTAGGATTCTTCTACATACTGGCAATTTGATAAATGTTATGTTCCTATATAAATTAAATCTTCATAGTGTCTTATTTTTTTCTCCCTAAGATGCAAATGCTATTTAAAGATGTCTTCTAATGGGCTACCAACAGCAATTGAACATGGCAAAGGAGGGATTTCAGGATTCTCAATGAGATTGTGCAAGAGCAAAACAGTTGGAGGTAATTAGACATGTGCGCCGTCAATAAATTTGTTTCGTTCCGTTCTGTTTCATATTAGCAGTTAGTTCGTATTTCGTAATTCGTGTCCGAAATTCTGTTTGGATTCGTACGAAATACGAATTTGTTAGATTCGTTAAATTTTCATAAAATTACGAACATTCGTTATGATGAATTTAAAAAGCAAACCCAGGAAGTCAGCAGTGCTTTTGAAATTAATCATAACAAATGTTCGTTATTGTTACGAAAATTCGTATTCAATCCAAATTGAATTTCGGACACAAATTATGAAATATGAACTAACTGGCTACAAACAAACCCAGGAACTCAGCACAGCACAGGGATGGTGGGACCCCCTCATAATGAGCACATCACAGGGATAGTGGGAGCCCCTCATAATGAGCACAGCAGGGGCACAGCCCCAGGAGGAAGTCAGCACAGCACAGGGATGGTGGGAGCCCCTCATAATGAGCACAGCAGGGGTACAAACCCAGGAAGTCAGCACAGCACAGGGAGGAGCCCCTCATAATGAGCATAATGAGTCGACGACTGCCATGTTGAGAAAGGTATTTTTTGCTTTTTAAATTCATCATAACGAATGTTCGTAATTGTTACGAAAAGTTAACGAACCTAACGAAAATTCGTATTCAATCCAAATTTCGTATTTCGTAAAATTCGGAAGCATAGCAATTCGGATTTTGGATGCTTCAGAATGTACGAATTTTCGCACATGTCTAGAGGTAATATGAATGCATTTCATGGGCATATGAATGGATGGGAGGATTTGGTATTAACTCTTATTATATGTGGCCTTAGATGCGTACTTAGTATTACTACCTAGTGTTAATGGAAGAATTTGGAGGCTAAAAGTTTTTGTGAGCATGCAGCCAGTAAAGTCTGAAAATTCTGTCTTTGTTGTCCTCTGTCTGTCTCTGTGCTTGAGTCCAGTGACTAAAGCAGCCCATAGATGATAGAGTTTTTTTGTTAAACCAGCAGGTTGAAAGAAAGAAACTGACCTGATTCCCCCCTCCACACACTCACTAGTTATTAGTAGAGTTGAGCGGACACCTGGATGTTCGGGTTCGACGGGTTCGGCCGAACTTCGGAAAAAAGTTCGGGTTCGGGACCGAACTTTAACCCGAACCCGAACCCCATTGAAGTCAATGGGGACCCGGACTAAAAAGGACTAAAAAGGCTCTAAAAAAGTAATGGAAAGGGCTAGAGGGCTGCAAATGGCAGCAAAATGTTGTTAAGAGCATGGCAAGTGCTCTGCAAACAAATGTGGATAGGGAAATAACTTAAAATAGCATAAAAAAAATAAAAAAATAAAAAAATATGCTGGAGGCCCCCTTTTCAGCAGAAGAGGTACGGGAAGTCATTAAGAACCTCAGAAACTCAACGGCACGATGCCACACATGGTGGGAATGCCCCAGAATACGCCCTTTCTGGAATAAATTATTCAATTTAATGGATAAGCTAGTGGGAAAATAAAATACTTTGAAATAAAAATGTAGCGGGGTGCTAAATTTAAGGGAAGTGTTTGAGTGGTAAATAGGCTCAAACACCCTAATTCTGTAGGATTCATGGACCATTTTGTCCTCGGGGGACAGTATTGGTGTGCAGTTCCCTGCGGCCTACAGGTGGCGCTGCCATGGTAGGCTAGGGTTGAACTGCCGATACAGTGCTGTGCCTTTTGTGTCCCCTCTTGGCAGTAGTACAGCGGGGCGGGGAACCTGCTGTGCATGCCGGGAGAGCATATAAAAGGGGCAGACCTTTGGCCTGGGGGCTGATGTCCAGTGGGGTCCACGCCCAGGTGCATGTGTTCCTGTTCCATCTCGGGTACCTTTAGCCCGGGGTGAGGTACTATCCTGGAGTTCCTGCTGCCCTGGGTATGGAGGCCTAGGTGCGGGAGTAAAGCCTGGAGTCCAGAGCCTTCGTCTGGAGTCCGCTAAGGGTCGAGGAGTCTTAGGGTGCCGCCTCGTGTAGGGGACCATGTTCCAGGGAAGGGAGGATCATTCTGATGGACCGATGCGGGAGTCACGGTGAAGGAAGGGTCTGTTGACTCCCTGGAGAGATGTCTTCCCCTTGATATGGGCTAGGTTCGTAGAAGGAGAAGCTCAAGGTCAACTTGACTGTATCAGAGGCCTTATTCAACCGGCCCGTGGCAGGGGCCTTATACACCCTGGTCTGTGGCAGAGACCAAAGTTCTCCAGGTCCGTGGCAGGGGCCTTGTACACCCGGTCTGTGGCAGAGACCAACCTCAAGGTCTGTGGCAGAGACCGTGCACCTAAAACTGTTTGAGAAACCTAAGCAGTGAAGTGAATGTGCTACGTTTGTGCCTGGACCTCCTCCACACCTTAAGCTGTCCTGTTTCTTTGCTCTAACCTTTTCTATCCGAGTAGAGTTTATTTTGCCATGAGAGAATAAGAGTTGTAATTTCAGCTGGTGTGGACATTGACTTTACTGGGAATTAAAGGACTTGCCTCTACCTACAGTAGAGGTGAGAATCATCCTCTGGAGGAGTTTTGACTCCGGCTGTGGACACGGCCCGTCAAGTACACCGCTCAACCTCTTTATATAGGAGGGTACGGGCTGGTAGTGCGGTGTGCCTTTCTCCCTCCTGCGAGGAGCCAACAACATAAAGGCAGGTAAGGGGGAAAGGATCTGTGCGCTACAAAAAAATAAAATAAAAATTATAATCTTGACCTAGGAGGACGAGGTCCATATGGAGTAGGAGGTTGAGGTGGCGGTGGATGTGGCTGTGTAGGTGGAAGTGGCGGTGGAGGAGGACGAGGTAGCCAACACTGGTTCAAAAATACAACAATGGCTGGGTAAGGCCGGTGATGTGTCGAATTCTGTCCCCTGTCAAATAGTGTCCACCCTGTACTGCGCTTGCTCAGTATGTAGGACAAGGGGATTTCGAAAATCTCCCAAGACGAACGGCGCCTGCGTGGTGAGTTCAGGTGAAGGCCACACCATCCGTGGTTCAAGCCGAGCCAAGTGAGGCCGTGCCCGAAGCGTGGCGATCGAACCGAGCCCGTGAGGGGCCCTGTTACTATGTGCTACCGTATGTCCACTTGGATGGTGGGGCTTGAACCTGCACTCACTGCGCAGGCGCCGTTCATCTTCGGAGATTTTGTGAATCTCCTTGTCCTCTGTACTGCGCAAGCGCTGCGCCTTCGCAGTATGGGCCGGACACAATCCGATGGCCGGACAGTTTTTGTCACAACACCGGTATACATGTCTATTCTGCAGAAGGTACGGACAAGTCCTGTGGGATCCATGCCTGGTTCATTTTAATGAACGTGAGCTTGTCCACATTGGCTCTGGACAGGCGGCTGCGCTTGTCTGTGACAACGCCCCCTGCCGTGCTAAATACACGTTCAGATAATACACTGGCTGCAGGGCAGGCCAGCACCTCCAAGGCATAAAGGGCAAGCTCAGGCCATGTGCCCAATTTGGAGACCCAGAAGTTAAAGGGGCAGACCCGTCATCCAGTACGTGTAGGCCTGTGGACACATACTGCTCAACCATGTTGGTGAAATGCTGCCTCCTGCTAAGACGTGCCATCTCAGCTGGTGGTGCTGGTTGTTGTGGCGTGCTGACAAAGCTTTTCCACATTTCAGCCATGCTAACCCTGCCTTCTGAGGTGCTGCCGGTGCCCCGGCTGCGTTGGCGACCTCTTCCTCCTCCTCTGACTTCGCCTTGTGCTACCACCGTACGCCCGCTGTCAGGTGGGAATGCCACCAGCAGCGCGTCTACCAGCGTGCGCTAGTACTCGCGCATCTTACGATCCCGCTCCAGTGAGGGAATTAAGGACGGTACATTGTCCTTGTAACGGGGATCCAGCAGGGTGGCCACCCAGTAATCAGCACCAGTTAAAATGTGGGCAACTCGGCGGTCATTGCGGAAACACTGCAGCATGTAATCGCTCATGTGTGCCAGGCTGCCCAGAGGCAAAGAGAAGCTGTCCTCTGTGGGAGGTGTATCGTCTGTGTCCTCTGTATCCCCCCAGCCACGCACCAGTGATGGCCACGAGCTGGTCTGGGTGCCACCCTGATGTGAAAATGGCTCCTCCTCCTCCATCTCCTCCTCCACCTCGTCATCCTCCAGAACTGTGCCCTTTCTGCCGGACAATTGTGTACCTAGCGTTTGTTGGTGCAGGAACCCACCCTCGTAGCCACTTGTGAAAGACTGCCCTGAAAGCCTTTGAAATGATCCTGCTTCCTCCTCCTCCTCCTCATCCTCCTGTGCCACATCCTCTTCCATCATCGCCCGAAGCGTTTTTTCAAGGAGGCATAGAACTGGGATAGTAACGCTGAGAACGGCGTCATTGGCACTGGACATGTTGGTGGAGTACTCGAAACAGCGCAACAAGGCACACAGGTCTCGCATGGAGGCCCAGTTATTGGTGGTGAAGTGGTGCTGTTCCGCAGAGCGACTCACGCGTGATTGCTGCAGCTGAAACTCCACTATCGCCTGCTGCTGCTCGCACAGTCTGGCCAGCATGTGCAAGGTGGAGTTCCACCTTGTGGGCACGTCACATTTGAGGCGGTGAGCGGGAAGGCCGAAGTTACGCTGCAGCGCTGACAGGCGAGCAGCAGCAGGGTGAGAACGCCGAAAGTGCGCACACACAGCCCGCACTTTCTGCAGCAGCTCTGGCATATTGGGGTAATTTTTAAGGAACCTCTGGACCACCAAGTTCAGCACATGCGCCAGGCAAGGGATGTGCGTCAAACCGGCTAGGCCCAGAGCTGCTACGAGATTTCGCCCATTATCGCACACCACCAGGCCGGGCTTGAGGCTCACTGACAGCAACCACTCATTGGTCTGTTGTTCCATGTCCCTCCACAACTCCTGCGCGGTGTGGGGTTTTTCCCTCAAACAGGAAAGTTTTAAAACTGCCTGCTGTCGTTTACCCCTGGCTGTGCTGAAGTTGGTGGTGAAGGTGTTACGCTGACCAGATGAGGAGGCGGTAGAGGATGAGGAAGCGGAGTAGGAGGAGTTAGCAACAGGAGGCAAACTGAAGCGCCCTGCAATCCTCGGTGGTGGAAGGACATGCGCCAAACTGCTATCTGCCACTGCATTTACCCAGTGTGCTGTTAGGGAGATATAACATCCCTGACCGTGTTTACTGGTCCACGCATCCGTAGTTAGGTGGACCTTGCCACAGATGGCGTTGCGCAGTGCACACCTGATTTTGTCCCCCACTTGGTTGTGCAGGGAAGGGATGGCTCGCCTGGAAAAGTAGTGGCGGCTGGGCACGACGTACTGTGGGACAGCCAATGCCATCAGGCTTTTAAAACTCTGCGTCTCCACCAGACGGAATGACAGCATTTCAAAGGCCAGGAGTTTTGAAATGCTGGCATTCAGGGCCAGAGATCGCGGATGGCTAGGTGGGTACTTCCTCTTCCGCTCCAATTTTTGGGAGATAGAGAGCTGAACGCTTCCATGGGACATTGTGGAGATGGTTGGTGACCCAGGTAGTAGTGTTGCTAGCAGATCCTCTGTTTGCGGGGTGGCAGGTGCCACTGTCACTACAGAGGTGGATGAAGAGGCCGAGACTGCAGCAGAAGAGGAAGCAGGAGGAGCCAGAGACCTTTCTTGGTTTTTGAGGTGTCTACTCCACTGCAGCTCGTGCTTTGCACTTAGATGCCTGGTCATGCAGGTTGTGCTCAGGTTGAGAACGTTTATGCCTCGCTTCAGGCTCTGATTGCACAGCCTGCAAACCACTCGTGTCTTGTCATCAGCACATTGTGTGAAGAACTGCCATGCTAGGGAACTCCTTGGACCTGGCTTTGGTGTGCTCGGTCCCTTGCTGCGTTTGGCAGTAGCAGACATACTGTCTAGGGGACGGACGCTCCGCCTTTGCACCCTGCTCCCTCTTCTGCTGTGCTGGTGGCTCTGTGCGACCACCGCCTCTTCCTCCAAACTACACTGGTCACCTGCATAACGTTGATTCCATGTGGGGTCGAGGACCTCATCGTCCTCCACATCATCTTCCACCCAGTCTTCACCCCTGCCCTCCTTGTCTGTCTGCACAATTGCGAAAGCAGCAGCAGTTGGCACCTGTGTTTCGTCATCATCCGAGACGTGCTGCAATGGTCCTCCCATGTACTCATCATGAAACATAAGTGGTTGGGCATCGGTGCACTCAATCTCTTCCACTTCTGGGGCAGGGCTTGGTGGATGGCCCTGGGAAACCCTGCTAACAGAGTCATCGAAAAGCAGAAGAGACTGCTGCATGATTTGGGGCTCAGACTGCTTGGCTGATTTGCAAGGGGGTGAGGTGAAAGACTGATGGACATGGGTTTCAGGTGCCAACTCTGATCTTTCATCAGAAGAGTGGGTGGGAGACAATGTGAAGGAACCCGAGGCACTGTCAGCAACCCAATCTACTATCGCCTGTACTTGTCCTGGCCTAAACATTCGTACAGCCTCATTAGGCGCGACAAAATACTGCCGCAGGCTCGGTCGCCTACTCGCACCTGAGGAAGGTGTTTCACTTGTGCGTGTATCTGGCACAGATCCACCACGTCCTCTCCCTGCAACAGGAGCTCCACCAGCAGCACCACGACCGGGGCCACCACGTCCCTTTGACCTTCTCCTCATATTTTCCAAATTTAGGATCTTGCCCTAAATGGGTGTTTTTGGAAGAGCAGAACACACCCACCCACAGTACGTAACCGCTGAATCGCACAGCTACAGAACTGCAGAAAATGCTATTCAAAAAAAATGTTGTTTTTTTAGTATAGCACAGTAGAAGAAAACTATATAGAAATTGTTTATTTCACACACCTCCACATATGTATAACACACTGCAAAATATTTTTTGTGGCCCTAAATGGGTCTTTTTGCAAGCGTACATTAAAGTGCAAATTTTTTTTTTTTTTTTTTTGCCCTAAACGGGACTTTTTTGCACGAGCAAAATAAAATGCAAATTTTTAATTTTTTTTTTGCCCTTAATGGGTCTTTTGGAAAAGAGCACAATAAAGTGCCTTTTTTTTTGCCCTAAATGGATCTTTTTCCAAGAGCAGAATACACCCACAGTATGGAAGCGGTGTATCTCTCAACGTAATATATGCAGTGCTGGTGCGCTGAGCTTGCAGATAAAAGGTAGATTTTCTCTGACACTGGGCTCATAGCAGTGTAAAAAGACTGCACTGCAACACAAACAGGTAAACCTATGCAGATCGCTGAGTTATATCTCTGAATCTGGACTCCTATTCCTATATAATAAATCTCTCTCCCTGAAAGCACCAACAGGAACCTGGCCCTACACTACACTGTCTCTCTATCTTTTCCCTCAGATTCCAGAATCAGGACTAACTCATGTATTTTTCAATCTCTCCCTAAAAGCAACACCAGCAGACAAGATCCTCTCCCTATCTATTCTGAAGCAGAGTGACGTGTGTGCTGTGTGCCTCTAGCTTATATAGAAGCTGGGTCACATGTTGCACTGACCAATCACAGCTATGCCATTAGTAGGCATGGCTATGATGGCTTCTAAGGGCACACCAGCTAATCAAAAGGTGATTGGCTGGCCCCTGAAGCATTTCTAACTGCGCCATTAGATTGCCGAACCCGAACCCGGACTTTCGCGCAAAGTCCAGGTTCGTGTTCGGGAAAAAGCTAAAGTTTGGTACGGACCCGAACTTTACAGTTCAGGTTCGCTCAACCCTAGTTATTAGAGCTATTGTATTTTGACAGTGTAGAGACACCCCCACCATCAAAATACACAGATCAGCCTGCAGTGCTAATTGAGAGGGGAAAATCCAACATGGCTATTTGTAGATCGACTTCTGTACCACCACCCTACCCATACATGGATCGAAATTCAGCCGGTCTCTGTTGAACCTGCCATATCTTGATCAATTTATAGCCAGCTTTACTCACTAGGTATTGAAGCCAGGATGAGCATGACAGTCTCAGAGCTTGCACAAGTTCACAACTGTAGCTCTCATAGTACTATCATAATTAAATGCCTGTCCAGCTTGTTAACAGCTGTTTTTGAGCAATTTAAAGAATTCAGATACCCCATTTCTTCTCCCTGTATTTCTGTAAGAGCACGCACCTTTAAGAACTCCACTAATTTCTTCACAGTGTGGTGGCTCCAGAGCCAAACAGATGTATTTAAAATCCTGCATATTCCGCATACCTATGCCATGGATTCCAGTTGAAATTTAGCATATCACTAGTTCTACCTATGGAGTCTCACTGCTCATCTTGCAGCAAGAAGGATCTCAGTCCTCCAGCTGTAGCCTCAGTAATGTGGCACTAGCAGAAATGTTAAAAGGGGTTGTGTGGCCCCCTTGCTGTGACCACAGTACAGCGAGTATTTCTAGTTATACAGGTGGTAAAATATCCCCTTTAAATATCTAAAATGTAAATAAAATTGTGGAAATCAAACTGTCATCTATGCAAAAGACAAGTATCAGTTTTGGGTGGACTGGATTAAATTAGCTTGAATTCTCTTCCTTAGATAGTTCAATAAAAAATATTTCATTATAAATGCATAATGGATAAACGTTTAGAATTTTCCTCCATTCTCTTTCAGGATGTGGACAACCTGTTGATGTACAAAACAGAATTGTAGGTGGCAGAAACAGTTCTGAAGGGGAATGGCCATGGCAAGTTAGCATGCACATCAAGCTAGACCCTTTCAACAGCAGACATGTATGCGGTGGATCTATTATTAGCAATCAATGGATAGTAACAGCTGCCCACTGTGTGCACATGTGAGTAATAATCTTTATTCACTGTATGTATATAAACTACATTCTATACAAGCATTCATTCACATGGAGTAGTCAATGTTTAGATTGCTGTATTGCCATTGTGCAATGTACTTAAATAACCCTCTAGAGTACATGCATAGAGAAATAATAATAAATAAATAAATAATAATATTAATAATAATAATAATAATTGTAGCGGGGTCCCCTTTAAGACTCCCAGGACTACCTTACCCAGAACCCCTTTCGGCAATGTTTCCACCCCAGAGACTCATGGGAGGGGTTATAAAAGGAGGAGGCGAGGCTGGGCTCGGCCTCTTTGGGACACGAGACTTCAAGGGAGAGATCTTCCTGTGCGGATCCGCTGTGGTGCAAGGCCTGAAGCCTGGGGCCTTGCGCTGTTACCCAAAGAGCCTTCCACCCCATCGCGAGCCTGGGTGGCATCTGACTTAGTTTTCTTCAACCGCTGCTGAGCCGGAGACCAGACTGCTGCAGAGCTGTGTGAGGAGACACAGCAGGTGGAAGTTCCCGGACTGGGATCGCGTCCGGAGGGGTGAGCGAGCACATGCTCAATCCACAAATACTGTATACCATTGTTAGGCCTACAGACTGCCGTGGCCCACCAGTTCCTATTTTTGTTCTTTTCCCCCACTTGAGATCCATAGCAGAACCGAATCAAAACGGATCTCTAGTGGAGTGTACTGTGTTGGTATTTTTACCCCCGCCTCTTTGGATTACAAATGTGTTCCTGAAATGTGCACCACCGTTTAAAGACTTGCATGCGAATAATTTTACCCCCCTAGAGACTGAGTTATATGGTCAGGCCTGGCCATCTAGGTTGTTTATTTAGTTGCTGCGCCATAGGGCGCATAGTGAAGTACTGTTACACGTGGTGCGTGTGCGCCATATCTTAATAGTTATAGTGTGACTATTGCTGCAGGGCTCTGCAGATAGATTCTTATGATATGTTATCACTGTTGATTTTTATTGCCATAGAAAGTAAATTCGTTATTCTTCTATCACTGCCTTGGTGTTTGAATTTAATCATAGAGCATAAGATATACACATATTACCCTAGACTAACTGTGCCAGTAGGGGGTCGAGTAAATTGCCGGGGGTTGGCGGAGCTGTCTTCAGGGCCCAAACTAAATCTGCAGCCCTCTTAGTTGAAGGTATCGCTACATAATAATAATAATAATAATAATAATAAAGTTAATGTATTATTTCCACTTTGTATGTGTAGCGGGGTCCCCAAATTTAACCACGCTATACCTAAATTTAGGGGTGACCAGAGCAATAGTTGGTTAGTTGGTTCGGGTCTCTTGATTATTTGGACTCTGCCTTACTGCTGTGTCACCTGGCGTGCAGTTCCCCTTTGGGTATATAGGTGGTGTATAGGTGGTGTATAGGTGGTGTTGTCACCTGTACCCGGGGTTGAACCACAGGTGATGGAGTGGGTATTGGATGTCCCCATTGGTGGGCAGTTCTGGCATGCTGTGCATGCCTGAGAATATATAAGGGGCAGACGCCATTACATGAAAGCCAATACCTGGGGCCCATGCCTGGAGAGACAATTCCGGGGCCCACTGCCCAGAGGGAGCTACCCCTCAGAGGGGGTGCACCCCATCTTGATCGAGGAGTCTCAGGCACCTTCAGCCTGAGGCTGCAGAGTTCCAGGTAGACCCAGTACCTTTGACTGGGTCTGCAACTGAAGAGGAGTCCCAGGGAACCCTCGTGAGGGTAACCGCTCTGACACAGAGGAAACCAGGGGAGGATCGATCCCATAACAAGAGGGCGAGTAATAGAGTATTGCTGACTCTGGAAAGGCCTGGTGACCTGTCGGAGGTAAGGATTCCTCGCTTTGCAGACTGCCTTTGCGGAGTGTTGAAAGATCAGGAGGGATCTCCTTGATTTGGTCCATGGAGAGGACTGAGTCATTGTTCCAGCATCACGCCGGCTGCTAGTTCTATTGAGTGACAATCCGGGTGAGCTGTACCCACTCAGGATCGAGTGGCGACGGAGCAAAGAGTGTGCCTGAATCCACTTCTATCTGCTAACCTCTTTCTCTCACTTCAATTCTCTGGTTCCTGAAAGCAAGATAAAAATAAACTCACGTTGGAGTTGATATGTTGTGTGGACATTGACCTAATTTGGGAAAGATAAAGACTCGCCTCTATAAACATAGAGGGGAGAACCAGAAGAAGGGAGTTACTAACTGCAGGACCCAAGTATGTAACACCGCCTGACCTTTATAATCTAGAGGACACGGGCATGTGGCATGGTGTGTCTTATCCCCCTGCTTGAGAAGGTAAGAGGGGGAAAGGATCCGTGTGCTACATATGCAATAGTGAAAGCTTATTGAAGGGAATACGTCACTTCTCCCACTCCACTGATACTTTGTTGTGCTCCCCTACTGTTGGCGGGTGGGTATGTTGAGTCAAACTTGTATAAGCTCCCACACTGACTGACAGAACTAATGACTTTCTACCCTCCCTCGTGTGACAGGCCCCTAATCGTCAAACCCAACCACTGCATACCATGACCCCCTACATCTAAAAATACTCGGTATTCTTGAAAGCATTGATGCCTGTCCTAACAAAAGAACCTGCTACTTTGCTCTACATGGACAACATGACAGACAGGTTCTCTTTAATGTTAATGTAATAGTTCTGTAACATTAATCCAGCCTCTTACATGTTTCTACTACTGCATGGCAGGGTCTGCTTTTTAGCAGCAGATTCCTACAAAATTAAGTTGATTCATGCTGTTACCTAAATTATTATTCTTCTGTATAAGATCAGAAAAGAGAATATACAAATAACACTTCTGAGAATTACTGCAATGTCTTGATCCTATCCTTTTATATTTATATCACAATTCAGATGCCTGTACAAAATGTCAAGACCCTGTACACAGCTCCCCCTTTCCACAAAAACACCATTTGGTATGGATCAATAAAAATTTAGGAATAAAAAGAAAGAATATACTTTTTTTCTTTAGGTGTTTTAGGCTACTAAGCTATGTCATGTGGCTCACTTCTTTTTTCACTACCTTTGATTTCTGCTCGGAGGTACAGATCTAAAAAGTGCAGTCTATGTTCAGCCTAGTTCTTTATTTCTAAATGCCAGTTTGACCTGTGAAGAACACCCTTTAAAGAAACTTAGTGAAGATAATTTAATCTCATGTGGTTTGACATGATCCAGTAACTTTTTTCCACAGAAACTTCAATCGCCTTTATTTAAACCAAACTCCTGTGGGTTCTTCAAGGGTCACTTTACAGAACTTCAGAGGAAATGAAGTGGTAGAAAGGCATTGCTTATTTCAGTATCTATTCTGGGACTGTCAAACATATTATTTTTGTCTTTGATTTGCAAAGTTACATAACACAGTTGAGCCTCATATGGGCCAGAATTTCTGGATCATGCTTTCAATGGGCTGGATTTTTTTTTTTATTGTTTTAACAATGTTTGTCTACAGCTGATGTCAATGTTGACACCAACTTGTACCGTTTGAGAGCAGTGATTACAGGTCATACTTTTTGGGATTTCCCTGAATCTATCGGAGTAATCTGCCACCCTGGTTATAAGCAACCTTGCCATAGCAATGACTTAGGAGGAGCTGTAGGTTACAACAATCACCTGTTTTGTTAATGTCCAGTGTATGCACAGGCTTTTAACCTTGCTCCTCTTTGTTCTGTGTTCCTCCTCAAAATGGCACTAACTTTTAGTAAGGGCACTCTATCCCCTACCTAAAGTTGTGTAATAAAGCAATTGAGAAAAAGGACTGAAGTGACTGGCAATCACCTTTTTCCAAACTACTAACATAGCCTCTTAAGTTCTGGGGGGGTAACGGCAGGACCCAAAATTAATCCAGCAGCTCCTTCGGGGGTATCGCTACATTAGGGTAGGAGCAGGGGTCAAGTCCTGGGGGAAAAAGTGTGGGAACTCCCACCCAAGATCCACTCCCCCACCAAAAAAAAAAAAAAAATGATAAGCTCAGGGTACAAAAATGGCTTTTTTTACAGCTCACTGCACACTCAGTGTCAGTGTCAGGGCAGAGTGCGTGTGACGGTGTGAGGAGAGGAGACGTGGGCTCACCCTAGCATTGCTGTGTGACTCCGCCTCCACGTGATGTCACACGCAACCGGCCGCGTACTGAAGGACACGTGGCAGGCGAGGTCGGAGCCTGGAGGAGGAGCTCCGAGTCTGCTCGGCTCAGTTCGCCTGCCCCTGACAGTGACTCGAGCAGGGCTGGACTGGGACAAAAATTTGGCCCTGGACTTCATCCACACAAATGTCCTTCTGTCCGTGTTGTCACTGGAAGAAAAAAAATTGTCCCTGCATCCATCATATGTGACGTGCACCAGTAAATATAAGGAGGTGGGGTGGTAAGAAGCTGGCAGGGGGATGAAGATGACAGGGGGTAGGTTGGTAGGAAGCTGACGGGGGGGGTAAAGTTGACAGGGGGATGAAGATGACAGGGGGCGGGGTGGTAGGAAGATGACAGGGGGGATGAAGATGACAGGGGGTGGGAGGAAGCTGACGGGGGATGAAGGTGACAGGGGGTGGGAGGAAGCTAATGGAGGGGATGAAGATGACAGGGGGTGGGAGGAAGCTGATGGAGGGGATGAAGATGACAGGGGGTGGGAGGAAGCTGATGGAGGGGATGAAGATGACAGGGGGTGGGAGGAAGCTGACGGAGGGGATGAAGATGACAGGGGGTGGGAGGAAGCTGACGGAGGGGATGAAGATGACAGGGGGTGGGAGGAAGCTGATGGAGGGGATGAAGACGACAGGGGGTGGGAGGAAGCTGACGGAGGGGATGAAGATGACAGGGGGTGGGAGGAAGCTGACGGAGGGGATGAAGATGACAGGGGGTGGTAGGAAGCTGACGGAGGGGATGAAGATAACAGGGGGTGGTAGGAAGCTGACGGTGGATGAAGATGACAGGGGGTGGGAAGAAGCTGACGGATGGGATGAAGATGAGAGGGGGTGGTAGGAAGCTGACGGTGGATGAAGATGACAGGGGGTGGGAGGAAGCTGACGGGGGGATGAAGATGACAGGGGGTGGGAGGAAGCTGACGGAGAGGATGAAGATGACAGGGGGTGGGAGGAAGCTGATGGTGGATGAAGATGACAGAGGGTGGGAGGAAGCTGACGGGGGGGATGAAGATGACAGGGGGTGGTAGGAAGCTGATGGAGGGGATGAAGATGACAGGGGTGGTAGGAAGCTGATGGAGGGGATGAAGATGACAGGGGGTGGTAGGAAGCTGATGGAGGGGATGAAGATGACAGGGGGTGGTAGGAAGCTGACGGAGGGGATGAAGATGAAAGGGGGTGGTAGGAAGCCGACAGGGAGGATTAAGACGACAGACAAAATCTGTGGAGAATACCTATTAGGACATCTTTAAAAGGTAGCCTATTGGGGTTGAAATATGGGATTTACCACCCTGGCTTGCTTTTAGGAACCCTGTTGTCAGTCACCCACCCTATAATTTGGCCAGAACAGTTCCCTTCAAAAGTAAAGGTTGTGTGCTTACTTTTCCAGAGCCCTGTGCTTTCTTCTTTCTCTCCTTTTTAAATGCTTCAGCTTTTTTGGACTCTTCAGCAATCCACACACCATGTGGGACAGGCCAGTCAGCCAGGGAGGGACTGCGCGGGCTTCTTTCTGATCTGTCGTGGGTGGGACACTGGGACTGGAGCCTGGAGAAGGGGCTGACGTCATGTTGGTGGGCAGAGCGACATGCCAGTGTTCAGCAACTCATTGGCTGGCATGGCACCTGTCCTGGGTACACAATGCCAGCAAGGCCGCAGTGATTGGCGGGCGGCGGCAATTCACCACCAATCCGAAAGTGCACACTGCACACAGACAGCGCTGCCCGGACGGACCGTGGGGCTTGCACACTGAGCACATTATGCGTAGGCGCGCACACACAGTGAGTGACACTCCAGGCCGTATGAGTCACTTAGCACTATTCCAGCCGAGACTGGCAATCTGATCACTCGAGTCGAGTCCTTCACTATGCGGCGATGCTGGGCATCGAGCCTGCTCTAGTCCTGCAAAGGGAACGGCGCTCCTGCTGTGAAAAAAGTGCAGGGACGCCGTTCCCACGCGTTCCGGCAGGACTCGAGCCCTGGGTAGGAGGTTATAGAAGGGTACACTTCTACTCTAACCCACAAAAAAAAACAGAGCACAGTGAACAGAAAGGTGATTTCTTTTTTTTTTTTTGATCACAAGCTAATCACATACACACTCACTCTTCAGCGGAACATAAAAACAAGTTAAAGGACAAGTATGGCTTAGGCTTTTTTGGCCCTACTTCTCCTATGGATCACAGGAGTGCAGTTCATTCTGTGACCCATTTTTAAAGTCTGCTGTTAGGTGATATCACTTAGACGGTCCAGGCTCTGGATCGATCCTGACTTTAAAGTCAGAACTCTCCCAGGTGCCTGGGCTGGCAGCTGGCTTAGCCTCTCAGTGAGCCACTGAAAGCCTGATCCAGCAGCTTCCACCCTGTCCACAGCCTGGCGCTCCATTGAGCGCTGGAGGAGCGGAGCAGAGAGCTGGTGACTGACAAACACCCTGCAATGCACTGACCGCTACACAGTGCATTATGCGCCCTGATTGGGCAAAATTTTGCCCAGTCAGGGATCAGTGTAAGCTGATTGTTAAGATGCGGGGCCGGGAAGCTGGCCGCAGCGTCCTTAACAACTGATGAGTCATCAGCTGTCAATAGGTTTCCCGGCTGACAGCTGAATAAAAAAATAAGGTGCAGGTAAAAAAAAAAAAGGAAAAAAGTGGCAGGGGTTCCCCCCCAGTCCTTCGGGTCTGGTATGGATTTGGAGGGGAACCCCATGACAAAGTGTAAATTCATACCAGACCCTTATTCAGGCATGCAGCGTGGCAGGTCAGGAAAGGGGGCGCCCCCCTTCTGGACCATACCAGGACACATGTCCTCAACATGGGGGGGTGGATGCTTTGGGGCAGGGGGGGGCTTTACCACACGAGACGTTAGAAGGGTGGTGCCACTGGGTAACATAGCCCGGTGGTACCACCCCTTGCCTATATAAGAAATGTCAAAGCGCAGGGCGAGCATATGACAGGAGGCGAGAGCCTTTTTAATTTCTTTTTGGGGGGTCCGGTGGGTGATGTGATTGACGATGGATTTACATCGAGGGACACTAATTTTATTTTATTTTTTTAATAAAGGACTTGTCAAAAACAGTTTCTTGTGGTTATTACTGTTGTACACTTTTTTGGTGGATGTGTAGGGGTACGATGGTGGTCCCCTTGTTAAAGGGGGCTTCCAGATTCCGATAAGCCCCCCCGCCCGCAGACCCCAACAACCACAGCCCATCAACGTGGGGACAAGGTGCTTTGGGGTGGGGGGGCAGAGCCCTCTCGCCCCAAAGCACCCACCCTTTCAAGCAGGGATGTGGCTTGATATGATTTAGGAGGGGGGCGCTCGCACATCCCCCCCACTTCCTGGTCTGTCAGGCTGCATGCCCGGATAAGGGTCTGGTATGGATTTTGGGGGGGGGCCCACGCCGTTTTTGTTTGTTTTGTTTGTTTAATAGCCGTGTGCCGGCAATTGTAACTGCGAGTAATTTTAAGTGGGATACATACATGTACGGCGGCTCGCGTAGGAGGCCCGTTGCATGCTGTGGGAGCGTGCCTGCGGGTCAGGCGGACTCGATGTACTCCAGCGACCGGCAATCGCCTAGTACAGAGGCAGAATGGGGATCTGTAAACAAGGCAGATACCCATTCTGACAGATGACATGACAGATCTACTGTTCCCAGTGATCAGGAACAGTGATCTCTGTCATGTCCCAGGCAGTTAGAACGCACCAAGGGAACACAGTTAACCCCTTGATCACCGCTAGTGTTAACCCCTTACCTAACAGTGTCATTTTTACATTGATCAGTGCATTTTTATGTATATATAAAAATCCGCGCATAGGATAGTTGAACTGCTGCCTCCCTATATAGGGATTTCACCTAGGTGAAATCCAATAAATGAATCAAGAAGGAAAGGGAAAGTGGCCCTGTTCTATGGAACACACTGCTGGGGGGAGTAGCCTTGTATGTACAATATGATGAATTGGTAAAAGTGCTATTCCAACCCAACTATGATATATAGAGTTTGAAGTGACAAAAATAAAAATAATAATAATAAAGTTTCACGTGCTTTCATATAGGTATCGTTAGATACCACAACCATAAATCATGAAAGTGCTGAATACTGTATATGTCAAAAAGTGACTGGTGCTAGCAAACAGCTAGAAAAGCATCACTATTATTTAAATACTTCAACTCAATGGTATGTGCTTCCCAATAAATGAATAAATACATAAATTATGCAACTGTCCACAAAAAGTCCCAAAGTGACATGTGCTTCATCCAAATTAGGACAGTCTGTGCAAAAATGATTTGTGAAAACAATTGCTTGCAATGACTATTCCGTGCTCCCCTTATGTGCTCACACTCACCAGAGCGCTTCACCCCTGCAGGGGTAAAAAGCGTTTTAGTAGAAATCCACTCCAAATCGTACTATCCCTCGTTCACTGTATCCTCCTCACATCCAGGGAAGAAGATCCATCCACGGGCATGGAAGGGAAAAAGATTCCTACTAAGTCCCCCTCTGCGGTGCAAGTTCCAGCCAGGTATCCACATAAATGTTAATATGATAAAAAGATTCCCATAGCGTAATATTGTAAGGCTTCTGTAGCGCTACCCACAGTTAAGAGAGCCGCTGAATTTGTTTCGGGCCCTGAATACAGCACCGCCAACCCCCGGCAATCTACTCGACCCACTCTGGCACAGTTAGTCTAAGGGTTGTTATCTTATCACAATCTAGCAATATATGCACAATGATAACACACTGAGGGCAAAGTGTTAAAGTATAACTAGTTTACTTTTGTGTAAAAGGCATAGATTAACACATAACACATATATTGTCTGCAGAGCCCTGCAACGGTAAATATAGTACACACTGAGGATGCTGGCGATTACGCGCCAAGTGCAGCTATCCCTATCTATGCGCCCTTATGGTGCAGCAACAAAAAGTTCTAACTCCTGGTCAGGCCTGACTCAGATATAACTTAGTCTCTTGGGGAACAAATTTCTTCGCATGCAGCTTGAAACGGTGGTGCACATATAGAAAGAAACAGTATTTGTAATCCACACGATAGGTAATAGAAGAACACTTCACCGGAGACTACACGACCCAGTTCTGTTACTAGTCTCCGGTGGAACAACAGATAAAACTTGATGGGCCAAGGCTGTCTCTAGGCCTAATCAGAGTAAAGTATTTTTCTGGATTGAGCAGGTGCTCGCTCACCGCTCCGGACGTGATCCCAGTCCGGGACTTCCACCGACTGTCTCCGCACACAGCGTCTGCAAAGGCCGGGTCCCCGGTCCAACTGATGTCAGCAACTTGGAGAAGTCGGATGCCACCCAGGCTCGCAGTGGGGGTGGAAGGCTCTCTGGAAGTTGTGCAAGGCCCTGGCTTCAGGCCCTGTACTGCCGCAGATCCGCACGGGAAGACCTGTTGATAGCAGCGCGGTGTCCAAAGAGGCCGATCTTAGCCTCGCCCCCTTCTTTTATAGCCCCACCCATGAGTCTCTGCGGTGGCCAAATGCACCCTGGGTGCCGAACGGGGTTCTGGGTAACGTAGTCCAGGGGCCTTAAAGGAGACCCCGCTACACTACGTTTTATTAAAAGATAGTTTTTAAAATTCGAAGAGCTCCAATGCTCCTCTGGACAATCTAAACAAGGAAACAGCGCTCTCCGTGTGTTGAGCATGCGTTCCACGGATCGTGTAGCAGAAACCGGAAGTACCGGGAGTGACGTATTTGCGTAAAAAGTTGGTCCCACCTTACGCGTTTCGTCATTCAGCCGTTATCTGAGGCGCGCCATCTTGGTACACCATACGTCTTAAATTCCAGATGGGAATGCTGCCGCAGCCAATCATCATGCTTAGTATCGCCGATGGATTACCCTTTGTCAGTGATCGTAATCCGGCCATATTATACAACCTAACAATGCTGTCTAGATGTCTAATGAGTTATGTATATGTGTATGCATACATCCGCACTCCACCTAGTGGCGAGGCAAACAGAAGCACCTAATTTTAATGAGGCCCAGCTACATTAACTGGAAAGGACAGTGCATTTTTATGTAAAGTGGGAAAAGGGTCAATTTAATGGGACTTTAAGGACAACATGGAAAAAACACCAGTCTTTTGAATTAAATGTTTGGGAGATGTTTGCCGTGTTAAAGTACCATTTTCACGGGCTGCATCAGTGAAACTGTATTCTGGCATCACATACTTTGGATGTGTTATTGTTTTTTTAAATTTTATACTTAGCTTGGTCTCAATACAGAAGCAGGAAACCCAATCATTAAACTTGGAAAATGGCTTTTTAAAGTATTTTTGGCTGTGATTCCTGATTTTTTTTAAATAGGCCTGAATTGCCTGGTGGAAGTAGCACCTACAACAGATCTGAAGGCTGTAGCAAAGTTTATGCCTAAAAATATAAAAATACCGTATATACTCGAGTATAAGCCGAGTTTTTCAGCACATTATTTTGTGCTGAAAATGCCCCCCTCGGCTTATACTTTAGTCACCTTTTTGCGCCTGATCTCCTGGATTTGGGGACCAGGTACTGGCTGGCCGTAGATCCTCTGGACTCCAAACTTGGCACACATGTAGCCCCACTCTTCCTCTACAAGTGTGCAAAGATTGTTGTCCAGGGGACCTACGGCCGGGGAGCACCGATTTTTCAAAACCGGGCCCCCCTTCCATAGACTCCCATGTTAAACGGTCATTTCTCTGGTGATTTTGGGGGCCCGGTACCGGCCGGTCGTAGGTCCCCTGCACCCGAACTTGGCACACATGTAGCTCCATTTCGTCTCTATAAGTGTGCAAAGTTTGTTGTCTGGGGGACCTACGGCCAGGGAACACCGATTTTTCAAATCCGGGCACCCCTTCCATAGACTCTCATGTTAAATGTCAGTCTAGTCATGGACACAGTGAGGCGTGGGAACAGTGAGGCATGGGCACAGTGAGGCATTCAGATGGACACCCGAGGCTTATACTCGAGTCAATACATTTTCCCAGTTTTTTGTGGTAAAATTAGGTGCCTCGGCTTACATTCGGGTATATACGGTACATTTAAAACACCGTCAATATTCCTACAAATTAGCTAGTAGCAAAACAGATTAGCTCTCCCTTGCAGTACCACACTACATTACACTACACGGTCTTAAAAGTTTATTAAAATATTAAAACAGAATGCACAACAAAAAAAAATTCAAAACCACAACCTCATATTCCCCAAACCCCCTTCCTTCCCCATATGCCCAAAATAATCTTATCTTGTGTAGCGGGGCCCACCCCTCTCGCCCTTTCTTCTCGGCTTGCTGTCTTGTCTAGGGGAACTTGGGAGGAGGGATGAGATCCACCACGGCCCATGTCCTCTTCTGGATAGAGGTGAAGGCCCGAATGTATTTTTACCATCGGGTCGTGTGTATAACCCAGGGTCAAGTCTTTCCTTGATATGACCCCCCCCCCCCCCCTTTGCTCCCAGTAACCTGAGTTCCACACCACTGAAAAGGTCCAACTCTTATTTATTCCTTAGCAGCAAATAAATCGTCACTCAGCACAGACAGGTCGTGACCAAAGAACAGTTCAGTATTGGTGGGGAGTAGATCAAGGCACAATCCTTAATCAATCTAAACCATTGAGATATCACCAATGGTTATAACGCACAGTGGCTGTGAATGTACTTCTTTCCTTTTCTGAGTCTCTACCAGCAACTCTAATGAACATGAAACAGGAGTTACCTTCTTGTGGCTGCGGCCCCTGTCAGAGGGAAGACATCCTTCCGAGAGAGTTACCGGAGGCCCCGCCATCACCGGCAATGCTGCACCGGGCTGTTCGGAAGGGTTACACTCCCCGGCCTCCTCATCTCAGATTCGGGCGCCCAACACCTTAGGGCCCCTCGGACACCTCCACCCTTGCGGAACCTAGTCGAATTCACTGGGTCCCAGGCCTCCTCAGTAGTACCTCACCCCAGGGCTAAAGGTGCCTGGGATTGACTCCATCACCCGCTCTGGCCAGGTCAAGGGCACCTGGGCCCGGAACTCCGGAACGCCAGCACCCAGGCTGAAGGTGCCTGGGCGCGGCCGCATCCTCCGACTCTGAACCCCGTGTTCAGGGCGTCCGCCTCTTTTATCTCCTCTCCCTTTGCGTCACAGCAGGTTCCCCGCCCTGCCGTACAAGCGCCAGGAAAGGACAAAAAGAGATGCCGTCTTGTGGTGAGGGTTCAACTCCGGCCCAGGGCAACAGAGCCTCCTGCAGGCCGCAGGGAACCTCACACCACAAGCATTTGGTATGGGATACTAGAGGTTGGCAGGGGGTTAATATAAAAGTCATTAATTTATCATTTTTTCTTTTGTATCTTCTTTTTGTGTATAGGTGGCGCCTCCCTAGATTTTGGATAGTTTACAGTGGCATCACAAAACTGTCAAGCATCACTTCATTTACAACCAGGTCTGAAATTGAACAAATTATAATTCATCCACATTATACCGGTGCAGAAAATGGTAGTGATATAGCACTGCTAAAACTAAAGACACCCATAACATACAACGGTAAGCATTTTAGTTCAGATAAATAAGACTTTGACATAAGTAATAAAATTAATCCAAAGCAAAAAGTAATATACAAGTTGAACCTCGGATTACGAGCATAATCTGTTCCAGGAGTATGCTCGTAATCCAAAGTACTCGCATATCAAAGCGAGTTTTCCCATTGAAGTCAATGGAAACAAAAATAATTTGTTCCGCATTGACTTCAATGGGATGCAATACCGAATGCGGCCAGAGGTGGGGGCGCCAGAGAGGGCCGAAAACGTCCGAAAAGGCCTCTAGGACACTTTGGCTTGGCGCATGCCCCCCCGTACCTCAGGCCAAATGAGGTACTGCAGGCCAATGTTCGGCTTTTCTCAGCTCCTGCGTCCCCGTACCTCAGGACAAATGAGGTACTGCAGGCCTATTTTTGGCTCTGCTCGGCTTCTGCACCCCAATACGTCAGGCCAAATTAGGTACTGCAGGCCTATTTAGCTTGAATTCTGCTCGTCTTGCGAGTCACTCGCAAACCGAGTCAGAATTAAAAAAAAAAGTTGCTCGCAAATCAAAACGCTCTCAAACCAAGTTACTCCTAAACCGAGGTTCCACTGTACTTGGCTATAGGTAAGTTTCTTAAATCTTCCTACTGTTTATTTCATTCATACCTGCACAGTATATTTTTTAAAGTAGGTTATATATGCTATTTGCTTTCTCAGATTGTTGCACACATTTTTCAATTGTAGCATATTAATGAATTGATTTTATACTGTATTTATCAGATCTGTGTTTTTGTTTTTAGTTTAATCGTTTTTTTCCCCCGTTATTTAAACAGTGTCTTATGAAATTATAATGATGATGTAGTTGTCTATCTACACAAATCTTGTGAATATTGCTCACAGTATGTAAAATATCAGTAAGCTTGGCTAGTGATTAAAGATGAAAAAATAGTGAACACTTTAAAGTAATTTTGCAAGAGAAAATTTAGCTTGAGAAGTCGCAAATTTTCAAAATTACTTAAGAGATTGTAAGAACTTTTTGTGTGGGAGTATGCCACTTTGGTCAATGTTTTCTTACTGGAGACTGGGAAATAAAATGTATTTACATTTTTTTCTTGACATTAGTGTAGAAAATAGCCAGCACATCTAGTGTGACTGCTTTTTTTATTTAAAGTTGTATATCTGTCACAAGCAGATTCTCCTGATGGGTGGTGTGGGGTCACACAAGGTGTGGGGTCCAAGCACTAACCAATCTTCACCAGAGCTCCTGATGGTGGAGATGGGATACACCCAACCAGGAGGTGATCAAGCCAGGGTGCAGTAGCAGATGTAGCAGATAGGGATTAGAGATGGGCTGAACACCCCTCTGTGCGGTTTGCAGCAGAACAGGGGAAAAGTTCCAACCCGAACGGTGAACCCCATTGAAGTCTATGGGAGCAGACCATGAAAAATCAAAATGCCCATTTTGAAGGCTTATGGGGGGGGGGGGGGACACACATTTCAGTGCAATTTTTTTTTTAAAAAAGAGCTTTCTTTCAGGCGCAGTGATTTTAATGATGCTTAAAGTGCAGCAATAAAAAAAAAAAAAAACTCTGAATATAGTGCCTGGGGGATCCCCTTAGTCTGCCTGTAAAGTGGTGCATATGTAGCATGCATAGAACATGCTGTAGCAAAAATTACATTTCTAAAGAAAAAAAAAACGAGTCAAATCAAATTTAAATTGACTCACGGTTGCAATTCTTGGCACCTGGCTATTGAAAAAAATAAATAAAGAAAAAAACGAGACAATAAAAAAAAACGGCATTGGGTCCTCCCAAAATCCATACCAGACCCATATCTGGGCATGCAACCTGGCAGATCAGGAAAGGGGGATGAGCAAGCGCCCCCAACATGGAGGCTCCGCCGTTTGACATTTCTTACACAGGGAAGACATGGGGCCACCTGGCTACCTCACCTGGTGACACCACCCCCTTTTAACATAACAGACTCAGAATCCTCTTAAAATCCATACCAGACCTGAAGGGCCTGGAATAGACGGGGGGGGGGGACCCCACACCATTTTTTTCTTTACTGGCACTTTTTATATTGCACCCTGATTGGGAAAAGCTTTGCCCAATCAAAGCAAAAAATGCACTGCGGGGCGAACACCTGAACACCCTGCAAATTAAGGTGTTCCTCGAACGGGGCGAACAGCCAATGTTTGGCCTGAACTGATGCTCGGGCTCAACCATTTGACCAACTCTAATAAGGATCAAGCAGAAGCGTAGTTGGTAAGCAAGCCAAAGGTAATAAGTGGTTGCAAGTCAGGATCAAGAAGAGCCAAGCCAAAGGTCAGTAACAAATGGTTTCAGGTCTGGATCAAGCAGAAGCATAGTCAAGAAACAAGCCAAAGGTCAGTAATGAAGATGCGGACGGCAGCAGGAGTGAAATTTTGGCTGGAGAAAAGCACAATAATCTAGCAAAAAAAAATCTAGCTTTAATAGGAAGTTCATGAGAGGAGCAAGGAGTTGAAGGTTCACCAGAAACAAGATAGAAAGTTCGTTTTCCAAGGGTTTAGGTAGGGAGCTGTCCAGCTTGCAGGTGGCTCGTCAGAAAGAGCTACTGCCAAAAGCAACAGAGGTCCTGGGTTCCTTTCCTTCCAGGATGTCCTCTGGATGTCTTAGGGCCAGGTTTATGAGGAAACTTCTGGTAAAATTCTCTTGCTAATCTAGGGCATGGGTGTTCTCAGGTTTCCAAGAATTTTCTTCTGGCCCATATCCTTCCGAATAAACCAGGCACTGTAATTTGCTCCTAGAATCAAGAATTTTCTCAACCACAAATTGTCTTTATCTTGCACCTCAATACTCAATAGCTGGAGGGAGTCTGAGAATTTTCCCAGAGAAAGGGTTTTTATTAAATGGTTTGAGCAAGGATTCATGAAAAACAGGGTGCATCTTCAGACTGTCAGAAAGTTTTAAGCGAAAAAGTGACTGGGTTAATTTGAGCGGAAATCTGGAAAGGTCCCATAAACTTTTAGCCCAGCTGTGAAGATGGAACATGTATCATCAAATTTTTGCTAGCTAACCAAACTGTCACCCACATGAAAGGTAGGTAGTGATCTGCAATGTCAAGCAGCAGTCTCTTTGTAACATTCCCGAGCCTCCTTCAAAGTCTTGATAATTTTCAAATATTTTTTTGTAAAACATTTTGAAAACCATTTATCATTTTCCTTCCACTTCACAATTATGTGCCACTTTGTGTTGGTCTATCACATAAAATCCCAATAAAATACATTTAAAATTTTGGTTGTAACATGACAAAATGTGGAAAATCTCAAGGGGTGTGGTACTTTTTCAAGGCACTGCATCATTCCAAAAGACTGATACATACTCTTATGTGGACCTAAGCTGGTCGTATACAGCTTTAATTTTAGCAGATCCCTACTGAATGGTGCCTTGTGCACCAGTTGACTTGACAAAAGTCAATTTCAAAATCCAAGTAGGCAGGTGGAAAGTTGTTGGCCACTAGGGATGAGCTTCGAGTTCGAGTCAAACTAATATTCGATTCGAACATCGGTGGTTCGCTCGTTCGACAAAGATCGAAACATTATCGTCCGTTCCCGCCAAATTCGAGTTGCGCGTCACGGCCCATAATGCACCGCGTCATCGCAGTGCATTGCTGGCTGATGATTGGCTAAGCATGCATAATGACACGCATGCTTTGGCCAATCACAGCGCCGTCAGCACAGAGAGCCATAATTGGCCAAAGCCAGGGTGCCTTTGGCCAATCATGGCTCAGGGGGACTAAATACACGCCCCACACTATATAAGGCCGCCTGCTTGTCGGCCTTGTGTAGTGTGTTCCGGCGTTCAGAGAGACAGACAGAGAGAGAGAGAGAGAGAGAGAGAGATAGATTGTGGCTTTATTTCAGTTAGCAATAGCTAGATTGAGCAGGCAGTTGATTGAGCTAAGTTAGATCCAGTATTCCAGTATATTTAGTATATATATATGCATTGCACGCTTCGTATATATATATATATATATATATATATATAGCACTACCCCCAGTTAAGAGAGCTGCTGGTATTGTTTTGGGCCTGTACCGCACTGCTGTCAACCCCCAGAAACTGACTCTAACCTTCCACTGGCACAGCTGTCAAACAAATGGGATTGTGGAATCCACTAGCAATAGAAACCACAATACCGCAATAAGACATACAGTCACAGTTAAAAATTGGTTTACCTGTGTTGGCCGTCTCCCTGTAGCAGATAATACTCCACACAACGTATTTGCTGAACCACAAAAATACTTTACTGAATGAAAAATGGTTAAACAAATATGCGGTTTACTTATGCAGAGCCCTGCAAAAGCCAAGGTTATGAACATATAAATGTACAATGATATAATAGAATCTTATTACACACTAAATGTCTTTGAATAAACTACGCTCGCGAGCTCCCCCCAGTGGGCAATATGGCGCCCAAGTACTGTCACTGTGAGTTCCAGTCAGGCCTGACTAATGTCAATGTACAAGTACTCCAATAGAAGGGATCTTCACTAGCAAACGTTGGTGCATGTAATATTTGTAATCCAAGGGATACCAAAAAAGGTTAACTGAACTCCCGCAATGCTTTTGAGCGTGAAGTCACAGGTAATAAAATGCCAAACTTTAATTACGCAGTTACTGCGCAACACACTGTCCCCTGGTGCGTAGCGCACTGCTCTGATAGCGGTAGGCCCTAAACAAAGGATCACGGCCTATCAAACAGTTAAGAGTCCTGGGCAAGTGCCCTCTCACCCGACCATGCCCAGTCCGCTCGGCTGGCTCTGTTGCTGGAGCTCCGGCACACGATCTCTCCACCACCCGTAGTCTCCGGTCCCTCAGACAACCGTATGGAAGTTGATAGATGGGTTGACTCTTGGATGCTCCGAGATGTCAGCAGGGTCTCCGGATGGGATTCCTCTCCTTCAGACGAGCAGGCTTTCCGGATTCTGCAGGCCCAGGCTCTGCGGCCTAGACAGACACAACAGGCCTCAACACAGGCTCCGACTTGCTGGGCGAGCGATGTCCGAAGAGAGCGTGTGTTGCTCCTCCTCCTCCTTAACCATCCCCAGCAGACCTTGCGCCGGGCAATGCACTGTGGGCGTACAGCTGCACTGTGGGTACAGTAGTCTACTTAACATCCACGACATTGGAGTCCATCTCTCACTGTACCACAAGTCCCACCAGGCACCTTTCTCAAGGTTAAACAGTAGTCAATCCATTGTCAAATAGAACTCTGGAGGGATCTGGGTTCACTTGCATAACAAAAAAAGTAGTCTTTATAGCATACCATACAGTGACATCCCGCTACATTATATATATATATATATATATATTGTGACAGCAGGAAGGTAAAGTCACCTGGTTGCATCCAGGGGGGTAGATATATTTCGCCCAGATTCAGGCTTTACGCCGACTTATACAACTAGGTGGAGAGTTGTATAGGCCCAGCTAAGGCTAGTGGGCTCATGGATGACTCATACCTCTAGGGAGAGTGTGGGGCGTCGTGCAGACAGGGAGTTGATGAGACCAGCTGAAGCTTGTCAGCTCATTTAGGCCTCTATAAGAACTCCCAGCTTCATTAGATGTTAGCTCATGCCTGGACCCAGACCTGTGTGGACTGTCTAGGGAGAGTGAACCCCTGTGCGGTGAGACAAAGCCTGTGTGGCTATTTGCTTGGACATTTAAAACCAGGGACTTAGGGACTAGGACAGCACTAGGCTGATCCCAGTTGTTAGTTAGGAAACCTGTATGTTTAGTCAGAGGTCAAGTTGACCAGGATTTATTTTGTTTATGTTTCTTTTGGCTTTGCTGTGTTTTGTCACTGTAAATAGAAAATAAACCGCACCTTTTTTTGATTTTGAAAACCACAACCTCCGTTTGCTGGGCCTGTTTTTGGGTGGGGAGCCCATCCCGGGGGTCACACACACCCGCTGCCGAGCTAACCCCCTCACAGTTGGTGGAGAACCAGTGGCAGTTTTTGTTAAGCCAGCATGGAGGAGATACTGAAGCAGCTGGCTCTAGCAAATGCCAATCAACAGCAGACAAATGCAGGTTTGCAAAAGAGCCTTGCAGCTCATCAACAGAGCCTTGCAGCTCAACAACAGAACTTTGCAGCCCAGCAGCAAGCTCATCAACAGAGCCTTGCAGCCCAGCAGCAAGCTCACCAACAGAGTCTGGAAGCTCAGCAACAAGCCCAGCAGCAATCTGAGGCCCGCTTCATAGACCTGTTACAGAAGCAAGAGCAGAGACTACAACAAATGGAAGCAGTAATGCAGCAACGTCCGCAGACCAGTGAGGAAAGCCGTCCCACTAATACCGCGTCCTTTGGGGTGAGTCGTTTATTGACAAAAATGACTGGAGAGGATGATCCAGAGGTATTTTTGACCACATTTGAAAGGACTGCTGAAAGAGAAAAGTGGCCTGAGGAGCAGTGGGCTGGACTGGTGGCTCCTCTGTTAACTGGTGAATCGCAGAAGGCTTACTATGACCTAGAGCCTGACCAAGCAAAAGACTATGTGATGCTAAAAGCTGAGATATTGGCAAGGCTGGGTGTCACCCAGGCTGTCCGGGCTCAGCGTGTGCATAACTGGACTTTCCAGCTTGGAAAACCCCCCAGGTCTCAAATGTATGATCTCATTCACCTGAGCAGAAAGTGGCTACAGCCAGAGACTTTGTCCGCACCAAAGATTGTGGAACGTGTTGTAATGGATCGGTTTTTGAGAGCTCTTCCTACTGCCATCCAAAAGTGGGTAAGCCATGGAGACCCAGAGACGGCCGATGGTCTTGTGGATCGTGTGGAGAAATACTTGGCTACAGAGAACCTGACGGCCTCTTCCAGAGACACTCGGACTTTCCACCCTAAGACCAGACCATCCCCAGGGGCGGATAAGAGGATTCCAAGGGGTAAGGGTGGAGAGAGTGAGAGGGTGGGAGCTCTACCCCAAGTTTGGCGAGAACAGCCTGGGAAATCAGCGGCTCAAGAGGCGGCAAGAAGGATCGTTTGCTACCGCTGCCGGCAAGCGGGACATATTGCAGCCAATTGCCCGGTTGTGGAGGAACCCATGCAGTGTGACTTTCTGACGGGCAGACGTCAGTCGCTGTGTGCGACAGTCGCATGCACTGCCATTCGAGGAACTGAGAAACATTTATGCAAAATGTGTGTTAATAGTAGAAATGTTGTGGTATTGCTGGATTCAGGTAGCCTTGTGACCCTGATAAAGGCTGAGTTAGTTAAAACAGAGGTCTCTGGGAATAGCAAGGTAGCTGTTATTTGTGTGCATGGGGACACCCGAGAGTATCCAGTGACTACAGTGTGTTTCGAGACCCCCAAAGGTACCCTCTCTCATCCAGAGGGCTTAGTATCTCAGTTACCGTATGACGCCATTGTGGGAAGGGATTTTCCGAAGTTCTGGGAACTGTGGGATGATCCTGAGCCCCACACTGGTGCCCCTATGTACCAGGAATGTGATAGCCAGAACTCCCCTGAGAGTGGTGAGGACTCTCCGGAATTTCCCTTATCAGTATTGGCAGGGGAGACTCAAGAAACTGGAGAGGAGCCCACCTCCTCAGACGAAAACCTACCGTCTGTGGAGTTTTCTGATCTTGAGGTTCACAGGGAAAACTTTGCCACAGAACAGTTGAAAGACCCAGCCCTAATAAAGGCACGGGAAAACGTAGTGAAAATAGATGGCGAGTTAGTGAACCCAGATAATACCTGCACTTACCCATACTTCAGCGTAGAGAAGGACCTACTGTATCGGGTGGCAAAAAGGGCAGAAGAAACCGTTGAGCAGCTTGTGGTGCCCAAACCTTACAGGAAGTTGGTGTTGGAGTTGGCCCATGGGCACATTCTTGGAGGTCATCTGGGGACAGAGAAAACCCGAGAGAGGGTATTACAGAGATTCTATTGGCCGGGGGTGATGAAGGACATAGAAAATTATTGTTCCTCCTGCCCTGTGTGTCAGAGGTCGGCCCCGATGCCACATTTCCGTAGCCCGCTGGTCCCTCTACCCATCATTGAGGTCCCGTTTGAGAGGATCGCCATGGATTTGGTAGGTCCTATAATCAAGTCCGCTAGGGGGCACCAGTACATATTAGTTATAATGGACTATGCCACCCGTTATCCAGAAGCGATCCCTCTCCGAAATACCTCGGCCAAAACCATAGCCAAAGAGCTATCTCTTGTGTTTAGCCGGGTGGGTATTTGTAAAGAACTGCTTACGGACCAAGGTACACCCTTTATGTCCCGGGTTATGAAGGAGCTGTGTAAATTGTTCAAAGTGACGCAATTACGTACATCTGTGTATCACCCCCAAACCGATGGGCTGGTTGAAAGATTCAACAAAACCCTAAAACAAATGTTGAAGAAAGTGGTGGATAGAGATGGAAAGGATTGGGACTGTCTACTTCCTTATCTGATGTTTGCTATTAGGGAGGTGCCCCAATCCTCTACGGGATTCTCCCCCTTTGAGTTACTGTATGGGAGACACCCAAGAGGGCTGTTGGATATTGCCAAGGAAACTTGGGAAAGTGAGAGTTCTCCCCACAGGAGTGTGATTGAGCATGTCGCCCTGATGCAAGACCGAATTGCACAGGTAATGCCCATCGTGAAGAAACATTTGGCCCAAGCGCAGTTAGCACAGCAGAGAGTGTACAACCGTGGAGCCAAGACCCGTACCTTTTCCCCGGGGGATAGGATACTGGTACTTGTCCCTACGGTTGAAAGTAAATTCCTTGCCAAATGGCAAGGCCCCTACGAGAGGTGGTCTAGTCCCATTGTGTTGGTGCCTAAACCGGATGGGAGCTGGCGATTTTGTAACGATTTTCGTCAGTTGAACAAAGTTACAAAATTTGACACCTACCCCATGCCACGTATAGATGAGTTGATCGACCGGCTGGGAACAGCCCGATACATGACGACTCTTGACCTCACAAAAGGGTATTGGCAAATCCCCCTGGCCAAATTGGCCAAAGAGAAAACCGCATTTGTAACCCCAGACGGGGCGTTCCAATATAAAAGAATGCCGTTCGGGTTACAGAATGCGCCGGCCACATTCCAGCGGAAAATGGACCAGATGCTGAGGCCCCATCGGAAGTATGCTGCGGCTTACCTGGATGACGTAATTGTCCATAGCACAGATTGGGCCTCACATCTGCCAAAAGTGCAAGCAGTCCTGGACTCTGTTCGGGAAGCGGGGTTTACGGCTAACCCCAAGAAGTGTACCATTGGGCAGGAGGAGGCCAAATATCTTGGGTACACCATTGGGAGGGGAGTAATAAAACCCCAACTCAACAAAGTCGAGGCCATCCAGAGTTGGCCACGTCCCAACAGCAAGAAGCAGGTACGAGCCTTTCTGGGAATCGCTGGGTATTATCGGCGATTCATTCCCCACTTTGCTTCTAAGGCTGTGCCCCTAACCAACCTAACGAAGGGGAAAGGGTCGGTCATGATTAAATGGACCCCCGAGGCTGAGGCAGCATTCCAATTCTTGAAACAAGCCTTATGTAGCCAGCCAGTGTTGTACTCACCCGACTTCTCTAAAGACTTTGTCGTACAAAGTGATGCGTCAGATGTGGGGTTAGGAGCAGTATTGTCCCAGGTCTGGAACGGGGAAGAGCACCCAGTCATTTACCTCAGCAGGAAGTTGAAGTCCCATGAGGTAAATTACGCCACCGTTGAAAAGGAGTGTTTAGCGGTGAAGTGGGCTCTAGATTCCCTTCGGTACTACCTGCTAGGTAGGCACTTTGACATGGTTACGGATCACGCTCCGTTAAAGTGGATGGCTCAAAACAAGGAAACAAATAGAAGAGTGAATAGGTGGTTCCTGGCCCTCCAGGAATTCAACTTCACAGTAAAGCATCGCCCTGGCGTTCAAATGGGGAATGTGGATGCTTTGTCTCGAGTACATGAATGCCTGATTGCTGGTGTTCCAACCCCGAGGTTAAAACAAGAGGGGGGGGTATGTGACAGCAGGAAGGTAAAGTCACCTGGTTGCATCCAGGGGGGTAGATATATTTCGCCCAGATTCAGGCTTTACGCCGACTTATACAACTAGGTGGAGAGTTGTATAGGCCCAGCTAAGGCTAGTGGGCTCATGGATGACTCATACCTCTAGGGAGAGTGTGGGGCGTCGTGCAGACAGGGAGTTGATGAGACCAGCTGAAGCTTGTCAGCTCATTTAGGCCTCTATAAGAACTCCCAGCTTCATTAGATGTTAGCTCATGCCTGGACCCAGACCTGTGTGGACTGTCTAGGGAGAGTGAACCCCTGTGCGGTGAGACAAAGCCTGTGTGGCTATTTGCTTGGACATTTAAAACCAGGGACTTAGGGACTAGGACAGCACTAGGCTGATCCCAGTTGTTAGTTAGGAAACCTGTATGTTTAGTCAGAGGTCAAGTTGACCAGGATTTATTTTGTTTATGTTTCTTTTGGCTTTGCTGTGTTTTGTCACTGTAAATAGAAAATAAACCGCACCTTTTTTTGATTTTGAAAACCACAACCTCCGTTTGCTGGGCCTGTTTTTGGGTGGGGAGCCCATCCCGGGGGTCACACACACCCGCTGCCGAGCTAACCCCCTCAATATATATATATATATATACTGTAGACAGTTTAGCTAGATCTCATTGCAGAGCGTTCCTGTTATTCTATTCCTACTAATAATACAGGCAGGCAGTTGATTGTGCTAACCTGCAGTATATTAAGGCAGTGTACTGTATACTGGCCACAGTGTGCACGTAAAGCTAAATGCAGACTATTCCATCCTGTTCTATTCCTAATAATACAGGCAGTTGATTGAGCTAGTTAGATCCAGTATTCCAGTATATTTAGTATATATATATGCATTGTACGCTTTGTATATATATATATATATATATATATATATATATATATATATATATATATAATGTAGCGGACCCCCAGTCCCCTCTATTAAAGTTCAACTCGCACTGTCTCTGGTCTAGGGGTATGATAGGGGAGGGAGAGGGTGAGCTACGCCAGGCTTCTACCACAGGGGTGATGTGGTATCAGCAATGTCTCTGTTATTTTTACCCTCGGGTCTGTGCATCTGGATTCAGATGAGGAGCTCTTCCCGGTCCATTACGCCCACCTTGGATTCAGGCATCCATCCCCGGAGTGCCTTAGGATCCTTCCCTCGCGGAACTCAGTGTTGGGCACCGAGCTCCGGACCTCCATCCAAGTACCTTACCCCAGGACTAAAGGTGTCTGAGGTGGAACACGATCTCCGGTGGTCCTCTAGGCCTAGGCCGCCTAGAGGACGGACACGAACCACCGTCCGCAAGCTGAAGGTGCCTGGGACGAAGACCCCGTGACCAAGATGGCCGGCCCCTTTATACCCCCTCCCAGCAAGCACGGCGGGTTCCCCGCCCCACCATACCGCTGCCGAGAGAGGACAAAAAGGAGGCTCAGCACACAGCGGTATCCGTCCGTCAGCCCATGGTGACAGCGCCACCCAGTGGGCCACCGGGAACACACCACCGGTGTCATTGAAAAATTCAAAAATTACCCTGGGAAAGTAAGTACCCGCTACATTCTCCCCCCTGTCATTTGACACTGGTCCCCAGTGTCTGGAGTGAATCATGCCCTCTCCGGCTGACATAATCCAGTCCAGAAACCAACTAACAAATTGAAAAACAAATTTTTAGGAAATCTATCCTAACAAAGAAGTGGTGTCTGTGCCCCTGTAACAAAAGAGGAGTGAAGAACAACACATTCAACATTAAAATCACATTTCAACATTATACTTTTCCCTCCCATCCTGACTAAGAACCAACCCTCAGGTTCCATAATCTTGCCGGGATGCTTTCCTGCAGAGGGAAAAAAAACAAAACCAACACACAAACCCTGACACATGTATTCGTGTAGTGAAGGAAAGAAACTTCTCCGAAAAGAAATTCCTTTTCTCCAAAGAGTGAGTGCATGAAAAGTGTAAAAAAAAACGTTGCGCAAGACTGCCACCTGGTGACAGCCTCGCAGTACTGCACTCGTGGAGCTTCTTCTTCTTTGGCCCTATCTACCCCAGAGTCTGTGATCTCTTTGCAGGAAGATGAAAAAAAAAAAACAGGAATAGTTCCTCATTCCTTTGGGCACACACAAAACAACTGCCCCAAAAAGTTCAGCAACATAATAAGAACGGAGTCTCTCTCCTATAGGTAAAAGCGGGGATGCGGCAGAATCAGTGGCTTCAAGTGCTGAGCCACGGTCTCCAGATGATACTCCACATCTTCGCCTTCTTTGCAACCTTTTGGCCAAATAAGCGTTGTAGTCTCACCAAAGGAGGCATGGTAGCTCTGTCTCCTTCACCAGGCAAAACTATTGATTCTGGATGACGAGGCACCCTAACCACCTCCAACCTGGGCATCGGTGCCCGCAGCAACAGTCTCTGTACCCCAGCATCAGATGCAGGTTGCGCCAGGGAACCAGGGACAAGCTGGGGACGGGACCCTTCTTCAGGCACTGACGCCTCCACCCGGGGTGTACTTTCCCCTGTTGACATGGGTGAATTCCGAGGTCTGCGAAATGAAGCAAGCGGTACGTTGTACCAGCCTTTCTTGGCAAACAGATCATCTATCATGGCATCATCTCCCAGATCTGAGAGCGATTCCAGGTCGGAGGTGTCACACTCCTCCGCTGGTATGTAGCCCTTTGTGGAACCGGAGCCTCCACACTCCGCGGACTTGCTAGGCCATGCCTTCCCGACACCTCCTCCCACACACCAAGTCTCCTCGCCTGGCTTACCTTGGCCTTTCCTGGGTTGAGCCATGCCCACGAACCAAGCGACGGGGGTTGTGTCTGGTGGCACAGTGCAATTAGAAGCCCCCACGTGTACTGCTTCACACGGCTGAGCTCCCCCCCATTCACCGCTCTTCTTGCGCGGGCCTTTCCCTTCTTGGGGTCATGTCCACGACTTCAAGCAGGGCTGCACTTTGGCCTATTCGTTTAACTCTTCCAGCAGACACGTTCCATACAGTGATGCACAACACAATGCCGGATCCGAGCCCCCACGTGTAGCGGACCCCTCTCCCCAGTCCCCTCTATTAAAGTTCAACTCGCACTGTCTCTGGTCTAGGGGTATGATAGGGGAGGGAGAGGGTGAGCTACGCCAGGCTTCTACCACAGGGGTGATGTGGTATCAGCAATGTCTCTGTTGTTTTTACCTTTGGGCCTGTGCTGTGCATCTGGATTCTCCCTCCAAGAGTCTCCGTGAACCTCGTCTGCCAGAAATTGAGCCCCACACCATTAACGTCCAACACACTTTTATTGTAGAACATAACATGGACTCCCTTGGCTATAGAACGGAAAAGAAGGTGTGGGTGCGAATAGGCCCAGACACAAATTCGATCCTCCACTCTCCTCCCTGAGAGTGGGCTATGGTCTCCGCACGAGGAAAATTCTCCTTCCGGACGGTCTCCGACTAGAGACTCACCCGTCACCAGCAGTATGCTGCACCGGGTCTTCAGATGAGGAGCTCTTCCCGGTCCATTACGCCCACCTTGGATTCAGGCATCCATCCCCGGAGTGCCTTAGGATCCTTCCCACGTGGAACTCAGTGTTGGGCACCGAGCTCCAGACCTCCATCCAAGTACCTCACCTTAGGACTAAAAGGTGTCTGAGGTGGAACACGATCTTCGGTGGTCCTCTTGGCCTAGGCCGCCTAGAGGACGGACACGAACCACCATCCGCAGGCTAAAGGTGCCTGGGACGAAGACCCCATGACCAAGATGGCCGGCCCCTTTATACCCCCTCCCAGCAAGCACGGCGGGTTCCCCGCCCCACCATACCGCTGCAGAGAGAGGACAAAAAGGAGGCTCAGCACACAGCGGTATCCGTCCGTCAGCCCATGGTGACAGCGCCACCCAGTGGGCCGCCAGGAACACACCACCGGTGTCACTGAAAAATTCAAAAATTACCCCGGGAAAGTAAGTACCCGCTACATACATTATATATATATATATATATATATAAATATATATATATATACACTGTATACAGTTTAGCTAGATCTCATTGCAGAGCGTTCCTGTTATTCTATTCCTACTAATAATACAGGCAGGCAGTTGATTGTGCTAAGCTGCAGTATATTAAGTCAGTGTACTGTATACTGGGCACAGTGTGCACGTAAAGCTGACTGCAGACTATTCCTTTTTTATTACTAATAATACAGGCAGTTGATTGAGCTAACCTGCAGTATATTAAGTCAGTGTACTGTATACTGGGCACCGTGTGCACGTAAAGCTGACTGCAGACTATTCCTTTTCTATTAATAATAATACAGGCAGTTGATTGAGCTAACCTGCAGTATATTAAGTCAGTGTACTGTATACTGGGCACCGTGTGCACGTAAAGCTGACTGCAGACTATTCCTTTTCTATTAATAATAATACAGGCAGTTGATTGAGCTAACCTGCAGTATATTAAGTCAGTGTACTGTATACTGGGCACAGTGTGCAAGTAAAGCTGACTGCAGACTATTCCTTGTCTTTTACTAATAATACAGGCAGTTGATTGAGCTAACCTGCAGTATATTAAGTCAGTGTACTGTATACTGGGCACAGTGTGCAGCTAAAGCTGACTGCAGACAATTCCTTGTGTACCTATTCCAATACATCAAATACAGTATGTCTGGAAGGCCAACAAGGAGAGGCAGACTCACAGGCCAATAAAAGAGGGCAAGCAGGCTCTGTGTCTAGAGGCAACAGTGCTGGTCGTGGACACGGTGCATCCTAATCAGCACATGGCCGTGGGGCACATTTGTCCTTTTTTTCGGCAGCTGGCCGCGTTGAGCCGCAACATGCCGAAGAGTTGGTAGAGTGGATGACCAAGCCGTCCTCATCCTCCTCATCCTCTCTCACCAGGCTCAGGGTACTTTGTCTGCCAAAGCAGCTGCCAAAGCGGCCTCTTCCCTCGGCTCAATGGCATCAGTCACTCCTTCCCTAGCCCCACCATGTCCTGATGAGTCCCCCGAACTGTTTAACCACAGTGTTCGGTACATGCTGCAGGAGGATGCGCAGCATTTTGAAGGCTCCGATGATGGCACCCAGCTTAAGGAAGGCAGTAACGTGAGCCCAGAGAGAGGGGGTGCCCAAGAAGGACAGCAAACTGGCAGTCATGTGCCCCCAGCTGCAGCATACTGCCAGGTTTGCTCCAGTGATGAGGAAGGAGGGGATGATAAGGTCACTGACTCTACGTGGGTGCCTGATAGGAGAGAGGAGGAGGAGGAGGAGGCACATCTCCAACAAGGCAGGATGCCCTCCAGGGGCCAGCTTAAGGGCAGCCAACCGACTGCATCACACCGCAGAGCTTCGCATGTGCAGGGCGCTGCTGTCTCTGCGCATTATTCCAAAAGTTCTTTGGTGTGGGCCTTTTTTGAGACGTGTGCAGCAGATCGCACAGTTGCTATTTGCAACATATGTCTGAAGCATATCTCGCGTGGCCAAAACATCAGCCGCTTGGGCACCACATGCTTGACCAGACATATATCAACCTGCCATGCAGTCCGTTGGCAAGCGTACATAAAAGACCCACACCAAATAAAAAAGCGGACCTCTCCTTGCTCCTCATCAGCTGGGATCTCCAACCCCACTATACCTTCAGTCCTTTTAGAAACCTGCACTGAGAGGAATGAAGGTGTGGAATTAGGTGTGTCACTGCCAAGTACTTGCGTGCAATCTGCTACCAGTACACCAATGTCCGATTGTACCAGGCAAATTTCCCTACCCCAGCTGCTGCACGGCCGAAAGAAGTTTGCTCTCGGCCATCCACATGCCCAGCGGTTGAATGCTAGCTTGGCTAAATTGTTAGCACTTCAACTGCTGCCTTTTTAGTTGGTAGACTCTGCCCCCTTCAGTGAGTTTGTGGAATGTGCAGTACCTCAGTGGCAGGTTCCCAAACGCCACTTTTTTCACGGAAGGCGATTCCGGCTCTCTACCTGCATGTGGAAGGCAATGTCTTGGCCTCGCTTGACAGGGCGGTCAGGTGCATATTACCGCTGACTCATGGTCCAGCAGGCATGGACAGGGACGTTACCTATCTTTCCCGGCGCACTGGGTGACTCTGCTGGCAGCTGGGAAGGATGCAGGACAGGGTGCAGTAGTGTTGGAGGTTGTTCCACCACCACGCCTCCAAAATGCTACTAGTGGTGATTCTGACACCTCTCTCCTCCACCCCCTCCTCTTCTTCTTCCTCCAGTGCCTCTTCCTGTGCTGATTTGTCCTCGGAACCAGCGGTGCTCCGTAGGCGTTCAAGGGGCTACGCAAGTATGCAGGCAAAAAGATGCCATGCGGTGCTTGAGCTGGTGTGCTTGGGGGGCAGGAGCCACACTGGGGTAGAGATTCTGTCAGCTCTGCAGGGGCAGGCTCAGAGGTGGTTGAAGCCACGCCAGCTTAAGCCAGGAATGGTGGTTTGCGACAATGGCACCAACCTCCTCTCCGCCCTTCCGACAGGGACACCTGACCCATGTGCCCTGTTTGGCTCACGTCCTTAACTTGGTGGTGCAGTGGTTCTTGGGCAGGTACCCAGGCTTACAGGATGTCCTGAGGCAGGCCAGGAAAGTCTGTGTGCATTTCCGCCGGTCATATAATGCCAGTGCTCGGCTGGCTGACCTCCAAAATCAGTACAACCTGCCCAAGAACCGCCTAATCTGTCACATGCCCACCAGGTGGAACTCAACGTTGGCCATGCTGCAGCAGCTGCACACGCAGCAGAGGGCCATCAATGAGTATCTGTGCGAATATGGCACCAGGACAGGGTCAGGGGAGCTTGGTTTTTTTTGCCACGCCAGTGGGTCATGATCAGGGATGCATGCACTGTCCTGTCACTATTAGAGAAGGCCACGAAGATGGTGAGCAGTGACAGTGCATGCATCAGTGACACTGTCCCTCTTGTCCACTTGTTGGAGCACACGCTGCGTGGAATAATGGACAGGGCACTTGAGACAGAACAGAGGGAGGAAGAGGAGGACTTCCTTACCTCTCAAGGCCCCCTTTATCCAGACAGTGTTCCTGCTGGCCCGCCGATCACACAGGAAGAGGACAAGGAGGAGGAGGATTGTGTCAGCATGGAGGTGGAGCCTAGCACTCAGCATCAGTAGCAGTCTTCAAGGGATCATTTACAGTCCCAAGAAACCCATGGACTTGTACGTGGCTGGGAGGAGGTGGCTGCGGATCATGTCGTCCTTAGTGACCCAGAGGACTCCGGACCGAATGCCTCAGCAAACCTACGCTGCATGGCTTCCCTGATCCTGCAAAGCCTGCGAAAGGATCATTGGATTCGTGGTATCAAGGAGAGGGATCATTACTGGCTGGCAACCCTCCTTGATCCATGTTACAAGGGTAAGGTTGCGGACCTTATCCAGCCATCGCAGAGGGAGCAGAGGATGAAACATCTTCGGAAGGCCTTGCAAAAAGGTTTGTGCAACGCATTTCCAGAGCCTGGGAGGTTACAAATTCCTGGTCCTGGAGAACGTGTTGCTGAGGCTTCAGTCAGTCACAGAAGGAGCGGTGGAGAAGGTGGCCGTCTGACGATGCGTTCAGACAATTTTTTAGTCCGAAGCCCCAAGGTATGATCGGTTCCAGCAACCATCGCCAGCGTCTGATTTACATGGTGCAAGATCAGATTTGGACACCTTTCCCATCGAAAATCCTCTGGGTTACTGGGTCTTGAGGATGGATCACTGGCCAGAGCTTGCACAGTATGCAATTGAGCTACTGGCCTGTCCTGCATCCAGCGTTCTTTCAGAACTTTTTTTGAATGTGAGATCCCTTCAAGATTGCCTATGCTGATGCTGAGTGACTATCCTGTCATGCTGAGTGACTATCCTCTTCCTCCTCAATGTTCATGCTGATAGCTTGTAAGAACATTTTTGGTTCTGAGCACCGCCACCAGTGGCTAAGGCCCAATTTTTCATCCCCTGTTTAACAGGGCATGTAATTACAATTTTTAATGCAATACTTTGCAGCAGGGCTCATTCCTGCTCTCCAACTAGACTATCTGTGAGGGGTTGCAGTGTTGTGGCACCAGCACCAGTGCCTAAGGCCCAATTTTCCATCCCCTGTTTAACCACTTAACGACCGCCCACCGCCGATTTACGTCGGCAGAATGGCACCGACAGGCAGAATCACGTAGATCTACGTGATCGCCTTTGTGCAGTTGGGGGGTCCATCCGGACCCCCCTTCACTGCAGTGAGCGGCCGTTAAGTGTTCGGGAGCGATCAGGCATGAGGGGGCGGCCGCTCGATTCCGCCCCCCCCCCCTCGCGATCGCTCCCGGCGAATGAAATTGCTTCCTCCTGCCTGAAATGTAAACACAGGCTGGAGGAAGTGATGTCATCTCCCTCGCCGCGGTCTTTTCGTTCCCGGCGCCGAGATGAGAAGAAGCAGGTTAGTGCACCAACAGTCCACTGACACGTAGGTACACATAGGCACACAAATCACCCCCCAGTCACCCCCAGATCACCCCCCAGGTCACCCCAAAGCCCCCAATCACAGTGTCACTGATTGCAGTGATCATTTATTTTACTGATCACTGCATTTAGTGTCATCTGTGATTGTAAAAAGTTTCAGGGCAGTTAGGATTAGGCCCCTTTAGGTCCAGGGTAGCCCCCTAACAACCCCCCCCCTAATAAAGGTTTAACCCCTTGATCACCCCCCAGGTAACCCTTTCACCCCCTAACTTCAGCGTCACTAAGCGATTGTTTTTCCGATCGCTGTATTCGTGTCGCTGGTGTTTTAGATAGGCAGTTATTTTTTTTTAGGTTCGCCGCAGGTTTTTATTAGTGTCAGGTACCCCCATATATTATTTTAACCCCCTGATTGCCCCTAGAGTTAACCCTTTCACCAGTGATCGCCGTATAAGCGTCACTGGTGTCACTGGTTAGCCAGTAAGTTATTTAGTTATTTAGGTTACCCGTCAGGTTTTTATATAGTGTAAGGTACCCCCATATTTAACCTAATAAAGGTTTTAACCCCCTGATTGCCCCTAGTTAACCCTTTCACCAGTGATCACCATATAAAGGTTACGGGTGACGCTGGTTGATTAGTTTGCTTTTTATAGCATCAGGGCACCCGCCGTATATAACCCAATAAAGGTTTAACCCCCCTGATCGCCCGGCGGGTGAGATCAATTAGGTTTTAGCGCCAGAGAGGGTCTGCGTCGCCCCAGGCAGTGTTAGGTTAGTGCCAGTAACGCTAACATCCACGCGCAAAGCATACACCCCCCTTAGTGGTATAGTATCTGATCAGATCTATACTAGCATCCCCAGCGGTTTAGGGTTCCCAAAAACGCAGTGTTAGCGGGATCAGCCCAGATACCTGCTAGCGCCTGCGTTTAGCCCCTCCGCCCAGCCCAGCCCAGCCCACCCAAGTGCAGTATCGATCGATCACTGTCACTTACCAAACACAACACACATAACTGCAGCGTTCGCAGAGACAGGCCTGATCCCTGCGATCGCTAACAGTTTTTTTGTAGCGTTTGATATATTTGCTGACGACAGTCAAGTGCTTTTTTTCCTGTGAATCTTACTAGTGTACCCCTAAATTTAGAGCCCAAAATGGCAAGACGAAGGTACACTAGTAAAGAGGCCTACGAGATTCTGAGCATGACAGATAGTGAAGAGGAGGTCACGTATCTGTCAGATTCAGGCTCAGAATATCTTCCCGTAGAAGACAGTGACGTCAGCGGCCCCACGTCAGATAGCTCTGACGACGAAGTTGAGGTCCCTGCTAAGGTCAGGTGTACCCGATCCCGATCTTCTGAGGTTGTTGAGGAGCAAGAACCGCAGGTCTCTCGTATCATGGAGCAGAGTAGTACTAGCGCCGCTATTCCTTCTGGTGAACTGGCAAGCACCAGCGGCCTAGTACAGGCTGGACGTACATCCAGCACTGCAGTAACACTTGGTGACGTGGCGAGTCCCATAAGTGCAGTTCAAGCTGGCGAGGTGGCAAGCACAAGTAGTGTCCCGCTGCCACCAAGAAGACAAAGGCAGGCCCGTCGTGCCCATACTGCCCTTCCTGCAGAATTCGCCTATCCTGATTGGGTCCCCACCACTTCTGCAGAACCCGTACTTCCCCCATTCACTGCCCAACCCGGTATTCAGGTGGAAACAGCTGATTTTATTCCAATTGATTTTTATTCGCTGTTTTTCACGGAAGATCTCTATAGATCTATTGTGGACCAGAGTAATTTATATGCTGGTCAATTTATCGCCGCTAACCCCCAGTTGCCTAAAATTGCCAGAAATTGGAAACCAATTACGGTTTCTGAATTTAAGACCTTTCTGGGCCTTTCCCTCAACATGGGCACACATAAATTTCCGTCATTGCGTGCTTATTGGTCCACGCACCCAATTGACCACATGCCCGTGTTCTCTGCCTCCATGTCCAGGGCACGATACGAGCAGATTTTGCGGTTCATGCACTTCAACGACAATGAACTTTGTCGTCCATGTGGGGACCCTGAATACGACCGGCTCTATAAAATTCGGCCCCTCATAAACCACTTCAACGAACGTTTTGCAGCCTTGTTTACTCCCGATCAAGTTGTCTGCGTTGATGAGTCCCTGATTACATTTTCTGGCCGCTTGTCTTTCAAGCAGTACCTTCCCAGCAAGCGTGCCAGATACGGGGTCAAGCTCTACAAGTTCTGTGACAGGGCAACAGGCTATGTAGTGAACTTTACGGTTTATGAGGGAAAAGATAGTCAGATTGAGTCGGTCAACTGCCCGGATTACATAGGGAGCGCTGGCAAGATAGTGTGAAACTTGGTGTCACCCTTATTCGGAAAGGGGTACCACTTGTATGTGGACAATTATTACACGAGCGTGCCACTGTTTAGTCACTTGTTTGATCATCAGATTGGAGCATGTGGCACCGTGCTACCTAATCGCCGGGGCTTTCCCCAGCGGCTTGTAGATGCCCGTCTTAGGCTGGGGGAGAGAGCCTGCTTGAAGTGTAATAACTTGCTCGCTATGAAGTGGAGGGACAATAAGAATGTCTTCCTTCTTACCTCCCTTCATGCAGACACGACAGTCCAAATTCGTACGGCGACTGGTGTTGTGGAGAAACCCCTCTGTGTCCACGAATATAACCAAAATATGGGAGGGGTGGACCTCAACGACCAGTTGATGGCGCCGTATCTAATTGATCGTAAGGCGAGACGCTGGTACAAAAAAGTGTCTCTATCATTATTCCAATTGGCTTTGCTGAACGCTCATGTGCTATACAGAGCTTCAGGCGGGACGTTATCTCTTCTAAAATTCCAGAATGAGATAGTCACAGAACTCCTGTATCCAGGCGGTTCTGCACCTCACCATCCCCTACCAAATGCAGTAAGCCGGCTGCATGAGAGGCATTATTCGTATGTCCTCCCGAGTACCCCTACCCAAAGCCACCCCCAAAAAAGATGTCGTGTCTGTAGCAAGCGCGGATTTAGGCGTGACACCCGTAGTTTTTGTCCACTCTGTCCTGACAAGCCTGGTCTTTGCCAAGGTGAATGTTTTGAACGCTACCACTCAAAAGTGAAGTTTTAGCGTAGGGTACAGCATTTCACAGACAAGGACACACTTACACAGGGTCTCCCAAGATGCCATTACATTTTGAGAGACCCGAACCATTACAGTTGTAAAGTTACAAGAAAAAGTGTAAAAAAGAAAAAAAAAACGTAAAAAACAAAACACAAAAAAAATATAAAATAAAAAAACCAAAAATAGTTGTCGTTTTATTGTTCTCTCTCTCTCTATTTTCTCTCTATTGTTCTGCTCTTTTTTACTGTATTCTATTCTGCAATGTTTTATCATGCTTGCTTTTCAGGTATGTAATTTTTTGTTTTCAGGTGCGCCATTCAACTGCAGCGCGGAATTATTTATCTTGACAGCAACAGCGTTTGCTCCCACGATACATAAAGCCGTGACTCCAGTGCTGTAGGAGGTGATTTCACCACCACAGTTAAAAAAAGAGCATATATGCCGAAGCATGGGGGCAGCAGGGGCGGAGGAGCGATTTTGCTCCTAATGCCGCGTACATACGGTCGAAATTCCGACGGAGGCCTGCCCGTGGAAAATTCCGACCGTGTGTACGTGGCATAACTTTTTTGCGGGAGGATGCCCCCATGCTTCGGCATATATATATTTTAGGCACAGGTTGCGTTAAAACATTTTTTTATTTTTTACTAGGTTTTGTTTTGGTATTTGCTTTGCAGGTATGGCATGGTAAGGTCTTACTGTTGTACTGTAATGTTACTTTGTTTTAATGTTAACCACCATTTGCTTAGCAGGTACGCCATTCAGTTGCAGCGCGGATCTATTTATCTTGACAGCAACAGCGTTTGCTCCCACGATACATAAAGCCGTGACTCCAACGCTGTAGGAGGTGATTTCACCACCACAGTTAAAAAAAAGAGCATATATGCCGAAGCATGGGGGCAGCAGGGCCGGAGGAGCGATTTTGCTCCTAATGCCGCGTATATACGGTCGAAATTCCAACGGAGGCTTGCCCGTGGAAAAGTCCGACCGTGTGTACGCGGCATAACCTTTTATGCCGCGTACATACGGTCGAAATTCCGACGAAGGCTTGACCGTGTGTACGCGGCATAACTTTTTTGCGGGAGGATGCCCCCATGCTTCGGCATATATGCCCAGCATTAGAAGTGGGTGGATGAAGGGAGGTATTCTAATGGTGGGCATACCCACCAATCAATCTCTTTTTTTCGTTCAGCCAATAGGCTGTATGAAAAAAAAGATTACAATACATGTCCAACAAGGACCAGCAACGTACTGGTATGTTGCTGGACTTTGAATGTTTATACCAGAATGATGCCTGCGGGTTTAGGTATCATCTTGGTATCATTCTTTTCAGCCAGCAGCCGGCTTTCATGTAAAAGCAATTCTAGCAGATAATTAGCCTCTAGACTGCTTTTACAAGCAGTGGGAGGGAATGTCCCCCCCCCGGATATAAAAAGCGCCATTGGGAAATTGGGAAAGCATTTTATCACACCGATCTTGGTGTGGTCAGATGCTTTGAGGGCAGAGGAAAGATCTAGGGTCTAACCCCCCAATTTTTTTCAAAAAAAGAGTACCTGTCACTACTTATTGCTATCATAGGGGATATTTACATTCCCTGAGATAACGATAAAAATGGTAAAAAAATAAAATATGGAAGGCACAGTTTAAAAATAAAATAAAAAAGCCAAATAAATAATAAAAAAAAAAAAAAAAAGCACCGCTGTCCCCCCCTGCTCTTGCGCAAAGGCGAACGCAAGCGTCGGTCTAGCGTCATATGTAAACAGCAATTGCATCATGCATGTGAGGTATCACCGCGAAGGTCAGATCGAGGGCAGTCATTTTAGCAGTAGACCTCCTCTGTAAATCTAACGTGGTAACCTGTAAAGGCTTTTAATTGCTTTTAAAAATGAATGTAGTTTGTCGCCGCTGCGCGTTTGTGCGCAATTTTAAAGCATGTCGTGTTTGGTATCCATGTACTCAGCCTATGATCATCTTTTTTATTTCATCAAACATTTGGGCAATATAGTGTTTTTTAGTGCATTAAAAATAAAAAAAGTGTGTTTTTCCCCCAAAAAATGCGTTTGAAAAATCGCTGCGCAAATACTGTGGAAAAAAAAAATGCAACACCCACTATTTTAATCTGTAGGGCCTTTGCTTTAAAAAAATATATAATGTTTGGGGGTTCAACATAATTTTCTTGCAAAAAAAAATTTTTTTTCATGTAAACAAAAAGTGTCAGAAAGGGCTTTGTCTTCAAGTGGTTAGAAGAGTGGATGATGTGTGACATACGCTTCCTAATGTTGTGCATAAAATGCCAGGACAGTTCAAAACCCCCCCAAATGACCCCATTTTGTAAAGTAGACACCTCAAGCTATTTGCTGAGAGGCATGTTGAGCCCATTGAATATTTTTTTTTTTTTTGTCCCAAGTGATTGAATAATGACCAAAAAAAATAAAATAAATAAAATGTACAAAAAGTTGTCACTAAATTATATATTGCTCAAACATACATGCCATGGGCATATGTGGATTTACACCCCAAAATACATTCTGTTGCTTCTCCTGAGTACGGGGATACCACATGTGTGGGACTTTTTGGGAGCCTAGTCGCGTACGGGACCCCAAAAACCAAGCACCGCCTTCAGGATTTCTATGGGTGTAAATTTTTGATTTCACTCCTCACTGCCTATCACAGTTTCGGAGGCCATGGAATGCCCAGATGGCACAACCCCCCCCAAATGACCCCATTTTGGAAAGTAGACACCCCAAGCTATTTGCTGAGAGGTATGTTGAGTATTTTGCAGATCTCGCTTTTTGTCACAAAGTTTTGAAAATGTAAAAAAAGAAAAAAAAAAAGAAAAAAAAATGTCTTTCTTAATTTTCAAAAACAAATGAGAGCTGTAAAATACTCACCATGCCTCTCAGCAAATAGCTTGGGGTGTCTACTTTCCAAAATGGGGTCATTTGTGGGGGTTTTGGGCTATTTTGACATTTTATGGCCTTCAAAACTGTGATAGGTAGTGAGGAGTGAAATCAAAAATGTATGCCCTTAGAAACCTTGAAGGCGGTGCTTGGTTTTTGGGGTCCCGTACGCGGCTAGGCTCCCAAAAAGTCCCACACATGTGGTATCCCCGTACTCAGGAGAAGCAGCAGAATGTATTTTGGGGTGTAATTTCACATATGCCCATGGCATGTGTGAGCAATATATCATTTAGTGACAACTTTGTGCAAAAAAAAAAAAGTTTGTCATATTCCCGCAACTTGTGGCAAAATATAAAATATTCCATGGACTGAACATGCCTCTCAGTAAATAGCTTGGGGTGTCTACTTTCCAAAATGGGGTCATTTGGGGGGGTTTTGTGCTATTTTGGCATTTTATGGCCTTCGAAACTGTGATAGGTAGTGAGGAGTGAAATCAAAAATTTGCGCCCTTAGAAATCCTGAAGGCGGTGCTTGGTTTCCGGGGTCCCGTACGTGGCTAGGCTCCTAAAAAGTCCCACACATGTGGTATCCCCGTACTCAGGAGAAGCAGCAGAATGTATTTTGGGGTGCAATTCCACATATAACCATGGCATGTGTGAGCAATATATCATTTAGTGACAACTTTTTGTAATTTTTTTTTTTTTTTGTCATTATTCAATCACTTGGGACAAAAAAAAAAATATTCAATGGGCTCAACATGCCTCTCAGCAATTTCCTTGGGGTGTCTACTTTCCAAAATGGGGTCATTTGGGGGGGTTTTGTACTGCCCTGCCATTTTAGCACCTCAAGAAATGAGATAGGCAGTCATAAATTTAAAGCTGTGTAAATTTCAGAAAATGTACCCTAGTTTGTAAACGCTATAACTTTTGCGCAAACCAATAAATATACGCTTATTGACATTTTTTTTACTAAAGACATGTGGCTGAATACATTTTGGCCTAAATGTATGACTAAAATTGAGTTTATTCGATTTTTCTTATAACAAAAAGTAGAAAATATCATTTTTTTTCAAAATTTTCGGTCTTTTTCTGTTTATATCGCAAAAAATAAAAATCGCAGAGGCAATCAAATACCATTAAAAGAAAGCTCTATTTGTGGGAAGAAAAGGACGCAAATTTCATTTGGGTACAACATTGCATGTCCGCACAATTTACAGTTAAAGCAGCGCAGTGCCGAATCCCAAAAACAGGCCTGGTCCTAATGGCCCGAAATGGTCCGGGGCTTAAGTGGTTAACAGGGTGTGTAATTAGAATTTTTAATGCAATACTTTGCAGCAGGGCTCATTCCTGCTCTCCAACTAGAGTATCTGTGAGGGGTTGCAGTGTTGTGGCACCAGTGCCTAGGGCACAATTTGTATGCTCCTGTACAACAGGGGCATGTAATTACAATTCTTGATCTAATATTTCACAGCAGGGCCCATTCCTGCGCCCACCAAGAGTAACTGTGAGGGCTTACAGTGTTGTGGCAACACCAACACCTAAGGCCCAAATTTCTGCAGCGTATATAGGGCAGGCCCCTACTTTCAAACATCCGACTTTCAAAATGACTCCTACTTACAAACGGAGGGAGACAACAGGAAGTGAGAGAAAATCTACCCCTAGGAGGGGAAATTCTCTCCTGTAAGAGTTAATATGGGAAAAACGTGTCTCCTCTCCACTGATGCTTTATCACCAATCCTTGTTTCCCTAAAAAAACCAATTGTCATTGGGACAAAAAGTGAGGTGAAATCTTCTGAACAGGTGCACAGACAGCAAACCAAATGTTACAGGGGTGATAATCATTCCCTATGTTTTCCAAAAAGCTTAAAAATAGATTTTTTGGCTGGAGCTACACTGTAATTTTGAACTGGTACATTTTTAAAAACAGATTCTACTTAAGAACAAACCTACAGTCCCTGTCTTGTTTGCACCGCCTATATACTGCTGTTTAGAGTATATAGGGCCTGGGGGCCCCACACCTTTCCTTTTTTTAATTTGGCTGGGGGGTTCCCCTTAATATCCATACAAGACCCAAAGGGCCTAGTAATGGGCTGGGGGTGAGGGGGGGAGGTACCCATGCCGTTTTTCTCAATGATTTTCATCCATATTGCTGGGACCAGACATTACATTAAAGCCGCAAGCAGTTTTAAATGACTTTTATTCCTTTAGAAATGTCATTTTGTGCAGGGACAGTTATAAACACGGTAAACGCACCACTTTACAGGCATACTATAGACACCCCCCAGGCAAGATATTTAAAGGAATATTTCACTTTTATTTTTTCACTTTAAGGCCTCATGCCCACGGACGTTTTTACAGCCGCGTTTTTGAGCGTTTTTACAGCTTAAAAACGCCTGTCCATGTTAGTCTATAACTTCATGCCCACCTAGACGTTTTTGAGCTGCAAATAGCATAGACGTTTTTAAGCTGTAAAAAAAAAAAAAACAAGACCAGCGCGTTCCTCAGCGTCGGCGTTAGGCATAAAAAATCGCGAAGCGTCAAAAAACGCAAAAAAAAAACAAAAAATTATACAAATAACATGGACAGGCGTTTTTAAGCTGTAAAAAACGCAGCTGTAAAAACGTCCGTGGGCATGAGGCCTAAGCATCATTAAAATCACTGCTCCTGAAAAAACTGACATTTTTAAAACAGTTTTTTGCATTGATGTACCCTGGAGCAGGACCCGGGTCCCCAAACCCTTTTTAGGGCAATAACTTGCATATTAGCCTTTAAAATTCACACTTTTGATTTCTCACGTTCGAGTCCCATAGACTATAACAAGGTTTGAAAGTTTGCGCGAACTATCGGTCAGTTCTCATGTTCTGGATGCGAACCGAACCGGGGGGTGTTCAGCTCATCCCGATTGGCCACACGGTGACAGGCTCCTATCAGATGGAGTCATTGTTCAGGTTTTGAGGCAGCCATGCTGTGATTGTCTGAATACAATGATCAGCAGTGTAGATTTCTCCATCCTTGCTGTCCAGCATGGGTGGTGAAATTGATTAATTTCTCTTGTTCAGCCTGCTCAGCTAAATGCAAGAAATCATCTGGAGCCTCTTGCAGCTGAATGAGCCATTTTAAACTGATAATGACAACATTAATGTAAAGGCATAATGGGAAGTATTTCTGTTTTCATTACATTTTAGATTATCAACAAGCTATCTGCCTCCCCCCACGTCAAGACTTTGTGACTCCTAGCAAGTGCTGGATAACAGGCTGGGGATACACAGAAGAGTCTGGTATTTACAATTTTAATAACTTTTTCTATAGTTATAGCAGACATACAATCAGATATGATGGAAACTCATGGCAGGGTTATTATAAGTGTCGCGGCCTCCTCTCTCCCCTCTCTTCTATCAGCTCGTCTGTCTCTTGTCTAGGGGTACTTTAGAGGAGAGAGAGCGGGGTCACCACGCCAAGCCCTCACCGCAGATGTTTGTGTGATGGAAGCAAAGTTCTTGTTTTACCTTCAGGTCAGTGCTCTGCACCTAGAACCTCCAATGAGAGTTACCTTGAACAATGTCTGCCAGAAAATGAGCCCCACACCATTAAAGTCCAACACTCCTTTATTCTTCCTGAATGAACACAATCAGTTAGACTCCCTTGTAGAACAGAACAGAAAAGGAGGTGTGGATGCGAGTAGGCCCAGACACAATGAACTCTCCACTTTCCTTCCTGAAAGTGGGTTTCAGTCTCCGAGCGAGGGGGAATTTCCTTCCAGGCGGTCTCCGATGGGAGGCTCACCTGTCACTGGCAATATGCTGCACCGGGTCTTCAAGTAAGTATCTCCCACCGGTCCATTACACCTTCCGGATTCGGGTACCCACTCCCGGGGTTCCCTAGGACCTCCTTCTCTCGTGGAACTCAGTGGTGGGCACTGAGCTCCAGACCTCCTCCCGAGTACCTCACCCCAGGCTAAAGGTGCCCGGGATGGAACACGACCTCCGAACGTCCTCCAGGCCTAGACCCGCCTAGGGGACCGACACGAACCACCGCCCTCAGGCTGAAGGTGCCCGGGCTCGACTCCCGCCACCAAAAATGGCCGCCCCCTTTATACCCCCTCCCAGCAAGCACGGCGGGTTCCCCGCCCCACGATACAACCGCTGAGAGAGACCAAAAGAGGTACACCACCGCAACGATGGCTCAACCCCGGGCCCAAAGCAACAGTGCCACCTGGTGGGCCCCAGGGAACCATAAATCAGTTTCCCCACCAGATTCAAAAAAAATAGAAAGCATATACCCGCTACATAAGCATTTTCTTATTTACATATTCTTAACTAACAGTATATGAGCTTTAAACCATGCCCTGACTGACCTCTGTAGTTACATTCACTGTGAAGTATTTCATCCTCATATTTCACATATTTCACTAATCATTCACTTAATTCTTCCACAGTAGCATATCTCCCCCTACTCCCCTTCCAAAGCATCTGCTCTGTGTTTACATTAAAGGGGTGTCAAACTGGCGGCCCTCCAGCTGCTGCAGAACTACAAGTCCCATCATGCCTCTGCCTGTGGGAGTCATGCCTGTAACTATCAGCCTTGCAATGCCTCATGGGACTTGTAGTTCCGCTACAGCTGGAGGGCCGCCAGTTTGGATTAGAGAATAGAACGATGGAGGGCTGCCAAGTCACTGCTGGGAGGGAGGAGCTGCCTGAGAAAAATAACTTCTGTGCTTTTACTCTTAACTTAGATGACTGTAACGGCACCCCAAATACGAAAGGGGGGGAACGCCGTTTGGATCTCTTCCCTCTCCTAGACACAAATTCACTGCCGATACTCCACAGTCAGACGACCCCTTCCCATAGGAATTACTCCTTCTGGAAGAACGAGACGCACTCTGCATCTTCCTAGGATCAAATGACTTTATTGAGAAAAACATTGTAACATTTATACCCATCCAATACTGCATTAACCTAAAATGAACAATGGTCCAGCCCCACCCACAACATAACAAGAGCCCATACACATTATTTTGACGTCTGCTAGGAGACAACAGGTTCTAATCCCCTTTATGTTTAAATAACTATGCATGACCTTTATATTCACCAGACTGTCTGGTACTTTACAATACACACAAGGACAGACTTAATTTCCCCAATCCACTTTACCACAAACAATGAACAGGTCTTCTAGAAGCTGGAATTCATTAGCATTACACTAGGCAAACAGGTGATTGAGGCTGAACACCTCAGTATCTCTCAATTAACCTGTTAGGTTCAGAATAAAACAATATTGTGGACTAATATTACTATTTCAATTTCAAGCAATCCAAGCCATATTCTTAATGTCCATGGTTTCCTGGCTCACCCTGTGTCCAACGTGACCCTCCTGTCACAATGACTTTTTCCACAATAAAAGTGCATAGGTGAGTAAATGCTTAACCACTTGGCAACCACCTGCCGACAAATAACGTCGACAAGGTGGTTGCTTAACTCTGGGAGGACGTTATATAACGTCCTCCCAGAATCGCGCTCCCGCGCGCCCCCTGGGGCACGCACATGGGAAACTCCGTGACCGCCGGGTCCAGAGGACCCGGCGGATCACGAATTGCGGTAAATCGCCGCTGATAGCGGCCGTTTACCACGTGATCGCTCCGTCAAATGACAGAGCAATCACTTGTAAACAGACCGGCGTCATGTGATGACGCCGGTTCCTCCCTCCCCTCTCTGTACCGATCGGTACAGTGTGAGAGGAGAGGGGGAGGGAGCGGATGGCAGCAGGAGCTCTGTGGGCTGGATCTGTGACAATTGCAGTCACAGATCCAGCCATCCATCCATCCCTGCTCAGCCATCCCTGGTGCAATACTCTGCCAATACTCTGCAATACACCCTGCCAATACTCTGCAATACACCCTGCGCAATACTCTGCAAAATACTCTGCAATACCCTGGCGCAATACTCTGCAATACCCTGGCGCAATACTCTGCAATACCCTGGCGCAATACTCTGCAATACCCTGGCGCAATACTCTGCAATACCCTGGCGCAATACTCTGCAATACCCTGGCGCAATACTCTGCAATACCCTGGCGCAATACTCTGCAATACCCGGCGCAATACTCTGCAATACCCTGGTGCAATACTCTGCAATACCCTGGTGCAATACTCTGCAATACCCTGGCGCAATACCCTGTGCAATACTCTGCAATACCCTGTGCAATACTCTGCAATACCCTGCGCAATACTCTGCAATACCCTGCGCAATACTCTGCAATACCCTGCGCAATACCCTGCAATACCCTGCGCAATACCCTGCAATACCCTGCGCAATACTCTGCAATACCCTGCGCAATACTCTGCAATACCCTGCGCAATACTCTGCAATACCCTGCGCAATACTCTGCAATACCCTGCGCAATACTCTGCAATACCCTGCGCAATACTCTGCAATACCCTGCAATACCCTGCGCAATACTCTGCAATACCCTGCGCAATACTCTGCAATACCCTGCAATACCCTGTGCAATACCCCCTGTGCAATACCCTGCCATACTCCGCAATACCCTGCCATAGTCCGCAATACTCCGCAATGCCCTGCAATACTCCGCAATACTCCGCAATGCCCGGCAATACTCCGCAATGCCCGGCAATACTCCGCAATGCCCGGCAATACTCTGCAATAACCACTTCCCGCCCGCCGGCCGTCATATGACGTCCTTGACTTTGTGCGGAGATATCTGAATAATGGGTGCAGCTACAGGCATCATTCAGATATTAGTTTTTTCAGCCGGCGATTCTCTACACCATAAGAACAATCATAGTGGCTGTTACGCCGCTTGATCATTCTTACGGGAGGCGAGAGGGGATGTCCCCCCCTCCCGCTGCCCTCCGGTGCTTCTACCGACTCACCGCTACGATCAAAGCCAGGATTGTTGTTTTTTTTTGTTTTTTTTTTCAGGCTTCCCAGCCTAGAGGTGAGATGTGGGGTCTTATTGACCCCATATCTCACTGTAAAGAGGACCTGTCATGCCATATTCCTATTACAAGGGAAGTTTACGTTCCTTGTAATAGGTATAAAAGTGATCAAAAAAATTTTTGGGGCGGAAAAACATGTCAAACTAAAATAAATAAAGTAAAATGAACAATAAAAAAAATATATATTTTTTTAAAGCGCCCCTGTCCCCGTGAGCTCGCATACAGAAGCGAACGCATACGTAAGTCCTGCCCACATATGAAAACGGTTTTCAAACCACACGTGAGGTATCTCTGCGAAAGTTAGAGCGAGAGCAATCATTTTAGCCCTAGACCTCCTCTGTAACTCAAAACATGTAACCAGTAAAAATATTTAAAGCGTCGCCTATGGGGATTTTTTAAGTAGCGAAGTTTGGCGCCATTCCACGAGTGTGTGCAATTTTTAAGGGTGACATGTTAGGTATCTATTTACTCGGCGTAACTTCATCTTTCACATTATGCAAAAACATTGGGCTAACTTTACTGTTTTTTTTTTTTTAAGCACAAAACATTTTTTTCCCGTAAAAAACGCGTTAAAAAAATTGCTGCGCAAATATCGTGCGAGATAAAAAGTTGCAACAACCACCATTATATTCTCTAAGGTCTTTGCTAAAAAAAACATATATAATGTTTTGGGGTTCTATGTAATTTTCTAGCAAACAAATGATGATTTTTACATGTAGGAGAGAAATGTCAGAATTGGCCTGGGTGCTCCAGAACGCCTGAAGGTGCTCCCTGCATGTTGGGCCTCTCTATGTGGCCACGCTGTGTAAAAGTCTCACACATGTGGTATCGCCATACTCGGGAGTAATAGCAGAATGTGTTTTGGGGTGTAATTTGTGGAATGCATATGCTGTGTGTGAGAAATAACCTGCTAATATGACAATTTTGTGGAAAAAAAAAAGAGAAAAAAAAAATCTTGATTTTGCAAAGAATTGTGGGAAAAAATGACAACTTCAAAAAACTCACAATGCCTCTTTCTGAATACCTTGGAATGTCTTCTTTCCAAAAAGGGGTCATTTGGGGGGTATTTGTACTTTTCTGGCATGTTAGGGTCTCAAGAAATGAGATCGGCCGTCAGTACTTCAGGTGTGATCAATTTTCAGATATTGGCACCATAGCTTGTGGACTCTATAACTTTCACAAAGACCAAATAATATCCACCAATTTGTACTTATTTTTACCAAAGATATGTAGCAGTATAAATTTTGGCCAAAATTTATGAAGAAAAAATAGTAATTTGCAAAATTTTATAACAGAAACGAAAAAAAAAACATTTTTTTACAAAATTTTCAGTCTTTTTTCTCTTATAGCGCAAAAAATAAAAAACCCAACAGTGATTAAATACCACCAAAAGAAAGCTCTATTTGTGTGAAAAAAAGGACAAAAAATTCATATGGGTACAGTGTTGTATGACTGAGTAATTGTCATTCAAAATGTGGGAGCACCGAAAGCTGAAAATTGGTCTGGTTATTAAGGGGGTTTAAGTGCCCAGTGGTCAAGTGGTTAAAGTAAAGCAAATTTACTACTAGTTAAAATGAATGTAAACTCTAACAATGAACTTCTCATATTTTCTCCCTTTTGGTCTGTTAACTACTGTATACCTTTGAAAGCATTTTGTTATATCTGTTTCATAGGTGAAAAAAAACTGTTGATCCTGACAGAAATCCAGTTGATAACTTCCTGTACACTCTGCCTCTGCTGCACTGTTAGCTCTGTTTTCACTTCTCTCTGTGGACTACAGAAAAAATCCTGTCTGTTATGGGGAAAAGGTTCAGGGAAGGTATTCTGTAGTCCTAACACACTTCCTGTCCTGGGGTGACAACTGACAATGCTGATCTTGCATAGATACAGTGTAGGAGTAGGCAGGGACTGGAAGTATGTTGGGAGGATCACTAAGTAAAAATAAAAGAAAAAAGGCTTAAAACTATAAAATGTGTGCACCCACCACCACATCTAATGCCCCATACACACGATCGTTTTTCATGCCGTTAAAAATGCCATTAAAAAAAATGGCCATTAAAAATGATCGTGTGTAGGCTCCAGAGCATTTTTAACGACGTGAAAAATGGCCATTAAAAATTTCGAACATGCTCTCTTTTTTCACGTCGTTTTTCACGTAGTTTTTTTTAACGACGTGAAAAACGATAGTGTGTATGCTTTAACGACGTGAAAAAAAACGCGCATGCTCAGAATCAAGTATGAGACAGGAGCGCTCGTTCTGGTAAAACTAGCGTTCGTAATGGAGATAGCACATTCGTCACGCAGTCACGGACTGAAAAGCACGAGACTGAAAAGAGCGAATCGTCGCTCAACAAAACTTTACTAACATGAAGGGTGGCGCCATTCGAACGGAACTTCCCCTTTATAGTGCCGTCGTACGTGTTGTACGTCACTGCGCTTTGCTTGATCGTTTTTTTAAATGATCGTGTGTACGCAAGACAGGCTTGAGAGGAAACATGAAAAAAAACGACGTGAAAAACGGCAAGAAAAAAAATGGCAAGAAAAACAATCGTGTGTATGGGGCATAAGGACTGGTAAGCTGCAATATGTTATATTTTTGTTCGGTTTAGATATGCTTTGGGAATATGAGAACACTAACATCCATAGCCTTGTAAATGGTTTACTTTAAAAAGAAACTTCTAACAAACTAGGTTATTTAATCTGAGCATATGGCAGAAAATACATAAGCAAAGGTCATCTTGAGTAAAAACTGAAAGCAAAAATGTTTAGTAGATTCAGACATATGAACAACTAAAGGCAAGCATGTCCCCATTCCCCTTTTCTTTCAAGCCTTCCTAGGTGCTTTGATGTAGTAGTACAAAGCTGATCAATAGGGAGGATCAGGCGGGGGTAAACAATTGTGTCAAAGTCCACTTTTATAGGGAAAAGTTGAGATCTGCATATATACTCAGCAGGCTTTATGTAGGGATATACTGATTGTCTTGACATGTGGTTTTCAATGATAATGATCTCTGCTTGCGTTATGCTACATAGGCAATATGAAATTACCATTACAACAGCTGTGATTTTGGCAACCTCCCTTTCCTATTGTACCAGTTGAAGATTGCCAAAAAATGAGGAGGTCTCAATAACATTTTCCTGTGTTATCAGAAGAGTTGGGCGAACGGTTCGGAGCAAGCAAAAGTTCAGCCTGACCATTGCCTGTTCGCAGAACATCCGAATTTGCAGGGCCCTCGGCAGGATGTTTGCCTGCTGAGCACCCCATAATTCACTGTACACTTCACTGATAAGGATAGAGAGAGGGTTTTTTTTCTCTTTTTTTTTTTTTTTGTTTTGTTATGTTTTGTTTTTGCGTTGGTATTTCTAATTGTGGTATATAGTCACTGCTGGGGATTGTTTGAAATAAGAATTAATAATTTAAAAATATATACTTTGTAAAATCAGTGTTAAACTATGTATGGATATTATAAAACTGGTAAATAAGAAAATGTTGAATAAAAAAAGTAATATAAAAAAAAGGATAGAGGGGATGATGATGTTACTGATGCGACATGGGTGCCGGATAGAGCAAAGATGGAAAGTGAGGGGGAGGCACAACCCCACCCCAATTAGGCAGGATGTCCTCCAGAGGCAGCCATCATGGAAGAGTAGAGAGTAGCCACCCTATTCCATCAGACTGTGTAGCTGTTATCTCCCGGGCCACTTCCCACAGCTCAGCTGTGTGGGCCTTTTTTAGCACATATGCAGCCGATCGCACTATTGCAATATGCAATCTCTTCTGCAAGCAGATCAAGCATGGCAAAAACACCAGCCATTTGGGTACTACCTGCTTGACAAGGCATTTAACCTCCCACCACTCAGTCCATTTGGAAGAGCACCTGAAAGCCACACACAAGGGACACACTTCTTCTCCTCTTCACTTTTCAAGTCTACCCCCGCTATATCTCATGACCTCTCAGCAGCCTCCACTGACAGGGATGATGGTATAGCAAAGGGTATCAAAGGTCCTTGCAACACGTCTGCAGCAGCACACCACCAGCTGTAGAGTATAGCAGGCAAATTTCTCTGCCCCAGCTGCTCATTGAAAAAAAAAAAATACACTCCCTGCCACTCACATGCCCAGCGTCTAAATTCCAGCTTGTCCAAACTGCCAGTTTTACAACTCCTGCCTTTCCATCTGGTGGATTCTGCCCCTTTGGCCATTCCAGCTATGTACCATCATGCGGAAGGCAATGATTTGGGATTGTTGGGCAAGGCAACCAGGTGCAAGGTCCACATTACTGCTGACACCTGGTCTAGCAAGCATGGTCAGGGACTATATATTTCATTCACAGCACACTGGGTAACTGGAAGTAAGCAGGACAGGGCTCAGTGCTGGAGCTTGTTTTGCCACCATGTCTCCATACAGCTGGTGATAATTATGCAAGATCTGCCAGCTCCCTCTCCTCCTCCTCCATACCCTCCTCTGCTGAATTGTCCTATGAACCACCAGTATCCCCTAAGCATTCAAGGGGCTATTCAACAAGCCAGGCTAAAAGATGCCATGCAGTGCTTCTGAGGGTCTGTCTAGGGGACAGGAGCCACACCAGAGCAGTGATTCATTCAGCTCTGCAGAGGCAGGCCCAGAGGTGGTTCACACCATGGCAGCTTGAGCCAGGAATGGTGGTGTGCGATATCGGCACTAACCTTCTGTCTGCTCTTCGACAGGGAAAGTTGACACATGTACCATGCCTGGCACTTGTCCTCAATTTGGTGGTGCAGTGTTTCCTAAACACATACCCAGGGTTGCAAGACCTTCTAAGGCAGGCCAGAAGAGTCTGTAGCCATTTCAGGTGGTCATACACAGTCAGTGTTTGTTGGCTGAAATTCAGTGGGAATTGCACCTGCCCATAAACCGCCTGATTTGTGACATGCCCACCAGGTGGAACTCAACTCTGACACATGCAGCAGAGGGACATCAGCGTGTACCTGTGTGAGTATTGCACAAAGACAGGCTCAGGGAAGCTTGTTTTTTTCCCCATGCCAATGGCTGCTGATAAACAATGCATGCACTGTACTGTCAGCATTTGAGGAGGTGACAAGGATGGTGAGCCGTTACAATGCATGCATCAGTGACAAAATCCCTCTTGTGTTCCTGCTGGAGCATACTCTGCGTGGCATTATGGACAGGGCACTCGAGGCAAAGCAGTGGAAGGAAGATGAGGACTTCCTTTCCTCTCAGGGCCTGCTTTATGCAGACACCATTCTTGCGACTCCACAGAACACACAACAGGACAGTTTTGGAGGCATTGAAGTAGAGTAAGACATGGTTTTTAGTCCCCAGAAACTTTGGGAGTAGTACAATGCCTAGCAAAAGTATTCACCACCCTTGGCTTTTTACCTATTTTGTTACATTACAGCCTTTAGTTCAATGTTTTTTTTAATCTGAATTATATGTGATGGATCAGAACACAATAGTCTAAGTTGGTGAAGTAAAATTAGAAAAATATATACATAAATATTTTTTTGAGAAATAATTTTTTTATAATTGGCATGTGCGTATGTATACACCCCCTTTGTTGTGAAGCCCATAAAAAGCTGTGGTGCAACCAATTACCTTCAGAAGTCACATAATTAGTGAAATGATGTCCACCTATGTGCAATCTAAGTGTCACATGATCTGTTATTACATATACACACCTTTTTGAAAGGCCCCAGAGGCTGCAACACCTAAGCAAGAGGCACCAAACACTGCCATGAAGACCAAGGAACTCTCCAAACAAGTAAAGGACAATGTTGTTGAGAAGTACAAGTCAGGGTTAGGTTATAAAAAAAATCCAAATCTTTGATGATCCCTAAGAGCACCATCAAATCTATCATGACCTAATGTAGAGAACATGGCACAACAGCAAACCTGCCAAGAGACGGCCGCACGCTAAAACTCACGGCCCGGGCAAGGAGGGCATTAACCAGAGAGGCAGCACAGAGACCTAAGGTAACCATGGAGGAGCTGCAGAGTTCCACAGCAGAGACTGGGGTATCTGTACATAGGACGACAATAAGCAGTACGCTCCATAGAGTTGGGCTTTATGGCAGTGGCCAGAAGAAAGCCATTACATTCAGCAAAAAACAAAATGGCACGTTTTGAGTTTGCGAAAAGGCATGTGGGAGACTGCCAAAATGTATGGAGGAAGGTGCTTTGGTCCGATGAGACTAAAATTGAACTTTTTGGCCATCAAAGAAGATGCTATGTCTGGCGCAAACCCAACACATCAAATCATCCAAAGAACACCATCCCCACATGGTGGTGGCAGCATCATGCTGTAGGGATGTTTTTCAGTAGCCAGGACTGGGAAACTGGTCAGAGTTGAGGGAAAGATGGATGGTGCTAAAACAGGGATATTCTTGAGCAAAACCTGTACCACTCTGTGTGTGATTTGAGGCTAGGACGGAGGTTCACCTTCCAGCAGGACAATGACCACAAACACACTGCTAAAGAAACACTTGAGTGGTTTAAGGGGAAACATGTAAATGTGTTGGAATGGCCTAGTCAAAGCCCAGACCTGAATCCAATAGAAAATCTGTGGTCAGAATTAAAGATTGCTGTTCACAAGTGCAAACCATCCAACTTGAAGGAGCTGGAGCAGTTTTGCAAGGTGGAATGGGCAAAAATCCCAGTGGTAAGATGTGACAAGCTCATAGAGACTTATCCAAAGCGACTTGCAGCTGTGATAGCCGCAAAAGATGGCTCTACAAAGTATTGACTTTAGGGGGGTGAATAGTTATGCACTTTGACTTTTTCTGTTATTTGGTCCTATTTGTTGTTTGCTTCACAATAAAAAAAAAAACATCTTCACAGTTGTGGGCATGTTCTGTAAAATAAATAATGCAAATCCTCAAACAATCCATGTTAATTCCAGGTTGTGAGGCAACAAAACACGAAAAATGCCAAGGGGGCTGAATACCTTAGCAAGGCACTCTACGTGGCTTGGGAGGAGGCAGTTCCAGATACTGTAATCATCAGTGACCCAAAGAACTCTGCAAACTTGCGGTGCATGGGCTCCCATATTCTTCAAAGCCTGCGAAAGGACCTGAGAATATGTGGTATCAAGGAGAAGGATCATTATTGGTTGGCAACCCTCCTTGACCACCGTTACAAGGGGAAAGTCTCAAAACTCATCCTGCCCTAACAGAGGAAGCACAGGATAAAATATCTTGAGGACACCTTAAAGAAGAGATTATGTAACACCTTTCCAGACTCTGGTAGGTTACAGTCTCATGGAAAAGGTCGTTTTGAGGCTTCTATTGGTCAAAGGAGGAGCGGCGGAGAAGGGGCCCACCTAAGTGATGCATTTAAAAAACAAAAAATTTCCTCAGCACCCAGGGCTGTCAGCTTCAAGATCCCATTGGCAGTGTCTGCATCATATGGTGGAAGATTATCTAGGGGTGAAAACAAACATGAGAATAGACCACTGGTCAGAACTTGCCCAGTATGCAATTGAGCTGCTGGGCTGCCCTGCATCCAACGTGATTTCCGAGTGGGCATTCAGTGCTGCCGGAGGTTTTGCGACAGATAAAAGAGCGCATCTGTCCACTGACCCCGTTGACTGTCTGACATTTGTCAAAATTAATCAGTCCTGGATTAGCAGCAGCTATCAAGCCCATGATGCCGATGTTGCAGATTAAGTATTTTTGGGATCACCCAAGGATCATTTTTCCTGCACCTGTTTGACATGTGCATCAAATTTAAATTTTTTACAGCAAGGCCAATTCTTGCTTTCATCAGGAGTACCTCTATAGGGTTACGGTGTGAAGGCACCAACAACACCCAAAGCCCAATTTTTCCACACCTGTTACTTCTATCCAAAGTATGTGAAAGAGACAACAGGCTTTATCAAAAAAATTGTTAACCTTGGACTGAGTATACTATAATTTTGCTTCTTCACATGAGGCTTGCTGACTGTGGTGCAAAACTTTGTTATTTCCATCCAAAGTCTGCCAAAGAGACACCAGAATTTATCCCAAAAAAATCTATAATCTTGTTCCGGGTGCACTAAATTGTGGCCTCATCATATAGACTGGCTCCCCAAGCTGTTGTTTACAAAATAAAGAAAGCTTGCAGGAAAAATCTATTTTAAATGTATTTTTTTTCTTTACAAATATCAGTTTTGCTGCAGCAGGTTCTATAAAGGGTACAGATGCACCACTTAACAGGCAGACTAAGGGGACCCCCCCCCCCCCCCAGGCAATATACGTAAAGGAAATTTTCATTTTTATTGTTTTACTTGAAGCATCATTAAAATCACAGGTCCTTTTAAAAACTATCTTTAAAAAAAAAAAAAAAAAAAAATTGCATTGGCACATGTCCCCCAGGGGAGTACCTGGTCCCCCAGGGCAGTACTTGACCCCCAATACTATTTCTATGACCAATAAATTGCATAAAAGCCTTCAAAATGGGGACTTTTGATTTTTCAAGGTCGGGTCCCATAGACTTTAACAGGGTTCGCCATTCAGGTCCGAACTTTCATGATGTTCGAGAGTTCTGGCGCGAACTGATCCAGGGGGTGTTCGGCCCATCTCTAGTTATCAGCACTGACTGTGGCAGAGATAGTAGGCAGTGAGTCTTGCCATAGTGATAGTGGCCACCAGCAATGTGAGTACATACATGTTGCTGGCTGGCAAGAGACAAAATAAGCAGTAGTGCAATCCACCTTTTTGCTCCCAAAAGCCCACATATGTGTTTTATACCTTCCAGTCCTTGTTCTATAACCCCATCTAGTCATATTCTCTTCCACAGGCACATTTCATTCCCCAGTTTCTAACTTTTAGCAACTAGTGTAGCGTCTTTCTTCTCGTGTCCTAGACTTTCCTGTTTGACCGTCCACAGTAAAGTGGAAGGTGATGGTGTGGAAAGCAGTTTGCCCTGTAGGCTTTCAATCCACTACTGTCCCTGTTGGAAGATAGAATGAATTAAACTTTCTAGCACTGGTACAGTGGAAATCCTTATAATATTATAAAGAGAATGTGACATTCACCATATATTTACTGCAATTTACTCTTTTAGGTGTATGTGCATGTGCATTAAATTACAGGAAATCATTAACTACAGTAATTGGGAATGTTTGGTGTATGTCACATTCACTGTTTTTTAATTTTTTTTATTTACACCCATAGCGTATATTAACCTAGAGTAGATGTCATTAGACTGCTGTCAGGCCACATTACTGCAAATAAGGGCTAGCTTTATACAAAACTGGACTGTCCCATGCACTCAAGTACACTCAGCACATGTCAATATACTCAACCGATACAGTACACTGACCACTTAACCCATCGCTTCTCTTACCTACCTCAGAGCTCCCATCAGTGGATCAACAGGTTGTCCCTGTTCAGACAGCAAATCTGATCTGCAACTCTGGTCAGCTGCCTAATTTTCCCTTGTCTTTCTTTGATGGATCTAGTGCCAGGTACTGATCACAGAGCATTTAATACTGGTTTGGGAAACATGGCGAAAGCTCCCTTGTTTGTGTTTTCTTCCTACCTTTGGTTAGAAAGCATTAGTGCATTTATCTATTCATATGCTCTTACTGCTGTCTTTTGTAAATCTGTTCATTTACAAAATCATTTATCAAGCTTTTCTTCAAATAATGTTCAGGTACTACTGCAGATGTGTTACAGAAAGCAGAGGTCCCACTGAAGTCAAGTATGGAATGTCAAAAAAGCTATTTAGATGTGAAACTAAGTGAAAAGAATATTTGTGCAGGATACGAACGGGGCATCATTGATTCATGTAAGGTGAGTTTATAATATAGGCTTGAAATACCTTGCTATGTGTACAAGTACTATCTAAAAGTATTAAAAAAAGTTATTAAAATAAAAAAATGCTGCAGCTATAAAGTGCAGACATATCTCTGGTCACAGTCAAAGCATGTCTTGTTCTACAAGGTCGGAGTTTTTGGGTATTGTTGTAGTTTGCCGTTAAGTCCAGCCCCACAGTTTTTCACTATGATCCGCAGCCTCGTTGGTCCATAGGAATGTACGAGAGGCAGAAAGGGATGGGCAAGCTTTGGCAACATATGAAAATGCTGATCTTTTGTTTGTCAGAATAGCCCAGAATTTGGCTGTAACAGAAAGGGTTTGTGAACATATTGCAGGTATTTGCAGGCTTGTCTATGTGTTTCTGCAGTTTATACCTGCAAAATATACATTTTTTATTATTCTGAAGACAGATTTTCTTTCAGAATGGATACATTTTCTATTTTACCTTGCAATAGACTCAACCCCCTAAAAGATGCAGGTGCAAATGCTTTAGGAATTAGGCTTTTAGGTCTCCATAACAAAAAGCCCATCTCTCTTGGGGTCCCCTGCATCTTGTTGAAAAGGCCTGAAAATCTTCCTAGTGTAGCACCCTCTAGTGTGCTAGAATGTTAGTGTAGTTCTTAGTGTAGGACAATTTTATCTTGGCTGAGGGCCAAGCCTGGGCTGTGAATATGTGTCAGGGTTTAGTGGCTCGGGGCTGGGTGACTCATCTTAGCAGCTTCTCTGGTGCCTCCTCCTGTTTTTTGGGACATTGGAGAATGTTCTGGATATAGTGGTTGGAAGCTAGGAGGAGCTTCTTGGAATATTTATGAGGGTCTCAGCCAACCACCAGTGAAGAGCTGGCAGGGGGAAGGCCACCTCATAAAATTAGGCTTAAGTCATGTCAGGGAGGGGCAGTCAGTGGAAGATGGAGATGGAGTGCTGAGGAGGCTGTCAGTGGCCCTTGAGGGTGCCCCCTAGTCTGGCATGAGGGGGAGGGGGGGGGAAACCTCAGGCCTGGAGCTCAGATGCTGGAATAGTCTTTTTAAAACACACAGAGGAAACCCTTCCTGGAGGCACGGGAGCAAGGAGAGAGGACAGCAGGAGCCGGTCAGCACATCTGGGAGATCTCCTGAGAGTCAGCCAGGTGGGCTGGTGAGTGTCAGTCTGGAGGACTGTTGCGAGAAGTTAGCCTGGAGGGCTAGTGAAAGGGGCAGCTGCAGCCAAGTGGGCTGGCAGTGCCTGAAGGAGGTGGTGCTGGGATCAGCAGCTACGGGACTAATACTAGCTGGACACTGAAATTTCGCTACACAACTACTACTTTACCTGACCAAGTGATTGTCAGGTACTCTGTGTTCCAGCTAAGTTCCGCAAGCAAGTGTGTGCTGGAGTGAAGAGGAGCTGTATATAGAGACTGTATATAGGAAAAGTTGTCCCTGAAATTGTTGTGGAAGTCAAGTGGGCATCCCATAACATTTCCATCAGTATATCCAAGTTATTACCCTCAATAAAACAAACAAACAAAAAAAGAGTAATGGACTGTTCTCTGTGCCTGTTAAGATTTGTTGTGCCTGACTGTGCAGGCTGGGGGATCCCGTTCTACTTGGGCTCCTCAGGGGGTTCACTACACTAGCTTTTGTTTTTATTTAACTGCTTATAGCCCATTCACACAGGGGCATCTTTGGATCCGACTCCAAATCGCCCCAGGTCGCTCCTAGTCGCCTCAGGTCGCGCTGGCTGAAGAAATCAATGTAAGTTAATGGAGCCGTCCTTATGCACACTACTGCAGTCGCTCCGACTTCAAAAAAGGTCCCTGTACTACTTCAATCCGACTCCTAGGCGACCTGTACCCATTCATTTCAATGGAAGTCGCCTCTCACTGTCTTAATATGAGCAACTCTCCAGGAAGAAAACATATATATTACTCAGGCAAACCTCTCCCTCCCCCCTCCTTTCCACAGAGCTGATTCTTGTTTGATTGGCCACTGGAATGTCTCCTGTCCTGCAGGTAACTTGGAGTTGCCTTGTAAGTAGCTCCAGGTCGCGCTGTGATTCATTCTCAAGTCGTGTCTGAGTTGTCTCATAAAATCGCGCTGGAAGTCGTGTTGCCCCTGTGTGAATGGACTCTCTCTGACCTGTAATGCACCAAAGTTGCCTCTAAAAACTGGCTTTGATATACCATTTGCCTCTGGGATTTAGGAGCACATTTATTGTAGATGAAGAATTTATAGGTGCTGTGACCTGTCCCATTTTGATGTAGACCTGTACATGGTTCTTTTCTATTTAGCTGTCAAATACTACTTGCTTGGCCAGTATGGGGGGCCCAAAAATTGGTCTCGCACAGGGGCCTCTTGGTGTTTCTATCTGACACTGCTCTAAACATTTCAACTGTACAAGTTCTCATTAAAGGGCTCAAAAAGGAGAAGCACATTTTTAAGCTTGCCTCTTGTGATATGCCTCTTGTGATATGCCATTTTACATAAACATGCTCTGAGTCAAGGTGAACAGGCCATGGAATGGTTGCATAAAAACTAGCCTCCAGCAATTGGCATATTTGTCTTTCAGATACCTCTTTGTTGTATTGACATTCATCGAAATTGCTTTGATTTGTCCTTGAGTAGCTTTGAACTGCTTCTGACTTGCTTAAAACAGGGCTGGACTGGGAATAAAAACCAGCCCTGGAAATAATTTCATACCAGCCCCATAGCATTATTATACCAGCCCAACAGCATAAAGTCATTATTTTCTTGTTCATAAAAGGGAAAACCATGCATTTTTAAAGCACATTTGAAAAAAGTGTATTGTATATAGATAGGACAGATATAAAAGCTTATATATATTGTGAGGGGGTTAACTCGGTAGCGGGTGTGTGTGACCCCCTGGTTGGGCTCCCCACACAAAAACAGGGCCAGCAGACGGAGGTTGTGGTTTTCAAAATCAAAAGGTGCGGTTTATTTCTCTATGTACAGTGACAAAAACACAGCAAAGCCAAAAAGAAACATAAACAAAATAAATCCTGGTCAGTTTGACCTCTGACTAAACATGCAGGTTTCCTAAACTAACAACTGGGATCAGCCTGGTGCTGTCCTAGTCCCTAAGTCCCTGGTTTAGTAAAAGTCCAAACAAATAGCCACACAGGCTTTGCCTCACCGCACAGGGGTTCACTCTCCCTAGACAGTCCACACAGGTCTGGGTCCAGGCATGAGCTAACATCTAATGAAGCTGGGAGTTTTTATAGAGGCCTTAAACGAACTGACAGGCTTCAGCTGGTCTCATCAACTCCCTGCCTGCACGACGCCCAGCCCTCTCCCTAGAGGTATGAGTCATCCATGAGCCCACTAGCCTCAGCTGGGCTTCATCAACTCCCTCCCTAGTTGTATAAGTCAGCATAAAGCCTGAATCTGGGAGAAATATATCTACCCCCCTGGATGCAACCAGGTGACTTTACCTTCCTGCTGTCACATACCCCCCCTCTTGTTTTAACCTTGGGGTTGGAACACCAGCAATCAGGCATTCATGTACTCGAGACAAAGCATCCACATTCCCCATTTGAACGCCAGGGCGATGCTTTACTGTGAAGTTGAATTCCTGTAGGGCCAGGAACCACCTATTTACTCTTCTATTTGTCTCCTTGTTTTGAGCCATCCACTTTAACGGAGCGTGATCCGTAACCATGTCAAAGTGCCTACCTAGCAGATAGTACCGAAGGGAATCTAGAGCCCACTTCACCGCTAAACACTCCTTTTCAACCGTGGCGTAATTTACCTCATGGGACTTCAACTTCCTGCTGAGGTAAATGACTGGGTGCTCTTCCCCGTTCCAGACCTGGGACAATACTGCTCCTAACCCCACATCTGACGCATCACTTTGTACGACAAAGTCTTTAGAGAAGTCGGGTGAGTACAACACTGGCTGGCTACATAAGGCTTGTTTCAAGAATTGGAATGCTGCCTCAGCCTCGGGGGTCCATTTAATCATGACCGACCCTTTCCCTTTCGTCAGGTTGGTTAGGGGCACAGCCTTAGAAGCAAAGTGGGGAATGAAGCGCCGATAATAACCCGCGATTCCCAGAAAGGCTCGTACCTGCTTCTTGCTGTTGGGACGTGGCCAACTCTGGATGGCCTCGACTTTGTTGAGTTGGGGTTTTATCACTCCCCTGCCAATGGTGTACCCAAGATATTTGGCCTCCTCCTGCCCAATGGTACACTTCTTGGGGTTAGCCGTAAACCCCGCTTCCCGGATAGAGTCTAGGACTGCTTGCACTTTTGGCAGATGTGAGGCCCAATCTGTGCTATGGACAATTACGTCATCCAGGTAAGCCGCAGCATACTTCCGATGGGGCCTCAGTATCTGGTCCATTTTCCGCTGGAATGTGGCCGGCGCATTCTGTAACCCGAACGGCATTCTCTTATATTGGAACGCCCCGTCTGGGGTTACAAATGCGTTTTTCTCTTTTACCGACTTGGCCAGGGGAATTTGCCAATACCCTTTTGTGAGGTCAAGAGTCGTCATGTATCGGGCTGTTCCCAGCCGGTCGATCAACTCATCTATACGTGGCATGGGGTAGGTGTCAAATTTTGTAACTTTGTTCAACTGACGAAAATCGTTACAAAATCGCCAGCTCCCATCCGGTTTAGGCACCAACACAATGGGACTAGACCAATCACTTTGGGACTCCTCTATCACCCCTAAGTTCAGCATTTTCTGTACTTCCTCCCGTATTGCCTCCCGTCGGGCCTCTGGGATCCGATAGGGTTTTAACTTCACCCTTTCACCGGGCGGGGTAATAATATCATGCTCTACCCCAGATGTTTGTCCCGGCAGCTCAGAGAACACCTCCTTGTTGCGAAGCACAAACTCCTTAACCTCCTGTTGTTGGGGTTGTGACAAGGTGGCTGCTATTCCAACCTCCGGAATCACGCAACCAGTTTGAGCTGGTGACCAAGTTTCTGCGACTAGGGACTCTCTATCCCTCCAGGCTTTCAACAGATTAACGTGATATATCTGTTCGGGCTTTCGCCTTCCTGGTTGTCTGACCTTGTAATTCACTTCGCTCACTTTTTCCATTATCTCGTAGGGGCCTTGCCATTTGGCAAGGAATTTACTTTCAACCGTAGGGACAAGTACCAATATCCTATCCCCCGGGGAAAAGGTACGGGTCTTTGCTCCACGGTTGTACACTCTCTGCTGTGCCAACTGCGCTTGGGCCAAATGTTCCTTCACGATGGGCATTACCTGTGCAATTCGATCTTGCATCAGGGCGACATGCTCAATCACACTCCTGTGGGGAGAACTCTCACTTTCCCAAGTTTCCTTGGCAATATCCAACAGCCCTCTTGGGTGTCTCCCATACAGTAACTCAAAGGGGGAGAATCCCGTAGAGGATTGGGGCACCTCCCTAATAGCAAACATCAAATAAGGAAGTAGACAGTCCCAATCCTTTCCATCTCTATCCACCACTTTCTTCAACATTTGTTTTAGGGTTTTGTTGAATCTTTCAACCAGCCCATCGGTTTGGGGGTGATACACAGATGTACGCAATTGCGTCACTTTGAACAATTTACACAGCTCTTTCATAACCCGGGACATAAAGGGTGTACCTTGGTCCGTAAGCAGTTCTTTACAAATACCCACCCGGCTAAAAACAAGGAGATAGCTCTTTGGCTATGGTTTTGGCCGAGGTATTTCTGAGAGGGATCGCTTCTGGATAACGGGTGGCATAGTCCATTATAACCAATATGTACTGGTGCCCCCTAGCGGACTTGATTATAGGACCTACCAAATCCATGGCGATCCTCTCAAACGGGACCTCAATGATGGGTAGAGGGACCAGCGGGCTACGGAAATGTGGCATCGGGGCCGACCTCTGACACACAGGGCAGGAGGAACAATAATTTTCTATGTCCTTCATCACCCCAGGCCAATAGAATCTCTGTAATACCCTCTCTCGGGTTTTCTCTGTCCCCAGATGACCTCCAAGAATGTGCCCATGGGCCAACTCCAACACCAACTTCCTGTAAGGTTTGGGCACCACAAGCTGCTCAACGGTTTCTTCTGCCCTTTTTGCCACCCGATACAGTAGGTCCTTCTCTACGCTGAAGTATGGGTAAGTGCAGGTATTATCTGGGTTCACTAACTCGCCATCTATTTCCACTACGTTTTCCCGTGCCTTTATTAGGGCGGGGTCTTTTAACTGTTCTGTGGCAAAATTTTCCCTGTGAACCTCCAGATCAGAAAACTCCACAGACGGTAGGTTTTCGTCTGAGGAGGTGGGCTCCTCTCCAGTTTCTTGAGTCTCCCCTGCCAATACTGACAAGGGAAATTCTGGAGAGTCCTCACCACTCTCAGAGGAGTTCTGGCTATCACATTCCTGGTACATAGGGGCACCAGTGGGGGGCTCAGGATCATCCCACAGTTCCCAGAACTTCGGAAAATCCCTTCCCACAATGGCATCATGCGGTAATTGAGATACTAACCCCACTGGATGAGAGAGGGTACCTTTGGGGGTCTCGAAACACACTGTAGTCACTGGATACTCTCGGGTGTCCCCATGCACACAAATAACAGCTACCTTGCTATTCCCAGAGACCACTGTTTTAACTAATTCAGCCTTTATCAGGGTCACAAGGCTACCTGAATCCAGTAATACCACAACATTTCTACCATTAATACACATTTTGCATAAATGTTTCTCAGTTCCCCGAATGGCAGTGCATGCGACTGTCGCACACAGCGACTGACGTCTGTCCATCAGAAAGTCACATTGCATGGGTTCCTCCACAACCGGGCAATTTGCTGCAATATGTCCCGCTTGCCGGCAGCGGTAGCAAACAATCCATTTGGCTGCCTCTTGAGCCCCTGACTTCCCAGGCTGTTCTCGCCAAACTTTGGGTAGAGCTCCCACCCTCTCACTCTCTCCACCCTCACCCCTTGGAATCCTCTTATCCGCCCCTGGGGATGGTCTGGTCTTAGGGTGGAAAGTCCGAGAGTCTCTGGAAGAGGCCGTCAGGTTCTCTGTAGCCAAGTATTTCTCTACACGATCCACAAGACCACCGGCCGTCTCTGGGTCTCCATGGCTTACCCACTTTTGGATGGCAGTAGGAAGAGCTCTCAAAAACCGATCCATTACAACACGTTCCACAATCTCTGGTGCGGACAAAGTCTCTGGCTGTAGCCACTTCCTGCTCAGGTGAATGAGATCATACATTTGAGACCTGGGGGGTTTTCCAAGCTGGAAAGTCCAGTTATGCACACGCTGAGCCCGGACAGCCAGGGTGACACCCAGCCTTGCCAATATTTCAGCTTTTAGCATCACATAGTCTTTTGCTTGGTCAGGCTCTAGGTCATAGTAAGCCTTCTGCGATTCACCAGTTAACAGAGGAGCCACCAGTCCAGCCCACTGCTCCTCAGGCCACTTTTCTCTTTCAGCAGTCCTTTCAAATGTGGTCAAAAATACCTCTGGATCATCCTCTCCAGTCATTTTTGTCAATAAACGACTCACCCCAAAGGACGCGGTATTAGTGGGACGGCTTTCCTCACTGGTCTGCGGACGTTGCTGCATTACTGCTTCCATTTGTTGTAGTCTCTGCTCTTGCTTCTGTAACAGGTCTATGAAGCGGGCCTCAGATTGCTGCTGGGCTTGTTGATGAGCTTGCTGCTGGGCTGCAAGGCTCCTTTGCAAACCTGCATTTGTCTGCTGTTGATTGGCATTTGCTAGAGCCAGCTGTTTCAGTATCTCCTCCATGCTGGCTTAAAAAAAACTGCCACTGGTTCTCCACCAACTGTGAGGGGGTTAACTCGGTAGCGGGTGTGTGTGACCCCCTGGTTGGGCTCCCCACACAAAAACAGGGCCAGCAGACGGAGGTTGTGGTTTTCAAAATCAAAAGGTGCCGTTTATTTCTCTATGTACAGTGACAAAAACACAGCAAAGCCAAAAAGAAACATAAACAAAATAAATCCTGGTCAGTTTGACCTCTGACTAAACATGCAGGTTTCCTAAACTAACAACTGGGATCAGCCTGGTGCTGTCCTAGTCCCTAAGTCCCTGGTTTAGTAAAAGTCCAAACAAATAGCCACACAGGCTTTGCCTCACCGCACAGGGGTTCACTCTCCCTAGACAGTCCACACAGGTCTGGGTCCAGGCATGAGCTAACATCTAATGAAGCTGGGAGTTTTTATAGAGGCCTTAAACGAACTGACAGGCTTCAGCTGGTCTCATCAACTCCCTGCCTGCACGACGCCCAGCCCTCTCCCTAGAGGTATGAGTCATCCATGAGCCCACTAGCCTCAGCTGGGCTTCATCAACTCCCTCCCTAGTTGTATAAGTCAGCATAAAGCCTGAATCTGGGAGAAATATATCTACCCCCCTGGATGCAACCAGGTGACTTTACCTTCCTGCTGTCACAATATATATATATATATATATATATATATATATATATATATATATATATATATATGTAGCGACCTCACCCCTCTCACCCCTTCTCATTCTCGCCTTGTATTTTCTCTGTCTAGGGGTGTTAGTACTGGGGGGAGGGATAAGATACACCACGGCCCATGTCCTCCATAGTGACGAGGTGAAGGCCCGAAAGATCAGGCTTTGTGTAGGTGTCCTAGAGTCAAGTCCTGTCCTTCGTCCTTGACTCCTTTGCTCCTAGTAACCAGAGTTCCACACAGTGAATTGGTCCAACACAGTTTTATTCTTCTCAATGAATAAACACACAGCACGGTTAAGTTGGATTCTTTTGCAACAACTTAGTAGTAATGGGAATAGGTCGAGGCACAATCCTTTTCCTTCTTTTGCCAACCACTGTGGTATCACCAGTGGTGAATAGTCACTGCCACTGACTATGTGAAGTAGAACGTGAATTACCTTCGCTAGCACGGCCCCTGTCAGGGGAAGGATATCCGTCCAAGGGAGATACCGGGGGCCTCTCTGTCACCAGCGATGCTGCGCCGGACTCTCCAGGGAAGTTCTGCTCACCAGATCTCACAAACTCAGACACGGGCACCCAAGGATTTAGGGCCCCCTCGGATTCCTCCACCCTCGCGGAACTCAGTCGAAGGTACTGAGCCCCAGGCATCCGCCATAGTACCTCACCCCAGGCTAAAGGTGCCTGAGATGGACTCCATCTCCGCTCCGGCCAGGTCAAAGGCACCTGAGCCCGGAACACCAGCACCCAAGCTGAAGGTGCCTGGGTGCGGCCGCGTCCTCCGACTCTGCAATCTGAACCCTGTCGTAAGGGCGTCCACCCCTTTTATCTCCTCTCCCTTTGCGTCACAGCGGGTTCCCCGCCCCGCTGTACCAGCTCCAGGGGAGGACAAAAAGGCACAGTCTTGCGGTGTGAGTTCACCTCCAGCCCCCGGCAACAACACCACCTATAGGCCCAGGGAACCTCACACCACCAGAGTCCTCCAAGAACCATGAAAGGGTCTCAGATTCCCTAGCAATCAGTGCATCTGGGTTACACTACCACCCAGAAGCTTCCCCTAAATTCAAATACCCGCTATATATATATATATATATATATATATATATATATATATATATATATATATATATAAATAAAAGTGCAAATGTGGTAACAGTGGAGCAATCTTCCAGAACAGTCCACATATTACTATAGTGATAGAGTATTTTGCCAAAATAAAGAATAACCTTTATATCAGATTGAATTAACACAGCTGATCACCAGAGTGAGGAATAATAATGAAATTAATCCCAATAAATGGCATCCAGATTAAAGGAATGCACAAACTAGTCATCAAATATCTAGACCGTTATGAGCTAATCTAAAGATGATAACATAGTCCACAACGATGATAAAAATTACAAAGTTGCATGTACAATGTATCAAATGAGAAATACAATTCCATGCATATCACCCGGTGAATCACAAACACGGATAAAGGTCCCCACCACCGTATTAAGGTTTCCACTTACCTGTAAGGTACCTGTGATAGGTAGTGTCCGAAGTGGAACTTGTGTGCTGAGGATTCAGGTGAAAACGTAGTCAGGCAGATTAGTTTGGCAACAGATCAGGCAAAACGGTACACGATCGAAATCCAGAGAGTGGTCAGGCAGGCAAAGGTCATACACAAGCTGGCAGTGAAGTACAAAATCAGCAGGCTAGAGAGTAGTCAGGAATTCAGGCAGAAGTTCAACACGAAAATCAAGATCAAAAAGCAGTCAAAACACCCAGGGAGCTATTCCACACAAACGGGCGCTGAGAGATAGCATCACTTCCTTTTTATGGGCTGCTTTGATAGAAAATTGTCCACAGCTGGCAGCAGGTGGGGCTAGTGAGTCCAAGGCAATGCTTAATACTGAGAGGACATTTCCAAAAGTCTAGATCTGCTCTTTAGCACAACAGGTAAGGCTGCAGCTGTGGGACCAGGAAGATCCCGGTTCAAATACACCCAGGTACATGACATTACCAGAAGGCAAGTCTAAACAGCAGTCGGCTGTAGCCCAGCCGTGGCCTTTAGCTTGCACGTGTATACCAGGAATGTAACAGGATATACCAGTGGATGAATCAGTTAAACACGTTCCTTCCAGTCACAAACAATCTGTGCGGCCAATAAAAAGCTCAAAGGATGGAAGGACCCTTTGATAACGTCTGCTGTGACGGAACGCGTATGGTTGCGACGTTCTGACGTCACCACGCTGTAGCAGAGGAGGACGGGCTTCTGTATTTGCTGGCTGGCAACAATTTTACGCTGTTTTTAATCCAATTAAATGTAAGTGCATTACCTTTTTTTATATAAACATACCTTACGTTATTACGCTATGGTCCGTGTCCTTCCTTCCTTCCTTTGAGCTTTCTATTGGCCGCACAGATTGTTTGTGACTGGAAGGAACGTGTTCAACTGATTCATCCACTGGTATATCCTGGTTCCTGTTACATTCCTGGTATACACGTGCAAGCTAAAGGCCGCGGCTGCTGCTATTTAGACTTTCCTTCTGGTAAGCGGACACCTTAATACGGTGGTGGGCACCTTTATCCATGTTTGTGATTCACCGGGTGATATGCATGGAATTGTATTTCTCATTTGATACATTGTACATGCAACTGTGTCATTTTTATCATCGTTGTGGACTATGTTATCATCTTTAGATTAGCTCATAACGGTCTAGATATTTGATGACTAATTTGTGCATTCCTTTAATCTGGATGCCATTTATTGGGATTCATTCCATTATTATTCCTCACTCTGGTGATCAGCTGTGTTAATTCAATCTGATATAAAGGTTATTCTTTATTTGGGCAAAATACTCTATCACTATAGTAATATGTGGACTGTTCTGGAAGATTGCTCCACTGTTACCACATTTGCACTTTTATATATATATATATATATATATATATATATAAAATACAGTATTAAAAAACTTTGCTTAAAAAGTTCAGACTAAAAACTGTAGCAGCGCTACGGACAAACGTTCATATGTACGTCTTCTATATTAATTGCTCATATAGGTGATGAAGTAGTGGATGGTGAGTCTAGTTGTACTTAATCCAAAGCCTAGTTCCAGTGCTCCTTTCACCAAAGTGTATGTCACCACGTGGGGGGATTTTGAAAGTCCCCTTCAGGGGGCGCACTCACCAGATATTCGAAAAATGCAAGCATAGAAAAAACCATCCTACTCCAACAATGTTACAATATCCTCCTCTTCTTCTCCACAATAATGTCACCAAGGTATCACAGGTATATGTAAGGACAAAGAATATATCCACATAGGGTAGTATTGTTTGATCAATCTATTGAAGACAAAATCCCTAAGTATCCCCCCTTACAGAATGTGCGTACCACAATGAAAAGATATACAGGCGAATCAAATACTGATAAACGAGCGCTTCTGCGCTTGAAACTTGCCCCTGATGAGCGCCGAACATGTATTCCTGTTGGCGTCTTCCTGTTAGGCAGGTCCTGGAACGCACAACGCGTCACTTCCGGTTTGCTAGATGTGTTGGTCACGCCCTGACGTTTCGTCACTTCCTAAATTCTTCCGAGGGCGTGACCAACCCTCATAGCAACCAGGTTAAATACATACCAAAATCCCGCCCTCCGGCTGAACGTCGGATCACGCTCGGCGCGCCCGCGTCATCACGCATGCGCACCGAGTCAGTGCGCGTCCATGCCCTGATGTGGGCGGAAGTACTCAAGAGTGCAGAACGGAATGCCCCGCTCTGATTGGCGCTTGCACCCGGACTGCACCCCGATTGGTCGATATGCGTCTGACTGTCAGGACATGTTGAGCCTGCATAATTATGAGACTCGGATGGACATATAAAAATTAGTTGGCAATGTTAGCCTCATACAGAGCCTCGTAGATCAACCCCCACAGCGGACAGCTCCGATGTGAGAATTGCTAGACGAGTATATATAAACTGGATGGGAAATCACAATGCCATCGGTGCCAGGCTTTCCTGTTTATATGTAGCAACCTGAGGCTTTAGTAAAAAAAAAGAACTAAAAAATACATACAATAAAATACAATAAAATCAAAGCAGTAAAAGGCATGCACAATCTGATTATAAAATCAACAATAAATTACACATGTAAAATTCCAATGTAAAATCTATATAAGAATAGATATTCATACATAGGGCACAATGTTAGGTCTATTAATCATGTATTCATCAAAATTGCTGTGAATGTGGACACCTATTGCTCCAAATTACCGCCCTAAACCTCCTGTTGATTATTCTGTTTGGAGTTTTGGGTTGTTTAGGATAACCTGGTGATGGCCCACCTTTCTTATTTGGGCCCTTTACTATTGGTATATTATGTTCAAGTATGGGTGATGTTATCACGATGAGGTGAGGGTACCCTGAACTGACTAATATTGAGAAAAGCAGATATATGTGGTTATAGTAACCATTATGAATGACACTGAATAGGTATCTCATACTGTTTTATGAGTCACTTATAAAACAGTTAATGTCAAGCTCTATGTTTAAACCTTTGGGCGCTAAAACTTCTGTTAAAAAAATCCATTTTGTTTCTTTCTTTGATAATTCACGAACTCTATGTGAGCCTCTCCAGTGTTTCTCCAGGCTTTCAATGCCCCAGAATTGGAGGCCTGAGGGGTCCTGATTGTGTTTAAGTTTGAAATGTAATGACACGTTGTGGTCTTTATAACCAATCTTTATGTTATTGACGTGCTCTGCTATTCTGATTCGCAGTAGCCTTTTTGTACGTCCAATATAAAGGAGTCCACACGGACATTTCAGAGCATAAACTACGAAGCTACTGTTGCACGTGATGAACTGTTCAATGTCAAATTGTTTGTGATTAGAAGGAGAGATAAAATTCTCTAGACCTCTAATTGGTCGTGTCACTTCCTTGCACGCTCTGCACCTCCTACAGGCAAAGAAACCATTCTTATTCCAGAACGTCTGAGGTTTGCTTGGAGGGTCCAATATTTTTTTCACTATACGATCACCATGATTGGGAGCTTTTCGGTATATGAATTGTGGTTTCAAGGGCAGCACAGGGCCCAGTTTTTTGTCCAAAAGTAATATGTGCCAGTGTTTTTTGAAGATATCTTCTACTTCCCTAAATTGACTGTGAAATTGTGTTATAAAGCCCCATTCCCTTGAATTAGTTCCCCCTAGTGCTGGTTTGGGTTTGGTCTGTAGGCACGTTTCTCTGGGTATTTGTTCAACTTCCTCTACGATTTTCTGCAGGTGCCCAGGGGCATAGCCTTTTGCTGCAAATCTATCTGTGAGGACTTTTGCTTGTGTGAGAAAATTCTCATTATCTGAGCAATTCCGTTTAACTCGCATGATTTGGCCTTTTGGAATATTTTTCAGCCATTGTGGATAGTGTCCACTAGTGATAGGAAGGTAACTGTTCCTATCTGTTGCTTTAAAATAAACCTTAGTTCCAAATTCTGCGTTGTGCCGAAAGACAGTAACGTCAAGGACATTTATTGTTTCTCTATTCCATTCAGAGGTTAGTCTGATGTTATTATTATTGATGTTTAAAAATTTTTAAAAATCCTGTAAAGATTCTTCTGGACCAGCCCAAATTAAAAACAGATCGTCGATAAAACGTTTATAAAAAATGAGCTCAGCTCTTCTGTTTTTAAAAATCATTTTGTCCTCCCATTCTGCCATGAATAAATTCACAATACTGGGGGCGAATTTAGCTCCCATTGCAACGCCCCTCTGTTGCAAGTAGAATTTGTTGGCGTACCAAAAATAGTTATGCGATAAACAAAAGTTGAGGGCATGGCCAATGAATACTTTTTGGTTGTGTGGGAGTTCCTCCCTCTTACTCAAAGCCCAATTCAGGGCTAATAATGCATCGTCATGTTGAATTATTGAGTAGAGGGAGGATACATCCGAGGTTACCAACAGGATTTCCTGGTCCTTCCTTAATGAAACGCTTTGTAGACAATTGAGAAAGTCCTTAGTGTCTCTCAAATAAGCTTGCGTAGTTGTCACACTTTTCTGCAAGAACGTGTCCAAATATTGTCCCAATCTTGCTGCGATTGAATCTATGCTGTTCACAATCGGTCTGGGTGGTGGATTGGTGGAATCCTTGTGAATTTTCGGTAGTGTATAGATTGTGGGAATTTTATTGCTAGTTGGTATCAGGTACTGTCTTTCCTTATCCGAAAGTACCCCTGACTTCGTGCCTATTTCCACCAAGGTGGTTAGTTGGTTCCTGAAAGCTTGTGTTGGATCACTTTCCAAAGCTTTATAAGTGTTAACATCTGCTAACATCTCCAGGATCTGTGCGTGGTGCATCTCTTTAGGAAGGATGACGACTCCACCCCCTTTATCAGCTGGCCTAATGATAATGTCCTTTCTTTTTTCGAGAGCATCGATCCCATCCTGGATGTGCTTCAAACTTGTATTCTTTTTCGGTACAAGTTGATTAAGGTCACGTATAATCAGGCCTTTGAATACCTCCACCTGATGGTTGGGGTTATTCAGGGGATTAAACAGTGATTTATTTTTTAATCCACTGGTAATGATACCTAGGGGGTTCTCATTGGTGGGTGCCTTCTGTGTTGTTAGTCCCACAAAGTGTTTCTTTATGTTCAATTTCCTAATATATTTGTGTACGTCTATGTACACATTACATTTATTTATTGGCTGCTTCAACCCACATTTGAGGCCCATATTCAGGATGTTTACCTCTTTGTGCGTCAGCTCTACTGGACTTAAGTTAAAAATACCGGTTACTAATTGTTTTTCCTTCTTTTTCTGGACCTTCCTGCCGGCCCTACATCCTCTGGTTCTGTGTTCCTTTGTTGTGCATAATAATTTTGTTCTCTGGTCCATTGATTCTGAGGATGAGGTTCTCTCCAATCCTGTTCTCTTAGATGCGCCGGAGAGTATTGGGGTTTTCCTCTGTGCGGTGGAAATCCTGGGCCCCTTCTCTGTCCTCCCCCTCCTCTCCCTAAAAAAGGACGGGGTGGTGGAAAATTATTCTCCTGTTCCAAGGGATAGAATCTATTTTGAGTTGGTATTTGGTATGGTGTATGAGGACGATTATTTTGTTGTTGATTGTGTGCCTGATTATTCTTCCCACCTCCTCCTCTTGTTTTCTCCTTTTTTGGTGGAATTGGAGTGGAAAAATTTGCTGGCGAATCAAATACAATTTCATCATCACTTATAAAACCACGTACTCTATCCATCAATGTGGTAATGGCTTGATTGATTAAGGGTTCAGTTGACAGTGGTTTTTCTACTAAATTCACATTCTCAGGCAATGTTTGCTGCCATGCATAAATGCTGTTGGTCTTAAAGTCCCCTAAATCTCTGTGATATTTCTTAATTTTCTTTTTCTGTGTATCTTTGTCCACTTTCTCTAGTCTTTTGTTTGTTCTGGTGTTGAAATCGGTAATCGGTTGAGTATCTTTAATAGGGTCAAGTTGCTGTTGTAATGTATTAATTTTAGTTTCAAGAATGTTCATTTTTCGTTTCTTTCTCTGTAGGATTAGTTCTTGTACCTTGAAGCCTACCCCATTGAAAAAATCGAACCATTCTTGTATGGACCCTGGATCGTCTAACCCATCCTGGGGTACAACTTCCCATCCTAAGCTGCGGATGATAATTTTATCTTTTATGTATTGCTCCAGGGTGCATATGTCCCACCATGTCCTGACTTGTTTTTCTAAAATGTTCCCCAACATCGACATTGCTCCATTATAATTCACCTGAGTGGCAGTAGGTTCACTGTTTGAAAATATTGTATCTACATTAATATTCCTATTGCTTAAAAATCTTAAGGCATCCATAGCCGCGGAGTAATAGGTAATGTAAAATCAATAAAACATACTAAAATAGCCTGGCCCTCCTTCTTAGTATCACTCTGCGCTTCTGGATAAAAACCGTAAAAGATATAAACAATCGTGTAAAATATGTGTGTAAACAGCAGCTGCTTAAAAACAATTGCAAATATATAAAATACAGTATTAAAAAACTTTGCTTAAAAAGTTCAGACTAAAAACTGTAGCAGCGCTACGGACAAAAGTTCATATGTACGTCTTCTATATTAATTGCTCATATAGGTGATGAAGTAGTGGATGGTGAGTCTAGTTGTACTTAATCCAAAGCCTAGTTCCAGTGCTCCTTTCACCAAAGTGTATGTCACCACGTGGGGGGATTTTGAAAGTCCCCTTCAGGGGGCGCACTCACCAGATATTCGAAAAATGCAAGCATAGAAAAAACCATCCTACTCCAACAATGTTACAATATCCTCCTCTTCTTCTCCACAATAATGTCACCAAGGTATCACAGGTATATGTAAGGACAAAGAATATATCCACATAGGGTAGTATTGTTTGATCAATCTATTGAAGACAAAATCCCTAAGTATCCCCCCTTACAGAATGTGCGTACCACAATGAAAAGATATACAGGCGAATCAAATACTGATAAACGAGCGCTTCTGCGCTTGAAACTTGCCCCTGATGAGCGCCGAACATGTATTCCTGTTGGCGTCTTCCTGTTAGGCAGGTCCTGGAACGCACAACGCGTCACTTCCGGTTTGCTAGATGTGTTGGTCACGCCCTGACGTTTCGTCACTTCCTAAATTCTTCCGAGGGCGTGACCAACCCTCATAGCAACCAGGTTAAATACATACCAAAATCCCGCCCTCCGGCTGAACGTCGGATCACGCTCGGCGCGCCCGCGTCATCACGCATGCGCACCGAGTCAGTGCGCGTCCATGCCCTGATGTGGGCGGAAGTACTCAAGAGTGCAGAACGGAATGCCCCGCTCTGATTGGCGCTTGCACCCGGACTGCACCCCGATTGGTCGATATGCGTCTGACTGTCAGGACATGTTGAGCCTGCATAATTATGAGACTCGGATGGACATATAAAAATTAGTTGGCAATGTTAGCCTCATACAGAGCCTCGTAGATCAACCCCCACAGCGGACAGCTCCGATGTGAGAATTGCTAGACGAGTATATATAAACTGGATGGGAAATCACAATGCCATCGGTGCCAGGCTTTCCTGTTTATATGTAGCAACCTGAGGCTTTAGTAAAAAAAAAGAACTAAAAAATACATACAATAAAATACAATAAAATCAAAGCAGTAAAAGGCATGCACAATCTGATTATAAAATCAACAATAAATTACACATGTAAAATTCCAATGTAAAATCTATATAAGAATAGATATTCATACATAGGGCACAATGTTAGGTCTATTAATCATGTATTCATCAAAATTGCTGTGAATGTGGACACCTATTGCTCCAAATTACCGCCCTAAACCTCCTGTTGATTATTCTGTTTGGAGTTTTGGGTTGTTTAGGATAACCTGGTGATGGCCCACCTTTCTTATTTGGGCCCTTTACTATTGGTATATTATGTTCAAGTATGGGTGATGTTATCACGATGAGGTGAGGGTACCCTGAACTGACTAATATTGAGAAAAGCAGATATATGTGGTTATAGTAACCATTATGAATGACACTGAATAGGTATCTCATACTGTTTTATGAGTCACTTATAAAACAGTTAATGTCAAGCTCTATGTTTAAACCTTTGGGCGCTAAAACTTCTGTTAAAAAAATCCATTTTGTTTCTTTCTTTGATAATTCACGAACTCTATGTGAGCCTCTCCAGTGTTTCTCCAGGCTTTCAATGCCCCAGAATTGGAGGCCTGAGGGGTCCTGATTGTGTTTAAGTTTGAAATGTAATGACACGTTGTGGTCTTTATAACCAATCTTTATGTTATTGACGTGCTCTGCTATTCTGATTCGCAGTAGCCTTTTTGTACGTCCAATATAAAGGAGTCCACACGGACATTTCAGAGCATAAACTACGAAGCTACTGTTGCACGTGATGAACTGTTCAATGTCAAATTGTTTGTGATTAGAAGGAGAGATAAAATTCTCTAGACCTCTAATTGGTCGTGTCACTTCCTTGCACGCTCTGCACCTCCTACAGGCAAAGAAACCATTCTTATTCCAGAACGTCTGAGGTTTGCTTGGAGGGTCCAATATTTTTTTCACTATACGATCACCATGATTGGGAGCTTTTCGGTATATGAATTGTGGTTTCAAGGGCAGCACAGGGCCCAGTTTTTTGTCCAAAAGTAATATGTGCCAGTGTTTTTTGAAGATATCTTCTACTTCCCTAAATTGACTGTGAAATTGTGTTATAAAGCCCCATTCCCTTGAATTAGTTCCCCCTAGTGCTGGTTTGGGTTTGGTCTGTAGGCACGTTTCTCTGGGTATTTGTTCAACTTCCTCTACGATTTTCTGCAGGTGCCCAGGGGCATAGCCTTTTGCTGCAAATCTATCTGTGAGGACTTTTGCTTGTGTGAGAAAATTCTCATTATCTGAGCAATTCCGTTTAACTCGCATGATTTGGCCTTTTGGAATATTTTTCAGCCATTGTGGATAGTGTCCACTAGTGATAGGAAGGTAACTGTTCCTATCTGTTGCTTTAAAATAAACCTTAGTTCCAAATTCTGCGTTGTGCCGAAAGACAGTAACGTCAAGGACATTTATTGTTTCTCTATTCCATTCAGAGGTTAGTCTGATGTTATTATTATTGATGTTTAAAAATTTTTAAAAATCCTGTAAAGATTCTTCTGGACCAGCCCAAATTAAAAACAGATCGTCGATAAAACGTTTATAAAAAATGAGCTCAGCTCTTCTGTTTTTAAAAATCATTTTGTCCTCCCATTCTGCCATGAATAAATTCACAATACTGGGGGCGAATTTAGCTCCCATTGCAACGCCCCTCTGTTGCAAGTAGAATTTGTTGGCGTACCAAAAATAGTTATGCGATAAACAAAAGTTGAGGGCATGGCCAATGAATACTTTTTGGTTGTGTGGGAGTTCCTCCCTCTTACTCAAAGCCCAATTCAGGGCTAATAATGCATCGTCATGTTGAATTATTGAGTAGAGGGAGGATACATCCGAGGTTACCAACAGGATTTCCTGGTCCTTCCTTAATGAAACGCTTTGTAGACAATTGAGAAAGTCCTTAGTGTCTCTCAAATAAGCTTGCGTAGTTGTCACACTTTTCTGCAAGAACGTGTCCAAATATTGTCCCAATCTTGCTGCGATTGAATCTATGCTGTTCACAATCGGTCTGGGTGGTGGATTGGTGGAATCCTTGTGAATTTTCGGTAGTGTATAGATTGTGGGAATTTTATTGCTAGTTGGTATCAGGTACTGTCTTTCCTTATCCGAAAGTACCCCTGACTTCGTGCCTATTTCCACCAAGGTGGTTAGTTGGTTCCTGAAAGCTTGTGTTGGATCACTTTCCAAAGCTTTATAAGTGTTAACATCTGCTAACATCTCCAGGATCTGTGCGTGGTGCATCTCTTTAGGAAGGATGACGACTCCACCCCCTTTATCAGCTGGCCTAATGATAATGTCCTTTCTTTTTTCGAGAGCATCGATCCCATCCTGGATGTGCTTCAAACTTGTATTCTTTTTCGGTACAAGTTGATTAAGGTCACGTATAATCAGGCCTTTGAATACCTCCACCTGATGGTTGGGGTTATTCAGGGGATTAAACAGTGATTTATTTTTTAATCCACTGGTAATGATACCTAGGGGGTTCTCATTGGTGGGTGCCTTCTGTGTTGTTAGTCCCACAAAGTGTTTCTTTATGTTCAATTTCCTAATATATTTGTGTACGTCTATGTACACATTACATTTATTTATTGGCTGCTTCAACCCACATTTGAGGCCCATATTCAGGATGTTTACCTCTTTGTGCGTCAGCTCTACTGGACTTAAGTTAAAAATACCGGTTACTAATTGTTTTTCCTTCTTTTTCTGGACCTTCCTGCCGGCCCTACATCCTCTGGTTCTGTGTTCCTTTGTTGTGCATAATAATTTTGTTCTCTGGTCCATTGATTCTGAGGATGAGGTTCTCTCCAATCCTGTTCTCTTAGATGCGCCGGAGAGTATTGGGGTTTTCCTCTGTGCGGTGGAAATCCTGGGCCCCTTCTCTGTCCTCCCCCTCCTCTCCCTAAAAAAGGACGGGGTGGTGGAAAATTATTCTCCTGTTCCAAGGGATAGAATCTATTTTGAGTTGGTATTTGGTATGGTGTATGAGGACGATTATTTTGTTGTTGATTGTGTGCCTGATTATTCTTCCCACCTCCTCCTCTTGTTTTCTCCTTTTTTGGTGGAATTGGAGTGGAAAAATTTGCTGGCGAATCAAATACAATTTCATCATCACTTATAAAACCACGTACTCTATCCATCAATGTGGTAATGGCTTGATTGATTAAGGGTTCAGTTGACAGTGGTTTTTCTACTAAATTCACATTCTCAGGCAATGTTTGCTGCCATGCATAAATGCTGTTGGTCTTAAAGTCCCCTAAATCTCTGTGATATTTCTTAATTTTCTTTTTCTGTGTATCTTTGTCCACTTTCTCTAGTCTTTTGTTTGTTCTGGTGTTGAAATCGGTAATCGGTTGAGTATCTTTAATAGGGTCAAGTTGCTGTTGTAATGTATTAATTTTAGTTTCAAGAATGTTCATTTTTCGTTTCTTTCTCTGTAGGATTAGTTCTTGTACCTTGAAGCCTACCCCATTGAAAAAATCGAACCATTCTTGTATGGACCCTGGATCGTCTAACCCATCCTGGGGTACAACTTCCCATCCTAAGCTGCGGATGATAATTTTATCTTTTATGTATTGCTCCAGGGTGCATATGTCCCACCATGTCCTGACTTGTTTTTCTAAAATGTTCCCCAACATCGACATTGCTCCATTATAATTCACCTGAGTGGCAGTAGGTTCACTGTTTGAAAATATTGTATCTACATTAATATTCCTATTGCTTAAAAATCTTAAGGCATCCATAGCCGCGGAGTAATAGGTAATGTAAAATCAATAAAACATACTAAAATAGCCTGGCCCTCCTTCTTAGTATCACTCTGCGCTTCTGGATAAAAACCGTAAAAGATATAAACAATCGTGTAAAATATGTGTGTAAACAGCAGCTGCTTAAAAACAATTGCAAATATATAAAATACAGTATTAAAAAACTTTGCTTAAAAAGTTCAGACTAAAAACTGTAGCAGCGCTACGGACAAAAGTTCATATGTACGTCTTCTATATTAATTGCTCATATAGGTGATGAAGTAGTGGATGGTGAGTCTAGTTGTACTTAATCCAAAGCCTAGTTCCAGTGCTCCTTTCACCAAAGTGTATGTCACCACGTGGGGGGATTTTGAAACTCCCACACAACCAAAAAGTATTCATTGGCCATGCCTTCAACTTTTGTTTATCGCATAACTATTTTTGGTACGCCAACAAATTCTACTTGCAACAGAGGGGCGTTGCAATGGGAGCTAAATTCGCCCCCAGCATTGCAAATTTATTCATGGCAGAATGGGAGGACAAAATGATTTTTAAAAACAGAAGAGCTGAGCTCATTTTTTATAAACGTTTTATCGACGATCTGTTTTTAATTTGGGCTGGTCCAGTTAAAAGTTTTAAACATCAATAATAATATCAGACTAACCTCTGAATGGAATAGAGAAACAATAAATTTCCTTGACGTTACTGTCTTTCAGCACAACGCAGAATTTGGAACTAAGGTTTATTTTAAAGCAACAGATAGGAACCTTAATATCAGTAGTGGACACCATCCACAATGGCTGAAAAATATTCCAAAAGGCCAAATCATGCGAGTGAAACGGAATTGCTCAGATAATGAGAATTTTCTCAAACAAGCAAAAGTCCTCACAGATAGATTTGCAGCAAAAGACTATGCCCCTGGGCACCTGCAGAAAATCGTAGAGGAAGTTGAACAAATACCCAGAGAAACGTGCCTACAGACCAAACCCAAACCAGCACTAGGGGGAACTAATTCAAGGGAATGGGGCTTTACAACACAATTTCACAGTCAATTTAGGGAAGTAGAAGATATCTTCAAAAAACACTGGCACATATTACTTTTGGACAAAAAACTGGGCCCTGTGCTGCCCTTGAAACCACAATTCATATACTGAAAAGCTCCCAATCATGGTGATCGTATAGTGAAAAAAATATTGGACCCTCCAAGCAAACCTCAGACGTTCTGGAATAAGAATGGTTTCTTTGCCTGTTGGAGGTGCAGAGCGTGCAAGGAAGTGACACGGCCAATTACATAGTTACATAGTTACATACATAGTTAGTCAGGTTGAAAAAAGACACAAGTCCATCCAGTTCAACCATAAAAAAAAAAAAATATATCGTACAATCCCATATACCCAATTCTATACCCACAGTTGATCCAGAGGAAGGCAAAAAACCCCAGCAGAGCATGATCCAATTTGCTACAGCAGGGGAAAAAATTCCTTCCTGATCCCCCGAGAGGCAATCGGATATTCCCCGGATCAACTTTACCTATAAACGTCAGTACCCAGTTATATTATGTACATTTAAGAAAGAATCCAGGCCCTTCTTAAAGCAATCTACTGAGCTGGCCATAACCACCTCTGCAGGGAGTCTATTCCACATTTTCACAGCTCTTACTGTGAAAAAACCTTTCCGTATTTGGAGGTGAAATCTCTTTTCCTCTAGACGCAAAGAGTGCCCCCTTGTCCTCTGTGTTGACCGTAAAGTGAATAACTGAACACCAAGTTCACTATATGGACCCCTTATATATTTGTACATGTTGATCATATCCCCCTTAATCTCCTCTTCTCAAGAGTGAATAAATTCAGTTCCTCTAATCTTTCCTCATCGCTGAGCTCCTCCATCCCTCTTATCAGTTTGGTTGCCCTTCTCTGCACTTTCTCCAGTTCCCCAATATCCTTTTTGAGAACTGGGGCCCAAAACTGAACTGCATATTCCAGATGAGGTCTTACTAATGATTTGAACAGGGGCAAAATGATATCTCTCTCTCTGGAGACCATACCTCTCTTAATACAAGAAAGGACTTTGCTAGCTTTGGAAACCGCAGCTTGGCATTGCATGCCATTATTGAGCTTATGATCTACCAAAACCCCCAGATCCTTCTCCACTACAAATCCCCCCAGTTGTACTCCCACTAGTATGTATGATGCATTCATATTCTTAGCTCCCAAGTGCATAACTTTACATTTATCAACATTAAACCTCATCTGCCACATAGTCGCCCAATTAGACAGAGCATTGAGGTCGGCTTGTAAATTGGCGACATCCTGTAAGGACGTTATTCCACTGCATAGCTTGGTGTCATCTGCAAAGACAGAAATGTTACTTTTGATCTCAGACCCAATATCATTTATAAACATATTAAAAAGTAAGGGTCCCAGCACTGAACCTTGGAGTACACCACTGATAACCTTAGACCATTCAGAGTAAGAATCATTAACCACTACTCTCTGAATTCTGTCTTTTAGCCAGTTTTCTATCCATTTACAAACTGATATTTCCAATCCTGTAGACTTTACCTTGCACATGAGCCGTGTGTGGGGAACTGTATCGAACGCTTTTGCAAAATCCAAGTATACCACGTCCACAGCCACCCCTCTATCCAAGGTCTTACTTACCTCTTCATAAAAAGAAATCAGGTTTGTTTGACAAATTCTGTCTTTCATGAATCCATGCTGTCTGTTGCTTAAATAGTTTTTTTCTAGCAAGAACTCATCTATGTGGTCTTTTATTAATCTCTCCAGTATTTTCCCAACTATAGAAGTTAAACTAACAGGTCTATAGTTACTTGGTAAAGACTTAATTCCCTTTTTAAATATAGGCACCACATTGGCCCTGCACCAATCCAGTGGTACTATTCCTGTCATTAATGAGTCACTAAAAATTAAATACAATGGCTTTGAAATTACAGAGCTCAATTCTTTTAGGATCCGTGGGTGTATGCCATCTGGTCCAGGTGCTTTATCCACCTTTATTCCATCTAAATATTTCTGGACCATATCACTTTTGAGCCATTGTGGATTTGGGGCTGTGTCACTACCACCCCCATTTTGGACATGAGCTCCCCCATGCTCCTTTGTATACACAGAACTGAAGAAAGTATTTAATAAATTAGCCTTCTCTTTGTCCCCAGTCACCCACTCTAGATTATTTTGTAAAGGGCCTACATGCTCAGACTTGACCTTTTTACTATTAATATATTTGAAGAATTTTTTGGGGGTTTGTCCTACTATCTTTTGCAATCTGTCGTTCATTTTGAATTTTTGCATCCTTGATTTCCTTTTTACATATCCTGTTATATTCTTTGTAACATTTAAATGACACTAGTGTTCCCTCATTTTTATATTTTTTAAAAGCTCTTTTCTTATAGTTTATTAGAGGTCTAGAGAATTTTATCTCTCCTTCTAATCACAAACAATTTGACATTGAACAGTTCATCACGTGCAACAGTAGCTTCGTAGTTTATGCTCTGAAATGTCCGTGTGGACTCCTTTATATTGGACGTACAAAAAGGCTACTGCGAATCAGAATAGCAGAGCACGTCAATAACATAAAGATTGGTTATAAAGACCACAACGTGTCATTACATTTCAAACGTAAACACAATCAGGACCCCTCAGGCCTCCAATTCTGGGGCATTGAAAGCCTGGAGCCACACTGGAGAGGCTCACATAGAGTCCGTGAATTTTTAAAGAAAGAAACAAAATGGATTTTTTTAACAGAAGTTTTAGCGCCCTAAGGATTAAACATAGAGCTTGACATTAACTGTTTTATAAGTGACTCATAAAACAGTATGAGATACCTATTCAGTGTCATTCATAATGGTTACTATAACCACATATATCTGCTTTTCTCAATATTAGTCAGTTCAGGGTACCCTCACCTCATTGTGATAACATCACCCATACTTGAACATAATATACCAATAGTGAAGGGCCCAAATAAGAAAGGTGGGCCATCACCAGGTTATCCTAAACAACCCAAAACTCCAAACAGAATAATCAACAGGAGGTTTAGGGCGGTAATTTGGAGCAATAGTTGTCCACATTCACAGCAATTTTGATGAATACATGATTAATAGACCTAACATTGTGCCCTATGTATGAATATACTGTATATTCTTATATAGATTTTACATTGGAATTTTACACGTGTAATTTATTGTTGATTTTATAATCAGATTGTGCATGCCTTTTACTGCTTTGATTTTATTGTATTTTATTGTATGTATTTTTTAGTTCGTTTTTTTTACTAAAGCCTTTAGGTTGCTACATATAAACAGGAAAGCCTGGCACCGATGGCATTGTGATTTCCCATCCAGTTTATATATACTCGTCTAGCAATTCTCACATCGGAGCTGTCCGCTGTGGGGGTTGATCTACGAGGCTCTGTATGAGGCTAACATTGCCAACTAATTTTTATATGTCCATCCGAGTCTCATAATTATGCAGGCTCAACATGTGCTGACAGTCAGACGCATATCGACCAATCGGGGTGCATTCCGGGTGCAAGCGCCAATCAGAGCGGGGCATTCCATTCTGCATTCTTGAATACTTCCGCCCACATCAGGGCATGGACGCGCACTGACTCGGTGCGCATGCGTGATGACGCGGGCGCGCCGAGCGTGATCCGACGTTCAGCCGAAGGGTGGGATTTTGGTATGTATTTAATCCGGTTGCTATGACGGTTGGTCACGCCCTCAGAAGAAGTCAGGAAGTGACTAAACGTCAGGGCGTGACCAACACATCTAGCAAACCGGAAGTGACGCGTTGTGCGTTCCAGGACCTGCCTAACAGGAAGACGCCAACAGGAATACATATTCGGCGCTCATCAGGGGCAAGTTTCAAGCGCAGAAGCGCTCGTTTATGATTATTTGATTCGCCTGTATATCTTTTCATTGTGGTACGCACATTCTGTAAGGGGGGATACTTAGGGGTTTTGTCTTCAATAAATTGATCAAACAATACTACCCTATGTGGATATATTCTTTGCCCTTACATATACCTGTGATACCTTGGTGACATTATTGTGGAGAAGAAGAGGAGGAGATTGTAACATTGTTGGAGGAGGATGGTTTTTTCTATGCTTGCATTTTTCTAATATCTGACTTTCAAAATCCCCCCACGTGGTGACATACACTTTGGTGAAAGGAGCACTGGAACTAGGCTTTGGATTAAGTACAACTAGACTCACCATCCACTACTTCATCACCTATATGAGCAATTAATATAGAAGACGTACATATGAACTTTTGTCCGTAGCGCTGCTACAGTTTTTAGTCTGAACTTTTTAAGCAAAGTTTTTTAATACTGTATTTTATATATTTGCAATTGTTTTTAAACAGCTGCTGTTTACACACATATTTTACACTATTGTTTATATCTTTTACGGTTTTTATCCAGAAGCGCAGAGTGATACTAAGAAGGAGGGCCAGGCTATTTTAGTATGTTTTATTGATTTTACATTACCTATTACTCCGCGGCTATGGATGCCTTAAGATTTTTAAGCAATAGGAATATTAATGTAGATACAATATTTTCAAACAGTGAACCTACTGCCACTCAGGTGAATTATAATGGAGCAATGTCAATGTTGGGGAACATTTTAGAAAAACAAGTCAGGACATGGTGGGACATATGCACCCTGGAGCAATACATAAAAGATAAAATTATCATCCGCAGCTTAAGATGGGAAGTTGTACCCCAGGATGGGTTAGACGATCCAGGGTCCATACAAGAATGGTTCGATTTTTTCAATGGGGTAGGCTTCAAGTTACAAGAACTAATCCTACAGAGAAAGAAACGAAAAATGAACATTCTTGAAACTAAAATTAATACATTACAACAGCAACTTGACCCTATTAAAGATACTCAACCGATTACCGATTTCAACACCAGAACAAACAAAAGACTAGAGAAAGTGGACAAAGATACACAGAAAAAGAAAATTAAGAAATATCACAGAGATTTGGGGGACTTTAAGACCAACAGCATTTATGCATGGCAGCAAACATTGCCTGAGAATGTGAATTTAGTAGAAAAACCACGGTCAACTGAACCCTTAATCAATCAAGCCATTACCACATTGATGAATAGAGTACGTGGTTTTATAAGTGATGATGAAATTGTATTTGATTCACCAGCAAATTTTTCCACTCCAATTCCACCAAAAAGGAGAAAACGAGAGGAGGAGGTGGGAAGAATAATCAGGCACACAATCAACAACAAAATAATCGTCCTCATACACCATACCAAATACCAACTCAAAATAGATTCTATCCCTTGGAACAGGAGAATAATTTTCCACCACCCCGTCCTTTTTTAGGGAGAGGAGGGGGAGGACAGAGAAGGGGCCGAGGATTTCCATCGCACAGAGGAAAACCCCAATACCCTCCGGCACATCTAAGAGAACAGGATTGGAGAGAACCTCATCCTCAGAATCAATGGACCAGAGAACAAAATTATTATGCACAACAAAGGAACACAGAACCAGAGGATGGAGGGCCGGAAGGAAGGTCCAGAAAAAGAAGGAGAAACAATTAGTAACCGGTATTTTTAACTTAAGTCCAGTAGAGCTGAGGCACAAAGAGGTAACATCCTGAATATGGGCCTCAAATGTGGGTTGAAGCAGCCAATAAATAAATTTAATGTGTACATAGACATACACAAATATATTAGGAAATTGAACATAAAGAAACACTTTGTGGGACTAACAACACAGAAGGCACCCACCAATGAGAACCCCCTAGGTATCAATAACAGTGGATTAAAAAATAAATCACTTTTTAATCCCCTGAATAACCCCAACCATCAGGTGGAGGTATTCAAAGGCCTGATTATACGTGACCTTAATCAACTTGTACCGAAAAAGAATACAAGTTTGAAGCACATCCAGGATGGGATCGATGCTCTCGAAAAAAGAAAGGACATTATCATTAGGCCAGCTGATAAAGGGGGTGGAGTCGTCATCCTTCCTAAAGAGATGTACCACGCACAGATCCTGGAGATGTTAGCAGATGTTAACACCTATAAAGCTTTGGAAAGTGATCCAACACAAGCTTTCAGGAACCAACTAAGCACCTTGGTGGAAATAGGCACGAAGTCAGGGGTACTTTCGGATAAGGAAAGACAGTACCTGATACCAACTAGCAATAAAATTCCCACAATCTATACACTACCGAAAATTCAGAAGGATTCCACCAATCCACCACCCAGACCGATTGTGAACAGCATAGATTCAATCACAGCAAGATTGGGACAATATTTGGACACTTTCTTGCAGAAAAGTGTGACAACTACGCAAGCTTATTTGAGAGACACTAAGGACTTTCTCAATTGTCTACAAAGCGTTTCGTTAAGGAAGGACAAGGAAATCCTGTTGGTAACCTCGGATGTATCCTCCCTCTACTCAATAATTCAACATGACGATGCATTATTAGCCCTGAATTGGGCTTTGAGTAAGAGGGAGGAACTCCCACACAACCAAAAAGTATTCATTGGCCATGCCCTCAACTTTTGTTTATCGCATAACTATTTTTGGTACGCCAACAAATTCTACTTGCAACAGAGGAGCGTTGCAATGGGAGCTAAATTCGCCCCCAGCATTGCGAATTTATTCATGGCAGAATGGGAGGACAAAATGATTTTTAAAAACAGAAGAGCTGAGCTCATTTTTTATAAACGTTTTATCGACGATCTGTTTTTAATTTGGGCTGGTCCAGAAGAATCTTTACAGGATTTTTTAAAAGTTTTAAACATCAATAATAATAACATCAGACTAACCTCTGAATGGAATAGAGAAACAATAAATTTCCTTGACGTTACTGTCTTTCGGCGCAACGCAGAATTTGGAACTAAGGTTTATTTTAAAGCAACAGATAGGAACAGTTACCTTCCTATCACTAGTGGACACCATCCACAATGGCTGAAAAATATTCCAAAAGGCCAAATCATGCGAGTGAAACGGAATTGCTCAGATAATGAGAATTTTCTCACACAAGCAAAAGTCCTTACAGATAGATTTGCAGCAAAAGGCTATGCCCCTGGGCACCTGCAGAAAATCGTAGAGGAAGTTGAACAAATACCCAGAGAAACGTGCCTACAGACCAAACCCAAACCAGCACTAGGGGGAACTAATTCAAGGGAATGGGGCTTTATAACACAATTTCACAGTCAATTTAGGGAAGTAGAAGATATCTTCAAAAAACACTGGCACATATTACTTTTGGACAAAAAACTGGGCTCTGTGCTGCCCTTGAAACCACAATTCATATACCGAAAAGCTCCCAATCATGGTGATCGTATAGTGAAAAAAATATTGGACCCTCCAAGCAAACCTCAGACGTTCTGGAATAAGAATGGTTTCTTTGCCTGTAGGAGGTGCAGAGTGTGCAAGGTAGTGACACGACCAATTAGAGGTCTAGAGAATTTTATCTCTCCTTCTAATCACAAACAATTTGACATTGAACAGTTCATCACGTGCAACAGTAGCTTCGTAGTTTATGCTCTGAAATGTCCGTGTGGACTCCTTTATATTGGACGTACAAAAAGGCTACTGCGAATCAGAATAGCAGAGCACGTCAATAACATAAAGATTGGTTATAAAGACCACAACGTGTCATTACATTTCAAACGTAAACACAATCAGGACCCCTCAGGCCTCCAATTCTGGGGCATTGAAAGCCTGGAGCCACACTGGAGAGGCTCACGTTGAGTCCGTGAATTATCAAAGAAAGAAACAAAATTGATTTTTTTAACAGAAGTTTTAGCACCCAAAGGTTTAAACATAGAGCTTGACATTAACTGTTTTATAAGTGACTCATAAAACAGTATGAGATACCTATTCAGTGTCATTCATAATGGTTACTATAACCACATATATCTGCTTTTCTCAATATTAGTCAGTTCAGGGTACCCTCACCTCATCGTGATAACATCACCCATACTTGAACATAATATACCAATAGTAAAGGGCCCAAATAAGAAAGGTGGGCCATCACCAGGTTATCCTAAACAACCCAAAACTCCAAACAGAATAATCAACAGGAGGTTTAGGGCGGTAATTTGGAGCAATAGGTGTCCACATTCACAGCAATTTTGATGAATACATGATTAATAGACCTAACATTGTGCCCTATGTATGAATATCTATTCTTATATAGATTTTACATTGGAATTTTACATGTGTAATTTATTGTTGATTTTATAATCAGATTGTGCATGCCTTTTACTGCTTTGATTTTATTGTATTTTATTGTATGTATTTTTTAGTTCGTTTTTTTACTAAAGCCTCAGGTTGCTACATATAAACAGGAAAGCCTGGCACCGATGGCATTGTGATTTCCCATCCAGTTTATATATACTCGTCTAGCAATTCTCACATCGGAGCTGTCCGCTGTGGGGGTTGATCTTCGAGGCTCTGTATGAGGCTAACATTGCCAACTAATTTTTATATGTCCATCCGAGTCTCATAATTATGCAGGCTTAACATGTCCTGACAGTCAGACGCATATCGACCAATCGGGGTGCGGGATTTTGGTATGTATTTAATCCGGTTGCTATGGTCACGCCCTCAGAAGAAGTCAGGAAGTGACGAAACGTCAGGGCGTGACCAACACATCTAGCAAACCGGAAGTGACGCGTTGTGCATTCCAGAACCTGCCTAACAGGAAGACGCCAACAGGAATACATGTTCGGCGCTCATCAGGGGCAAGTTTCAAGCGCAGAAGCGCTCGTTTATGATTATTTGATTCGCCTGTATATCTTTTCATTGTGGTACGCACATTCTGTAGGGGGGGATACTTAGGGGTTTTGTCTTCAATAAATTGATCAAACAATACTACCCTATGTGGATATATTCTTTGCCCTTACATATACCTGTGATACCTTGGTGACATTATTGTGGAGAAGAAGAGGAGGAGATTGTAACATTGTTGGAGGAGGATGGTTTTTTCTATGCTTGCATTTTTCTAATATCTGACTTTCAAAATCCCCCCACGTGGTGACATACACTTTGGTGAAAGGAGCACTGGAACTAGGCTTTGGATTAAGTACAACTAGACTCACCATCCACTACTTCATCACCTATATGAGCAATTAATATAGAAGACGTACATATGAACTTTTGTCCGTAGCGCTGCTACAGTTTTTAGTCTGAACTTTTTAAGCAAAGTTTTTTAATACTGTATTTTATATATTTGCAATTGTTTTTAAGCAGCTGCTGTTTACACACATATTTTACGCTCTTGTGTATATATCTTTTACGGTTTTTATCCAGAAGCGCAGAGTGATACTAAGAAGGAGGGCCAGGCTATTTTAGTATCTTTTATTGATATATATATATATATATATATATATATATATATATATATATATATATGTAGCGGGTTATTTGAATTTAGGGGAAGCATCTGGGTGGTAGTGTAACCCAAATGCACTGGACACTTCTGGCTTGCTCTGCTTGGTGTGCATTGTTTTTGACATACCAGCCCCTGGATGTCATTGCAACCATTGGACTTTTTTTATTGGCGCAGCTCTCCATTTTTTAGTTTACTAATTTGTGTGTTATCCCACTGGTGCTGCTGCCTTTGTTCTTCCTTTATATCTGAGCACAGTTTTTTCCTTGTTTATTAACCTTTATATCAGTACCCCCTTACATTATTGTATTCGCTCCCCCCTTACATCACTGACCCTCCTTAGACTGGCCTGGTGGCGCTGTCACAGACCTCCTCTCAGGTGCACGGCGTAGGGCTCAGTCAGCCGGCTCCAGCTTGGTGGCTCTGGTTATATCCTATTTTCTCTTCTCCACACATCTAACTTCTTCCATGACCCCCATCCCGGCGGCTCCAGGATGGGGGTCCCACTCTTGACTCCCCTCCATACTCCCCCTCACAGACTGCAGATATGATAAAATACAAGAGATAGTCAGAAGTTGTGGACATGATACAAGAGATGGTTAGAGGCTACGGACATGGTACCGGAGATGGTCAGAGGCTGCAGACATGAAACAGGAGGTGGGACTTCGTATGACAGCGGCCGCCAGGTAATTCATTTAAATTCATGCTGTGTCACAGCAGGAAATCTCTGCTCTGTGCAATCCGGTGCCGCTGGCCCCCCTCTCCGAGGCAGCCCCACACTCAGGCCGCGGCCGCCCCTGCCTAGCAGGATCCATGGTAGGGCCAGCCCTGGACACCCTCCCTCTGCCTCTGTTTTCGCGCCTGGATGCAGTGCACCCGCCCAGGATCGGCCCTGGTCACAGCCACAGCTCAAAGCAGCCCCAGGGCAGACGGCCTGCTGGGAAATGTTCCGCTATCATGGTAATCCAGTCTCAAAGATTTGAGTTGCCTTGAATGGCCTTTACATTCATATTGTCTTATTAAGGGAAGGAAAACAGCTCACAAATAAGCCTGTGTATATAAGCTCTGAAGAGTGGCATAGGTAATGTAGAAAACATGAACATAATGCTCAGTAATATTAATTTGGGATGACAGTAGGTGACAGTCAGGCAGAGATTAGCTAGAATTGCATACAGGCCACCAAGTACATTTAATGCATCATGCAATTGGTTAGAAAAACATGAGAAAAAGTACATACTATTGCACATTCCCTACTGTTTTTATGGTCTGCTTTATTCTGAATTCATAATAGGAATTCTAAATCCAATAATAGAAAACTTCCACTGCATTTAGGCACATTTTCTGTCCTGTCACATGTTTTATTAAAAATCAGATTAGAGGTTTGTGACTGCTGAATGTTCGCTGTGCAGGTTAGTAGTTAATATTTACCAATTTTATTCACATCTACATGACACCAACCCCCATCCCCCATTTCGTTTTACATTGAAAACCTTTTATAATTCATTAATCAGCCATTTTATTATAAAAAAAAAACCTTTGATTAATAATAAGCACAATATTGGCAATACTTTTTGTGAACATTTGGTTAACTTAAACTGCAACATTTGGTCTTTGGTTTAGGACACTGCAATTTTTACCATGTTTTGTTTCCTTTGCATGCACAGTGAAACGGTAATACTGAAGTTCAGAAACCACAAATTCCTGCTTTTTGTTACTTATAATCGTGGTAACTTCTTAACCCCTAAACTACCAGCTGAAAAATAGAGATATCTGAACACGTCACACATTCGCATCACACAAGAAACTCAAAGACCAACCTTTCATTGCAATAGATTTTTATTGGATTTTAGTACATACAATAAACCAAGGAAAATAACAGAAGAAAGCATTGCATGTAGTAGGATTCAGTGTTGTTCACAACATATAAATAAAGAATATAGAGAAAATAATACATAAACATAAGGTAAATAACCATAACGATAACAAATTCCATCCACGCAAGTAGTTGGTGCAAGATTAAAAGAGCACCTGGAGTATAATAACACTACTTTCAGAAATATGCACAAATAATCAGTCAATAGTCATATATTAACATAGTCCCTATACCAAGTAAGCCATATGGTCCATATTTATTGTTCAAGACGATATGTTCAAAGACCAACCTTTGATTGTTGTGGTTAAGGTCGTTCAGTTGTGTCCGACTCTTCATGACCTCATGGACCATAGCGCGCCAGGCTTTTCTGTCCTCCACTGCCTCCCGGAGCTTGCTTAACTTCATGTTTGTTGTTTTGATGATGCTATCTATCCATCTTGTTTTCTGTCATCCTCTTCTCCTTTTTCCTTCCATGTTTCCCAGCATCAGAGTCTTTTCCAATTACTGTATTTATCGGCATATAACACGCACTTTTTCACCCTGAAAACAGAGTGAAAATAGCATGTGCGTGTTATACGCCGATATCTTTAAAAAAAAACAATGGTACATACTGTATAGCGTCCTGGGGGGTGCGATCTCAGCCGAGCAGACACCATCAGAGACAGCCGACAGCCCATGGGACCTGGGAGTCCCAAGACACTCAGACCCGGCATTGCAGACATCCTCCTGTTGCACTGCACACAGAAGCCACAGTCTAACTCTCGCGGCCATCAGAGCGCAACCATGGTAACGCTCTGCACTGCTCGCGAGAGTTGAGGCTGATAGGAATCTGACGTGTGGATGACAGAGCTTGGACCCGGCAGGTACAAATTCTTTGAAAAAGCTCATTGAAGAAAAGAGAGTCTGCCCAGGGGGGAGAACAATGAAATATAATGCCAGCAGGGGGGGCAATGAATTACACTGCCTGACAGGGGGGGAGGGGGAGCTAAGAGACACACACAACACACACCTGACAGGCCCCCCTCCCTGCAGAGTTTGTGTCTCTTTGCCCCCCCTTGTCAGGCATCAGTGTGTGCACTGGTCTTAACCACTTCAGCCCCAGAAGGATTTACCCATTTTCTTTGTTAAAACAGTTGCTTTTACTTTCAAATTATGTTATTTAAATATTTACCTTGTAAGTGGTATAAATGTTAATATAAAAAAAGTTCTGAGCTACCCTTATTCTGCTTCAAAGTTCTTTATTTAAAAAAAAAAAAAAATTCCTGTTAAATTTCCCTCTTAAATTGGGGTGCGTGTTATACGCCGGCGCGTGTTATACGCCGATAAATACGGTAGTCCTTTGATTACTTGATGCAAAATGATCAATTTTGAAATCAGATTTATCTGCTTTGTTTTTTTGCTCCCTATGAAAATGCTAATTGTCTGACTATCATTGAAAGTACTGAAGCCATTGGGTTACCATGACAGCAAGAGAAATTTTCAAAAGAATGGGTCACCAATGACAGTTTACAGTACAGGTTACAGTACAGGTTCTCAGTACAGGTTCTTTTTTATTTTTTTTGTCCATCTTTTATAAGCCACAGCACTCATTTAGTGCCATTAGGCTCATTCATGTGCTAGGTTACTATACCCTCTAAAGATGAAATGTTCCAGTTGGTAGCGTGTGTGTCTCTCCTTCCTGTTGTAGCTGGCCTCTTTAATTATTAGTTTATTGTACATTATAAAAAAAATTCAGGGAGAATCTATTACTGTCACTTGGCTTTGTTAATGGGTAGAATTGGATATTTGGTGAAAATATTGTGTCACTTAAATCCCTGAGAGATATAATTATTCAGGATGTGATTCAACTTCGCAACAACTGCAAAATTTAATTATCAGGTGGAGCTGGCCTTTAAACTCTCATGTGTTCTTCTTAGTATATGATAATTGTATACATTTATTTTTTAGGGGGACTCTGGTGGACCATTGACATGTGAAGTTGACAAGACATGGTATTTAATTGGCATTACCAGCTGGGGAGAAGGATGTGCCCGACCAGACAAGCCAGGCGTTTACACAAAGGTCACGGAGTACATATACTGGATTGTGGAACAGACAAAAATGTAAACATTTTATGTTATTATTCTTCCCTCATTCACTAAAATTTATATTGTTTTCACATGATGGATCACAGGGGTCAGTGATTAAAGTTATTATCATTTTACAGTTATACTACCAAACCCTTTCAATACTGAACTTGTTGTTATATCCCCGTGTTAAAAATGTGCCACTGTTCAACTTGCTGTGAACTCAAATAATGATTGATTTTCTTTGAGAAATCAAAAAATAAACTTGTCATAGCCTTTTCAGCAAATGTCTTCAGTAATATGGATGACTAACTAAAACAAAAAGTTTTGCATAGAGTATGGGGAATTTCCACCTCTGTCAAGTTTTTATTTCTTGCCAAACTTTTTGCCAACATATGCCTTTTTCTTCAACAATCGGTAAACGATCCATTTAATAAAAATAGAGTCCGATTTTCAGAAAGCCTTAACGAGGTGGGGTTTTTCTTAACCCCTGAACACAAGTTGGCTCTTTTTATCCTGTGTTCTCCTATTTATGAATTAAAAGATCATCTTTTGGATTCTAAAATCAGTGCTTTGATGCTATCATTCATTACTTTCTTTACCCTACCCTGCCTAGGATGTCATTTGAGGACCCTGGCATATCCAGTTACGTCCATATATATTTGGACACAGGCACAGTTTCCATACATTTGGCTCTGTATGCCACCAGAATAAAATTAAAACGAAACAATCCAAATGAATTTAAAATGCAGATTTCCAGCTTTATTGTAAAAGGTTGAACATAAATATCAAGTTTTAGGAACTGCAATCATTTTTATACACAGTCCGTCCATTTTCAGGGCCTCAAACATAATTGGACACATGAATATAATCATTAATGGAATGTTCATTTTTAATATTTTGTTGAGAATCCTTTACAATGACAGCCTGAAGTCTGGAACCCATGGACATCACCAAAGACTGGATCTTCTTCTTTCTGATGCTTTGCCAGGCTCTAACTGCAGCTGTCCTCAGTTGTTCTTTGTTTGTGGGTCTTTCTACCTTTAGTTTTGCCTTCAGCAAGTGAAATGCATGCTCAATTGGGTTGAGGTCAGGTGATTGACTCGGCCATTGCAAAGTATTCCACTTCTTTTCCTTAAAAAGCTCCTGGGTTGCTTTTGCAATGTGTTTTGGATTATTGTCCACCTGTACTGTGAAGGACCATTGAATGAACTTTGCTGCATTTGGCGGAATCTGGGCTGACAGTATATCTCTATACACTGCAGAATTCATCCGGCTGCTTCTGTCTTCTGTCACATCATTAATAAACACCAATGCCTAGTGCCACTGGAAGCCATGCATGGCCATGCCATCACACTGCCTCCACCATGTTTTACAGATTGTGTGCTGATCATGAGCTGTTCCAAGCCTTCTCCACTCTTTTTTCTTCCCGTCATTCTGGTACAGATTATTCTTAGTTTCATCTGTCCAAAGAATGCTTTTCCAGAACTGGTCTGGCTTTTTTAGATGTTTTTTGGCTTTTCTATTCTTCAGGCTTATGAATAGTTTGCACCTTGTGGTGAACCTTGTGGTGAACCCTCTGTATTTTCTCTTGTGAAGTCTTCTCTTGATTGTAGACTTTGACAATGATAACCCCACCTCCTGGAGAGTGTCCGTTACTTGTCTGGATGTTGTGAATGAGTTTTCCTTAGAGAGGATCCTGCGATCATCCACCACTGTTGTCTTCCGTGGACATCCAGGCCTTTTTATGTTGCTGAGCTCCCCAATGCGTTCTTCTTTCCTCAGAATGTACAAAACAGTTGATTTGGCCACTCCTAATGTTGCTGCTATCTCTCTGATGAATTTGTTTAATTTTTGATGAAGGTTCGCAGCAATAGATTTCAAATGCAAATACCACACTTAAAATCAACTCCAGACCTTTTACCTGCCTAATTGATGAAGAAATAATGAAGGAGTAGCCCACACCTGGCCAGGAAACAGCTTTTGATTCAATTGTACAATTATTTTTGGTCCCTTGAAAAAGGGGGGATGGCTATTCTTAAGAGCTGTAATTCCTAAACCCTTCCTCCGATTTACATGTACATACCCTCAAATTAAATCTAAGAGTGTGCACGTTCAGCTCATTATATAACTATATCTTTAATATGTTTTGGTAAATACTTAAAAAAAGGAAAATTGTGCCTGTGTCCAAATATATATGGACCTAACTGTATAAATTGCCTAACCAGAGGCATGGGGCTCCAATAACCAGATGCCATTAACAGATATCAAACTATAATAATCAGCATCCAGAAACTCATAACCTTTTGAGGTTTTTATATTAGTTGGTGCCCCCACTCTAGAAAATTAGCCCCACTTCTTGTCCCGGATGAAACCAGTTACAGAAGCAAGAAGCGAGGAGAAAGCTGAAAATATCTGAACACAATTTTCCCTCACTCCCTGCTCCAGATGGCACAAGTTACCAAAAAAAAAAGAAGTGAGAGGAAAAGTTCCAAGTGGGTAAAAAACAGCAGTATAAGTTTGGTCGATGTTTTCCGTTTTGCCCACTCCCTCCACTAGACATAAGTACTGTATATGTAGTTTGAAAACGTATTCAAAGATAATTAGGTACCATACAGCTACTTCCACTATTCCCATGGTCTGGAAATTCAGTCTAGGTTACAAAAGTAGGCGTTCATCAGATTTGGTCATTCCTGTGTTTAAATCAGTCTAAAGGTCACCATAGACACTAGAGGATGGATGAAGGTGCAGACATGATCGAAACACTTTTAAACATTTATTCTGGTCACTGACACTAAATTTGTGGGGTAAAAAAGTGATTGGCAAAAGGTCTTCCAACATGTCCTGTCACTTCTCCAAATTTCTTTAGGCAGGGCAACAACATTTGCTTTAATCCCCCAAAACTACCAGCAGAGCATGCTAAACTTTGCTCTCCTCCCGCTCTGTTTAGCTTTAAGAAGCAAAGAAAATATTCAGTACTTCTGGTTATTGAGGAGCATACGCAAAGCATAGGTGCACATTAACTTAAAGTGGTTGTAAAGGCAGAAGTTTTTTTTATTTTAATGCATTCTATGCATTAAGATAAAAAGCCTTTTGTGTGTAGGAGCCCCCCCTCAGTCCACCTCTTACTTACCCAAGGTCCATCTCTATCAAGCGATGTACACGAGTGCCTTGGCCATCTGGGACTCTCCCTCCTGATTGGCTGAGACACAGCAGCAGCATCATTGTTTCCTGCTGCTGTCAATAAAAGTCAGTTAGCCAATATGGAGAGAGAGGAGATGGGGCAGAACCGCAGCTCCATGTCTAAATAGACACACAGAGCCTGCAGCTTGGATTGGGTGCCCCCATAGTAAGCTGCTTGCTGTGGGGGCACTCCACAGGAGGGAGGGTCCAGAAGCACAAAAGAGGGAACCGAGAAGAGGAGGATCTGGGCTTCTCTGTGCAAACCATTGCACAGAGCAGGTAAGTATAACATGTTTTTTTATAAAAAAAAAAAAAAAAGAAAGACTTTAGTATCACTTTAAGTGTTCTTGACAAGTATGGAAAATAAAAGACATTGTACATTTGTGAATATTAATATGTACTTTTTTTCCAGAGTCATTTAAAATGGTATTGGTCTATTGGAGGATGTTTCTCAATTACGGAGTCAAATCAACTCGGGAATGTGTGGACTTCCTTTAGTGTGTCATCACTGCAATGTAGCATTGGGACTGCAATGTAGCATTGGAAACTAAGATGTTGCCCGGTTTTATTTTCATACATAAATGTACTTATTTTCTATTGTAGTACTGTTTCATTCAGGATGGTGTAGAATGACCTTCAAAGTGGTATAGCAAGCTGACATATCTTTGGGTTGGAATCTTGGTATATGGTGGGGTGAATGAATTGGGCACGGGTCACTTTACTCTTTTTGTAATTTGATTGCTAAATAGAATACATTTTGGGAGATAGGGTTAGGGATACAGGATACCCAAAAATAATTGCAGTAAATGACTCAGATAGTAGGGTGAATCACAGTTTCCAAGCCTCAGTTTAGTGAAACTCATGTTTTGCCGTGCTCAGGGATCTTAGTAGAAGTTTAATGATATTGATTAATGTCTAATGACTTTAAATGTAGTCACAGTTCAGATATATAGAGTGAGTGAGTGAGTGAATAACTTGTATAGCGCTACAAATGCGAACTAAATCGCCTCAAGGCGCTTTGCATCCAGTGACGTCCTAATCTTTCAGAAGAGGTGGATCTTAAGTTTTTTCCTGAAGGCCCGATGGTTTTCTTCCATACGGATGTCTGTGGGTAGAGCGTTCCATAGCCGTGGTTCTTGGACTTGGATATATGACTCTGTAAGAGCAGTCACAGTCCATTCTTTAGTTTGCAATAGATTTTTCTCTTTCATTTTAGGCCCTTGTTGCTTTGATAGCAGCCACAGGTAATTTTTTCTGTAAGCAGTGAAACTTTGTTCTCTAGCAGCAGCAGCTTCTACCCAGTTCTCCCTGGGCACCTGTCAGCACAGAAGATTCCTTTAAAGGTGCTTCCTTGAAGTAGACATCTACTTGCTTCAGTTCATTTAAGACAGACCCTCCTGCAGGGTAACTGATTTCCAACAAGCATTATACACTGGCTTTTACTGGGTAGAACACTCTGTAAGGTAGCTCCAATCATTTATCACCTTCACCTTAGCTCACTTCACTGAACAAGCTTTAGTGTTTGACTAGGGAAGAATGACATTTATAAATCAGTTATTGGTTATTCCCACACACTGAATACTGGAGCCACTTTAACAGTAGCAGGCAGAAGCAATCAATCCATTAAGCGTTCCACTGGAAAAATTCCACAGAGCACAGAAAAAGTAAACACATGCCTAAAGCCCAATTAATTAATACATTTTTAATATTTAAAGCAAACTCTGCCATCCATCCATCCATCCATGTTTCCATGCTCTATTTTGTTGAGAAATCACTTGAAAAGCATTTTTGGCGGTATCCATCTTGACTAAGTGCAGCTGATTCATGTAGCGTTTACTAACTGGAATCCCTCTGCCCTTAGCTCAGACCTACAGGCAGGAAGGTGCGTTGAGCTGAAAAAGCCCCTTTCTCCCTTCCTCCTGACGAAAAGAAAAAAAATGCCTATGAAGACTCCTGGTATGTATGACATAATTTTGGCCTAAACCAGAAACCAGGAAGCAACTGAAGAAATTTTAAAAATTTTAAATAGTTAATGTTGATTGAGAAAGTTTAGCTCCATTGTAAGCTGTTTACAGCCTAGCTGCTAAAGCAAACAGATTAACTAGGAACACTCCAGCTCAGGGCAAGGTTCCTACACTATACTTGTGATATATTGTAATATTTCACTGTATTTACACCTTAAATAAGATGAAAACTGTCTGCTGTTCAACTTCAATGGGTTGCCTGCCTATGCTTAATAAAGTTATTTTTTTCACACGCAATTTGGGTTTCTAAATTTATTTTTGTTTATACAGGGTTATATTTAATTGTCAGATACAGTACAGTAATTTATTCAATATGTGCGTAGTAGTGATGAGCTGAACATACCAATGATCGTTTCAGGATGGGTTTGGCAAACTTTACTGCCAAATCCAAACCCCACTGAAGAACCTAATCTTAGAAATCAGTAATGGCCATTTTTTATGGGACTGGGACTGCCCTGGGCAAACAAAAAATTCAAAATTCTATTCGGTAGGGAGTATCGACTTTCATAATACTTAAAGTGAAACATTAAAAATACAAATCTCACATCGGAAACTGGGTGCCCCCATTACGTTGTAGGAATTACAAAGTGCAAGTGTTTCTTTCCCCACATTTAAAGCTCCAGGAGATGATGGCATTCTAATGGAGGTGTATAGTGGTTATGGAGATTCTATTACCATAATTGTTAGAGGTGTTTAATGGCTCTTTTGCTACACAATACCTCCCCCCATCTATGTCTCGAGCTAATGTTCTTTTACTTGAACTGGGCAAGGATCCGGGTAAAGGGTAATGTTAAAATCCTTGCCAAGGTGCTGGCTCTCAGAATGAATGAGGTTATATCATCCATCATTCACCTGCACCAGGCAGGTTTTATGCTGCAAAAATTGACAGCTGTTAACCCTAGAAGATAGTTCACAAATTTGCAAACCCCAGCAGATAATATGGGCCAAAGGGCCTTACTGTCCCTTGATTCCAATAAGGCATATGACAGCATAAATTGGCAATATTTATGGGCAGTCCTAGCCAAATTTAGTTTTGGGAAAGATTTATATCCTGGGTCCGATTACTGTACCATAACCCACAAGCAGCTATTCTCACATCAGACAGAGATATGTTTACTCTGGGGGAGAAGCACAAGACAGGGATGCCCCCTGTCTCTATTACTCTTTGCTATCGCCATTAAGCCCCTGGCTGCTTTATTTCAGTCCAACCCACATATCACAGGATAACAGTACCATGAGCAATAGGAAAAAATTATGTTCTATGCAGAGGATACATTATTACTGCTAGAGGACACTATGTCCTCCCTACAAGCAGTTATGGATACTATCCTGGAATTCAGTCAATACTCCAGTCTTACTATCAATTGAATGAAATGCACTTTGATGTTATTGGATGGAAATGAAAAACATTCAGTGATGCAGTCCTGCCCCATTCCCATTGCATACACATTTAAATACTTAGGGATTCATATCACATCCACCCTTAATGACTTTTGTCGGCTTAATATTGCCCCTCTCCTTGTCCTATTCAGGGAAAAAGTAAAAATGTGGAACGAATTGCAGTTGTCTGTAGCGGGCAGAACTACTGTAACTAATTAAAATGATACTGATGCCACAACTACTTTACTTGTTACACTACTCTCCCCCGGTGATATCCTTAAAACATTCAGGGTGATGAACTTGATCTTTCATACCTTACTATTTGGTACACATCCATCTAGGATTAGGCAACTACAACACCCCAAAGATGATGTCAGTTTGGCCTTCCTAACCCTGGGTTTATTTTGCAGCAGTCGGATTGCAACACCTGCTGGGCACTATCCCGCCCCCCCCCCCCAGCAACGGCCCCATGTTGCCTGCATCTATCACCCATATAATGCTCTTGTTTATGCACAGGGAGTCAATCCCAGAGGGACTTGCATCTCAGGCATTTGGAAAACTCAATAAACAATTCTTGACATATAACCTCATTCAAAAAATGTGGAACAAAACTAAACAGCTACAGTGGGTGCAGGGATTTACAAAGTATAGTCCTGTACAGGACAATGGTACTTTTGAGGAGCTAGAGAAAATACAGCAGGGCACCCACTGGAGGGAATTTTGGATGACACATCTTCATCATATATTTAAAGATGGTGTTTTGTTACCCTTCTTTACAGTGCATGAGTCTTTCTTTTTTTTAAATCAAATAGTTTTTTTATAAATTTTTCCTTTTTTAAACAAATTCTGTTGGCGCTCATCAGGCTATACTTCAACTATTACTCTGAACCCTCCATCACATCAGGCCCATTAACTATCCTAAATTAAAAATTAATAGCATTGTAAAACTAATCTGAGTGTTCCAATTAATTATTATCTCTTAACGGTACATACCATATATACTCGAGTATAAGCTGAGTTTTTCAGCACATTCTTTTGTGCTGAAAATGCCCCCCTCGGCTTATACTTGAGTCACCTTTTTGCGCCTGATCTCCTGGATTTGGGGACCAGGTACCGGCTGGCCATAGATCCTCTGGACCCCAAGCTTGGCATACATGTAGCCCCACTCTTCCTCTACAAGTGTGCAAATATTGTTGTCCAGGAGACCTACGGCCGGGGAGCACAGATTTTTCAAATCCGGGCACCCCTTCTATAGACTCCCATGTTAAACGGTAATTTCTCTGGTGATTCTGGGGACCCGGTACCAGTCGGTTGTAGGTCCCCTGGACCCCAAGCTTGGCACACATGTAGCCCCACTCTACCTCTACAAGTGTGCAAAGATAGTTGTCCGGGGGACCTACGGCCGGGGAGCACAGATTTTTCAAACCCGGCCACCCCTTCCATAGACTCCCATGTTAAACAGTAATTTCTCCAGTGAATTTTGGGACGTGGTACTCCTTCCATAGACTCCCATGTTAAATGTCAGTCTAGTCATGGACACAGTGAGGCATGGGCACAGTGAGGCATGGACACAGTGAGGCTTGGACACAGTGAGGCTTGGACACAGTGAGGCATGGACACAGTGAGGCATGGGCACAATGAGGCATGGACACAGTGAGGCATGCACATGGACACAGTGAGGCAAAGTGAGGCACAGTGAGGCATGCAGATGGACACCCTAGGCTTATACTCGAGTCAATAAGTTTTCCCATTTTTTTGTGGTATAATTTGGTGCCTCGGCTTATATTTGGGTCGGCTTATACTCGTGTATATATATGGTATATACATATACAATTATCCCCCTCCAAAAATCTATCTCATTATTAACTTTCCTCAGTATCAATGATATATTCAGCTGACTGCTCAGATAGGTTAGAAACTAAACACCAATGCCAGATTTTTTTGACTCTAGTCTTAAATTGAGATTACTGGCTTTAGTCCATTGGTCTATTATTGGCGGATAATTTGATATCTATTTTTGGAATATAAGTTCATGGGCCATATACATAGATCTCAACCACATCACATGCATTTCAACTGGGAGAGTATCTTCCAGTATAATCCCTAACAATTCTAATTTTGGATCAAGATGAACCTGTGTAGAGCACAGGGAGTTTAAAGTTTCAAAAACACCTTCCCAATAGCGATGTAATTTAGGACATCGCCACAGCATATGTATAATTGTTCCTTTATCAGCAACTACATCAAACTTGGACCGTTTGATGTAGTTGCTTTGCCCCAGGAGTATAACTTTAAAGGAGTATAGTGGGCCCTATGAATGGTAAATAGCTGAGTCAAACACTGTGAGGAGGATAGGGATGCTCTGAATAAATTCTTCAGAGCTTGTTTCCACTCCTCGTCACTAAGTGTCTCCAAATCTTTACACCACCGTGCAAAGTTCTAGCTTTCATTTGTAGAAGAGAAGAATATATACCCCATATACCGTATATACTTGAGTATAAGCCGACTCGAATATAAGCCGAGGCACCTAATTTTACCACAAAAAAAATGGAAAAACGTATTGACTCGAGTATAAGCCTAGGGTGTCCATCTGCATGCCTCACTGTGTCCATGTGCATGCCTCACTGTGTCCATGCCTCACTATGCCCATGCCTCACTGTGTCTATGCCTCACTGTGCCCATGCCTCACTGTGCCCATGCCTCACTGTGTCCATGACTAGACTGACGTTCAACTCCGGGTCCAGGGGACCGACGACCGTCCGGTACCGGTTCCCCAAAATCACCGGAGAAATGACCGTTTAACATGGGAGTTTATAGAAGGGGTGCCTGGGTTTGAAAAATCGGTGCTCCCCGACCATAGGTCCCCCGGACAACAAACTTTGCACACTTGTAGAGGAAGAGTGGGGCTACATGTATGCCAAGCTTGGGGTCCAGAGGATCTATGGCCAGCTGGTACCTGGTCCCCAAATCCAGGAGATCAGGTGCAAAAAGGTGACTCAAGTATAAGCCGAGGGGGGCATTTTCAGCTCAAAAGAATGTGCTGAAAAACTCGGCTTATACTCGAGTATATACGGTAAGTCCCTGTTTAGAGCATCTTACAGTTACTGCCATTGCTAGAATTAATGAAGGGTTATATTTTAATGAAAAGGTTCTTGCTTGGCACTGCAAAGCATGCCATAGCTGTAAATATATAAAAAAAATATATATATTAGGCAAATTATATTTCTCTGCCAGTTTATCAAATGGTTGAAAAACCTCTTTATCAAAAAGTTGAGGAAGAAGCAAAATACCAGACTTTTTCCATAGATCAAAGTTTTTAAGCTTCGCTACCTCGGGTAATAGCAAATTATTCCATATGGGCATATACTGTGTATATCCGTCATAGTGAGTATCTTTTTGAACAGTAGTCCAAATTTTATGTGTTAAATAAAATGTGGGATAACTACGTTTACTGTAAAAGTGGTAGGCCACTATTAATTGTACCGGTGGATCTATCGGAAATTGAGAAAATATAATTTGCTGTATGGGGTCCTCACAGTCTATAACATTCCGGCCATATAATTGCTGCAGTTGGGATGCCAGATAATACAATCTGGCATTAGGAACGGCCAAACCTCCTTCATCCTTAGGCAACTGCAGAATTTCCAATCTAATCCGTTGGTGTTTATATCTCCAAATAAGAACTCTAATTAAGGTATCTATTTGTTTAAAAAAATTCAGGGGAGGCCATACAGGACAATTATGTAGAAAATATAACAATTGTGGCATCTATACCATCTTTATCAAATTTGCTCTACCTATTATCGATAAAAGCAGCTTACTCCAGATTTTCCCCACTTGTTTAAACCTCTTTAATAATGGGGCTAAATTCCTCTCCACATATGTACTCACTTGTGATGTAACTTGTACACCTTATGCGCGTTGGGACACTTCGGGGTAAGACCGCGCTATATTAAGATACCTCTCAACTCAACTCAACTCAACTCACCTAGATATTTAAATGTAGAAACTACAGCTATTTGAGAAGCAGAGATTGGCAGATTGGTCACCAGGGGGGTCTACAGGTAAAAGAACTGATTTATCCCAAAACCAGAAGCAGACAGAGGTTCAAGGGCCAGAGCAAAAAGTAAAGGTGACAATGGACATCCCTGTCTTGTTCCTCGTTGCAGTGAAAAAGGCTCCGATACTAGGGATGAGCTTCGAGTTCGAGTCAAACTCATGTTCGACTTGAACATTGCCTGTGTCAACCGAACAGCGAACACCCTGTAAAAGTCTATGGGAGAAATCTAAAGTGCTAATTTTAAAGGCTTATATGCAAAATTTTTGTAATAAAGTTTTTGGGGACCCGGAACCTGCCCCAGGGGACATGTATCAATACAAATTTTTTTTTTTTTTTAAACAGACGTTTTTTCGGGAGCAGTGATTTTAATAATGCTTAAAGTGAAACAATAAAAGTGAAATAATCCTTTAAATTTCATACCGAGGGGGTGTGTATAGTATGCCTGTAAAGCAGCGCTTGTTTCCCGTGCTTAGAACTGTCCCTGCACAAAGTGTAATTTCTGAAGAAAAAAAGTAATTTAAAAGCACTCTCGGCTATAACGAATTGTCGGCTCCCAGCAATACGTTGGAGCCTGGACCTAGGAGAGGAGAGATCATCCATCGCTGGACCCCGGAGAGGAGATCACCCATCGCAGGATACCGAGAGTGGATTACCACTGCAGGAATCTTTTTTTAATTTTTTTTTATTTTTAATAAAGGACTTTTCCCAACGGTGTCCGTGTGTTTTTTAAAAATTTTTTACACTTTCTTTGTGAAATGGTAGGGTACAATTTAGCCCTTACCAATTCACATAGGGGGGGTCCCCTTTGTTAAAGGGGTTAAAGGGGTCTTCCAGATTCCGATAAGCCCCCCGCTCACAGACCCCCACAACCACCGGGCAAGCGTTGTGGGGATGAGGCCCTTGTCCCCATCAACATGGGGACATGGTGCTTTGAGGGGTCACAGACCCCCAAAGCATCCTCCCCATGTTGAGAGCAGGTGGCCTGGTATGGTTCAGGAGGGGGGGCGCTCTCTCATCCCCCCCTCTTTTCCTGCGGCCTGCCAGGTTGCATGCTCGGATAAAGGGTCTGGTATGGATTTTTGGGAGGAACTCCATGCCATTTTTTTAAAATTTGGCATGGAGTTCCCCTTAAAATCCATACCAGACCTGAAGGGCCTGGTATTTGAATTTAGGGGGACCCCCACGCATTTTTTTTTCAACAATGGCTTTTCTCTGTATTGACAATTCATTATAGCCGCGAGTGCTTTTAAATGACTTTTTTTCCTTCAGAAATTACACTTTGTGCAGGGACAGTTCTAAGCACGGGAAACATGCGCTGCTTTAAAGGCATACTCTGGACACCCCCCAGGTACGAAATTTAAAGGAATATTTCACTTTTATTGTTTCACTTTAAGCATTATTAAAATCACTGCTTCCGAAAAAATGTCAGTTTTTAAAACTTTTTTTGCATTGATACATGTCCCCTGGGGCAGGACCCGGGTCCCCAAACACTTTTTATGACAATAACTTGCATATAAGCCTTTTAAAATTAGCACTTTAGATTTTTCATGTTCGAGTCCCATAGACTTTTTTTTTTTTTTTTTTTTTTTTTTTTAAATATTCTTTATTTATATTTCAAAAAGGGATACATACAATACATCGTTTATACATTTTCCATTACATTTCTATTCATATTATTTTCCTCATCCCATTCCATTAATTAGATCCTCTCACCTCTAAACCTCAATGTCAATGGGTTCCCTTCCCTTTTGGCCTTCACGTGTCTCCCTGTGACAGGAGGGACACATAAAGTTCCTTTCCTCTATTAAACGTCTTTGATTCTCACGCCCTTGTTTTCTTCTCCCTTACATTTTTATCCATTCCCCCTCTACCTCCCTCCCAAATCAAACCCCAGAAAAGAAAGAAAGAAAGAAAGGAAAAGAAAAAAAAAAAAAAGAAAAAAAATTAAATAGATAAGTAGATAACTAAATAAATCTCTCTCTCCCCTCCTCACCCCAACCTCCTCCCCCGTTAGGTAAACCATAACCTCCTCAATACTTCTCTGGCTAGGTGGACGGACTTACTTCCCCATTAATCTTTTCCCTTCTTCTGTCTGCGTGAATTTTTCCCATGTTGACCAGATTTTAATATGTTGCTCTTTTCTGTCTTGGGCCGAAGCCACCAACTCCTCTATCGCCCCCACTTGTCTGACCCTGTTGAGCCATTCTGCGATTGTTGGAGGGCTAGAGCTTTTCCAGCATCTCGCTATACACGCCTTAGCCTCATTGACCAAGTGACATAATACTGACTTTTTATAGGTCTGTGTGGGTATTTGCGTTATATGCAATAGGAAAAAACCCGGATCGTCCGGCACCGGGTAAGGCTCAATTTTTTGAGCGATCCTTCCTACCTCTAGCCAGTATTGTCTGATCTGAGGGCATGTCCAATATATATGGAACAAAGTTCCCCGCTCCCCCTTACATCGCCAGCACTGATCTGATGCATCAGGGTAGAACCTGCCTAATTTTGATGGTGTATAATACCACCTCATCAGTAGTTTATAATTTAATTCTTGCATTTTAGTGCATATTGATGAGTTTAATGCCAAATATATTATCTTCTGGTATTGAGCTGGTGTAAAGGTCTTATTTAGGTCCCTTTCCCATTTTCTAAATACTGGCAGCTCAAAATTCTCTGGTGGGGTCATTAACATCGTATATATTTTAGATATTATTCGGTTGGTGGGTTCCTTCTCCTCACAGTATGTTTCAAACCTAGTTAGTTCCCGTTTAAAATTACTCATTGGGCCCAATGTCTCCAGGTAGTATCGAAGTTGTATTGCCTGCCAGTGTTCTACTTCAAATTGACCTCCTGATTTCGTCAGGTCTACCATTGTGGGCCAAGTTTCGGATTGCATAAAATGCGATACCTGAGTATAGCCCTTCTCTCGAAGTCTCCGAAATGCTCTTGTCTCCATCCCTGGATCAAAGCTTGGGTTTCCCAATATTGGATATAATGGGGAATGTCTTGATGAGTATTTAGGGTTCAGACATATTTTTGCCCCTATAGATAATGTTGGTCCTATCAAAGGGTGTTTTTTAAGTGAGTCAGGTAACCTTGAATAACACCAGAGTGCCCTGCTCAAAGGCACCTGGCTAAATTCTTGCTCCAGTTTTATCCATAGTTTGAATTCTACATGTCTGCACCAGTCTATGACCCTTCCCAAATGGACTGCTTGGTGGTATTTAGACATGTCTGGGACTGCTAAGCCCCCATGGCATTTGGGGAGGGTCATTTGACTTCTGCTAATCCTTGGTCGCTTGTTGGCCCATATAAACTTAGTGAAAAGTGCATTTACTTGCCGAAAGTAGGCCCTATTAATTCCTATTGGTACAGCTTGGAATAGGTACAAGAATTTTGGCAGAATGTTCATTTTGATGGCGTTACATCGGCCGAACCATGAATGGAATCCTTGTTTCCATTTGTCTAATAGGGAGCTAACTGCATTATATAGTGAGGGGAAGTTTGCAGCAAAAACCTTCTCTAGTCTTGATGGTATATTTATTCCTAGATATTTTAGTGACGACCCTACCCATTTAAAGTTGAAATTGGGTTGTATGTTTTGCTGGACTTCTGGGGGGAGGGCAACCCCCATCGCTTCCGATTTTGCGTAATTAATTTTTAAATTTGCTAGTCTCCCATATCCTTCTATTTCCTTCATCAGGTTTGGCAGTGAAATGTGAGGTTGTGATAGGGAGAACATCATATCATCTGCATAGGCAGATATTTTATATTCTTGGGCACCTATTTGGAGACCCTGAATATCTGAATTTTGCCGAATCCTATTCAGTAGGGGTTCCAGGGAGAGAGAAAACAGCAACGGAGAGAGTGGGCACCCTTGGCGCGTTCCATTTAAAATTTTAAATGTCTCCGAATAGACTCCATTCACTTTTACCGAGGCCTGGGGTGTAGCATACACCCCGGCTATCCAGCTCCGCATATGTTCTCCCAATCCCATTTGCCTCAATACTTCGAACATAAATCGCCAACTAACCCTGTCAAACGCTTTCTCCGCATCGGTACTCAAAAAAATACAGGGCGTTTTTGATATGTTAGCATGGTGTACCAGATTGAGGACTTTTACGGTATTATCCCTGGCCTCCCGGGTTGGGATAAACCCAACCTGGTCTTGATGTACCATTTGATTCAAAAGCGGCTGAAGACGGGAGGCAAGTATTTTAGTGAAAAGTTTTAAATCTGTGTTTAACAATGAGATCGGGCGGTAGCTCCCGCACTCCGCCGGGTCCTTCCCTTCTTTCGGAATAACCGAAATATATGCCATAAGGGCATCCGGCGGCAGTGCGGGGGCCCGGCCGATCCCATTGAATGTCTTTGTCATGTACACCCCTAGTATTGGGAGAAAATATTTGTAGTATTGGATAGTAAAGCCATCTGGGCCCGGTGCCTTCCCTCGTTTAACTGTTTTTATCACTGTCTCTAGTTCCCCCACTGAGATAGGTATCTCCAATTTATTACGGTCCGCTGGTGACAAACAAGGTAGATGTGCTGATAGAAGGTATTCTTCCATTGTGGCCTGAGACGTCTGAGTTGGGGTCAGGTTATAGAGGGATGAATAGTATTCTCTAAATCTCTGGACAATATTTTTAGGAAGTGAAATCAGTTGTCCATTCTTTCCCTTTATATGGGGTACGTATACTGTCTTCCCTTTCTCTCTAAGTTTCCCTGCTAATATTTTACTACATTTTTCCCCAAGTTCATAGGTTACCTTTTTCCCTATTTGTATTGCCGCTTCTGCTTTGTATCTAAGTAGCTCTGTCAGTTGTCTCCTCAAATGGGCCAGTTCTATCCCCACTGACGGCATCTGTATTTTCTTATGTTGTACCTCTAGTGCCTGGATTTCTCTTAACAGTTTAGCTATTTTTCTTTCTCGTGCTTTTTTTAATCGGGAGCCATGTTTTATTAATACCCCTCTCATTACTGCCTTATGCGCCTCCCATATCATTCCCGGGTCACTCCCCGGGGTGTCATTCGTCAGGAAATATGCCTCCATTTCTTTTGCTACATCTTCCCGAATTTCGGGGATCTGCAGTAGGCTCTCGTTCAGACGCCAACGCCACTCCGGTGCGGTAGATGAGTCAGACAGCACAATATGTAGCGTCACTGGCGCGTGATCTGACCATGTTATATTCTCAATTTTTACTTCCTTCACCGCCGTCAACAGATAGTGTGGCACCATGAAGAGATCTATACGGGAGTACAGTTGGTGAGGGTTGGAGAAGAATGTATAGTCCCTTTCCCCTACATGTAGTAATCTCCAAACGTCTACCATCTGCAGGTCCCGCAACTTCTGCAGAATATTCTTCCGGACCCCCCCTGGTGTGGATGAGGTCCCCGTTGATGTGTCAACCTTAGGTTCCAATGTTATGTTAAAATCTCCCCCTAGGATCAGCTTCCCTTCTGCAAACCCCGCCAGTTTATCCAAAGTTTTGCTCAAGAAGGCGTCTTGATGTATATTTGGTGTGTAAACAGTTGCCAATGTCACCTTTGTACTTCCAATCTGTCCCTTTAAGAATAAGAAACGACCCTCTACATCTACTATTTTGTCCACCAGGGACCAAGATATTCTATTGGAAATTAGGATTGACACCCCTTTTGACTTTGATATCTGACTACATGCGTGGTATGTACATGGATAGAACCTATTTTGTAGGTATGGTAGTCCGCCCATCTTGAAATGTGTCTCCTGCACGAATGCTACATCTGAGCGGGCTCGTTTTAACTCGCTCAGGAGCATTCTCCTCTTTTCTGGGACGTTAAGTCCTTTAGCGTTGATGGTAGTTATCCTTATTTCCTCCATCCCGGTAGATTCAGAGGGTGAAGCACGGAGAGAGAGAAGAAAAAAGAAAAAAAAAAAAAAAAAAAAAGAAAATTGCAAACCCCCCCCCCTTTCCAATCCCCCCCCTAAATATTCAACTAACCCCTCCCCCCTTACCCCCACCCCAAAGGGAGGCACCCACTTCTGAACCTTTACCCTACGGTTCACGTGGGCGCAAGCCTAATTGGGGTGTTGTGTTGGTACAGCAGAGGTGCACCCCCAACCCTCCACCCCGGACGCCCCTTTCGTCTATCTCACTCCAGCTCCTCTCTCCATTTTTTTCCCTTCTTCCCCTCTCTTCTTCCCTCCCCTTACTTTATATTATCCTAGGTTCGAGGGGGCATCCATCATTCAGTTTTATCCTAATTTATCCCAGTTTTTTCTTCCTTTCTCTCCTCTTTCTTCCCTTCTTTCCTCTTCCCTTTTTCCCCATTATCAACCATATATCTAAACAGCTAGTGTTTACTGTATATAGAATTTAAATTCCCTTACATAGGTTACATTTTGCTTTTTAGGAACTTGATATAACTAATTTTAAATAAGATATGCCAGGACCACTTTCCCTCCTTTCTCCCCATTCCCCCATTCCATCTGTTTTGTTTTTCCTTTGCTTCCTATATCCTAATCCCTCGACCCCCCCCCTTCTCATTTTCCTTCCCTAATGATAGATCTTCCGAGTACTAGCTTATTCCTATTCCTGCCTGGGGTTCCTTTCTCATTCTAACCATTAACCTCCTCAGTTGTATCCAAGTGTGTGTACCTTCTATTCTATCCTATTGTGTACAAGTGTAATGTGATATATACGTGCCCCCCTCCTCCTGCTCTCTAAATATCCCTTTCTTCTCATTAACCCCTTATTTTCTACCCCCCCCCTCCCTTACCTATTATCTCCCCTCCCTCCTATATTATCTCGATCTACCCTCAATCTACCCACTTATTATCCTAATCCCTCCCTGTGTCTCTGTGTTTAACTCCTAGCTACTCCTTTACTACCCAATACCTCCCCCCTATTTCCTTTATTATATATGTACGTGACTATATGTGTATCCCTAAATCTACTAGGGAAAAAAAAAAAAAAAAAAAAAAGGTGTGGCACTTATACAGTACCTAAAACATTCACACCCCTCACACTTGGAAATTTCTTCCCTCTTTTCCATTCAGGCCTCTGCCTTCCCTAAGACATTCTGTTTAATTATAGGGAACCCTATCTAGTTACTTTTACCTAGTACTCCTATTGGTTTCTTCTCATTTCTTCTAAATTTCTAAACCTCCCCTCTTATTGATATCTCCTTCCCATATTCCCTCCTTTCCAGAATTAAACCGAATCACATCCTTCTCCCCCTTCCCTTCATCATATATCATCATACATTATTTATACCTTATATATACCTTATTTATACATTTATATATTATATCCTCTGAACCCCTTCTAACCTCACCCCCGAAAAAAAAAAAAAAAAAAAAATTGTTTCCCAACACACAAAAAAAAAAAAGGAGCACAGTGATCTCCAGTGTTATATAGAAACAGTAAATAAATTGGGGGGGGGGGGCAGGGGGTGAAACCCCCCAGTCCATCCCTCCCTCCCTCCTACGGGCACCCCTCCGTCTTGAAGGGGGCCAATATGTGTATACATGTGTATATAATTTTAGAGGATACTCACATATATCATACATTACATCTTATAGTATATTCCGCTGCAACACATCCTCTCCCATTACCCTTAACATTATCCCCTTTACCCCCACATCTAATAATCAACAACACACAAAAAAAATAAATAAATAAATAAGTAAATAAATAAATAAGTAAATAAATAGTTTCCCCTCCCCCTTCTCCTAAAAGGAAAAAAAAAGGGGAGGGGGAAGAAAAAAAGAAAGGGATTTATCACCCGTATTTACCAATATATATAAAAAAGGGGTCAGAGGACAAAGCGATAGCAATCCCCCATATTTCCGTGTTCCCCAAATCCTGAAGGGGGGGGACCAAAAAAAAAAAAAAATGGAAAAAGGGGTGCATGTAATTACACCCCGACCATATCTGTCTCCCGTCAGTTAGATCATCTCCTGAAACACCCGTTCCTTTTCCCTCTTGAGTCTTTCTCAAAAAGAAAAAGGAAAAAAAAAAAAAAAAAAAGGGGGGAGGGGGAGGGCAAACGGAGACATCCTCCCCAAAAGAAAAAGAAGGGGAAAAAAAGAAAAAAAAGAGGGATATGAATACCTCTTCAAGGCAAGACCCACCAAAAGTTCAGAAAATAGAATTCTCCCACATAAGGGGGACAAGGGGGAGATAAAGGGGAAACAAAATAAGAGAGGGGACTCCCCCCTCCCCTCTCCCAGGGGGGCTGGTGGACCAGGTTGAATCTCCCACCAGGGGGGTCCTCTGATTCTAGCCCCATTGTTACTATTAGGGGGTCAGGAGCTAGAGAGGAGAAAAACAGAGAGCATTGTTCCTATCTTCACTTCTTTAGAGGAGGGGGGATAGTAGAGTGTTTCTTGCTTCCTTCTCCCTTTCCCCTTACAGCCTCAAGTCTCCTATCCCTCATTGTCTCCATTCTTCTCCCAGTTCCTGGGATTTCCTGCAGCCAGTTTGGGATCTCTATAGCTTCCATCTCCATGAAGGAAAAAAAGTCTAATAATTCCCGCGGGTGCCGCAAAGTAAATGTATGGGAGTCTTTCTTCACTATTAATGCAATGGGGTACCCCCATCTATACGATCCCCCCAATGATTTAATTTTATCCAGGAGCGGGCGTAGCATAGCCCTACGTTGCAATGTAGCCCGTGAAAGATCTGGCAGGATTTTTACCCTAAATCCTTCTTGTTCTATTTCACCTTTTTCCCAGGCCATGCGACTTATTAGTTCCTTGTGTGCGTATCGGTGAAAACGGCCTATAACATCCCTTGGTCTGTCTATGTTTACTGAGGGGGGTCCCAGGGCTCTGTGTAGTCTCTCAAATTCCAATGTTTGAGGTGGCGCTGGGGTAGCCAACTGCTGACATATTGCTAGGACTGTTGCCTGTAATGTCTCTCCCCCTACTGTCTCGGGGATCCCCCTAAACCGTAGGTTCAAACGACGTCCCCGGTCCTCAATTTCCTCCAGTTGCAGCTGTATTGAGGTAACATGTAATGAGTTAAGACCCTGTCCCAGCTCCAGTTGCTGTACCCGATTCTCTAGGGTAGTTACCCGACCCTCCTCCCCTGACAATCTCTCTGAGAGAAGCTTCACTTCAGTATGTACTTGATCCCACTCTTTTCGGTGCATTTCTTCCAAACGTAGCATCATTGTTTGTATGTCAGCGCGGGTCGGGAGGGATTCTATGTCTGCACGCGTTGGCAGGGCTTGCAGCAGAGCTCTAAGGTCCAGTTCACCAAAGTCAGGAGTTCCCTGTATCATCCTGTCCTGGGGGCTATGCTCCTGCCCCCCTTGCCTACTCTGCTTCCCCCCTTCCATAGACCCCCGTACCTGCACCTGTGGGGTGGGTGCTGTCGCTGCTGCCGATGCTGCCGACTCCTCCAGTGCTTCGGGACCGTATGTCTCTTCGTTCTGGTGTCTCTCTGGGCGCTTACACTGTTCTGTCTCACCGCTCGCTGCCCCACGTGACTCCACCGCTTGTAGCCTGGTCAGCGCGGCTCGTGTGCGGGGGAAGAAGGATTCAATCTCCGGCTGCGACCCCGTTTTTTTCGCTGCTCTCTCCCTCCTCTTCATCCCAGGTAGGCTGGGTTACTGAGCCGTACACACATGGAGCTATACAGGAGGCTATGCGGCCATTATCCTCGCTGGGTGTCCGGGTGGAGAGTCAAAGGGCTACAGCGTGTTCCTCCTCACTCTGCCATCTCAAAACCACACCCCCCCGTCCCATAGACTTTAACAGTGTTCGGATGTTCGAACAAATTTATTGCCTGTTCGCAAGTTCTGGTGCGAACCGAACAGGGGGGTGTTCGGCTCATCCCTATCCGATAGATGTCCATTTACCTGTACCCGTGCCACCGGGGCAGCGTAAAGGAGTTGTACCCAGCCTATAAACTGTGGTCCAAAACCAAACTTTTCGAGACAATGCCACAAAAAGTCCCATTCTATGCTATCAAAAGTTTTTGCCGCATAAAGCTACAATATAGCTCTATTGCCCAAATTTTCAGACGGAACCTGCTGGGTAAGAAATAAGCGTTCTATATTCACCGCAGTAGATCTATTAAACTGTGTAATTTATGTGCATTTAAAAAAAAAAAATTAAATGTAGTAAACATTGCTTGTCTCTTTACTGGGTCGCTAAACCCTTTAACATTCCAAGATACCAAAACTTGCATTAAAGTTGACATATTTCTATATTATCAAGTTTTAGAACCATAATCCTAAATCAAGTAATCCCTACAATTAGAGGATATAAGATGGAAAATGGTCCCATCCAATATCCATTTCAATAATATCATCAGGTCAATGTCTCAAAAGGTTCTTTGTGAGAAAAATATTTCTATATTTAATTCTCTGGTGAGCGCAAAAAAAAAAACACCCCAAAACATGTACAAAACTCAGATAGAAAAATTTCTATCCCCCTCAATAGCCATCTTCCGAAGGGTCCCGTACTTAAAAGCATCACAATATACGCATAGTGCATTTTCTTTAGTAGTTAGAAACAAATATTGAGAACTATTCAAAAAAAACAAATCTCCAAAAAATTAACATCTGCCTATGTGCATTCCCAAAGGAAAAAACAAAAACAAAAATTTGCAAACAAAAATTTCCCACAGGAACAAGATATAGAGAGTCCATTCTGTAATTTTTTACTGGACTCTCTCCCCTGGCTCTACTGTATATAACGAAAAAAAAAAATTCAAATTGACCACCTTCCATCTAGCAAAACAAGAAAAAAAAAGAAAAAGGAAGGGGATTCTTTCATTTTGCATTATTTATAATGTCTATCCAGCCATTCAATAGCTGCTTTGTAGTTTGCACCCTCAGAATGCTCTGGTAGGCCTACCAGCGTAATATTATTATGCCGGAGGCGGTTTTCAAGATCTTCCAACTTGCGAGCATTAGTGTCCGATTTTTTCATTGCTTATTTAATATACCCAGTGGCTGTGTAGTGTCCTCTAATTCTTTAACACGACCCTCCAAAGTAGACGTTCTTTCCCTTATCTTCTGTACATCTTGATGAAGAAAAGTAAATTCTTCTTTAAGTCCTTGCACTTGCTCAAATAAATTTTATAAAGAATTCTAAAATTGTTGCACTGCTTAACACATCTAGTAATGTAGGTTCTGATGGTGTTAATGGTGTTGTTAAAGCATGTAAGTCATTTAGCTGTTTGTCAGTGTGCTATCTTGCGCTCTTATCCATTTCTTCCATTTCACATGTCACTTGATCCGAATATTTATGTAGAGCAGTTGTATCTATCCCAATGCAAGTGTTTTCCAATTCCTCGCTGGCTTCATGCTGAGACACTTCATTTTCACCATCTTTAGATCTTAGTGCAAATTGTACAAGTTTAGCAGCAGCAGCTTCTTTAGCCTTCTCTTTTACTGATTTACCACTTTGTGTTTGCTGAGAAAATATCTGCCACCATTTTGCGCAGGGGCTTCAGCATTTAAAGCCCCCTGTCACTCATTCCATAATTTCATAGTTTTATTTCCACCTCTCCTTTCCGTTTCTCCTGTTCTCCTCTCTCTTCCTCTTACTCCTTCTGTTTCTCTTTCTCCCCTCTCACTTCACTTCCTCCCCCTTTCTTAATTGTATAAAAATGACTTTGCAGTTATTCTGCTGCTGCTCAGTTTTCACCAGGGTTTAACTTGTTAAAAAAAAGGAAAAGAAAAAGACCTGTCCCATTTTTTATTTTTTATCGGGTCTTCACGAATTCTACCAAGTTCTGCCAAGTTTTGCAGAGTTCTGACGAGTTTTGTCGATTCCAGCAAGCCACAGCCATTCACGGCTCCCGTCACCGCTGAATATAACACGGAGAGAGTAGAGCCGCCAAGTAGTGGGAGACAGCTCTGGATATGATGAAGCGGTGGGGAATATATCTCGAAAAGAGTACAGCTGCCAAGTAATTCAGGACAAGCCAAAAACATCCACGCCCCAGTCCTCAGCTAGTGCACGGCTGTGTTTCAAAGTCAGCAAGTTGATTTGAAAAGAGAGGGGAGGATTAAGACAAATCAGGTCAGCTGCCACCTGAACACACCGGGCATAGATCTTGGGAGGTTAGCCAGAATATTCTATAGGATGGAAGAGCCATAGCATGCCCTACACACGTCCACTCACATCACACACAGTGTGAGAACTTTATGAGTCATTCTTTACCACTGAACATGCATTATTACTACAGAGTTGAGACATGCAGTAGGAGCACAGGGATATGCATGTGGGTGGGTTCTGTCTCCCACCCGGGATTTCAATTAAATTCAGTCTGCTGACAGCTCTAAAAGTTTTATTGTTTAATCTTAGAATATGTTACTCTCTGAATTTCTTAAAGATTACCCAGTCAATGCAACAGCTCAGTGGGAAAAGTACATACTGTAGGTGCACTTACGGGAGACCAATGAGATGAGGCATTTTTATTTTGTGGTGATCTGCTCCCTTAATGTATCTCAGAAGTTGTCCCAGTTACAGTGCATTCAGAAAGTATTCAGACCTCATTTACGTTTTTCAATTTTGTTATGTTGTAGCCTGATACTACAGTTGTTTAAATTATTTTTTTTCTCTCATTAATCTACACTCAGTACTCCATAATGGCAAAATGAAAACAGAATTTTAGAAATGGCTGTGAATTTATTAAAATTAAAGTGATCGACAATTTATCTATCTTGATGATTTTTTCTCTTTAACCACTTAAGGACATATACATATACTGCGGCATGGTGGCCCTTAAGAGCAAAATTGCTTACCTGTACATGATCTCTTCCATCTGCTCTGGGGTGCATGCGCGTGCCACCAAAAACTATGGTCCCGCTGTGATTGGACACAGCAGGAGCCAATCAGCGGGCCCGACAGCCGCGATGGCTGCCAGTCACCCGCGATCTTTCGGGGGAACGGGGCCACCATCAGGGGGGAACAGCCCATACAAGTGTAAGGGGCCCAAACGTCCTGAGAGGCCCGATCCTTCAGGACTCCGGGCTCCAAGTTTGCACCTCCCCTTTGCTCTTTTCTTCCCCCTACACTAGTCCTGACTCCCGCTGGTGCCGCCCGCTGCACTGGCTCCTAACTCCCAGCCAGTGACTTAGGAGGGAAGTGTCAGTTGGTGCGCTGGAGGGGCGCAGAAACGAGTACACCCCCCGGAAAACCTGTGGTTCAATCCACCTGATCTTCTCCTTCCCCGTCTTTGATGGCTGCTGAGCCGCTCTGTCCTACTGACGATCCCTGGGCTCAGTGTGCAGTGACAAGCAGCTCTGAAGGTGTGGCTGTCCTGGAAGGAGAGGATCCCCATGATGCTCCGTCCTCCCCTCCAGCATGCCTGAGCTTCACACACACCCCTTCTCCTGCCCCTCTCTCGCTGCCTGTGTGCTGCTGCGTCTGAGAAGGGGATGTGGTGGTGGGAAGATTAAACAAGCCGACAGCAACATTAAGAGAAGTCACTGACTGAAAGCCCCCGGGGACCATTCAAGTAAGTGAGCACTGTGACCAGACCCTCCTTCTCTCCCCCCTCACTCTCTCCCCCCTCCTTATCTCCCCCTCCTTCTCTCCCCCATCCTTCTCTCCCCCTCTCTCTCTCCCTGCCCCCTCGACCTCCCCTTCCTTCTCTCCCCCTCGCTCTCTCCCTGCCCCATTTCTCTCCCCCCTTGGTTCCCCCCTTATCTATCCCCTGCCCCTTCCTTCTCTCACCCTCCCTCTCTCCCTGCCCCCTCCTTCTCTCCCTGCCCGCTCTACCTCCCCCTCCTTCTCTCCCCCTTCACCTCCCCCTCCTTATCTCCCCCCCACACCTCCTTCTCTCTCTCCCTGCCCCCTCTCACTCCCCCCTCCTCCCCCTCCTTTTCTCCTCCCTCCTTCTCTCCCCCCTTTCTCTCTCCCTGCCCCCTCTCCCTCTCCCTCTCCCGGAAATAGTTTTACCCCAGTCTGTTTATTAAACTCTCATCATCTACCCTTAGATGTGATGTATAATAGTATAACAGAATTACTTTTATTAACTTAATCCACTTAAAGTGGTATTAAACCCCAAAGCAAACATTTATTATATTGCAGCTTACCAATTGTTAAATGCGGTGGCTGCATTTGTTTTCTTTTTTAGGTTTTCTTTCTTTTATTTTTACCTGGTGATCCTGCTAGTAAGTCTGTTGTTTTTCAAAAGACTGAGCTGTCTTGGAGACAAACCATTTAACATTGGCAGAGGTGCTTACAATGATCAGTTTCCATTTAATTTATAAAACACGTTTATCCCAAAAGGAAAAGAAAAAATGTTTGCTGTAAGGCTTCATGTACACGGGACATTGTTCAACCTCTCCTGAACGATTTAACTTGACAGCTAGAGACCGGCATCTAAAAACTGCTGTTTAGCTGCATTTAGCCGCGTTTGCGTATAGAAGCATTTGAATGTTTTTTTTTGTTAAAATTAAAAACGTCTCTAAATGAAAAACTGCTAAACGTGAGATACCATGTTTAGCCGCATTTGGCACTTGAAATGCCTCTAAACACAGCTTCCGAACGCATTTTTTGGGTTCCAGAAAAAGCCTCTAAACTCAAGTGCCTAGAAACGACTATCAACGACCCTGTGTACATGTACTGATAAGATAACATAGAGGAGAGGTCAGGAGCAGTTGAAAAAAATGCCCAACTGCTCCTAAACGTCCGTTTACCAGCAACAGTGTACATGAGGCCTAACTGATTATAAAGTGTGAGCTGGAGAATGGCTACAATTTGTTTAGTTTACCTAAATCTGCTAGTACATCTAACACCCCCACCTCTCTGCCCCTCAGACTGCTGTCCAAAGGTGTCTCTGTTTCTCCTTCATTCAGAGTGGGGGGCACTCTATGTTCTGTCCATCAGATGTCTATATTCTGATTATCTGCATTTGTGTGATTAAAGTTACATTTAAAGTTTGTAATTACATAGACAATCATATGCAGAGCGCAGCCGCCATCTAGCATCCTTTTTTGGTACTGCTTCAGTTATTATTTCATGCATTGTACGTGTAACCCAGGAAGTAGTTAGTAAGCACAGTATTCTGGGTAGAATCTTCACAGGAAGTGAAATAGATTCACCATGCTTTGAGAAGACACTGCTGGAGGCAGGACATGTCTTGTTCAATCTATCACCATCATCCCTTAGAGAACTTAAAAATTTCACCTGGCTTGTTCTAATAAAGTTGAGATCAAAGAAATATGGTATCTGAAGTTTATGGGGCAAGAAGGTTTAAACTATATGTTCTTGAGTATAGATGGGAAAGCCTTGTTAGGCATGGTGTGTGGGACTTTAAAGCTGCTCATTGTGGATATTGACAAAATGAGTGGAATAGAAAAATAGGAATCAAAAGATATTTGTAAAATATTTTTTTTTATATTTAATACATGATTTACATGACATAAAAACAATTTAGGAATGAAAATACAACGCAGTGCATTTGTTCCTTGTGCGTCACAAATTGATCGTCCTACATGTTTCGCAAAAAATTATGCTTCTTCAGGGACGTGCGTGACTTTAGTTTATCTAAAACAGACATATACGTTTAGAAAAAATATAAGCAAAAAGTTTGTAGTTACATTGTTATATTTCGTGTTAATTGTAAACAAAAATATAGAAATAAAAATAAAAACAAATAATTTTCACAGTGGAGACGTGCATGTAATACCTCAAGATTTCTATGGATCCTCGTATAGATAAAGTGATGACACCTGATGATTAGTGATGAGCTGAACACCCCCGGGTTCGGTTCGCACCAGAACCCGCGAACGGACCGAAAGTTCGCACGAACTTTAGAACCCTATTAAATACAATGGATGCGAACGTTCGAAATCTAAAGTGCTAATTATAATGACTATTATGCATGTTATTGTCCTAAAAAGGGTTTGGGAACCCGGGTTCTGCACCAGGGGACATGTATCAATGCAAAAAGAAGTTTTAAAAACTGCAGTTTTTCTGGAGCAGTCATTTTAATGATGCATAAAGTGAAAAAAAAAAGTCAAATATTCCTTTAAATATCGTACCTGGGGGTGTCTAAAGTATGCCTGTGAAGTGCCACGTGTTTCCCGTGTTTAGAACTGTCCCTGCACAAAATTACATTTCTAAAGGAAAAAAAGCCATTTAAAACTGCTTGCGGCTTTAATGTAATGTCTGGTCCCGGTAATATGGATGAAAATCTTTAAGAAAAATGGCATAGCTACCCCATCACACCCCCCCCCTACCCTAGCCCATTACCAGCCATTTTGGGTCTTGTATGGATATTAAGGGGAACCCCGCACACAAAATAAAAAAGGCCCTATATACTCTGAACAGCCGTATACAGGCGGTGCATACAAGACAAGGACTGTAGGTTTGTTCTTATGTAGAATCTGTTTGTAATTTTGAACAGGTACATTGTTTAAGTGTAGCTCCAGCCAAAAAATCTATTTTTAAGCTTTTTGGAAAACATAGGGAAGGGTTATCACCCCTGTAACATTTGTTTTGCTGTCTGTGCAGTGTGCACCTGTTCAGAACAGTTCACCTCACTTTCCGTCCTAATGACAAATGTTTTTTGAAAATTTGGGGTTTTTATTGAAACAAGAATTGGTGATAAAGCATCAGTGGAGAGGAGACACTTTTTTTCCCATATTAACTCTTACAGGAGAGAATTTGCCTTCCTAGGGGTAGATTTCCTCTCACTTCCTGTTGTATCCTTCCGTTTGCAAGAAGGAGTCGTTTGTAAGTTGGATGTTTGAAAGTAGGGCCCTGCCGTATATACTCAGCTGAAATTTGCCCCTTACATGTTGGTGTTGCCACAACACTGTGAGCCCTCACAGTTACTCTTGGTGGGCGCATGAATGGGCCCTGCTGTGAATTATTAGATCAAGAATTGTAATTGCATGCCCCTGTTGAACAGGGGCTGAAAAATTGGGCCTTTGGTGGTGGTGGTGGTGGTGGTGTTGACACAACACTGTAATGCCTCACAGTTAGTCTTGGTGGGCGCAGGAATGGGCCCTGCTGTGAATTATTAGATCAAGAATTGTAATTACATGCCCCTGTTAAACAGGGGCAGAAAAATTGGGTCTTAGGCACAGGTGCCACAACACTGCAACCCCTCACAGATACTGTACTTGGAGCACAGCAATGAGCCCTGTTGCAAAGTATTGCATCAAAAATTTTAATTACACGCCCCTGTTAAACAGGGGCTGAAAAATTGGGCCTTTGGTGGTGGTGGTGGTGTTGACACAACACTGTAAGGCCTCACAGTTAGTCTTGGTGGGTGCAGGAATGGGCCCTGCTGTGAATTATTAGATCAAGAATTGTAATTACATGCCCCTGTTAAACAGGGGCAGAAAAATTGAGCCTTAGGCACTGGTGCCACAACACTGCAACCCCTCACAGATACTGTACTTGGAGCACAGCAATGAGCCCTGTTGCAAAGTATTGCATCAAAAATTGTAATTACACGCCCCTGTTAAACAGGGGCTGAAAAATTGGGCCTTAGCCACTGGTGCTGGTGCTACGACACTGCAACCACTCCCAGATACTCTAGTTGGAGTGCAGGAATGAGCCCTGCTGCAAAGCATTGCATAAAAAAATTGTAATAACACACCCCTGTTAAACAGGGGCTGAAAAATTGGGCCTTAGCCACTGGTGGCGGCACCCAGAAACAAAAATGTTCTTCCAAGCTATCATCGTCAATCGGATCATTGAGGAGGAGGAGGATAGTCAGTCAACATAACAGGACAGTCTCTCAGCATCAGCATCAGTCTTGAAGGGATGTGACATTTGAAAATAAATTAGTCTGTTATATCAGCTTCAGGTGTTTTGTAGCTGGTGGTGATCCAAGACTGGTTCATCTTTATGAAGGTCAGTCGATCAACAGAGTCGGTGGACAGGCGCACCCTGTGATCCGTGACAAATCCTCCAGCAGCACTGAATGTGCGTTCTGAAAGAACGCTGGATGCAGGACAGGCCAGTAGCTCAATTGCATACTGTGCAAGCTCTGGCCAGTGATCCGTCCTCAAGACCCAGTAAGCCAGAGGATTTTCGGTGGGGAAGGTGTCCAAGTCTGACCTTGCCCCTAGGTATTCCTGCACCATGTATATCAGACGCTGGCGATGGTTGCTGGAACCGATCATACCTTGGGGCTGCGGACTAAAGAATTGTCTGAACGCTTCGGTCAGACGGCCACCTTCCCCACCGCTCCTTCTTTGACTGACCGAAGCCTCAGCAACTCGTTGTCCAGGACCAGGAGTTTGTAACCTCCCAGTCTCTGGTAACGCGTTGCACAGACCTTCCTCTGCGACGGTAAGATAAGGTCCACAACCTTACCCTTGTACCGTGGATCAAGGAGAGTGGCCAGCCAGTAATGGTCCCTCTCCTTGATCCGAAGAATACGAGGATCCTTCCGCAGACTTTGCAGGATCAGGGAGGCCATGCAGCGTAGGTTAGCTGAGGCATTCAGTCGGAGTCCTCTGGGTCACTAAAGACGACATGATTCCCAGCCACCTCCTCCCAGCCACATACAAGTCTACTGGTTTCTTGGGACTGTAAATCATCCCTAAAAGACTGCTGCTAATGATGCTGAGTGCCAGGCTCCACCTCCATGCTGACACAATCCTCCTCCTCCTCCTCCTCTTATTCCTGTGCGATGGGTGGGACAGAAGGAACACTGTCTGGGTAAAGGGGGCCTTGAGAGGCAAGGAAGTCCTCCTCTTCCTGCCTCTGTTCTGCCTCAAGTGCCCTGTCCATTATTCCACACAGCGTATGTTCCAACAGGTGGACAAGAGGTACAGTGTCACTGATGCATGCACTGTCACTGCTCACCATCCTCGTGGCCTCCTCAAATGGTGCCAGGACAGTGCATGCATCCCTGATCATGCCCCACTGGCGTGGTGAAAAAAACCAGAGCTCTCCTGACCCTGTCCTGGTGCCGTAGTCGCACAGTTACTCATTGATGGCCCTCTGCTGCGTGTGCAGCCGCTGCAGCATGGCCAACGTTGAGTTCCACCTGGTGGGCATGTCACATATATGGCGGTTCTTGGGCAGGTTCAACTCCTTTTGCAGCTCAGCCAGGCGAGCACTGGCATTATAAGATCTGCGGAAATGCACACAGACTTTCCTGGCCTGCCTCAGGACATCCTGTAAGCCCGGGTACCTGCCCAAGAACCGCTGCACCACCAGGTTAAGGACGTGAGCCACACAGGGCACATGGGTCAGTTGTCCCTGTCGGAGAGCGGAGAGGAGGTTGGTGCCATTGTCGCAAACTACCATTCCTGGCTTAAGCTGGCGTGGCGTCAACCACCTCTCGGCCTGCCCCTGCAGAGCAGACAGAACCTCTGCCCCAGTGTGGCTCCTGTCCCCCAAACATACCAGCGCAAGCACGGCATGGCATCTTTTTGCCTGCGTACTTACGTAGCCCCTTGAACGCCTACGGAGCACCTCTGGTTCCGAGGACAAAGCACAGGAAGAGGCCACGGAGGAAGAAGAAGAGGAGGGGGTGGAGGACAGAGGTGTGTCACAACCAGTAGTAGCATTTTGGAGGCGTGGCGGTGGAACAACCTCCAACACTACTGCACCTTGTCCTGCATCCTTCCCAGCTGCCAAAAGAGTGACCCAATGGGCTGTGAAAGAAAGGTAACGTCCCTGTCCATGCCTGCTGGACCATGAGTCAGCGGTAATATCCACCTTACCGCAGACCGCCCTGTCCAGCGAGGCCAAGACATTGCCTTCCACATGCCGGTAGAGAGCCAGAATCGCCTTCCGTGAGAAAAAGTGGCGTTTGGGAACCTGCCACTGAGGAACCGCACATTGCACAAACTCACGGAAGGGGGCCGAGTCTACCAACTGAAAAGGCAGCAGTTGAAGCGCTAGCAATTTAGCCAAGCTAGCATTCAACCGCTGGGCATGTGGATGGCTGGGAGTGAACTTCTTTCGACAGTCCAGCAGCTGGGGCAGGGAAATTTGTGTGCTAGAATCGGACGTTGGTGTACTGCTAGCAGAGTGCCCGCAAGTACTTGGCTGTGACACACCTAATTCTACACCTTCATTCCTCTCAGAGCAGGTTTCAGAGAGGACTGAAGGTATAGTGGGGTTGGAGATCCCAGCTGATGCGGTGCAAGAAGAGGTCAGCTTTGTTCTTTGGTGTGGGTCTTTAAGGTAGGCTTGCCAACGAGCTGCATGGCAGGTCAACATATGTCTGGTCAAGCATGTGGTGCCCAAGCGGGTGATGTTTTGGCCACGCGATATACGCTTGAGACATATGTTGCAAACAGCAGCTGTGCGATCTGATGCACTCGACTCAAAAAAGCCCCACACCAAAGAACTTTTTGAATAACGGGCAGAGGCAGCGCCCTGCACAGGCGGAGCTCTGCGGTGTGATTCCGTCGGTGTGCTGCCCTTACGCTGGCCCCCCGAGGGCATCCTGTCTCGTTGGAGATGTGCCTCCTCCTCATTCTCCTCCTCCTCCTCTCTCCTATTAGGCACCCACGTGGAGTCAGTGACCTCATCATCCCCTCCCTCCTCATCACTGGAGCCAATCTGGCAGTATGCTGCAGCTGCTGGAACATGACTGCCAGATTGGTGTCCTTCTTGAGCATCCTCTCTCTCTGCTCTCACGCTACTGCCTTCCTCTAGCTGGGTATCATCATCAGACCCTTCGAAACGCTGGGCATCCTCCTGGAGCATGTACCCAACACTGTGCTCAAACAGTTCGGGGGACTCCTCAGGAGGACATGGTTGGTCTAGGGAAGGAGTGACTGATGATGACATTGATACCAGGGAAGAGGATGCTTTGGCAGCTGCTTTGCCAGTACCCTGAGCCTGGGTGAGAGAGGATGAGGAGGATGAGGAGGGCTTGGTCATCCACTCTACCAAGTCTTCGGCATGATGCGGCTCAACACGTCCAGCTGCCGAAAAGAAGGACAAGCGTGTCCCATGGCCACGTGCTGATGGCGATGCACCGCGTCCACGACCAGCACTGTTGTCTCTAGACACAGAGCCTGCTTGCCCTCTTTTTTTGGCTCCTGACTGTCTGCCTCTCCTTGTTTGCCTTCCAGACATTCTAATGGCCTGCAGGGAAATGGGAAAAGCAGCAATACAGGCTAAGTTAAGGTGTAATATGGTCAGGAGGCACACTCCGCCCACTGTAAGTGCCGCAAAATCCTGTTGGTGTAACACACCAGGAAAAAGCAGCAATACAGGCTAAGTTAAGGTGTAATATGGTCAGGAGGCACACTCCGCCCGCTGTAAGTGCCGCAAAATCCTGTTGGTGTAACACACCAGGAAAAAGCAGCAATACAGGCTAAGTTAAGGTGTAATATGGTCAGGAGGCACACTCCGCCCGCTGTAAGTGCTGCAAAATCCTGTTTGTGTAACACACCAGGAAAAAGCAGCAATACAGGCTAAGTTAAGGTGTAATATGGTCAGGAGGCACACTCCGCCCGCTGTAAGTGCCGCAAAATCCTGTTGGTGTAACACACCAGGAAAAAAGCAGCAATACAGGCTAAGTTAAGGTGTAATATGGTCAGGAGGCACACTCCGCCCGCTGTAAGTGCCGCAAAATCCTGTTGGTGTAACACACCAGGAAAAAGCAGCAATACAGGCTAAGTTAAGGTGTAATATGGTCAGGAGGCACACTCCGCCCGCTGTAAGTGCCGCAAAATCCTGTTGGTGTAACACACCAGGAAAAAGCAGCAATACAGGCTAAGTTAAGGTGTAATATGGTCAGGAGGCACACTCCGCCCGCTGTAAGTGCCGCAAAATCCTGTTTGTGTAACACACCAGGAAAAAGCAGCAATACAGGCTAAGTTAAGGTGTAATATGGTCAGGAGGTACACTCCGCCCGCTGTAAGTGCCGCAAAATCCTGTTGGTGTAACACACCAGGAAAAAGCAGCAATAGAGGCTAAGTTAAGGTGTAATATTGTCAGGAGGCACAATCCGCCCGCTGTAAGTGCCGCACAGTCCTGTTGGTGTAACACACCAGGAAAAAGCAGCAATACAGGCTAAGTTAAGGTGTAATATGGTCAGGAGGTACACTCCGTCCGCTGTAAGTGCCGCAAAATCCTGTTGGTGTAAGACACCAGGAAAAAGCAGCAATACGGGCTAACTTCAGGTGTATAATGTGCAGGAGGCTTAGCAACAATGACACTGACACTGTCCCCTGCCTATCCTCTCTCCCTGCACACAAGGTTTATCAAAGTATATGACACTGACACTCTCCCTGCCTATCCTTCTCTCTCCCTGCACACAAGGTTTAGCAAAGAATATGACACTGACACTCTCCCTGCCTATTCTTCTCTCTCCCTACACACAAGGTTTAGCAAAGAATGTGACACTGACACTCTCCCTGCCTATCCTTCTCTGTCCCTACACACAAGGTTTAGCAAAGAATAGATTTGACATGATTTGACACTGTCCCTGCCTATCCTTCACTTTCCCTGCTCCGGAACACACTACACAAGGCCGCCGCGCTGGCGGCCTTTTATAGTGTGTGTCGTGTACTAAACCCCCTCAGCTATAACTGGCCACAGGCATCCTGCCTGTGGCCAATCATTGCTCTCCTCGCTGCCGGCACTGTGATTGGCCAAGCATGCAGGGTCACAGTGCATGCTTGGCCAATCACCGAGCTCATCCCTACTGATGATGATCAGGGGGCACCAAGTGGTGGGGCTGGCATATCTAAATCCATATGCAGCTGTGCACATGCAACAAGGGGTGCGAGAGACAAAACAAATGTCCTAGGTTGGGAATAAGGCAAGATGTCAATGAGTTTGTAAAGATTAATCTTCATATATATAAAAGAAAGGAGAGGAAAGAAGATATATGTGTATAGGGTATGTGGTTAACTTTAACTCACAATCAATTCATAACGTTTTATAACTAACATCAAAAAATATATATAAATAGTCAATATGCTTACTTCTCTGTAAGATGTGGACAGTATGGCCTGGGAGAATGTGAAAAGTGTAAGAATACTGCGCTGTCTAAGAAAAATTTAGAAAATGGTGTGATAACTTAATATCTGTGCAGCAACCAAAAAATGTGGGACACACACAAATAACAGATATATAAAAGAACTAAGGTTGCGCAACTAAATACAAATACAAAAAACCAAAAATGTTCTGAAAACACAATATGATAATAACTGTATAAAACCTGAATAAACAATATAAATGATGGAGTAAAAATATTGCTCTATACGTCTCTGGGTAATGGATGGTACTTGAACTGTATTCCTTAATATTGGCATGCAAAAAAGGATTCAGAGATAGTCCATAAATAACAAAAAGGGAGGAGCGGCGTGCTGACGTCACCACGATACGAAGCGACGGGTAGTGAGAGCCGGCCGGCCGCACATTAAACCACCGCTGTTTTTACTACAATACACTGTAAGTGCAATTTTTTATAATTAATGCTTTTTATATACTGGATTACGCTATGGGGTTTTCTCTTTTACCCTAAATGTGACCCACGGAGCTGCCTGGTGAACTAACAGATTGGAACCTAGAGGAACAGAGAGCACAGGGAGAGCCAATTATAGCCCTTGGCGGGGATAACAGCCACCCATTCAGACTGATCTCTTTCAGGGATCAGAACTTCCGGTAAGCAGCCTAAAAGTGATAAGGTGGTGGATTCCTTTTCTATCATATCATCACTCCTTCTATGGTGTTCCAACGTTTTGAAGTCACTTATGCAGTTTTGAAGAGCCTTGGAATCTTCTGTTTCTTTCTGGGGACTTTTTGTTATTTATGGACTATCTCTGAATCCTTTTTTGCATGCCAATATTAAGGAATACAGTTCAAGTACCATCCATTACCCAGAGACGTATAGAGCAATATTTTTACTCCATCATTTATATTGTTTATTCACGTTTTATACAGTTATTATCATATTGTGTTTTCAGAACATTTTTGTTTTTTTGTATTTGTATTTAGTTGCGCAACCTTAGTTCTTTTATAAGTATGGCCTGGGAGCCTAAGAAGCGCCTGACAGCGGGTATTATTATTGGGTTAGTATGCACCAATCATAGTGTGGTCTGTGGGCAGAAGTTAGCACATCCATTAGTGTTGCATATAAATGTAATTAAACATCAATAGGGTACATATTCATAGAGGGGGTACCTGTGGTCATATACACCAAATTGAGATGTCCAATAACCATGGTGTGTTGTAAAGACTAACACCAAGCGCAAAATCCCCCTCTGTGAAGATCTATAGGTGCAAAGAGATCAAGCTGATCAGAATGCATGGCTGGAATATAACAGAGCTACTTGGTATCTGTGGATTGCAAGGCAACCTGCAGTTTATCATATAAACATGACTGTCTTCCCTGTATATCGTCAGTGCGACAATAAGGCTCCCAGGGCTGGCCCCATGATGGCCACAAAGTCCACAGCCTGCCTTTTATATCCCATCCTGGTGATGGAATGGGTGCGCCGCCAACGACGTGCATGACGTCAGCGGCGTAGGTGCGGGCGCTGGGTGATGACAAAGTGGTGGATGAAGCCACCGTGTGTGTGGCCCCTCCCTGGGTTACGCACGCGCCTGGTCCAGCGAAGTGATGACACAAAGCGTCATCACTTCAATCGACAAGACTGCCGCTGCAAGCTGGGTGGCGCATGCGCCGGGCTGGGCCAACCGACTGTCACTAAGGGTCGGACAATCATAACATCCATGCCTTCGCGTGGATTCAGGGGTGGCTGATGACTGCCCCCTAGCGCCCGCATGAACATTCTAATTGCTCTCACATTGCATGTGCACTGAGTGCACAGGACTAGGTATGGCATTGAGGTGCTGGATATCCTTTCCTCACAACGGAGGCTGGGATAACAGATGAAGGGTGTATTGAAACACTCATATCAGTGGTGTTATTGTTTACATACCCTACAATGATTGAAGGAATGGTGAGATAGAGGAATCCTAGGGATCGGAGGCATGAGTCAGGTCTCTTAAAAAAAGAAAAATAGACATATCATTAGACATGAAAAACAACCATAAAAAAAGGCAATTTAAGTTTATTGGCTGCCTAAGAGGTTTATGCTCAATGAAACAGCATTACAAGACATACCAAAATATAGATATTAAACAAATATTGCATTCTAGCAGTTTTATGCTTATGTTTATACGCGCGTTCATTAATGGTACCATACAGAGTACACCGGCCAGTGTAATTTTTGGATTTAAAGGAATCATGAATGATTAGAGTTGAGCGGACACCTGGATTTTCGGGTTCGACGGGTTCGGCCGAACTTCTGAAAAAAGTTCGGGTTCGGGACCGAACTTTAACCCGAACCCGAACCCGAACCCCATTGAAGTCAATGGGGACCCGGACTTCTAAGGACTAAAAAGGCTCTAAAAAAGTAATGGAAAGGACTAGAGGGCTGCAAATGGCAGCAAAATGTTGTTAAGAGCATGGCAAGTGCTCTGCAAACAAATGTGGATAGGGAAATAACTTCAAATAACATTAAAAAAAATATATGCTGGAGGCCCCCTTTTCAGCAGAAGAGGTACGGGAAGTCATTAAGAACCTCAGAAACTCAACGGCACGATGCCACACATATGGTGGGAATGCCCCAGAATACGCCCTTTCTGGAATAAATTATTCAATTTAATGGATAAGCTAGTGGGAAAATAAAATACTTTGAAATAAAAATGTAGCGGGGTGCTAAATTTAAGGGAAGTGTTTGAGTGGTAAATAGGCTCAAACACCCTAATTCTGTAGGATTCATGGACCATTTTGTCCTCGGGGGACAGTATTGGTGTGCAGTTCCCTGCGGCCTACAGGTGGCGCTGCCATGGTAGGCTAGGGTTGAACCGCCGATACAGTGCTGTGCCTTTTGTGTCCCCTCTTGGCAGTAGTACAGCGGGGCAGGGAACCTGCTGTGCATGCCGGGAGAGCATATTAAAAGGGGCAGACCTTTGGCCTGGGGGCTGATGTCCAGTGGGGTCCACACCCAGGTGCCTTCGGCCTGGGTGCATGTGTTCCTGTTCCATCTCGGGTACCTTTAGCCCGGGGTGAGGTACTATCCTGGAGTTCCTGCTGCCCTGGGTATGGAGGCCTAGGTGCGGGAGTAAAGCCTGGAGTCCAGAGCCTTCGTCTGGAGTCCGCTAAGGGTCGAGGAGTCTTAGGGTGCCGCCTCGTGTAGGGGACCATGTTCCAGGGAAGGGAGGATCATTCTGATGGACCGATGCGGGAGTCACGGTGAAGGAAGGGTCTGTTGACTCCCTGGAGAGATGTCTTCCCCTTGATATGGGCTAGGTTCGTAGAAGGAGAAGCTCAAGGTCATCTTGACTGTATCAGAGGCCTTATTCACCCGGCCCGTGGCAGGGGCCTTATACACCCTGGTCTGTGGCAGAGACCAAAGTTCTCCAGGTCCGTGGCAGGGGCCTTGTACACCCGGTCTGTGGCAGAGACCAACCTCAAGGTCTGTGGCAGAGACCGTGCACCTAAAACTGTTTGAGAAACCTAAGCAGTGAAGTGAATGTGCTACGTTTGTGCCTGGACCTCCTCCACACCTTAAGCTGTCCTGTTTCATTGCTCTAACCTTTTCTATCCGAGTAGAGTTTATTTTGCCATGAGAGAATAAGAGTTGTAATTTCAGCTGGTGTGGACATTGACTTTACTGGGAATTAAAGGACTTGCCTCTACCTACAGTAGAGGTGAGAATCATCCTCTGGAGGAGTTTTGACTCCGGCTGTGGACACGGCCCGTCAAGTACACCGCTCAACCTCTTTATATAGGAGGGTACGGGCTGGTAGTGCGGTGTGCCTTTCTCCCTCCTGCGAGGAGCAAACAACATAAAGGCAGGTAAGGGGGAAAGGATCTGTGCGCTACAAAAAAATAAAATAAAAATTATAATCTTGACCTAGGAGGACGAGGTTCATATGGAGTAGGAGGTTGAGGTGGCGGTGGATGTGGCTGTGTAGGTGGAAGCGGCGGTGGAGGAGGACGAGGTAGCCAACACTGGTTCAAAAATACTACAATGGCTGGGTAAGGCCGGTGATGTGTCGAATTCTGTCCCCCGTCAAATAGTGTCCACCCTGTACTGTGCTTGCTCAGTATGTAGGACAAGGGGATTTCGAAAATCTCCCAAGACGAACGGCGCCTGCGTGGTGAGTTCAGGTGAAGGCCACACCATCCGTGGTTCAAGCCGAGCCAAGTGAGGCCGTGCCCGAAGCGTGGCGATCGACCTGAGCCCATGAGGGGCCCTGTTACTATGTGCTACCATATGTCCACTTAAATGGTGGGGCTTGAACCTGCACTCACAGCGCAGGCGCCGTTCATCTTCGGAGATTTTGTGAATCTCCTTGTCCTCTGTACTGCGCAAGCGCTGCGCCTTCGCAGTATGGGCCGGACACAATCTGATGGCCGGACAGTTTTGGTCACAACACCGGTATACATGTCTATTCTGCAGAAGGTACGGACAAGTCCTGTGGGATCCATGCCTGGTTCATTTTAATGAACGTGAGCTTGTCCACATTGGCTCTGGACAGGCGGCTGCGCTTGTCTGTGACAACGCCCCCTGCCGTGCTAAATACACGTTCAGATAATACACTGGCTGCAGGGCAGGCCAGCACCTCCAAGGCATAAAGGGCAAACTCAGGCCATGTGCCCAATTTGGAGACCCAGAAGTTAAAGGGGGCAGACCCGTCATCCAGTACGTGTAGGCCTGTGGACACATACTGCTCAACCATGTTGGTGAAATGCTGCCTCCTGCTAAGACGTTCCATCTCAGCTGGTGGTGCTGGTTGTTGTGGCGTGCTGACAAAGCTTTTCCACATTTCAGCCATGCTAACCCTGCCTTCTGAGGTGCTGCCGGTGCCCCGGCTGCGTTGGCGACCTCTTCCTCCTCCTCTGCCTTCGCCTTGTGCTTCCACCGTACGCCCGCTGTCAGGTGGGAATGCCACCATCAGCGCGTCTACCAGCGTGCGCTTGTACTCGCGCATCTTACGATCCCGCTCCAGTTAGGGAATGAAGGATGGTACGTTGTCCTTGTAACGGGGATCCAGCAGGGTGGCCACCCAGTAATCAGCACCAGTTAAAATGTGGGCAACTCGGCGGTCATTGCGGAAACACTGCAGCATGTAATCGCTCATGTGTGCCAGGCTGCCCAGAGGCAAAGAAAAGCTGTCCTCTGTGGGAGGTGTATCGTCTGTGTCCTTTGTATCCCCCCAGCCACGCACCAGTGATGGCCACGAGCTGGTCTGGGTGCCACCCTGCTGAGAAAATGACTCCTCCTCCTCCTCCATCTCCTCCTCCACCTCGTCATCCTTGTTGGTGCAGGAACCCACCCTTGTAGCCACTTGTGAAAGACTGCCCTGAAAACCTTTGAAATTATCCCGCTTCCTCCTCCTCCTCATCCTCCTGTGCCACATCCTCTTCCATCATCGCCCGAAGCGTTTTTTCAAGGAGGCATAGAACTGGGATAGTAACGCTGAGAAGGGCGTCATTGGCACTGGACATGTTGGTGGAGTACTCGAAACAGCGCAACAAGGCACACAGGTCTCGCATGGAGGCCCAGTTATTGGTGGTGAAGTGGTGCTGTTCCGCAGAGCGACTCACGCGTGATTGCTGCAGCTGAAACTCCACTATCGCCTGCTGCTGCTCGCACAGTCTGGCCAGCATGTGCAAGGTGGAGTTCCACCTTGTGGGCACGTCACATATGAGGCGGTGAGCGGGAAGGCCGAAGTTACGCTGCAGCGCTGACAGGCGAGCAGCAGCAGCGTGAGAACGCCGAAAGTGCGCACACACAGCCCGCACTTTCTGCAGCAGCTCTGGCATATTGGGGTAATTTTTAAGGAACCTCTGGACCACCAAGTTCAGCACATGCGCCAGGCAAGGGATGTGCGTCAAACCGGCTAGGCCCAGAGCTGCTACAAGATTTCGCCCATTATCGCACACCACCAGGCCGGGCTTGAGGCTCACTGACAGCAACCACTCATTGGTCTGTTGTTCCATGTCCCTCCACAACTCCTGCGCGGTGTGGGGTTTTTCCCCCAAACAGGAAAGTTTTAAAACTGCCTGCTGTCGTTTGCCCCTGGCTGTGCTGAAGTTGGTGGTGAAGGTGTTACGCTGACCGGATGAGGAGGCGGTAGAGGATGAGGAAGCGGAGTAGGAGGAGTTAGCAACAGGAGGCAAACTGAAGCGCCCTGCAATCCTCGGTGGTGGAAGGACATGCGCCAAACTGCTATCTGCCTCAGGCCCAGCCGCCAATGCATTTACCCAGTGTGCTGTTAGGGAGATATAATGTCCCTGACCGTGCTTACTGGTCCACGCATCCGTAGTTAGGTGGACCTTGCCACAGATGGCGTTGCGCAGTGCACACCTGATTTTGTCCCCCACTTGGTTGTGCAGGGAAGGGATGGCTCGCCTGGAAAAGTAGTGGCGGCTGGGCACGACGTACTGTGGGACAGCCAATGCCATCAGGCTTTTAAAACTCTGCGTCTCCACCAGACGGAATGACAGCATTTCAATGGGCAGGAGTTTTGAAATGCTGGCATTCAGGGCCAGGGATCGCGGGTGGCTAGGGGGGTACTTCCTCTTCCGCTCCAATGTTTGGGAGATAGAGAGCTGAACGCTTCCATGGGACATTGTGGAGATGGTTGGTGACCCAGGTGGTAGTGTTGCTGGCAGATCCTCTGTTTGCGGGGTGGCAGGTGCCACTGTCACTACAGAGGTGGATGAAGAGGCCGAGACTGCAGCAGAAGAGGAAGCAGGAGGAGCCAGAGACCTTTCTTGGTTTTTGAGGTGTCTACTCCACTGCAGCTCGTGCTTTGCACTTAGATGCCTGGTCATACAGGTTGTGCTCAGGTTGAGAACGTTTATGCCTCGCTTCAGGCTCTGATTGCACAGCGTGCAAACCACTCGTGTCTTGTCATCAGCACATTGTGTGAAGAACTGCCATGCTAGGGAACTCCTTGGACCTGGCTTTGGTGTGCTCGGTCCCTTGCTGCGTTGGGCAGTAGCAGACATACTGTCTAGGGGGTGGACGCTCCGCTTTTGCACCCTGCTCCCTCTTCTGCTGTGCTGGTGGCTCTGTGCGACCACCGCCTCTTCCTCCAAACTACACTGGTCACCTGCATAATGTTGATTCCATGTGGGGTCGAGGACCTCATCGTCCTCCACATCATCTTCCACCCAGTCTTCACCCCCGCCCTCCTTGTCTGTCTGCACAATTGCGAAAGCAGCAGCAGTTGGCACCTGTGTTTCGTCATCATCCGAGACGTGCTGCGATGGTCCTCCCATGTACTCATCATGAAACATAAGGGGTTGGGCATCGGTGCACTCAATCTCTTCCACTTCTGGGGCAGGGCTAGGTGGATGGCCCTGGGAAACCCTGCTAACAGAGTCATCGAAAAGCAGAAGAGACTGCTGCATGATTTGGGGCTCAGACTGCTTGGCTGATTTGCAAGGGGGTGAGGTGAAAGACTGATGGACATGGGTTTCAGGTGCCAACTCTGATCTTTCATCAGAAGAGTGGGTGGGAGACAATGTGAAGGAACCCGAGGCACTGTCAGCAACCCAATCTACTATCGCCTGTACTTGTCCTGGCCTAAACATTCGTACAGCCTCATTAGGCGCGACAAAATACCGCCGCAGGCTCGGTCGCCTACTCGCACCTGAGGAAAGTGTTTCACTTGTGCGTGTATCTGGCACAGATCCACCACGTCCTCTCCCTGCAACAGGAGCTCCACCAGCAGCACCACGACCGGGGCCACCACGTCCCTTTGACCTTCTCCTCATATTTTCCAAATTTAGGATCTTGCCCTAAATGGGTGTTTTTGGAAGAGCAGAACACACCCACAGTACGTAACCGCTGAATCGCACAGCTACAGAACTGCAGAAAATGCTATTCAAAAAAAATATTGTTTTTTTAGTATAGCACAGTAGAAGAAAACTATATAGAAATTGTTTATTTCACACACCTCCACATATGTATAACACACTGCAAAATATTTTTTGTGGCCCTAAATGGCGTTTTTTGGAAGACCACAACACACCCACAGTACGTAACCGCTGAATCGCACAGCTACAGAACTGCAGAAAATGCTATTCAAAAAAAATGTTGTTTTTTTAGTATAGCACAGTAGAAGAAAACTATATAGAAATTGTTTATTTCACACACCTCCACATATGTATAACACACTGCAAAATATTTTTTGTGGCCCTAAATGGCGTTTTTTGGAAGACCACAACACACCCACAGTACGTAACCGCTGAATCGCACAGCTACAGAACTGCAGAAAATGCTATTCAAAAAAAATGTTTTTTTTTTAGTATAGCACAGTAGAAGACAAATATATAGAAATGGTTTATTTCACACGCCTCCACATATGTATAACACACTGCAAAATATTTTTTGTGGCCCTAAATGGGTCTTTTTGCAAGCGTACATTAAAGTGCAATTTTTTTTATTTTTTTTTGCCCTAAACGGGTCTTTTTTTGCACGAGCAAAATAAAATGCAAATTTTTTTTTTTTTGCCCTTAATGGCTCTTTTGGAAAAGAGCACAATAAAGTGCCTTTTTTTTTTTGCCCTAAATGGATCTTTTTCCAAGAGCAGAATACACCAACAGTATGGAAACGGTGTATCTCTCAACGTAATATATGCAGTGTTGGTGCACTGAGCTTGCAGATAAAAGGTAGATTTTCTCTGACACTGGGCTCATGGCAGTGTAAAAAGACTGCACTGCAACACAAACAGGTAAACCTATGCAGATCGCTGAGTTATATCTCTGAATCTGGACTCCTATTCCTATATAATAAATCTCTCTCCCTGAAAGCACCAACAGGAACCTGGCCCTACACTACACTGTCTCTCTATCTTTTCCCTCAGATTCCAGAATCAGGACTAACTCATGTATTTTTCAATCTCTCCCTAAAAGCAACAGCAGCAGACAAGATCCTCTCCCTATCTATTCTGAAGCAGAGTGACGTGTGTGCTGTGTGCCTCTAGCTTATATAGAAGCTGGGTCACATGTTGCACTGACCAATCACAGCCATGCCATTAGTAGGCATGGCTATGATGGCTTTTAAGGGCACACCAGCTAATCAAAAGGTGATTGGCTGGCCCCTGAAGCATTTCTAACTGTGCCATTAGATTGCCGAACCCAAACCCGGACTTTCACGCAAAGTCCGGGTTCAGGTTCAGGTTCGGGAAAAAGCTAAAGTTCGGTACGGACCCGAACTTTACAGTTCGGGTTCGCTCAACCCTATGAATGATATGTTCTTGAGACAGAACAGTGACATTTTTAAGCTGACCTCTGAAAGGAAGTCTGTACAGCCCGCGGCTACACAATACCCATACAGTCAGAAGCCTTAAAGATACAGACCTACAGCCGGCGAAGCAAGTAGCCACGCTACACAGAGACATGCTCTGTCAAGCAGCACCGACACTAGAATGGTCTCTATAGAGCAAGACAGCTTCTTCCCCGCAGCCATGTCTCACAGTGGAACATCTTCTTACAAAACACGATCACGAGCAAGCTCATCTAGGTCATCTGTTGCAAATGCAGCAGCTATCGCCTGTTCAAAAGCTGAAGCAGCAAGAACCAGGGCCGCATTCGCAGATCAAGAGCTGCAGATGAAAAAAGAAAAGGCCCACCTTGAAGCAGAAAGGGTGAGACAGGAACAAGAAAGAGAGAAGGAAAGAATACGCCTGGAACAAGAGAGAGAGAAGGAAAGAGTATGCATAGAGAAGGAGAAGGAACAACAAAGAATACGCCTGGAAGACGAGCTAGCCCAGCAGGAAGCATCTCTGAAATTGCAGCAAGCTATCTTAGAAGCTAACATGGAGAAGCTGGCAGTGGACTGAGACGCTGCCGCTGCCATTGCAGAAGCAGAAGCTTTAGAAGCAGCCGTCTACAATGAGCCAAGAGTAGGTAGCAGCATACCAGGCCTAGAGGAGGACCACCAAGATTCTTTGCAACGCACTTCAGATTATGTCTACCAGCACTGTCACCCAAGCAGCATCCTACAACAAGAAATTAAACATGATGTCAGTGAGTCACATGAAATAAAGCATCAACAATCCAACCTTGGACCTCAGTGCTACAAGCAAGAAAAATCTGACAGAGTTCCAGACGTTCCAGTCCCAACCAAACTTTCTACTCCACGAGGTACCCAGCCTTCATACAAACATCACACACCTGTCTTCACTCTAAAGGTGTATGCAACGAGCCGGTACGAACTTCAACCTTGCGCAAGTTTGAGCCCAGTGCACCTATAGAAGAGACTTCTACCAGGTACGCCTATACACCGCACCACAATACACCAGCAGCCTACCCCAATGCCAATCAGGCTACTGTAGACTTTGCCAAGTTCCTGGCCAAACGTGAGTTAGTTACCCACGGACTTGTCAAATTTAGTGATCGCCCTCAACACTACAGGGCGTGGCGATCCTCTTTCCAAAGTGTCATTCAAGGTCTATATCTATGCTGCAGGCAACAGATAGAACTCCTCGTAAAGTGGCTTGGCAGTGATTCTGCTGAACATGCCAAAAGGATCAGAGACATTAATATAAACCACCCTGAGTTAGGCCTTGTAAACGTCTGGAACAGACTGGATAGATGGTATGCTCACCAGAGGCTATAGAGAGTACACTGTTTAAAAGGATAGAGGACTTCCCAAAAATACCTAGCAGAGGTTACCAAAGACTCAGAGAATTCAGTGACCTGTGTATGGAGTTACAAGTGGCTAAAGCAGAAGGGGACTTACCTGGCCTTTCTTATCTTGACTCTGCTAGAGATATTAACTCCTTAGCACAAAAACGTCCTTATGAGTTACACGAAAGATGGATTGCTCATGACTGTAACTACAAACGGAAACACAATGTGCCCTTTCCACCCTTTAGTGAGTTTGTGGACTTTGTAGACAGACAAGCAGGAACAAAAGATGACCCCAGCTTCTTTTTTCCAGTGTCTTATACCACTTCTTCTGGCCCTAAGCAACTCAGAGCTCCAGTAGCAGTGCACAAAACTAACATTTCTTCCCACAGATTTGCAGAGTCTCAGCCAGAAGATCAAGACAATGACCCTACTAAGTTCTGCCCTCTACATAAGATGCCACATCCTCTTATGAAATGCAGAGCCTTCAGGACAAAGACCATTATCGTAAAGCTTTCCTCAAAGAGAACAACATCTGTTACAAGTGCTGCTCTTCGTCTACACACTTCGCCAAGGACTGTAAGGTCAGTGTCAAATGTACAGAGTGTGACAGCACAGAGAACAACACAGCTTTACACCCAAGGCCTACTCCAAGATCCTTCCCACCTGTCCATGGTGACAAGGAGCAAGGCAGGGAGACCAAAGACTCTAGTACAGATACCACAGCAATCACTTCACAGTGCACTGAAGTCTGCAAAGGCAGTACAGGTGGCAGCTCCTGCTCTAAAATCTGTCTAGTGACAGTTTACCCAAAAGGACGCAGAGACAAAGCAGTCAAGCTCTACGTCATCTTGGAGGATCAAAGTAATAAGTCACTAGCTAGAGCTGTGTTTTTTGACATTCTAAACCTTAAAGGCCCCAGCAGCCCTTACTCCCTTAGGACCTGTGCAGGTACAGTGGAAATGGCGGGGAGAAGAGCTGACGGCCTACAAATTGAATCTATGGCTGGTAAGACATGTCTACCCTTACCGACCATAATAGAGTGCAACCAGATGCCAGACAACAGGTCGGGGATTGGCACACCAGACTCACTTGAATCACATAGCACATCTCATACCATACTTGATGATCAGGCTCAGATAATCTTACTCCTAGGGAGGGATATCTTGCAAGTCCACAAAGTAAGGAAACTGATCAACGGTCCTAAAAACGCTCCATATGCCCAAAAACTGGATTTTGGGTGGGTCATTATAGGTGATGTTTGCCTGGGAGGTGCACACAAACCGGCATCTGTTAATAACCTGCTCACTAGTACCCTCGAGAATGGTCGTCCTTCTCTTTTCCAACCCTGTCAAAATCACATCCTCATAAAGGAGCTACCACACAACAACCCTGTACCTCTTCCTTTCCTAAGTCCCATCTGTGACAACAATACCTATGACGATGACCAAAGCGACTTAGGAAGCTCAGTGTTCCGGAGAACAAAGGAAGACAACTAGGTAGCAATGTCCATTGAGGATAAGCTCTTCCTAGAGGTTATGGAAAGCAGTATGGAGAAAGACGTGACTAATAGCTGGGTTGCACCTCTTCTCTTTAGGCCACAAAGACAACGTTTGCCTAACAACAGAGAGCTAGCATATAAACGCCTCACTTCCCTAAGACACAATCTTCAAAGGAAACCAGAGATGAGAGAACATTTATTTTCCTTCATGTCATAGAATCAGGGCCGCACTACATACAGATATTGGAACACCTTATCCGAATTAGGTATGAAAAAAGAGTATTGGGGGATTGAGCATATACATCCTCAGGGATTTTTAAACGGTGTTCATAAAAAATAGCTCATAAGAGAAAATAGATAAGAAATTTTTAACAAAGTTTAATGATAAGTATGTAAAAAACACAGTAATAAATATGCAAATTGGGAAAGGGACCATTGACATTCATGGAAGACAAAGCGGTCAGAGCAAATGACAAGATAACGTTCTACGTCACTCTACTAGTTTCGCTCAAAGCGAGCTTCTTCAGGAGTTTGACAGTAAACGTAGGTCATACTGAAAAATAAAACTTGCATATAAGTAAAAAGCAACAATCAATGTAAGAACACGTCCATTGTGCACAGGCACAACTGAACGTTAACTTAGTATACAGATAATTACAACATAATTAAATGTGATGTATTAATATCAAGGACAATATACATAGAAAAATGACTGATAATCATGACCCGAGCTGCAGCGTATAACTCACCCGAGGACCACGTAGTCGCTTATGCATGTATAGGTCATACAGATGTAATAAAATTCCCCAATTTTAACAGGACCGACTGCCGAAGAAAGAGAGAACCATCCAATAACAATCCAAGCCATAGAGAGTAAAAGGATAATAGAACCTAGAAGTTAGGTAGAATAGACATTGATATCACTGAACAGTGAAAATACTGGATTTGATGTCTGACATGAAGTCAGGAACCATCAACTAGCCACAAAATAGCAAAAAAGGAACCAAAAAGAACCACAAACATACCAGCTGTAAGGCAGATTTAATATAAGTGGTGCCAATCTATTTGTTAAACAGATGCAGGATTTACAAGTTGGATCATAAGCACAGGATGCTGTTGTGGGGTAGAGCAGCCCCAATTCTGACGTTTATTGCAAAGATAGGGGGCAAATGCCCAGGCTAAAACCAATGAGGAAAGAAAAATGTAATTGAGTACTGGTAATGTTCATGAGAGTTAACAATATTCAGAGCTTGACAATGAAAAAAATTATGTTAAATGGCATCAGTCTAAGGATACCATAAATAAAGAGATGCTTACCTAAAGTGAAACTGCGATGTTGAGCACCGGAGGGGTTCGGTGGCAGCCTCTCCCTGTAGCGGGAGTGTGTCCTGACAGTAATGGCCAAGAAGGACCACACTTTTAAACTCTCCATTCCCGGCGGTGTCTGACGTCACCGCCGGGAAGCTGACGTGTGATGACTCGATGGTGCGCATGTCCAAAGGCATCGATAAGAGGGCAGCGTCCGATGCGAGAACGGCGCACGGCGCGTGTGTCATAAAGGCAACACATGAAGGGCCGCATCATCCGAATCAGGCGCGGCCATCTTGAATAAGGGAAAGCTGCTCTGGATGGATAAAGCAGTGAGGGAAGGACTAAGGTCAAATGCACTCAGATGCCTGGAATGGTAATAAGCCTGGCCTAAAGGAAAAGGATGCCAAGGATGGGAGAAAACCCCCTGCGCACAGTGAGTGGGGCGCTCTGACTAACAGGTGACTGGCATTGAACCTGTAAAAGAGAGAGTGCCCCGGGCGTCCGTATGGCCGAGATTGCCGGCATGGGACCAAAACTCCGGCATGGAGCCCTGAAGGAAGGGGAAAAAAAAGGAACCAAGGAAAAATACGTAAAAAATATTAAATAATGAGAAATATGGAAACATTCTCAATAAGGACAATGATAATGTTTAAATAAATTATAGTGTTCAAAAAGAGCACCTAAATAATCAGATCTAGACATTGAAGGAAATAAAGAATAATAATAAGTTGTCATCAAACGTTTTGACCTAAAGCACATATAGATGGTACGGTAGGGAACTAGATAGGCAAATTCTAATTGAGAATTTGCTATATGAGTGTTGTAACTCATTCATGGTGAACTAAACTGCGACTTAGTGGGTCTAGAGGGAGATCTCCAAACAGGTCGGGTCATAATCACAATAAAAAGATATACAAACTGTTACAGATGAAACCCATAAGTTCAAATACAACAAATGTAATGGAGCAAATGATATGGAGAATAAAGAAAATGAAAAAAGTTGAAGATAAAAAAAAAACACTACAATTAAATATAATTAAAGAAAAGGTTTAAAGCTGAAGGCCTCATTCAAACCTGGAGATTTCAATGCTGAAAGATTGTGGATCCACTTGGCCTCCCTTTGAAGGAGAACCTTGTCGTAATCCCCCCCCCCCTATCACCGGGGGGGATATGCTCCAAGGCAAAGAAATGCATTTTGGATGCATCAAATGAATGATAGAGGCCCATATGGCGGCTAATGGGAGTCTCCATCTTTTTCTTATTAATGACGGCAACATGATCCCGAATCCTGTGGTAAAAGGGTCTTTTGGTTTTCCCTATATAAAAGGCATTGCATTCGCATTGCATGATGTATACAATGCCTATTGATTGACATGTCACAGAAAAGTGCGGTCTGTAGGTAGTTAGGTACGCCCATTCGGAAGCACCACAGACTGTGCAGAATGGACATATCTACAGAAATGACATCTGTGACATGGACTCGTTCCTCTCAAGGCATGAGTGGATAGAGATAGAGAGGTATGGTGACTGTGCACCAAACCGTCACGTAGGGAGCGGGCCCTTTTGTACGTAATTTCAGGGTATGATTTGATATGTTTAGATATCAAATCATCACTTGTAAGCAGATACCAATACTTATTCAAAATAGATCGAATTTCTTCATGTTGGCCCGTGAATTTAGTAATTAATCAGACCCCCATATTCGGTTTGATGGTTTTGGGATCATGTAGAAGGGATTTCCTCTCACATTGTTCGGCACGTGTGTATGCCCTCTTAAGGCACTTATTGCTATAACCCCTTTCCTTGAACCTGGTCCTGAGCAACTTGGCTTGAATCTCAAAATCACTGTTGTTACTGCAATTACGGCGAAGCCTTAAGTATTGACCATAAGGTATACTTGTGATTAGTGATTTGGGATGGGAACTCTTCGCATGCAATAGGGAATTGCAGGCGGAGGGCTTTCGAAAGAGGGAAGTGCCAATGGTGCCGTCTTCCTGGACAAAGATCTCAATGTCCAGGAAATTCAATTTCACTTGGTCCATCTCTGAGGTGAATTTAAGATTGAACGCATTCACCTCAAGGTTTCTCAAGAAGGATCTGAGAACATCTTGGGGGCCGGTCCAGACGAAAAAAAATTCGTCAATGAACCTTCGCCACACCGGAATGTGTTCAAAAAAAGGCTGAAGGGCATCGCTAAAGAAGAGCTCCCGTTCCCACCCCCCCAGATACAAGTTGGCATAGGAGGGGCACATTTAGTCCCCATAGCCACCCCTTGTATCTGGAGGTAGTGGTATCCATTGAACAAGAAAATGTTGTTGGAAAGAATAAATTCCAAGAGGTCCAATACAAAGCGGTTGTACGCCTTGGAAGTGTCATGTCCTTCCGAGATGAAGCCCTCAACAACTCGTACCCCCAATTTGTGGGGTATAGAGTTGTATAAGGCCTCAACGTCTAAGGCCACTAGCCAAGAGCCCTTTGGTAAATGGACACCATCTAGGGCCTTCAGGAGGTTTGTTATTGGATGGTTCTCTCTTTCTTCGGCAGTCGGTCCTGTTAAAATTGGGGAATTTTATTACATCTGTATGACCTATACATGCATAAGCGACTATGTGGTCCTCGGGTGAGTTATACGCTGCAGCTCGGGTCATGATTATCAATCATTTTTCTATGTATATTGTCCTTGATATTAATACATCACATTTAATTATGTTGTAATTATCTGTATACTAAGTCCACGTTCAGTTGTGCCTGTGCACAATGGACGTGTTCTTACATTGATTGTTGCTTTTTACTTATATGCAAATTTTATTTTTCAGTATGACCTACGTTTACTGTCAAACTCCTGAAGAAGCTCGCTTTGAGCAAAACTAGTAGAGTGATGTAGAACGTTATCTTGTCATTTGCTCTGACCGCTTTGTCTTCCATGAATGTCAATGGTCCCTTTCCCAATTTGCATATTTATTACTGTGTTTTTTACATACTTATCATTAAACTTTGTTAAAAATTTCTTATCTATTTTCTCTTATGAGCTATTTTTTAGACATGTGCACACTGAAATATTTCGTTTCGGAATTTCGTTTTCGTCCAAAAAATAAATTTATTTAGTTACTCCCGAAATTAGTTTTTATTTATTTCGTTTTTCGTTAGAAATTGCATTCGTCCGAAAATCTGAATTAATTAAGGTCGAATCTGTCATTGAAGGCTTATAGTGTCTGTCGAATGTTCAAAGAAGATTCGACGGAGCAGCGAAACTGTACGACTCTGCAATCATACATTTCCGGTCGAATGTTCCGCCCACAAGCAGTGATCTTTTCTCTCTATGTCGAATCTTTTCTCTCTATAATGTCGAATCTTTTCTCTCTATAATGTCAAATCTTTTCTCTCTATAATGTCGAATCTTTTCTCTCTATAATGTCAAATCTTTTCTCTCTATAATGTCGAATCTTTTCTCTCCTATGTCGAATCTTTTCTCTCTATAATGTCAAATCTTTTCTCTCCTATGTCGAATCTTTTCTCTCCTATGTCGAATCTTTCCTCTCCTATGTCGAATCTTTCCTCTCCTATGTCGAATCTTTCCTCTCCTATGTCGAATCTTTCCTCTCTATAATGTCAAATCTTTTCTCTCCTATGTCGAATCTTTTCTCTCCTATGTCGAATCTTTCCTCTCCTATGTCGAATCTTTCCTCTCCTATGTCGAATCTTTCCTCTCCTATGTCGAATCTTTTCTCTCTATAATGTCAAATCTTTTCTCTCCTATGTCGAATCTTTTCTCTCCTATGTCGAATCTTTCCTCTCCTATGTCGAATCTTTCCTCTTCTATGTCGAATCTTTCCTCTCCTATGTCGAATCTTTCCTCTCCTATGTCGAATCTTTTCTCTCTATAATGTCGAATCTTTTCTCTCCTATGTAAAATAATCTTGGACTAATAGAGTTAAGGTTAGGCACATTCGACCACAGGTTCGATAGACACAGATTGTTATTGTCAGCGTCACGTCGAATCTCCTATCTATATCGAACTGTTGTAGCAACGAAAACGAAAATAAAGCATTTGTTTATGTCGGATCTTTCGGTTTTCGGATTCTGTGCTTTCGTTTTCGTTTGTTAAAACGATAACGAAAATAGCTGAAATTCGGACGAAAATGCATTCGGACGAAAACGAATGCACATGTCTACTATTTTTTATGAACACCGTTTAAAAATCCCTGAGCATGTATATGCTCAATCCCCCAATACTCTTTTTTATTTTCCTTCATGGACAAAATATTCCAGAATGGTCATGCTGAGATAGCCCCAAACCTCAAAGACTCAGAGGAATGTTGGTACTTAACCATATTTGGGGTCTATCACCCTAAGACCCAGGGCAGATTAGAGTGGTGTTCGATTCCAGCGCCAAGCATGAGGGTGTCTCTCTAAATGATGTCCTTCTCTCTGGCCCTGACCTTAACAACAGACTATTAGGAGTACTTCTCCGCTTACGCAAGGATTCAGTCGCATTCATGACAGACATACAACAAATGTTGGAAAGGAGAAAAGCAGCGCCTTCTAAGCGTAGCAGTAAATCTGGTTTTATTTTTGAATTACACAATAGCTAGAGATACACTCACAAACGAGCGCGATAGTTAGGCTTATCTGTAATTCGGTCAACCGCTCTTCCCGGGGGCTGCTTGTCCTGGTGTAAAGGGACGGGTTCTCCAGGAGGTCTTCTCAGATGTCGGCAGCAGAGGTGGAACCAAGCACTAATGGCAATTGGGGACGGGAGACAGTGTTCGCTGGAGCACAGCAGCAGTTGTCGTCACTTCAGGGTTGAAAGGTCAGCGGGAGGGTGCACGCGTTCGAAGCATGTGTGCTTCTTCATCAGGCTCTATAGGGGCCATCTTGGACTAGGGCAATTCATATAGAACTGATTGCTTCCTTATTGGCTAACCCTATCACCATGGAAACCAATACAAGCTGCGGAAGATAACTCGACATAGTAAGTATATATCTCTATCCTAGCACTGACAATTAAAAAACAAATAATAATAAAAGGAAAATTGGACTTAAGAATTAATATTATACTGACAATCAGTATGTACAATGGGGGGGAAAAACTTCAGGAATTATCTCCGGATGAAGCACCCCATTTTTCACCATCTGTTGGATAGGGATGAGCTTCTACTTTGAGTCGAACACACGTTCGACTCGAACATCGGCTGTTCGATCGTTTAACGAAGATCGAACGTTATAGGCCGTTCATGCCAAATTCGAGTGATGCGAACGGCCCACAATACACTGCACCATCGCAGTGCAATCCCGGCGCTGTGATTGGCCAAGCATGCACTGTGACCCCGCATGCTTGGCCAATCACAGCGCCGGCAGCGAGGAGAGCAGGATGCCTGTGGCCAATCATAGCTCAGGGGGGTTTAGTACATGCCCCACACATAAAAGGCCGCCAGCGCAGCGGCCTTGTGCAGTGTGTTCCGGCGTGCAGGGAAAGAGCTACATAGGCAGGCACAGTGTGTTCTACGTAGTGTTCTTTTCTCAGGCATCTGCAGGAGTTGCTGTTCATTGCTGTTCTCTAAGATAGATAGGCAGGCAGGGACAGTGTGTTCTTTTCTCAGGCATCTGCAGGAGTTGCTGTTCATTGCTGTTCTCTAAGCTAGATAGGCAGGCAGGGACAGTGTGTTCTTTTCTCAGGCATCTGCAGCAGTTAGTGGGTGTTGTGTGCCCCAGCACAGTATACACCTGTATATACCCGTCATTGCTGTTCTCTAAGCTAGATAGGCAGGCAGGGACAGTGTGTTCTTTTCTCAGGCATTTGCAGCAGTTAGTGGGTGTTGTGTGCCCCAGTACAGTATACACATGTATATACCCGTCATTGCTGTTCTATAATACAGGCATCTGCAGGAGTCAGTGGGTGTTGTGTGCCCTAGTACAGTATACACCTGTATATACCCGTCATTGCTGTTCTCTAATACAGGCATCTGCAGGAGTTAGTGGGTGTTGTGTGCCCTAGCACAGTATACACCTGTATATACCCGTCACTGCTGTTCTCTAACACAGGCATCTGCAGGAGTTAGTGGGTGTTGTGTGCCCTAGTACAGTATACACCTGTATATACCCGTCATTGCTGTTCTCTAATACAGGCATCTGCAGGAGTTAGTGGGTGTTGTGTGCCCTAGTACAGTATACACCTGTATATACCCGTCATTGCTGTTCTCTAATAAAGGCATCTGCTGGAGTTAGTGGGTGTTGTGTGCCCTAGTACAGTATACACCTGTGTATACCCGTCATTGCTGTTCTCTAATACAGGCATCTGCAGGAGTTAGTGGGTGTTGTGTGCCCTAGGACAGTATACACCTGTGTATATATATAATGCTGTGTGCCCGCGCTTAGGAGGAGTGTTTAAATGAAAAAGTGATACTGATAGGAGCTGCAGCCCCCCCTGTAGGGACCCTCACCTATGGAGAGAGAGAGTCCTGGCAAAGAGAAAGTAAATATGTATGGGGTGTGGCGCTGCTCAGTAGTCCACTCTAGGACCAGTAATAAAAAATGTGGATTAGATAAGGTGTGATACCCCCTCAGTAAGGGGTAGTTAGAAAGTACAAAAAACAAATGTACCTAGAAGGTGAGGTGTACAGTGTCGGTGACCAATATCTCATATATTGAATCTCATAAGTGATACCAACAGTTACAAAAAACTTTTACAAAAAAGTGGCAATAGTAAAGTGAATAAATGAAGTGTGGCTCATAGACTAAACAAGCTAGATTAGATAACTAAATATAGTAGAATAAATAATAAGAATAGTGTCCAATATGCAGTGCCTCCAGGCAGGAAAACCATTTAAATACCGGCAGTCTCCGTGACTGGCCCACTAGCTTCTATAATGAAAGTCTAAAATGGCAGGTAAATGATTGGAACTTGATGCTAGGATAACAGATCCTTCTTCATATATAAATAGCAAGGTTAAATTCAATTCTTCAGTTATGGCAGACAGTTCATCCCCCACATGTGTCCCCACTCACCAGCTCCCTTCACCCCCGAGGGGGTAATCAGCATAGAGAGATATCCGGGTCAGCATCCAGGGGCTTCTACTAATGTAGAGCAAGATGTGTCAGTGGTGTCTTCCGGTTTACCGTCTCTTCAGCTGCTCCAGAGGGTTCAGATACCATCAATGAGCTCTCCAATTGCCTCAGTGATAAAACAAAAATGCTAGGGCAGGGAGAGTCACTCTCTACGGTGCCCGTCATTGCTGTTCTCTAATAAAGGCATCTTCTGAAGTTAGTGGGTGTTGTGTGCCTCCAGCACAATATACACTACCCAATTGCTGGTTTTCCCATCTCCCTGCAGGCCATTACTATGTCTGGAAGGCCAACAAGGAGAGGCAGATGATACCCAGCTAGAGGAAGGCAGTAGCGTGAGAGCAGAGAGAGGGGATGCTCAAAAAGGACAGCAGCTGCAGCATACTGCCAGATTGGCTTCAGTGATGAGGAGGGAGGGGATGATAAGGTCACTGACACCACGTGGGTGCCTGATAGGAGAGAGGAGGAGGATGAGGAAGAGGCACATCTCCAACGAGGCAGGATGCACACGGACTGAATCACACCGCAGAGCTCCGCCTGTGCAGGGCGCTGCCTCTGCCTGTTATTCCAAAAGTTCTTTGGTGTGGGCCTTTTTTGAGTCGAGTGCATCAGATCGCACCGCTGCTGTTTGCAACATATGTCTCAAGCGTATCTCGCGTGGCCAAAACATCAGCCGCTTGGGCACCACATGCTTGACCAGACATATGTTGACCTGCCATGCAGCTCGTTGGCAAGCGTACCTTAAAGACCCACACCAAAGAACAAAGCGGATCTCTCCTTGCTCCTCATCAGCTGGGATCTCCAACCCCACTGTACCTTCAGTCCTCTCTGAAACCTGCACTGAGAGGAATGAAGGTGTAGAATTAGGTGTGTCACAGCCAAGTACTTGCGGGCACTCTGCTAGCTGTACACCGACGTCCGATTATAGCAGGCAAATTTCCCTGCCCCAGCTGCTGGACCGTTGAAAGAAGTTCACTCCCAGCCATCCACATGCCCAGCGGTTGAATGCTAGCTTGGCTAAATTGCTAGCACTTCAACTGCTGCCTTTTCAGTTGGTAGACTCGGCCCCCTTCCGTGAGTTTGTGCAATGTGCGGTTCCTCAGTGGCAGGTTCCCAAACGCCACTTTTTCTCATGGAAGGCGATTCCGTCTCTCTACCGGCATGTGGAAGGCAATGTTCATGCCTCGCTGGACAGGGCGGTCAGCGGTAAGGTGCATATTAACGCTGACTCATGGTCCAGCAGGCATAGACAGGGACGTTACCTTTCTTTCACGGCCCATTGGGTCACTCTTTTGGCAGCTGGGAAGGATGCAGGACAAGGTGCAGTAGTGTTGGAGGTTGTTCCGCCGCCACGTCTCCAAAATGCTACTACTGGTTGTGACACACCTCTCTCCTTCACCCCTCCTCTTCTTCTTCCTCCATGGCCTCTTCCTGTGCTTTGTCCTCGGAACCAGCGGTGCTCCGTAGGCGTTCAAGGGGCTACGCAAGTACGCAGGCAAAAATATGCCATGCCGTGCTTGCGCTGGTGTGTTTGGGGGACAGGAGCCACACTAGGGCAGAGGTTCTGTCAGCTCTGCAGGGGCAGGCCAAGAGGTGGTTGGCGCCACGCCAGCTTAAGCCAGGAATGGTGGTTTGCGACAATGGCACCAACCTCCTCTCCACCCTCCGACAGGGACAACTGACCCATGTGCCCTGTGTGGCTCACGTCCTTAACCTGGTGGTGCAGCGGTTCTTGGGCAGGTGCCCGGGCTTACAGGATGTCCTGAGGCAGGCCAGGAAAGTCTGTGTGCATTTCCGCAGATCATATAATGCCAGTGCTCGGCTGGCTGAGCTGCAAAAGGAGTTGAACCTGCCCAAGAACCGCCTTATATGTGACATGCCCACCAGGTGGAACTCAACGTTGGCCATGCTGCAGCGGCTGCACACGCAGCAGAGGGCCATCAATGAGTACCTGTGCGACTACGGCACCAGGACAGGGTCAGGGGAGCTCAGGTTTTTTTAACCACGCCAGTGGGGCATGATCAGGGATGCATGCACTGTCTTGGCACCATTTGAGGAGGCCACGAGAATGGTGAGCAGTGACAGTGCATGCATCAGTGACACTGTACCTCTTGTCCACCTGTTGAAGCATACGCTGCGTGGAATAATGGACAGGGCACTTGAGGCAGAACAGAGGCAGGAAGAGGAGGACTTCCTTGCCCCTCAAGGCCCCCTTTACCCAGACAGTGTTCCTTCTGTCCCACCCATCACACAGGAAGAGGAGGAGGAGGAGGATTTTGTCAACATGGAGGTGGAGAATGGCACTCAGCATCAACAGCAGCAGTCTTTTAGGGATGATTTACAATCCCAACAAACCAGTGGACTTGTACGTGGCTGGGAGGAGGTGGCTGCGGATCATGCCGTCCTTAGTGACCCAGAGGACTCCGGACCGAATGCCTCAGCTAACCTATGCTGCATGGCCTCCCTGATCCTGCAAAGTCTGCGGAAGGATCCTCGTAGTCTTCAGATCAAGGAGAGGGACCATTACTGGCTGGCCACTCTCCTTGATCCACGGTACAAGGGTAAGGTTGCGGACCTTATCTTGCCGTCGCAGAGGGAGCAGAGGATGAGACAACTCCGGGAGGCCTTGCAGAAAGGTCTGTGCAACGCGTTCCCAGAGACTGGGAGGTTACAAACTCCTGGTCCTGGACAACGAGTTGCTGAGGCTTCGGTCAGTCAAAGAAGGAGCAAGGTGGCCGTCTGACCGATGCGTTCAGACAATTTTTTAGTCCGCAGCCCCAAGGTATGATCGGTTCCAGCAACCATCGCCAGCGTCTGATATACATGGTGCAGGAATGCCTAGGGGCAAGGTCAGACTTGGACAACTTTCCCACCGAAAATCCTCTGGCTTACTGTGTCTTGAGGACGGATCACTGGCCATAGCTTGCAATTGCATAGTATGCAATTGAGCTACTGGCCTGTCCTGCATCCAGCGTTATTTCGGAACGCACATTCAGTGCTGCTGGAGGCTTTGTCATGGATCACAGGGTGCGCCTGTCCACCGACTCGGTTGATCGACTGACCTTCATAAAGATGAACCAGTCTTGGAACACCACCAGCTACCAAGCACCTGAAGCTGATATAACAGAATAATTTATTTTGAAATGTCACATCCCTTCAAGACTGCCTATGCTGATGCTAAATGACTGTCCTGTTATGTTGACTGACTATCCTCCTCCTCCTCAATGATCCGATTCATGATGATAGCTTGGAAGAACATTTTTGTTTCTGGGTGCCGCCACCAGTGGCTAAGGCCCAATTTTTCAGCCCCTGTTTAACAGGGGCATGTAATAACAATTTTTTATGCAATGCTTTGCAGCAGGGCTCATTCCTGCACTCCAACTAGAGTATCTGGGAGAGGTTGCAATGTCGTTGCACCAGCACCAGTGCCTAAGGCCCAATTTTTCAGCCCCTGTTTAACAGGGGCGTGTAATTACAATTTTTGATGCAATACTTTGCAACAGGGCTCATTGATGTGCTCCAAGTACAGTATCTGTAAGAGGTTGCAGTGTTGTGGCACCAGTGCCTAAGGCCCAATTTTTCAGCCCCTGTTTAACAGGGGCGTGTAATTGCAATTTTTGATGCAATACTTTGCAACAGGGCTCATTGCTGTGCTCCAAGTACAGTATCTGTGAGGGGTTGCAGTGTTGTGGCACCAGTGCCTAAGGCCCAATTTTTCTGCCCCTGTTCAACAGGAGCATGTAATTACAATTCTTGATATAATAGTTCACAGCAGGGCGTTCCAGCACCCACCAAGAGTAACTGTGAGGGCTCACAGTGTTGTGGCAACACCAACATGTAAGGGGCAAATTTCAGTAGAGTATATACGGCAGGCCCCTACTTTCAAAAATCCAACTTACAAACGACTCCTACTTGCAAACGGAAGGAGACAACAGGAAGTGAGAGGAAATCTACCCCTAGGAAGGGAAATTCTCTCCTGTAAGAGTTAATATGGGAAAAAGGTGTCTCCTCTCTACTGATGCTTTATCACCAATCCTTGTTTCAATAAAAACCCCACTTTTCAAAAACATTTGTCATTGGGACGGAAAGTGAGGTGAAATGTTCTGAACAGGTGCACAGACAGCAAAACAAATGTTACAGGGGTGATAACCCTTCCCTATGTTTTCCAAAAAGCTTAAAATTAGATTTTTTGGCTGGAGCTACACTTAAACAATGTACCTGTTCAAAATTACAAACAGATTCTACTTAAGAACAAACCTACAGTCCCTATCTTGTTTGCACCGCCTGTGTACTGCTGTTCAGAGTATATAGGGCCTTTTTGTTTTTTGGGTGCGGGGTTTCCCTTAATATCAATACAAGACCCAAAGGGGCTGGTAATGGGCTGGGGTATAGGGGGGGGGGGGGGTGATGGGGTAGCCATGCCATTTTTCTCAAAGATTTTCATCCATATTACCGGGACCAGACATTACATTAAAGCCGCAAGCAGTTTTAAATGGCTTTTTTTCCTTTACAAATGTCATTTTGTGCAGGAACAGTTCTAAACACGGGAAACACATGCCACTTCACAGGCATACTTTAGACACCCCCAGGTACGATATTTAAAGGAATATTTCACTTTTTTTTTCACTTTATGCATCATTAAAATGACTGCTCCCGAAAAACGACCGTTTTTAAAACTTCGTTTTGCATTGATACATGTCCTCTGGGGCAGAACCCGGGTCCCCAAACCCTTTTTAGGACAATAACATGCATATTAGTCGTTATAATTAGCACTTTAGATTTCGAAGTTCGCGTCCATTGTATTTAATAGGGTTCTAACGTTCGCGCAAACTTTCGATCCGTTCGAAGGTTCTGGTGTGTTCAGCTCATCCCTACTGTTGGATTTGCTGTCCCCCTATATCACGAGGCAGGACACTGTGATGCGCCAAGCTATCACTGCCGAGAAGAGGCTAGTTGCCACGTTGCAATACATGGCGACTGGGAGAAGTCTGCAGGACCTCAAGTTCACGACAGGCATTCCCCCCCAGGCTCTGGGGATCATTATCCCAGAAACCTGTTCTGCTATAATTCAATATTATGCTATATTAAGGTAAGTTTTCTCCTTTAACATCACATTCTATGTATCTTAATGCTTGCTAATGTATTGTATTTCTTTCATCATTCCCTAATTACCATGATTGTAATATGCTGTGAATGTCCCCCTTCTCCTCATGCATGCTGTAAGCTTTTAATGCTCCTTTTTTGGCCTACATGCATATTTCCCATAACTAACCTCTCCAGTAGGGATGAGCCGAACACCCCCCCCCCCCCCCGTTCAGTTCGCACCAGAACCTGCAAGAAGACCTAAAGTTTGCGCAAACTTTAGAACCCTATTAAATACAATGGACTCGAACGTTGAAAATCAAAAGTGCTAATTATCAAGGCTAATATGCAAGTTATTATCCTAAAAAAGGGTTGGGGACCCGGGTCCTGCCTCAGGGGACATGTATCAATGCAAAAAAAAGTATTAAAAACGGCCGTTTGTTCGGGAGCAGTGATTTTAATAATGCTTAACGTGAAACAATAAAAGTGAAATATTCCTTTAAATTTCGTACCTGGGGGGGGGGGGGGGTGTATAGTATGCCTGTAAAGCAGCGCTTGTTTCCCGTTTTTTAGAACTGTCCCTGCACAAAGTGTCATTTTTGAAGGAAAAAAAGTAATTTAAAAGCACTCGCGGCTATAATGAATTGTCGGCTCCCGGCAATACAGAGAAAAGTCATTGAAAAAAAAAAAATGTGTGGGGGGTCCCCCCAAATTACATTACCAGGCCCTTCAGGTCTAGTATGGATATTAAGGGGAACCCTACATCAATTAAAAAAAAAAATGACGTGGGGTTCCCCCCAAATATCCATACCAGACCTTTTATCCGAGCACGCAACCTGGCAGGCCGCAGGAAAAGAGGGGGGATGAGAGAGCGCCCCCCCTCCTGAACCGTACCAGGCCACATGCCCTCAACATGGGGAGGATGCTTTGGGGGTCTGTGACCGCTCAAAGCACCATGTCCCCATGTTGATGGGGACAAGGGCCTCATCCCCACAACCCTTGCCGGGTGGTTGTGGGGGTCTGCGGGCGGGGGGCTTATCGGAATCTGGAAGACCCCTTTAACAAAGGGGACCCCCAGATCCCGCCCGCCCCCTATGTGAATTGGTAAGGGGTTCACAAAGAAAGCGTAAACAATTGTAAAAAATACACACAGACACAGTTGGGAAAGTCCTTTATTTAAAAAAAAAAAAAAAAAACATTCCAGCGATGTAATCCAGTGTTTCGCGGCGATCCGATGTCCAGCGCTGCAGTCTCCACTCCACATGAAACGTCATTGGCTGAGCGGACCAGATGGGGAACTTCCTCCGCAGTGTAAAAAATTAATAGACCCCCGCCCCTTCTCATGTTCCCCATCAGGTCCACTCAGCCAATGACGTAAAGGGCAGGTCACCTTCACTGGGTGTAAGGCTGAGCGGACCTGATGGGGAACGTGAGAAGGGGCAGGTCTATTCATTTATTACACTGTGGAGGAAGTTCCCCATCAGGTCCGCTCAGCCAATGACCCCCGCCCCCTCGTACCTCAGACCCCGGCTACGTCATTGGCAGAGCGGACCTGATGGGGAACTGAGGAGGGGGGGGCGCTCTCTCGTCCCCCCTTTTTTTCCTGAGGCCTGCCAGGTTGCGTGCTCGGATAAAGGGTCTGGTATGACTCCACACCATTTTTTTTTTATTTGGCGTGGAGTTCCCCTTAAAATCCATACCAGATCTGAAGGGTCTGGTATGAATATTTGGGGGGAACCCCACGTCATTTTTTTTTAAATTTGACGCAGGGTTCCCCTTAATATCCATACCAGACCTGAAGGGCCTGGTAATTAAATTTGGGGGGACCCCCACGCATTTCTTTTTATCAATGACTTTTCTCTGTATTGCCGGGAGCTGACAATTCCTTCAGAAATGACACTTTGTGCAGGGACAGTTCTAAGCAAGGGAAACAAGCGCTGCTTTACAGGCATACTATACACCCCCCCCCCCAGGTACGAATATTTCACTTTTATTGTTTCACTTTAAGCATTATTAAAATCACTGCTCCTGAAACAACGGACGTTTTTAAAACTTTTTTTGCATTGATACATGTCCCCTGGAGCAGGACCCGGGTCCCCAAACACTTTTTATGACAATAACTTGCATATAAGCCTTTAAAATTAGCACTTTAGATTTCTCCCATAGACTTTTACAGGGTGTTCTGCGGCTTTTCGAATTTGCCGCGAACACCCCAAATTGTTCGCTGTTCAGGGAATGTGCGAACAGGCAATGTTCGAGTCGAACATGAGTTTGACTCAAACTCTAAGCTCTTCCCTACTCTCCAGCATGCTATCCTGGGCCCAAACACACCTAGCCTAGTCTGTTAAGAATGTATTTTGTCAGCTCCATTGTAGTGCTTTACCCTCCCCCCCCCTAAAATATGTAAAAATGTTTTGCTTCTCACTATATTTAGGCAGAGAGGCAGAGGCTTTTTTTTGAGGGCCCAAACTAAGCTAGAACTCCCCCCCCCCCAAAATTTTTACAATGGGCCATCAGAGGGGGTGAAGAATGTGTGCCTTCTATTTTTGTGTTTAAATACTCCTAAAAATTAATGTTATACTGATGTTGGCCAAGAATGTTTTTGTGTAATCTGCTTGCAATGTTATGTGCAAAAGTACTAATTTATTTTTCTGGTTTGACTCCACAGTTTCCTTCATTGCTACAGGAATGGTAGACTGTGGCATCCCAGTTTGCCGAGCGGTGGGACTTCCCCAACTGCAGAGGGGCAATACACGTCCGCATAGTGCCACCACCCCATTCGGGGTCCTACTATTATAATTATAAAGGTTTTAATAATATTGTGTTGATGACGGTGGTATCGGCACACTATGAATTCATGTATGTGGACGTGGGGAAGAATGGCTGGATGTCGGATGGTGGTGTATTCACACAGACGGAATTTGCCCGATGTCTCTAGACTGGTGGCCTGGCACTGCCACCTGATGAAGACAACCTGGAGGGACTTCCATTTGTTTTTATTGCTGATAAGGCTTTCGGACTGGGAACACACCTGATGAGGCCATTTCCCCTGAGGACCCTCACCCCGGAGAGGAGGGTTTTTAATTACCGGCTGGCCAGAGCCTGAAGGGTTGTTGAGAATGCCTTTGGGATAATGGCCAGCTGGTTCCGCCTGTTCCTAACAAGTATACATATGGCTTAATACAAACTCAATCACATAGTACAGTATTCAGCTACTGCATTCTGCATAACTTTTTAAGGAGAAATGCACCCAATTATCTCACCACAGTTGGGCCTGAGGCCGGACTTTTGGACAATCCCATATTTGCTTGGCCCCCCAAAGCGCCCGTGAAGAGTGTGATAAATACCTTGAGTACTTTACGGGTAGGGGGGCCATTGCTATGTCAGACAATCTATGCTTTTTTGACTAAAAAATAAACAAAAAAAAATTTCTGTGAAAAACTTGATTTGTCATTATTGCTTGTGTTTCTTTTATCTGTCTCCCAGGTTCTCCTAGTGCACTTGTAGTGGATTTGTCTTTAGTAAATAACCACCATTGTCACAGTAAACAAGAACTTAATTTTCAAACTGGTATTGAGCATAGAAAGAAGAAGACACACATTGTTGAGTAGAAAACTATTTTTACTCTGTGCACAACTTGTGCGTTATAAAATTTCTTAGAAAATTCTAAAAAAAAAATTAACAAAAATATACCTTTTTTTTTGTTTTTTGTTTGGCATAAACAGGCATGTTTCAAACAATAAAAACATATAAAAACTATGGAACTTACAAAGTTCAACCTTTGAAAAACTGAAGGCAATATCAGACAATTTATAGTGTTTCAAAAATGTGTTGCTGCTGCCTTCATGAGATGGGGTGATGTCACCCCTAAACAAGGCAAATTTGGAAGATGCACACAAATTGTGTGTCAAAATGGGGATTTCCTTCCTGATCCCATGCCTAATGTCAACATGTGCCATCTGCCATCATGGGGGATCAATGGACGTGTTTTGGGGGTGCAAACCCTTCCTCTCACCTACTTGAGTTGCGAGGAAGGGGTTGCACCCTCAAAACACATACATTGATTTACCCTGATGGCAGATAGCACATATTGACACACTGTGTGCATCTTCCAAATTTGCCTTGTTAAATTACAAAAAAATTATGAAAAGTAGGTCACAAAAACGTGAAATGGTGGCATTAAAAACATCTTTACACTCTCTCCAAAACATCAATCATGGTCTTAATTTGTTGGTCAAAACGATATAGTTTGTGCCTTATAATGTCCATTTCATGACTCATAACCATGAGATCCTGGATTATTATTTGTGTGCTACCACTTGAGAAAGGAGGAGATTGTTCTTCAACAAGCAGCACATCACCTAAAAAAAAAAAAAAAAAAAAAAATACATACATTTTTTGTCCAAGTTACACACATGGAGACACCTCAAGTATTCAGTGTAGCACCTGTGTGGGACACCCTAAAAAGGTTGTTCTGGTGTCCCACAAAGGTGCTCCTGAGTACATCTGTTGAAACAGCTGCTGAGTGTCCTCGCCTTTACACTGAATCAAGTTTGCATTTCACATTCTATTTACAAACACATTATCTAGACAACAATGTTTATAAACACAAATAGGCATGACCAAATGTGGTTAACTTGTATCTGCGCAAAACAGCGTATTTTTGACGATGGATGTTTACTACAAACGGTTATACTTTGGGCACTACCCTGAAAAATACTCTGCAAGATCTCCACCATCTCCACCATCTCAGCAAAGGACATATTACTGGCCTTGTATCTTTTTCTACTGGATCGGGACGTTTCCGGCTCCGGGCTTTCCTCGTCGGTACTTAATATAACACGCACCTGCTGTGTCACCGCCATGTCGTCTCCCACTGTGCGTCGAACGAGAAGGGGCGGGGAATATCCTAGAAAGAACGTCAGGGGCGGGCGACGAGGGCAGAGTTTCACGCATGTGCAGGGTATATAATGATAACACGCATGTGTCGTAACTATGTTGTGTGCGCGGAGTAAGGAGGACCGGAAGTTCCGAACGTCACAAACAAAGGTAAAAATGAAACTTGGGCCATCAGTGGCCTATACTGATTCATGATTATAAAGTCCTATATTGGGATAAGATTAGGACAGTTTAATAAGCTGACCTAGTGTTTTTGTCTTAAGTTTTATCTTGCAGAAAATATGCAGCAATTTAAGGATCCTGTGATCATGAGAGCTTTTATTGATAAATATAGAGAGCTGAGAAACTTGTGGGAGGTTAAAAACAGTTTGTATCATACCCGTGACGTTAGGAGGGCAACAATAGAGAAATTTGCAGAATTTATGAAGACCTGGATCCCAGAGGCAGACTATAACATGTTAAATAATAAAATCAATAACGTGAGAAATATGTACAAAAAGCAGTACAAAGAAGTCCGCAAATCACAGAGATCAGGAGCAGCAGCAGACCAAGTACATGTCCCCAAGCTATGGTACTACAAACACCTGCGTTTTCTGGACGAACAGATTGAAGCCAGGGAATCAGTTTCGAGCCTTCCCTCCAGCCTTCCCTCCACCATTCCCTCCAGCCTTCCCTCCAGCCTTCCCTCCAGCCTTCCCTCCAACCCTGCAGAGGGTGCCGAGGAGCTAGCTGACCTTGAAGAGCTGGATCGGCACATCTCTAGCCAGGTATAGTATTTTTCAACATAATTGTTGTCCTAGAATTATTGTTGGGAACTAGATGTTATTATTCACAAATTAAGAATTAAAACACAAAATAATTTACAAATCAATAGACAGTAGTGGCCAGAATTTATTGGGACAAGAATGAAAAATGCTGGGGTCAGAATGAGAGTCTTTTCTATTTCTTAACATTCAGTTTGCAACAGTCATGAGCTGAAAATTGTGTGTGATTGATGAACCAAAAACTAAAACTATGTCCCTTTTTTATACACAAGATGAGGTCAGCCAGGAGGACGAGGCTCAGGAATGTGGCAGCCAGGAAGAGGCAGGGGTGAGTGGCAGCCAGGAGGAGGCCGGGCCAAGTGGCAGCCAGCAGGTGCCCAGGCCAAGTGGCAGCACTCAGTCACAGGTGCCTGCCCTCCACGTCAGACCAAAAAGGCCAAGGAGGATGACTCGGGTGGAGGAGGAATCCCTGAAAATAATAAGGGATGCAGCCGAGATAATGAGAGCCCCCCTCAACCCTGTAGAGGCCTATAGCTGCTTTCTGGCTGATAAGCTCCAGAAAGTGGAGGAGGGACAACGTAGACACTCTGAGGAGCTTTTTCTAGGGTCTTTCAGAAGGCTGGGAGGGGCCAGCTGACTGAGACCACCTATCTGTGTGATCTCGCCCATTCTTCTCCTCCTTCTCCTCCTCCTCCTGCCACATTACCACCACCAGAGCCAAAGCCTGCAAGCGGGGCGTGGAGGGAGCCGTGGAAGGAAAGCTGCAGGGAAGCGTTGGAGGGAAGGCTACAAGGAAGACCATAAAGTGAATCCCTGGCTTCAAGCTGCTCTGCCAGAAGATGCAGTTTGTTGGAGTACCACAGCCTGGGGACATGTATGACATCTGCTGCTGCTCCTGATTTCTGAGATTTGGGGACCAAATTGTGCTCCCAATTAGAGGGACTTCTCAAGATATTTAATTTTCGTTATAACACACTTTGATGTCTGCCTTGGGGTCCAAAGGCTGCATAAATTCTACACGCTTCTCCATTGTTGCCCTTCCTTTTTATTTTGTTAACCATAATAAATGGATATTTGATTTAATTTAAATACTTGCCTATGTGTTTTTCTTGTGAGTAGGAAGGTACATTTAATAAATACAATGAAATTAACAAGGGACACCAACACCAACCTCCTTGAGGGGAAAAAAAAATACAAGATAATAATGTTATTGGGGTAACTTGACCAGAAAATAAAAATGGAGATCACAAGGAAATATTAAAACCCCACCAAAAAAATAAGAAGATCTTGATTCAAATCACCAAAAAAATAAATAAATATTAAGATATTTTGGAGACCTGACTTTAAAATAAAATACGAAGATTCATGAGATCACAAGAAACAAAGAAATACGTTTGTCAGAACTCGGTGTGAATATCCGCAGCGAAAAATAAAATTTGTTCTAGCATTTGAAAGACGAAAAGAATGCGCTACATTTAACGATGCAATAATTTGCAGCATGACGAATGTGCTATCTCCATACGAACGCTAGTTTTACCAGAACGAGCGCTCCCGTCTCCTAATTTAGTCTGAGCTTGCGTGGATTTTTCTCCGATGGAGTTCCACACAGACGATCGGAATTTACTATCGTTTTTTATTCCATCGGAAAAGACGTCTATTTTTTTACACCGATGGAAAAAAGTCAGATGGGGCCCACACATGATCGGAATTTCTGATGAAACAAGTCCATCAGACTTGTTTCATCGGAAATTCCGATCGTGTGTACAAGGCATTAGAGTTCTAATTAAAAAGGAAAACAAGGTCAGATAACGAATGCACTTCTGTGAATGTCTTTTCAAGGCAGAAGTCTGAACATAAAAATATGCTTTCTGAATAAATGTCAGCTGTTCCAAAAGATCATAGCCTTGATACTGGGAATACCATTCTACTTTGAATTTAAAGTAACCTATTGTGCCAGAAATATTAGTAAATTTTTGCAGCTGTTGTTTAATTTTGCTAGTTGACTGTCAAGCTATGGCAGGTACTCCCTGGTTAATAATATTACCATTAGGGATGAGCTCGGTGTTCGAGTCGAACATAGGTTCGACTCGAACATCGGCTGTTCGCGCGTTCGGCGAACAACAAACGATTTGGGCCGTTCGCGACAAATTCGAGTGACGCGAATGGCCCACAATACACTGCGCCATCGCAGTGTAATCCCGGCGCTGTGATTGGCCAAGCATGCACTGTGACCCTGCATGCTTGGCCAATCACAGCGCCGGCAGTGAGGAGAGCAATGATTGGCCACAGGCAGGATGCCTGTGGCCAATTATATCTGAGGGGGTTTATTACATGCCCCACACTATAAAAGGCCGCCAGCGCGGCGGCCTTGTGTAGTGTGTTCCGGAGCAAGGAAAGTGAAGGATAGGCAGGGACAGCGTCAAATCGTGTCAAATCTATTCTTTGCTAAACCTTGTGTGTAGGGACAGAGAAGGATAGGCAGGGAGAGTGTCAGTGTCATATTCTTTGCTAAACCTTGTGTGTAGGGACTCATGTCCTCTCCTAAGCTGAACACCCATATTACCTACTCTCTGCCACAAAATGTCCTGAGTCTTCTTGTTCAAACCTCATTCCACCCAGAGGACTGATGACTTACCGTAAGTGCATGGCATTGTGGTCCCACCCCTGAGGGGTTACCCCAGAGCACCCCTCACTCACACTGTAATGATACTGAGAGAGAAGCTGACATCATAACACCTGCACCACCCTCTGTATCACTGAGGACCACCCATTAATAAAGAATATCCAAAGAGAAAGAAAACCCTACGTGTCATGTGACTGGTCTGGAGAAATTGGAAAAGTAGGTATAAAAAAATATATAAAAATAAATAAAAGGAAGAAAGCAGAGATATAAAGAAAGCCCACAGTTGGGCTTTAAATTACATATTATTTTATGTATGACAAAATAAACCTTTATTGTTTAAAGTGATCATAACTAATAGCAAGTTGAAATCAAATATTCAAAAACTACTGCAAAGATGTTTTAGGTTGTACAGCATAACTCAGCATTTATATAATCAAATACATTTATTTTGGCCAATTTAATTTGTCTGCGTTTATGCTAAAATGCTCTCCATCTATATTATTTATAAGTTTCATTAAATAAATTGTTAGAGTCTTGTAGAAAGCTATAGATCAAATATACATGCAAAAACAGGCTTAACTAACAACATGTAAGAACACTATTGAGCAGTGATAAATCATTCACTAGAAAACAATATGGAACTGCAAGGATTAGAAATCTCCCGTTCACAGAACTGGCCACAGGGGATGCTTAAGAAAGAGGAATTTTTGATGCATGTTGGAAGTTCTGGGAAGCAGCTGAAAAATCAGTCAAAAGAATTTCTGAACTACACCTTAAAGTGGTTTTAAAACCTAAACATTTTATATCTTAACGCATTCCTTGCTTTAAGGTAAAAAATGTTTAGGCATCAGTATCTCCCCCTTTTTACTTACCAAAGCCCTCATTTGATCCAGCGCTGTGCATGTCTGCAGATATTCTCTCCCCTCATTTTCTTGCTGAGACAGCGGGAGCTATTGGCAACCACTGATGTTGTTCAAAGCCAGTGACGAGGAAGTGGGTTCAAGACTTAAGAGCAAGAACAAGCCCACACAAATGCCCGCATAGAAAGTGTCTTTTTTTTTTTTTTTTGCACCTGATTGGAAATTCTTTACAAAGTAAAAATTCACTAAGAAAATTTACCATATTTACTAAGCTCTGGGGAAAGTGAGCACAACTGTACTTGCAACTAGGGATGAGCTCGGTGTTCGAGTCGAACATAGGTTCGACTCGAAGATCGGCTGTTCGCGCGTTCGGCGAACAACGAACGATTTGGGCCGTTCGCGACAAATTCGAGTGATGCGAACGGCCCACAATATACTGCGCCATCGCAGTGTAATCCCGGCGCTGTGATTGGCCAAGCATGCACTGTGACCCTGCATGCTTGGCCAATCACAGCGCCGGCAGCGAGGAGAGCAATGATTGGCCACAGGCAGGATGCCTGTGGGCAATTATAGCTGAGGGGGGTTTAGTACACGCCCCACACTATTAAAAGCCGCCAGCGCGACGGCCTTGTGTAGTGTGTTCCGGAGCAGGGAAAGTGAAGGATAGGCAGGGACAGTGTCAAATCTTGTCAAATCTATTCTTTGCTAAACCTTGTGTGTAGGGACAGAGAAGGATAGGCAGGGAGAGTGTCAGTGTCATATTCTTTGCTAAACCTTGTGTGTAGGGAGAGAGAAGGATACGCAGGGAGAGTGTCAGTGTCATATACTTTGATAAACCTTGTGTGAAGGGAGAGAGAAGGATAGGCAGGGGACAGTGTCAGTGTCAATTTTTTTGCTAAACCTTGTGTGCAGGGAGAGAGAAGGATAGGCAGGGAGAGTGTCAGTGTCATATACTTTGATAAACCATGTGTGCAGGGAGAGAGAAGGATAGGCAGGGGACAGTGTCAGTGTCATTGTTGCTAAGCCTCCTGCACATTATACACCTGAAGTTAGCCCACATTGCTGCTTTTTCCTGGTGTGTTACACCAACAGGATTTTGCGGCACTTACAGCGGGCGGAGTGTGCCTCCTGACCATATTACACCTTAACTTAGCCTGTATTGCTGCTTTTCCCATTTCCCTGCAGGCCATTAGAATGTCTGGAAGGCAAACAAGGAGAGGCAGACAGTCAGGAGCCAAAAAAAGAGGGCAAGCAGGCTCTGTGTCTAGAGACAACAGTGCTGGTCGTGGACGCGGTGCATCGCCATCAGCACGTGGCCATAGGACACGCTTGTCCTTCTTTTTGGCAGCTGGACGTGTTGAGCCGCATCATGCCGAAGACTTGGTAGAGTGAATGACCAAGCCCTCCTCATCCTCCTCATCCTTTCTCACCCAGGCTCAGGGTACTGGCAAAGCAGCTGCCAAAGCGTCCTCTTCCCTGGTATCAATGTCATCATCAGTCACTCCTTCCCTAGACCAACCATGTCCTCCTGAGGAGTCCCCCGAACTGTTTGAGCACAGTGTTGGGTACATGCTCCAGGAGGATGCCCAGCGTTTCAAAAGGTCTGATGATTATACCCAGCTAGAGGAAGGCAGTAGCGTGAGAGCAGAGAGAGGGGATGCTCAAGAAGGACACCAATCTGGCAGTCATGTTCCAGCAGCTGCAGCATACTGCCAGATTGGCTCCAGTGATGAGAAGGGAGGGGATGATGAGGTCACTGACTCCACGTGGGTGCCTAATAGGAGAGAGGAGGAGGAGGAGGAGGAGGATGAGGAGGAGGCACATCTCCAACGAGGCATGATGCCCTCGGGGGGCCAGCGTAAGGGCAGCACACCGACGGAATCACACCGCAGAGCTCCGCCTGTGCAGGGCGCTGCCTCTGCCCGTTATTCAAAAAGTGCATCAGATCGCACAGCTGCTGTTTGCAACATATGTCTCAAGCGTATATCGCGTGGCCAAAACATCACCCGCTTGGGCACCACATGCTTGACCAGACATATGTTGACCTGCCATGCAGCTCGTTGGCAAGCCTACCTTAAAGACCCACACCAAAGAACAAAGCTGACCTCTTCTTGCACCGCATCAGCTGGGATCTCCAACCCCACTATACCTTCAGTCCTCTCTGAAACCTGCTCTGAGAGGAATGAAGGTGTAGAATTAGGTGTGTCACAGCCAAGTACTTGCGGGCACTCTGCTAGCAGTACACCAACGTCCGATTCTAGCAGGCAAATTTCCCTGCCCCAGCTGCTGGACCGTCGAAAGAAGTTCACTCCCAGCCATCCACATGCCCAGCGGTTGAATGCTAGCTTGGCTAAATTGCTAGCGCTTCAACTGCTGCCTTTTCAGTTGGTAGACTCGGCCCCCTTCCGTGAGTTTGTGCAATGTGCGGTTCCTCAATGGCAGGTTCCCAAACGCCACTTTTTCTCACGAAAGGCGATTCCGGCTCTCTACCGGCATGTGGAAGGCAATGTCTTGGCCTCGCTGGACAGGGCGGTCAGCGGTAAGGTGCATATTACCGCTGACTCATGGTCCAGCAGGCATGGACAGGGACGTTACCTTTCTTTCACGGCCCATTTGGTCACTCTTTTGGCAGCTGGGAAGGATGCAGGACAAGGTGCAGTAGTGTTGGAGGTTGTTCCACCGCCACGCCTCCAAAATGCTACTACTGGTTGTGACACACCTCTGTCCTCCACCCCCTCCCCTTCTTCTTCCTCCGTGGCCTCTTCCTGTGCTTTGTCCTCGGAACCAGCGGTGCTCCGTAGGCTTTCAAGGGGCTACGCAAGTACGCAGGCAAAAAGATGCCATGCCGTGCTTGCGCTGGTGTGTTTGGGGGACAGGAGCCACACTGGGGCAGATGTTCTGTCTGCTCTGCAGGGGCAGGCCGAGAGGTGGTTGACGCCACGCCAGCTTAAGCCAGGGATGGTAGTTTGCGACAATGGCACCAACGTCCTCTCCGCTCTCCGACAGGGACAACTGACCCATGTGCCCTGTGTGGCTCACGTCCTTAACCTGGTGGTGCAGCGGTTCTTGGGCAGGTACCCGGGCTTACAGGATGTCCTGAGGCAGGCCAGGAAAGTCTGTGTGCATTTCCGCAGATCTTATAATGCCAGTGCTCGCCTAGCTGAGCTGCAAAAGGAGTTGAACCTGCCCAAGAACCGCCTTATATGTGACATGCCCACCAGGTGGAACTCAACTTTGGCCATGCTGCAGCGGCTGCACACGCAGCAGAGGGCCATCAATGAGTACCTGTGCGACTACGGCACCAGGACAGGGTCAGGGGAGCTCTGGTTTTTTTCACCACACCAGTGGGGCATGATCAGGGATGCATGCACTGTCCTGGCACCATTTGAGGAGGCCACGAGGATGTGAGCAGTGACAGTGCATGCATCAGTGACACTGTACCTCTTGTCCACCTGTTGGAACATACGCTGCGTGGAATAATGGACAGGGCACTTGAGGCAGAACAGAGGCAGGAAGAGGAGGACTTCCTTGCCTCTCAAGGCCCCCTTTACCCAGACAGTGTTCCTTCTGTCCCACCCATCGCACAGGAGGAAGAGGAGGAGGAGGAGGAGGATTGTGTCAGCATGGAGGTGGAGCCTGGCACTCAGCATCATCAGCAGCAGTCTTTTAGGGATGATTTACAGTCCCAAGAAACCAGTGGACTTGTACGTGGCTGGGAGGAGGTGGCTGCGGATCATGTCGTCCTTAGTGACCCAGAGGACTCCGGACTGAATGCCTCAGCTAACCTACGCTGCATGGCCTCCCTGATCCTGCAAAGTCTGCGGAAGGATCCTCGTATTCTTCGGATCAAGGAGAGGGACCATTACTGGCTGGCCACTCTCCTTGATCCATGGGACCTTATCTTACCGTCGCAGAGGGAGCAGAGGATGAGACAACTCCGGGAGGCCTTGCAGAAAGGTCTGTGCAATGCGTTCCCAGAGACTGGGAGGTTACAAACTCTTGGTCCTGGACAACGAGTTGCTGAGGCTTCGGTCAGTCAAAGAAGGAGCGGTGGGGAAGGTGGCCGTCTGACCGAAGCGTTCAGACAATTCTTTAGTCCGCAGCCCCAAGGTATGATCGGTTCCAGCAACCATCGCCAGCGTCTGATATACATGGTGCAGGAATACCTAGGGGCAAGAAGGAGAGATTCGCCCTTGGGACTTTGAGTGAGGTGAGCACTGTTAAGCCAATGAAAAATGGAATAATTGCAGTGTATATTTATTCAAGTAAAAAGCAGTACATACATTGATGTCATGAACATGGGCCAATTCATACAAAATACAAGACCAATATAAATGAGGTAAAATGATATAGCGAGTATCTGACAATAATCATGTAAACACATAAGCATCAAGTGTAATCTGACGCGTTTCGCGAGGCTTGGCTCGCTCTTCAGGGGTAGATGCACGTAGTGTACCTAAAATGAAAATGATATAGTATAAAGCATGATATGAAGGCACAGGGGGGGCCTTGAATATAGAAAACCCCATACTCACCACTGGACATTGCCAAAAGACAGCGGGGGTGAGGCTCAAATGGCGGCAGCGACTGTCTCACCAGGGAGCTGAGGAGGCGGAGCCAAACAAAGCTCCAAAACGGAGCCAAACGGAAGGAAGGCACAGCATGGATGGAATATGTGTAACCCCAAGAGTGTCAGTGAATCCAAGAGGAATGTTGGCTCTAAATATAAATATGTATATTGAATAATTAAAATATAGGAGTATATGAGTATATGGTAACATATATATGTCTTTGCATAGATAAAAGACATGAGCCAAGGATGGTTAAAGTATGGAGACTGAGGGGGAGAGTGAAAAAAATGCCAGATTGGCTGGTATGATTAAGGAAAGATCAGAGAGGAAAGTAGTAAGTGAAAGAGAGTGTGATTAAAATGAAATACAAGTGGGTGGTGAGGACTGTGATAAGAAAACAAGTTGCATGTAAATGCTTGCAGTGAGTAATATACAAACATATAAAAGTGTACCTTGGTGAAGTAGGTTTGAAAGTAGTGAGTTCCAAGGAAGGGACCTGCACTTATGTGTCTGTCCTCAGTGAAAGAAAGCAAACAATGAGATCCATGCTGTGCAAGCCTCCAATAAATACCCCTGAAGGAGCCCGAGAGGCTCCGCCCCAACACCATGTGTAAATGACCAACAAACGAGTGCCAAAACCCACCCACCATCAGAAAGGCGGTGTGTGAGCCAAGACACTCCCAGGACCATCTTGATGGCAGGAATACCTAGGGGCAAGGTCAGACTTGGACACCTTCCCCACCGAAAATCCTCTGGCTTACTGGGTCTTGAGGATGGATCACTGGCCAGAGCTTGCACAGTATGCAATTGAGCTACTGGCCTGTCCTGCATCCAGCGTTCTTTCAGAACGCACATTCAGTGCTGCTGGAGGATTTGTTACGGATCACAGGGTGCGCCTGTCCACCGACTCTGTTGATCGACTGACCTTCATAAAGATGAACCAGTCTTGGATCACCACCAGCTACCAAACACCTGAAGCTGATATAACAGACTAATTTATTTTCAAATGTCACATCCCTTCAAGACTGATGCTGATGCTGAGAGACTGTCCTGTTATGTTGACTGACTATCCTCCTCCTCCTCAATGATCCGATTGATGATGATAGCTTGGAAGAACATTTTTGTTTCTGGGTGCCGCCACCAGTGGCTAAGGCCCAATTTTTCAGCCCCTGTTTAACAGGGGTGTGTTATTACAATTTTGTATGCAATGCTTTGCAGCAGGGCTCATTCCTGCACTCCAACTAGAGTATCTGGGAGTGGTTGCAGTGTCGTGGCACCAGCACCAGTGGCTAAGGCCCAATTTTTCAGCCCCTGTTTAACAGGGGCGTGTAATTAAAATTTTTGATGCAATACTTTGCAACAGGGCTCATTGTTGTGCTCCAAGTACAGTATCTGTGAGGGGTTGCAGTGTTGTGGCACCAGTGCCTAAGGACCAATTTTTATGCCCCTGTTTAACAGGGGCATGTAATTACAATTTTTTTTGCAATGCTTTGCAGCAGGGCTCATTCCTGCACTCCAACTAGAGTATCTGGGAGAGGTTGCAGTGTCGTGGCACCAGCACCAGTGGCTAAGGCCCAATTTTTCAGCCCCTGTTTAACAGGGGCGTGTAATTACAATTTTTGATGCAATACTTTGCAACAGGGCTCATTGCTGTGCTCCAAGTACAGTATCTGTGAGGGGTTGCAGTGTTGTGGCACCAGTGCCTAAGGCTCAATTTTTCTGCCCCTGTTTAACAGGGGCATGTAATTACAATTCTTGATCTAATAATTCACAGCAGGGCCCATTCCTGCGCCCACCAAGACTAACTGTGAGGCCTTACAGTATTGTGTCAACACCACCACCACCACCAAAGGCCCAATTTTTCAGCCCCTGTTCAACAGGGGCATGCAATTACAATTCTTGATCTAATAATTCACAGCAGGGCCCATTCATGCGCCCACCAAGAGTAACTGTGAGGGCTCACAGTGTTGTGGCAACACCAACATGTAAGGGGCAAATTTCAGCTGAGTATATACGGCAGGCCCCTACTTTCAAACATCCAACTTACAAACGACTCCTCCTTGCAAACGGAAGGATACAACAGGAAGTGAGAGGAAATCTACCCCTAGGAAGGCAAATTCTCTCCTGTAAGAGTTAATATGGGAAAAAAAGTGTCTCCTCTCCACTGATGCTTTATCACCAATTCTTGTTTCAATAAAAACCCCAAATTTTCAAAAAACATTTGTCATTAGGACGGAAAGTGAGGTGAACTGTTCTGAACAGGTGCACACTGCACAGACAGCAAAACAAATGTTACAGGGGTGATAACCCTTCCCTATGTTTTCCAAAAAGCTTAAAAATAGATTTTTTGCCTGGAGCTACACTTAAACAATGTACCTGTTCAAAATTACAAACAGATTCTACATAAGAACAAACCTACAGTCCCTGTCTTGTATGCGCCGCCTGCATACGGCTGTTCAGAGTATATAGGGCCTTTTTTATTTTGTGTGCGGGGTTCCCCTTAATATCCATACAAGACCCAAAGGGGCTGGTAATGGGCTGGGGTAGGGGGGGGGGGGTGATGGGGTAGCTATGCCATTTTTCTTAAAGATTTTCATCCATATTACCGGGACCAGACATTACATTAAAGCCGCAAGCAGTTTTAAATGGCTTTTTTTCCTTTAGAAATGTAATTTTGTGCAGGGACAATTCTAAACACGGGAAACACGTGGCACTTCACAGGCATACTTTAGACACCCCCAGGTACGATATTTAAAGGAATATCTGACTTTTTTTTTCACTTTATGCATCATTAAAATGACTGCTCCAGAAAAACGGCCGTTTTTAAAACTTCCTTTTCAATTGATACATGTCCCCTGGTGCAGAACCCGGGTTCCCAAACCCTTTTTAGGACAATAACATGCATAATAGTCGTTATAATTAGCACTTTAGATTTTGAACGTTCGCATCCATTGTATTTAATAGGGTTCTAAAGTTCGGACGAACTTTCGGTCCGTTTGCGGGTTCTGGTGCGAACCAAACCCGGGGGTGTTCGGCTCATCACTACTTGCAACGTACACAGTTTGTTTGCCTTTAGTAAATACACTCCAAATATTTCCTAGAGATTGCATAGACATTTTATAGAAACAATACTATACATATATCAATAGCATGCTGTTTGCAAACATTTCTTATTTAGAAAATGCATTAAGTTCAAATAAAAATAACATATTGAAAACAAAAAAAGATTGACTGGTTATAAGGGCAAAGTAGGTAAAAAAAAAATTCAACTTGAGTCCATCCAAAACTAATATTTATTGAACTGGTGAATTCAGCCAAATAAATTTTTCTAGATTCACTGACTTGCCCCTATGGCTAACGTAATGTTAGTGAACATTCATACTGTCATTGTGCAGGAAATGTCCTGAAGGAGCATTTCTGGGGGAATGTTCATTGATTTTTCAATTAATACGTTTGTAATATAGAAGACGGTTTGATTCTCTATTGAAAATATTATATTTTTGTCTAAATTAAGGTGACCAGATTATCAAACACCCACAAATATGCAGATATTAAAGGTAGAAAAGACAAAATAAACAGATTTCAAAATAAGAGGCATCCAAATATACATGCATAGTTAGTAGGGATGTCTTAAAGATAATAATAAGAAAAAAGTAGACGTGCATTCGTTTTCATCCGAATGCATTTTCGTCCGAATTTCGGGTATTTTCGTTATCATTTTAACAAACGATAACGAAAATGCAGAATCCCAAATCCGAAAGATCCGACATAAACAAATGCTTTATTTTCATTTTCGTTGCGACAACAGTTCGATATAGATAGGAGATTCAACATGACGCTGACAATAACAATATGTGTATATCGAACCTGTGGTCGAATGTGCCTAACCTTAACTCTATTAGTCCAAGATTATTCTACATAGAGAGAAAAGATTCGACATAGAGAGAAAAGATTCGACATAGAGAGAAAAGATTAGACATTATAGAGTACAGTTTAGCTGCTCCGTCGAATCCTTTTAGAACATTCGACAGACACCATAAGCCTTCAATGACAGATTCTACCTTAATTCATTCGGATTTTCGGACGAATGCATTTTTTAAAGAAAAACTAAATAAATAAAAACGAATTTCGGGAGTAGCTAAATACATTTATTTTTCAGACGAATACAAAATTCCGAAATGAAATATTTCAGTGTGCACATGTCTAGAAAAAAGTGGCCTGCATGGCACACCACCCGTCAAACACCTAGAGCCATTGGCTCATAAGGTGGGTGTTGCTCCATGGTATATGACTTGTAGTAAAATAAAAGTAAAATAAACTTCAGCACTCTGCAGATATAAAATAATAGCAATTAAACAATACATGCAGGAGAGGACACACAAACACATCCTAGCAGGGCAGGGAGGGTTCATGCTGGGACTGGAAATCATGTAACCCCCCCATAAGTGAAGAACTACAGGTCCCAGCATGAACCCCTCAGAGCTGACTCCTGCTCCAGTCCTGCCCAGTGCAGTGCCCACCCCTTATGATGTGTTGGTCAGTGCTGACAATGGTGAGTGAGCAATGCTTTTTACTTGCCTGCTTTCTACTCTGTCTGTCTAGTCTGTTACACTGTACACACACTAACACAGCTGGCTGAAATGACTCTGTCACGTCTTTCTGTGTTCTTCAGCACAGCAGCATGCCACTGCCTGAGTGCCTGGCTGGACAGTGTGGACTCGAGGACAGAGTGGGAGGAGGTGGGTGGACTCGGAGGCGGAGCTAGCTAGAAGATCTTTCCTCCACTGCCTGTGATAGGCACAACTCTGCCTCTGTCCTGCTCTGCTAGTGACGTCACTGGTTGCTACACGCCAAGCGGGCGTCACGTAGCAACCAGCAGAGACAGTGCCAGCTAGGCTAGGGGGGTCCACAGCCACTGTCAGATCGATCGTGCATTTAGATCTAGGGTGGAATTTGGAAATCCAGGACAGTGACAGGCAGCAGGCAGGCATCCTAGGCTGGGGCCCCAGGCCAGCTCGGGGCCCCAAGCAATTGCTTGTTTTGCCTGTCCTGTTCCGACGGCCCTGCCCCTGGGAGACAGCCCCCCCCGGCACACAGCAGATGACTCATACCCTCAGCTCTATGTTTCTCTGAGCCTATAAACCGGGGGGTTGTCACTTCACTTCTTTTAGCTATCAGATTTCACTGAGCTTTGTGCTCTAGCTCTGCAGTATGTGTGTGATGTCCAGTCCCCACCTCCTGTTCTCTGCTGGTGAGAAAAATCCTTTCATTTGTGTGTTGAAGAAGACTATGCAGGCCAGATGGCTGCAAAAAAGGAATAACTTATGTAGAATGATTTGTTTCATATTTATGTATCATCTGAGGCTAGTCACTTCACTGGGTATATGTAAGGTTTAACAACCACTTTAACCATTTAAGCCCCGGACCATTTTGTTGCTAAAGAACCAGGCCCCTTTTTGCGATTCGGCACTGCGTTGCTTTAACTGACAATTGCGCAGTCGTGCGACGTGGCTCCCAAACAAAATTGACATCCTTTTTTTCCCACAAATAGAGCTTTCTTTTGGTGGTATTTGATCACCTCTGTGTGTTTTTTTTTTCGCTATAAACAAAAATAGAGCGACAATTTTGAAAAAAATTCAATATTTATTACTTTTTGCTATAATAAATATCCCGAAAAAATATATAAAAAAACATTTTTTTTCCTCAGTTCAGGCCGATACGTATTCTTCTACATATTTTTGGTAAAAAAAATCGCAATAAGCGTATAGTGATTGGTTTGCGCAAAAGTTATAGTCTACAAAATAGGGGATAGTTTTATGTCATTTTTATTAATATTTTTTTTTTACTACTAATGGCGGCGATCTGCGAATTTTATCGTAACTGCGACATTATGGCGGACACATCGGACACTTTTGACACATTTTTGGGACCATTGTCATTTTTACAGCGATCAGTGCTATAAATTTGCACTGATTACTGTGAAAATGACACTGACAGTGAAGGGGTTAACCTCTAGGTGGCGCTGTAGGGGTTAAGTGTGCCCTAGTGAGTGATTCTTACTGTAGGGGGCGTGGCTTGGTGTGTGACATCACTGATCGTTATTCCCTATGACAGGGAACAGACGATTACTGACATGCCACTAGGAAGAACGGGGAAAGGTTTGTTTACACTTACCTCTCCCCGTTCTTCAGCTCTATGACCCGATCGCGAGACACCGGCGGCGATCAGGGCCACGGGTCCCGCAGGCGCGGTCATGGAGCTTCGGACCAGGTCGCGAGCGTGCCGCCAGCGGCGTGCGCATGACCCACGGCTGGGATCTTAAAGGGGATGTACCTGTATGCCCTTGTGCCCAGCCGTGCCATTCTGTCTACGTATATCGTCGTGCGGCAGTCCTTAAGTGGTTAACTTAGTGACACCACCCATATTACTTAATTTGGTTAAGTAATTGTTTACACGGGTGTACTTTAGTGTACACCCATGGAAGGACCGTGCTTGCCCGCATGGGGATGCACACTGTCTGCCTTTGGGGCCATGCAACCAGTGCGTCCCAATTTACATGAATGGGACTGCCTGCACGGGGATGCATGGAACACTTGTGCAAGAGAGATTAAATTTTGTGCTTGTTTTTTAAATTGGAAGTCTGGGTTAAACCAATCTAATCTGCTCCCTCCCCCATTCTAACTGCTATTATACTGTAACTACCCTGTAGAGGAAAAACATGTATACTTACCTATTCTCAAGGCAGTCTGGTCCAGTCATGTGATCGGCTCCCAGCGTTGGCTTCAGGAGAGAGGAGGGACAGCAGATTAGGTTTAGTCTGGACTTCCACTTTAAATTATAACAGTAAAGCTACGCGAATTTTATAATAATAAGATCTTAAAATGCGCCACCAACAAAGATCAAAGCCCCGCTCCACAGAGCTAATCAAAAGTAGCGGCCACTATAAAAAGAAAAGCATTAAGAGACAATAGATTACAAATATATATATATATATATATATATATATATATATATATATATATATATATATATACACACATATATATAGTAAAGGTAAATAGTAGCACTAGCAGGATAAAAATATCACTTATATAAAACCCCACAGTGATAGGGTGTAAAGAGATTAAAATCCATGAGTAACTTCATAATTAAACACTTTGTTGCTGAGCTTCCAACTGTCACCACACCATGTGAGTAAATGTGCCACCGCTTCCCCAGTCAGATGTACACTCACCAACTAGTATTGCCTCATGCTCTCGTGTTTTGGCAAAAAAACAGTCACCCCTCAGGGTTAAAACGACATCCCATCAGATAGAGGTCCAAGGAAAATCGTAATATGTGAAGAAAATAAACTCCAGATAATGTTATATCGTATATAAAAGTTTATTTAAACATAGCATTACATCACCAGCCTAATGGTAGTGCACTTACCAGAAGGCAATGAAAATCTTGCATAGGTATCGTGTATGATGCCAGAAATATCACGTCACCGCGAGCATAAGAAAAACTTTAAATTTCACCCGACTTCCTTATCCAAAACACTCGGAACGTCACTTTCGGTGACAAGATTTTCATTGCCTTCTGGTAAGTGTACTACCATTAGGCTGGTGATGTAATGCTATTTTTAAATAAACTTTTATATACGGTATCACACTATCTGGGTTTTTTTTTTTCTCCACATATTACGATTTTCCTTGGACCTCTATCTGATGGGATGTCTTTTTAACCCTGAGAGGTGACTGATTTTTTTGCAACGCACGAGAGTGTGAGGCAATACTAGTTGGTGAGTGTACATCTGAATGGGGAAGGGGTGGCACGTTTACTCACATGGTGCGGTGACAGTTGGAAGCTCAGCAATAAAGCAATAAAGTGTTTGATTATGAAGTTACTTATAGACTATTAATCTCTTTACACCCTATCACTAGGGATGAGCTTCTGTTCGAGTCGAACCCATGTTCGACTCGAACATCGGCTGTTCGGATGTTCGCCGAATTGCGAACATTATGGGCCATTCGCGCCAAATTCGATTGGCGCGTCACGGTCCATAATTCACTGCGGCATCGCAGTGCATTGCTGGCTGATGATTGGCCAATCACAGCACGCAAAAAACGGTGAGCCATAATTTTGTACTAAACCCCCTGAGACATAATTGGCCAAAGCCACCCTGGCTTTGGCCAATTATGTCTCAGGGGGTTTAGTACACGCCCCACCCTATATAAGACCGCCCCAGTGGCGGCCTTGTGTAGTGTGTTGCGGTGGCTAAAGAGAGAGCTTACAGAGAGAGAGAGGCAGTGTCATTTATATTGAGTTAGATAGAGCAGGCAGGCCAGTCAGTTACCTGCAGTTACAGTGTGTGGAGGATATATATGCATCCTAGGTGTTGTATATATATTTATACACTGTATTCAGTTTAGCTAGATCCATTCTTGTTATTCTCTATACCAGTGTTTCTCAACTCCAGTCCTCAAGGCGCCCCAACAGGTCATGTTTTCAGGCTTTCCCTCAGATGAAACTGCTGTGGTAATTACTAAGGCAGTGAAACTGATCAAATCAATCGTGCAAAATAATGGAAAGCCTGAAAACATGACCTGTTGGGGCGCCTTGAGGACTGGAGTTGAGAAACACTGCTCTATACTGTGACAGACAGGCAGGGGATTGTGCTAGCTGCAGTGTTTCACTTAGTGTACTGTGTGCTTTGCAGAGCGTTCACATAAAGGAACCTGAATACAATTTGTGGTGTTCTCATAATAAAACTACAGGCGGTGCATGCGCGAGGCTGACTGGTAGGTTATGGCTGCCTGAAGCTCTGCATCTTCCGTGGCTAAAAAGCCGAGATAAAACGAGTCACCACCTCAAAAACCGTTAACCAGGTAACTAACAGCTACCGGAAACTTTTGATCAAAAAGATACTATGTATAGCGGGAGGAAATCTAAACTAAAAGCAACAAAGGGTCAGAATGTTCTGACTAGAACCACAGCTAAGATGACAGCAGCACCATCATCCCTCTCAGCTTTACCTCAGCTAAAAAAAAAGAATAAGAACTCACCTCAGTATCTTCTTAATGAGCCTGACTCTGACTGTGAACTTGGAATGACCCCTAATATTATACAAAACATTTCACCAGGAACTGACCTTTTGACACAATTTGAAAGGGTCTTACAAAAAGCACTTCAAACCACCTCAGACAGCATTACAGAAAAATTGACGCGGGAAATTCGTGAGGTGGGCCGCAGAACATCTGTTCTAGAACAAAGGATGGATGAGCTGGATGGCAGTTCTAATAATAATGCTGATGAATTAGAAGCACTGAAAGAGGAGAATACCTCGCTCAACAACCGTCTCGAGGAATTTGAGAATAGAGCAAGAAGATCCAACATCCGTATCCGCGGCATCCCAGAATCCATAATTGATTTAAACTCCACTGTAACAGCCCTTCTTCAAGAACTCACTCCATCAATTCCAATAGAGCACTTGAAGATGGATAGGATCCACAGATCATTAGCCCCTCGCAAAGATGAAGGACCACCCAGAGACATTGTAATCAAATTCCACTACTTTCGCTCCAAAGAGCAAATCCTAGAAGCAGCTCGCAATAAAGAAGCACTAACTTTCCAGGGTCACCGTTACCAGATTTTCCAAGACCTTTCACAGCAGACCCTAATCAAAAGGAAAATGATGAAACCACAGCTGCAGATTCTCCAATTCCATCGCATCACATATCGTTGGTGTTTCCCTTTTGCCCTTCGATTCTCCTACAAAGAAACTACATATACCTGCAAATCAATGGATGACCTTCTCACCACACTACAAGATCTTCATCTTTCAATGCCGGAAAATTCCGCAGAAGGAGCCAAACGCAGAGCCTCTTCAGGCTCCCCAGCAAACCAACATGAAGATTCATCTCCAGTACCCACAAAAGGAGTCGCCATGACTCACCCCCGTCAACTGCCACTGATCACATGGACTGAAACTGTCAATATGGTGATATGATTCTTTACGATTTTTGAAATAATAGAACCACTCTTTTAAGACCCTAAGAGATACCACACACAGAGACAGACCATACACTCTTCCTCTGTTGTCATTCACCTTTTTTATTTATTTATAAAAAAAAAAAAATCTTTAGGACTTCCTACATATATTGTTAACAGTGATAAAAAAATCACTCTTAGGGTCCTTTCACACGGGGCGGATCCGTGCAGATCGTGAAGATCCGCTTGCTCAGCGGGGATCGCTCCGTTGATCCCCGCTGAGCCGACAGATGACTGGGCGGTCCCCGCACACTGTGCAGGGACCGCCCTGTCAGAGCGCCGCTCTCCCCTATGGGGAATCGGATGACGACGGACCGTAGAGTCCGTTGTCATCCGATCCGCTCCGCCGACGGAAGGAAAAATAGGGTTTTCCTCCGTCACACTTTGGCGGAGCGGAGCGGATGTCAGCGGACATGTCTCCGCTGACATCCGTGCTTCCATAGGGGTACATGGAGGATCCGTTTTAGGTCCGCCTAAAAAACTGACAGGCGGACCTGAACGGACCTCCGTGTGAAAGAGCCCTTAGGCTCCATGTACACTGAAGCTGATAAACTGCAGTTTATTGGCGTTTTGGCATTTTTAAAAAAAAGACCATTAACTGCACTCTATGTTAGCCTATGTGTTCATGTACACATAGCGTTTTTTTAGCGTTAATGAGCAGTAGAGTTAATGGGCTTTTTTCTGAATGCAATAAATTTGCGTTCAAAGTGCAGTTTTTCCCGCGGGAAAAAACGGCAAAAAACGCAAACCGCTGAAAAACGCGAATAAACGCTCAAAAACACTCAAAAACGCTGGTCGTCAGCGTTTTTTAGCGTTTTTTGATCCATTGAAAAAAAAAAGCTAAAAAACGCTACACTGAAAAACGCTAATAAACGCTAGTAAAAAACACTGATAAAAGCTATATTTTAAAGCAGCTTTTTCTGCCAGAAATCTGACGTTCAAAATGACTGTTTTTGAGCTTCTGTGTACATGGAGCCTTAAACCTCTTAGTTTGAACAACCCTATAACTGATTCTCTATTTTGATAGAACAGATAACAGATAGTAATGTTGTTTAACCACTTCAATACAGGGCTTTTTATACCACTTCCATACCGGGCCTATTCTAGCACTTCTCTCCTACATGTACAAATCATCATTCTTTTGCTAGAAAATTACTCAGAACCCCCAAACATTATATATGTTTTTTTAGCAGACACCCTAGGAAATAAAATGACGGTTGTTGCAACTTTTTTTCTTGCACTGTATTTGCGCAATAATTTTTCAAACGCCTTTTAAAAAAAAATAAAAAATGGTTTCATGAATTAAAAAATAACAAAACAGTAAGGTTAGCCCAATTTTTGGGGAAAATATGAAAGATGATGTTACACCCAGTAAATAGATACCTAACATGTCACGCTTTAAAATTGCGCACACTCATGGAATGGCGGAAAACGTCGGTACTTAACAATCTCCATAGGCGACGCTTTATTTTTTTTTACAGGTTACCAGGTTAGAGTTACAGAGTAGGTCTAGTGCTAGAATTGTTGCACACGCTGTAATGCACGCGGCAATACCTCACATATGTGGTTTGAACGGCGTTTACATATGTGGGCGGGACTTACGTGTGCATTCACTTCTGATCGCGAGCTACCGGGGACAGGGGCGTTTTAATTTTTTTTTTTATTATAATTTTTTTTTTTTACTTATTTATTTATTTATTTTTGATCACTTTTATTCCTAGTACAAGGAATGTAAACATCCCTTGTAATAGGAATGTGTGTGACAGGTCCTCTTTATTGAGAGATGCGGGGTCAATAAGACCCCACATCTCTCCTCCAGGCTGGAAAACATGAGATCGTGATTTTTTTTTAACTGATCTCGTCATCGCATCGCGCCCGGGCCTCCGACGGTCACCAGTCATCTCTATGTTCGTCACGTGACCCACAACCGGCACCGGACGATTCTCTCCGGGTTCCCGATGGCACGGGAGAGCCCGGAAAAGCACCGGATGACGGCGTGACCCTCCTGCCGCCTATAAGAACGGCCGCTATGATAATTCTTATGGTGCACAGAATCGCCGGCAGAGAAAAAGGATATCTGAATGATGCCTCTAGCTGCAGGCATCACTCAGATATCCCCTTCAAACCCAGGACGTCATATGACGTCCACCCAGGATGGGAGATCCCATCTGTGGACGTCATATTACTATGGCTGGGTATTGAAGTGGTTAAACAACAATGAATAGTTTCACAGCAAGTTTTATTTTTATGTTCATTCCAAAATAATTTAAGTTTTCCTGCCTATGGGCTAGATTATTCACTATACTCAATTTCTCTGTCTACTATCATATAACTCTCCCTTTTTATGAATAACTCTCTCTATGCTTCTTCCTTCTCTAGCTCGTATGCAGGACATTGATCTTATGTCTCATACACGGACAACTCGGTAGAATATATACCAGAATTGTTTTACTCATTATTTTATTTAAATAGTGACTTGATAAGTTTATGTGTTTTAAAGTTTATTTTGGCTGATATTGTCTCGGAGACTGCTCACTGCACCTCCAACTTAATCCTTAAGTGCCTGGTGAGTCTACCAGACACTCTTTGGATAAATTGTACCCACTGGCTGGTAATTTCTTGCCACCCACTGGAAACTAGCTCCAGTTAGGAGCCATTTATTTAACACCGTTATAAAAGCTTCTCTTTTTTTTATTTTTTTTCTCTTTGTAACACTTTTCCAACTTTACCCCCCCCCCTCCCTTTTCCCCTCTTCCTTCTCTTTACTTTTTCCTCCCTTATTTGATTTATTTTCCTTTTCCTCCTCCATACTTCGATCACATATATATCTAATAACAAAGTTTATAATTTTTTGATTATTAATAGATATTGATATGACGTCGCTCAATATACTTACACTCAATGTACAAGGTCTTAATTCCCTTCCTAAACGCACAAAAGCTTTCCACTTTTTCTCATCTATCCCAGCTCATGTGGTTTGTCTACAAGAGACACACTTTTCTACTTAATCCTCCCCTAAGTTTTGCACCCGCCAATATCCTCAAGTATACAAAGCCTCAACCTCCACCAAATAGAGAGGAGTTTTGATTGCTTTCCACCACACTACACCTTTTACCCTACACTCAGAGATTAATGACCCTGAAGGTCGCTATATAATACTAAATGGTTTATTACTTGACAACGAAATCACGGTTGTATCATATTATGCCCCCAACAAAAATCCATTATCTTTTCTCTCTCACTTATTCAGTGTAATAGACTCTCACAAAAAGGGTACTCTTATAATATGCTGAGACTCTAACCAGGTAATATACCCAATTTTAGACAAATCCCCAACACCCGCAACTATTCACCGCCCTAAATACCAACAACTTTTAAACCAACATTCCCTTATTGGTACATGGCGTGAACAACATCCTAGGAAAAAACAATATACTCACTACTCTCATCCCCATAAACAATTTTCTCAAATAGACCATTTATTAGTAAATATCAATTCTTCTCCACTAATACTCAATTCACAAATCATCCCTTGTGCATGGTCTGACCACAATGCAGTACTGACTTCCTTTTCTTCTCTTATTCCAAAACCTAATCTGCGTACATGGTACATAAATGACAGCTTGCTAGCGATCCCTAAATACCGACAAGATATAGAAAAAGCCATTCAAGATTACATAGCAGATAATAAACCATCAGAGACAAATCCCCTAACTTATTGGGAAGTCCTGAAACCAGTCATCAGAGGAATCTGTATAAGTAAAGCATCTTACCTACGCAAACAAAATAAACGAATACAAAAGCAACTAGATGAAGCATTTTATAAGGCTTCAGAAAACGTTCAAAGCAACCCTTCTCCCTCTAACAAACTAGTCTATGATAAAGCCAAACTAGAACTCGACCTTTTTCTAACAGATTCAGCAGAACAGATTCTCAGCAAAACCAAACACACTCTCTATATGAAAGCCAACAAACCTACAACTTTTTTAGCCCTTTCTCTTCGTAAATCAGACCACTCACGGAAGCCAATTCGATTAAAAATATCAAAAAACACCTTCTCCAGTAACCCTCAAAAAATAGTGAATGAATTTGGTAGAAAATTATCCCATTTATACCAAGAGACTCAAACTTTTGAACAATCACGCCTCGATTCGCTATTAGCTGATATTAAACTTCCCTACCTTTCTGCAACCCAATTAGAAACCCTTGAAAAAACTATTACATCTCTTGAAATTCAAACAGCAATCAAAACTTTAAAGCCACACAAACGCCCAGGACCCGATGGTTTTTCAGCCACATACTATAAACACTTCCAAACACTACTTTCTCCTTTATTAATGGAAGCCTTCAATTCACTTCTAACTAGACATTCCTTCCATCCAGAATCCCTTTTAGCTTCCATTTCTATGATCCCCAAACCAAATTCAGACGACACTTCATGGTCTAACTATAGACCAATCTCTATTCTTAATTTAGATATCAAGCTACTAGCTAAAATCCTCTCCAATCGACTAAATCCAATCATAGGCAACCTTATACATAAAGATCAGACAGGCTTTATCCCATCCAGACAAATTGGTGATAACATTCGTCAAGCACTTCTCCTTGCTCATATGGCACAAACACGTTGCATCCCTGCCTGCTTCCTCTCTATTGATATACGGAAAGCATTTGATTCCTTATCTTGGCATTATCTTTACTCTATCCTCGGTAGATGGGGTTTTGGAAACAACTTTCTACAGTGGATAACTTGTCTATATGACAAACCGAAAGTGTATATAACTTACTCAGGTTACAGATCTGACCCATTTATTATTGAAAGAGGAACCAGGCAGGGATTCCCATTATCCCCCCTACTCTTTGCTCTAGCAATAGAACCCCTGGCCCAATTAATTCGCTCTAATATTAATATTAAAGGTCTTGAACACAGGGGCCATCAACACAAGCTAGGTCTGTTCGCAGATGATGTCTTAGTTTTTCTCACTTCACCTTTAACATCAGCACCAAATCTTATATCCACCCTTACTAAATTTGGAGCTATATCTGGTCTTAAAATAAACTCTCAAAAATCTAAAGCACTAAACATCTCTCTCCCATTGGAATTGCAAACACATTTACAGGACTCCCTCCCCTTTAGCTGGTCAACTTCACATATCGCATACCTAGGTATCTCTCTAACAGCAAACCCAGCAGAACTATATAAGGCAAATTACCTACCTCTGATGAAACAATTAAACGCACTAATGAAAAATTGGTCCTCTCTACCGTTGGCATGGATGGGTAGAATTACAGTCATCAAGATGTCAATTTTACCCAAAATCCTATATCTCTTCCGAGTACTCCCAATTCAAGTCCCAGCATACTTCCTTCGTATTCTCTAGCGCAAAACTCTACAATTCATATGGGGCAAACTTAAACCCCGTTTACCACAAGCTACTCTATATACCCCCCGTATACGTGGTGGACTAAGTGTTCCAGATTTCAGTAAATATTATTATGCTGCCTAATTGGCTCAACTCCCTGTGAGGGGGTTAGCTCGGCAGCGGGTGTGTGTGACCCCCGGGATGGGCTCCCCACACAAAAACAGGCCCAGCAAACGGAGGTTGTGGTTTTCAAAACCAAAAAGGTGCGGTTTATTTTCTATTTACAGTGACAAAACACAGCAAAGCAAAAGAAACATAAATAAAATAAATCCTGGTCAACTTGACCTCTGAGTAAACATACAGGTTTCCTAACTAACAACTGGGATCAGCCTAGTGCTGTCCTAGTCCCTAAGTCCCTGGTTTTAAATGTCCAAGCAAATAGCCACACAGGCTTTGTCTCACCGCACAGGGGTTCACTCTCCCTAGACAGTCCACACAGGTCTGGGTCCAGGCATGAGCAAACACCTAATGAACCTGGGAGTTCTTATAGAGGCCTAAATGAGCTGACAAGCTTCAGCTGGTCTCATCAACTCCCTGTCTGCACGACGCCCCACACTCTCCCTAGAGGTATGAGTCATCCATGAGCCCACTAGCCTCAGCTGGGCTTCATCAACTCTCCACCTAGTTGTATAAGTCGGCGTAAAGCCTGAATCTGGGCGAAATATATCTACCCCCCTGGATGCAACCAGGTGACTTTACCTTCCTGCTGTCACATACCCCCCCTCTTGTTTTAACCTCGGGGTTGGAACACCAGCAATCAGGCATTCATGTACTCGAGACAAAGCATCCACATTCCCCATTTGAACGCCAGGGCGATGCTTTACTGTGAAGTTGAATTCCTGGAGGGCCAGGAACCACCTATTCACTCTTCTATTTGTTTCCTTGTTTTGAGCCATCCACTTTAACGGAGCGTGATCCGTAACCATGTCAAAGTGCCTACCTAGCAGGTAGTACCGAAGGGAATCTAGAGCCCACTTCACCGCTAAACACTCCTTTTCAACGGTGGCGTAATTTACCTCATGGGACTTCAACTTCCTGCTGAGGTAAATGACTGGGTGCTCTTCCCCGTTCCAGACCTGGGACAATACTGCTCCTAACCCCACATCTGACGCATCACTTTGTACGACAAAGTCTTTAGAGAAGTCGGGTGAGTACAACACTGGCTGGCTACATAAGGCTTGTTTCAAGAATTGGAATGCTGCCTCAGCCTCGGGGGTCCATTTAATCATGACCGACCCTTTCCCCTTCGTCAGGTTGGTTAGGGGCACAGCCTTAGAAGCAAAGTGGGGAATGAATCGCCGATAATACCCAGCGATTCCCAGAAAGGCTCGTACCTGCTTCTTGCTGTTGGGACGTGGCCAACTCTGGATGGCCTCGACTTTGTTGAGTTGGGGTTTTATTACTCCCCTCCCAATGGTGTACCCAAGATATTTGGCCTCCTCCTGCCCAATGGTACACTTCTTGGGGTTAGCCGTAAACCCCGCTTCCCGAACAGAGTCCAGGACTGCTTGCACTTTTGGCAGATGTGAGGCCCAATCTGTGCTATGGACAATTACGTCATCCAGGTAAGCCGCAGCATACTTCCGATGGGGCCTCAGCATCTGGTCCATTTTCCGCTGGAATGTGGCCGGCGCATTCTGTAACCCGAACGGCATTCTTTTATATTGGAATGCCCCGTCTGGGGTTACAAATGCGGTTTTCTCTTTGGCCGACTTGGCCAGGGGGATTTGCCAATACCCTTTTGTGAGGTCAAGAGTCGTCATGTATCGGGCTGTTCCCAGCCGGTCGATCAACTCATCTATACGTGGCATGGGGTAGGTGTCAAATTTTGTAACTTTGTTCAACTGACGAAAATCGTTACAAAATCGCCAGCTCCCATCCGGTTTAGGCACCAACACAATGGGACTAGACCAATCACTTTGGGACTCCTCTATCACCCCTAAGTTCAGCATTTTCTGTACTTCCTCCCGTATTGCCTCCCGTCGGGCCTCTGGGATCCGATAGGGTTTTAACTTCACCCTTTCACCGGGCGGGGTAATGATATCATGCTCTACCCCAGATGTTTGTCCCGGCAGCTCAGAGAATACCTCCTTGTTGTGAAGCACAAACTCCTTAACCTCCTGTTGTTGGGGTTGTGACAAGGTGGCTGCTATTCCAACCTCAGGAATCACGCAACCAGTTTGAGCTGGTGACCAAGTGTCTGCGACTAGGGACTCTCTATCCCTCCAGGCTTTCAACAGATTAACGTGATAGATCTGTTCGGGCTTTCGCCTTCCTGGTTGTCTGACCTTGTAATTCACTTCGCTCACTTTTTCCATTATCTCATAGGGGCCTTGCCATTTGGCAAGGAATTTACTTTCAACCGTAGGGACAAGTACCAGTATCCTATCCCCCGGGGAAAAGGTACGGGTCTTGGCTCCACGGTTGTACACTCTCTGCTGTGCTAACTGCGCTTGGGCCAAATGTTCCTTCACGATGGGCATTACCTGTGCAATTCGGTCTTGCATCAGGGCGACATGCTCAATCACACTCCTGTGGGGAGAACTCTCACTTTCCCAAGTTTCCTTGGCAATATCCAACAGCCCTCTTGGGTGTCTCCCATACAGTAACTCAAAGGGGGAGAATCCCGTAGAGGATTGGGGCACCTCCCTAATAGCAAACATCAGATAAGGAAGTAGACAGTCCCAATCCTTTCCATCTCTATCCACCACTTTCTTCAACATTTGTTTTAGGGTTTTGTTGAATCTTTCAACCAGCCCATCGGTTTGGGGGTGATACACAGATGTACGTAATTGCGTCACTTTGAACAATTTACACAGCTCCTTCATAACCCGGGACATAAAGGGTGTACCTTGGTCCGTAAGCAGTTCTTTACAAATACCCACCCGGCTAAACACAAGAGATAGCTCTTTGGCTATGGTTTTGGCCGAGGTATTTCGGAGAGGGATCGCTTCTGGATAACGGGTGGCATAGTCCATTATAACTAATATGTACTGGTGCCCCCTAGCGGACTTGATTATAGGCCCTACCAAATCCATGGCGATCCTCTCAAACGGGACCTCAATGATGGGTAGAGGGACCAGCGGGCTACGGAAATGTGGCATCGGGGCCGACCTCTGACACACAGGGCAGGAGGAACAATAATTTTCTATGTCCTTCATCACCCCCGGCCAATAGAATCTCTGTAATACCCTCTCTCGGGTTTTCTCTGTCCCCAGATGACCTCCAAGAATGTGCCCATGGGCCAACTCCAACACCAACTTCCTGTAAGGTTTGGGCACCACAAGCTGCTCAACGGTTTCTTCTGCCCTTTTTGCCACCCGATACAGTAGGTCCTTCTCTACGCTGAAGTATGGGTAAGTGCAGGTATTATCTGGGTTCACTAACTCGCCATCTATTTTCACGACGTTTTCCCGTGCCTTTATTAGGGCGGGGTCTTTCAACTGTTCTGTGGCAAAGTTTTCCCTGTGAACCTCAAGATCAGAAAACTCCACAGACGGTAGGTTTTCGTCTGAGGAGGTGGGCTTCTCTCCAGTTTCTTGAGTCTCCCCTGCCAATACTGATAAGGGAAATTCCGGAGAGTCCTCACCACTCTCAGGGGAGTTCTGGCTATCACATTCCTGGTACATAGGGGCACCAGTGGGGGGCTCAGGATCATCCCACAGTTCCCAGAACTTCGGAAAATCCCTTCCCACAATGGCGTCATGCGGTAACTGAGATACTAAGCCCACTGGATGAGAGAGGGTACCTTTGGGGGTCTCGAAACACACTGTAGTCACTGGATACTCTCGGGTGTCCCCATGCACACAAAAAACAGCTACCTTGCTATTCCCAAAGACCTCTGTTTTAACTAACTCAGCCTTTATCAGGGTCACAAGGCTACCTGAATCCAGCAATACCACAACATTTCTACCATTAACACACATTTTGCATAAATGTTTCTCAGTTCCTCGAATGGCAGTGCATGCGACTGTCGCACACAGCGACTGACGTCTGCCCGTCAGAAAGTCACACTGCATGGGTTCCTCCACAACCGGGCAATTGGCTGCAATATGTCCCGCTTGCCGGCAGCGGTAGCAAACGATCCTTCTTGCCGCCTCTTGAGCCGCTGATTTCCCAGGCTGTTCTCGCCAAACTTGGGGTAGAGCTCCCACCCTCTCACTCTCTCCACCCTCACCCCTTGGAATCCTCTTATCCGCCCCTGGGGATGGTCTGGTCTTAGGGTGGAAAGTCCGAGTGTCTCTGGAAGAGGCCGTCAGGTTCTCTGTAGCCACTTTCTGCTCAGGTGAATGAGATCATACATTTGAGACCTGGGGGGTTTTCCAAGCTGGAAAGTCCAGTTATGCACACGCTGAGCCCGGACAGCCTGGGTGACACCCAGCCTTGCCAAAATTTCAGCTTTTAGCATCACATAGTCTTTTGCTTGGTTAGGCTCTAGGTCATAGTAAGCTTTCTGCGATTCACCAGTTAACAGAGGAGCCACCAGTCCAGCCCACTGCTCCTCAGGCCACTTTTCTCTTTCAGCGGTCCTTTCAAATGTGGTCAAAAATACCTCTGGATCATCCTCTCCAGTCATTTTTGTCAATAAACGACTCACCCCAAAGGACGCGGTATTAGTGGGACGGCTTTCCTCACTGGTCTGCGGACGTTGCTGCATTACTGCTTCCATTTGTTGTAGTCTCTGCTCTTGCTTCTGTAACAGGTCTATGAAGCGGGCCTCAGATTGCTGCTGGGCTTGTTGCTGAGCTTCCAGACTCTGTTGGTGAGCTTGCTGCTGGGCTGCAAGGCTCCTTTGTAAACCTGCATTTGTCTGCTGTTGATTGGCATTTGCTAGAGCCAGCTGTTTCAGTATCTCCTCCATGCTGGCTTAAAAAAAACTGCCACTGGTTCTCCACCAACTGTGAGGGGGTTAGCTCGGCAGCGGGTGTGTGTGACCCCCGGGATGGGCTCCCCACACAAAAACAGGCCCAGCAAACGGAGGTTGTGGTTTTCAAAACCAAAAAGGTGCGGTTTATTTTCTATTTACAGTGACAAAACACAGCAAAGCAAAAGAAACATAAATAAAATAAATCCTGGTCAACTTGACCTCTGAGTAAACATACAGGTTTCCTAACTAACAACTGGGATCAGCCTAGTGCTGTCCTAGTCCCTAAGTCCCTGGTTTTAAATGTCCAAGCAAATAGCCACACAGGCTTTGTCTCACCGCACAGGGGTTCACTCTCCCTAGACAGTCCACACAGGTCTGGGTCCAGGCATGAGCAAACACCTAATGAACCTGGGAGTTCTTATAGAGGCCTAAATGAGCTGACAAGCTTCAGCTGGTCTCATCAACTCCCTGTCTGCACGACGCCCCACACTCTCCCTAGAGGTATGAGTCATCCATGAGCCCACTAGCCTCAGCTGGGCTTCATCAACTCTCCACCTAGTTGTATAAGTCGGCGTAAAGCCTGAATCTGGGCGAAATATATCTACCCCCCTGGATGCAACCAGGTGACTTTACCTTCCTGCTGTCACATCCCTAAATATCACGCTACCAAAGAGATTCCCCTCTGGGTCGCGATTGAATCAGTTGATTGCGATCCACTTTCTTTAGCAAATCTTCTGTGGCTCACTCCAACTTTGCGCTGTACGATTTCTAATCCTATTACTAGACATCATTTATCCATTTGGGATAGGCTTAGAACAGGATTTGGACTTCAATCTCCACATAATCCTCTCCTCTCCTTCCTAAACAACCCCTCCTTTTACCCAGCTTGGGCTTCCCCTTCTTCCTTCTCAGCATGGTCAAAAGCAGATCTAACTAGAGCATACCATTTCTTTGAATCCAACACCATCACACCCTTTCCCAAACTCTGTGATACAAAAGAAATTCCACAAACAGAAACCTTCAGGTATCTACAAATCAAACAATTCCTACAGCAGAATGATTCCCTGAATTCTACAATGCCTAATCGTACAACATTTGAACAAACCTGCATCTCTGACCCACACAAACGTGGTCTAATCTCGGATATATACAATCAATTACTGTCTCATACAACTTCAACTCCCCCAACCTACACTACCAAATGGGAGACAGACCTGAATCTCCAATCAGATGATATAAATTGGACTCAAATTTGGCAAGCCACAACATCAGCTACCCTAAATATTGCTGCATTACAAACTAACTACAAGGTACTCACCAGATGGTACCTTGTGCCAGCAAGAATATCCAAATTTCTCCCTCAATACCCTGCCAATGCTTCAGAGACTGTATAGATATAGGTACGCATCTACACATATGGTGGACCTGCCCTAAAGTTAAGACTTTCTGGAAGCAAATATTTAACCTACTATCCATCATGTTCAATACCATTGTTGTACCTGACCCAACTGTAGCACTCCTAAATAACAAACCACAAAATATCTCACAACGTCAATTCCAACTTCTACTATATGTCACTACGGCTGCCAAACAAACCATAGCTCAAGCTTGGAAAACATCTACTTTATGTATAATTTCAACTAAACACCGGGTAACGCAGGCGATGATTCATGCCAAAACTGAAGCCATCTATTTAAATAAAATCCCGAAATTCGAAGCCCTCTGGCTTTCTTGGATAAATCATCACCTGCCGCCAGGGTTTGACAACTTCTTTGTACTATCCTAAAATATCCTACTACTGTGTTTATTATTAATTTAGCTATATCAGAATCTCATGAACCTCCTGATCCCCTCTGGAGATTCCCTTCTCCCTCCCCCCCCTCTTTACTCCCTTTATTGTTATACACATTACTACTATACAAATAGTTATTCTCTCTATAAGCTGATTTTAGAAGTAATAAGATTATTTTTATGTCTGGTTCCATTTTTTTTTCCCCTCATCGACAGG